>OY998131.1:7460316-8936607 GCA_963921915.1 Hyposoter dolosus | reverse complement strand
AGAATAAAAATAAATCGGGTGACTAATTCACATTGCAGAAAAAAGTCATTCTAAAGCACGGAACCTTCCACTTGGTTGTGTTGCTGCTTAAAATATATTTACCTTAAACTTTACGACGCTATCGAATTCTTCTTCGGTTACCTGTTGCTCTTCATATCATCTCGTAAAGAAAACCTCATAAGCACGAGAGGACCAATAATTTAAAAATAAGTATCACCAACTGTAGGAGTTTGCGTAAGCTCGGAGCACTTTGATAAAATGTAATGAACCTCGGAGTCTTTGAAGCTTGATTCTTTGGAAATTCCAGTGCTGAGAAAATGCTCGAACAGAAAAAAACAACGAAAATGGTTGTGCACACGTTACAAGTTTAAAAATAGTGTCGTTCACAGTTCGAAACTCTAGGAAAGATCGAAAATTTGTATTTCAATTTGTATTCTCTTTTTCGAAACACTACCCGAAATTAATCCCTTTCAGACTCGTTTGACAGTATTTTTAAAAATTATTACACATCACGATGAAATAGATTTTTTTTTCAGGTTCGACTGTTGCACTGTAACGAGATTTAGTCTTTTGAGAGATTGTTAATTTCGCGATTCAATATCGAATAACGTGGTATCTCGAGCGATATATCATGCACGTATGTTTGAGCTCGCCGGCTAATGACGCGTGCGAGCATGAACTAAACTCGCTGGGCTGTACGAGCCGGCTTGAAGTTCTACTCCGTGTGCGTCGCAGTAAAGCCTCCCAAGGATCCCACACATACCGTCATCGTAGAACGCGCTGCTCTCTACTACATAGGCATATGCGAAGATACACACACACACACACACACGCACACATATATGTATAAATATATACTAGACGTCCCCGTGGCCTTACCCGTGGTAAGAAATATCATTTTGAGAATTCCTGAAGTATTGAAAAAAAAAACAAATGTTCGATCAGAGCTGAAGAAAATAGAAAAATGGCAATTTCCATATTGGTGTAATGATATTTTCCATTGGTCCGAAGAAATTTCCAGTGGTTTCCATGGTGTCATGATAATTTTGCAATGGAAATAGCGAAAAATATTCTGAATTTAATGGGATCGTGGAAAATTGTTAAACAAAGTTTTCATCGATTTTATACTCGTGTGTTTGTTGTTCTATTCAGATACCAGTAGTATTTACACGTTACCCTTTATAATCCATCTAATAAATATCTCTTAATTTAATTATTAATTAATTGATTAATTAAATAATAATTAATTAAAATCATAAAAACTTGATAAACATTGAATTAATTAAATTAAATGTTTATTAATTAATGAATGAATAATTAATTAATAATTAATTAAAATAATAAAAACTTGACAAACATGAATTTTCAAAAATTCTTATGAACGTGTCTCTGAATATTTATGAAAACACTTATCCATCCGAACAAAAGCATTGATAGCGAAATATTCCGAGTGACTCGCTGTTGTGACTCGGAATCGAGAGTTTGAATCTATTTTATGAAAAATAAATGGAAATAAACGGAATAAATAAATGGAATATTTGGATATTATGAAATGGATAATATCAGCGTGCTAAGACTTCCGAAACGTTTTCTTCGTCCTCAACAACTTCTCTTAATTTACATAAAGTGTTTTCAAAATACAGACCACGTGTCTGTGTCGGATTTACAGCGGCTCGAAACGGTGAAATTCGTTTCGAGGCGCCATTGTATAGGAACTCATCTTACGAGAGACCTGTTACGAGAGGTCGACGTTTTTACGTTGTACGAATCTTATGGACTTTCCATTTTCTTCCGTGCAGATGCGTTTTTACTGGTTTCTTAAGTTTTTTTACCTATGGCCATCTTTTCCAAGCAATTTCGATCCACTCGAAATGTTTTCGAAAACACCAGACCACAGTTTTCAAAACCTGGCCACGTGGGTGTACGCTTGAGTGTGTGTGAGTGCGTCTAAGAGGAATTTAAAAAAATTTCCCCTTACAGAGGAGTAATTTCAGAAACTTAGAAAATATCAAGTTAGAAATTTACTATTTTAATAGTTCGAGTAGATTCGAACACGTCGAGTCCTCCATTTTTATCTTCTGCATATGTATTCTTAATATGATCGATTATTATCCAGTTGCGGGCTCGCGAATACAAGATTTTTCGATTCTTCCACGTGATAGAATTGAAGAGAGTAAAAAATGGGGAAAAACTTGAACTTTCACAAAAAATTATCAAGTTTCGTAAACCCTCTGTGATCACACGTTCTAGAAATAACGCGCTGGTCAGACGGGGATGGAATGACCCCAGCCATATTCAAACGCTTGTCGCGTTGCCAGTATCGTTCCGAACGACACATAAAAATTCAGGACATTAGTTTGAACCTTTCAGACTGAGAATATCATGCCAAATTTTTTTTATCCAATCGTTAAAATGGTGAAAAAAAATCAGCAAGGAGGCAATGTGTAAGAAATTTTTTTTTTCGACCACCCCTAAGAACCGATGGCGAGGAGGCCAACCGTCTCGGGCGTCAATAACTTGTAGTAATTCAAGCTCAAAGTTGCACTCGGGGTCATTTTGACCCCTAGCGACCACGGAGGGTTGAATGTTAAATATTCTTAGTTCAAGTTTGAATTTGAGAAATAAATGTAAATATTTCCTAAAAAATAAATAAATATTTTAATATTTTCTTTTCGGAGCCACTATCTTGTCAAAAATCGAAATTTCAACTATTCCTTCGATCAATATTTCAGATACCTTTTTTTTTTGAGGACTTCCAGGAGATCGTCTACAGGAGCAATGTCAATCGATATTTTTGAAAATAAAAAATGCCGATGTAAAGTCAAAAGCTTCGACTGCATTTACTTCCCTTTGCATATGTTGGTCAAATGAAACGGCTTGTCAGAAAAAAATCGCGAAGACAACGACTTTAAAAAAACGAGGAAGAAACGCAGTGAGTATCGCCAATAACATCTTCAAGGTCTTTTTTCTCAAATCTCTACGTGATTTCATTACTTTTTGCTTTTCAGAATCTCCCTCTCTCACTCTTCAGAGAGAGGGGGTTGTAGATACGAAATATTTATGTGGAACTCCGATCACGTATACCGTGATGCACGCGCTTCTTTTGTGATATAATTTTTCTAGTAATAACTCGAGGCACACTATATGAACGATACGCGATCACTGAAACGAGATTACGATAAATCAATACAGTGAGTCAAAAAATTAATGCTTTCCTCGTACAAAAACGTTTTACGTTCCTGTCGCTTTTTATTTGAAACATTCTAAAAGTAGTGAAACGTGATATTGCCTCCTGAAGTACTTAAAAAAGAAAATTACGAAATTTTCAAATACTTTATGAGTTTACGAAAACAGTGATAACTATTTTTCCATTCAGAACTGGAATTCCTGCCAGCGTTCATTCGCTTTGTCTTCCAATCTTCACGGCTGGGCCATCAGTGTTTTCTATTTATCTACATTTTTTAATTACTGGCACGATTTTAACATTGCACAAGGAATGAGAAGTTGGGAATTCTCGATAGCTCTGTCCAGTCATTCTGGCTGTTCCTAGCTGCCAATATTCTTGCACGAATTGAATCGACCATTGAACGATAATAACTAGAAATGTTTTCATTCAATAGGAAAATAATAAATTTTCGTGACGACGATATGCAGAATATGCCTCAACTAAATAGTGATTTAATCCTAAAACGGTAACCTTATTTTTTTTAATACCTATTCCGGTAACCTGGGGTTTTAAATGATCCCAATTTTGAAAAATTCATATCTCCGGTAAAATTTAACGAAAAGGGTTTAACTTGGGCTCATTCTTCTAGTTTTTCAATAAAGAATCACCAGAGCTTGGAGCAGTGTTGCTTAAAGTAAAAAAAATAGTCAAAAATGCGGTAAAACGATAAAAAACAGGAGAACGAGATGGCGCGAGATTCAAAGTCGCCTGAGGTCGTTTTTGGCCCTCGGTTACCGTTCTAGGGTTAATAATATATTGCTATGGTGAATGCGTAGCTACGGTATAAAGGTCAAATTTTGAACTATACTTATCCGCATTATCCGCGTGACTTTGGAAGATTTCCAAAGTTATCTAATCTCGTAATCGTTTATTTCTTTTGAAAATGACTTTGATGAGATATATACTAACCACGTGTTAAAATCGGAATAAACAACAGGTGTAGAGCTCAACACCTGAGCAAACACGCACCTGTACCTTTTTTCATTGACTTTAAAATATCAATTCAATAAATAAAAAGTAATTTAGATATGATCCTAGAAAGTTCCACAACATTATGACTCAAAGAAAATGGTTTAGAATTTAAATACATTTGCAATATCGAGTTACAATTGAATTGGCCGACGACGACTGATTCCGATCGACCAGGAATTCCAATTCGATAATCAAAATTCGTTGGAAAAAATGCGTCAAGCGTGCGTCCCATAAATCAAACGATCGGGTTTTAAAAAGTTACTGTATGAGGCTGCTGGTTGGTCTCGTATGGATTGTGTAATACGATCGGGAAAAATGTGACGCCGGAGTACGTCGCAGTTACGGTCAAGGTGTGTTTTTTTTTTTTCACCATTTTATAGCTTATGAGTTATTTTTCAGCTGATATTCATTGCGTTGACGAAATTTAAAATTTCTAGAAGTAGTGCAACCTCGAATCCGAAGGAAACTCAGAAATCGTTGCGATGTGTGTTAAAACAATGTTAGTTCCAAAAAAGTTTTCAGCTTGAAATTCCATCGAAACTCAGCACCTTCTTAACGGCAGAGACATCGATTTTCTTGAAGCAAACTATTCAATATCGAAAGAAATTATATTCCAGTAGAATTAACCCCCGTAAACCTCTAGAAACGAATTAATGGAAAAACGTGCAGGTTAAACCATGAAAATTTCTCATTGCCTCTTTATCCTGATCGATGGATTGATACTACAAGATCTTGATCGGTTAGCAACATCCAAGATCGTTAATAAGTTCTTCGATTGCTCTTCCAACGGGTCTATCGAATAATAGCAAAACGAATTCATTGAATAACAAAAAATGAAGTTAAGTCAATTCTTCGAAGTGTACACGTTGAGTAACTATTTCGATGGCAAGTTATAGCAGATCCTTGTATATGGACGTTGTCAAGCTCTCAACCTTGTAAAAGCGAAGATTGAAAAATGGGCACGACAAATTTTAATGTGAGTTCGAGGAATCAGCAGAAGACGCGGCGACGTCCACCCACATACTATTGATCACGTTCGATAGCTTAATACTTATGATCAGTTGGCAAGTTGGATTCCCTCGTAAATTCCAGTTTCAAAATGTGTCCGAGTAATCGACAAATGAGCAAAGAAACCATGACGTTCTCGATGTTGTAAGGATAAGAGCCGAGAAAATATTTCATTCTTATCGACTGCAGATACGCAATGCCCTGCTTGTGTGCGTTTTGCTATTTCCATTGGAAACCTCATTTTCTTCTTTGCTAATCCACATTGGTATACATAGTTGGCCTCGATAATTTCATTTGACTTTGTAAATTCGTTACGATCTTGTTGCTGCGAAGATTTGTCGATTGGTGGTTTGTATTAATTAACCAGTAATCAACAAATGCCAAATTAATGATTAGTGCCACTTTAATTAAAGTGTGAGGTAATAACTTTTTGAGCACATGATCGAAGTGGAATTTTTGGTGCTCATGATTTTTTTTGGCTCACAGGTTACGAATTTAAACTCAGAATTTGAAAATTCGTAATTTATCTTTTTGTTTTGACAATAACGGCCAGCGTTTCAGAAGGAATTCTGTAGAATTTATTGGCGTTTATTGAGTTCGTGAAAACAAAATGCTCATTTCGATGTTATGAGCAGTTTTTAGTGGAAAATTATTTTTAAGGACACCATTGAAACGTTCGATACAATAAAAAAAAAAAAAAAATGTTATCCCTGATTGGCGCCTGCGAGTTAAGGTTCATCTTTCGAAAGTACTACTGCGCCTGCCTACTGACCGATTATTTGTGTTTTTCTCTCTCGCTCGTACTTTCACGCTTTCGCCTTTGAAGATCGGATGAAATGAGTGTCCGTGGTCGTGCTGGCAGCGATTGTGGTAAAATACACGTCGAGATGGCTCACCTACATTCCGATAGCAAGTACCGTTCAAGCAACATCCAATGATCCTAACATAACATCCTTTCGGGGTTCAGGCGTCGGAATTTCTTCCAACGACAGTCGATTCTCTTCTCACGATTTTTAAAATCATTTCTATAAATAATCGGATAGAAAAAAATAGTTTCTACATTACCAGACTCACAAAATTTTTATAATAGATTCATCTATTCACTAAAAGAATCTTTTTGGTTTTTTTTTTTATGTTTGATAAGCGAAACCGGAGATTTCGTGCTTACCGCCAGATACAATTTTTTTGAGGACCTCCAGGAGATCGTTTATACGGAAGTAGTGTCAATCAATATTTTTGAAAATAAAAAATGCGGATGTGAAGTTAAAAACTGCGACTACATTTACTTCCCTCTACGTATGTCGGTCAAAAGAAATGCCTTTTCAGAAAAAAATCGTGAAGGAAACGACTTTTTTCGGCCTTGCAACTAGGTATAACCCCTTAACACATTCGTTGATTTTTCAAAAAATAATAAATGTAAAAATCCATTTTGCAAACACAAAAAAAAACGGTGATAGACTGTTTCCTCCATTCTGAAAGCAACGTCAACTAGTTATAATCATAAATGAGCCATCAAACGAATAAAAATTCAATTGGAGTTTCAGTCTTGCACACGCAAGCAAACATTTCCAAATGACTCTAACCCCGACGATCCCACGACACGAAAAGAACAAGACAATGGTGGAAGAAACGGGCTCAGTGAATAAATACGCATTGCAAATTTACCAACGACAAATGTTTGACAAATCACATAGCGAGTAGAGGCCTCTCAGTGAACCTAATCAGTTCTGGACACAGTTTCGAGTGACGCATTACGACACATATTCACAAACGACACATTATCTTGGAAGTCAAAATGAAGACACCATTTACAAAAAGTACAATGTCGCGTTGTCAACGACTAAACAGTTTTTCAGAATTATTTCTCATGAATTCTTCCATTAAAATTCAGAGATGATGCATAAAGTAATCAAAATAGAAACAATCGATCAATGATGGTCCGTTTCTTCCTAAAAAGTATAAAATATTTTTTTCTTTAAAAAAATTCCGTTCCCCAAAAAACTTAATAAATGATTGAACTTTGAGGGACTTTTCTTGCACACAATTCGTAGTCATTTGATCGAAAATGCATCGTTCTTGGCCTCTAGTAAATTACCATTCTGATGGGACGAGCGTATAGATTACTTTTGGCATTTTTCTGTTTATTGGAATAAGAGAAAAGAGGAAAGAGACGGTGTGGAGTATTTGTGCAAAAAGTTGTTGGTCGAAAAAATCCTTGGCCAGTATTTATGTTCGTTTTGTGGTGTTTTATTTTTGCGAACGATCCTTGTCGAGGAATTCTTGTCCTGCAATGACGTTTTCACGCTTGTCTCGTTTTCCCATGGTGGCAGCTATTTTGCGGCTCGTTTATTTTTCTTCAATTGTAAACTCAGTGATTAACGAATCGTCGTAACTATGCATTAGCATCGGACATGGTGAACCATAAGTTTCGTACTTATGTTGAGCTGTCGACCATGAAACAAAAGTCAGTTAATGGAATAGACGTTCACGGTTATATCCCCCATATAATAATAAACACAATATATATTTATTGATCTTGACATGAGAAGTGAACGAGCACTTTGCTGTTCGTGCCATTCGATTGTCTCTCCCGCAAGATTTTCTCACCGATTAAACAAATTAAATAATTAATCTTTGTTTCGTTTTTCGTCTGTTTGGTGTCTTTCCAATTTTTGATGCGTTGTAGAAAATTTTTTGTAGCGTCGTTACCGATGGAGTGCACGGAGTTTCTCATCAACCCTCAACGAGGAACCCCTCGTTGGTAGGACAGATTGCAACGACGAGTTCGGACATTTTGCTGGGGATATTTCGCGTGACTACGAGTGCCCACTAGAGACTATGGTGGTTATAATGTTGAAAATGAAAAAATCATGAACAAAACCGCGTTACGTACAGGAGTTTGGAAAACCTACTACGAAAGAATTGCACACTAGGTATCGATCCGATTTGATGTACGCGGTTGCTTTCGTAAGATTATTGCGACCGATCAATAAAAATTGGTAACTTTGTGTTCATCTCGTATATGAGTAACTTTACTCAACTTATTAAATATTCATCAGTTCCTCGAGTGATACGTCATCCAATGGGTGTTATCGAAAAAATCTAGAAAAAAAAACTGTAACCAATAAAAAATATCTTCGACTGCCTTATCAACTGATAGAGGTTTGCAGCATTGCTGTAACGTCGTAACATCGCCCCAAGGGGCAGTAGTGGCGTCTGAAATGCACGGACTGGTCGGCTGATCGGGTACGCTCCATTAACCGATATTAAAAAACAGTAACAATAGATATCGTAGACAAGGAAGAATATTATTTTTTGGCTATGGTCATAATTAAGAGTACTCTTGTGATTTTTGGTTCAATGCACAGCTTTGAAAGACGCATGCACGACGTCGAATCGCGAAATAAATTTGTTGCTCTGGGTTAGTGCTGTATAAATATATATATATATATATATATATATAAACGGTCGTGTCCCTTTTTTCTGCATCCCTTGATCTTCGGAATGTGTGCGATCAAACTTTTGGAGCACTTGTCAAACGCAAATAATAATAATAAATGTTTGTGCGTACATCGACAATGTAGGATGCGTATACCCATCGAGACAAAGAGTTATCCCATTGAGGGTACGTCCCAAGTAGCTAAAAAAAGGAACTCGTAATTAGAGAAGTTTGGATTTTGGGTGCGGTGCATCTGGTGCAGTCGAGTGCATTTTTTTTCTCGGAATGATTTCTCTACGTTAATAATCGGAACATATTGATTTGTGAATAAATTGGAATCATTTTTATTCATCGTTTTTTGGTTGTGTATAAAAAATAAATTGTGATTGAAATTTCAAAATGTGTGCGTGTGCGTGTATTTTTAGTGATTAGCTAAAAAAAATTGAGTCATGATGAATACCGAAAATATTTGTCGATTGGTTGATTAACTGTTCGGTTGCACATCGATTTTTCACTTTGGCTTTACAAATGCCAAATATTCTTCTAATTTCCACCCTCAAAATGTTCTTAGCGATCGATTATCTTTTAACCCTCCGTGGTCACACGTTGTGGAAATAACGCGCTGTCCACACGGGGTCGGAATTACCCTAGCCATGTTTAAACGCTTGCCGCGTTGCCAGTATCGTTCCGAACGACACATAAAAATTCAGGATATTCGTCCGAACCATTCCCAATAAGAATATCGAGCGAAAATTTTGTTATCTAATTTTTAAAATGACGAAAAAAAATCAGCAAAGCAGCAATGTGTAAAAAAAAAAACAAATCACCGTTGGACAGGAGGTTAACCATCTCGAGCGCCAATAACTTGTGGTAATTCTAGCTCAAAGTTGCGCTAGGGGTCATTTTGACCCCTCGTGCCTACGGAGGCTTAACAGAGAATCTAAGAATGAGTTTCACCCCAAAGCCAAAAACATGCAAGACTTGGCGGTAGAGCCGAATGGTTAAAACTAATCAACAAATATTATAAGTAGTATTTCGTTTTTATTCGTAGTGGTAATAATTATTATGATTGGAAATGAGGGGAACATTGATCATTTTTCTATCCTAACAGTACAATAATAAGTAAAAGAACTGTCGTTCTCTAGTAGCAGGACGTTTCACCTTTGTTTTTAGTTTGCTCATCACGCCTAAATTAAAGAACATTCAGCATTCATTTAGAACGAGTAGTAAGTAGCAAAAAATAACAAACTAGCAACGACACCAAAAAAATGACGTGTGAAAACTGCAGCTGTTGTTTTTTCGTACTTATAGCTATACCTAGAGGTAATTTATGGTTGTATGCGTTTATTCTTATATATTTATGATGAGTGCGTATATTCAGTGCGTTCGAGCTTGTGGCTACGATGACGACTGGTTTGAACTAGTGCAATTTTATATAACCATATACTAGCTGCGTATGTGTATTTTATACATAATTTGAAATTACAGTATGACAATAATTCAAGATACAATAAATTATACAGTGCAAATAGACAAAGAATGAAAATGAGGATTATATGATTAAACAACTGCACTGGCGCATTAACCCTCCGTGGTCGCACGTTCTAGAAATAACTCGCTGGCACACGGGGTCGGAATGACCCCAGCCAACGCTTGCCGCGTGGGCAGTACCATTCCGAACGACACATAAAAATTCAGGACATTAGTTTGAACCTTTCAGAATGAGAATATCATGCCAAAAATTTTTTATCTGAAATTAAAAATGGCGAAAAAAATCAGCAAGGAGGCAATGTGTCAACAAAATTTTTTTCCGGGCACCCCGAAGAACTGTTGGAGAGGAAGTCAAGCCGTCTCGGGCGCCAATAACTTGTAGTAATTCTAGCTGAAAGTTGCGCTTGGGGTCATTTTGAGTCCTGGTGACCACGGAGGGTTAGTGGAGTAGCTTTATAATTATTTTTGTAGTTTGATTATTTGGAAACTGTATTTTGTGAATGGAGCGAAATAAAAGCTTTGGAAAAATAAACAGTACGTATACGTACCAACGCATTTTTATGCCTTTTTGTTTCCTTTTGTAGTGAGTTTTTTGTAAGCGTTCATATTTTATTTCGAGTATTGACAATGTCTATTAAGTAGGTTGACCTTTTTAGATTTGTCATTATTAGATGTAACGAGAAGCCTGGCTGCTTATGATCTTTGTGTTGAATCATTGATCATTTGTAAATCTCTATGTAGAATTGACCCAATCTCTCTTTCGACTTTACGCGTACTCTTTACATCTCACTTACTCGCATTTTACTACATGCAGTTTCGGTCTGTCTCGCTTTGAGCTCATTCACCTCGATCTTTGCTTCAGTAATCTTCGCCACTCTTACATGAATTCGCCTCTCGCTCTCTCTCTCTCTCTCTCTCTCTCTCTCTCTCTCTCTCTCTCTCTCTCTCTCTTCTCTCTCTCTCTCTCTCTCTCTCTCTCTCTCTCTCTCTCTCTCTCTCTCTCTCTCTCTCTCTCTCTCTCGATGATGTTTTTTCGTCATCTCGGCAGGTCGTCGAAATAATGGCAACTGCTGTAGTCGGAGGCCTCGTAAACTTTATTTTGTTCAATGTTTTCATAAGCAAGTGCCATTTTTTCAGGCGCAGAGACCCAAGTGGCTATACAAATCCTTGCGTACTATTCGAATGCCCGTTTATCGCCCGATTTCTCTCGACGATTCCCGTTAGGTGTTTCGAAAAGATATCCCACTAGTATTTTTCCCAACTGTGTGTTTAGCCCCCATGGGATTATTTGGAACATTGTATTTAGTGATTCGTTTTATCTATAGATTTATCTCTATATCTATAAAACTCGATACTATAAAATTGTGTTTGTGCCCTTTTCACGCAAAAACCACTGAACCAATTTTGATGAATCATTCACAGGAATGTAGCTCATGAATCAGAATAGGTTTTCGGCTGTATTGCATTCCTCTAATTCATTTTTTTTTGGGAACCCGAACCAAAAAATCACATTTTTCTTCATATTTTCCACTTTCAAAGTTCACAAGCAACTAAAAAACGATAATAAATAAAAAATCGCTAATTACCAATTCAAAGATAATTCGAAAACGAAGATAATGAGCGGTAGCTGGAGTGCCAGTTTATAAAAAAAAAAGTTACAGCGATTGTCCTAAAATCAAAGTTTGAAGATTTTGAAAAAAAAATTTCAACTTTTCATATTAAGCTAGCTGTACCCTTTACCAGCAACGCACGGCTAGTATAAATAACTGTCACGCCGGTGAATCGAAAATCCGAAGCAATGTCAAAAGAATATTTTCTACTTTGCAATAAAATCGTCGAGTTTCGGTTTGTTATACATTCAGCTGATAGTTGAAAGAACTTGTTGAATCATTTTCGAAAGGAAAACATTCGATAAATAATTAACGATTGGTATCATGAACATTCCAGAGCATTTGGATAATTTCTGAAGGCTGACAACTGTGTGTACGAATGGAAGATTTCGTGCTACCGAATCATGATTATCTTTTTTGTATTTCATGTATTTATATCATACACACACGTAAACGAAATGAACGAAACGTGCCATCCATCTCGACGTTTTTTCTGCATGTCATTTTTGACAATACACATCCTCGCAGCTTCTTTTGTTATATTTTTTTTAAATCGAACGATAAGCACGTTCTCGCGAAAAGTTTTTTCATGCAATTTCTTTTAACATTGTATTCTCCATTGCATCAATTTGACAGTCGATGGAATTTAAAAAATAATTTGGACTTCATTTTATTTTTAGTTCTATCCGAGAAACTTTACCGGAAATAATGACCTTCACCATTATTCACAGCTCAACTAAGGGGTCGATCAAATATTGTGACTTCGCAGCCGAAAGGATTTTGTACGAGGCAAATATTTCAATAAGATAACGTTCGTTCGTAGGATGGGATGGATTTCTAAATAGCAGGCCTCATTTGCAGGATCACTTTTTCGTTTCTATTGAGTATAACGAGCGTGACGCCCCATTAGTTTTAACATCGGGGACGTTAATTTATTCGTCTGCGAATGATTTTCAATCTTCATGCTCAAAATTTATAATGCAATCTCTAATTTTTCTCTTAAACTACTCCAAAAGTAAAAAAAGTCAATAAATCGTCACAATTTAAAAATATTTAGTTGACGTTCGAATAGCCATGACCGACGAATAAAGTGCTACCGATTGAAAGCAACGTTTCCGGAAGTGTGCAATTGATTACAGCGACTCGAACTGGTTACTCATAATTGCTCAATATTCCGATGCGGACAACAATGGTTCGTGCAATCAACCGTTTCGCAAGGAAAGGATGAGCTTCGGGTAATGAGCAACTGCGTCAAGAATAGGGCTCGTTACGAAACGTGTTAATTTCTTAATTAATATAGTTTTAAATGAAAATTTAATGATGGAACTCAAATTTGACATGATTGACGGTGAAAAGTTTTTCAGACAGGAATAGCATGGAAGAGGATCATGATAGTGAATTTTCAAGCTCGCAGGAGCATGAACATTAATTTTGAAAAATGGATATAGACACGAATCAAAAAAATCTAAGTGATTATTCAGGAAATACTCGAAATTAAATAAATTAATCTCTACATGTACAAAACTCGACTACAAAATTGTGTTCGTGCCGTTTTAACGCAAAAACCACTGAACCAATTTTGATGAATCTTTCACAGGAATGAAGCTCATGAATCAGAATACGTTTTAGACTGTATTGCATTCCGACAATTTTTTTTTTTGGGAATCCGAACCAAAAAATCACATTTTTTTTCATATTTTCCACTTTCAAAGTTCACAAGCTACGAAAAAATGATAATAAATAAAAAATCGCTAATTACTAATTCAAAGATAAGTCGAAAACGAAGAAAATAAGCAGTAGCTGGAGTATCAGTTTGTAAAAAAAAAAGTTTTAGCGATTTTCGTAAAATCAAAGTTTGAAGATTCTGAAAAAAAAATGTAACTTTTCATATTAAGCTAGCTGTATCCTTTACCGCCAACTATATAGATGTGCTGCGTGGCGAAGCCCGCAGGCACGGTTAGTGTAACAATAAAATAAGTAAAAAAAGTAAAATGTTATTTGGGGAATGGCGCGTACTCAGGAAACATGAAAAAATCATGAAAGGCAAAAATTATGTCATGTTTCTGGATAACTGTCGAATTTACGAGTCTCACTATCAATCAATTTGATTAGCAAATCATCTGGACGCGTTTTCTCATGGCATTCGAAAATCAATATTTACAATGGACTCTTTAGGTAACGATGAGCAACATTGCGACGGTAATTTTCGTTATTTTGGATCAACGTATCCGTTGGAGGGGATAGAGGTCCGTAAGGTTTTTTGATGCGGCTTTATGGGGAGCCCCGCGATGTCTATAAGTAGGACATACGCTCTTGCATCTTCAGTATTTCCTTCTGAACTCACCGTCAGTCAAGATCGTCACCTCGTGCCGGCAGGATTTTCATACACTGTCTTTGGTTCTCTACTGTAATCGGCTGTGCAATTATTTTCACCGATTATTCGAGTGTTTAGAGTTTTTGCATGTTCGCACGTAACCGTAAGTACTTTTTTTTTGTTTTTCTTTTTATTATTAATTTTTGACACACATTTCATGCGGACGTGTTGGCTGAATACTTCGAACCAAACATCTTTGGAGCATAATAATAAAAAAAAAACCAAAAAAACATGAAGAAAGTCACAAAAAATAGTTGAGATACCGAAGTCAATTGTGAAAAGAATTTAACGATTGATATACTAATACGTGCAACTTTCTCTTGAAGTTGGCGTTTTTCTCGCGAATCCGCGATGTTTTTTGAATAATTTATTCGAGATTTCAAAAGCGATAGAACAAAAAAAAAACGAGATGGTTCTGTTACGGTATTACTATCACGAACCGACTTTATTTACGGTTTTTTCAAAATTTTGTATAAACGTTCTTGGCACCAAAACTAACAGTTTTCTCCGATGAAGAAAAATTTTCTGACGTTTAGAATTCGAGATTATTAATTTTCCATTTTCTCCATCTAAACGCGTGTAAACTGAAGTCACGTTTCGTTAGAAAGTTGCAAAAATTGAGTTGGAAAAAAAATGTATTTAGGATTTTTTTTGCAGATAGCCAGAAAGGCTATGAGCAGAAATTTTTTAAGAAAACTCCTAAACACATGTTTTTGCAACTCATAAAAGAAATGCCACTTCGATTTACACGCGTTTAAATGGGAAAATTAAAAAATTGGAAATTAAATATCTCATAATAAGAAAACTCGTCAGAAAATTTTCTTCATAAGAGAAAATTCTTAGTTTTGGTGTCAAGAATGTTGGTAAAAAATTATCAAAGAATCCTGATTAAGAAATTTTGTGATAGTAATAGGTTAAATTTTATTCCGCGATTTCTTTTGGAGTTTCGTAAATATTTTGCTTCAAGTCGCTGCAGCAAGCTTCTTGACAAATGTTTTTAGTATTTCGCAATCGTCCACTTCCGGTATGGTATTATTGAGGTATTTTTCGGTCGACCCGGCAGTGTAGGCAACGATCAAACAAAGACGAAATAAGAAACAGGAAGAAAAACGTGAATGTTGACCGTACAAAAAATTTTTTGTTGAAAGAAAGCGATAAACACTGCGAGTGCGAGAATCTCGCGTTCAATGTATGTGCTTCGCGGGAGATGAACATCGAAGACGCACACTAGAAAAGTATTTCTTCCGCTCGACACACTTTCACGGCGTAATTCACGGCCGATTTTCGATACGTTAGAGAAAAAATTGGGTTACCGTAGACCGGTTATAATCGATAGCTCCGAAACAGTAGAACGAATTTTCACCGAACACGCAAAACTGGCAAGGCTCCTTTGTTCTTTTTTTTTCGTAAAGTGAGTAAAAAATGTTGAGCAGGCAGTGTGGTGACTCCAAAGAATTCCCAGTCAAGGGGCTTCGATTGAGAAAATTAAAAAATTACGAAACGTTAAAAAAAAAAAAAAAAACAATAAAATAGAGAATATATTCTCCGTTTCCAAAATTGGCGAAACGTGCCGTTTGTAATTGCGGTCCCCTTCCTCGAGTCATCACACTCTTATCTCATAAATTGTCAATTATGGGAAAAAAAACGAAACATGGACGCAGTTGAGCCAAAGTGCATTTGGACTTGTAATTCTAAAAGTACTTTCGAAACTATGCGCTATTGTGGTTTTATGAATTCCTGATGGATCGAAGCAGTTGGAACAATTCTCTGATCCCAATGAATGATTTCTACGTAATAATAATTATTGCTTAATAAAAAAATTATCTATTGACAATTCAAGTTGTTCGGAAAACTAGATTCGGTTGTTCCAAATAGTTTAGAAACTTGTCTGACTGCACGAGGCCTTTACCGCGTCCAGGTTAATTCGTATCGTTTCGCTATCGTGTCGCTAATTGCATTCTACGACGATTGTAGTGGCTGACCTTATTGTTGCAAATGTGCGAATGCATTTGGCAGTTAAAGTTACGAAAAACTATGCGATTTGACGGACTTGACGATATACATGGAAAAGTTCCGGAATGCGTACGAAATAACGTGTTGCAATGGCTGCAAGATAATGTACAGAGGAAACCATTTTGTAACTTATTTAAAAATGATTTTTAGTTGTTTTCATGACATTAGGAATTTCTGGAAGGTAACTCGTTGAGTTATTGAGAAAAAATGCAAATGCATGAATGGGAACAATTGAAAGACAACGTTATTTGTTTATCACAATTTATATAGAGAAAACATTAAACTCGCCTCATTGAAGCACTTCAATTCTTTCTTTACCAAAAATAGTTGTCGCTAAAGGGTACAGCTAGCTCAATATGAAAAATTAATTTCTTCTTTCAAAATTTTTAAACTATGATTTTACGAAAATCACTATAAATTTTTTTTTACCAACTGGCACTCCAGCTACTGCTCATTATCTTCGTTTTCGAATTATCTTTGATTTGGTAATTAACGATTTTTGATTTATTATGAGTTTTCAGTTGCATATCAAGAAAAATATGATTTTTTGGATCGAGTTCCCAAAAAAAGAATTATCGGAATGCAATACATGTTTCATGAGCTTCGTTTCTGTGAAAGATTGCTCAAAATTGGTTCAGTGGTTTTTGCGTGTAAAGGGCAGAAAAACAATTTTGCAGTAGATTTTTATATTTATAGAAATTTAATTTCTGTCTCGTTCACTTGTTTAACGTCTGATAAATATTTTTTCTCCATCTCTCGTTCTATCTGTCTCTTGATTTCTCTCTCAGGATTTGGACGATACTGTAAATTAATTCAAAGCTTTATCGGCAATACTTTTGGCCTCTTTTTAGTCCGAAACACGTGGACACTAATTTACATCTTAAGGAACTCTGAGAAGAGGCACGGGCTTTACAGTTTGTTGAATTGTCTCTCGACGTTGACCTGAAAAACGGCACCGACCTCGATCTCGTAAAACCTGTTTATCTGCACCGTGAATTCGTCCCGTTTTCATCCGCGTTTTATCTTTCTTGTCCATACATATATTTGTATAAACATACCAATGCATCACTCTTCGTACGCTATTCGGAGGTAATTCGATCCACGAATTTGCAATCAACATTTCGAGCCTGATTTTGATGATGGCTTGATTTTATAAATCGTAATAAACAGCTTTCAATTTCCTCGATGAAGATTCCTCCCACGCTCAACTGATAGTTATCATTTTTTTGTTCAATAATCGTTCCAAAGAAAAATCGAAAAAAAAAACGTTACAAATTTTGATTGATTGTTATAAATTTTGCAGTTTTCTTCGTATATTGCCATTCTCAAGCATTTGGTCGTTGCTGGTGGTAAGGATGTGAAAAAAACACCGAGGCAATGATTTGCTCGAGGCTTATGATTCAAACGCAAGGTCAATGCTATTAGTTGTGAAAGTATCGCAACATTTTTGTGCGAAACGTCTATAGATTGTTTCAGCTTTTTATATATTTGAAAAGGAAGATTATCGGCGAGCTCAATCATTTACTGTCTTCAAGCTACGATCCTTGTGCTCAAGTGTCCATTACTTTCATGTTTGACCGACGACCAAATCTGATTTTTTTTCATCGGACATTATACATTACACGTAAACACACACGCGATACTTTCTCTCTATCCTTTCGACTTGATAGCCAAGTAGCAAAAACGATTTTATAATCGTTTAAATATTAAATTAATTAATATTTAATTAAATATATTTCTATTCTATGTTCGTTTAACTGATTTTTTAACGAACCACGAACCGTGATGTTTGAGCTTTGTGGAAACACGAAAAACGATTTTAAAAATACAGATTACACATGCAGTTGCATTTTACAACGAGTTTCGTTGAAAATATCATTATTCGTTAACGCAGTGGGAATAAGAAAAAAGTTGAGCAGTCACTGTCAATGTCATTACTCGATTGGATCACCGCTGCATCATGCACTGGTTTACGTATAGGTCTCTAAGCGGGAGGCTGTTTTTCTGAGATTCTCATGGTGCTGAGCAACTCAAGCTCGGATTAGATATGCTTCCTTGGATCAGACGGAGTTTCTGTAGTTTCCGTGCGGCTTTGTGGACATGTTATAGGCATTAGGAAAGAGTAGCTGTGTGGACCAGACTCCAGAGGGTCTGCAGAAACAGGAATGGTAACATTGATATGGGGAAAAAAGTGAGAACGAAATGACGAGATTCTCGTAAAAAGGAATTGATTGCAGGAATAATTTGAAATAATAAAACCTAGAACGATAAGCTTATTTTTTTTTTTCACCTATTCCGATAATCTGGGGTCATATAAAAGACCCCAATTTTGAAAAATTCATATCTCCGGTAAAATTTAACGAGACGGGTTCAACGTGGGCTTATTCTTTTCCTTTTTTAATGCAGTTTCATGTGAGCCTGCTGGGGCTATTTTGCTTGAAGTGAAAAAAATAGTCAAAAATGGGGTAAAACGATAAAAAACGGGAGAACGAAGGGAGAAAGGGCGCAGGATTTAAAATCGCATGGGGTCGTTTTTTACCCCAGTTTACCGTTCTAGGGTTAAAAAGAATCATATCCAGTTTAAAAAAACGCTGTTACTGTGATTCGCATGATCCACGTGTGTACGGAATCTCCAAGTCCCGTTTAGTGTCGAGAAACTGGTGAGCGATCGATGCGTGACAAACTTGCTGAGCATCTTAAAATCCTCGTTAATAAAGGTATCATTGCATGCAGAAAGCTGAGAGAATGGATAAACAAAAACTAGAGGTATTTGGTGGAATAAAATAATGGACGCTCAATAAAAATGATGGATAAAAGAAAAAAATTGGCGCAACGTTCGAATTAATTAACATAATGGAAATAACGGTTGGATGTACCCGAAAAAGTCGAAATGTAGTTACACTTGATTACCAAGTTCGTCTACTGTGAAAAGATTCTGTTATTCATCTGGAGAAGAGAGCACGTACCGTTTCGAGCCTTTCTCCGGTCGTCGGTCACTTGGTTCTCCGCTCTTCACTTCTTCACCAATAAAGACGTTCCCGTTAGAATTGCCAGTCTGGTGCCTTCAATGTCGTTTCACTTATTCGATTTCTTCGATCTTCGCATACTTTAGAAACAATAAAAATTCAAATGAATTTTCAATTTCTAACGGATGAATTTTATTTGTTTAAATAAATATTCAATGTCATTGGCTATTTGTATTGGATTTTTCGGCAATGTTTCCTTTTGGTATTAACCTGTTCCTATTAATGTTTAGATTCGAGCGTCGAAATTCCTTTTGTTGTCTTGGCGTTATAGGCAATTTGGACAATTCCATAAAATTCGCAGAGATTACTTTGAGATTTGTTCAGTTTCATTTCTCGCGACGTGTATCCAAGTCACTCGTTCTAAATATTTTTCTCATACTTCGTGTGTCACGCGTTCGGTCGAGTCTCATTGTCTGTGAATCATCTCTTGGCTTTTCAGACCCGGTGATATTACTTCTGTCGCGTGAAGGTTGACACAGCGAGCGAAAAATTACGTAGTTGCGGTATTAACTTTGCAGGGGCTTGACAAAAAAAAGGTCAAGTTTATTTTCTCTCGAGTACGATTTGTTTATTTTTAACTGAACTCTCCCTGAATAATTTTGGATCGAAAAGCAATTTAGATGGGAATTGTTAATCATACTTCTTGGCTTTTTGTAATAATTCTCCAATGTACGGAAGGTCATGCGAAAGTTACCAAAAACTGGGTGCTAAGAAAAATAAATCATTAGAAGTCGAAAATTTTAAGAAATAGTTACGTCCATCGGAAAGTTTTACATTTTTTTTTCTCGGCATCTGAATTGTCCGTCGAAGAGTATAAAATGACGCCTAGTCATCGAAGATCGTTTCAGTATAATGTTGGCGATTAAAATGTTGGCGGATAGCGCGACTTTCACGCTAGTGCAGTTTTCTAATTAACTGTCGTATTATATTTTCTCTCGTGAGACTATAAAGTCAGTCGTTGTTTTTCATTTAATATTTTTTATCTCAAGAAAAATCTTGCGAGTCTCTATTGAAAAAATAGTGAAAAACTCCGTCGATATTTTTAGTGACAGTTAAAAAATAATAGCAAGAAAAATAAATCTGTACGTTATAAACTGAAGTATTTTGTTGTTGATTACTAATTTATTTTTCTCTCTCTCTTCTCGCAGATCATTTGCGAACATGAGTCCGAATATATTTGGCAATTCAGCGACCCTCTTTCTGGAGGCCTCGCAACAAAATGTTCCTCAGGACAAGTCCCTCATAGGATCGACCAAAACTTCGAAAGCTAAGGTCGAAAAGGCAAAGAGTTCGTCGAAATACGAATGGCAAATAGTTTGGAGAAATGTTATTGCGTTCGTTTATCTACATGTTGGTTCCTTGTACGCGCTTTATCTTGCTTGGTACGAGATGAAATTGCTCACGTGCGTTTGGAGTAAGTTTTCAATGATCGGCAGCATTTTTCAATGATGTTTACAACGATTTAAAATTTTATCTAACTCTGATGGTCTCTCGTTTTTCCGGTTCTCACTCTGAATTCGTATTTCTGAACAAATCGTAACTTTGGCAAGTTGACGCACTAAGGGGTCTGATAGACCCAATAATAATAATATTAATCGCTAATAATAATTTTCATTTGCAGCTATCATGGTGGCTGTTTTCGCCGCATTGGGCATCACTGCAGGAGCACATAGATTATGGTGTCATCGAGCGTACAAAGCGAAATGGCCCTTGCGTATGATTTTGATGGTCTTCCAGACTGTGGCCTTCCAGGTGAATGGAATGGATGTCAATTGGAGGAATAGCAAGTGAAAGTAATGACGGAATTATGTGATTGAATAGAGTCCTTTTTTTTATAGAATCATATCTTCGAGTGGGTGAGGGATCACAGAGTTCATCATAAATTCTGCGACACCGATGCTGACCCTCATAACTCGCAAAGGGGTTTCTTCTTCTCTCACATGGGATGGCTCATGCTTCGGAAGCATCCGGATGTTTTGAACAAAGGAAAGCTCGTGGACATGAGTGACCTCGAAAAAGATCCCATCGTCGTTTGGCAAAGAAGGTTCAATTTTTTCCAATCCAAATTTTATTCAATAACGAAAAATCACGATTCAATTGATTTCCTTTTCCAAACGCTTGAAACTGATCAATGCATTTACATTCGTTTCCACAGGCTCTACGTCCTCCTTATGCCAATTTTTTGTTTCCTTCTTCCGACGTGGATTCCAATGTACTTTTGGAATGAAACTGCAATGTTGGCCTGGTACGCAACCGTTTTTCGATACACGTTTTCTCTCAACCTGACGTGGCTCGTCAATTCAGCGGCTCACATTTATGGAATAAAACCATACGACAGGTAGAACTGGCGATTATGAATTGTTACTTTTAGTCGTGATTAAAGATGTTGAGTACCTATGAAATTTGTTAATGTTAATTGTTCACTAAATGGCTTCTTAATCGTCGTGAAATTTGCACATGACCGCCTGGATACTTTATGTAAAAACATACCAAATTTTAAGGATTCTTTCATCATTACTTTAACCGTCTTAAGGGTGAACATAAAAAATGACAAGGAAATTCTGAAAATTTAGTATGTTTTTGTATGAAGTATTTAAAAGATCGTGTAAAAATTTCAAAACGATTAGGAAACTCGTTATAAAAAAATTAACATTTTGTTAAGAAAAATTTTTTAAACACATAAAAAAAATATTTATCAATAAATTTCGTTTTGTTTCCGTTGCTTTCAGTATATTGTAGATATTTAAAAATTGAGAGGTCAAAATAAAAACTTATCGCAAAGGTATACCAGTTTCCAGAAGACTACATTTGACTACATTTAATTTATTATGTTAATTGTTCAATAACGAGCTTCCTAATGGTCGTGAAATTTTGACACGATCTCTTAAATACTTAATACAAAAACATACCAAATTTTCAGAATTTTTTTATCATTCGCGATTTGGGCCTCAATATCCTCAAGTGCAAAAAAATATGTCGGAGGATTGTTTATCCGGCGTTCAATAGTCCGTTATAATATTTTGAATGTCATAAATGATTGAAAATCTTCTTACTTCATGACCCCGAGAATTTTTGTATACTTTTATTAAAAGACACGGATTAATGAATTTGATTCTCGTTGTCACCAGTTCGATAAGTCCAACGGACAATTTTGCTGTTGCACTGGGTGCAATGGGCGAAGGATGGCACAATTATCATCACGTATTTCCCTGGGATTACAAGGCAGCAGAGCTCGGCAATTACCGAGCTAATTTGTCGACGGCATTCATCGACATGTTTGCTTCGATCGGTTGGGCTTACGATTTGAAAACCGTCTCCCTCGAGATGATCGAGAAGAGGGCAGCCAGAACGGGCGACGGTACGAGAATACAGAAAGTGCACGATCACCATCACGAACATTCGCACGAGGGTGCTATTTGGGGCTGGGGTGACAGCGATATGTCGGTCGAGGACATGAGAGACGCGCACATAATAAACAAGGGTGATTAAAAATCCCGACGAAAAATCCCACACAAGTGGAGAGGAGAATTTTTTCTAAGCCTGTTTTTTTCCCTCAGAAACAAAAAACACACCGTGAGAGGAAAGAAAGAAAAAAAAATGATTTAAATGAGACGCGAAAAACAAGAGAAATAGGAAATGACAACCAAAATGTCAAATAAGAGGCTCGAAAAAATAATAATTAAAAATGATACAAAACAGTAAAACAAAAGACGAAGAGTATACACAAATGAATAAAAGAAAAAAATGTTGAAATAATGAAGCGAGAGGATTCGAAAAAAACGATCGAAACTTTGAAAAACTTATCGCAATCGTGCCACACTAAAATAAAAGCAAATATAAGCACGCACATTCACGATTCTCTAGAATCAAAATGCAACAAAACAAAACGAAGGAAATTATTCTTACCAACTAGTTTTGTCTTCCGCGAGTGTAGAGAAATAAAAATTGGGGGATCCAAGTTTTTACATCGCACAATTGTGGTTTTAGTGATAGCTCTCGATAACGGTGATTTACATTATGCAACGACCATGTTTTTTGTCTTCTCTGGTACGCGGACCACTCGCGGAATCCAAGAGATCTACTAAAATAGAACTTTCACGGTCCGAATATTGTAAATCGTCGTTATAACACGAGGGAGATAAGAAAATAAGGGAACGAAACAAAAAGTCGATATTCAACCGAAGCACCGAGCTCAAAGCACATGCATTTTTCGTGTAGAAGAATTTGTTAAGATTTTTAAACACATACCCATTTTCACACATATTTTTTTTTATCATATTAAACATTTGGGTAGATCCAAACAAATAAGAAATCATTTTGATACGCTATTCGAGAGAAGACCAAATTTTCTAGCCAACAAATGTCTGCTTCCCATTCTTACGAATTGCATATATGTACGAGACATCTGCGTACTCTATGGAAAACAACAAAAAAACGATGTTACAAAAACACGAAAAAGTGCTGACCAGTCGGATCCAAGGTCTTCCCTTTAATGAGCCTATTAGTTCTAATTCTTGTACTCTCGAATTACGTCTCGACGATTAATTATATATATATACTATTTACATTGTATTTATGAATAAATTATTGTTATGTACATACATAAAGATAACGCTCTGAAAATTGATTTGCAACTAATTAAGTTCCAACTATTAGACTCCGCAATGGAATTCGTTCGAACTTGGAAAATGGTCAATTGTTTTTCTTTCAATTGAGACTCAGTCATTTGATGCGATCGATGTCGCGTTATTACGTGTGAAATTTCTGGCAGAAAACGAAGCAGCAATGTTTATATTGCACGTAATTTTCCACCATCGATTAAAAACTCTTTGTAGTTTTATTTTGCCTCTTCCTTGTCTTGGTAAGAAGAGACTCTATTATTTGCATGCGCTCGCTATGTGCACATTTCTAAATTGCATAGACTTTACTGCACTTGGTGTGAATTTTATCTTGAAAAAAAAAAAAAAAAAAAACAACGTTGTCACAATGCCATTACACTCGCTGGGGACTTTGTCAACGTCCTTCAACATTTGACTTATTACAATACGTCGTATCTTCTCTGGTGTACACTCTCTTTAACCTTCTCCGTCACTACTCTTTCGCTCTTTCCTCATGTCTGTATGCACTCCCAGGCACACATCCGTCGTGTTGGTTCTGCAAACATGAAAAGTCAAAAGATTTTTTCTTCGTATTGTAATGAAACATTGACTGGAAGAAACTAGATAAACGAAGTGTCTAGTACAAAGACTGAAAAGCAAAAAAATTGTGTTTGCATTGAATCATTTGGTCCGAATAACAAATTTGAAGTATTTAGACACGAGGTAAAAAAAAATCCCACTATATAGAATACCTTTTCCAACTTTCTGAGCTTTGAGGGAATCGTATTCTCATAGTCCGAAAAAATACTGGAGGTCGTTGCAGCGAATTATTTTGAAAATGTTGATTAATATAATGAGTCAGTGTCAAAACTTCTTAACCCCTTAATATTTTCTTTACAAAAATTGTCGCATATCGTACAGAATAATAAAAATTCTTTAGATTTTGCACATTTTTCAAAAAGTCTGACTTTATTCCGTACTAGCCGTGCCTGCGGGCTTCGCTACTGGCACTCTAGCTATCACTCATTATCTTCGTTTTCGAATGATCTTTGAATTGGCAATTAGCGATATTTTTGATTTATTATCATTTTTTAGTTGCTTGTGAACTTTGAAAGTGGAAAATATGACGAAAAATGTGATTTTTTGGTTCGGGTTCCCAAAAAAAATAAATTATCGGAATGCAATACAGCCTGAAACTTCATCAAAATTGGTTCAGTGGTTTTTGCGTGAAGAGCACACAAAAACAATTTTGTAGTAGAGTTTTACATATATATATATATATAGAGATTTAACGATGCAATCGTGAACAAACAATCTTCCGGGTAATAACGCGGTAATATTGTTTACTGCATATGTAAAAAATGTTTGGAGTCAGATTATTGGCGGTGGTAACCGGTGATTATCAGTATTGCAATGCGCAGCAATGAAAGCAATTCAGAAAAAAAACAGCCAGTCAGCTGGATGCACGATAACACGAGCGCAAGTCGAAAGAAAACTGAAGTAAAACAAAGCGTGTTAATTGCGTGATGATCATATTTGGGTGTCGAGCGATCGACAAAGTCTCCGATATCCGTTGCGTCACAAGTGCGTATCGAGTGGATTGAGCGAAGGCAAGTTTTAATTACTATTCAATTAACATAAACTATTTAATCGCGATAATAACAATTAATTACGTTTATTATCGACTTATCGAGTTAGATACAAAAAAACGAAGTCGAATTCCGAGTGAAAATTTGATCATTCACTGTTCCGTATACCATTGATTCCTTGAACGTTGAACAGGAACTATGGATAAAGATTGAATTCGCAAAGCAGATTCGCAAAAATAATAAATACATCCTCATCCTTTTTCTATGTTATTTTTTTTTTCCGTGCACACGCGTATCTTTACGTTTGCCTAATAAGAAAACAGATACTTGACGCACAAGCAGTTGCAAATTAAATTAAGTCCAATTAGAAATTCCGGAGGCATTTATGAATGGAAATGTCGTACATAGTAATTGGCAGCTTGCTCGAGTCATTGGCACTTTTTGAAACGGCAGACTTTCTTTGACAAGGCATGAGAGCAGAAGAGAAAGAGAAATAATGAATGATGTAATTGTTGTTTCTCATCGTTTTAAATAGGCCGATGGCTGAGGACGTTTCCACTCTTGCAGTCAATTGAAGTCGTGGCTCGACGATTTTTCTCGTCCATAATCGTGCGCGGGTGTAATTGAACTATAACGAGAGACATACAACTATTTTTGTTATTCGACGAGTGTAGGCTTGTCACCGCCTCCCTTTCTTCCTCTGGAAAAATTAAATGATCACAACGATGGATGAAGACGTTTACGCATTGTTTGAAAGAATCATTTACAGTAGCGTGACGTTGATTCGTGCGTCCTGGACTATGCCTTGACATTGCGAAGAGATTTAATGCGATTCGAATAGATTTTACATTTTTTTCATAAACGATATTGCTATTTTTGAATTGTTGGATTTCTTCCATGGTCTTTGATTTTACAAAAATCGCAAAAATAACTTCCGCTATAGCTTCCTCATAGAGAAAGATTTGAGCATTGTGCATCTTGAGCATCTTGAGGAAGCAATTTGTTTTGGTTCGGGTAACCAAAAAAAAAAAAAAAAAATCATTGGAATGCGATACAGCCTAAAACCTATTCTGATTCGTGAGCTTCATCAAAATTGGTTCAGTGTTTTAGATATGAAGTTCTTACATTTAAAGTTTTTTTTTTCGAAATACTGAACGACCTACTTTCAAATCGGAATTTCCAAATTTCTCCTGACCATTCGTTTTTTTGTCATTCACGATAATGTTTCATGATAATTAAATTGGAATTCATTGCCACCACGAAATTCAATCTACTCTTTTAGAAAATACTTTTATTCCACGAGATTGGTGGAGCCCTTAATTTCTTTTCTGGACTTGTTTTTTGTTCATTACCAAGCGTTGACGTGTCCGATTGTTATTTCCTGACCAAGGAAGCGGGAAACCCGGGCGAGTCACATTGAAGTACGTACCCCTGACTTCGTAGGGTCAACCAATGGTCCGAAAGAACTTGGTGGAGAGTAGTGAAGCTGGAAGGAGACAGAGACGAATTATAAAAAAAGAAAAGAGGGGCATTGAGTGAGCGGGAGAAAATTCAGTTGCGTTCTTGCAAACGTTTGAGAGTTTCGCTATCGTCGATCGTTCCTCCTCGGTGTTGGTCCTAGAAATGAAAGTGAAAGTGTTCATTACAAATGAGAAATCGATCGACCTTCCTCTATCAAGCTGATCGATTCCGTCGAGTCGTAGTTTCCAAAATCGTTTTCGGCGTTACATTTTTCCGAGGACTCAATTGCTTTTGTAAGCCGTTGTTGTGAGTATACATTTGTTGGCGATTTTTCGTGCTTCCAAATTGCGTGATATTGTTCGACCGGCATAAATTCCAAGGTCGTTTTTATCTTACATGCGTCACTGGGAGAAACGCATAAAACGAGTGCAACAATTCTGCAATAAAGTTCGTAGAGGCAGCTTAAGAGATATCCACACGTTCTTTTCTTATCTAATTCCGCACATGGAATTTAATGTGATAAGGTGTACCGTATATATTTTAAAAGGTCGTAGCCACCAACGGATACGCGGGAATAAATCGTTTTATCATTTAATCAATGCAATTCGGTCATTGATAAATAATCAAATCTGTGCGCATCGAAAGTCTTCATCACAGCAAAAAGGAATAAATATTTCGTGTGTTGTTATACAATGTTCCTATAGGATTATCGTAACATGGTGTAAAAACTCACGAGGGCCATTCAAATGAACAAAAATATTTATTTTTCCTATTTGTATTCCATAAGATAAATTTTCGAGTCAAGTTCGTTTTTCACGAACACTGTTCTTTGTGTTGTGGATCGAATGTAGTAAATTTTTACTCCAAACGGTTTGAGGGTGCAGTTTCCCACTTGTTGAAGTGAAAATTATCTATACATTTAAAAAATTTTACTACAAAATTGTGTTTGTGCCCTTTTCACGCAAGAACCACTGAACCAATTTTGATGTCACAGAAATGAAGCTCATGACTCAGAATACGTTTTAGGCTGCATTGCATTCCGATAATTCTTTTTTTTTGGGAACCCGAACCAAAAAATCACATTTTTCGTTATATTTTCCACTTACAAAGTTCACAAACGACTAAAAAATGATAATAAATCAAAAGTCGTTAATTATAAATTCAAAGATAATTCGAAATCGAAGATAATGAGCGGTGGCTAGAGTGCCAGTTTGTAAAAAAAAAAGTTTTAGCGAATTTCGTAAAATCAAGGTTTGAAGATATTTTGAAATTTTTCATATTTCGTGTTTCGATCGATGAATTTAGTGGTTGCTCGAAATTTGGTATTTATGTGCGTGATTTACAGGACAAGGTATGAAAATTTGTTGGAGAAATTGTAAATTTCCAGGGAGAAGTCTTACTACTAATGAAAAAAAATGAAAATAAAAATTTGGTATTCATTTGATCAAGTGTTCATGTCAACCTTGTGTGAATGGGTGGACAGTCAGTGAAATAAAAGGTAAATAATGATATTTGATTCGGTGTTCCATTGGATTACAGATCAAAATCGAGCGGGAAAATCACGGATTTGCTAGTGAGAGCGAGCGCCTGCGCCCTGCAGCATCGTCATGAGTGATAAGAAAGCGGGGCGAGTGACCCGCAGCTACGGTGATCACGGCGACAGTGCCGCTACGCCCAAACGTTACGGAGCTACTAAACGAAAGCCAATATCGCTCCTACTTGGTCTCGCGTGTGGGGTCGTTGTTTTTCTTCTCATCGTTTGCTCCTGCCTCATAGCTCTCATCGTACATTTGGATGATAAGCTAAGGGCAGCATCCCATCAACGCTACGGTGAGAATTTATTCTGCAATTTATTTCTAAGATATGGAGTTACGTTGCCCACGATGTTGTTGTATTCTTGATGCCGGCCAACATCGCTGTATGTGTAGAGACCGAGAAACAAACGACGCATGCGCCGTTCGTTTCCAGAGCCATTAAAGAGCGGGATTCTTTTGAATGAACATAGAAATCTACTCAAAATAAAAAATAATTTATTCAATTTCGTTGGTATAATTGAAACAGAATTAATAAATAATAATTAATAAATTAATTAATTAAGAATTAATAATTAGTGGTCAGAGCACAAAAAGAAATTTGTTGAAGAATCAAAGTGTTAATAAATATTGGCTAGCAATGCGAGACTTATGAATTATTGGAAACAATGTACGAAAATCTAAATTTTAACGTTTTTTTTTTTTTAAACGATTCGTCGGAACGAAGTGTGAATGAAAAAATTTGCTCCAAGATTTATCCAGTATGTTTATTCTATTTTTATAAAATAATTTCGTTCGATGAATTTCAAGCAATTGCTGTGGGTGAATTACAAAAATAATGACGGGTCACTGTTAGCAATCAAGAAACTAGCGATATTGGTGCAAGAAGAGCAAAGAGATGTTTCGCTTTTCAAGGAAAATGCTTGCCTGCATCTCTAAGTGTCCATTGATTGGTCAGTCATTACTACTCGCACGTAATATATTGTGTGATGGCATAAAATTCGATAAAAATTTTCGATCGCACGATCATTTTATCGTTATTCTTTCTTTTTTTTTTCATGTCTCAATGCACTTCAGATCCCAATCGACCACAAGAGTACGTCAAAATGGCGACGAAAAACTTTCCGTCAGATTTGAGCTTCCGATTACCGAAAGAAGTGAAGCCTCTTCATTACGATCTTTATCTTCATCCGGATCTCGCTGAAGGCACATTCCAGGGAAACGTTACGATATTGATCAACGTGCTCGATGAAAGAAGTTACATCGCACTTCATCAAAAAGATCTCAACATAACTTCTGCCTCTCTCAAGACTTTCGATCGCGAAGTTAACTACGAAATTGCCATCAAGGAATATTACACCGTTGATAAACTCGAGGAACTTCTTGTTATTTTCAACAAAGATTTGCACTCGGGACTCTATCATCTCGCTTTTTCATTCAACGGGGCATTGCAACCTGACAAAATCGTTGGTTTCTACTCCAGCAAATACAAAGACGATGCAAATAGAACCAGGTATGACTTTAGAACTGTCATACAGCGTGAAAATAGCGCTCAATCACATAATCGTCTCTGCATGACAGCATTGCGCAGATTTTCATTGTTTTGATGATCCAGATACATCGCAACTTCGAAATTCGAACCGACCTATGCAAGGCGATCGTTTCCATGCTTCGATGAGCCTTCCTTCAAGGCGGAATTCACCGTTCGATTGGTCCACCCCTCGGACGATGATTACGGCGCTTTATCCAGCATGAACATTGAAGTAACGATACAATTTTTTTTCCATTTGGATACCGAAATTTTTCGATGATTTTGAAACATAAAAAAATTTGAAGATTGCAGTAACTGCAGAAAAAAAGATGCAAGAAATTTAACGTATCACTATCATAAAATTACTTTATTTAGGATTCTTTGACAATTTTGTATGAACTTTGTCGACACCAAAATTAACAATTTTCTGCTATGAAGAAACATTTTCTGACGTTAAGATTTTGAGATATTTCATTTCCAATTTTTAACTTTTCCCATTTAAACACATGGAAATTGACGTCGCGTTTCTTTTATGAGTTGCAAAAAAATGTGTTTAGGATTTTTCTTGAAAAATTTCGTCTCATAGCCTTTCTGGCTATCTGCTAAAAAAATTCTAAATACATTTTTTTTGCTACTCAATTTTTGCATCTTTTTATAACGAAACGAGACTTGAATTTACATGCGTTTAGATGGGGGTAATTCTAACCGGCAGACAATTTTTCTTCCTAGGAGAAAACTGTGAGTTTTGATGTCAAGAAAGTTTATAGAAAATTTTGAAAGAACCCTGAATAAAGTCGTTTTGTCATAGCTTAAATTTAATTTTCTGCCCATGAAAGTTTATCTTTTACAGAGTTTATTCACTTCGTCGGAAATTCCTAGTTTCCTGTTTCTAATGCCATAATTGTGATTTTTCAATTTTACTTTCTTTCGTAGTATTTTCGATTCATTTAAATATTGTAATTTTCATGGTAAGTTAATTTTTGCAGACAACTCACGTCGATAAGCCTAGTCGAGGACTCACGACGGTTAATTTTGCAAAGAGCGTTCGAATGTCGACGTATCTTATGTGCTTTATCGTAAGCGATTTTGTCGGTGTGACAGCACCTGCAAAAAACCTAGAAGGCAATACATTTCCCATCAGTGTTTATACGGTTAGAGCACAGAAGGAAAAAGCTCACTTTGCTTTGGATATTGGTGTAAAAATCATCGAGTATTATATTAATTTGTTTGGAATTAATTATCCGTTACCTAAACTTGGTGAGTATTTTTCATTGATTTATCAAACCGTTTTTAACTGCTAACACAACTGCATCAACTATGTCGTAAACTTGAATAATGCTTTCCGAAGATATGGCTGCGATACCTGATTTCGTGTCTGGTGCTATGGAAAATTGGGGTCTGGTGACGTACAGAGAAGCAAGATTGTTTTATGATAAGAAAACGAGCTCGACCTCGGACAAAGAGGGCGTTGTTCTCGTCATCGGACACGAATTTGCTCACATGTGGTTTGGAAATCTGGGTAATGACTTTTTCTTTCATGAATCTTTCTTTCATAAAGCTCGTGACTCAGAATACGTTTTAGGCTGTATTGCATTCCGATATTTTTTTTTTTTTTTGGGAATCCGAACCAAAAAATCACATTTTTCTTCATATTTTCCAGTTTCAAAGTTCACAAGCAACTAAAAAATGATAATAAATCAAAAATCGCTAATTACCAATTCAAAGATAATTCGAAAACGAAGATAATGCGCAATAAAAAAAAAATTATAGCGATTTTCGCAAAATCAAAGTTTGAAGATTAAAAAGAAATTTTTTTTAACTTTTCATGTTAAGCTAGCTGTACCCTTCAGCGCCAACGCACGGCTAGTCTTTTATATGATCCCAATGACAGATGAAATTAACATACAAGTTCGACTATTTTTTTTTGTTTTCAAATAGTAACAATGGCCTGGTGGAACGATCTCTGGCTGAACGAGGGCTTCGCGACGTTCATGCAATACAAAAGTTCCGACGCGATACTTCCTGATTGGGGATTGGTACTTTTCCACATACTTTTCTATCGGCAACATTTTTTAGGCCCTGTTTTAAGCTGTTATGAAATAACTCCTAAGAAATCTTCGTTTGTTCTAAAAAATGTGATGCCGATGAAAAGGCGATTGAGACGATTAGCGAACCGCGATGTCGCTCCAAGCATTTTATAGATTTTTCCATACTATTTAAATCTAGTCTACATTCTCGGGGCCTCGAACTACAAGAAAACAAAAATTACAAAAATCGATTTCTTTCGAGCCTAAAACACGTGCTTAAGATTTATTCAAAGCAATTCCATTCGTTTCATAACTTTTGTCATTTTCGTTATGTTCTTAATGTTTTTCATTCTATGTTTAGATGGATAAATTTTTGCCGGATACTTTACATCCTGTATTGGTCACGGACTCGAAATTGAGTTCTCATCCAATAGTCCAAACCGTCAGTAATCCCGACGAGATAACGGCGATTTTTGATGTTATCACTTACAACAAAGTAAGTGAAACGTCAACAAGTTTGACGCTTGTCTCGAAACTAAAAAAAAAAATCGGAAAACTAAGGCATGGTTAACAAATCGACGTAAACTTTTTATTAACGTTTGTTGAATGAATGTGTGTGCGATTTTTTTTTTCAAGGGTGCATCGATCCTTCGTATGCTGGACAACTTCATCGGATCCGATATTTTTATTGCTGGCGTATCAGCGTATCTGAATCAATTCGCTTATCAAAACGCTGTGACGGCCGATCTTTTTGGCATTTTGCAAGGCGCTGTAACGAACAAAATAAACGTGACATCGATAATGGACACGTGGACAAGACAAATGGGATATCCTGTAGTAAAAGTCGTTAGAAATGGACTGAATTACATTCTCACGCAAAAACGATTTTTGGCTGATCCAGACGCGGAATACGATCCTGCCGAATCTAATTATGGGTTAGTAATTAGTGGATTTAACCCTCCGCGGTCACCAGGGGTCAAAATGACCTCAAGCGCAACTTTGAGCTAGAATTACTATAAGTTATTGGCGCTCGAGACAGTTGACCTCCTCTGCAACGGTGCTATGGGTGCAAAAAAAATATTTTTTTCACACATTGTTTGTTTGCTGATTTTTTTTTGCCGTTTTAAAAATTGGATAAAAATTTTTTCTCTCGATATTCTAATTCGGAAACGTCCAAAGTAATATCCTGAATTTTTATCGGTCGTTCGGAACGATACTAGCAACGCCGTTTAAACACGGCTGGGGTCATTCCGACCCCGTGTGGTCGGCGCGTTATTTTTAGAACGTGTGACCACAGAGGGTTCAACAATTTGGCACTCGAAGTCTTCAGATTCTTGATGCCAACCCTTCGAGCCATCATGGAACTTTTTTTGTCCCAAATTTTTGATTGCACTCATTTTTCAATTCATTTTTTCAAAAATTCAATTGACTCTAAAGTTTTTTTGGCAATCGTTCCCAATAGATGTTGAACGTAAGGAAAAATGTACGGCTCAAAAATATTTATTTCTCGTTGATCCCGCAGATACAAGTGGACCATACCGATCACGTACATTACGAGCGAAAATCCAATACCCACTCACGTTTGGTTCGATAAAGACGCGAGTAAACGTAATTATCTAATTGATGAAATTTGAAATGAGACAATAAAAAAACTGTTTCAATCTGTTATCTTTTTTTTTTGTTTAAATGATTCACAGTTGAAATTAAACTGAACGAGCCTGTCGATTGGATTAAGTTCAATCACAATCAAGTCGGTTACTACAGAGTGAACTACGACGTCGACGATTGGAAAACGCTCTCTGAAGTTTTGATATCGCACCATAAGGTAACATGATAAAAATAGAATGATCGATAGCAAAATTCGTCGTTGATCGGAAAATTGAAACAATCAGCTCATTAGTGACACTTTTTTGTCTTTGTGATAAAACTCTACTCCAAAATTGTGTTTTTCACGCTAAAACCACTGAACCAGTTTTGATGAATCTTTCACAGGAATGAAGCTCATAAATCAGAATAGATTTTAGGCTGGATTTCATTCGGATCATTTATTTTTTTTTGGTAACCCGAACCAAAAAATCACATTTTTCGTCATATTTTCCACTTTAAAAGTTCACAAGCAAATAAAAAATGATAATAAATCAAAAATCGCTAATTACCAATTCAAAGATAATTCGGAAACGAAGATAATGAGTGTTAGCTGGAGTGCCAGTTTGTAAAAAAAAAAGTTATAGCGATTTTTGTAAAATCAAAGTTTGAAGATTTTGAAAACTTTTTTTAAAAAGTTTTCATATTAAGCTAGCTGTACCCTTTAGTGCCAACTAGGCGTGCTGCGGGGTGAAGCCCGCAGGCACGGCTAGCTTGAAATTAAAAGTCAAAATGCTTTTCCAGCGACTCTCGGTCTCAGATAGAACTCATTTGCTCGAAGATGCTTTCAGTCTGGCTCAGGCTTCGGAGCTGGAATACAGCATAGCGATGAACATGAGCGGATATCTTCGACTGGAAAAAAGTTCTGTCCCTTGGAGCATAGCAGCTAAGAAATTGGCATCGATTGATAAACTTTTATCCTTTACCGATGCCGCATCAAAGTACAGGGTAAAAACTCAAAATTCGTTGCTCAGAAAATGTTTCGTTTTGCACGAAAAATAATTAATTTGATATTTCCACACAAACAATACGAAATAATTATTTAGTTGAATGACCAATTAACACGCAAATTTTGCTTCGACGATGACTGAAAAGTAAAAAAACAATTAAAAATTATCTTTTTCGATAGGAATATGTGAGAAATTTGGTAGACGGCGTTTACAAAGATGTGACGTGGAAAGTTGACGACTTTGAAGATCACGATATGCTGTGAGTAGAAACGATTCAGACCTGAAGACTTGCTCTTCAGTTCGTTTAGTTATGAAAATAGTTTCTCAATTGTTTCTCTCGTCATCAGGAGCCTTCGTAAATCAGTTTTGCAATTAGCGTGTGCCGTTGGCCATCAAGATTGTCTCGATGAGGCAGGAAAAATTTTCAAGGCATGGATCAACGACACGAATGACGTTAGACCACATCCAGATATTAGATCTCTGGTTTATTATTACGGTATGTAATTTAAAAAAAGTCTAAACATTCCTACATATGAATCAACGCGGAAATTAATTAATTGGTTAATTTAGGAATGAGCCACGTGGGTGATGACCTCGAGTGGAACATAATGCTGCGAAGATTCGTGGAAGAATCGAACGCAGTGGAAAAGATCAAATTAATGAACGGATTGGCTGGTGTTCGATCGAGCTGGATTCTCAAAAAGTAAGAAAACACAATAAAATGGAAACTCTCCGTAATTATTAACCCTCCGTGGTCACATGTTTTAGAAATAACGCTCTGGCCACACGGGGTTCGAACCTTTCCGAATAATAATATCAAGGAACAAAATTTTTATCCAATTTTCAAAATAGCGAAAAAAAATCAGCAAAGAAGCATTGTGTAAAAAAAAAATAAAAGATTTCGAGCACCCAAAGCCCCATTGCGTTTGGGGTCATTTTGACCCTTGGTGACCACGGAGGGTTAGATACTGAGCTAGGATTTTTGCATATCATTTTGTATTCCCAGATTGGAATGTTGTCATAAAAATTAAAGTGAATCCTCCAAAGATGTTTTCGAGTGTTGAAAAGAACGAATTAACATGTTGAGGAAAAACTTTGCTTTTAGATACATCGCAATGTCCGTCGATGAGAAATACGTCAGAAACCAGGACACGTTCAGCTGTTTAATATCAATTTCAAAAAATCCTGTCGGCACTCCGCTCGTCTGGGACTGGGTGCGTGAGAATTGGCAATTCCTGGTCAACAGATACACATTGAATGATCGTTATCTCGGTCGTTTGATTCCCAGCATAACGAGCAGTTTCGAGACTGAGTTGAAGCTCAAAGAAATGTTGGCATTTTTCGATAAATACCCAGAGGCAGGTTCAGGAAAAACGGCGCGGGCTACAGCTCTCGAAACCGTTAGTAACAATATTAAATGGGTTCAGAAAAACAGCAAAAAATTGGAAGATTGGCTAGATACTTCGCCTTTAGCGACGCACAGTAAATAAAATGAAAAAAAAAAAAAAACGAATGAAAGCAACAGAAACAAGTGAAAATTCAAAGAATGAATTTCATCAAAATGGAATAAAAAACTCAACTGGGAGAAGAAAAATAATATCATTGCAACATTTTTTCACAAAACATCTTTTTTTACCGACATGAGAGATTCGAAGCCATGGCAATTTTCTGCCAAAAATAGTGAACAGTTGAAAGCGCAATGATGGAACACACACGACAGTGGAGTCCGCGCGAAGAAAAGTGCCGTTAAGAATTAAACCACAAAATTAAAAACCGTCGAATCAGTCGACAATGAATTGTTACTAAAATTTTCTATAACTCTACACTCTATTATTATTATTATTATTCTTTAAGGATGAGTTCCAAATCGCAAATGATGATTAAAAAAATTCACGACCTCTTAAATACTTCACACAAAAGATACTAAATTTTAAGAATTTTCTTATCAGTTTTTATTTCAACCTTTAAAGTGGTTAAAGTAATGATGATAAAATTCTTAAAATTTAGTATGTTTTTACATGAAGTATTCAGGAGGTCGTGTATAAATTTTACGGCGATTAAGAAGCTATTTGTTGAGAAATTAACATCAACAAGTTTCATACGTACTCAACATCCTTAATGTTTAAAATGGCGAAGTGCCGAGTTGGAAACTGCTAGAGAAAATTGAAGTTGCTACGAATTTCCATATTTTCCAGCACGTCCATCACCGAAACGTATATTTTGTACGTAAAAATATTGTAAAATGAGGAATTTTTCAATAAATATAACTTTGTACAGCTCATTTTTGTTGAATCGTTCGAAAGCATTCGTTTGTAAACGTTCATTCGTCCATTGAAAAAATAGAAAAAATCAAGTGCCTTATCTTCGTTCGTTGATACGCGTAGATAACGGGAGAACAAACAGTCCCACGAATTCAATTTCTACCTTGTTGCGCAGTCGGCATCTTTCGTGTAGTCACGGTGCAATGCCTAAGAAGTCAAGTATTTTCAAACGGCCGTCATCCTGTCGCTCGTTTTCATCGCGTCAGTTGAAATGTGTATTAACAATAATTTGTTTATTGTTCTTACTGTCCGTCGTGATATTTCGGACTTCGGTGAGTTTGAACAATAATATTTTTATGACTTTTACGTGTCCACGCTTAATTTCACTGCGGCACGTAATAAATCGTTGGTCACCATGAGTGATAATAAAAAATATCAATAAGTTTGAGTCATTTCATTGTTCAAGTAATGTCGAATGAATAATTAGACGACGCGTTCAAATGATCAATGTGGAAGGTGAAAAAATTAATGGAATGAAATAAAATGATCGGATGAAAAATGAAAAACAATTTAAAAAATTAAAAGGCAGAAATTAAACATTTTTTTGTGTATGAAGGAAACATTTTATCGTGAAAGAAAGCACGTGTTGGACTTGCACATCGTTTCAACTTGCTGAGAATATAAATAGTGTATGTGTAATTTTTACGAGAGTCAGAAAATAAAGCAAGTTGAAGAAAATTTATCAGTCGAACGTTGCTGCTTTCTAACCTCGAGGAGCTCAGCATCGAGTTGAAAAAAGATCGATTACCAAGAGCGATTAAAAGACCTCAAAGTACACGTCAGTTGTTAACTTGCCAGAGAAGGTTATAAACAATAAAGAATAAAAAAAAGGCGATTTGTTATTTCGTCTTTGGAAATGTTTTCATAGGTATTTAAATTTTGATTTACTGAGGAGCTTGGCAAATAAATGATTTTTTTTTTGTTTTCCAGAAAAAAATGAGAATATTACAAATTTATAATGCCCAAGATGCTCTTGCCGATATGTACGATCTTGAAATAAAATACATCGATAGCCGACCTCGTTCGGACAAGGATTCTTGGTTACCAGTTGCTGATCTGGACGGCCACGTTTTCTCGGCTTTTCTTGATACTCGCCCAGAAGTAATATCTCAATACACGCACGAAAGTAACGCGACTGTTTGGTCAATTGTGAGAATAATAGCAATTTTACCGACGACGATACAAGGGTCAATAATTCAATGTGTTTACAAATATCCGCACGAGAATTTCGATGGACAAAGTACGAGACGACGCGCGACGTCTGTAAAAGCGATTGAGAATAATTGGTCCCTCAAATACTCAGCATTTTTCGTTCTTTGCGATCTCAGCGTGCCCAAAAATTTAAATTCCGATAACGTCTTGCACGTTGATCCTCTTCCCGTTTCCGTTGCTATTGGTTTCGTAGGAACGGAACAATTACAATTCATCGATATACACTATCCCACAATGGGATTGAGACAACTTGCCGAACCGTATATTTTTATGGCTATATGCGTGCCAGGTACGTACTACGTCACATATAAACTTCACAAGAAAGTACGAGCGATTGTAAAAAAAGTCCGTGAAATCACTCAGTCACAGAGTTTTGTTTCTTTTTATCAATATTTAAATATATTGCAAGAAAAATGTATTGAAAATTGTTTGAAAAATTGTTATTAACAAAATGTTAATTTTTTAATAACGAGCTTCCTAGTCGTCGTGAAATTTTTACACAACTTCTTAAATACTTCATACTACATTTGTAGAATTTTTTTTTAATCATTTTTTATTTTAACCTTTAAGGTGGTTAAAGTAATGATGATAGAATTCTTAAAATTTAGTATGTTTTTACATGAAGTATTGAGGAGTTCGTGTACAAATGTCACGACGATTAAGAAGCTATTTATTGAACAATTAACATTAACAAGTTTCATAGGTACTCAACATCGTTAAATGATTCAACTGTTTGGTTTATAGTTCTCCATCACACATTCAATCGCCCTCTTGATGTGGTTGAATTCGTTGAATACTATCAACAATTGCGAGTAAAGCATTTTACATTTTACAATTCTTCAACGACGCCGGAAGTGTCACGCGTTCTCGAGTATTATGTGAAAAAAAAAATAGCCACCGTACTCAATTGGCAGCTTCCTTCGCAATACGTTTACGAGAAAACTCTGAGACACGAGGGTCTCTTCGCCAGCATCAATGACTGCCTATACAGAAATACATTCCACGAAAATTTTGAGTACGTTGGAATATTTGGTACTGATGATTTTCTCGTGCCAAAGAAACACGAAAATTTAATGGAGCTCATGGAATATCTTGATCCTTATAACAACCACAAAGACGGCCGATACGCGTCATTTGTCTTCAGAAATGTTTTCTTCTACACCATGTACGAAAATGATCATTTGCTTCAGGATCCTAGTGAGTCCGTTATGGGAACGTACGTCGACACATAAATTCTTTGGTTCTGTAATAGTCTGTGGATAGCATTTCACACGTTTCGAATTTTTGCTGATTCCTTTTAGTTATAACAATTTTTAAATAATCAATCGAGATTCTAATCGGAAGATCCTTTCAGGAATCCCATATTTGTATACTCAAGAGAAAACTTGGGCTTTGAAGGAAGCCAATGAGGCTGGGGATCGAAGTCGTTACATTGTACGTGGTCGTGACGTCGTTGAACTTGGAAATTACCAAGTTGTCGAACTTCGTCAAGGATCTTCGACTCGAGGGACGCGTAAGTTCGAATTCCATTTTCATAATTACCGCTGTCAACGTAATTGGATTTATACTGAATTCTGGATCTTCACCGTTCCAACTTTTTTCATAAACAAATGTGTAAATTTTTATGCGAGTTCCATTTTTTTTTAATCAACTTTTAAAATATTTTAATGAATTGTTTCTTGACAAGCATTCGAGGAGCTCGTGGTACAGCCAGAAGTTGCCCTTTCGCATCAATACACTCCTTGTGAAGCTGAAGAGACCGGTTGTTACCTGAAGCCGATTGTGATTGACAAAACAGCTCGGAGATTGATGAAAAATCTGGGCACCCGAGTATTCGTTGCGTGCCATGAAATTTTTGGCATAAATGGATGCCCATTCGTCGCCAAGAAAAGGGTCGTGTAGGAATTTGTGATAAAGCGAAAATAGACTTTATCCTTGATCATAGGCTGCCCTTTCGACCCTTCGACCCCACAGTAGTATAAAGTATGCTGCCTGATGTGACGATTTCGTTCCTGATGTCCTTTGTGTTGGCAGTGCACACTTTTACTACTTTAGTAACAATTGGAGGTTTGAAAAACACGTTAATGGATCGAAATCGAAATCTGTGCGAGGGAAAAAGCGTCAAGATAGAAGAAGAGAAATCATATTGAAACATAACAAACGTTTACAAACCCATAAATGTTTACGAGGAGAAATTTACATGTCGTATCGATACGAAGTGCTTGTGGAAGTCAAAGAGCTTTTCCATCGGCTATTGGAAAGGGGCAAAGTATACTTTTATTTTGCATTTGCCCAACTTTTTAAAATTAACATAATCTAAGTGCACGCTTACATGGGCCTTTTCACATCATTGGGTGTGTTTAGAGCAACTCAACGTTGAGCAACGTTGAGCAACGGAACTCAACACAAATAGCCGCCAGTCAACAGCGTTGAGTTGAGAGTATGCTCTTCAATGCCAACGTTATGGGGTGTCCAGACTACGTTGCTCAACGCTTCTCAACGTTGCTCAACGTTGCTCTAAACACACCCATTGTTAGATTCTCAAAAATGTACGTTTTTCAATCAAATTCATTATAAGCATACGTTTTTCACTGTCAGAAGTAAGTAGACACGTATTGCGGGATTTTAAAATTAGGCCAGCATTTATTCTGTTTTTACAGATAGTTGAGTTGTCGATATTATTTCAAACTTTATGGGGATTCAGGTTCCTGTAACTTAAATCTATAGATCCTAAAGAAAAAATGATGGACAACGATTTGACGAAGTTTTTCATGTCTTCTAAAATGAAAAATTCGTCGAGTTTCAAAAACAAGTATTTCTGTTTTATATTTTATACTGATTCGAAGGAAAAAACAAATTTTCATGAAACGAGTGTGGTTGGCTAGTGATTTCAAGCAAAAGCATAGGAACAATTGACGAGAATTTGAAGGCAATAATTCTGAGAATATCAAGATGACTTGAAATGCTCCATACGTATGATTATATAAAAATACGTATGCTTGCATTTTTGTGGTATATATGTGCATAAACGTCGAGAGAAATTGCCCGTTTAGGTGCTATAATTGAATTATGCTAATTCATAAAAGTTGAGGAAGCATCGATGTCTCGGGAAGTTTTATTGTTTTCGTTTAATCTTGCTCCAACTTCGACAAACTTAAGCTTTCCCTCGTGGCTGATTTCCATCGTCTACACTGATACATTTTGAAATTACTGTCATATATGACAACATACTTTTTATGCTGAAGGTAAAGTGGCATTGGAGTATTTTTTGACTCGATGAATTTCCGATGTGATGTAATGGAATCCAGGAAAATAGAGTTTAAGAAAATATTGTAGAAAATAAAGATAATAAAACTTTTTCTACATCATACTACATGGAAATTGTTTTGATAGAGTTATGAATGTTAATGATTTTTCTATGTAAGCAACTAGCCGTGCCTGCGGGCTTCACCCCGCCGCACACCCAGTTAACGCTAAAGGGTACAGCTAGCTTAACATGAAAAGTTACATTTGTTTGTTTTCAAAATCTTCAAACTTTGATTTTACGAAAATCGCTATAACTTTTTGTTTTTACAAACTGGCACTCCAGCTACCCCTCATTATCTTCGTCTTCGAATTATCTTGGAATCAGTAATCAGCGATTTTTCATTTATCATCATTTTTTAGTTGGATGTGAAATTTGAAAGTGAAAAATATGAGGAAAAATGTGATTTTTCGGTTCGGGTTCCCAAAGAAAAAAAATTATCGGAATGCAATACAGCCTAAAACCTATTATGATTCATTAGCTTCATTCCTGTGAAAGATTCATTAAAATTGGTTCAGTGGTTTTTGCGTGAAAAGGGCACAAACACAAGTTTGTCGTAGAATTTTATATAGAGATTGTGTTGTGAGTGAATTAAAAGTGGCTAAACACAAATTACTGGGAGATTTTGACTGTTGCACGAAGGCAGAGGATGTGTTGATTGGCTTACGAGTCGTAAAGCATAAGGATCAAGCTGATGTCCATTTATTTATCGATAAAAGCCAACGATTATTTTCGTGCAGTTTAGGGAAGTCGTGGAAAGATAAACGCAGAGAAGAGAGGGAGAGGAAGGGAGAGAAAGTTCATATGTTCATAGTTGAAGGTCATAATTTCGGACGTTCCAGCAGACAGCCAATTCACCGTCTGCCATGCAATCATAAGGTTGTCGCGTCTACAATCATCTCAATTAATCCATGAACGTTTATTTTCTGCTTCTAACCTCGCTGTTGTATACTCGCTGTTTTTGCAACTATATCGAGTCTCTGGTGAGAGTGATCAAGTCGATTAAAAAAACTCGTATTTATTACTGTACACAGATGGGATGATTTTTAAAAATATCATTCAGTCTTGGTATCACGTTGATGGGACCGAAAGTTTCAACATTTTGTGGAAAAATATCATTGAGTTCAAGGTTGTGACCAAGGTCATTTTTCCTTTAAGCTCCTGATTGCAACAAATTTCCGCGAATTATTATTGTTATTGAATAGTTGATAAAATTTCATTAGTGATTCGTAAGATGAAATCTAATCAATTTTATCATCTATATATATATATATATATATATAGTTTTATATAGAAATCTATATTGGCAAACATAAATACTTGGTTATTTTTAGAAAAAGAAAAACGAAAACGAAAAAAAATAGACTATGTCTTTAATGTTGCTTGGATTTTTGAAAATGACCTACAAACTGCGACCTCGTATTTTTCCGCTCGATTGGTGAATTCGGGTAGTCGTCCTTTAAGAATTCTTCTCTTAATGCCATCGAATAAAAAACGGAAGAATCTGGTTTGCGAATCGAATTTCGGTATGCGGAACGTCGTAAAAATCTCTGTGGAGAATGTGTTTCATGCAATGATGAAATGTGTATGGATGCGCAGACAGGTACAGAGGATTTTGTATTCAATGGATCCGAGGGCACTTGGGAAGGCGTTTTCTACTTAATCTCGATAACGAAAAAACTCATTGCGAATAGAGAAAACTATATAAATTCCCAAATTATCGATTTTTACGATCGTAAGTTTTTCACGATCGAACAAGCTGTCGATGAGTGGAAAGCGCGAAAGACTCTACGAGAGTCTGATTGCGGAAAAAGCAACTGGCGTTTTCCGAATCTACAAAGTTTTGCAATCTACCGATGGATCCAACCAGCCAACCGTCGTTATCGCGTGCTGGACAATATTCCTTGCATTGTCTATCGCAGTGTGCAACAGAGCGGAAGAGACCGAGAAGGAGAATCAGAGAACCGAGGAAGAAAACATCGAATCGCAAGATTCTAACAGTAGAAACGACAGCAATTTACATGCAACATTTGAAAATACATTTGCCACGTAGTCTCTTTCATTCTCGACATTTTACGAATCTTTGTGAATGGAATCAAGAATCAAGTCCAATGCAACGATGTTCCACATTGGACGTTCACCGTTTGTTCGCGAATTGGTCGAATCCTGGTTTGTCCCATTCGAATGACTCACATTTTTTTCTCGGAATAATTTATTGACATTCTACAGCATGCAAAATGACAATGGCAATATTTACTCTTTGAGGAGGTAATGCAAGGAAAATGTTGAGTTTTCGACGCGAACGAGGATGAGTGTTGGGTTCAAAGTTTTTAGAATGAGTCGTCGAAACATCGTGATCCCCATTATTTTAATTAATCCATTTCGTTTGTTCAAATTCGTATTTCGTTTCAAATTTCGTATCAATTCGTCAATTTCGATTATTCAAATTTGACGATCGGTTCACTCAGCTCGAAATATTTTTTGTGGAAATTTTTAGCGTTTCAAAATAATCCCTAATGTATAAATAGACTTGTAAAAAAATAATGAAGTTCGATTATGAATTAGTCACTTGTGCAAATAATCAGCAATATATATTTGCATCAGTTTGTTTAGCTTATCGATTCTAGCGCTCGAACTAGTTGTGTGTGGCGATCGATAAAGTTTCATTTAAATATATGTAAGCCGATTGATGCCCTACCTGTGTATAACGCATTTAGAAAAAATAGTTTTGTTCTACAGTTTCCAAGTTCTCTCAGTCGTCGTCTGCAAAATATAGACAAGCAATTAATGACCCATTATTCGTCCAGGTTTACTGGATAAGACACCACAGACGACGACTTTTGATAGGCGAGAATAATTTTTCAATTCTTTTCATATTCCGAACGATTGAAAGTCAAATAATCGTTCCTAGAAAAAAATTTCAAGGCAACTCTACACGTGGCTGTTGATCTGCTTTCGGAGAGCTTAATAACTCGAGTAAAGAGTGACGGTATACAAGAGTCAACATTGCTGAAGTCTGATTGGCAGCAACGTAAATAAGAAATATCGATTTTTGTAAAACTTCACCAACTGTTCGATCGAGACGTTAGACAGAAGGAAAAAATTTCAAAAGAGTGAAGGAAGTTTTTTAAGAAATTACACGATGCGTTACCGTAAGTCACAAATTGCATGTCCCATAGTTTAAGGCTGTTGTATACAAAATTTTCTATCGATAGAATTCCTTTAAATTTGTACCACACAAAGAGAAAATAGTAATATCTAATAGCTCGCACAATTTTAAGAGGTTTTACCATGTAGAAGTCGAGATATATATTTTTACAAAAATCACAATTTTCAGTAGTTTCTCTTAAGAGCGTGTGTTAAAAGTTCCAATTTTCAAAATTAAATACTTCGATTTCTAAATAGTGAAGCCTCTTAAAACTTTGCATACACTTTTGTGTAACATCGAAGAAGCTTTATTTAGTTTTTTAAAAAAATCAGTCGTAACATTTTTTCGAAATTTTGTTTATTATATAACAAATGCAGATTTCCTCGGACGATCTTGGATTTAAAGTATGTTGTTCTTTAGTCAATTTTTAACAACTTTTATTAATAAACTTAGGCTCGCAAACCATTTTGTATGTAAGAAAAACTGAAAACAAAAATTTAGATTTGATCGTCGCCATACAACTTCCTTAACGAAAGAATAATTTTTTAAATGAAAATATAACAAAAAATAAAACACACCAAACAAAAACCTCACTGTTTTAAAATTCATTTTCATCATATTTTAAAATCTCATTTACAGTTTCTCTTATTGTTGCTGTCGTAATGCTGAATGTGATTTGTTCCACTGATGACAAAGCTGTGAAAAAAAAATTCACTTCTGCAAGAAATAACGAAAAAAATCGATCTCGTAATTTCGTTGCTCATAGGGCCAATCAGTTTTCTCTCAATTTTTTCCAGGTAAAACTACATAATTATAATTACGCAAGCCATGGCAGCATTTCTTTCATAATTGTTGAATAAGTTGAAAATTTTTTCGGTTCGTGACAGAAATTTTCCGATCTCGCACCCGGTACTGCCGTTTTCGCACCCTACGAATATTTCATTTCAGTTTCGATGACATCGTATCCATTGAAGAATTCGTTACAAAAATTGAATATGAAGGCTTACCATTTGGCAGGGTATTCTGTCAACATGTCACTCGGATTGCAAGCTCTCGTCGAAACAATTGAAGTGAGCGATCTAATCGAAAAGATAATAATTTAAAAACAGAACACAGCAAAAACATGCACATTCAACTAAAAGTGATTGAAAAATGAACGAGACCACGATAATTTCTGGATTTATTGCAGGGTTACAAAAGCTTCAACTTCAATTCCGTCAGAAAGATTTTCCATCACATCGATTTTGAGCCAGTAGCCGAGTTTAGAGCCGCAGTGGAAAAAAATACTCTCTCCAAACCTCAGCTTCTTGACTTTGATGATCCAACCGAGGCCAGTGAAATCATTAATGAATGGTCCAAAAATACCACTCAAGATCGCATCTTTAATGTCGTCGAATATGGTGATCAAAAATTTGTAAATTTTGTCGGCCTTCTTTCCTTTTTCCTGGACAAGAGGTCACGATTATGTCAAGCTGTTACGCGATTATTTATCGTTATCTCTATATTTATAAAACTACTACAAAATTGTGTTTGTGCCCTTTTCACGCAAAAACCACTAAACCAATTTTAATGACTTTTTCGTAAGAATGAAGTTTATGAATCACAATAGATTTTAGGCTGTATTACATTTCGATAATTATTATTATTTTTTTCTGGCAACCCAAACCAAGAAATCACATTTTTCGTCATATTCTGCACTTTCAAAGTTCACAAGCTACTAAAAAATAATAATAAATCAAAAATCGTTAATTACCAATTCAAAGATAATTCGAAAACGAAAATAATGAGCAGTAGCTGGAGTACCAGTTTCTAAAAAAAAAGTTATAGCAATTTTTGTACAATCAATGTTTGAAGATTTTGAAAAAAAAATTTCAACTTTTCATATTAAGCTAGCTGTACCCTCTAGCGCCAACTAGGTGGGCAGAGGGGCGAGGCCCGCAGGCACGGCTAGTTGTGATATAAAACATGTGAATTTTTCTCAACAGATGACATAATGCCCAAGGTGTCTTTGTATCACGTCAATGTTATTTGCTTCAAGAGCTCTTGGTTTCGACCGTTCACTCTTGTAGGTGACGATGACTTCTACGTTAACAGTACGAAGCGCATCAAAATGCCGTTCATGAGACAACTCCACTTTTTCGATCATGGCAAACTGCCCAGTATAAATGCTGAATTTATCAGAATACCGTACGAGGTGAACATGTTTACGTGCTAAAAAGGAATTTTCTTATTTCGATACGGCATTTATTTGAATTTGAGTTCTCAATGCAGCTGCGATTTGGTTATTTTTGTTTTTTAGTATAGTTTCGTATTTTTTCTTCTTCAACAAATTACAACTTTTGTTTTTCAGAACAATAGCTCAGACGACGAAATCAGCATGTTCATTATACTTCCGAACAAAGTGAATGGATTTGCACAGCTAAAAAAAAACATTGCAGCCGTGAAAATGGCTCAACTTTTCCGTGGTCAACTTCGAGAAATATTGCTCTTCGTACCAAAATTCAAAGTTGAAAGCAAATTTACGATTACGAAATCTTTGGCAAATGTAAGATTCACGGCATTTCATGCAGTTTTTAGGTATCATGACATACATAATATCTGCACAGTCGAAATATCACACGATACAAAATCACCACGACAAAATGTCATATCATGCATATTTCAAATCAATCCAATTCCAATAATAATAATAATAATGTATAGGTGTTGGTTTGCATGGGGCTTGTATCTCTGTCCTTCTATTATACTATTTGTTAACGTTTGTTCGACTTGTTGACGTTTGTTTTCTGTATGGGTGTTGGTTTGCATGGGGGTTGTGTCTCTGTTTTTCTATTATACTATTCGTTTGGGTTTTTTCGACTATTTCGTATAAAAATGTTATCGTTGTATTTTTTTGTGGCTCCGTGTTATTTTGCGGCGATGTTACCCTGGAGCCCTAACAAAATATCATGATTGATCCATTTAAAATAATTAGATTCTGATATTTTGTCGTCGTGATTTTTGTTTGGGTGATGATTTGTCATATGATATTATTTCGTGTGACATTTTCATACTTTTCGGAAATCAACGAGTTCTCATGTGAAAACAATAGTTTATTTATTTTGTTTATTTACAGCGACTTTCCTGTAGCACTAATGTCACTGACAAGCGTAAGCATTCAAAGCCTTACCCAACCCGAAGGACCGTCAAGTTCATTCAGCGGGTCCTCTTCGAACTCGATGAGAAATCTGGTAAGACAATCGGGCATTTTTTGAAGATTTGCAATGTTGGTTTGGGGGAATGCAAAAAAATAAAAAAATATTGTTTGGGTGATTGAGATAACGAAGAATAAAGTGGAGTTAGACTTTTTTCAGAATTTTAACTTCTACTCTATTATTTTGTAATGAATGATAATGATCGGGTGACTGCATAAAAAGTTGAAAATTTTTTTTTCAGGATCGAAAGACATAAATGCAAGTGCTACACCGGGAACGCCAATACTAAAACTAAATCGTCCATTTATTTTCATAATCGCTACAACGAGAAGAAATCGAGTTATTCTCTTCACCGGTTGCTATACCGGCTCCCAACATTAGAATGTTTAAAAAATTTTCCGGTCCACTGTTCGCATCCTGGATAAATTGCTCAGATTTTTGAGAAATGTATATAGATAAAAAAATAACGGCGGAATAAAAGTGAAACGTCTCGATGGGAAACGAATTATATTAACTAAATAGAACGGTGCCCTCATTTTTTTACCTATTCCGGTAACCTGGGGTCATAAATAACCCCAATTTTGAAAAATTCGTATCTCCAATCTCTAAAATTTACGCTAATTGCCAATTAAATATAAAGTAATTGGTGCAAAGATAAAAATGAATCACAGGACATATTGACCAGTTCACTTAATTGGTAGTTAACCCTTCATGTTGGCAATTAGTTAAGAATGACAAGAAAGGACTCATCCATTGGCTCATCACCGTTTGCTATTACATTTTATCGTAAATTCGATCTGCATGCTCTTTTCGATATCAAAGCTCCTATTTCTTATTTCCAATGAAACATAATAATTGCCAGTAAATTTTCAGGCAGATGGCAATGATTTTTCCCAAAAAAACCTTCCAAATGAAAAATAATGGAAAAAAACCCTCCAGATACCACTGTTGTTTTATTTATTATCAGCACAGTACACTCTTATCGTAAAGTTGACTGGAAAACTATCGCACTCAATGCATTAAGGATCAAGGATGATATGAATATACCACAAATACAGAGATTGCTAAGATAATAAATCTCCGTCAAGCCTGCTATAAAAATGTTTAATAAAAACATTTTTACGTGTTCTCTCGCTGTGCGTGCACGCACGTATACGTCCGTAAGGGAAAAACGCTTCTGAATAAAGTAACGCAGTGTCGAGTGGCTTCGGTATGATAAAGTCTGTAATTCCCATTCCCATAAGTCAACGTTTTCATACATGCATGTACACAGTAGTCATATGTGTAGCTACCAAATACATGAGGTTATATACAATGTACCTGTAAATATATATATTCATTGGTACTCGCTTCAGATCGTAGGAGCCTTGACCCCCAAATTGTCATGTATTTTTTATTGCATATCAGCTCGACTTTAGATATTCGCGTTCACAGAAGTTCTGCGTCAGAACCGCTGAGATCCTCCCCGGCAGACGATGTTAGAACATTTTCAAAAATTTTACACTACCACGAGTATACATCGATATGTCGGATAATTGTTATCACAGAGCCGTAGCGTGCTTGTACAATGGCGACAGCATCCATGGCTCCAAGGTTTACCTTGGTGAACTCCATACGTACGGATAACTAAAAATTTGAATGTTGTCGAAAGAGAATCATTATTTATGCACGAAACGCCTCAGCATGGATCTTCTTAAGGATGTTGAGTACATATGAAACTTGTTAATGTTAATTGTTCAATAAACAGCTTCTTAATCGTCGTGAAATTTATAATAGCCCTCCTGAATACTGCATGTAAAAATATACTAAATTTTAAGAATTGTATCACCATTAAATTATTAAAGTAACCACTTTAAGGGTTCAAATAAAAAATGTTAAGAAAATTGTGAAAATTTAGTATGTTTTTGTATGAAGTATTTAAGAAGTCGTGTAAAAATTTCACTACGATTAGCAAGTTTGTTTTTAAAAAATTAATATTTTGTTAAGAACAATTTTTTAAACAAATACAACAAATATTTATCTAAAAACTTCTTTTTGTTTCCGTCGCTTTCAGTATATTGTAGATATTTGAAAATTGAGAGGTCAGAAATAATAACTTATCGCAAAGTTATACCAGTTTCCATAAGACTATACATTTGTATAGTCTTATGGAAACTGGTATAACTGACTATACATTATTATATATTGACTATACATTCAATTTATTAATGTGAATTGTTCAATAACGAGCATCCTGTTGGTCGTGAAATTTTAACACGATCTCTTAGATACTTCAAATTTTCTTATCAATTGCGATTTGGGACTTAACATCCTTAATTCTCAGCATTTGGCTTTTCCGTGCTTTTGACGAGTATAAATATGATTTTATGTATGTAGTCCCGTATATCGTGTTAAGGTTTTACAGGAATGTATACTTGGGGAGTAATTTTTGTCAGCCTTTTCTAGTGACGCTCGTTAATTCTCACCGGACTCGCTCATTTCCGATTATATCGATCGCGCGTTTATCGCTTCGTCGGGAGACTTCGATTTCCCATTTGTAGTGAGTGTGCACGTGGAATTCGACCGGAATAATTCACGAGAACCGCAGCGCAATGTTGGAATACAAGAGGGAGAGAGAGAGACGAGAGCAAGTGGAACAAAGTGGATGGTTGTTTGGGGTTGCGACGAAGAGGAAGATGGAAAAAATCGATTTGATATGGCATTGCGAAGGGATGGGCAAGAGAGGATATTCCTGAGTGTTGGCAAGCAATGATCGGAAACCGGAATCGCAAATATGTGGTCGCACATGTTGTGCGGAGGCCCATAATCCACAGGTGTGAAATCGACTAAGAGAACGACGAGGGAGAGAAAAGGGCGAGCGGGTAGATTTTGGCTGATGTCTGCACGCCTGAATGGCTCATTGGCGCAATGCAGTGAACCAACAAATTTCGAACATTCGTAGAGCTAACACTTTGCCCAGCACAGATCGGCATTCGCTCCAAATGCATTTAACTAAAAATAAAATAAAATGGAGGTTCAGCAACGGACGAGGCGACATTTTTATCCCATTACGTTTCACACGCATCACGGATCATTTCCGAAAAATTATTTTACCATATCTCGTCAACACATCGATTTAGCAATCATGGGATTGACGTACACGCACACATACATTTATCGACAAATCCCGGTTTGCGATAAAATAGTGTCTCACTTGATTTTCTGAGACGAAAACTGTCCCAGCTTTTCTAGGATAAATTAGTTTGGCCAGGAAAAAGCATGGCAAAATGTTTTCCGAAATCGAGTTGACCGGTACCATATGTGTGTACCACGAGAGAATAGGGTACGTTATTTATAACCTTTTGAAAACCCGTAGACGTGAAGCCTACGACAAAAACGAAATGAAAGTATTTTCATTTATATATACATATATATATATATATATATATATATATACTTTTTTTAGAAGCCCTTTTCTCTCCTCGTACGAAGAACGAAGTAGCGAAAAGTGAGTGGTCTTCTCAAGGGAGCAGTCGACTTCGTTGTATATCCACGCGGATAAGATATCGCCAACATTTTTCGTGGACAAATGAGTGTCTATATAAGTGCTATGTAACACGTATGGAATATATATGAAGTACTCTATGTAAAATGGAATGATTTTTCGTATACCAAGTTTATTCTGACACGTGTAATTTATGATGGATAAATTCATGGTGGTATTTTATAGCCTAGAGAGGATAAAAGACAATTTTCCACGCTTTCTTTTTATTGTGCTTCCGGCTTATGAAGCATTTGACACAAACTACAGGGCTTAGGCTACAAAATTTGAAGAAACTCTGAAAATCAGTTCACGTCACGTAGATTACGCGACGCACAAATAGCTTACCTACCTTACGACTACGTAAGGGTCGTCAGAGCAGGTAAGCTACGTTCCGAGTTATTTCTGTTTGGTCTAAGGAAAAAGATACGTGTGCAAGAGGCAAGGTTAACGATTCAGCCAGATTGAAAAGGGCGTAAGGAATGGAGAGGGTGGAAAGAGAGATAACTGGGATGGGAAAAATACATGATTGACGAAAAGGAAGATAGCTGGAGGGACATAAAAAGGCAGTCAATTGCTCGGTTGATTAAAAGACCTTTTCGATCTTATTAACTTTTCTAAAAGCATTTTTCCATCTTTTGCGACTTGTAGCAACAAAATATGTACGATCGCCTTAAATTTTTTCCATTTTCCCGATCAATATAATACACTCCCATCTATTTTTGCGCAAATATTAATTACTTCAACCCTTTCGTTTGCTCGCGCAAAGACCGAAATACTGCGTCAAGGCAAAAACGGAAAAATTAGGTGAGGAGGGTTGCCAAGTTAAGTAGCGACATTGATATTAGGGAAGCTGAACAAAAAACACTAGTTCATAAACACCGGAGTGACCCAGTTAAACTCTTTTTGCCACCCTCCCATCGACTTCCGGTCGCTGCTGGAACTTTCACACGTCGCTCCACAAAACCAATAATGATCCTTTTATTTGCTACACTATCTCCTGCGAAATAATACGTTTGGAAAATAAAATAATTCCTGCTGCGCCAGAGTCTCCAACAAGCCAATAAATATATGCCTGATGAGAGAAAATTATTTCTTTCTTCTACATGGCTCAATAATATGTAATTTTAAAAGTCATATTCATCCAGGATATTCAGCTGTGTGAGATTTTCATTTAAAACATTTTTTGGTTTCCGTTTTAATCGTGTTGAACGTAAAAACTTAAAAACCATAAAAACGAGTCAGATTGACTCTTTGGAAGGCTTTGCTAATGAATGTGATGTGATACGATGGTACGATAGTTATTTTTCTGAGTAGTCCAGTGTCGATAATTCGATGAGAATACTAATAGGAAATTTGCTACAAAATTGACAAACGTGGTTAATCTAAAAATTCAGCGATGTTTTTCGAGCCCGTGTTGTGCCGTGATTCCATTTTTTTTTGAGTTGATTAAAAAAGTTCTGTCAACGGATGAAGTGAAATATATGCTGCGTTTATTAAAATCATACGTCATACCGATGACAGCAAATCATGGCTCCGCTTATGTTCACGAGACACAGCCGTACGTACAACATGAGAATTCCTATTCACACGGCAAATTGGACACACGGGTTTGCTCTCCACTAGCTGTGTGATGGGGTAATTAAGCGGATCGTGAACGAGTTACTAACGCTTAATTAATAACACTCGCGTTATTAGTGACCCAATGAACACGCCGCAGTATAGCTCTATGTATTTGTATATAAATGTAGATATGTGTATACCGAATTCACAAATGATGCTCCCGTGAAATGGCCCGAGAACGGCGAGCAATAAATCGACGCCGGACAGCCTGTCGCTTTACTCCGACGAAAAGGTTTTTGTATATTTGTATATTTGACAGACGACATCTCCTGGCAATGGATAGTGCAGGTCCTTGAATTATTGTATTTACCGATGGATTAATTTCTTCCCGTTTACCCAGGAGTTTTGCAATTCACAGCGCTCAGATACTAACTACACATACTAACAACATACTAAATTTTTAGAATTTCGTAATCATTCGCGATTTGGGACTCAACAGCCTTAAGCGAGGCAGCCGTTTTTTTCAATCTCACACGTTGTTTCCTCTGATTATAAGAACCCTACCATTTGTGGCTACGCTGCTCACGCGATTCTGCAACTGGACAAGACCCTCTCTCAGGAAGAGTTCTGCGCGTTTACACCAAACCAGAATTTCCTGCACTATGTGTAAACCGTTGGTGAAACGTCGTTCTTCGCAATCGACGAACCGGTATTTTACGTCCTCTCCGGTGCACTTCAACATCTACATAGATATATGCATACATATTGGGGCGTATTTTTATGTAGAACGTGAGTGTTTATCGCCATGTGCGATACTATGAGCTCCGAGACGTTGTCTCGTAAATTAAAACGTGAAGGAATGCTCTGGAAACGCCTCATCGATTATCAAAGTTCTCCGAAATTTCTCCTGTCTCGACGATTGAAAATAACAAATATTCCCTTGCGCTTCGATATCGTCGGCGTGAGTTGCTCCCAATTAATTGGTTGTATATTCGTCGCAATGAGAAATACAAAGGAAAACATATTTCTTCGGATTTTTTTTTTTAATTTATTGCATTTGATCTATTTGGTCTTTTGACTATTTTAGTAGCAATTCTATATCGTGTAATTACACGCCATTTAACGAGGCCCATATCTCAGAATTTCTAATTGTTAAAATACGGACAAGACAGAATTTCTCTTATCTATTGTAGCAGAGCGCAAACCTTTTCACACGACTACACAGTGAAAATAAAAATCGGAGCATCGCCTGGGTCAGACACATACAGTCATGACTTTTTCTTGTCACGATCTAGGGGGGAACGAAACCCACAGAAAATTCGACGACCCTCGTGATAAAATACCAACGAACCCCTTACACATAATTGCTTTATTTCGTTAAACGGTGAACTCTCGTATCAGTGAACTTATTTGCTTAATTAATTAAGCTTGCGTAATGCTATACAGACGATCACGACAATGTTAGTTAATTTGAACGAGAAAAGATGAACGACAGAAAATTTGAAATGATTTTGTAACCAGGCTATTGGGAAAACTAATTTAACACACTGCAAATTGAAAGTTGCAAATTGCTTCCTGAAGATTTAGCACGATGCTCAAATCTTCCTCTAGGAGGTACTATATTTTTAATTTTGGCTTTCTTATAGAGGAAGCTTTGAACATCGTGCTAAATCTCGAGGAAGCAATTTACAACTTTCAATTTGCAACGTATTTAATAAAATTTTCACTATTTTATCGATTTTTTACTTTTATTTAAAATATTATCAAGAAATTTTCTAGAAAGTAAAGAGGAAGATTCATACACAACATCTTAGAAAATTTGCAAAGATTAAAGCGGTTAGACGATTTTTGTCGAAAAACTCAGATTTTTGTAAAATTTAAAAAATCCTAAAATTTAAACCGTTCACCCGATATTTCCCAAATTCAATGCCAACATTCCTCTTAAGATACTCCATTTATTGAAAAAAAAACATTGTAATAAATCTCAAAATTTGCGGAAGTTAGAGTGGTGACAGGCTTTTTTTGAAAATTTCAAAATGCCGTAAAATTTGTATTTTTCTAGCAATTCCTACAAAATTATCAGAGAATGCAGAACTTGTATAGATTAACATTTGTGCAAAACGGGAGCCCTGTAGCTTAAACCGTTCTCGAGTGAAAAATGTTTGAATTTTACAGTGCCAGAACATACACACACACACACATCCGGATCTTTTTTCTAGATACGATTTTTCGATGTTTTGGGATATTTTAAGCACATTGCCATTGAAATCTGGAAAAAAAAAAAACAAAAAGATTTCACCGTCGCAAAACTACCTCTATGAGGGAGCAAAATTGATTGAAACGAAGTTGCATATATTTCACAATTTATGAAATCCTATAAATTGAAGTTCCCAAAATGATTTTGAACTTGAACGTCGTTTGGTATCCACATCTTGGAGAGAAATGAGAATAAAAAGAAAGCGACACGAAACAAGACCAGAAAACATTTCTTTCGAGATTCCTGCTAAGACTTCTTTTTATTGCAACAATTAATGACCTCAACTTGCTATAATTCCAGACACTCGTTAATATACTTTTACTGTACATACTCCTGCATCCACATAAGACTTCACATAAATATTATTTATACAGTTTACTAGCCTCTTAAAAGTAAAAATGTAATTTGGGCGCTGGTTCAGCGTACAGTTTTGGAACGAGGTGCAGGTTTTCAAATTCCATTCTTTCGATATTATTCAACTTTTGCAATCCTCGTTATGTAGCTTTTTCCTCGAACATTCACACCGAGGAGAATATCCCGTTATTTACTCAAACGATAAAATATAAATAAAAACAATGAGCGGGTTATCACTTGAAAAATAAACGAGTGACTGGAAAAAAATTCAAAAAAATTTGTCGTTCATATTTCTCGTTTTTCTATGGAACAAGAATTCGTTTAGATACGAAATTTGTAACGGAAATCAGTTAATTAATAAAAATGCAAGTCCATGGAAATAAATCGATTATTTAGCCACGTTAATCAAGACAATTTGCATGATGAGTTGATAATTGCTTTCCTGGTTAACTGAATGAAATTTAAGGGGTATTTAATGCAAAGGGACAAAAAAAGGTTGTCTGCGAGGCACAATGAATAAACAGAGGAGGCAAATACGATCACTGACTCCTGTGGCCTTTGCATGGTATTCGAAAATTTGATAATTTCACACTTTGAGAGTTGAGAATTCGGCGTGAATATAAACTCGTTGACGTGGGCGAGGCAAAAACGTTTTTGAAATGGGGATGGAGAAATGGTAGACGAAAAATAATATTGAAAGGGCAGAGGAAAAGAGAAAGAAAAAAAAGAACAAGTGAAAGGAGAAGGAAATAATTGATCTACATTCCAGGTGGCAGGTGGCAATTACCGAACGAGACTTATGCGTAAAGTCTGTCACCGCTTTAACTTCCGCAAATTTTAAGATTGATTACTATTTTTTTTTTTTTTTTATAAATAGAGTATCTTAATAGAAATGTTGGTATTGAATTTGGGAAATATCGGTTAAACGGTTTGAATTTGATGATTTTTCGAATTTTACGAAAATCTGAGTTTTTCGAAAAATTGTCTAACCACTTTAATTTTTGCAAATTTTCTAAGATATTGTGTATAAGTCTGTACTTTCTCTTTACTTTTTACAAAAGTTGTTGAAATTATTTTTAAAAAAACTCTGCAAATTGAAAGTTGCAAACTGCTTTCTCAAGATTCAGCACGATGCTCAAAGCTTCCTCTATGAGCAAGCCAAAATTAAAAATGAAGTACCTCATAGACGGAGATTTGAGCATCGTGCTAAATCTTGAGGAAGCAATTTGCAGTTTTCAATTCGCAGCGTTTTTTTCGTCTTGAAACGCTTTGAGTTCTGGCAAAATAAAGTTCAGTGATGGAATTTCAAGTTCTATCACCCACCATAGGATTTTCGAGCCTAACCTTGTTTCAGCTGTACTTATTGGAATTTAAGGGGGTAAACAGACTCGATACAATTGTGTCTTCATGGATTGAAACTAACGGAGATGGTCGGTGTACTTTTTGTTTGACGTGTAAATAAGATCCTAATGATGCAGAGTATACATATTATTGGAAAAAAAAAAACGAGTCTCGATGAGCTTCGCGTTATGTGGTGTATCAAGGAATTTCTATAAATAGCGATCATGTTCGATTGCGAGAGAATTGAGTCGCGTAGGCTGCGAAGCAAAAGTGTTGTGAAAGGGCGAAAGTGCACCGAGTCGTTTAAACGAGAAGACGAAGAAGAATTTCGCCAGCTCGAAGTCTCATCGTTGAAACACATACAAGAACCCAAGTCTCGCCAACCAGAAGCCGCGAATAAAAAGAATGGAAGGGCCAAAGAATATGTCGCTATATGGCGGCTTATCGAGGCTTGGGAGTTTCGTGACCTCTTTTTTTGACCCAAGCCCTGAACGAGGGCTGTCCGTGAAAAGAAAAAACATACGCTCACATTCAGACATTCATTTTTTTTTCGCAATATCGTTTGGCAACGTAAAAATTATATCGCAAAAACATGGACAAACATTGCCGTTCTATGATTGGTCAAACCCATTAATTAGGCCACTCATTAGTACTGCCAAAAAATTATCCCAGATCTTTGAAATTCATGTCGGAGAATAAATGATCAACGAATTGTTCCACTTTTTTGATTGCTACGAAATTGTGCTGTACAACGTGAACAATGCGAAAGCACGAAGTTGGACGAATCGAAGAAACAAAATTGGAAGGATAGCTAAAACGCTCCAAAGATTCGGGAATTTTCAAACGCCATATGAATCGACTATACAGAATGGTAATTGAAAATTTTATTTCACCGTAAGTGGGCAAACTCAAACATATGGACATAGCAAAGAAAAATTCTGTCCCCTCGCATTTGGGAAGTTATCAACGACGATGGACGGCAATTGCACGAAAATAAGGAAAGCGAATAGTTTTACTTGTATATGCCATTCGAGGGAGGCAGATTTTAATACAAACATACCAGAACGAGAATGCTGGATAATAGTCTGATTTGGTGACTCTGTAGAACTCGCTTCTGCGGTGTTTGACGATGTTTTGCGCGCTGGCGCGAACCACCCACTATATCCGTTACCCTCTCCTGTTTTTCTCTCCATGATTTTCTCGGTATATCACAAAAGAGAGACGAGCGAGCGGTTAGTTCGAGGGTGGAACAAGCCACCCTCGCCAAATCGCACTGGACGTTTATCCCGGACAGCCACCGTACGCCAAACGGCTCATTAAAAGTGCATTATCAATGTTTTTATAATATACTAACTAAATTACGTCAGCGCGAATAAATTCCGACCTAAGCGAGCTTTCATGTTATTTTTTCAAGTAATTTGCAACTTTGATACAGTGTGACATCGAAAAAAAATAAATATCATTCAACGCTACTTCAGTGACTTTCAAACCGTTCAAAATTTTCTCGAGTTGCTAATTTTTTTCATTCAACTTCGATTCGTTGATAAATAAACTTTTGTTCGAAGACAAACGGATCAACGTTCCTGGTGAGAAGTGCGTGCGACGAGCGTGTTATCAGTTGCATTATCAATGTTAAGAAGATTTCTCCTGCACTCACGTTATTTAGGTATAACGAACATGTTCTTAAGGTAGTACTGTCGGTTTAAGAAATAGTGTTCAGGATTTAATAAAATTTAGTATGGTAGTAGATTATGATTAGAAAAGGATCCAGTCAAAATTTCACGAGGCTACAGAGAACCAGAAAAAAGATATTCACATTGCGGTGATTTCATACATTTAACATTGAGTCTTGTGAGAAATCTGTCTTCATTGCATTTCACAATGAATTCATATCAATTCTTAGGAGAAATCACACTTTTCATAGTAAAATACAATGGAATTTATGAAATCGATGTTGAATTCATGAAATTATCAATGCGATTATCTTTTTTCTGGTTCTCTGCAACCTCTCGAAAATTTGACTGAATCTTTTTCTTATCACAATCTACTACTGTGTCAAATTTTATGAAATTTTGAACGGTAATTGTAAAACCGACAGTACTACCTTAATTCCATTTTTCTTTGATGTGCTTTTGTAGCGATTTCGTTGCGATACTCTGACTCGTGGACTTGTTTTGGGGCTCGAAAATAAAGAACAATCAACTACGAATAATTTCACAGAATTGTTACGATTTTTTTTGTCGCATTTGGAATTTTGATGTAACTTTTGTGATTATCCGACTTTTTCATGATTAGAGTTTCATTTTCATTTCGATATTCAATCTGCAAATTCCCGCACTGTTCGAGTTTTTGTTGCTCAGTCGTTAGAGTGCACCAGGTGTGAATGCAACAGGTGACACAATACGTAACGATTTAACAAGCGGATTCGTTACAAGAAATGGAATTATCATTATCAGAAGCAAGAGTGAAGTATGGGGAAATTAATTATTTTTGTTTCCCTCCATTTGACCGCAATTATTCTATACAACAATTATTGTGTACAATATTTGTCATGCCTCGCGTAATAAATCATACGTGGACGCAACAGGTGCAGTTGACTTGAATTCGTGAGAATAATGCAGCTGGAAAATGCGCTTCTCGACATTCTTCGTTGTCGTTCCGACCAGAGTGATCGATGCTGAACATTTTTTGATCGATCTTTCCGACGCGTATACAGGAAAAACTTGTTCGATTTTCTCTTTTCGAGGAGAACGATTATTGGAAAACAAAAGTATTCACTCATTATTGAACATGATTTTCCAACAGTCCGCGTATACTTTTTTCTCAACTTGTGCATCAATCGTGAATCAAAATAGTATTAATTATGGGCAGGCGATATAATTTAATTCAAGTTTTACGCAATAATCCGTAAATTTCGATGAAATATGAGAAAAAGAAAAATTGATTCGTCAATGGACGAAGATGGCTTGTGACATCGAGGAGAAAATAAAGGCTGAAGATCGATCATCAAGATTGAAGCAGCTGCAGCTGAAAACTAGAGATACGAGTTTTTCAAACACGTTCTCATCAGTACCTAGAAACTTGATTCTGTATAAAAATTCCTTTAGTGTATTAAAGGACCAACGTATGTGAAAGTGGCTACGCCGATCAAACGAGATTACAGTATAAGGTTCATTATGTGCCATGGTATAAAGCTCAACCTGGATAAACCTTTTTTGGTCTTTTTTTTTCTATGTCTACTCACCAACGGTTATAAATAGATATCAGAATACATGCACGAAGATATATAGCACTTATCTTTACGATACTATTCCCCCGCGACAACAAAAGCCGTAGATATCCGCGAGGCATTAAATCTCTAAAAACAAATGGGTATATGTTTTTGATTAACCCTCCATGGTCACACGGTCTAGAAATAACGCGCTCTGGTCACACGGAGTCAAGGTGACCCCAGCCATGTTTAAACGGTTGTCGCGTTGCCAGTATCGTTCCGAACGACACATAAAAATTCAGGATATTAGTTTGAACCTTTCCGAATAAGAATATCGAGAGAAAAATTTTTTATCCAATTTTCAAAAAGGCAAAAAAATCAGCAAAGAAGCAGTGTGTAAAAAAAAATTTCTCCGGGCATTCAAAGCACCGTTGGAGAGGAGGCCAATCGCCTCGAACGCCGATCACTTGTAGTAATTCTAGCTCAAAGTTGCGCTTGGGGTCATTTTGACCCCCGGTGACCACGAGGGTTCTGAGAGCATAAATTGAAACTGACTGCTTTACAAAAAAAAAGTAATTATAAATCAGGTTTTGAGTGATCGTTACAATTTTTTTTTTCACTTCCGAGATTATTTATTGAATTATCTGGGAAATAAAATTCAGTGGCGGTTTGTTTCTTGTCCATCGGTTATATCGATTCGGATGATTCTTACACTCTACAAACTCTTCTCTTATTTGTGACCGGTAGGTGCTTTGTCAATTTCTATATCGGTAAACAGATAAGAAAAAAATTGAATTATTATAGACGATTTTTCGGAAGTCGAGCACATAATCGTGGTCCCTGAAAAGCCCGATTACGTATACTCCCAGCTCACGCCTTGTGCGGAGGGCTCGTATAAGTTATGTTTTGTGAAAGATGGTACAGAATTTGATAACAAGATAAGGGCTCTCGCAGGCACAGAAATGAATCACTGAGGTCTTTTTACGGATGACAAAAAATACAAACAAAAAAAAAATAGATGAAAAAATATATTTCCCAAGAGGAGAACAAACGCTTTTGAAAAGTATGAATTTTTCAATAAATCCATTTTTTTCCACATTCAAAAATTGCTTCTGAAATGTCTTTGCACTGTTGTTTGAGATTGTTTTTTGCTTCCTTATAGAGGAAGCTATATGACGGTGAAATTTTTTCGTCCAGTTTTCAATGTCAATGTGCTTAAAATGTCAATCTATACAAACTCTTCATTCTCTGAGAATTTTGTCGGAATTTCTAAAAAAAAATACAAATTCTACGGCATTTTGAAATTTTCGAAAAAAGGGTGTCACCGCTCTAAATTGCACAAATTTTAAGATTCATTCTAATTTTTTTATAAATACAGAGTATCTTAATGGGAAGATTGGTATTGAATTTGGGAAATATCGATTGAACGGTTTAACTTTTATGATTTTTCGAATTTCACGAAAGTCTGAGTTTTTTGAAAAATCGTCTAACCGCTTTAATTTTTGTAAATTTTCTAAGATATTGTGTGTAAGTCTGTACTTCCTCTTTACTTTATAGAAAAGTTGTCGAAATTATTTTAAAATACAAATTTTACGAAACTCAGAGTTCTAACTTCCGTGAATTAAGATTCATTATTATGATTTTTTTCTCATAAATAGACCATCGTCATAGGAAGGTTGGTATCAAATTGCAAAAACGTTGCAAATTGGAAGTTGCAAATTGCTTCCTCAAAATTTAGCACGATACTCAGAGCTTCCTCTGTGAGGAAGCCAAAATAAAAAATATAGTACCTCACAGAGGAAGGTTTGAGCATAGTGCTGAATCTTGAGGAAGCAATTTGCAACTTTTTTTCGTCTACATCGCAGAATCGACTAGGATTCGACCTGCAAGAATATTCAGAATACGAAATATTTGGATGGTTAATAACGTAAAACCCAAACACGTATAGTGCACGTGATTATTCAAATTATGAAATATTTTCGTTCTAACACCAACCTGTTTTGCTATTTGAAGAGATGGGTTGTATATGTGCATAATTGATGATTTTTCGTCTTTGCCATGAAAGAGAATCCCAGAATACTTTCCTTCTCAGAGACAGACGTAGCCCAGTACAGGAAATATTTTTATTACAAATTATTCATTAAGCTACGTGCTGCTTTGATATTCATAAACTAATTTATAAATTAACTAATAAATAAATAAAATTTCCAATGTTGAAACAGAAATGGAACGTTTCATTATAAGAGTTCGGGCGATAAACTGTCGTGTAAATGGTTCTGGCAATGTCATATTATGTAGTTGCTTGTTGTATATTCGTGATTATTTAAAGCACGTGGGAGTACGAGATCGTTATGAGTTTATGACTAATACAGAGTCGCCAAGCATTCACAGTCAAAACTCACATTATCCACACTTGTCAGTAATTATAAAAGCTCGTTTTTAGTACACACATCAAGCCCCATCTTTGAATAAATGGCAATTGTAATGTCACATGAAAAAATGACCGAGTTACAACGGATACATCGTTGATGCTTTAATTCAAAATTTCAAGTATGATTAATTTTGCAATCAATGATGAAAAACTCGACCATTTGTTATTCGAGAATAACCTTTTGGAAAAAGTTTCAAAGTAGCGTTCACAATTATTTTTCCATAGCGCACGGCACATAAAAAAAATATTTTCCAAGTTTTAGTAAACTTTGAAAAAAAAAAACGAAGAATCCACTGGCTGCATAAATTTTTCTGAAGAACGAGGTTCAAGTTTATAGGTTTGGTGTAACTTTGATCATTTATTCAATTACCTGTGATCGTAGGTAGAAGTTGTTGAGTATCGTTGAAAAACAATAATGAAAACGTCAAGTTCTATTTTTATTCGTATGAAAATCAGCAGGAATGTATTTTTATTTATTTTTTTTCAGACAGATCAGCAAGATGTCTGCACGTCATAATTCCGAGGTCCTATTTTTTCGCCACTGAAGAATTGTCATCCGGGCGAGTTTAGTTGTGAATAAATTAAAAAGGTACCTGAAAAAGTAGCCATTGAAGAAGAAACATCGAAATTACTAAAACATCGAGTGTGTACATAAATCCTGATAAAAGCATTGGTTTTCAGTGATAGAAAAAAAAATGAGAAAAAACGATTTATCGAAAAAATTCGAGCTGCTGAGAATGTGTAAAATATGCGTTGATAATGCACCGAGATTAAATGCGTACGAAAAAGTTGGTATGCCAAATATTTGAACGTTAAATATAAATTCTCAATTGAGGACAATAGAATTATTTGAATAACTAAATCGACGTAAAGATTCAATCCAAAGGACAATCGAATTAATTGCGCCGAATGTTAAATGATATTTTGGTCAGCTCGACTGTGAGAAAAAAATCAATTTAGCGTAATTGAGATTGAATAGAATTTCATTTGCGACTAAATAAATTAGGCGACAAATAAAACGGTTTTTCGGGTCTTCGAACACGAGCAGTGATGCAATTCATCTCATCAATTGATCAGTGAAATTTCGCAGTGTGCTCCGACCGCTGCACATACATATATATACACATAAAAGTAAAGAAAGAGGGAACCCGAAAAGAAAGAGAGGCCAGTATCGAAATAAAAGGCAATGTAGCCAGTTCGGTTGGTCGAATCTTCCAACATCTCTCGAGAGACGAGAGAATAAATATTCTCTCGTCCCGTAGGGGAGGGAGAGAGAGAGAAAAACCGGGCGAAGATTACGGGAGATGTGGAGAGTCTCGTCGTTCGCGCCCTAGTCGAACGAAGACGCGATCGCGACGAAGGACCGGGCAAGACGTGAGGATGCTGCGACAGCTGACTTGGTCTCCCGATAAGATTAAATTGTTTGTTTATCCCATTGGACAATAATTATCAATAATTATCTATTTGCAAGCCTCGAAAAGTTATCGTGACAATTCAAAATTATCACATTAATGAAAAGTACAATTAATACGTGTGAATAACACCAGCAGTGATGGGATGATCAAGGAAGTTGGACCAAACGAGGGATAAAAATAATACGTTAACAAAGTGCTTCGTAAGTTTTCATCAAGTGACACGTTAATAATCAAAGAACCAAAAAAGGAAACCAAAAAATTGAGCGTGCGTGAAAATTTATCCTTCATTTGAAAAGACATCGAGCAACGACTTGTCTCGTGGAGTGAACGGTTTTTATTTAAAAGAGTATAAAAAATCCGACGACGCGTTTTCTCCACCGAAGAAATGTAACGACAAAGACGAAGACTCACGTTCGAGTAAGATTCACTGTTATTAACACGACCTTCGGATTGTCTCATGACGGATCTCGATTCGCCGGTACTGACATTGGAAAACCCGAGGAAACAAGAACATTTTTTTTTTTTTAAATAGAACCTCAAAAACAAGAGCTTTGTGAAAAGTGAAGAGAAAAAATAATAGAAAAATATCGAGCTACCCGCAGCATGGGGAAGCCCCATAAAGACGAGACGAGAACGTCGTTATTTTAACAAAAGGCGTGGGAGTAATGAAATAATAAAAATATAAAAAAACCTGCGAAAGTGTGGGGAATATATCGTGGAAAAAAATCTCCTGGAAATTACTACGCCGAAAGAGAACTCAAGCCTTTCGGCCAACGTCGTATCTCGTCTAAAAATAATATCGGGAAAAACGACTTCAACAAAAGTACAAAAGTGGCCAGTGCGATAGTGAATCGGAAGCACGGATTTAAAAATAACACGACGATCGTTGATAATGAAGTGAGAAGCGAGGTGACAAGTGTAAAGGACGTGAAAATCTTCGTTCTTACACGGTGAAATATTTTGTTATGGGATTCCCACGATAATATAAAGGCATTATTTCCAAGACGATAAATCTCGAAAGGTATAGGGAAAGGAGGATTGAAAGAGGGAAGGACTAAGTCCACGAATATAAAAAAGAATTTAAAACGAACCTCTTGGGGAATCCACACGATTTTATAGTTTCGTGAAATCCATTTTTATCCTCTTTTTTCTAACGAAGCCATTACCCAGCCTCGTGGCTTATTTAACGTGCATCATAGGAACTCGAGAATTCTGATGAAGAATCGATCGATCGGGTTTCTTGCGAATCCCGACCCGATGAGATCAAGTCATCCGGTGAAAATTTAAACGACATATTGAAATAATCGTGCTCACGACACATTTAGAACAGAGGACAGGGGGTAGGGTAAAACAAAGGCGAGAGATGGAGATAAGGATGATGCATGGAGCTAGAGGTATTTGCATGTAAAACGCGTATCAGGCGGGACAAATGTCTTTGTGGCAAGCATCGAGTTTTCATTTCTCTCTTCATTTTAGTCTCCATCACCCTTGTGACTCGTTCGGATAACTGAAAAACTGATTTGCCACGAATTTTGGGTTGCCATAGAGGAGAAAAGAGGTTTGCGTGCGCCGAGCCAAAACTGCATGAATTTAAAATAGCTGTTGTCGTTGAGTGCTTCATTTTTTCGACTTTTGCAAGTGCTGGGCGAATCTCGAAAAAAAAAAAAACCCAAAATATAGAAAAATAAAGATCGTGACACAAATATTTCTATGGAAGATCCGATAGTGGATTGATATGGAAAACTTTTTCCACACTCGTGCATAAAGTCACAATTTTTATTTACTTCTTGCTCGGTCTCTGAATACTCGACACGCATAAATATTTATACACACAGGCGTATACACATATTGTATATTTACGTACGATGGACGATATAGAAATTTCATTTTATTGGACGGTTGACTGAGGTCAATGCGGAATCGTTCGGAGTAGATTTAGCGAAAAAAAAAAGAAAATAACACCCACCAGTGAATAAATTACCGTGTCCGTCTGTGCACGCCCCGAGGAACATACTGACGGAGCTGCGTTATGATGGTCATTTATCCTGAGATCAAGGGGCTTCATTACGGAAGCACAAAAATACGTAGCCTCAAAAAAATGGCTAATTTATGTGACTATTTTGCAGAAATTGGTACGATGGCAAAATATGCGATTCTGAAACGAGGATGTGAGTCGTAAAACAAAAATTTACATCGTTATTTACACACTCTGTGAAGTTTATTGAGCCTGTTTCGTATTTCCAACGGGATGAAAGTTCAACCAAGTCGGAAATGAAACGAAATGCATGAATGTCATTCAAATTACAGCGGGAGTGATCGATGAAAAATATAATGATAAATATTTGTGGAAAATAAGAAATGACAATGCTCGTTTGTTTTCGCGAATAATGAAAAGAGTTTGGCAAGGGAGAAACTTAGCTTTCGGAGAAAAATGATCGAGAGCAGTGTGACGATGGCAGAAATGGTGCAATCGGATGATACGTTCGGTAACTTGCGAGGCGATCGATCGGCGATCGATATTTTTCCATTTGGCGTGACGATGTCACTCGAAGCAGGCTCGGGATTGCAGGAAAATTATACGGCTGCGCTAGAAGCTTTATTGACGAGCGAATCTTCGATGGCAATTGTTAGTCCTCGACGTGATTCCCTATACATCGTCGTGCCTATTACAGTTATCTACGTACTCATTTTTTTCACTGGTCTCATCGGCAACATCTCCACGTGCGTCGTTATCGCTCGAAATCGATCGATGCACACAGCAACCAATTATTATCTCTTCAGTCTCGCCATATCCGATCTTTTGCTTCTAATATCCGGTCTACCACCGGAAATGTATTACATATGGTCTCATTTCCCTTACATTTTCGGAGAAATATTCTGCATAATACAGAGCTTCGCTGCTGAAACCTCGGCCAATGCGACTGTACTCACCATCACGGCTTTCACCGTTGAGAGGTTTGTAAACATCTTTACCTATGCGTAATTCAAGTTTTTCTCGCTAAAACAAAATGTTAAAATAAATTAGGTGCTTCCGAGATATTAATAGTTTCCGAACCGCGTCGCGATTATTTCAAAATTCAGATTGTGAGTCAAACTCTATCGACAAAATTTTGAGGATGTTGAGTACCTACGAAACTTGTTAATGTTAAATGTTCAATAAATAGCTTCTTAATTGTCGTGAAATTTGAACACGACCTCCTGAATACTTCGTGTAAGAACATAACAAATTTTCAGAATTCTATCATCATGACTTTAACCACCTTAAGGGTTGAAATAAAAAATGATAAGAAAATTCTAAAAATTTAGTATGTTTTTGTATGAAGTATTTAAGAGGTCGTGTAAAAATTTCACGACGATTGAGAAGCTCGTTAATTAAAAAATTAACATTTTGTTAATAACAATTTTTTAAACACATACAAAAAATATTTATCAATAAACTTCGTTTTGTTTCCGTTGCTTTCAGTATTTTGTAGATATTAAGAGAGGTCAAAAAGAAAACTTATTGCAAGGTTATGCCAGTTTCCATAAGACTAGATTTGAGTACATTTGATTTATTAATATTAATTGTTCAATAACGAGCTTCCTAATTATCGTGAAATTTTTACACGTCTCTCAAATACTTCATACAAAAACATACTAAATTTCCAGAATTTTGTTATCATTTGCGATTTGGGACTCAACTTCCTTGAACGAAACTTCTTCAACGTTCAACGTTTGGTCATGTTTATGAAGCTACAATAAAAATTTACCGTTTTAATGAACTGTAATCGTCATCAATCTTGAGGAATTTCCATCCAACCGAAAGGAACATCAGTCTTTGCCCCGCTTTTTTTCTCACCGTTCGTTTACGCCTAAAAATATAAATTGTAAAAATTCTCCAGTGATAAAAAAGTCAGCTGATAAGAAAAATGGCTCGTTTCCAAATTGGTATTAATAGATCGATGCTTCCAGTATCGAAATTTGCAATAAACGAGAAAGAAGCCGGTGAACGAGTTCACAGTAACTTGGTACAGCGAAGCTTCGGGATATTTTGGCAAAATAAGGAACAATTAACATTCGTCTTCTTTAGCCCGGGTCATGATTCTTCTTAAGCCATTCGGATTTTCGGGTGTCGGGATTTGCCCGGAACAGACTGATTATAAATTATGAGAATTCTTACATTACATTTATGTTGGATTTTGTACCTTCCACAGATACGTGGCAATATGTCATCCTTTTCTTTCGCATACAATGTCAAAGCTGTCAAGGGCGGTGAAATACGTTGTACTGATCTGGTTATTGGCACTCTGTTGCGCAATACCCCAAGCGATACAATTCGGTATTGTTTTTGCGCGAGACGAGAACGGTGCGATTTTGACAGACACGGGGACCTGTTCAAGGAAATGGGTCCTTATCCCACACGCTTTCCAGATATCGACGATATTATTTTTCTTTGCACCGATGACCATATTATCCGTTCTTTACGCATTGATTGGTATCAAACTGCGAAGATCGAGATTGCTCACTTCTGCCAGAAGAAATCAACCTGTAACGAGCGGTACGAATCATTCGGAGTACGGGAGGGGCCGTAGCACAGCTCAACGAAACGTAATTAGAATGTTGGGTAAGTCGAATTGTTACTGGTACATATTTTTTTCGAGCAATAAGTTTTTAACGCTGAAGCTCGCGACATTTTTTGTTAAAACGATGTTTCACTATTTTTGTTTGAATAATACGTAAAGACGAAACACATGCATACTCGCATTCCGTACCAACTGACAGTAGAATCATCCAAATTTTCGAGTTATTGTAAATTTCGAAAAATCTTGTGGGCTCAAAATCTTCGAGGAAAAATGCAAATAAGATTCCGGGGAGTGCAGAATTTCCTCGATCTTTCGGACCCTAATTTGGCTCGACACATGCGAATAAACTTTGATCTCAAAGCATTGAATGATTGGATTTCGTACACTCCCGAAATGTTTGTTTTCACTCGACTCTGCGCGGAGTGGTTTTGATACGTAAGGAGGCGTAAAAAAATCCCATTCGGGATGTCTGTGGCGGGAAAGCTCAGCCACGCTAGAGTTGATCTTCGTTCGAGAATACTCAGAATTCCACACAGATTTCTTAAATTAGTCTCCGGGCGACGGTAAATCGATCGTAAAAATCTACCGAGAGATGGAGGGCGAAAAAAAGAGGTAGGGATTTCGGTAGCTTGCAGGTTAGATGAAAATAAGCTGAATGAAAAGTCACAGTGAATCCCGTAGGCTATGGTAATCAATCGGTAACGAAATGGTGCACTGGCCAAACGCACAGACAGGCAAACACACTGGAATACACAAACTCGGCATATAATTAATTACGAAACTTTGTGATCATCCCGGTATTTCGTATTTTTTGTCTCGACTTGCCCGACACAATTCTTGTTAAATTATTCAAACCTCGTTTGAAGCAGAAAAGGGTTGTGAAGGGTTGAAAATTTTTCACTTGGCAAAAACTCTACATAATCACATCTCTTGCATACATATGTACCAGGGGAGGAGGGAAAAAAGCGTAACTTTACGAATTTAAATGATAAATTGTTAAAGTCACGCCCTTTTATCGATCAACCGGTTATGTATACCGCAAAATTATGTGTATGGTATTTTTTATGTATACATATTACATGAGAACGTGTTAAAGCTCAACGGAGACGTTACCCGACCTGAGCATTGCATATTAAGTCTATAATATTGTGTATGTTCCTCAAACATTCATCCACTTGTACGTTCCCTTTTTTCTCAAACGAACAAAAAAGAAGGTGAATATAAATCGTCAATTTTGTACCATAAATGGCTCCTTCTTGTCGATCTTGGAACCCGGAGTAACGCTTCTACTATATTCTCCTTTATCTTGTTCCGGAGCTTCGTTATTTTATCTTCTTTGAATGAGTAGGCGTTTCTAATGATACTCGAATATGGACTTTAATTAAAAATTGCATATTTCGAGCTGAAAATCGAATGGAACCACGAACCACCAAATACATACTTTGGAGCAATTGAGCGTTATGTAAAAATTATCTCGATTTTTTAGAAATTCCGTCGTATCTCCGAATTGAACGTCTCAAGCAGGTGGATATTGATTGGAGCAATAAAAAATCGTGCACTTTAAAGTGTTGCAATTATTTTGTAAATTTCTCGTGTTATAATTCACTTTTTGATGCAAAACTGCGAAAAGTTCTAGAAAATATTGTTTACATCTTATAAATTATCAACGATTTTTATTGATGATCGTACTGATGTTTTTCTTATCCAGTTCGAGTTTTATGTATCGTAGCATTTCATAAGTAAGAGATGTTCCAAAAGATCGTAACTTTGTCGTTTCACCGAAAATATTAAAAGTATCTCTGGCGCCTTGGGTTCTGATGAATCAGACTAGAATCCTGTACGAAAAGTCACAAACAAAACATGAATTTCATTAGCCGATTAATAGAATTCACCAAGAACCAATCGCTATTGAACTTTTATGACTGGCTTTTAAGTCGTTGAATTGGATGATTCGAGGATTCCAAATCTACCGGAGACGTACGTTAGTTTTTTTTTGTTTTCTTCAAATTCGTATTAATCATTCTTGAAAAATTCATATCTCCGGTAAAATTTAACGAAAAGGGTTCAACTTGGGCTCACTTTTTTCGTTATTTCAATGCAGGATCGCGTGAGTCCGAGGTGATTTTGCTTGCAGCCGATATTATAAAAACGTCGATCTTTTGTTCAACACGGTAAACTGAATATTTTTGGATAACTCAAAAATTTTCGTAATTTTGACAATATTTTTGATTTCTAACGGAACTATCAGCAAAATTTACGATTGGAATGACAAAAATTTGCTTTTCGAAGAGACTTTCTAGAATATTTCTTGCTGCAACGGCACCATTTTTGTGATTTAAAAAAAAAAAAAAAACAGTTTAGTCGAACGTATCCAACACAATATCGATTTTTTTCAACAAAATTTTCTTTTCAGTGCATAACTTAGGTATAGAAAGAGGAGGAGTACTATATCGTACATGTGGCAAGTACATATTACAAAAACTTGAATATTAATACCTTAAGCGAATAAATTTATGTGCCAACATAACATATCGATATAAGAGAATATTCTTCGATCAGGTTCAGCCGGATGTCTGAAGCATCAGTGTTTCGTGAAATAAAAAAAAAATATGTCAACCGGTTCAGAGTTTTGGTCATCCGGTTAAAAAGAGAAAAACTGTGGAATCTCGTGAATTTTTAGTCGCTCTGGGGAGAGGATATCTGCGCTCTTTCGAGGCGCGAGAACGAAAAAGCAAAAGGCAAATGTGTTGTGACTAAAATTTAAATTCCGGCTAAGAGATAGCGATCTCTATTGATCCTTGACGTGTTAAATATCTCAAGAGATAATTCGATATCTGGAGGGGGAAGACGGAATTAAGACTGAAAAAAATGGGAGTTTTTATTTCATGAGAACGTTTTAACGATTTGGCTCTCAACGCGAGAGTGTCTTTTTTAATTAACGAGAGAGAAGTTGACTTTATCATTCCTGAAAATGCGTCGAAGACCAATATTTTAACGAAACCAATTTATGATCGATAAAAAAAAAAGGAAAAAGTCATGTTATCAAATATTTGGATTAAATTTTATTTATTTCGCGAAGATGATCGTAATTCCTAAGCACGAGTAACCATAATCACGGGGCTCTCGGATTTTCATTCCTCGATCGAAAAATTGGTTTTTCTTTTGTTTTCAACTTTTTACTTCTACGTGAAAATAGATGGATTGATAAAAAAGAATCGAAAAAGGACAGAGTTTTAAGGGGGTATCGTAAGTTTGTCTGGGATGTGATTAATCGCCGGCAGGAAATAAAAATAGCGTAGGTCTGTATCTTTCTAAAGATCTCATCTCTTCCACAGACTTATCCCTCGCGTGATGAGCTTTTTTGGCTTGATCCAGGGTTAACTTTGATCGCTCGTATTATTTCGAATGTCCCTACTCATGCGTCCGTGTAAAAGCATCAATGAGATGTTTTTTGGATTCATTTATAATGTAGTAGTGAAACCACACAAGACTTTTCTTCGTAAAAATAAAATCACTAGTCTTATTGGCCTTAGAAAAACACCAAGTCACTCTTTCTAATTCAATCAGGATATTCCCAAACAGTCGTAAAGCGTGAATTTTTTTTTTTTTTTAAAGATCCGTCAGTAAATTACAGAAGCATATTCTTATTCTTTAAGGAATATGCTGTCAGATCCGGCGCTATGCTTCTTCATTGAAATAATAATATTTCAGTATTAGCGAATCCAGTCGTAAATTTAATTTTTATCAAATTTTACGATACTCGTACGTATAGCATAAACTAAACTCGTCGAGACTCGAGCTCACACGCGAACCCTGTTTCTATCAAACTGTACAATAATCCTGTTGCGTGGAACTCTTTAAAAAAAAATTTTTTTCCAGTTGCAAACAGAAAAAATGATAAAATGTGTGTCCGCGAACACGCCGCGAATGTGGGCGGCCGTGTAAATATTTTTTCTTTAATTTAATAGAAAACAAACCAGAGAGAATGTCAAGTCGAAGTCGGAACGTTGGTAGTCCGTTTGAAAAAATATTTTTGTGAGCCGATGCCAACGATTAGTTCGGTGAAACTTTCGTTTGAAATATTCTGTCATCGTAAGATCTGTGCACAACGATCAAAATCATCGCGATACAAAAAATCACAATTTCTACGATTTTTTCCTCCTGCGAAAAAACGCACTGGCGTTTTTTTCTCAACAATAGTCATAACATCCATTTATAACTCGAGATTTTATTTTGAATAATTATTCGGGTACACTGTTTCATCCATCGGCCAAAATTGTAACAATAACATTCATTTATTTCGCTACAACTCCGATCACCTCGAAGCTCAGATCTTTTTACAGACGAGGTATTTTGATTTATCGTATTTCCGACAAAATGCGAGGGAAAGAAAATCGAGAGTCTCGTAGTCGTATAAATTTCCAGCTTTACGGGTCACTTCTCAAACGCCAACTTCGTGATCGAGGAAAAAAACTGACCACCATCGACTCGACGACAAATTTTATAGAATTTTCTTCTCATGCCGAAATGAATACGCGATTTCCTCAAATTAAACAACGATTCCTTTCGTCGCAATAATATGTGATCCAATAAAATAAAACATTAAAAAACACATGCCCATGAATGGTTACAGGCAAACTGGCTAATTGCTCCAAATATATATCAGAGGCTCGTGGTGTCGTCCCACTCATTTGGTACGTCACTGAGCAGATTCATTGGGCGGGTCCAGGGTGTTTGATTCTCGGTCAAAGGGCAATGAAAAATAGAAAAAATTTTCGAGAGCTCCTCTTGCCATCCCAGGTGGTTTGGACAACACCCTTATAAATCCCTACAGGGCTTTGGCAGGGCCAAAAAAATCCCTGCTGTGATTCATGTGCGGTCAGAGTACTGCTTGGGTGCCTCACAAGGGCAATTTCCATCGTCTGGTTGTGACACTTCAGCCATACGTGGACTGGCCCATTGCTTCCAGTGGTCGTGGCCTAGCATATAGCTTTTGAGGAGATAAGTCAGGTCCTGACACTATCGGTAAATTTTTCTGCAGTTGCCTTTGGGCCTCGATAAACTTTGGAGTTCGGAGGATCGGGGGAGCCGTGTGTAGCTAACAAGGGAAAGCCCTGGGCATTGGCAGTATCAATTTCCATTAGTTACCAACCCCAATCAAAAAAAAGTACACATATATATATTCGTTGGGATCTTCAAGGCTACGCAATACTTCGAGTTACTCCTAAAGTGGTTAATTTTTTTTTTAAGCCTTCGTACGAAGCTTCGAGTCGACTGCGCGAGTAAGAAAAGATTTATTTTTCATTCGTGCTTTGCATAATAATCTTGGAGGGTGCTTGAATCTCTCTGAATGAAAATGTAATAACGCTTTGGAGGTGGAAAAAATCCAAGCATCTCGCCCATCTGCAGACTTATTCGGAAAACACTTTTTTAATCACGATGTCTTAACTCCAATGAAAAGGTAAATGTTTTTTGAATAGCGCGTGTAGTAGCCTGGTAATGAACTCAATTGGTATTACCAAAGCAGAGCACATCATTCAGCAAGTTTATTGTCAGGATTTTGACTCCCTCGCCTTTGTAAAACTTTTCAAGCACCCCGGACCGATAAAAATTTACTTGCAAATCCCACTAGTTTTGAGCTCGTTCAAAAACACGCGTTAAAAAGTCTATAGAAATGATATCAAGAGCAACTGTAGCTAATTAACTGATTTCCCGGCTAATAAAGTATCACACGTGTTCCAAAGCGCTGAGGGAGGAAAAAAGGTCACTCCGAAAAATGTACCATCCGATGATATTTATTAATATGATAAAAGGAGAATTCCATTTGTCAAAACTTGAACCCTTCGAACTAAATAAGGAGAAAAACGAGACTCTGTTATGTCACGCGACGTCCGATATTTCCATCAGGGCTTGAGAAATGTCTTAATTAATCGTATCTGCTCGAGTATGATGATGATCAACTTTTTCATACGCGATCGTGTTATCTGAGAACAATTCGCAAAATATATTACTTTGTTGACTTTTACGAGTGAGCCGAAGGAAATACCGAAGAATAGATTGCCGGTAGCACGAGTCGTAGGCCAAAAAAAGTTCAAACTGCCTTACTTATTCATCTTTTTACTGTAATTGGAACGTGCGGAATACAGAAGAGGAATATATACTCCTAGGGCAAAGAAGAACACTGATTCGAAATTTCACTCGATGCCACGAATTGTTTAATTGATTCCTCCTAATCATTCTCGCGGTGCTAGCTCATTTCCACTCTTTCAGTCTTTAGAGAGAGCGATCAAAACGGTAAAGCTTTAGTCTCATCCAGACAATTAAGTTGTTTGAGTTGAAAAACGAAAGAAAAAAAATTCACATGCAACTGGATTAAAGATTGAAACTCCTGGAAACTCGACTCCAGTCGTTACTCAAATTCATTTTTATAAACGCATTAGATTGATCATAGTCTCGACTAAGGTTGCATGACGGAAAAATTATCGTCGCGTTGTTTAAATTCAATAAATTACCTGAATTCATTATCAAAAAATAGCTATAAAGCTTAATATGAAAAGGTAAAAAAAATTTTGCAAAATTTTCAAACTTTGATTTTACGAAAATCGCTATAACTTTTTTTTACACGCTGGCACTCCAGCTACCGCTCATTATCTTCGTTTTCAAATTTGCTTTGAATTGGTAATTTGCGATTTTTGATTTATAACCATTTTTTAGTAGCTTGTGAACTTTGAAATTGGGAAATGTGACGAAAAATGTGAATTTTTGGTTCGGGTTCCCAGAAAAAAAAAATCTATTCTGATTCATGAGCTTCATTCCTGTGAAAGATTCATCAAAATTGGTTCAGTGATTTTTGCGTGTAAAAGGCACAAACAAAATTTCGTAGTAAAGTTTTATGTTTATAGAGATCATCACAATAAGCGCTGTTTTTTAACAAGAAGTCTTACGATGCAGTTTGAGGAATTAGAATGAATAAATTTAATATTAGAGCAATATCGTACAGTTCGTGTAACTGTGCGGAAATATAATTTGAGGAACAGCAGAAAACTTCCCCAGGCAATGATAACGAGTTGCAAGTTTGTTGTGGAAAAATAATCAAATGGCGGAATCGCCGAGGATTTCGATTGGGAATACGCATATTTCGAAAATGTTTTTTCTTTTATTTGGAGTTTCGGTACGGATGGAAAGATTCTATCATTAACAGCGAAGACCAAGTCAAGTTCAGAGAAAAGCAGCTTCTGGGCAAGCTTACGAAAATCCCTGCTCCTTCACGATGAGATAATCATCAAAGACTAATAAATATCGCAGTGAATTTTTGTTCCGTATAAAAACTTTTTTTCACGTAATCTATTTCGATCTTTTATCAATGGAAGTGTCACAAGGTCAAAGTCTTTTATGTGTATTTAGTCCGGGTGAAAAAAATCGATATCTCATTGAATGTTTAGTGCTGAAAATCTCGTACTCGAGACGCATCTGTTCCCAGAGGTCTCTCCCGGGAGACGCTGGAATTGACGACAAATCATAACTATATTTTTTCTATGCATATGCATATATATACACGCTTTATCTTGAGACATGGAATCGTGCCAAGTATGTCTCAAACCCGAGACTTAGTGAGACCCGAATTTATCAGATATTGACATCTTTGACGCCGATATAGGGTCACGTAATGGAGTTTACGAAAGTCGTAACTGTGAAACAACTCTATTCGCGGCATGATGCTTTTTCAACTTTTTACAAGCTTCGTCATCGTGTATTTCTCGTCCTCAATGCTTAAAATAGATATACCGAAAGTTAAGTATTTAACTGACTGATCAAACTATATTTTTGCAATAAGAAGGATTGTGAAGAATTTTGGATGGTTCAGTGAAACTGTTCTTGGAATGCCTCACTCGAAAAGCCTCGATTTATTGCTGTTGGCTTATCGTATAAAAGTGTGAATATTTGGTATACGTAGTTTTCATTTAATCCGGATTTACTTATCGGTCAAGCACCATAAATCAAATTCGAGTTCCTGGAAAAGCCGTTCGTAATCGCAGCCCCGTTAGATAAACCAAAAATCTCATATTCATTTGTTTCTACGAATTCGTTAAATTCGCATGCAACGACGAAGAATTATGCACATGGATGTTGCTCACGGGGTTTCACGTAGCCGTGTTGCCACCGCTAGAAATTTGAATTATTCTGATTTAATGCTTTTTACCTGGAACTGGGTTGTGTTTGACTTCTACAAACGTTTTTCAATGATTTTTTGAACAGTTTAAAAAAAGGAGATAACAAAACTGTTCGAATTTAATAAATGAACGTCATCAAAAACGTTTTAAGCACGAGAAAAATATCAGGAATTCATTCTGCTCGTGTATGTACGAAGAAGTCGAATCGGAAAAGTCGGAGTGTACCATTTGCAAAGGGTTTTTTTTTTTTTTTTTTTTTAAATAGAATAAATGTAATCGGTCTAGCCTCGAAAGCTCGTAAATTTCACGTCCCATGTTTTAACCTACTATAATATAACGGTTCATCTAATCTCAGGTCTGGTGATTAACTTTGCAAGCATTAAACGAAAAACTAGCAGAACTTTTGCATTACTCGCACCGATTTGTATTCAACACGTGCCTCGAAGCATTTATTCGTCGTGAAACTTTCTGAATGTTACTGTGTCAAGCTAAGAGTTTTTTCAGCGTCCGTCTTCATTCTGTATCCCTAAGGATTTCCAGAAAAATCGCACTTTACATTCATAAACCTGAAGTTGAAATAATGTGCCGAGTTATACAAATCTACTAAGATGTACAACTCGTTTGAAACAATTTACCGAATTATTCTTCGAGTTATACAATCTGTCAAGCTCTGATTCTTGCAACTGTTGACACATTTGCTGAAAAATTTGATTTTTTGTGTGAATCGAAAAATGGTACAAGTTCAAAGAGTTCGTATTTATTCTGAGGAGTTTATTGCTTACTAGCCGTGCCTGCGGGCTCCGCCCCGCAGCACGCCTAATTGGCGCTAGAGAGTACAGCTAGCTTAATATGAAAAGTTAATAAATGTTTTTTCAAAATCTTCAAACCGTAATTTTACGAAAATCGCTATAACTTTTTTCTTTTACAAACTGGTACTCCAGCTACCGCTCATTATCTTCGTTTTCGAATCATCTTTGAATTCGTAATTAGCGATTTTTTAAATTTATTATCATTTTTTAGTTGCTTGTGAACTTTGAAAGTGGAAAATATGACGAAAAATGTGATTTTTTGGTTCGGGTCTCAAAAAAAAAAATTATCGGAATGCAATACAGTCTGAAACTTATTCTGATTCATGAGCTTTATTCCTGTGAAAGATTCATCAAAATTGGTCCAGTGGTTTTTGCGTGAAAAGGGCACAAACACAATTTTACGGTAGAGTTTTATGTATATATAGAGATAAAACGATTGTGAAGAAACCGCGATTATAATCGACGGGATATGGAAATATGCCGTCATCCTCAGATTCCCAGTCCTCCTGGGATCATAGTGTACATCCATAATACCGTATGATAACATATAAATTGCAAAATGTTATGAAACTATAGAGATAGGACGAAAAGAGATAAAAAGGTGAAAAATAACGTGGATGAAGCGGACCGGACAAACCCTTAAAAAAAAGGACGGGATTCAGATCCATTCGTTATGTCCGTTCCAGGTTTTTGGGCACGTGGCACAATGCCAAAGCGAATCTTCATCGGCGATGGCACACGTGTATATGGATAATAGAAGCCGAAAGGGTGACACAACGAAATTTGCCGGCATTGGGTTGGATACGAGGGATAAAAGTGCTTCTCTTCAGATATCCAATGACATTTGACCCTCAATTTTTTCTCAACGAGAAGAACACACAAAAAGTCAAAAAATAAAATAAACTCATATATAGTTACGTTGCTCTCTCGTTAAGTTCCCATCAACACGATCACATGTGACGAACCCTTGTTAATACGAAAAACAGATGCAGTTTATTAAACATAATTCGCATTGAATTGCAAAATTTCTTCTAATTCTTTATACATGAATGTTGATATACCGATATAAATGTTTCCATAAAGCTTGAGTAGCTGCACTGTGAAAATAAAGTTTTCAAAGTTGGATAAATATGGCGATAACAGCCGTGATTCCGGTGCCCAGTTCCCAAAACTTTTGCTTCTTATCTCTGGCTAAGCTAAGTACTTGAGATGTGCATTAATTTGCTATAAATGTAATGTACGTAGGAGGAAATGCAGTGGAAAATCCAAGTATGTATTTCATTCAAGCTGGCAGGCTCTTTTCATTTATTTCCATTAATGATATGTCCGATATTTTGGTCCCAATATATATATAGTTTGCAGCGATCTGCATTCACTGAAAATATATGTTACTGCAACTGTTTCTATATGTTATAACAGTTTTGGCAATATTATCATATTGACTTATAAAAACCAAACGAAGCAACATCGATTCTGGCTTCAATGTTATTGACTCCTACGAATATGAGAATTTATTTCTGTATATATCGTGCTTGAAAAAAAAATGGATGTTATTCTTCTCAGAAAATATATAGATTATCGAAAATGTAAACTTGCTCTATTGACTGGAATAGAACCCTGCCAATTTAGCTCTGGGGGAGGATATTATTTGAATATACGCGGAAGGAACTCCGTAGATCATTCTGAGACTATTTTTGAACGAAAGGCCCTTTACGTTGACACAGAAACCCACGAGACAGATGGCCCGAACACGGTCAAACAATGAATTTTCAGGTTTCACCAGGTTGAACACACAAGTGCTATTCTCGTGAGAAACAACCGGCTGAATTCCTGTTATTTATTGCACTGTGGAACTCCAACGATTTCATAGCACTCGATAGTTTCACGAACGGTATATCCGAGGGTTTTGTCCCTCACAACCGTCGAGTCTTAAAATTATTGCTTAATCTGAGCAAACTTGGCTGTAGAGTGAAATACTCCGATCGACGTCATCATCCACATCTCACACTTGTCTCAATTTGAGTCTCACCTTATTAAGGGTTGCTTTCAATTTACCTCGAATTTCACACAATCTACTTTCCACCTAAATTAATGGCTTTTCTCGTATTCGCGCGGTTTAATAAAACATATTACCGCATATCCAAAGATATTGATCTAACGTTATGATTCTTTTAATCTCATTAAGGTCAATTGTGTGTCCATTTATGAAATTTCATCAGAGGCTTTGATAATTGATCGAATCCATCTTCTTTCGACAAAACTTGACTCTCCGTGATCACCAGGGGTCAAAATGACCCGAAGCGCAACTTTAAGCTAGAATTACTACAAGTGCATTGCTTCTTTGCTGATTTTTTTTTGCCATTTTGAAAATTGGCGAAAAAATTTTTCTCTCGATATTATTATTCGGAAAGGTGCGAACTAACATCCTGAATTTTTATGTGTCGTTCGGAACCATACTGGCAACGCGACAAGCGTTTAAACATGGCTGGGGTCATTCAGACCCCGTGTGACCAGCGCGACGGAGGGTTGATTTTTTCTGTATCATATATTTAGTTAACGTCATAGTTACCATACAAAAATATTTCTTCAAAGCATAATCCACCACGATGAATGCATTCTATTGTACTTTTCTCCCCTACGATCACAAGTGAGATGTACATTGATTTATAATTAACGAAACGTAATACCAAAATATGCAGCCTCGATTCCTTTCGTCACGTATTTTAGGTGCAAAGGTAGCCCGCAATATCGTGAAATTTCGTATCAGTGTTTGTGAATATTCTTAGTTTTTCTGGGGAATCGTAAGAGAAGATTCGAGTGGCGTGGTTTCTTATTGGAGATCGAAGCAGCAGAGCGTCTGTGCACCCAGTAAATCCTGATTTGCTGATTTACCTCGAAGCTTACGAACGATAAAAGTGAAATAAAAAGGGATTCGAGTATTTTCGTATAATTGTAAACGACTGGCGCGATTCCCTCGAGGTACAACTTTCCACGAAAGGCATCGTAATGAAGCAGTCTGTATAAGTTATTTCGTTTCCTCTATCCCATGCGCAGCGCCCAAAGAAACATATGTTTAGAAAGAGGAAAGCACGACGAGGTTTTTATTGCTGTCTGTAGAGTAAATTGAAGCAAATTGCGGAAGAAGAACTAACGAGCTACATGACCTCGTTAATACTAAACATTCGTTCACTTTGTTGCGATTGTATATGCAATAAGATTCCTTTGGTGACCTTATTCGTAAATCCAAAAGTCACCATCGATGCGGAATTAAACATTTTGGAGCTCGATTTCACATTTCAGTTGGCTTTGTAATGCTTGAAAATAATTCTAATGCCGCGACAGTGCTATACGTACTTGCTCGTATAAGCGAGTCGACATTGAAGCTCTTTTCACTGCGCACGCCCAGTAGATCAAATGAAGCTCAACACATGGGCGCTTGATCTTTTCTTACGCTATACTATGCTGCCCGGAATAATATGAATCGATACTATTCCAATATCCTCGTTACTTATTCATGATTCTTTACAGCACGTGAACATAGTAACCCATCGGTGACGCGATATATGTACTTGCTCAAAATATCACAAGATTTCATCACTTCAAATAATAACACAGCCAAAACTATCATGAAAATAAATATCACACCAAAAGATGTCACAAACAAGAAGAACTTTATTTTATTTAATAATAATGTACAACATTTTTATGCGAATGGCTCCACCCCACATAAATCTGAAAAATATTATATTATTTTATTTATTTTTGTTTGTTTCTTTTGTTAGTGTTTTTTGTTTGTTTGTCATTTTTGTTTTCGAAATTTAAGCGTATGATGTTTAGACGTGTGATATATATATATTTTTTTGGTTTTGCTGGATATTTTTGTTTGTAAAATGATGTCGTAGGTAATTAGAATTTTTTGTTTTTCACGACCGGTTGATCGGTTAATCATGAAATGAGGAAAATCCTTAAAATCGGAAATTTTCCAGACCGCAAGTCTGGGAAAGTCTCATAAATAACGAATTATATGCCGACTCGATGAAAAAGTCACAAAGTTTCTGGCAAAATTAGCTGCAAAGTCGAGTCCGGTTAGACGAAAGATTGTTCGATTTAAATTTATTGGGAAAAAATAAAGCTGCATGTACTATCGATATGGATTCGGTTTAAGTGGCTTTCTCGGTAATCAATGCTTCGTCACCGAATGGCACGTCAATATCGATCCTTGTTACTAAGCCCGACTACTAGATATTGTGAAAAAATTATCACAAACCGGAAAAATTTTATACTATTTTTTTTTTCTTTCAATTTTTTGTTTGTTTGTAAAATTTAAGTGCATGATATTTAGACGGGTGATATATTTTCTTTTGATATTTTTGCTGGACATTTTTGTATATGATATGGTGTCGTGGAGCTATCAATATTTCATAATTACGACAAAGCAATCAATGCCATTATAACGAATGTAATTGAACGTTAAATGCTTCTTCGGTAGGACAATATATTTGACTTATTTTTGGGATGATTTCCAGTGGCTGTTGTCGTTGCGTTCTTCGTATGCTGGGCACCGTTCCATGCGCAAAGACTCTTCGCAGTTTACGCACAAGGCAGCGAGGGAGCAGCTCTCTCAATTGCGTACACGGTTGTAACGTACGTCTCCGGTGTATTCTACTATTTATCGACAACAATCAATCCTCTTCTGTACAACTTAATGTCGAACAAGTTTCGTGAAGCGTTCAAGGTAAATACAGACTTGATAAATGACTGCTTTCGGAAAATAAATTATATTCGTTGTCATACCGAATAACAAATTTGTCAGACTCATCGTCACATTTGACTTACCATTAATTAATCTTACTCGTGTGTAAGAACGTTTCTACGAGGTAGAAAATCAATGTATGACTGTGAAGATTTCAGAATAACGAGACGAACTTTTAGGCAAATTTATTGATTTTGCTAAAATTTTCGAAACTAGACTTGAATATCGTGTTTTCTGAAGTTACATTTTTTAAACGTGTTGCCACGATAAAAAGGGAATCTAACGATCCATTCGCCTCAATGAAGGGTTCCACTTGTCCGTTGCATGAACATATTTATACGAACGATAGAATGGAGCTTGAGAGACTTTTCGTTTCTATGCTTTCCGCTCAAAAACCGTAGGTGGTCACCAGAGGTCAAAATGACCCCCAGCGCAACTTTGGGCTAGAATTACAAGTTATTGGCGCTGGAGACGGTTGACGTCCTCTCCAACGGTGCTTTGGGTGCCTGAAGAAATTTTTTTTTTTTACACATTGCTTCTTTGCTGATATTTTTTGCCATTTTGAAAATTGGATAAAAAAATTTTCCCTCGATATTCTTATTCGGAAAGGTTCAAACTAATATCCAGAATTTTTATCTGTCGTTCAGAACGATATTGGCAACGCGGCAAGCGTTTAGACATGGCTGGGGTCATTCCGACCCCATGTGACCATGGAAGGTTAATAATGAATGAATAACCGCGCTTGAATGTAATTTATGTTCGTGATATAATGATTAACCGAATGATTAACAGGCCCTCGTGTGTTCAACAGACTATGCTGTCGGAACATTGCAGAAGTAGAAGATCTTTGCAAACGAAAGATCCGCGTCGACAAACGTACAGTAGTTTATCGCGTTATGGAAAACCAGCGATAAAACGACCCGTTGAGAGAAATTCTGCATCGCTCTCGGCGAGTGAAGAAAATCAGAAACTCACTACGATTGTACGTATCGATGCTGGCCTGCAACGCTCGCTTCGAAATTATGAATCATCCCCGATTGCTAATGATGAATCGAGACTAAATCTCGTCCCTCGAAGCAGCAACGAATCCCCGAAGGAATATCAACACCCAAACGGCAGAGGAATCACTAATGGTTTGACAACACTTTCCTCTGAACCAAGCAGTCAGATATTGAGTCCAATCCAATCGTGTGACTACAAAAGTCTCAATATGCCCAACAAAAATGGCGTCGCAGTTTCTAAATACTTGAGCAAGAATCACCGACCAGCTTTGAAAAACGTCACTCTAGGCAAGTTTTTAAATCCATGCCTAATTTCGTTCATCATCCCTCTTTGTCCTCTTTGTCCTGCGGAATCTCTCAGTCCAAGGCTGAACCTGAATGAACTCTTTTTGGCATCAAGTAATCTTGTCGATTTGTTCTAACATTGATGCAGGTCTCCTAGCTGAGAGGCTGCGTTTTGGTACGAGAAGTTTGTTCACGAATCAACGCCAAAGACCAACGAATCATGAGAATCAGATGCAGCAGCGATCGAATCAACGTGCGATCAACGGTGGGAGTAAAGTTCCTGATCGGATAATTCCCAAGTTTCAAAGTCATCCGAGTATCGAGAGTGCAAACACGATAAGCAACTCGAGTCTCCAAGATCTTGGGGAAACAGAATTCACCGGTTCGGAGCTTGCGAAATACATGGGGGAGCTGAACTTTGATCTTGTTACTTGACGAGTTACCAAGTTGTGATTCGTCGTACGAAGCATCGATACTAACATTTTAAAAATTCGTTTGTGCAATCCTCGGTACATGTTCGAGCTCGGAAACGAAAATGAAAAAACCGAAGTTGAGTCGATCGTGGAAAGAAGAAAGACTCTGCTTCGTTGGTTGCCCGGAGTGGAAATAGCTTTTGTCTGAATGAGCAAAAAGCTATGTACCTTCAATTTCTATAAATATATCTCCGCCCAGCGAGACAACTGATCGAGTACAAAACTCTCCGAAAAATGAACTGCCTAAGCTTAAAATGAGTAATGAAAAAAAAAGCATGGTTTAGCGATTTGATGATCAAACTGTATACATTGTATATTCAGAACAATTGTCCTATCGAACGCAATGAGCATGCCGAAAACTTAATGAAATATCTTCGTGGTAAATTGCCAAATCAAATTGATTAGCTCCTGTGATTAAGAGAATAATAAAGCCACGAGATTTCTCCTTCTAATAATATTAGCAAAAATAATTATTCGGCACTTTGCCCACGTCGCGATAGAGTTGACCAAGAGGAAATGAGGCAGAATAAAGAATTCCGATACGAGCAGAATATATTTGACTCCAGGGATTGAAAAAAGGATTTGTAAATTATTCCCACCATCTGCGATGAGCCAAAGTCTGTGACGCTTGACCCAAATTAGTTTTAATTCGAAGCAATTGTGCCAGGACTTTTATTCGGAAAATTTAATAACTTCCCCATAGACAGGCGCATCATTTGATGTGGTATGATCCCGATGGTTGTCATTTATCAAAAATATGTGGCAGGACAGTTGGCACACTCACACGATCAATCATGTACATACTGGTTAAACATTTGCGCTGAGAAAAATATAAGCGAATCATTTTACTTTCATAGCACGAAGTGAATATGTTTTGATACTTTGTTGAATTTATTTTTCTGTCATTCCATATCCTAATCCCTGTGAATTTTTGCACATACTTTGTTCAATAATCAAAAAAGCAATTCTCATATTTTCAAACGAATCTCTCGGTTACTTTGATTCTATTTTTTTTTATAACGACTCAAGAGGTTGTGCTAATTGATCAATGACTTATTCTACATCAACCGCTTGGATGTCGTAAAATTTAGCAAGCATTTTTATCCGTAATATTTCGTTGGGTCCAAAGTTTCATCCAAATCTTTCTGATCTCTATATATATAAAACTCTACACTACAAAATTGTGTTTGTGCCCTTTTCACGCGAAAACGACTGAACCAATTTTGATGAATCTTTCACAGGAATGAAGCTCATGAATCAGAATAGATTTTAAGGCTGTATTGCATTCCGATAATTTATTTTTTTAGGGAACCCGAACCAAAAAATCACATTTTTCGTCATATTTTTCACTTTCAAAGTTCACAAGCTACAAAAAAGTGATAATAAATCAAAAATTGCTAATTACCAATTCAGAGATATTTCAAAAACAGAAATAATGAGCGGTAGCTGGAGTACCAGTTTGTAAAAAAAAAAAGTTATAGCGGATTCTCGTAAAATCGAAGTTTGAAGATTTTGAAAAAAATTCAACTAGGTTGGCTGCGCGGCCAAGCCCGCAAGCAGTACTAGTTTCATATAAAGAAATAACATCCTTAAGGCATGTTGTTTGTGCAGCCAGTCTCATTATTTTGACCGTTTAGTTTGTCTTATACCACTCCATTCACTATTACATAATGCTGGTTTCCTGCAAACCGACATAGAGAGCTAACACCATGAGATCATAATAAAATAACGAAAAATTACTATCAGTGAATAAATAACAATAATCATGATTAGCAGGATAATTATTATAATAACTATTACCAGAATTCCGATTTTCCTGATAAGTTCCAATAAATGCACCTACGAAACGAACGCTTTTCAATCTTTATCATTCGTCCACGATGTTTCGTGCCACTAATTGAAAAAGCATTTTTTACACAGTGTGCATAAATGAATACTTTTGTTTATGTAAAGGGGTTTGAAAAAATAATCATATCTATGTGCTTTGTATGAAAATTTCAATGAATAATTAAAACATCGTCGTTAGCTGCATCGTTGATATTAAGTCTTGATTATTATTCTTCTCAGAATAAATTCATGCAAATCAATCAACACCTTGGAATAATTATCTCCCACTGATATGGGTGACATGGCATGGCCACCTCTTCTAAATATACTTTTTCCCCGTCCACATTTTCCACAATAATGAGATTATGAAATTATCATACTAAATTCAATTTTTTCAGGTATCAAGACGCTGTAGCGGCTCGACGCCAAATATTTAAAAAAAAAAGCGTGGAGCGAGCCCTACCGCACTTTTATATACAGTAAAATAGGCGTTTTCTGGCGTCACAGAAACTTTAAATCGTTTTAATGGGAAAACGGGTTGACAGAAAAATCTCATATCAGATTTAAATTTTCTACGATTTTTTATCTTTCGAATGGTCCTTGGTTGAAGAAATGGGATTTCAAGGATATGTCTTCTTAATTATTTATTCGTTGCCCTACTTGCTCGATCAAGCGGATCGCCATAAATTTTTTCATCACAGAACGAGGCAAGAATTATTCAATTTTCCCAGCCCGTCCGAATAATGCATTTCGTGTTCATACATTTATTTGTTTTTTTTTTTTTCGTTCCAGCTCATCTCTACGAGGGCATAGGAAAACTATAAAATTTTTGTTCAGCGATTGATACACGATAAGCACGCCCGAGGTAGTTAACTTTTGTCAGCACCGAAGTGACACGTCAACCACGCACCCATCGCTACTATAGATGTTCATCTTTTTCGATCAAGTGAAAAATCACACGAATGTTTGAAAAAAACAACAAAAAATTCAAATGCTGCTTATAAAATTATGTTTTTGTGTATTTGGTGGTGAGAAAAAAAATTGAAGTAAACAAACGTATACATTACTCATGTGTTCTTTTCTGAATGGAGACCAATGCAGATCTCGTGTGTAATATTAAGTAAAAAGTACAAAAGTTAAGAATTGTTACGTTTCGTTGAAAGTTTCACATGAGACGTGTGCTGCAATTTAGAAATCAGTCTTCGGACGCTTTTCGAGATAGGCCTTGATGCCAGGATTAGCGAAAACCTTCTCGACGAGTTTCTTCAACTCAGGATGATCCTTGTTGATATCGTATCCGAGTACGTGAGAGAGATAACCATGGAAAGCTGCGTACAGGACATCGGCGTAGGATAGCTAAAGGAAAAACCCAAATCTCAAAAATCTGCTTACGACTATTATGAGTATTTCTTACTCCTACAAACTCATTAACCCTCCGTGCACACCAGGGGCCAAAATGACCTCAAGGGCAGCTGTGAGTTAGTATTACTACAAGTTATTGGCGCTCGGGATGATTGGCCTTCTCTCCAACGGTGCTTTGGGTGCACGAAATTTTTTTTTTTACACATTGCTTCTTTGCTGATTTTTTTTGCTATTTTGAAAATTGGATAAAACATTTTTCTCTCGATATTCTTTTTCGGAAAGGTTCAAACTAATATCCTGAATTTTTATCTGTCGGTCGGAAAGATACTGGCAGCGCGACGTCAGCCAGCGAGTTATTTCTAGAACGTGTGACCAAGGAGGGTTAATGTTCTGGGGACCATTGATAAACAAAATACGCGAGAATTTTTCATTAAAAATGAAGTTTAATGGATAAAAATTGAAAAAAGGATCAAGTCACCTTTCCGCCGACGAAATAGCCACCGTTTTTCTTCACTTGGGCGTTCAATTTGTCGAGAGAACCTCCAAGTTTTTGGAAAGCAGCTTCCTTAAGTTTGGCCTTGAAAGCTGGATCTTTTTCCCAGTAGAAGGTCGACAGCGCTATTGAAAAATTTCAACAAATGTTCAAGAATCAGATGCTCATCAAAACTTTGGTATAATCCCTGTTGCTATCCCATTCATTGGTCGGTTGGATTATACAAGGACAATTCGAATTCGAATGGTACGAATCTTATGCATTCTCTTGGAAGCACATTGTAAAATCTGCATATCGTCAGCTTGCATTTCGAAAGTTTACACGCTTCCCTTTTCAACATCGCGAGATTACGATATTGTTTCATGTACATAATTACATGGAATACCAGCAATACGAGATCTTATGACGGAGCATACTTCGAAATGTTTAATAAATTCTACTGAACGTTAATAGAGCTAACTTGCTGTGTACCTATTCTCAAATCGTCGACGCAATCAGCAGCAGCATCGATCTCCAAGGCTTCGAGATCGTCCTTGCCATACAGATTGAATTTCTTGGATAGATAACGTCCAATAGCCTTGGACTGATGGTATTTCTTGCCATCGATCTCCAGCACGGGGACTTGACCCATTGGCATATCTGGAGCAAGACATTAATGAGTAAAGAGCAATTTACACCGACTTCGAGCAATTTTTTTTTTACGATTTCATGAACGCTTATTATTAGCTATTTTTATGGCAATTTCGATTGCAAATTCCTGTCAGTATAACGATTCGTTTTTTGTTTGACTTTTCAATCCAAATGTGTGAGCGTACGAAAATGTATTTTGTTGATTGGGAAAAATTAATAGTTGCCAAATGATTTTCAGGAAAATTTGGAAAACTCTTTTTTACAATTTGTTTAAAAAATACAACGAAATATCAGAGTAAATATTGGCAATATTTCGAAATTCAGAGGAAAGTATTATGAGAAAATATTGATAAAGGTTACGAATGATAATTCAAAAAACGATGAAAATTGATTTTTCGAAAATTCTCGGCCTACAAATAACTGTTACTTAAGGTTTTTTAAAATCCTCGATTGATCAGATCGTGATTTACTGGCAATGTATGTTTTTTCAATCTCCATTTTGAGAAATTTTTATTTATTATGTAGATTTTACGTACCAGCTTTCTGCTTGGGCCAATCTTCAAAACTTAAACGAACGTCCTCGAATTTAACACCTCCATAACTTAGCAGAAACCGGATTGGTTCACCCAAGCCGGTGAGGTTGAAGTACGTCAGTTTATAGCTCGACATGGTTTTTTTTTCTTGCTGCAACAAGATCACAATAAATATAGAAATTTCATAATGGAAGATGGAACCGGAACATGGAAATCGGATGAATAAACAGTGTCCATTGTGTTTGCTACCGAAAAAAAAACGTTGAAGAAAATGTACATATTTCCTGCTACAAACCGTCGGTTTCATCTCACTCATAGTAACATGAGTCGACATAAAAATAATAACTAAACGGATACACGAACATACCGCGCCTACGATACAGTCTATCTCTCGTTATATAATTCAAACACACGATAAATACTGCCACATTCCCTGAATGGAAAACACTGTGTCATGGAGCATACGCCCAGATAATTGTATAGCAACAATAATCTGCCTAGACGATCCTCAACTTTCCACAAAGCGAAGTGAAAGAGCCTAGTGAATTGAAAGTAAAAAAAAAACGTTAAATTTTTCACTCCTAATCTCTCAACGCAGTTACACACAATGACTGCTTTACAAATAGAGTAAAAATATTCTTCGTCAAGCGTACAGTATGTTGACGCATTTAGATAAAAAAAAACAATTTGCATGATAAAGAAATTTCCGTCCGTTAAATAGATAAACTCTGTACATTTTTTAAAAAATTTGAAAATGCAAATTAGTTCACGATTTAAAAAAAAAAATCTGCCGGATGAATTCTGCTCTCTAAAAATCTCGCCAAGTTGAAACTCGATGAAAACCGTAAACTACTAACAAACAATTATAGCGTAGCTATTAAGAGATAAATGAATTTTTATGAACAGGAAAAAACGTGCGCAGAAAATTTTATGAAAAAACATGCCAATTCCCTGAAGAGAAGAAAAAATATTCGTATCTCTGAAAGATACTGTGAAAACACGTACCGTGTGCGACTGTCGGCGGGAAGTAGAACACTGCTCGATGCGAGCCGAGTGAGTAACTTATGATTGTGTCTGAAAGGTTAGCTATTATATCTTCTAGTATAAACGCGGAGGACTGTATCCCCTCCTTCTCTCGTGATCACGAACGCTGCGATGTATACCTTGTAACATATCGCACCATCAAGCTGTGCCTTTGTACATGCTAGAACTCCTCCATACATCTGCACATAGACAAACGTGCAGTTGAATAGCAACAATGGAAAAAAAAAAAATTATATATACGTAAACCCAGTGACGTACAAAACAAGCAAAACAGAATTGCTGTTGTTCAACTTTTTCGAAAATTCCCCCCTCAATAATTGAACTAATTATGGGGAAAAAAAAGAGAGCCATTTGTAGATAATTCCCACAGCTTACCAACGAGACTCATTGCATTCAATTCAGCCGAACGGTTCCATTTTTATAGCAGTCAAAAACAATCATGGTGTTTCAGAATTTGTTTCGTTCGTCATTGGCACATGATTACGTTTTACTTGGCGATGTATACACAATTGCCGGTGGATAGATTTCTGAAGTAGAAAGTATCACTCGTTTTATCGCTAATTATCTGTCCACCGATCCCCTTGATAGTAGTTATTTGTTCAGTGATGAAGATTCGCAATCTAACACAAGAAAAGTAGAATAAATGTTGAATTGATTCTTCCTAAGGTTTTCCTCTGAAATGAGTCAATTATTTTGTTAAAAAAAAAACTTTTCTTTTTTATGTGCTCGGAGATTTCCTTTTTATTTATTTATTCTATCAGATTAAATTTTTGTCAACAAAGATTTTCAGATTGCAACAATGCTGAAACGTCCCGATTCCTCGATTCGTCCAAAATCTGTCTGGATGAACCTGTTAAAGCGACAGCTTCAACGAAGTATACGAGGAAAGGATCAGATAGGTTTTCCTCTATGCCTACAGAATGGATCAAATCGAAGGAAGCAAAAAATAAAAAAAGTTAAGTTCCTTTAGTTTAATTTGGCATTCTCAAGGAAGCATTGCTTTTGGAACTCTCAAGAGTTTAAGACACACTATCAGCTTATTTTGATCGAAATGCCAGTCACGGGTGACAGATATGACAATCTATATGACAACAAATTGATACTCCTAATGAAAGAGATTAAGTTTAATAATCTTTTTGGCTTTGAAATTCGCATAAGTAGAAATATATCAATATTGGCGTATTGAGAGCCTCGGCTTTGTAGGCATACAGAGGCTTTGTAGGATAACATTCCAATTGGCACAGGCGTGTATTTGCACTTGTCAAGGTCTTTGTCCATTCCCCAACGATATAGGATTGATTTATCCTCGCGCTGACACACCGCAAACGACACGTAACTTCACAGGAGTAGTTATCATTATTATAGTTTTTATTATATTATATATATCTAGTAGTCAGGCTTAGTAACAAGGATCGATATTGACGTGCCAATCGGTGACAAAGTATCGATTACCTAGAAAGCCACTTAAACCGAATCCATATCGATAGCACATGCAGCTTCATTTTTTCCCAATAAATTTAAATCGAACAATCTTTCCTCTAACCGGATTTGACTTTGCAGCTATTTTTGCCAGAAGCTTTATGGCTTTTCCATAGAGTCGGCATAATTTGTTATTGAAGAGACTTTCCCAGACTTTTGCGGGCCGGAAAATTTCCGATTTTAAGGGACAACACCACTGTGACAGCTTCAAAAAATCGATTTTTTGAAAACCATCTAGGAAAATCTAGAATACATTTAGGAATCGAATGCCGTTGGTTGCAGGTCGAAAAAATAATTATTTTCGGAGATATTGAATATTTTGTGGAGCGGTGCAGCGCTCCGTGACGCTCGGGGTCCCGCGCCGCCTCAGCCAGGTGCGGGTCTCAACCGGTCGGCTAGTATTCTTTTGTCTCCCTTCACAAAAGCCGACTATGGTCATAAATTTCGTTTCGAAATAAGATATAGGTGGCAATAGTTGAGAAATTGTCAAGGCAGGTATAGGGATAGCGTCACAGCGACAGTTTACGAATAGAAACCACGCTATTCGCATCTAAACGCTCCGAATCATCGATATTGCCGCTGATATCTCGGTATTATTATTCAACGATGGCCTGAGAAGCCTCATGAAAGTTTTGGAGACGTTGGGGGTAACCATCGGCCCAAATTGTTTCAATTTCTGCGTTGAAACCGACGCAGCACGGATCGAGCAGGCGGAGCGCTCGCTCACGGATGCTGCAAAAGAGGCAAGGAGAGCCTCTACAAGTTCGAGAAAAGTTGCTGGAGACTGTGATTTGCTTCTTGAAGGCCAGCTATATGGTGCCGGAATCGCTGATTAGGTAAGAAAATTTTTTTTTTCAATTTATCGCATAAAAACGAACTTCAAACTTTGAACGCGTTTTTCTCAAAACCACTTTTTTGAGTGCGGCACGCAGTAGAACTCGAGCAATTCTTATCCGATCGACTTCAAATTTGGACTGCATTAATAAAACTAGATTATCTAAAGAAGTACATAGGATTTTTTCGATATCTCAATAGATAAATAAATTATAGGCTTTTTTCGACGAGAAATTTTGCTCGAAAATCGACTTTAAATTTCAAAAGCGTCCCAATTTTTTAAAAATCAATATTTTTTCAAATCCCTATGTACTTCTCTTCAAAATATCATATTATTAACGAAAACACTCGGTATTTTTTTTCAGATCGACTTTGAAGACAGTTCTGCTGCGTGCCGCGAATCACTGCAGAAGCAACGGCACCTGACGCGGGAGCTTCCCCAGCGCCACCATGGGGCGTGAAAATTTTAAAAAAATTTGTTATGTATCTTTAATAAACAACGAACAAAACAAAAAAAAAATTTTGGAAATATCTTTTTTTTTCCCACAAAAAAAAATTCTTGAAAAACGGCAACAAAAACAGGGGGTCACAGTGGTGTTGTCCCTTAAGGATTTTCCTCATTTCATGATTAACCGATTAACCGGTCGTGAAAAAATTCTAATTACATTTGGTTCTACGACACCATATTACAGACAAAAATATCCAACACAAAAATGCCACAAAAAAATATAGAAGAAAAATTTATCACACGTCTAAATATAATACACTTAAATTTTTTAAACAAAAATAGCAAATGAACAATAAATACTAACAAAAGAAACAAACAAAAATAAATAAAATAATACAATATTTTTCACATGTATGTGGAGTAGGGCCATTCGCATAAAAATGTTGTACATTATTATAAAATAAAATAAAATTCTTTTTGTTTGTGAAATCTTTTGTTGTGATATTAATTTTCACATTTTTGACTGTGTTATTATTTGAAGTGATGATATCTTGTGATATTTTTAGCAAGTAATATTACATGCATGTGATATTATGTCGCGTCGTCTTACATATTCGGCTGCCTAGCAAAACTGCAATAAATAATGGAAAAAGCTATTTTTGCAGTATAAAAAAGGTAGGGGACTAAGGACAAGTTTTTTTCATGTCAATTTCCAACATGGCTGACATTAAACATTGCCAAAAAAATGAATTTTTTCTCGTTTTATCGGAAATTAGTTTTATTCAAGTGCAAAATACATTGAAAGGATTTTATACTAAATTTACAAACTATTTACGCTCACCCATTTGATTGTTACGATCAAATTTATAAGAATATATTTAATCTGCAGGCAATTGATAAAAAAAAAGTGGAACGCTTGACAACTTGATTTTGTCTGTTGGTTTTGTTAATTAACAGTCGGACTTGGGACGTTTCTCAACCCATGCCTTGATCTTGGGAAGCTCAAGTACTTTCTTGACCAAGGCTTGGAGGTTTTCGTGCTTCTCGGTTATGTCGAACTTGGTCATGAAATTGATGTAGTCGAGAAGAGCGACAAAAGTGAAATCAGCCCAGGTCAATTTACCGCCAACGAGATAACCACCGTTTTTCTTAACTTGGGCGTCCAAACGTTCCGTGTAATAAGGTATTATCTCTTTGGTCAGAGGTTCGTATTTACTCTGTTTCACGTCTTCGTTCGCCTCGTAGTAATAAGCCCCGATTTCTGTCGAAAATAAAAAATATTGCGTTTTATTCTGTCATCAAAAAACTTGAGCACAAATATTACATTTTCTATTTTGCCAAGTCATCGAGTTACTCACTCGAACGTAAATCATGGATTGTGTCGACGGTAGCGTCTATCTCAAGATTTTCCCAGTCATCTTTGCCCGCAAGGCCATGAAGCTTCGCCAAATAGCGGCAAATTGCCGCAGATTGATGAATCTTTTTTCCGTCCACTTCGAGTACCGGGACTTGGCCGAATGGCATTTCTGTCGTGATCGAATTTGAGGAAATATTTCTTTATTCGGGACACTCAATAAATATTGCTATTTCAAGTTTTGTCGAACTATTTCAAAAGGATATCACTGCAAAATTCATAGGAGACAAAAGAAAAAACAATTCGGAGAGAAAAACGATCGCATTGATAGTTTTATGAAAATAAGAGAATAGTTTGAAAAAAATAGTTATAGCGACTCCAATTGTCCATTCATACTGATGTCTTGAATAAACAGGATTGTTCGTCCACGAAACAATACGCGATTGAAAACTCACAGACTCAATATTATTTATCAGCATTCAAAGAAACGCTTGATCGCTGTTGTGTGATGACCTTGACTTACCAGGCTTCAGTTTGGGCCAATCGTTGCGGTCGAAGCGATCGTCTTCGTACTCCACCCCAGCATGGGCAAAGATGAAACGAATAGGTTCGGCGAGAGCCTTAACGGGGAAGTACGTGAGCTTGTAGTTTGGCATTTTTCCTGTAAATAATGCAAGCATATGCGATTGTTTCTCGTAAAATTCGTGAGGATTTTTCGTGGCGAGGTTCGTCGTGAAATTTTATTGGAGAACAATTTCCTTGGGAAATTCATGAATCACGAACTAAAATTCAAACGGATTTTCCTTTCTATATGTATGGAGGTCGTAAAAGTATAATCGTCAGACTCATCGTCGTTCCGTAACATGGAAAAATGTCATCAAAATATATTGTTAGAAGAGTATTGCGCAACTCATTCGTCGTAAGTGTTTTTTTAAACAAATGCTTGATCAGAGGAGCTTCAGTTTATCAATCCTAAGTAAATACTAATGAATAAATAAATCACAACCCAACAGTTACCTAGGGCGCCGCAGTTACTTTATCTCAAGGTATCATACAGTGACGTTAAGACGCTGCCGCGCGTCTCTATATACCTGAGAGACTATCAGAAGTTTGTTACACAACGGTAAGTAAACAATACATAAGAATAAAGAACTGAGACGAAGGGTGAGTCAGCATTGTTCGTTTAGGTGTAAGGATGGTTGATCGACCGATAGTACGGAGTGAAATTCACAAAAAGTGCTAATAGCGTCGTCAACGTATCAATACTGATAAAAAATTATGGGGCGTTATCGTGTCCCGTGAGTTGTCATTTTTTTCAATGAAAATAATCTTATCGTTATTTTCATGAACGTTGAAGAACTTCGCAGATTAAATTTCATATTTCTGTAGCTGAGTAGTCAGCAATTACATATTGGCGAAAAGAATCAAACGCCTAATGGCGAATTTCAATTAATTCCATTCGGTAAATTAAACTGATAATTATTTGAGAACATATTTCGAATCTACTGTCCAGAAAACTGACCGTTTCCTTAAATATCGACATTGCGATCATTCGAACGTGATTTTTATTTATTGCATAGTTTTATCGCAGTCGATAAATCAAAAATTGCAAATATCACGACAAATTGGTGTTACTGGCAGATGTATAAATCGCTATCTTTTGCGATATGCTGTTACCGACCAGCCTTCACGATTTGTTGGACGCAAAAAAGCAAAGAGAAGGAGGGGGCATACCGAGCTACGTTTAGGACTGTGGAAGAAGCCGGCTAACTCGTTTTCACGAAAGCAGGATGTTTTCAAAACACATTGTTGTCAACGAGATCGTTGTGAAGACATGAATTTCCGTTTCGATCTCCGGTTTTGAAAAGATTCCGCAACAATGCTGTTATTATCTTTTCGATGGACCTCTTTCACGAAATATATTTATATCATTAGCACAGATGGCACTAAACCACGCCAAGAAACGTTTTTTTAATGAATTGACTAATTGCAGCCATTTTAAGTTAACGTCTGATTGAATTAGAGGTCGCCGTTACATTGTCGCGAAAGATTTTACGAAGATATAATACACGGGAGTGTCAACGGACGCGTACCGTCATGCCGGCGAACGAGACAGCAACAAAGAAAAAAGATTGATCTAAATTCGTGAAATGAGATTGGACGAGGAAAAGTTTGATTTTTCAAGATGTTGATATTTAAACGTTGACTGTAGCTTTGAAACGAGGGAAATATTTTGATTATGTGATATTAATCCGAATGAGAGAAATTTGTTGAAAATGTTCGTCACTTACGTCTGTAGGAAGATGAATACAACGGTAGTGACGATTTAAGTAACGGAGTTGCTATGCCAGAATTGCCAGAGTCTGCAAACTGCGAGCTATGCCAGAAGAGATACCGGCTAAAAGGGTAGGGACGGTAGGGACGGTAGGGATAAATACTCGGGCTCTGTCGTCGAGTGTCGTACCTCCCCGGAGTAAGCCCCATCGAGTTGACCTCCACTGAGTTAGCCCCCTCAAGATGACAAAATCAGATTTTTTTTTTTACAAATCTTTTGGGGGTCGTTCAGTGGTTTATGGTGGCGTAATTAAATCGTTTAGCGGTCAACGATTTAAAAAAAAATAATAATTTTTTAATTTAACACCTGAGTTAGCTCCCTCAAGTTGACAATATTAATTTTTATTTTTACAAATCTGTTGGGGTGTCGTTCAGTGGTTTATGGTGGCCCAAATCACCGTATGAATGCCTGTCCTCGTGAAGAGTTCTAGTCGTTTGCGTTACTGGAAAAATTTTGACACACCATTTTCTGAAAAATAAAAATATAAAATTCCAATCCCGAAGCTGTGGCTCTATGACGAGTTTTCGTAGATCTCGCAATTCCCAGTGATGGAGAAAGCCACCCTGCGTGTCCTCGTGAAGAGTTCTAGTCGTTTGCGTTACTGGAAAAATTTTGACACACCATTTTCTGAAAAATAAAAATATAAAATTCCAATCCCGAAGCTGTGGCTCTATGACGAGTTTTCGTAGATCTGGCAATTCCCAGTGATGGAGAAAGCCTCCCTGCGTGTCCTCGTGAAGAGTTCTAGTCGTTTGCGTTACTGGAAAAATTTTGACACACCATTTTCTGAAAAATAAAAATATAAAATTCCAATCCCGAAGCTGTGGCTCTATGACGAGTTTTCGTAGATCTGGCAATTCCCAGTGATGGAGAAAGCCTCCCTGCGTGTCCTCGTGAAGAGTTCTAGTCGTTTGCGTTATTGGAAAAATTTTGACACACCATTTTCTGAAAAATAAAAATATAAAATTCCAATCCCGAAGCTGTGGCTCTATGACGAGTTTTCGTAGATCTGGCAATTCCCAGTGATGGAGAAAGCCTCCCTGCGTGTCCTCGTGAAGAGTTCTAGTCGTTTGCGTTACTGGAAAAATTTTGACACATTGTTTTCGAAAAAAATCAAATAAAAAATTTCAACCCCGTGATGCCAAAGCCGCATGACTCGCTTTCGTAGATCTAGCGATTCTGGGTGATGGAGAAAGTCTCCCTGCGTGTCCTCGTGAAGAGTTCTAGTTATTAGGGGACTTGATGACGTCTAATTATTTTTCGGTATATACAGAGGAAAATTTTTCCACTCCAATTCTCTAATAGCATCTAATAGCGAAATTGAGCGATTATAATTTGATAGTGATTATTGTAATAGAGACGAACCGCAGAATGATCTCATTGCGCGACTAGAAACCACTGAACGACCCCCGTGAGATTGTGAAAAAAAAAATCTAATATTGTCATCTTGAAGGGGTTGACTCAGCGGCTGAATAATACAAATATTTATTTGAAAAAATCGTTGACCGCTGAACGATCTCATCGCGCCACCATAAATCACTGAACGACCTGCAAGAGATTTGTGGAAAAAAAAAATTAAAATTGTGAACTTGAGGGGGTTAACTCAGGGGAGCTGAGTGACGTAAGCGCCAACGCAATGACTCGAAGATCTGTTTTACCAAACGCCGTTATCCGGTTTGCCATCGACCGATACCTCTGCGAGGCAGCAGATCCGACAGAGACGCTCGGATACCTTTTGTTTTCCGCAGCACACTTTATTCGATCGCGTTGGAATGAAGAAAATTATGCATATGCTTTTATTTCGAATCATTAGTAAGACAAAAGACTGCCGCGTATCCATATTTTTCTTTGTGTCTATTAATTGCTTTGGATACAAAAGAAATAACTCTTCAATTGGGGATTTCCTTTTAGGGACACAAACCGAACTACATAGCAGGTTTCCAGGTTTCTAGGCAGTCGTAAAATGCTTTGCGCTCGGCATCAATATCCGACCCCGCATAAGCTCAAAACAATTGTTCTTTAACTTTTCTTATTTTCGTAACTTTGACGCCAAGCCGAAAATTTTCAATTTCGGAAATTGCAGCTATTTCTCTCGCACTCACGGATCCATCAGCAAATAACTGAATAGAGGTCCCAATATCCAATGCTATGTGCAGCAATCGCAGCTGCACAACATTTAGGCACTTTTCGCATTTACGACAAAAAGAATAATTGATTTAATTCAATTATTTGAAGAAGATATAAAAATTGATCGTCTACGTGGCTGAACGCTTACTTTCTTATAGTGATTATTAAACAACTCGAAAATCTGATTCTCATTCTTTTTTGCAATCTTTTTTTAAGGAATCGTGAATGATAATTCAAAAAAACAATTTCTATAAATAATAACATGTAAATAATTGAACAAAATTGAACGTGAATCATTAAATATTTAATAAAACAAATTATCATGCAAAAATAGTACAGAAACCATGTGACAAACAAATGAGAAAAGCAATACTATACGATAAAAAAATACTGCGAGAGAAAGTCATACACGCAGCTATAGTGGGTGGGCGTAAAGATGTGGAGCGGTAAAACCAAGGAAGGGACGTTGGGGCCCGTTCAGTTCGGCGGCGCATGCACGACTGGCTGCATTGATGCACGTAGTTAGTAGCTCGCACCTCGCACAGTTGTCAGTCGTCGTTAGTCGCAGTGAGCTACGCGTAGCAGTAGTTGCCGGTATTACTATCTCCAGTGTGCTTCGACCTTCGACTTCGTGCGCGCCATCACATCGTTTACGCGTGCAGTGTCGCTAGCTTCATATTTGTACAATCTCGATTTTGTACTTATTGAAATATATAATATCGTTGTTATTTTTTTAACAAGAGACGTGGACTAGTAAAGTAAACGCGACGAACCAATCAAGAGTCTCTGCACTCCATACGTGTGTGGCCCAGTTTATAGTTCAGTAGAGCTAACGCAGGCGTACAAAATGGCCGAGGGAAAGTCTCGTCGTGTTGCCCAAACAGAAGATTTATCAAACGTCGAGTTTGAAACGAGCGAAGATGTGGAAGTCATACCAACTTTTGATAATATGGGACTTCGGGACGAGCTCCTACGAGGAATTTACGCCTACGGTAATAATTTCTTCAAATTATTCCAATTTTCTCTTTCATACACTTTTCGCGGCATAACCTCACTTTCTGTGACGCCAACGAAACCAAAACGACTGAAACTTTCGTAACTACTGAGTCAATCATATTCGATCCCGAATGCACGTTTCAATTTTATGGTTTTTTTCAAACAGGCTTCGAAAAACCATCGGCCATACAACAAAGGTCGATAAAACCAATAATGAAAGGCCGCGATGTCATAGCCCAAGCACAATCCGGTACTGGAAAAACCGCCACATTCTCCATCTCAATATTGCAATCTTTGGATACACAAGTACGAGAAACTCAAGTTTTGATTCTTTCGCCTACTCGTGAGTTGGCCGTTCAGATTCAAAAAGTTATTCTCGCGCTCGGAGATTTCATGAACGTCCAATGTCACGCCTGCATCGGCGGAACCAATCTCGGCGAAGACATAAGGAAACTCGATTACGGGCAACATGTTGTTTCCGGCACTCCAGGAAGAGTCTTCGGTAAGCCACGTGGACAGTAACGAAGCTTTACAAATGCTCGGACACCTTAACGTATTACTATCGCAAAATTACTGCATCTAGGACCCTTTGATAATTTAGTATGGAGATTCTTGACGAGAAAACTAACAATCTTCACCTGGAAAGAAAAATTTTCTGATGTTAACAATTTGAGAAATTTAATTTGCAATATTCAATTTTTCTCATGTAAACGCATGTAAATTGAAGTCGCGTTTCGTTTATGAGTTGCAGAAAAATGTGTTTAGGATTTTTCTTAAAAAATTTCGGCTCATGGCCTTTCTGGCTATCTGCATAAAAAACCTAAATACATGTTTTTTTGCAACTTTTTAACAGAACGAGACTTCAATTTCCACGCGTTTAGATGGGGAAAATAAAAAATTAAATATCTCGACTTCTAAACGTCTGAAAATTTGTTTTCATTGGAGAAATCTGTTAGTTTTGGTGCCAACAACGTTTATACAAAATTTTGAAAGAAAATCGGAATTTGGAAAATTAAGTCATTTTCCACCTTAAGGGAAACGACCCATCCACCACATCGGTGATTCAATGAAAATTCAATTTTCTATCGATACTTCAAGCGCATACTGGGTCATTTTGACCTGAAGATTTTTCTGTCACCCATCGTTTGGTATTTGATGGCAACGAATGTCTTGGTCAAAAAATAAATTCAGGGCCATAAAATATGGACAATTCACTACAAAAAACGTCTCTGTAAAAAAAAAATACATATTTACCGGAATACAACGGTTCGAAAAACGCCTTGGGTCAGATTGACCCACAGTGCACTTATGGAATGTGTGCACTCGAAGGATCAATCGTATCCAAGATTTCTATCGACAAAAAGTTAACATTTGTGTTCCGTTTTCAAAAAGCTGTACGTAGCCGCAGTCTATCGAGTAGTTTCCATTTTTTTTTGTTTCACGACAGTTGGTACATTCAATTCTGTGATTTTTTTCAGACATGATCAAAAGGCGCGTCCTGAGAACGCGAGCAATAAAAATGTTGGTCCTTGACGAGTCTGACGAGATGCTTAACAAAGGATTCAAAGAGCAGATCTACGACGTTTATAGATATTTACCGCCAGCGACTCAAGTAGTTCTAGTTTCGGCCACGTTGCCACACGAGATTCTTGAGATGACGAGTAAATTCATGACGGACCCGATCCGTATTTTGGTCAAGCGGTACGTTGATTTTTTTTTTTTTTAATATGTGAATTATTGATAAAAACTTCAAGACGAATTTACAACGAAATTTTCTTTTTCTTCAAATGAAAAATAAAACTGAAATGTTATCTGATGAGGGAAAATATGTTCATTGCTGGAAAATCTAGTTAGAAATTAATTGTCATCATTCAAAATTTGTTTCTCACAATTAAAAAGAAAAATTTGTCTCGTCAATGCTTTAAACAGTCAATAATAATTTCATTTTTATCTCAACAGTGACGAGTTGACGCTCGAGGGTATAAAACAATTCTTCGTGGCCGTTGAACGCGAAGAATGGAAGTTCGACACGCTCTGCGATCTCTACGACACCCTGACGATAACGCAAGCCGTAATATTTTGCAATACCAAGCGCAAGGTAGACTGGCTCACAGAAAAAATGCGGGAAGCAAATTTCACCGTTTGCTCGATGCACGGGGATATGCCACAGAAAGAACGAGACAATATCATGAAAGAATTCCGTTCAGGACAGAGGTAAGAAAATCAAAATCATCGTTTTTTCATTCGTGCTCCACCCACGATTTCCTTTTTGTTTCCAACTTTTTCGGATTGCAATTGTAATGAAAATTTTTGGTTTCTTTTCGATTTCAGCCGAGTTTTGATTACGACCGACGTTTGGGCAAGAGGAATCGACGTTCAACAAGTGTCGCTCGTCATAAACTACGATCTGCCAAACAATCGTGAGTTGTACATTCACAGAATAGGCCGATCAGGTCGTTTCGGAAGAAAAGGTGTTTCAATTAATTTCGTTAAGACCGACGATATTCGAATTCTTCGCGATATCGAGCAGTATTACTCGACACAAATCGACGAGATGCCGATGAACGTTGCTGATTTAATCTAGACAGTACGAGCGATCGATATATTTAAGGGAACATTTGATAAGCAAACGATGAAATTTTTCGTTTTACAAAATAGCTAGTCTTCGTTGAAATAAACGCGGAGAGAAACAAATCGCGACCGGGTTGTTCGATCGGAGCAACGTCGATTGCGACAATATCTTTTTCCACACGCAATGTTTTGTTCTTTGAAGCGCACGGTGACGACCAAAAATGATCGAACTGATGTATTTTCTTTTCGCCGGAGGCGAAATTGATGTAATAAAGAGATTATTGAAAAGAAAAAAAAGTCGGTCTACCAGAAACACGATTTTGTAACCACCGAAAATTCCTAATTTCTATAAAATTCATAAAAACTCTAGAATTCTAGATTTTTTCCTTATTCCACGGAACCTAAAGTATTTTCCCGATACGGGTTAAGCTTCGGAGGCATTATTTTTATTCAAAATATGTTGCATTGTAGTTTTTACTATGAATGAAATTTGGTGATAAGAAATGAAAAATCCGAAAAATTTATCAAACTATACGAAACTCTGAAATCACGGAATCCAAATTGCGAAGTTAATTCACGTTTCAAGCATCGAAAAGCACGCAAGCGCTTTGGTAAAGGAACGCAAAGGGGTGACTCGCACATCAGCCGTGTTGTGGACTGAGCGAAAAAAATCAATAACTACCCCGTGGCTCTAGAACTCTCGAGACACGTATTTTTTATTAACTCGAAATGTTTCGTTTTTAAATGAGCGATTTTTTACAAAATTTATTGAATAAAATATCGCGTAGTTGTCGTCGGTGATTAATGATTCACCCCGAGAAGCGTTTGCACGTTCAGTCTAATTTGCAAAATGGAAATAGTGCCCGAATCGTGATCGTCGAGAGGTTAAAGCAACGTTGAAATGAGATTACGAAGCTTTGTTTTGAAAATGTGACAGAGAAGCAGATGCACGAATGGACAAAAGCTACGAGAATGGTTTTTATACGATAATATTCTTAATGACGACAAAAGTAAGATCAAACCTGCAGGGTGGCAGTAAAATGAAAGTTTCGTAAATATTGTACAGTCAAATGTTGTTTACAAAAGTCGAGGAGGAAAGAGAAAGCCTCTTAGCATCTTAACGAGGTTGAATTTAAAATTTTATAACTTGAAATTGTCGATTATATTTCGAGACAATCGAAAAACCGAACACGATCATCATGGAAAATCAACACGATGAAAACACGATGAGGAGAGGTCAACCTGCGAGAAGGTTCCAAAATGACTACAACAAAGATAATCACAATCAACCTCGTGAGTATCAAGTTCAACAAATTTGATTTGCAATCTCTTCAAAATAATTTGCCGTGACTAAATTGTTTGAATTACAATAAAAAGGAGATAAACGTTATAAAAACTCCTCGTGATAAGTGCAATGAATTCTTGTTTACTTTGAATAATTATTTCACCAGATATTCAAGCGCCAAAATTGGAAAATATGCAGCAGCAACAATTGTACGTTTCACCACGTGCAAGTATACGAATTGCTTGTTATTTGATGTCGGGTGTACTTATGACAATGGAAGTTGAAAGAAATACAACTTCGCAACAAATTCTGAACATCGTACAATGCGAAAGTGAACTAGGCCTTTCGAGAACTCCGCCGATAATAAGTCAGCCGGTATTTGCACTGTGGCTGTGTTCTTCCCAAGTCGAAGTACAATTGCGTCCGAATCATCGACCATTGGAACTGGCAGCAAAGTGGTCGGGGCTGGTGAAAAAATATGGATCTCAAGATGCTCCGGACGACGAAGAGCCGTTGTTGTACTTCCGAAGAAATGTATTCTTGTCGAGACGCGAGGAAGAACAAGTGAAGGATCCCAAAACTCTTGAGCTGCTTTACGCTGAAGCGAGACACAACGTGCTTGAAGGTAAACGGGAAATAAACACAACAAAGTACCGGAATTTTAAAAGAATCAATTTTTATTTTTGTCAATCAAATAATTCGTCAATAGTGTCACTGGCTACAAATCTGGGCGAAAAATTGACGAATTCGAAAGTAATTTTTTCGAAATCTTCATGACAATGACTCCCAGAAGAAACATATGGAAAATGTTCTGAAAACTCAGTCGGAACGTAATGTTGATTATTGTCTTTCATTTTCCTTTTTTTTCGCAGGAAGATATCCCTGTGAGGGACAAGCACGGTACGCGAGTCTAGGAGCTCTCCAAGCTCGAATAGAATTAGGACCTTACAATTCGCAAAACCACACCTTGGCCTATTTCCGAAAGCATCGAGCCAGATTTTTGCCTCATCATTACAACTCGCCCAGTTTACTCCTTGGTCTTGGTCTGGGCTTGGGTCTTGTTGGTGGCAAAGGTGCACCTGAAGCTAGACTTCTCGAACAGTACAAACGAATACCCAATCACTCTGGAACTAATCCAAACACGAGGAAACTTGTGAGAAAGTATCTCGAATTTTGTTGGGGCTTACCGACCTATGGAGCAGCCTTTTTTCAAGGTCAAATCGAACGACCGGTCCGTGGACTTGCTTCCTGGATCACGCATCGAGATTTATCGGTACTCATTGCCATTAACACAACAGGGGTGTACATCGTCGACGATATGCATTGTGTGAGTGCATTTTTTTTTCACTGTGTCTATTAGTTTGCATTTAGGCCAAGAACTTTACGGGTTATTCTCGCAAGCCCAATGTTTAAAGAAAAAAGAAACCGTAAACAGGAACTTTAAAAACTGTCAAAATTGAAAAATTATTTTTAAAATTATACATTTTTCATCCTTTTTGTCGATAATATTATAATTGGTGCTGAAGGGTACAGCTAGCTTATTATGAAAAGTCGAAATTTTTTTTTCAAACTCTTCAAACTTTGATTTTACGAAAATCGCAAACTTTTTTTTTTTTACAAACTGGCACTTCAGCTACCGCTCATTATCTTCGTTTTCGAATTATGTTTAAATTGGTAATTAGCGATTTTTGATTTATTATCATTTTTTAGTTGCTTGTGAACTTTGAAAGTGGAAGATATGACGAAAAATGTGGATTTTTGGTTCGGGTTCCCAAAAAAAAAAAACCAATTATCGCAATGCAATACAGCCTAGAACTTATTCTGATTCATGAGCTTCATTCCTATGAAAGATTCATCAAAATTGGTTCGGTGGTTTTTGCGTGAAAAGGGCATAAACAATTTTGTAGTAGAGTTTTACATATGTATATAGAGATTTAAATATTCGTGTCAAATTCGTTTCAGATTTTTGGAAAGTTGACATTTGTTGCTCAATTCATCGAAATTTTTTATTCGAATTGTTCGTGTCAATAATGAAATGAATTTTTTGTCAGAGTCTCTTGTTAGGATTAAAATACTGTGAGCTTAGCTGGGAAATGGCTAAACCGTCGGATGAAAGGAATCCGGATTGTCTGCCGTGTCTCTTTCTCCAATTTCCGGTTCGTGAAAATGGTGCCCGAGTTTACAAAATACTCCAAGTTTTCTCCAAACAAGTGAGCTTAACCGAAAAGACTAAATATCGTGTCCACGAATTTGAGATTGTAGAATTAACGACTATTCGTTCCAGGCAATAATGATGGATACTCTCATTTCCGGTTTCGCGGAAGAAAGTCGCAATAATGACTCAAATGCCGAACCGACCAATCAAAGTAATAAAACTGAAAATTCCGTTATTACGAACGTCGGTAATTTCACCAACAAACTCAGCAAATTTACGCTTGCAACGTTCGACGATCAAGGTGAATCAGAGAGTGAATGTTCATCAGCATTAACCCTCCGTGGTCATACGTTCTAGAAATAACGCGCTGGTCACACGGGGCCAGAATGACCCCAGCCATGTTTAAACGCCTGCCGCGTTGCCAGTATCGTTACAAACGGCGCATAAAAATTCAGGATACTATTTTGAACTTTTCAGAATGAGCATATCATGCCAAAATTTTTTTATCCACTTTTCAAAATGGCGAAAAAAATTTAACAAGGAGGCAATGTGTAAAACAAAAATTTTCTTCGGGCACCCCAAAGCACCGTTAGAGAGGATGCCAACCGTCTCGGGTGCCAATAACCCCTCTGACGACTGATGACCACGGAGGCTCAAATAAAAATAAAGTCTCAAAATTGAACAGAAACATTTTTTTTTCATGACAAAACCGAAAGCAAAAATGTAGGCTCTGGAATGACGAAAATCTCTATTGCTAAATGTAACTCGCGGAAATATGCTGATGTTTTCAAGGACAAATGTTTTCAGGTCGCTGCATCGGACAAATGGGATCTTGGTCGTTTCAATGAATCACTAAAATTTCGGGGATGAAAAACGACTGGAATTCCTTAATCGGCATGAGAGTGCATGGGTATCGAGCAACGGACTGTCCGTGCCCGAAAACGAGTGTATTTTCATTTAAAACGAAACAAAATCAGACTGATAAAAACGACAGGAAAAACATACGCGGTATGTTTTTATTTCTGTTTGAATAAAAGAAAATTCCATCCTCACTCAGTCGGACAATGCTGCAAGTCGTTTGTCAGCTTTGAGTGTCATCAGCATTTTACGATATCGCTCCGGGGCCAATTCACAATGACGCTGCAGTCGTACGTCAAGCGTATGGAGATGAAAATTTATATCGTTCGTAAGATTCAACAATTCTTCTTCTTCGTCTCTCGCCTTGCCCTCCGACTGCGAACAGAAAGCAAGCGTCAAAGCAAAATTACGTGACTTTATTTAAGGATGTTGAGTACCAATGAAATTTGTTAACGTTAATTGTTCAATAAATAGCTTCTTAATCGTCGTGAAATTTGTACACGACCTCGTCAATACTTCATGTAAAAACATACCAAATTTTGATAATTCTATCATCATTACGTTAACCACCTTAAGGGTTGAAATGAGAAATGATAAGAAAATCTTGAAAATTTAGTATGTTTTTGTATGAAGTATTTAAGAGGTCGTGTAAAAATTTCACGACGATTAAGAAGCTCGTTATTAAAAAATTAACATTTTGTTAAGAATAATTTTTTAAACGAAGACAAAAAATATTCATTAACAAACTTTGTTTTGTTTCCGTTATTTTCAGTATATTGTAGATATTAAAAAATTGAGAGGAAAAAAAAAAAAATTTGTCGCAAAGTTATACCAGTTTCCATAAGACTACATTCGACTACATTCAATTTATTGATGTTAATTGTTTAATACGATCTCTTAAATACTTCATACGAGAACATACCAAATTCTCCGGATTTTCCTATCATTTGCGATTTAGGACTCAACATCCTTAACGTTACGTATCTCACGTTACCTGAGTCAACCAATTTTGAACTTGATTCAATTCTTTGCTGCATTCGTCGAACGTTCGTGATATGTGGTTTGCACGATCGGCCAACGACTTTTTCAAATCGTTCAAGCACTCGTTTCGCACGTAAGTAGCTTGTGCTTTCGTCAATGACGATGGATTGCCGAGACGTGCTAAATAAGGACCCAAATAATCGCTTTCCAATTCGACCTCTTTTTCAGTCTGAGCTTTCAATACTTCTTCCTGTGGGGACGTTGTTTATGGGATAAAATAATTGAATTTAAATCAATAGAAAATATTCAGTCATTAATATCGATAAACAAAAGACAATCAATTATTTGCGAGGTTGCTATTGAAACGACAATATTGTCATAGCCAATTATGCTTAATTATGTTTTGTTTACCTGGGCCAACATTTTGGCTTTAGCTTCTTCATTACGATTTCTATCGAACAATGAAACCGACAACTTTGGCATTATATATTCAGAGCTTCTCTTTCTCAAAAATGTCAAAACCTCGGTCTCGACGTCCCTCACAAGTATCAAGCAATCGCTTTCATCTTTCAATTGCTTTTCCAGATCGTAATAAATTGACAATAGCTTTTCCGGGGTTGCCAGAGGATCGGGCTGCCATTTTGAATCAATTTGATTTATTTTTTACATCATTTTCTCCCTTGTCTCAATTTTCAATTCTCGTGAGAGTTTATTTCTTTACGTAATTCGATTGGACAAAGATTCAAAATTTTGAATGTACATGTCTGAGATATATGGAAAGTTAAAATTTTGTTTTCAAAATTTTCAAACTTCGATTTTACGAAAAGTGCTATAACTTTTTTTTTTACAAACTGGCACTCCAGCTACCGCTCATTATCTTCGTTTTCGAATTATCCTTAAATTGGTAATTAGATATTTTTGGGTTATTATCATTTTTTAGCTGTTTGTGAACTTTGAAAGTGAAAAATATGACGAAAAATGTGATTTTTTGGTTCGGGTTCCCAAAAAAAAAAAAAAAATAATCGGAATGCATTACAGCCTAAAACTTATTCTGATTCGTTAGCTTCATTCCTGTGAGAGATTCATCAAAATTGATTAAGTGGGTTTTGTGTGAAAAGGGCACAAACACAAATTTGTAGTAGATTTTTATGTAAATTACGTTGTATCCTTGAATCAAATCGAGATTGAAAGCAGGATGTTCGCCACTCTCGGAGACTGACGGTTTCATGAATCGTTTCATGGCTCTGGTTACACGATTTTTTTCGTAATGATAATGCAGTATAATGTGATTTTTGGCCCGATCAAAATCTCTTATGGCGACGTCACTGGACGCTGGGATATTTCCGTTCCTGTTATACTTTTCGATGATTCTCTGAAAAAATGGGATTCATCTAATTAATTAATAGGAAATTATTTCAAACTCCGATAAAATGTGCAATTTTTTTTTCATTACCGATACAGTTCTAGCCTTATAGTTATCTTCTCCGTCCTTGGAATATTCGACATGCCTGATTTTTCAGTTTTTATTCATATTTCCATAAGAAATTAATTAATAAGGATTTTGGTGACGTTCACAACGAGCTCATTGGCTTCTATTGGGTTGATGTGAAAAAATTAGCCAACGTTACCGGTAGTAGAGGAAATCTTTACGCCCAACAAAATGCTGGGTCAGATGAAGAGGATCCATTTGAATTTTTGACAAACCATCGAATCGTACGGAATGGAAAAAATTTAACGTTCTTACTTCGTCTATTCCGTCGTTACCGTTTGTCGAATACTGATGTTCTGTTACGATCATCAATTGTTGGTTTTATGGCAATGTTTTTTGTATTTTGTTGGCGTACATTTTTTATTTTTACGTCAACTTAACCCTCTGTGGTCACGCGTTCTAGAAATAACGCGCTGGTCACACGGGGTCAAAATGACCCCAGCCATGTTTGAACGCTTGTCGCGTTGCCAGTATCGTTATGAACGAGATATAAAAATTCAGGATATTAGTTTGGACTCTTCAGAATGAGAATTTCATGTCAAACAAATGTTTATTCAACTTTCAAAATGGCGAAAAAAAACAGCAGAGGCAATGTGTAAAAAAATAAAATTTCTCCCGGCACTCCAAAGCAAGGAGAGGATGCCAACCGTCTCGGGCGCCAATAACTTGTAGTAATTCTAGCTCAGAGTTGCGTTTGCGGTCATTTTGATCCCTGGTGATCACGGAGGGTTAATTAATCGAAAGATTAATTTGATTCGACTAATTACTTGGCAGCATACCTGTGCAAGCATCCGCACGGCCTCTCTTGTAAAAATCACTGGCAGCACAGGTGTCTATTATTTTTTTAGATTCTATGAGCATATCCGTCCTGTTTGAATATTTTTCGGTTACTTCGACTGGAAACTTGTACTCATAATCCTCGTAAATAGTTATTTTTCGTACGAGGCCGTCCATCTGGACGTAGGGAGCATAAAAATCCACTTTTGTTTTTTTGAAATAAACCGTTTTTGTACCATTGGGGTATCGTCGTTCAAAATCTGACGAAAAACAATGTCAAACTTTCAACCACAAGCATCTGGGAGATGATCGTTTTACATTAAAATTAATGAAACAGAATAAAATTTGTCGTGCAGTGGTTAGAAATTTCCGCATGAATAAAAAACACTGCAGAGATTTGATAACTATTTACCCAAACTCTGCAATTCGATGTTCTCGACGTAGGAAAATGGCATTTCGAGGTGTTTGTCCTGTTGCAGGCGATCGTCTTCGTCAACATCCACCTCGTCGTTAACTCCAGGCGCAAAGCCGGATTCACGGGGTAACAAACGTTGCCAATTATCAGTATTATTCAAATCCCAATCGAGGTTGAAACAGCCCTCTTCGCATGTTTGCATATTGACCCAATAATTTTTATCGTTCCAAACGCTTTCAATACCTTGATACAAAAGCTTCGTTTCTCGCTGATCCGGAAAATAAGAAAAGCCAGAAGTAGGCTCAATGAAAAATGCTTTCTCAATTTCTTGTTCGCGCGGACCACCCGATTCTGGTAAAATTAAAACCCATGCGTGTATTCTGTTGCCCCAAAAGTCATCCGGAAGTGGACGTTCTTGTTCCTATTCAAAAAATTCAATATCCAACAAATTTTTCTTTTCAGGAGCAAATAATTAAGATTTCTATTTTTTTCACGTACGAGTAACATCTTGGCACGTTCTTTCTCAAGTTGTTCCAATTCCTCTTGAATTTTATCCGCCTCCCTGGCTTCTAGTTCCAACAAAAGTTGACTCCGGAAATCAGGCGGACTTTTTATTTTGTAACGGGGCGTATCAATTGTTTCTGAAACTGCCTGCGGTTCTTCCTCTTCCATTAAGTACGGACACGTTTGCATCGTCATGTCATAAAACACTTGTTCTCGAGACGCGTATCCGCTGACGACGAAAGCGTTGTATCCCTTTCCCAAAAGAAAGCTGACCAACAAGGTTGCGTACTCGAAAGCATTCCCTCTTTGAAAAGTCATCAACCAAGTTGGAGAACGTAGAATTACCGGCTGATCAATCATAAAGAATTCAAATTTTGGTTGAAAGTTTTAACCCACGTCAAATCCGCAGTACATCTATTTGATTTTTCAAGTTAATTTTCATTTGCACTAAATAACGGCAATGACTAATTTTGCACGAATAATGATTGAGAAACTACAAATCGTGTGAATATTAATAATTATTTACTATGTGAAATAAAATCAAAACCTGATTTGACTGCTCTAGTCATAACCAATCAAAATGCAATATTTGCGGTTGGAGAAAATCTGGCAACAACGCTAGCAGCCTTTTCAACTTTTCTGGCATACATGCATGAAAAACGAGTGGATGACAGGTATACAGAGAGGACAGAGAGAGAGAGAGAGAGAGAGAGAGAGAATTTGCAACGTTGCCACACTTCTGTATACAAAATGGCGACCGTATCAAAGACAGCCACGCGATTTGAAACGGTCCGAACACACAGAAATTCAATCAAGAATATTTCCGTAGGAACAGCGGTTACGACGATTTTTTTGTTCATTAAAAAATTGAGGAGAGTATAAAGTTATGGAAAGTACTCTTTCTGATTATAAAAGGACGGTAGAACACAACCATTTTTCGCTTTTTCTTGCGATTCCGATACAAATAACAGGAATATTTGATAGGAATCAAAATAACGTGTACACATCCTCAAGGAAAAAGTCTCCATTGTCCTCGAAGATGGAAACAGATTTTTTTCAAAAATTTCCGTACACTGTTTTTTAGTTGAACAAAATGATGAAAAATGTCGAATTCCCTAATTTTGGGTTCAAATTCGTAATCAACGATCTCGTCATCCAAATTACCAATCCTCGATAATTCGAGCATTTCGAAGAAAAAGTGAAACCGCGTACACAGAAACATTCTTTAGAAACGTCATTTTTTGTCTTGTTACGAAAGGAAGAGCGTTTTATTATCGATCAATGGAAAAGAAAAAATCTGTACATGTGCCGAAAGTTGCGGAGAGACTAAAAAGATGTCGCTACCAATCTGAAGGTTTTATAATCGGTTCACGTGGATATATACAAACATATAGGTACAGGGAGCAGAAAATTTTCAAGAGTGGGAGAAGAAAGAGCATAACAATAATAATCTGTAAATACACGAGTATTAAACGCTCCTGCGAGAAACCTATATTCGCAAACGCGACCACGTGCCGCTGTTTGGAGCGTAGTACTACGTACCGCATATACAATCTTGACCTACGACTCCGACGATTTTCATCTCTTTATTTTTCCTCTCTCTCGATTCATGTTTTATCTCCAATCTCGTTGCTTCAGCATAATAGTGAATAAATCATTTCCAATTGCATTATTTAATTATCTCTAATCGTAAAATCTCCGTTCCATTCAATTAAATTGTCAAATGTATTAATAATTCGTAGTAATAAATAGCGCAGAGTAGATATTTAGGAAAAATGAATATATCTTGGAAAACCTAAAAAAATGCGTATTAAGTTAACGAAAAGGAAAAAAACTTCCGATGAGCGATTTTTTGGCTGAAAAAAATCAAAAGTCCGAGTACTAAAAAATGAAGTGACGTGTACCCGGCGCATTTCTTGGAAAAAACAAGAATACACTATCTGATTAATGAAAAAAGAAAAGTTAAAATGTAATTTGCGTAAAAAGAAGGTAATTTTTTAAGTAAATGGATAAAAAAATTTGAAAAAAATGTTTCTCAAGTTTCGTTTCGGTGGAGCTGCAAAAATTCGTGATTTCAAGAGACGTGGTGAATTTTCTCGGAGCTCTTGCTCGCAATTTTCCGTAATACGAGCATCGCACGGAGATAGAACGAGAGGGAGAGGATGGTGGAGCGGCTCACGCGAAAAGAGCTTCGCACACAAACTCGTAGAGAGACACACACACAGCCAGATACAAAAGCGTGCAACGGGTCTTTGCGTCTTCTCACCGAGTCCTTGCTTCTTCATCTTTTTTCTCCCGGTCGTATTTTTTTTCGGTCCTTTTATTTTTTTTTGTCTCTTTTCTCGCGAAAACACGTAACGCGGGTGAGCATAGGGCGCAGTCAGGGTGGAGAGATGGCCAGTGGGTGGCGAGTCTTGTTCCCTTTTGGCGAAGCCAGGGAGAATGAGGGAGAAACCTCCCCCCCTCCCGCCCCCTCCCCCGTGCTATATGGCCCATGTTACATATATACGTATATATATGAACATTTATACATACACACATTCGCAAAAGCTGGGGCACGCGCGCGCGCACACACATATACACATAATAGCCATCGTACACCGCGCGCTCGCGTCACCCTCATTCCGTGCGACCCCTTCGACCGTCACCCACGTGGGACGGAGTCGAGGGGGTGTGAGGGAGCAGACAACGCGCGGAGATACCACCGCCGCTCTCCCATCGTCGTCGTCGCCGTCGTCGTCGTCGTCGTCGTCGTCGTCGTCGTTGCCGCGGCCGCCGACGCGGCAGCTGCGCTCAGTGGTTCTCAATCGATTCGCAAGAACATAACTTTTTTTTTCTCTTTCACTTTTCGCAGTATGCAAGGCGAAATGATTCGGACTTTAACGATAACAGTCGAGGCTTCTGTGCAAAAGAGATTCGTTGGTTTAAATGTTTCTTCCTCAGAATCGATCGAAAGAAATCATTCTCACAATTCGATTATTTTTTCATTGCTTTTTAACGAGAGCTGAGAAGAATTTTTGGTTATTGGGTCAAAATACTGATCGATTTTGTGATGTTTTCTAGATTGTCTCCGTTACAATGGAATCGCACAATCGAGTGTGGAATAAATTTAACTGATGGTGGAGAAATAAGAAGAATCGTAACTTTCGTGCAAGTCAAACGCGATAATACGCAGTCATTGATAACTGTTTTTTTTTTCTTTATTTTTTTGTTGCTCGGTTGTATTTTGAGAAGTCCGAAGTATTAAAAAATGAATAAGATGATGATTTAAAAAATGCAAATTCGTCTAGAAACCCTGGGGAAGTGGAATGCTAACCCCCTAACTACACCGCCCATAAAAAAGAATGAAAGCTACTGCGGGGGAAAAAAACTCCCTTTCAGTGACCTTGACATCGTTGAAGGAGGGAAAGAGTCGAAAAAAATCGGAGGATTACATAAAACCGTGAAAAACATAACTTTCATTATTTTTGTCGACAAATCAATATTTTTATTGAATTATATCGTTATTCAACTTCCATAAACGATGTACGGATCAGTGATAGTTGTCACAATTGTCACAGTGTATCAAGATGGTATTTGGACGAGGCCGCACGGTTAACATCTAATCCCCGTGATTATTAACCCAATGGCTGGAAAGCCCCGTAAGCGTAGGAGGTAATATTTAGTCCGAACAAAATGAAAAGCTCAAGTATATTTTGTACCCGCGAAAGCAAATAATTTCTCAGTATAGCGTTGAGTAATAATGTCGGACTAATTTACAAAGAGGAAAAGCGTCGGCGATCTATGGGCGAATATGCGAACCGCTATTCGGGGTCCGCGCCCTGAAGAGCGGCTTAGCTAGGAGAACTCTCCGCGTACCTAGTACCCGGTATTACCGCGGCGAGCCATACTATATATACACGCATACACATATACATATATTTACATATAAGTATATATGGTGTAGCCAAGTCCCCTTGGCCTATGTACGTCGTTTCTCCCCCGTCGAAGATATAGGTGTGTTTCTCGCACGAGAGAACGTTACGTGCGATCGTTGGTTCGTTCGCTGCGGAGAGAGAGACAGAAAACGTTGTACATAAGCCTCGGGGCACATAAACGCGCGACGGCCGCTGCTGGCCCGTGTGTACTATACGCGAGAGCACCGCACAGCACGGTCGCGAGATCGAAAGGGGCCACGAGGGAGGAAAGAGGGAGAGAGAGAGAGAGAGAGAGAGAGAGAGATCGAGAGAAGGAGTGAAGGAGCCAGAGAGAGCGAGAAAATCCAAGGGAAGTACACGAAACCCACACATCTGTGGACGGCTCGAGCCGCAGGACTCGCCTTGTACACATGAGGCATACTAAATTACACATATATACGTGGCTATGTGTCTTCATGAGTATGTGTGTGTGTGGATGTGACGAGACACGCGGGATAAGAGTGAGAAAGATGGATAAATGCGGACAGGCTCGTCCAGAGCCAGAGGAGAGTTCGCAGACTCGCAAAAATCCGAGGATAACGTATATACAAACCCGTACAAGATCCACAAGGTGCGAAAACGAAAGAGACTTTTTTCTCCCTGCGTTACCTTCCGTTCCAAAAATTCCCGTAAAAATACATATTTCTTGACGCATCGTTCGGATAACAGAAAGCAGACGAACGCGCGATAATTGCCTGCCAATAGCGAAAAATTCGACATACGGTGAATGTAATGGCTTTTTGCCAATAAAGCAAAGATTCAATGTGACCGATCGATTGTCATTTATCCCTTGGCAAATGGCCATTTAGATAACGGGAAACGTTAATTTCGGTGAAAAATCGCACCAGAGATTCAATTATGAAATCCCATTAGAATTCGAAGCTTCAAGTTCAATATCACGTTTCTAAATACTTTTCAATGATAAAATTCTTCACGCGTGAACTGGGGCTTCGGTAATACGCATGTGAATAACTTATTCCCGTATATCTATATATTTAAAGGATTTGCGTGTCATATATATACATATATATATATATGTAATACATGCGATGTTCGGAAAAACCCGGCGGCCGTTCGCGACGAGAACAGCCGACGGCTTCGTTTAACGGACGATTTGCCACTTTACTCATGATTGCTCGGCCGATCGTTGTCCCTATCTCTCTCTCTCGCTCTCGGTCTCTCACGCTCCCTAATTCCCTATCCCAGCGGGGCGAGTGAAAAACGGGACGAAGGGACCGAGGGGAAAGGGATCGGTCGACGCGAAAGCAACTCACGCGGACGCGACTGCATGCGGCTCCTCGGGCTAGCGCGGCCGCGGTCGATCGTTATGAATATACTACATATGTGCTTGGCTATGGATATGCATATGAGGATGCACTGACACGTACCACGGATACGTACGTACAGAAACTGATTAGAAAACGCCGAGATACGAATTTTCCCGATTTTGCATATTGACGCAGCAACTAATCTTCGCGTTCTCGAATAAGATAACAAGTTGAATGAATCGAAAGTTTAAGAATAAGAGTTCGAATACTTTTTTCATACTCGTTATTAATGCTGGACCATTTTTCATCATTGGTTGCGTCAAATTTTCACTGCCGGTATCGAAAAATACCGTGAAAAACGGGATGAGTCGAAAGAAAAAATGGAGCGTGTGTGCGGTGATGACGTGACTCTCGGTAGGTTTTTTGCGTGCTTAGAAACGCTTGGACGCAATGTGCTAGTGACATGGCTGAAGCTTTCAACGAGGAACCTCGCAGGTAACGACAATGCGTGAAAGAGAGCAAAAAGTAATAAAAAAACGGAAATGGATGGAAAAAGTAGAAGAGAGAGGGAGAGAAATGAACGTTGGACGGATAAAACGAAAGGGAAGCTGCGGAAAAAAAAGTGAGATTTCTCGTGAGCTCCAGGTTTTTTCTCGTCGCGGCCCTCTCACTCGAAGCATATACGCAGTGGGAAGAGAGGAGAGATGTTGTGCAAAAGAAGAGGAGGAGGAGGAGGAGGAGGAGGACGACGACGAACGGATGCTCGAGTACATGAGGGTGAGCCGCGAGCAAGAGATTGAACGAGCGAGAGGAACGAATACACACTATATATCGACATTGTACCTTCAAATATATATTCATATAAACGCACGTGTTTTCATCCATATGCATGTATTTGCTTAGATCGATTTATACATACACGCATATGTATGTATTTATCTTTGATACATGCATATATGTTTGTAGGGACAAATGTAATAGTGGGAGTAAAAAGGCGCTATATATATGCGATGCAAACAACCGGGAAAGGGATACAGAGTGTACAGTCGGTTGAAAACCCTTATCGAAATCGTGATTCACCCGACATTCTCCGGAGACCCCCTAACCTATTAACATCCATATCGCAATAACACATGTATATATATCACAACGGGTGGTACATTCTCGACTAGTGGTTCCGTTTTCCCATCATATATGGTTTCGCACAGTTGCTATATTTACCCGGTTACTGATCGGTGGCGTGTTCAACCCCTTCATAACTCCAGTAGACTTTGCATATACGTTTCACTTTTGCCTACCTCAACCAATCGTTTCACAAAAATCATTACATCTAGTAATTTTTCATAAAAACCACACAGTTGGTTGCGAGTTTCTTCGTTCTTCTTATTATCTGGGCCCGGAGCTCTGTTGATGCATGCATTTTTCTTAATTTAAAAAAATAAGCGATGTTAAATGCATCGCGGAATAGATCGAAAAATTTGCTGAATAATTAACAAAAAATGTCATCGTCAATCGTATGATTTCGAGTTAAAAACTAATTTGATCGACTTTCACTGTTACAATTTTACTGCAGCCAATTAGGACGACGGATAATTGACGACTAATGTCATGCGTTTCTCAAACATGGACTCTATTTAAGGATGTTGAGTACCTATGAAACTTGTTAATGTTAATTGTTCAATAAATAGCTTCTTAATCGTCGTGAAATTTGTACACGACCTTCTGAATATACTTCATGTAAAAACATCCCAAATTTTAAGAGTTCTATCATCATTACTTTAACCACCTTACGGGTTGAAATAAAAAATGATAAAAAAATTCAAAAAATTTAGTATATGTTTTTGTATGAAGTATTTAAGAGGTCGTGTAAAAATTTGACGACGACTAGGAAGCTCGTTATTAATAAAATAACGTTTTGTTAAAAACAATTTTTTAAACAAATGCAACAAATATTTATCAATAAACTCCATTGTGTTTCCGTTGCTTTCAGTTTATTGTGAGTATTGAAAAATTGAGGGGTCAAAAAAAAAAATCTTATCGCAAAGTTATACTAGATTCCATAAGACTACATTTGCCTACATTTATAGATTATTGTTATTGTTATTGTAATTAATTGTTCAATAACGAGCTTCCTAACGGTTGGGAAATTTTGACACGACCTCTTAAATACTTCGTACAAAAACATAGCAAATTTTCAGAATTTTCCCTTCATTTGCCATTTGGGACTCACATCCTTTGGATAATAATGAGAGAATAAAAGGAAATAACTTTGAGCAGAATCATGAATAATTGGTGAAAATAAAGGTACATAAATAAATAATGTAGATTCATGTAGATATTTTCTTAATAGGAAAAAACAGAATCCCCAGCCGATCGTTCGTACTGGTCGTTTTACTTACGAGGAAAAGCAATCTCGAATATCAATAATCATTGATATCGTATTTAAAGAAAAATCAGGAATATTTGAGGATTCTGGATATTGTACGAATATCTGGGAGAGCGATAAGATGGCAGAAAGCATGCAAGACATGGAATGGCAACGGTTATCAAAGGTATCTGATGCGATAGAGCGAAAGCGAGGGAGGCAAAGAGAGAGAGAGTAAGGTCTATGGGGGATTTGCGTGGAACGAAGTCCAGTACGCGATGTGCACTCTGTTTTGTAGGAATAAGGGCAACACACGATGTGACCGTAGCGAAATGTACGGCAACGACGACAACGAGAGTGGAGCACAGAGAAGAGATAGTCATAGGGAGCGAAAGAAAGAGAGGACGAGAGAAGGAGAGAGAAATGAGAAAAGGAGCTTGGGTAGAGGGTCGAAAGGGGACGAAGCAATGTTTGCTAGGAGTTTGTATCTCGCTTGGTCGTGTGGGAGCTGACAAAGATGTATACAGTCGACAGACGAAGATGGACGGAGACTCGGAGCTGTAGTGTGGATGTATATATATATATATGTGTGTGTGTGTGCATCTAGAGGTACGTTATAGAGAGCGGTTCGTAGAACGTCGAGGTAGCGTTACAGAGAGTCGGGAGCAGAGTGAAGGGGATGGAGCGAGGGTGGATGGTACAGTAGATGGCTACGAGAGGAACATGTATAGAGAGAAGCGAGGGACCATGAAGAGAGCGAGTGAGGTAGAGAGGAAAGGAGGGAGAGGGAGGGTGGTCCTCTCGCTGATTACGTCGCAGGATAGCCGGGCGCGAGGACACCGTTGCTGCTGCTGCTGCTGCTGCTGCTGCGACGTGGTCGAGGTCGTCGGTCTATACTATGCTTCGCTAGCTATACACATACATATATATTTATCCACATGTATACTAGCTCTGCTTGGCTCTGGTTATACCGTTGTCCGTTGGTATAGAGCACCGAAGTAGTATAGAGAGAAGAGAGAAAGAGACGGAGAGAGGGAGAGAGAGAGAGGAGAGAGAACAAGCCGGGGTTGCGCGCTCTCGCGAATATATCCGCAATGTCCTACCAAACCCTCGTGCTCTCTTGGCTGTTCTCTTGTCCTATACATCTCCTTCTCCTTCTCATCCCATTCTCTTCTCTTCACTCACTATCTTTATCCTTGCCTCTATCTCTGCCTAGGTCTCTGCGATGCTGGTTGCAGCATGCATGCCTGCCTGACTGGTGCATGCCTCCGGTCTAACTCCTGCCCTCCCGTGTCTCTAGCCAACGAGGCCTCTACGGCCCTAAGCTAGACTACCCAGACCACCTAGACAGCCAGAATACCCTGTCTCCAACAAATCTATGCGTGTAGAGTTACTTTCCTACTCTAGAATCATATCCATGTGTTGCGAGATTTACTATCAACGTAAAAAGAGCCTTTTCGTTATTTCTGACACTACCTCTTGCCCGATTTCATGAGCGTCAACAACTTCGAACGCTACCATCCTCAAACGATTACATAGTCAATCGTTTCTTCTATTGATTGACATGTGCATGCAGATGAAAGTTCCATCACGTCCATCCAGTTAATACGAAAGAAGAGATTTCGAATACGGATCAACTTCAGCACATTAGGTTAAAGGGGCAATGCGTCAGTAATGTTTTTCTGGGATGGATATGAATATCCGTTTTGTCACTTGGGAAGATAAATTCGACACAGCAGGAAACATTGAACATTTACCGAGTAAAAACTAGTTCCACCACCGTTGAAAATTGGAACGAACCAACGGTTTTTGGTGCGTGTACCATGTCCTGGGAGTAAGAAGAACGTGGGAGTTGGAACTCTGGACAAGTAACCCTCCATGCAATGGTATGCATAGACGAAATATAACAAGGGCGCAGAAGATTGAAGGAACGTATGAAATTTTGCAACATACGCCTCTTCAACATGGTAAATCAGTAATATGTATATGTCGAATGGTCGATATATGTAGGTGATGGTTTCGCGGTGTAAAGGGATGTACAAGAGAGGACCAGCGGTGTACGACAGGCTGTGTTGCTGGGCTTGCAGAGGTTAGGATAGTGGCAGAGCGGAGAGAACGACGAGAGGATATATAGGATAGAGCATAGCATAGAGAATATAGAGACAGACAGAGAGGGAGATGAGGAGAGCGCAAGGGAATGAAGGACGAAGAAGAGAGAGTGAGGATAGCGGAGGATATAGGATAGTGAAGAGGAAGGAGGTTGGGTGAGTCGGAGGATAGAATGGGGTATAGCAGTATGGAATAGGATGGGATAGGATAGGATAGAGGGTGGATGGTTTGGTAGCCACCAACCACCCTCTTTGCCACCCTAACGTTTCCCAACCCTCATCCCATTTTCCGACTGCCTTCCTCTCGTACGTATACATCTATATACATATATGCATACCTATATAGGTATAGAGGTATATGCATACATATGCATATATCTCGCTCAGGCTTGTGTCCATCGCGTCCTTTGGCTCCTCGGTGCTGTATATACTGTTCTCTCCCTACACTACATATATATCTATGAACATACAGCACCGGTGTAAGTATTCTCAGAGTCCCTTGCCCGTTCTCTCTGTGTCGTATCCGCTGCTATATAACAGCAGGGGAGTTTCGTATATGGATATATACAGATAGGTCTCTCCCAACACCCACCAAGTACTTGGAGGATGAAGGGAAGGTGGAGGTTAGTTAGGGGTGGTATATTGACGGTCGGTGTCGCGAGAGAACGTCTATACTTAGTGCTAGGGAACCAACGCATTTCCAAAGGCGTCGGCCATCCTTTACACACCAATTCTGTCTTCCATCACACGTATGTGTCTTTGTGCGCGTTTCTTGGTCTGGGTACACCTATCTCGCCTCTTGGCCAAAGCTCCCTCTTCTTGTACACCTCAAGAACACCATTATAGTGCACGAAGCCGTCAGCATCGCTCAATGACTGACGAAGCATTGCATTACGTTAAGTTTATAAAGCCCATTCACGTGGGTATACATATAAATACGTAATTTAGATGTGGCTACCGCGTTAAGGAGGCAAGATCATCACGAAGTATCCAACTTTCGGAATCAAATTTTCAATGTTATACACACGATTTAACTATTCTCAGAATTTCAACAATACCGACTGTTTCGATAATACTCGGAACTTGACCGTGTAAGTGAATCTCTACTTTAGGGAAGTGTTGATTTTCATTGAAAAGTCAAACGATCGATTGAATTTAATTAAAAACGTCATTTCCAACCTGTGAAACAGTTTTGTTCTGCATAATTCTGCAAATCCGACAACGATTTACTTGTCTATACGTCGAAGGTGTGAAAGCCACAATTTTCTTCCAAGGGCTGTTCGTCCTACCGGCCTCATGCTTCAAAAATAAAGGGGAAACTTTTCGCTGACCGCGTGAGCAGTTGTGTTCTAATTAAAGGGGGATCGAGAACGGGAATCGAACAAGCGGCAGCGCAATCGGCAAGAATGTTGCGAGCACGACTGTTTCCCGAAATTAAAAAAAAAAAAAAGAATAAGAAAAGTCTTTCATTCCGCGCAGTATATATTTCTCGATGCGATAGTTCTCAGCAGCAAAAGAGGTATAGCCATGAAAAAAAAGAAGAAGAAAAAAAAGAAAGTGCCTAGCGGAGGAAAATCGCGTCCGATCGATCGGAGCCGTTTTCACGTTCCAAATGAGGATGGAGGAAAAACGGTTGAAGGAACGAAGTCGATGTGCCGGAGAGGGAAAAAGAGAGAGAGAGAGAGAGAGAGAGAGAAGAAAAGCTGAGAGAAAATTCGCGGTGTCGAGGAATCGCGAGCAACGCCAGTCTGCAGTTTGGCTCCTGTGTTCCTTTCCCTCCACATATATACATAGACTCGTATCTGACTAACTATATATATACATATACATATACATATAGGGTATATGTTGACCGCCGCGGAAAACCCGGAGGAGGAAAATCGTACGATCGATCTGCCTTCGGTCTTCAGGTCCGAAACGTACGAGGGTGAGGAACAGGAAAGTGGAGAAGCGGGTACGGACGCGAAGGGGGCAAGTTTGTGTGTGTGCGAGAGAGAGAGAGACATAGAGTAAGAGGTCGCATCACGAGCGTGTGCAGTGTGGCCTCACGTGCACACTTCGTGGTGTCCATGTCTGTGTGGACGCGGGGGTGGGCAGTGGGGCCTTAAGGGACATTCACACTGCAAATTCCGCAAGAATTCTCTGTATTTTATAATTCAACAAGAATTGAAAAACCATCAGCGAGGAGACGGACAACTTTTATGCCACGAGAAATTTCGTCAGTTTTTATTTTCCATATCGCATATGCGCAGAACTACAGAGCCTGGGGTTTTCTTCTTTGAACAAAGTTTCGCACTGGAAACTTTGCCAGAAACTATCAAATGCACTTCCATCGATACAGGAAGAAGGAATGTTCGGGCATCGAAATAACTATCGACGAAATTCCAAATCGTCAGATTTTTCGTCCCCGGTGTGAGGAAAGCTTAGAGATTCTGCAGGATGGACAGGATGAAGTATACATATATATATATATATATATACACACGTACGACCACACCGAAAATCTTATGAGGCTGGGCTTCTCGCTAACTACCTACTATCTCGTCTCTGAGCCCGAGGGCCCTGAAAACGTTCTACGTTACGCCTCGCGGGGACCCATTTCGCGTTGCCACTACTATAATCTCTCTCTCTCTCTCTCGCTCGCTCTCTTGTTCTCTCTTACTCGTCGCAGGAACGTAACTATCGTTGCCACGGTCTCCGCAGGTCGACGTCCTCGTCGAATATCGCGCACGTATGTACGTATATACTTTCGTCTCTCCTCACGATCCGGGCAATTACACCGACTTCGGAAAGGGGGGAAAATTAAGGAGAAGCTTGTATACATTTGAATGGAAGGAACCACAACGATTCAGGATCCTCATCAGTTTTGTTCCTTAGTCGAATAAACTCGAGTTTCTTCAAAATTATTTTGTTAATTAGTCATATTTTACGTCTTACTTATTTTTATTCGGTTGACTGAATTCCCCTTCATAAATTATTCGACAAATTCACTTAATGAATAACGGTAGAATTTTTCTTTACCGCAAATGTGTTTGTAATCTACGTCCACCACACATATACATATATACAATGGTATCAGATCAGGAATTCAAGTTCTCACTCTCAACAGGCTCTCCTGCTGCTTCTCTTTTTCTCTCTTCATCCATTCGTCCCTCGCGACCGCTCTTTCAACTTCTCTTCACCAGTATCTCCGAATGTCATAATCCTTTTTTTTCCTCCCCCCCACTGTTGTGTTCCACTCGAATTAATATTTCATTCTGCGGTCTTGAAGAGATGAACCGCGACCTTGACGGAAGACGCCCCAGCGCGAGATTCCATTTTTTGTTGTTCTTTTGTTTTTTATTCGACAGAGACCAAAACGCGAAACGAGCGATCTTCTTCGTGAAATTTCGCACGCGAGACACTATCGGATGGACACACGATTTCTGATGTTTTTGTAAATTTTCGTGTCACAGACGCGAATCTCTTTTTTCCGTTTTGCTGGTGACTACGGTCATTGGAATTTTCTTCTACGGCAACAATTTATTCAACGATTAATCTGCTGAAAATCGAGATGCAGCAGAGAATTGAAATTTTTAACGTTGGGCGATAATCCTGTTTCGTCGCTGTGTCTCCTGGACTTTTGATGATTCTTTGCGAGGACTAGAAGCAAACGGTACAAATTTGCACCGAAATGTCGCGCTTTTATTTTCGTAGAAATTGGAAACATCCGTTGGTCTGAGAGTGGCAGAGAGGAAGGAGGATTTTTTTCGTTGGGTATTTTGTCGAAAAATGAAGCGTGAAGCACGTCGCGCAAAGACGTCGGACGATTTTCGTTGATGGGCAAAGCCGGTCGAGGGAGATCCCGATGGTTCGACCTCGCGAAGCCCCCGGAACCTCCGATTCTTCCATTCCACTCCTCCGCAGGGCATCAACAGCGAAATATATATAAGAGCAGCGGTAGAAACTTAAGCGCTATGGTGCCACATCCTCGTCCTTTGCGAGAGAACGAGAGAGAGAGAGAGAGAGAGAGAGAGAGAGAGCAAGATAGTTGTTCGACAAACAGGGAGTAAAAGGAAGAGAGCCACGCACACGCTGATGCTTTTCGCCGCGGTCGTCTGTTGTGCCCTTTCAAAGTTAAGAGGGGCCCTTCCAAGAATCGACTCGCGCCGTTTTTCGACTGCTGCGGCCGCCTCTTTGGCCATCATGCAGGCTCTATCTTTCTTTTTTCTCTTGTCTCTCTTTCTAGCCGCGATCTGCACGAGAACGAGCTCCGGATGAAGGAAACGCGTGGCTCGTCCGGAACGTACGTTTCTCGACACGCTCGCCCGCGTACATTTACAGAACGCCACAAAAGAAAAATATGTCGGCTGTCCCAAAGAGAAGAAACTCACGCGAAAGCATTTTCAATCAAGATGAAGAAGCAGCAAAATAAATTAAGGAAAAAAGTTACTCGGTGCGCGTTCGATGGACCTTAAGGGATTTCCACAGGGTGAAACCTCGTTGCGAGCTTGTGAAGACGGTGAAACGGTGAAAAAAACGCAAAATGGATGCAGCTCGATTTTCCTATAGCTCGCTAGATGCACTTTCGCATTCCGAACCATATAAAATCTCAAAATGTTGCTATGTATACAAAAGTTTCCAAATATACGAATTTTCCGAGCCGTCGCCCCAATGGCCCGAAAAAGTTGGGCAAGTTTTGTAGAAAAGTAAATTACCGTACGTGCTTTTTTAATATACATCCTGCTATTCAGACTCTAGCGATGTGAGGAAGACAAGCAAGATTTATTGACAAGTACCGCAGTACTGCTAGCTGCGAGGCCAAGCGGTTATACAATCTTGTGTATATATATATTGTGTAAATATATATCCACGATATTGACGAAGAAAATGAGTCCGAATAATTCCAAGGACGCGCTTAATACGCAGTCGGGTCACCCTCAAGGATTTGCGAATTCCAAATTCGGCACTCGAGGCTTAGCTCGGTTACTCTTTCACGCGCGCGCGCGCGCACGAGACAGAAATTTATGCCGCCACGGAAGTAGCCCCGGGCAAGGATTTGGCGGGGTGTATCGGTAAATCCGAGAGGATCACAACGGTGTGTTTGAAGAACGTATATATATATATATATGTGCGTCGGCGTGCGGTGAACGTTGAGAGGACGCAGGCTTTGAAAAGTAATGTGCACAGTGGTAGCAGGTAAGAATTCTCCCGATAAAGGTGCCCACAATAACGAAAAAATAAGAAAGAAAATCATAAAACGAAAGCTCGTCATTGTTTACGCGGATTGTCGATGCCGATTTTCGGAGTCGAGTATCGGTGGATGGTATTTCAAACAATACGATCGAACCCGAAGTGACGAACTGAAAACAAAAGTGTTTGGGGTCAGTTTGTACGAGTTTTTTCTTTCGTATATGGTGCGGTATAAAATAATAAACCAACTGGCCATTACAGTTGCTGCGAGAAAAATGGTTCCGCTTTAATGTGGATTCGCTTGTGACGGAATGAAATAAATGTTAAAACGTTAGGAAACGATCGTTTTCCGTAATTCAAGAATTCGAGGCCATGGCTATGGAGAAAAGTCGAGCAGTAGCGCCGAATGCTGTTCCAGTCTGGCATTACCATTATTATAAGTTGATGTGACGTGACGTAATGGGAGTTAGAGCCGTATGAATGGGCATAGAGCAACAAGTTGCCACTAAAAACTGGGAGTGAGTTCGTGAGTCGAGTTCTGCTGCTCGTTACACCTCTATATGTAGTTCTTCCTTCCCTGTACACCACTCTCGTCCTATATATCCTCGGTCCTCCCTTCTGCCCCCTCTCTCTCTCTCTCTCTCTCTCTCGCTCTCTGCCTCTTTCTCCTGCTCCCCTTCCCTCGAGCCTTTACCTCATCCTCCTCGCCCTGCAGCCCGTTATAAACCCTACAGCCTTTAAAGTATTCTTTTTAAAGCCGAGCTATCCTAACGGACGTCATCCAACCGTTTCCCTCTTATTTACAGCTTCACCTCGTCATATAATAGTCATTTTTTTAAAACAATAACATTTTACCAATTGTTCTTTCGGAAAGAAGATTCATCCGGCATATATCGCTCGCAGCAAGAAGTTTTCGATGATAACGAATAAACTTTCCAGAGATTCGTATCATCCTTCTTGGTGTACTTGTTTACGATCTTCGTATGGAATTCTTCGTCGAATTAAAAATTTACAAGATCTGTCTAAAGACGCAAAGTTTTTGGTGTTTCATCGCGATTTTACCAAAAAGTTGCGTGGTCATCGGAAACAATGATGTCAAAATAAACAGCAGGATATTTCTTCATTCATTGTTCTTCGGTATATTTTTTGTTTGGATAGTATGTCTTCGAGCGATAAACCTTGTGACCCTAAAGTGCCTAAGTTGAAACTGCATTGAACTTGGCCTCGATTGAAAGTTGCCGTGAAACTGTTGAGCAAAGAGAGACAGAGACGGACAGAAAGAGCGTGGGGGGAAAATACATTCAGTGAAGGTATTCGGCTGAGTTTATACGATGAGGCTCCTCCCTCGATGGAAACACGTGTTTTCCACTTACTATATTTCTACGAGTCTTCTCTTCCTCTCTCTCTCTCTCTCTCTCTCTCTCTCTCTCTCTCTCTCTCTCTGTTCCTGTTTTTCCATCTCTATTATTGTCTTTTACCCTCACTCTCGAAAACTACGTCACGAACATAAACTGACGTCAAATGCAAAACATTGCCCACGATTTCATAACCCACATGGTCCAGAATTACAACCCGTGGGACTCAGACTTGTTATGTATAAGTTTTAAAATAACGCGAGCATTGTGCTACCGAAACCCCGCTATTTTATACCGTTCTCTTCACAATAAGCGCGAAAGTGTCATATAACAGAATTTTAAAAAAAGTCCAACACATTTAGCATATTGCAGATAATTTGGGATTTACATTATCCAACAAAAACGCTCAAGTATCTGCGCACTATTGTGAAAAGTTTAGTGGCGATAGGAGAAAAAAAAGAAATAATTGGCGATCTTGGGAAGTAAAGAATTCGATGAACTAAACGATAATTTTACCTGCATGAAAACTCAGCATTTGCAAACAAGCATCAACATTAATTCTCAGACGGAGGAACCTAGAAATGCATTTCAAAAAAGTACGCAAAAAAAAATGCGTCAAGATTCGACAATTTTGATACACAACATTTGTGTACTTACGAGAAAAGCGAAATAAGTAAACGCATAATTTTGTATCATATCCCAACTCATTATTTTCAGCCCAATTACTGCATTGCTGAACAACGATTTATTTCAGCTTCCCATCCCTGTTCATAATATGGAACTTGATATTCGCGATGTATTCCTTTTCATCGCTTTATTCCCTCTCTACATGGTATATAATTTTTTCAATATCTAAGACTTTTCTTTGTTCGCGAATAAGGACTTTTTACGCCTAATTAGTTATTCAATCCTGCGCGTAGCAAAAAAAAAATTAGTCTCAGACTCCATAGAGGCATCACGATGAAACCTTCCATGATACACGACACACCTAAAGAGAAACGCATTTTTATATTTATGAATATATATGTATATATATCTAAATCATAAAAAACGCGAACATATGGAGGATCCCCTGCTCAATCGACCCTCGTTCAACCCTCTTATTTTTCGATTTTGTTGAAAATATTATGTGTTGCGTAAGCAGGACTCTTTGGACGAGGCTGTCTTCATATTTTTCAGACGTTATTTGCCCAAAAAATTTACCGAAAGCAACTGTTTTGCGAATTCGGATTTTTTACCGCACTGTTTGAAGTGGATCGTGCACGCGTAATAGCTTTTTGGGTTTTTGTTATTTTGCTTGAAAAAAGTCAGCGCAACATAGACCAAATGTAAATCCTCCGAGAGCAACGATATAAGCCAATTGTCAATTAATTCGCCAATTGTTTTCGAAATATGAAGCAAAACAATGATTTATTTCAAGCATGCAATGAGAACCCATTAAGCCTCAGATGTTAGTGTCAAGCTTTAATCGATTCGGCGCGAAATTGCCCATACATATTATATACGTAGATATATAGATATATATATAGTTAAGTATGCAAGGCGTCAGCGAGGACGCCCACGTCTGTCGTTCCACGGGCAATGTGCTCCTGACGATCCCCCGCGTCCAAGTGAGTCCCCTCACGAATCGATGCTGTCTGCTCTGTCTGCCTACGCGACCGTGTGCGCTCCGCCGTAGCAGAGAGCGGTCGAGATCACGCGGCGGTTGTATCCAAGCACTCTCGACTTGTCACAATCCACGTTCTATCAAACAACTCTGCTATAGGTCTATATGCACAATATATCGAAACACTACCGTACGAAAGTTTCGCACCGATCTGAATCCTTTGAAATGATTGACCAAAAAAATCTGAATAAGGTCCATTATCGAGGAAATTCCTAATATCAACATTCGGAAAATTAATCATTTTCGGAAGTTGAATTGTTTAATTTTGTTGTCAGTAAATTTGATACTAAGCAATATCATCTGTTGTTGTCTGGGGCTCATTTTTTTAAAACAATTCCTTTGCAATGTCGGCACATACTTTTGCGAGGAAGTGTATATGAATATATATGAATACACGAAATTGATTTGAGTGGATGAGATTGGCGGTGGAAAATCTGCTGCGGTATACCAGCGGGAAATCCGTGCGTCACTGTGACGCTATTTTTTCTGATAGCACGGTGATTGTGACGCGTACACGGCATTAAGGACATTGTATGGCGACGGTCAAATATAAATTTTTGTTTTCAGTTTTTCTTACATACAAAATGGTTTGCGAGCCTAAGTTCATTGAAAAAAGTTGTTACAAACTGACTAAAGAACAACGTACTCTAAATCCAAGATCGTCCGAGGTAATCTGTATTTGTTATGTAATAAACAAAATTTCGAAAAAAATTTACGACCGATTTTTTTGTAAAATTAAATATCACTATTCTCTTTGTGTGGTGCGAATCTAAATGAATTCTATCGATTGAAAATTGTGCATACAACTTTCTTAACACAATCGGATGGGCTGCTTGTTTCGACCAAAAGTGACAACGATGCGACGAAGATATTTCGATGATGATGATTTTAATTAATAATTAATATATTGAAATTTCGTATTTCCATGATGGAATTTTATTTCTCGAGATCTCAAGCATATCGTACGAAAATGTTTCTTTGGAGATTCGCGGTTGTGGGATCTCGGGACAACGCGAATCTCGAGTCCGTGATATCTTCAATGTCGGAGCCAGCGTTTCGTCGGCTGCTCTTTTAGGCGATGGACAATCTCTCGCGAACGATCGCGACCCTCGCGCGAGAGTCGCGCGTTCTACTACGTCATTTGCCTGCTTCGCCTTCGGGCTATTCATTCGTATATATGTATATTGTTTTTTCCTCATCTCACTCCACGCAATCGCACCGAATTCCCCGAAATTATACGACCGTTGAGAGTCTCGCGATGGAAACAACCGCCGCGAGGCAAACTAATTCGCGCTACGAAGAAATGGCTATTTTTAAACATCAAATATACAACGAAAAGTCGTACCAAATGAGATACTCAATATTTGTAATAAAATATTCATAATCGTCGATTCGTCGATTAAGAAATCGTTGGATTGAAACTTAAAAAATGTGACAATTTTCGGCATTTTTAATACTTTTCCGCAAATTCTTTTCGTTTTCATCGAATTTTAATAAAAAAATCTTTTACCAAATGCACATTATTCCGAGGAAGAGATTTTCAAGATACGAGTTTCTCTACTGCGCAGGGTTTCAATACGAGGAGATTGATTATTGAGTTGGAAGGGTTAAAAAGCTCAAGAAACACATATGCTCGCGAAGCATCGTTGTCGCGATGAAGAAATAGTGATGATCTCGTCAAATGCAGCATTAAGATTTTTTCTCAATGTTCTCGAAAGTTTTTTTTTCGTTAAGTTCATCCGAGTAATGTAGTGAAACTTGAGAAAGGTTTCCCTGTACGTCCGGTCACGACAGAAGTGTGTGTTTACATGGTACGTGTACGTGAGATATTTTACGTTATACGCTGTGAATTTGCCGTGTCAATACTATCGCGTGTAACGCGTATACGTGTACGTATACGCGTAAGCGAGAAGGAATATCCCGCGACAGGTCACGAGAGAGTCTTCCGCTCCGTTAGCTCGTTTCTAATTGATGTGCCTGCTGCCACGAGGGGTTCTCCCTAAAAACCAGCGGAGACTGAAGTATTTCGTATACCCAGGGAGCTAATAAGAAAGGGTTAGGATTAAGAAAAATATAAAAGTGTTTGTCTTCTGAAATGATGGAAAATAATCGTCACCGAGTAAGTGTGAACCAAACGGAGGAAAAAAAAATAGAAAACTTTTGGAGCTATTTTTCCAACTGTACAAAAACTAACGAGCATGTGTGTAAAAAGAAGTTTTGTTTTTTGCAAGGGTGGAGGCTTTATCCCACCGGGGCGCATATATATTATTATGTGGAGATGCACACGTGGCCGCGTGCGCCGAGTTTTTATAATCCGTCCACGCGTTGGTGAGTGTCCCGAAGTCGTTGGCAGAGAGAAAAAATGAAAAAATGAGATGGAAACCAAAGTGGTAGACAATCGCGAGAAAGAGAGAATGAGTGGTAAAAAAATGGAGACATCGAAGGCGAAACTAAGGCGAAAAAGAGGTAAACAGTGGAGGCAATGAAATACACAGTCATATGGTAAACTTTGCAAGCGAGGAAGAAGGTATTTTTTATACAATTGTGTAAATCATCCACACGGAGCGAGGATCGAGCTGCCAGCTTTATTTCGTACGATACGAGAGTAACAAGTGGCGGAAGAGAAAATCTCCGGATATATTTTCCAAATGGCGATTTCATGGAACTTGACGAATTTTTAAATCAGCAACAAAACGTTTTCAGCGTTTTCCATTGAATTTTTTTGTCACGCGTGGATACAATAAAAAGTATAATCAATAAAATTAATGAAAATTTGACTTTTCCTAAACTTTGATTTCTAATAATTTCAATTTCGATCTTTTTGTGTTTTGCAGCCTCAGTTGCGTTGGTGTAGCTTTGGAATATGTGAAGATACTCAATATCTAGTTGTAGCAAAATTTGGAAATAAACCGAGCGAAGACCAGACAAGGCGAGCAACTTGCGAATGAAGAGTACACTCGAGCAATAACAGTTTTGCGAGGAGAGCGTGAGCGCGACTATACGTTACTTTAACTCGTGACCGGAAACGGGGTACCGGTCAAGCCGGAACTCGCCGATTTCGTTCGCTCGTGTACACCCGCGTAGTGTATTGGAACACGTCTCACGCTCGCGACATAAACATATATGTGTATATATGTCGAGAGACAAAGAAAAAGCGATATTTATATTGATTTTGATATTCATTAAAATGCCCCGATGAGTTTTGATGTAACGTTGGAACGGAAAATGCGAAACAGCAAAGCGTAAGAACTTACGGGAACAGAAAAAGCGGCAAAAACATCGATGATAGTTCATGCAAACGTCTAGATCGAAACGTGATGCGGAATTAAGAGCGAAAGCTGCAGAAATCGAATGAAAAAAGCCAACGTTGAACAAAAGTGAAACGATGAAACAATAGGAACACAAAAACTGCAAATAAAACTGAGTCAAACGGTATGCAAGAAACGCGTTAATTGTCACTTAAGAAAATCTAGAAAAAACCGCTCTGTTATAGTAAAATCTGATGATGAATGAATTTTTTTCAAACGATGACCGAAAACTGTGGTGGCACGTGAGCCACCTCGCCGTAACAGGTCTTAAATGCCTGAAACTAAGTGCTGGAAAAGTATGATCGAAAGCAGATGCGTATAACGTTAAGGGATCGCGAATATGTATATATTGGTCGATTGTGCATCTACATTACAAAGTTATGCATACAGATAGGCGGATATTCTCGAACACCATCAGTAGGACCTCGATGGGCTCACTAGCCCATTCGAAGAGCGAGAGAGAGAGAGAGTAAGAGGGAGACTGGTGCATAGCCGCAGCGTATAGACTACCATTTAGTCTCCCTCTTTCGCACTGTCTCTCGCTCTCTACACGCGCAGAGTTCTCTTCCTCTATAGCATTTCCCGTTCGTTTGGGTACAAACCTGTATATGAATATATGGTTGGTTGGCTATATACATGTATATATCCGTCAATGTGGATAGGTATATATATATGTATATAGACAGAGGCATCTGTGCGTGCGGCGAACGGGCCGATAGGGATTTACGAGCGGTTTCGGGCAATCGCGAATAGAGATTAGGCCGGTAATTAACTATGGATCTGGTCTCTCTGCAGCAGAAACGCCGAGAGCACCCGTACCATCATTGCACGTAGGGAGAACCGTTGAGTTCGTGGACCTAGGAGCCTAGGCTAGTTTCAGTCTAGTGTTTATATACATATATATACGTATATATACGTTCGTATAAATATACGTGTATATAGGAGTGATTCTATGTGGTGAATCGCGAGAGCCCAGCAGCAGTCGCGGCTCTGGCTTCCTTTACATATGAGCATCCCATGTACATGGGAGCCCGGAGAGTCTGCATGCCTCCTCTTGCGAGCCTCCCCCGTTTACTCTTGCAATTCTCTTCCACCCTCTCTCTCTCTCGCTCTGTTTCTCTCTGTGCCTCATCGTTCTGCTTACCGCTACATATTAAACTATTTATATAGTTTGCTACATATGTATTTGCAGCGATACATATATGTAGCGATCTCCTGGTTCCAGCTATATTCTTGTATGCCTTGCAAGAGACGACAGCGAAAAGCAAACTCGAGAGGAAGCTAGCGGAAGAGAGAGGCACCCTTATTCGTGGAGTCTGTATGCTCCGCGAGACCAGGGGAGCGAAAGAGAGAGGGAAAAAGAGAGAAAGAGGGTGAGTGAGTGAGTGAGTGAGTCGAACGTTTTACGTGCGAGGCGCCGCGTGTATTTTGCGCGCTCTCGCGAGAGTCCTCTCCCGTTCTGCCGCAGCGTGAAAGTGAGGGAGAACCCTCGGCCTCGTAACTATACACGTGTGCGAACGTACGAGGTTGGGTTTCTGCTCGTTTCGGCACGGATGGGTCTCTCTTTTTCTTTATATATATATGTATATAGTGGTGAAAATATATATTGGCAGGAGGGTATATATACAGAGCGCCCCAAAAGGCAGGCATGGATGCATAGACCCGGACAGAAGACACATTGCAAATCCTCCGGTTCTCTATTCCCCGTGCTCAGAGAAATTATTCTCCGTGTCCAAAAGCATCTCGGGTCCCTGTCGATCTCTGCACAGATGTTACCAAAATTATCCCATACTTCAATACACTGGGCCTCCTCCAAATGACCTCTTCTACTTTGCCTCCTGTTTGGTTCAGAGTCTGCTCAAAAGACTTCGGGAACCATATCCAGTCGGCTCTGACTTCGATTGAAAAAGATTTTGAGCGTTGTACACGTGCAACCTTGATCGAAACATTGAAGATGGACGAAACTTGACAATGAATTTGTCGAAAGACACTGAACGCTCTACACACAATTGGTCACATCGATTCCTGTTTCATCTCGACGGTCTTGCTGATGGACATTAACGAAATCGTGAACTTAATTAAAAGTGGCGTTGGGTATAGCGACTTAAAATTCGGTACCGAATTTGAGTTGTTGACCGTCTAACCTGGGACATACTGTATTAATGAGTGGGTATATTTGTATATAGATTGCACAGTGCTAACGAGAAAGGATATGTACAAAAGTCAGAGAGTACGAGTTTTCTAGCATTTGCATTACGGCTCGGCCCGGAAATTTGGACGTTGGAGAAGAAACGAGAAAAGGAGGAGTCCGGCAAAGGCAAAGCGTGGTCAAAGACCGTTGAATAAAGAAAGAAATATGACCACGAAGAGAGAAAAGCGTGTACGAGGTAGAGAAGAACAGAATGAGAGAAGGAGAGAAAGAAAGAGGGTGAGAGATGGCATACAATAAAGCGGTGCTTTCGAGGTACGCAGAAACCTTCTCGCACCCGTCCACATCAACATCCTCTCCGTACAGAATAATAATAACAACAACAATAATAATAGTAGTGCTCTCTTTATGGGCGACAGATTCTTGTGCAGATCGTTTTTCGGTAGAAACGTTGTGGTGCATTCTATCCCATGCATGCACCTGCCCCCTCTTCTCCTGCTCTTCTTCTTCTTCTTCGCGTCTTGTTCGCTTTCTTTCTTTTTTGCTTCATTCATTCATGGACCGAGAACTCGGTAGCTGGGCTTTCGAAGGAATCGGTAAAATTGAAAGAAAGAGAGAGAAAGAGCACACGGTAGATTCGCCTTTGACAATCAGGAAGCAGAAAAAGAACCGAGAGTCCTTTAAAACCTGTATCGACGGAATTCACGTGACGTCGATAGAGCCGAAGAAAAAAAGGGCGAGCGAAAAACCCATCCCTCGGGAGTTTGCACTATGCATGTTATACGTCAGAGAACAAAAAGAAACTCGTGACACGCTTTTTGCTGCGTATATCAAGAGGATTCTTGAAAATAGGGGGATTCAAGGCGATTCTTGTAGAAAATACTTTGTAGCGATCTACAAAGTATTTTCTTCCTGTTTCCGTGTTTGTGTCGTCGCTTCTGCAAAAGGATTTCACTTTACAAAGCTTCATTCATAATCGAGCTTTCTGCTGATCCACGATTAGACTCTTCTTGTTGCGTCCAAATACGGCGATGATACGAATGGAAATGTCAATTAGACAGAATTCGGATAGTTATATAATTATACTGAACTATTATTATAATAGGTGAGTCGATTCATTTTGAGTGTTAAATTGATGACGTTGCAGTTCGCAACGTTGGAGAGTCCAACGAAATGACAAAAAATACATAAAGGGAATCTCGTTGTTTTTATTGCATAAAATATTAGGAACGGTGGAACAACGGAGAAATATTAAATTTCAAAAAAAAAAAATATCGGGAACAAACTGACCCTTTATGGGGGTTAAAATTTTTAAAAAATTCCACCACCGGCCCTATGGGTGTTCTCATCCTTTGGATTTTGATTTTTGAAAGAATGGCGGCTCTGAAAAGAAAATATTTCTATTTTCGACTAAATTTTTTTCGTTCAAGTGTTTAACAAAGATAGAAATGATTATTAGAAATCTTATTCCTTCAATGAATACCTAGATTCGTCTATCCACTAACAGAATCTTTTTGGTTTTTTTTTTTATTTTCGACAATCCAATCCGGATATTTCGTGTTAGCCACCAAACACCTTTTTTTTCATCCCTTAACAAGCGAAAATTGAAAAAAGTGTTGTGAGCAGTTGAAAATAAGGAATCCGTACGTGATTGAATTCTCTGCGTTTATGAGTCACGTCTTAATTAAAAGCTTAAGTTTTTGAATCGCCTTGTACAAGGCTGCGTTGGATCGCGGTAGATATAACCCGCGGAACCCTCTCCCCCTGTGTATCTTTCTTTCTCCCTCGGACTCTATGCCTCGCGAGCTCTCGTCGTTCCGCCTCGATACCGACCCGATACACGTACTACTCGTCGGGGACCGGGCAGGCGAACAAGCAGGCGGCAGGCAGCCAGAGACCGAGACTCTCGCACCCGACAGCCTGCAGGCTGCAGCAACTCTACGTCGTAGCCTGTGAAACTTTCGGAGCGAGAGGAGAGAAGCGCTAAGCCTTCTCTCTCTTTCTCTTGTACGCGCGATGGGGGAGAGTTGCGAACGCGAGAGCCTCTCTGCGCGATCAATTTTCTCTCTCTCACCCTCTTTTTCCCTTACCTCTCTGCTCCCACCAACTTGCACAGCCACGCAATCCAACCGACCCGTATTATGTACAGCATGCGACATATTATCGCGTATACACATACGAGCGCTTTCTATGAAATTCGTAACTTGGATCGACGCACAGTGAGAAAACGAGACTGCTCAATTAGATCAAAGGAACCAATCGACATGTTCAAAACGACATACTATATTGACCACGACGCGTGACTATAGCTGATCCATATATATATTGAGAAATAGAAACGATGAAATTTCGAAAAATCCGAGAAACAGATATTTTTGAGGATTTTTCAAGAGCAAACAATAGCCGGCATGGAGTTTCTGTTTTACGCCATGTACGCTGCATACTGTAGAAAACAGCAAAAGAATTTTCGTCGCTTTGGTGTTGCCTGAGGGTTGAAGGTACGAAGAAAAATCTTGGGCGTGTCGACAACAAATTGAAATTGACAAACTGAAGTAATATAAAAACAGCGCATAAGTCGATCTGTATATAGAGCGAAAGCCCTCAGTGGATTGAAGTTATCGATTTTATGGGACTCATCAATCGTGAAGGTTTAACTTTTCGCATTCTTTTCTCCTGCTTTGAAGGCTCAATTCTCAATAACTTTCAGTTGGACGCAAAAAATTCCATTGCGGCAAGCGTGAACGTGGAGAAAATCAAGTTCCTTGATTCAATACTGCATACCATCACCTTGAAACCAATTGTCGTTTAAAAAGCTGCAGGGTTATAAAGTTGTTTTTACAAAAAGATTCCCAACAAGATTTTAGCAGCTTGAGTAATTTTTACATTAGTCAAAGTTCAGGATAATTACATACGGCAATTGCAACGTACACAAACAATTAATATATCCTCATGCTAAAGGAAAAGAGACGACTTTTCGCAAACTCTCGTTTACGTGCTCGAGTTCTCTTGTCGTTGCTCTCACTCATCTCTTTATATATAAAACTCTACTACAAAATTGTGTTTGTGCCCTTTTCACGCAATAATCACTCAACCAATTTTGATGAATCTTTCACAGGAATGAAGCTCATGAATCAGAATAACTTGTAGGCTGTATTGCGTTCCAATAATTTATTTTTTTTGGGAACCCGAACGAAAAAATCACATTTTTCGTCACATTTTCCACTTTCAAAGTTCACAAGCAACTGAAAAATGATAATAAATCATAAATCGCTACCAATTCAAAGATGATTCGAAAACGAAGATAATGAGCGGTGGCTGGAGTGCCAGTTTCTCCAAAAAAAAGTTATAGCCATTTTCGTAAAATCAAGGTTTGAAGATTTTGAAATATTTTTTTCAACTTTTCATATTAAGCTAGCTGTACTCTTCACCGCCAACTAGTCAGATATATGTACATCACGTGCATACATACATAAACCAGCGCGTATACGTGTACAATATTACTGTAAAGTCCCAAGCTCGTCGCGACCACAAAATCCGTATGGTCGCGACTTGCGCGAGGCAATAAAAATAAAATAATGGACATTTTTTCTTTTCACTTTAATTGGCGCTTATATATATTTGCTGCGAAATTGATAATATTCATACATAAATACACACATACAGCGTTAATCTAGTTTTTGTTTCACTCTACCTTTGGATAGATATATATACAAGTTGGTAAAGCGAGACAAGAAGAGAGTAGATAAGGCGAGTCCACGCGCGGTTGTCTTGACTCTCGTCTCGTCTGTTGGTTCTCTATATCTCGAGAGGACTTTTGGGACGCTATGTACATGGCGCGGGTTTCGCGCGAGCGCCTCTCTCGCGTCGTAGAGGTTCCGCGAGATGGGTCGGATACACGTGAGAGAGATGGAGATAGAGAAAAGAGAGAGTGAGAGAGAGAGAGAGAGAGAGAGAGAGGGAGAAGGAATAGAGGATAGCAGTTGAGAGGCGAGACGGGCGTGTTCGTTGGTTCGTTGTGCTGCTGGCTCTCTGGGGCTCTTTATGTAGCACATAGACGTTGCCCTGGCGTTCGTTCGTTGCCGCGGCTCTCTCGCTCAGCGTGTGACGCTCAAATTACCTCCGTTCTCTCTCTCTCTTACTCTGTCTTTTTCTTGGTTCTCTCGCTCCCTCTATCTCTGTGTGCTGAGCGCGCGCCACCCTGTCGTCCCCCTTTTTCGCCAGGCCGGAGAGAAAGAGAGAGTATATACGTGAGTATATGTGTGTATGTGTGTCCCTCACGACCCTCCTCCACCTTTTACTCCTCCCGCGCGCCCTCGGCTTGTCCGTTCGCCTCGGCGCGCCTCTACGACGTCGGCTCTCTGCCGCTCTCTTCTCTTCTCTTCTCTCTCTCTCTCTCTCTCTCTCTCTCTCGTTTATCTATCCTTCTCTTTCTCTTTCTCTTCTCTTCAATTCTCTTGCTCTCCCGCTGCTGCTATGTGAGAGCGTCCGCGCTACGCCACCCCACGCGCTACATAACACGCTAGAGGAGAGCCTCTCTCGCTGTGCGACTCTGAAAACGCGGCCAGCAGCAGCAGCAGCAGCAGCAGCAGACAGGCACCGCGGGTCACCGCCTTCCCTCGTCCAAACACTTCTCTCTCTTCTCTCCTCTCCTTTTCTCTCTCTCTCTCTCTCTCTTTCGATGGTCTCCTGCGCCTCCCACACCTCTTGGACTATGTGCGCGCCTCACTCTCGCTCTCCTTTACCTCCCACTTCCCCTCCTCCACTGTTTTCCACTGTTCCGACACTATATGCCCCCTCGACCTTTCGCGATTTTCTGTCTCTGTCAACCTCCCTTGCTCTCCCATCTTACTCTTCCAAATGTCATTTCTCTTTGTCTCTCTTTCTCTCTCTCACTCTCTAGAAGCCAACATGACGCGCTTTCTATCGACCTCTCCCCCTGGCCATCTCTCGGTCTTCTTCTCTTCTAAATTTTGCTCATTCTCTCACTTCTTCCGCCCACTCTCCTCCAAATTTTGTCTTCTTCATTTTCTATCCAACTTTTGCCTCGTCGCCTTTCCTCAACACTTTCTCTGGAAATTTCATTCCATCTTATTCCTCATTTATAACGCTGCCTCCTAAATTTCGATCTCTTTCTCAATTCCTTCTTTCTAAATATTTCCCTTTTACTGTCCATTTCGCATCACCCTCCCACTGTCTTCCGAATACCGTCCCTCTCTCTGCGTTCTTTCTATCAATCGTTCGCCTCTCGTACGCGTAACTAACCACCGCTGTCGCGGATCTGAATTCCGTCCTTATCTAATAAAAATCATGCTGGGATTCCGACAAGCCATATGGGAAGAGATGAAGAATATTTTCCATTGCGTTCTACCGCCACGATCCCTCCTTATTACGTACCGACGAGTATCCCGCGGTTCTTCTATATATACACGTGATGTCGTTTTACTGCCTCCCCCACCGTCACCCTCCCCCTGCCTGGCCACCGCCGACCCCTTACTACACCTCTCTTTCTTCTCCATCGTTCCTGACGACGCACCCTAGCCTTCGAACACGCACATATATATGTTTATATACACGAACGTACATAGATACATGGAGGAACATTGACCAAGAGCCCCTTTGTTATTAGTCCTTGGTGCACCACCCTAAATTGACTCGCGCGTTCGCGCCACACGTTCCGCGCGTCCTCACAGAAAACGAACGAATTTTGCCGAAAGCTCGGAAACGTTAACTTGGTCGATCCACGCCGGACAAAGCCACAGAAAACTTACATTTCATCGAATACGATGAAACTCGATGGAATCCCCATGCAAGTTCGTCGGATGTTGATGATTATGTCGTTGGGAATATTTTTATTATTCCAACCGAACTTGACACACTGCTTCATCGTCACAGTCTGAATTTTATTCATAAATGATGCATGGAAAGATTTGAAATGTAAAATCCAAGAAAACACGTTATCAAATTGTTCAATAATAAAAATCATTTCTTCGTAAATAAGGTGTGATATTTTTTTTTTAATAGAAGAAATAGTGTCTGTCTTTTATTGCAGAACGCTGTAGGGCTTCATTTCACTTTGCTCCGAGGGTGTATCAACGCCTTTTATTTTTTCGTTTTTTCCCTCTGTTCGAGCGATTCGTTTCAGATATTTATCGTTGACAATTTTCACGCGAGAGACACTTCGCGATGTCGCAGACCGGTGCGAATCACATCGTATTACAAACGCCCTCGTTTGCTCCACAAAAATCCTCCGTTCTTTTGGTGACACCAAAAGTCACGAAACAAATGGAAAATCTTTCCAACTCGAAAGCCTTGTGTTTTACTACAAGAATTTTCGAAAAAAACCTCAAAATCGTGAAAGAAATTAAGCAAAAAAAGAATCGATGGATAAAAATTTCCTTCCGATTCGATTACAGCTGCAAACGTAGTTCACTAGGGTACGAAAAAAAAGTTGTCGATTTGAAAAAGTGCATTCAGCCGATTACAGATTGTAAAAAAAAAAATGATCAGAAAATAAATTCGATTCTTCGCACTTAACACCCGATTATATTAATTATTCAAAACTAGCCGTGCCTGCGGGCTTCGACCCGCTGCACGCCTAGTTGCGTTAAAGGGTACATCGAGCTTAATATGAAAAGTTGAATTTTTTATTCAAAATCTTCAAACTTTGATTTTACGAAAATCGCTTCAACTTTTTTTTTTTACAAACTGGCACTCCAGCTACCTGAATTATCTTTGAACTGTTAATTAGCGATTTTTCATTAATTATCATTTTTTAGTTGCTTGTGAACTTTGAACATGGAAAATTTGACAAAAAATGTGATTTTTTGGTTCGGGTTCCCAAAAAAAAAAAAATTATCAGCCTAAAACCTATTCTGATTCATGGGCTTTAGTCCTGTGAAAGATTCATCAAAATTGGTTCAGTGGTTGTTGCGTGAAGAGGGCAAAAATACAATTTCGTAGTGTAGAGTTTTATGAATATATTGAGATGAATAATTCAAGTGGACCATAAAAACAAACCGCATCGATCAAGCAACCTGCTCCCACAAGTAGCAAATTATCTGCAAGTCATAACGGACCATCACAGTTATTATACACGTCCATTATAACCCTATACAACGTGACGAAGCGGAATGTCATCATTCTCCGGCAACGCGTCCGAGTTGCCGAGACTTATTGAGAACTCGCTCGCGCGAGCCGCTCTGCTGTTGCGCGTTTCGCTTGTAGTTCTTGCCGAGACGAGTACGCGGCGATTAGTGTACAGAGCAATACACACGCGTAAGTTGTATAACGACAGATCGAGGAAATCCCTACCGATTTGTGTTTGCGTGTATATTTGTGCATGACACTTACCGCACATGCTCGATGCAAGGAACCCATAGGACATGTATAATCGCTTTTTGCTGTTTCCCCTTCACCTTGTTCTTATTTACGCATGAAACTGTATCGACTGGATAAAACTCAATTGCCTAAAATAGACGCAAAAATGTGATCGGTTTATTGAAAGAAAAAAAAAAAAACAAAAAAAAAACAAAAACTATCTATTTCAAAAAAGGAGAGCGCAGACTAGTGCTGAGAGATAAATGTGCAATTTGGACTGGATTCAGATAATTGTGGAGATTGCGTGAGAACGATAAATCGCAGACTAACAAAATCTTTAAAGACAACGATCCAACGAGGTCGTCCCTCTAGAATGTAAAGTCCGTATAAATAGAATAAATCGAGCGAAAAACGTGATCAAGTTTTGGTACAGACGCGTGCATTGGGTCAATAATAAAATATCCGAGTAACAAAAGTACCAGGACGCTTACAAAAATTGTAACTATGGCGTATAGTACGTGTTTATTGCTGCAAACATAATATGCACGCGTCATGTCAATACGAAGGTTCAGTAGATTCACATACATATAGATGCAGACACGTATAAATATAAAAGATTTATATAAAATTCACGTGTGTCCCGGTGCACCGACGACACGCGCAATATCGCGGTGGTCTTAACAATCCATTTCGCTCTCTTTCGTTCTCTTTATATTTTTCTCTATTTCTCTCCGCTCGTGTGGATCCGACATGCGTATATGTATATATGAGCGTAGGTTGCGACGGGCGAGGGAGTGTGAAATAACGCGAGGTGATGGCAGAGGACAAAGGGTCCGCGGGCGATATATATGTACGCGCTAGGAAAAGGGGGATACGAAAGGGGGCGCTGACATAGAAGGAGAAAATCATGGATGTGAGACGAGGCGTGTGTACGGGGCGTGGTGGGGTCTGGAAAGTGCGCGAGTAGAGCGCGGCGAAAAGAAGGGCGCGAGGAGCAGGATGAGGAGAAGAAAGGGGGAAGTGCAAAAGCAGGAAGAGAGTGGGTAGCGGGGCGAGAAGGGATTCGGTGTATACGCATAGAGGATTTCGCGAGGAGATGCCGCGAAAAGCAACGCGGCCCGACGAGAACACGAAAACGACGACAAAGTCGTCCAACGTTCGCGAGACCGCGAGAAAGAAGAGGCGCGGGGAGAGAAAAACGAGCTGAGCAACACACCGACACATCTATGGCACGATACATACGTGCCTTTACGTTTTACATATGCATATGTAAAAAGTAAAGGAGCACGAAAGCGCGAAAACCATCTGAAGAAAGGAAGAGATAGGAAGAAAGAGAGAGAGAGAGAGAGAGAGGGAGAGTGAGTACAAACGGCGCAGCGAGAGACCATGGAAAACCGAATAAGCAGGGGGGAAGGAGAGAAGGGTGGCGTATTAAACAACCGCGTGCTCGCGGGTGCGTCATTACGAACGTATGTATGGAACTAAGAAATAGAATACGAGATAGAGAAACAGAGAGAGAGAGAGAGAGAGCGAGAGAGAAAGAGCGAAAATGAACGAGGGAGGCGAGGGACAAGCTGCGCTCAACGCGCGAACACGAACGCGTGTGGTTTCGTGCTATACGCACACGCTCGCAGATTAATATATATATAAATACGTATGCACACGTATATATAAGTACTTCAGTCGGTGTTGGGTGAGTCACGCATCGCGCGAGCTTCCTGCTGCCGTTGGTGTGTTCTCTCGGGCTTTAGCTATATGTTGATGATGCTCTCTTCTCTTTTTTCTCATCGCGTCGCGAGAGAACCACGAGTATAACGTCGGTTATGGGTCCCCGCCGCCACCCTCCTCCTCATCCTCCTCCCCTACCCGCTTCTCTACACCCTATCGACGAGTCTCGCGAGCTTCGGACTCCGCGGCTCTCCATGAACCCTTTTGTGTCCGATGCGCTGCTGCTTTGTACATAGATGCTTATATACACTCATGTATATCGAGAGAAAGAGAGAGAGAGAGAGAGAGCGCGAGAGAGAGAGAGAGCTGTAGTAAGAGCGACGCGGATGGACGAACAAGCGGATGGATGGACAGACGAACGGACGGTATCCGAGCTCGTCACCCGCAGGGTTAAGGGTCTTCTAAAGAGGATGCCTCCAACGTTCCCTCAGCTCAACCCCCCAACGTGGCACTTTATCCTACGCTCTCATATTCCTCCGTCATTCTATACTCCACGAATCTCTTTCGCCCATCGCGTCCGCATCTACATGCATGCTCGCGTATCTACATGGATACATGTGTATATGTGCTTTGGTATACGCTGTGTCTACAATATTTTCGATAGGTATTCTCGTTCCCCAGACCTCCCGTACTCCCATGCATCTTACATTAAAATTCTACGCTTTTGCCAATTTTCAGATATCTCAACTTTTCTTCAGATGATTTCCTGTCTCCGCGCGTAATGAATATGCAGAGATAACTCAAATGTCGTCCTGCACTGGAACTGAAATTTTGTTAAAAATCGTCGATATTTTGTTGAACACGGTGAACTAAATATTTTTGAATATTTTCAAAAATTTTTGTTCATTTTGCAGCATATTTGGTTTCTAACGGAATCGTCAGCAAAATTCATGATTGAATTGACAAAAATTAGCTTCCGAAAAGGATTCCTAGAATATTTTTTGCTGCGCGATGACACAACTTTTGGGATTATTGAAAAAGACGTTTAGTCGAACGTATCGAACTAAATATCGATCTTTTCCAACAAAATTCTGTTTTCAGTGTGGTGCGTCAGTTTGATGGTGAGTTTCATGTTCGAGGCGTAATTGGTCGAAAGGCATGCGTCGTCGTTCCGACGAAAAGTTTATCAACGAGAGGTGCATGAATACTTTTGTCGTGTATTTATATCGACATTGCTGGACTGACGGTAAAATTTGAATCGTGCCCAAAAAGTAATTATTTATTAATTATCGTTGATTTCGTTGTCTGGGGAAACTCATTATCATCGAACTCGAGACGCGAAATGTTAGCGAGCAAGTTTGTGGAATATTTCCTTTCAAGTGTGGATTTATTTATACGTAAAAATCGATTGGAATCTACCCAGCCAAATAGTTGTTTGGCGCGTCTGAAGAGTGGAATAAAAATGAGCAAAAGGAAGAAAAAAAAGCGAGATGTGTAGAGAGAAAAAAAAACGCAAATTACACGTGCTCGCTCGGTCGGCAAGCTTTGGGGCGAGTGTGCAAACGAGAAGGACCAACGAACGTCTCGTCACGTTATAATCCGAGGTATCGAAAGTTATACTCAAGACTATATACTTTGTCTCGCTCATCCGCCTTCTCATTCGCGTCATCGCAACTTTTACTCCCTCTCCGGATGGAACCGCGACCGCGAGGAATCTCCAGGCACCGCGGGATCTAATCTTATTTTAACTCAATTTTTTTTTCATTCGCTTCGAAGCGATTAGTCATCGTTCGATTGCATTAAATTCAACAGTTAAACTAAAGTATCAACCAAGTTGAAAAAACCGAACACACAAAAAGCATTTTTATCACTCCATTGATCAAGTCTAATGAGTTTGAGTAAAGATACGACCGCGAGCGACAAATATCGAAAAAAATGACGATTTCGTATAAACTGCTGGTCGATCTCGCAAATATACGCTGAAAGAAAATTCATGGTAAGAGGAACCCTTTAGAGAAGAAAAATTAGCGGTACACGTGCGTGAATAGAAATTTTCCGGAGCAGATGTACGGATTCGCGTCCGCATATTCATTAAATCCACATCGGGTTTTTCGCGCGGGTGCAATACAAAAGTGCATACACGCGATTGTATATATATTTTTATTGTGAGAGAGCTGGTTCTCGACACCCTCTGCACCCCTCAATATTTCCCGGTATATATAACGACTGATCAGTGATCGCCGGGACTCGCAGCAGAGAATAAGAGACCCGGAGAGAAAAAGGAAGAGGAGAAGGTAGAAAAAGAACGGGACGAGAGCGAGAGCGAGAGAGAGAGAGAGAGAGAGAGGCAAAGAGCGAACCAACTCCAGAAAAAAGAGGAAGAGTGATCGAGATCGGGAGCAAGAGCGACAAATCGCTCGAGAAGAAGAAAGAGAGAAAAAAGACGGCAAAGGACGAAGAAAGAGAGAGGCAGGGAAAAGAAAGAGAACGAAAAAGAGAGAGAGAGAGAGAGAGAGAGAACGGAACGTTGAGGAGAGGCAAGCATACACAGCGTGTGTATAGCATGCGGGTCTCGCGAATTGAGTGGAAGTGTCGCGCACGCATATATACCAGGGACCAGCTGCTGCTGCTGTTACTGCTGGGACTCTGCTCTTCGGTTCTCTTCCCTTGCCCTCTTCTCGTTTCCCCCCTCACCCTTCCTCTTCTCGTTGCTTCGTACCATCGCGAGAGCTCTTTCTCGTTGTGCATGCAGCGTGTGCAGCAGCAACACGAGTGCAACGTGCAACCAGAGGGCTCGGCGAAGCATCGAGACCGTGCAGCAGCGACGCGTTTCTCACAAAGGCGAACCCTGCATACAACATTTCTGTATATATATATACGTATATATATACTATCCAGGGCTTTGGACGACCAATCCACGTACATATCCGTGGATATCGCGATCCATATTATGTATATACTATATGGATTGTACATATGTATTATATAAACCTTTGTATATACTACAGAGCATATATTTACACGTATAGTTATATAAATAAAATGGTCCGATAGTATTATACGTTTTACACATATTATCAACGGAGAGACAGTGAAAATTCTGTATTTCGGTCGTTGAATTTGTAAAAAGATGCTCGAAATTCCTTGGGGACCTTACAAACCCAGGCAAATTGTGATTTTTGTACCGCTAAGTACCCAAATTTTTTAAATTTTCGATGTCTTGCTGATTTTTTTGTATAATCACAATCGTCGGTTTTGTTGACAGTCCCGGAAGGAACCAAATTGAACTGACAAAAATTTAGTTACATCCGTAAATATTGAATTGATCTTTTTCAACAGAATTGGCTTATCGAAACTCTGAAAGTTACAAAATAATTTGATGGATGAAAATTATAATACGGTTGGAATATTGTTTAATCCGGGCGAAGGACTAGCGAACTTTCGTGAATAATGTATATACGCGTTCGATATTTTCTAGAGAACGGCTCGAAGAAGAGATGTGGGGGAAAAAAGGCAGCCTCCGGCGTCGTCACGACACGTTCGAGTATACACATTTGTATATTGTGTACATTGAACAACGTTTTTGTCGCGACGCCCGTGTACGCAGACTTTTTCAAGCGCGTGAGCCTGATGCATGGGCCGTAATAAAAGCCACACTCGGTTGTGAGCTCGTGTATGTGAGTCTATACACGCGAAAACAAAAACACACGAAAACCCAATATCGATTAGTGGCGAAGAAAAGACACGCGTAAATTACATCGATTTTCGCATTAAAACGCACTTTATGCTGTTTTCTTGGCTAGCAATGAATATATACGAGTGCGCGCATATCGAATGAGCAAACTGATGCATAAAATATGCTCCCATAGTCCATCGGCGACTGTAGATTCCACTCTAACTATATTTACAAATGAAAAACGCCCGCGGTTTTACCGCGAGGTACACGCTAATGTATATACGTGTAAATGTATGTATAAATGTATATGTATACGTATTTATGTATTCCGAGTGCAGAATAGTTCTGGTCGGGACTATCGGGACCGCGGTCAGGGTTCCCGGGGTCCGCGTATACCTGAGGCTTCCTCATCCATACCTCCCAGGATCTAAGCTCTCTTCGTTTCCCTCCGCTCAAAACCCATAAATACACACTACACATTCTCGCTTCTTCTTTTTCTTCGACTCGGTTCTTGAATTTTTCTTCGACTCTCCGCACCTTTCGTGCTGACTGTCTTTTACTTTCTCGCCCGCAAGTACCCCCGGTAAATTTATTTTTCTCCATACCTCGGTCGAAAGTACGTGATTCCCGCATCGATTTCGATGCAGAAAGTGCGACATTCGTGCATTGGTAAAAAAAAAACACAATCGCCCTCTGATCGGGAGCAAATAGTATTTTCGGCTGCCACGACTGCCGAAAGTGACTTTCTAACCGTGTTTTCTCTAATGTCAAAGTCTAATGACAGAGCTGTTGTGTTATTCCAAATTTGAATTTTTTCCATGATCCGTTTTTCTAAGGTTAGAGCTTTTTGGAAAATATCAGAGAATGAACTATTTTAAAATCAAAGTGCAAGAGGACAAATTTCGAAATTTTCGTCAACCGATCGATTTGTTGACGAATGTCCATTTAATAAAAATGAAAACTGTGCATTTCGTGAAAATATCGTTAACAATTTTTTTCATTGCAGTGGTCGTGATAAATATGATGGAAACAAATTTCTGGAATAAAAATCTTCGTAAAAAATATGATTTTACATTACACTGATGGTCGCAACGTTGCGTTCCAACGAAAAATACTTTTTCTGTGAATTTTTTGTTCAAATTCAAAAACCATGACAATTTTTCTATCAATTCTGTGTTTGGATTCTAAAAAAAATTCTTTTATTGTACGGACGAAATATTGAATAAGAATCATGAGCTCTGTTCAAGAGAAAACATAATTTCGTTGCATTCCAACGATGGAAACTTCAATATTATAATTTTATTGAATTTTGTGATAATAGATCACAAAATCATGCACTTGTATGTGTGTGTTGTGGATTATCTATTACGTAAAATTTAAAAAAATTCGTATTAGTTTGAATCAATTATTGTTTTTATTCTTCGATGATTGTGTATCTTTTCGTTGCTTTTCTTGTGTATTTGATGCCTGCCCCCGACCAGCTGGCACTCGCTTCGCTCGTGCCGCAAATGTCGGGGCAGGCATCAATACATGAAATCTGTCATGATCGATAATCTGCCGTGAATCGATCGTACTTTCGACCGGCTATGGAGAAAAATAGTATACACCACACGGGCAGAAGTTTGGAAGCCCTGAACTGCGCAACATCATGCCCTCGGCTTCGCCTCGGGCATGAAGTTGCGCAGTGCAGGAATCCCAAACTTTCTGCCCTTGTAGTGTAATATACTATCCTTACTACACCTTGACTTTTCCAAACTTCGACTATTTTGCACGGTAGTACGAGTCCAACACGTGTTTACACGGAATAAATGTCACGTTTTCTCCAACCTGACTTCTGTATAGAAGCGATGAAATGCTAAATGAAGGAAATAACCCAATCGATGGAGCGAATGTATTTTTAAAACTTCATTTTTTTATTCGAAATGTTTCATTTGCAACTTTTGGTTCAAAAGCTTAACGAAAAATTTCCCTGGTCATTTTTTGTTATAAAAGTTTTTGAACACGCGTTTTTGTTTGATTCTTAACTATACAGCCGCGCAATATTCGCGTCCATTGGGATTATCGTAACGAACGTGACTTCAATTTTATTGACTACTATAGCTGTGCTGCGGGCTTCGCCCCACAACACACCTAGTTAGCGCTAAAGAGTGTACTGTTAGCTTAATACGAAAAGTTAAAATTTTTTTCATAATCTTCAAACTTTGATTTTACGAAAATCGCTTTTTTTCACAAACTGGCACTGCAGCTACCGCTCATTATCTTCGTTTTCGAATTTTCTTTGAATTGGTAATTCTCGATTTTTGATTTATTATCATTTTTTCGTTGCTTGTGAACTTTGGAAGTGGAAAACATGACGAAAAATGTGATTTTTAGGTTCGGGTTCCCAAAAAAAAAAAAAATTATCGGAATGCAATACAGTCCAAAGTTTATTCTGATTGATGAGCTTCATTCCTGTGAAAGATTCATCAAAATTGGTTCAGTAGTTTTTGCGTGAAAAGGGCACAAACACAATTTTGTAGTAGAGTTTTCTGTATATAGAGAATATGTATACGACGAAATTTGTATAACGAATGTAAAAGTTCATATGACATCGTCGGTTGGTGGTATTTGTAACATGTGCTAACTGAGCTCTCACGGATTCTCGAGGCCCCGGAACTTATCGGAGTCCCTCACGCGTGCTCGTATATAGACGTACATATATATATATATATTCTTATATATGGTACGACTGGCAACGATCGTCGGAGAACGTACACGCGCATATAGGGACGTACATGAGGCCAATACACGAGCAGGCGTAATTCCGGCGAAACGACGGGAGGACGAAGACGATGTAGAAGCAAAAGCGAACGGCGAGAACCGCGACGAGAGAACCGCGCTTCGCGGGCGTGTATAACGCGCGGAGCGCGGTCCGGGCTCGCGGACCCTCACATCCTGTCTATGACAGGATGGCTGATGGCCGACTGGGCTCTCTCTTTCTCTCTTTCGCGATATGTGAGCCATGCATGCTTCCCTCGATAACTTTGCCTTCTCTCGCTTGCTTTTTCGCATCGGTCCGCACTCCCCATTTCTCTTTCTTTCTCTTTCGATCTCTTCGGCGCTCTCTCTGTCTCTCTTCGTCTCTGCCTTCTCACTTTCCTTTTCTTCGTCTCTCTCTCACACTCTCCAGTTGCCTCGAAACGCCCGCCTGCCTTCTGCCCCGTCTCACGGGGGCCTGTTACTCTTAACTGGCATTTCCCCTCCCTCCCTCTCTCTCTCTCTCTCTCTCTTTCTCTCTTTCTTTTTTTATTTTCTTCTTCATTCGCTTCGCGGTTGAGCCGCACCCGCTCAACACATCATCCGCCATATCGAGATGCATCCAGGCATATTCATATACACTCTGCTGCAGAGCATCCGTTATCACGGACAATGAGATGCTTTTCTTCCAGCTAAACGGCACGCCGTTTCAATTGTCTTGCTGGCCTATCGCACCGGTTCGCCTAGTGCTGGACACGTTCGCAAAAAGAGCTCAATAAAACATCGTCTCGTCACGTATTTTTCATCCAAGCTCAAAGATTCTTCAGCAAGTTCGTGATACCTCGTCGAAGGAATGTGTAAGCCTCAAACTTTGGAGTAAAAAATTGGGATATTTGTGAGGAGCAAGTATATCGGTGAAAAATTTCATAACAACTTTATAAATGTCTGTGTTGAATGTCACGGAGCGAGAATCTAAATGGCAGTGTCCAAATTGTTAAGAAGAAAGTTGTTGAACGAAGTAAAAGTTCTTAATCGAGCTTCCGGTCGAAAGTTAAACAAGAAAAAAAAACGAGAAAGAAAAGAAAAATTGTATTGCAAAAGCTGCGTGAAATGTGCATCGTACGGGGTGGGAAGTTTCAATGTTTTTGCGGCGGTAAAGTAAAAGAGGGAAGTGCGAGGAAAGAGTGCAGCGCACCGAGATAAGCCGCCAAAGTTACTTATATGTATGTATATCTTTATATAAAATATATATAGATACATTTATCTACACGAGATATAACGTAGCTGAGGAAAGTGAGAGCGTTTTCATGGCGAGCATTCATACATAGTCTGAGCAAGCTCTGGGGCTACGTAACTACTGTGGCCCTGTAGAAGAGGCAACGGAGGGTGAGGAGGAGGAGGAGGAGGAGGAGAAGAAGCAGAGAGTTAGGGAGGAGAGGGAAGTATGAGGGAGGCGCGCACAAAGTGGGTCAGTGTCGCGGGAACTTGAAAAGTTCGCTTCCGTAATACGAGTGAGAGAAAGGGAGGGAGGAATGTTGTGAAAGAGAGGGACAAAAGGCATGCTGCAAAGTCGCTCGACCGCATTTATGGGTCAGCGATCGGTAAAACAGTGCGAAAGAGGACGCGACTGAGAGGAAGAAGAAGTAGGAAAAGAGATAAAGGCAACGCGTAGTAAATACGAAGAGCGAGAAACGAGAAACGAAATATATCGTTCAAGTTATATGTATAAATGTATACGACACTGAAAAGAGCGATAGAGGGAGAAAGCCAGAGAGGGAGAGAAAGATTTCTAGCAGAGAGGCTGTGCGCGTGACTCACCAAGATAGTTGGATCAGTTGAGGGAGTTTGTATGGTACGTGTGTTTCGTGGCTGGACTGTTAAATCCCGGTACTTTGCTCTAAATCCCTCCAGCTTCTGTCTTTCCCTCCCTCTCTCTCTCATCTTCTCTCTCTTTCACTCGTTCTCTCACCATTTCTCTATCTCTTTGTGAATGATCCTTCCTCGTTACCTGTATCATTGCTTTAACCTCGCCGGTAAATCGCATTTTCAACCCTTCCTAAATATCCATCCTTCAGCCCCTTTTCAAAACTACTTTAGAAACAACACGATTCTCTCGGTCATTCCTGATTTTTACAGAATTATATAAATGTACGCTTGCAACCTCGGCACGTCACCAATTGCAAGAAAAGTCACCTGTTCATAGTTCACAAGAGCAGATCCAACGCTCTGTGAATGCTGCAACAAGTTTTCAACACCATAACCGGTGTCCACACCTTTACCATCATTTTCGTACACTCTTATCTCAACGTCCTTGGGATCTTGACAATGAAACTAAAGAGAAATTGCTCCGATGACGTGGAATTTCATTCGATTGTGTTGCAGAATTTATTTTTTACAGATCCCGAAGGAAAGCTTATTGTTTCTTGATATTCTCCACGTAATAGTCGATAATCGCTCGGTATTTATTGGAGAAAGAGGAAGTTTTCTGAATACAGTTCGTGTATATTGATTTTTTCAAGAAAATCTATGAGCTCTGTAACGAGCATAGTGTTTGCCACTTCTGAATGAATTTTTCAACGATTCTCATCGTCTTTATAAAAGACGTTCGTACGACGTTGAGAATTCTCAAAAATTGCAATTAGTTTGAACTTTGCCAGATATTTTTAAGACTGCTCGAGGCAATGATTTTTATTTCAGCTGAGACTACGTGCCTCAATTGGACGTTGTACAGTGCTGTGAGTTTCATTTAAGAAGTAAAGCTTTTCTATTTACTTTTTGCACATTCCACGTACAAAAGAAATGCCGAGCACATAAAAACAGAATTGCGAGAAAGTAAGGGAATATATACCTAGAGTAGAGAAACGCAGACGGATGATTTTTGCCTGGCGCATTTACGTCGTTTTCTTCCGGACGAAACAGACTCCGCGAGATCGGTGTTAGCTTGCTCGAGGGTCGCGAGTCGGCCCCGCGGGAGGATGAGGAGAAGGACGAAGTTGAAGGGTGGCAAAGTAGGTGGAGGAGCATATAGATGTATATATATTTATACGTATAGAGATATATATGTTTGAAGAGGGAGAAACGGCGATGTGAGACACGTGGAATAAGAGTGCGGAGTATATGGAGAGCTAGCTGCGAGGTAGGGCAAATAAGGGACCGTGAGAAGATGGGAAGCACGAGAGAGAGAGAGAGAGAGAGAGAGAGAGAGAGAGAGGGAGAGGGTGAAAACGCGGCGTTTGCTGTGAGAAAGTGGCCGGGAGGTTGGTGAGGGTGTGAGAGAACGGAAGAGGAGGATGCGCAGGAAAAGAGAAAAGAGAGAGAGAGAGAGAGAGAGAGAGTGTGTGATAAAGGAGAGGTGGTCGGAGGGCAGAAGGGAAGTAGAAACGAGCCTGGCAGCAAGAAGGAGAGGGTGGGCTTGCAAGGACGCAGATAGGGCAGACCGTTATTTAGCTAGCCGCGCGGGCGTCCCTTCGCGACCTAACTCACCCCATTTCAACCTCCTTCAACCACCCACCCGAGCTATACGCTTGCCTCACTCGCACCAAACGACGTTGCTTCCAACGCCCTCGCTCTCGCGCTTTCTACCTCCATCCGAGTACATATATACAAATATATATACACGCGGTATATATGTGTATATTACATTGCGCTGCTGGCGTTACTGCTGCGTCTAACTTGCCCCCTTTGGCCATCCCATCGTTTCACCCTCCGGACCATCAACCTACCCCTGAATTCTACCGTGTCGCGTCCTTCCGAGCTCCCATCGCGGCTACATTGCTCTCCGCGCTATATATGTCTACTTACTGTACGTGTGTCTATATTTTGCACGTGTGAACGTTCAGTCCCAATAGCAAGACTATGTATGTATTTTCTCCAAGTTCTCCCTGTACCTCGCTCCTAGGTTCCACCGACCAACGCTAAGGTACATTTGGACGTGCATATATACAAGTGTTGTACTTGTACTATATATATTGAAGCTTTGCCCAAAACCATGTATATATGGACCATTCTACTTAGGATAAAATCTCAAAATTTTCAGCTTTTTTTATCAAGCCCCGATCTACGTGGTCGCAGCTACTCGATCGTCTCTTCAAATATTCCGACGCAAAAGCATTTATTCCGATTCGTATTTGTTTTTGGCAAACAAGCGTTATGAATTTTGAAGCCCTCAGGAAAATAGTGTCCAGCTTAAGGTTCAAGATTGAATTTATTCGATCGATATAAAAATTTTAACCCACGTTATTCTTCATTATTTAAAGCTTCAAGGTGGTAATGCTTTTTGTTAATAACATTATTTGAACTCATTATTTTAGACGGAACGACGCGTGTCTAATAAAATTTGTGTCTATGTTTGATTAATTTCATTTTTTCCTTTGCAGTGCAGTTTCCTTTGGTTTCTCAAAAGAACGCGAAAGAATCTTAAAAAAAAGTCCGTCGCGTATGGATCAGGAAATAATGGATATCGTGTGCTTTTTCCATGAAACTTTGACAACCGATGAATTTGGTCAAGTGAAGGGGAAAGAATTGGTCACAGAGGATGTTGATTGAGCAAAAATCTTTTGTCATGAATTTTTCTTCTTTTTCTCAAACTCCTTCCATTGTTAGAGGTGTGGAAATATTCTCACAATAACATCAGACCAGGACGTTTGTTCGAAATTCATAAAATGTTGTTAAATCGTGTAAGATTTAAGGAGGGGGAACGCTGCATTTTTCTAGCAATTTTCCGTTTCTGGACATCAATTTGCTCCTATAAAGGGACCAAATTATTTCAAAATAATCAAACCATTTTCTTGTCAGACATGCAATTGTCCAGTTGACACGGTGAATGTTTTTAGAAAAAGTCAATGTTTTTTTGTGAAATGTGACGCTCTGAACGAAATGAGGGACAATGAGAAACGGTGAAAAATTCTAGACGACACGAAAGGGATATAGAATTAAGACTCGTACGAAATCCTTTGGCTAATTAATGTACCCTGGACGTGAGCAAAGAGTCTTGAAAGATTCAATCGCAGTTTCGACCCGACTAGACTCTAACCTCTGTTTGTGACTCAACCAATTTTGATGAATCTTTCAGCAGAAATGAAGCTCATGAATCAGAATAACTTTGAGGATTGCATTCCGATAATTTTTTTTTTTTACCCCGAACCAAAAAATCACATTTTTCGTCATATTTTCCACTTTCGACGTTCACAAGCAACTAAAAAATGATAATAAATAAAAAATCGCTAATTAGCAATTCAAAGATGATTCGAAAACAAAGATAATGAGAGGTAGCTGGAGTGCCAGTTTGTAAAAAAAAAGTTATAGCGATTTTCCTAAAATCAAAGTTTGAAGATTTTCAAATTTTTTTTTTTTTAATTTTCAAATTTAGCTAGCTGTACCCTTTAGCACCAACTATAGGTGTGCTGCGAAGCCCGCAGACACGGCTAGTCCGTTTATAAAAGGCTGCAATTACCGGTAAAGTTGTGGAAACTCTAAGCGAACATTTCGCAAATATCCATATTCTTAGTAAATCGCGAAGAAATTTAAAAAAAAACACAGATCTTTTCCGACAGTCCAAGAACTAATGAACAAAGATGAATGGGCAAAGAGAAAAAAGCTTGGCAAACAATGCTTCAGAGCAGTAACCACATTTTTACGATCGACCTACTTTTCTTTAGCTCTACAAAGATAATAGTAAAGAATTCGGCCACTTTCTTCATCTCGTACTCCATGTAGGTACATATACATATATTTTGTGATGTACGTAGCATATCGTGTACGTTTACCGTAAAGACGAAACTAGCGATCGATACGCGTCTATGTATGCCAAACTCGCCTATACGTACGCGAACTATAGATCCACTATTCTCTGTATACAGTTGCTTTAGACAAGAATAGATATATATATATATACATATAAATGTACGCGGAATATGTGTTTGAAAGGCAAAGTACCTGTTTGCCCAGTAGCGGTCGGACGAGCAGAGAAAAAGTTTATATTGCCGGACTTTGCCATAATCTCGGATAATTGACGGAACTCTCCCCTTCTTATACGAATATATAGATACGTTTAGCAAGTATATGTGTGTATGAGTCGTTATAGCTGTATAGAATGGGCGAGGTATAGGAAGAGATCGCGTGGGAGGGTGTATTCGAAGCTTTTTGTTTCGCGATCGAACTGCCGCTACTTCTGTTAGCTGTTGTTGTTTAGTTGCTGGTACAGAAATATGTGTATGTATATATCTGTACTTATCGTGGTAGGAGGTTCAACTTTTAGTCAGAGAGCACCTGCAGTTCCGCTTTGCAAATTTTCCCAGCGCCCGATTTGCACTCCACCCTACTCGGTGCTTCAACCACTTCCGGTCCTCATGCACACGTTTTCGTATTTAGTCGACGGCGGCTGTCGACTTCGACGATTGCCCAATTACCAAAAGAACTATTGCGAGAACTCAACCGAGTGAGCTCCATTATTTGCTGAAAAACAATTTCCTCCACCAAACCATTTTTCCGTTTCGCCCTTTTTGTGCTTTTTTTTTTTTACTTTCGTTCGTCGCGTCGTCTTCGTCGTCGTGTTCCGTACTGACGTTTTCGATTTATGAGACATTGATCGAACTTTCTATCAATTTCTCTGTTTTATTGGCTTATTTTCTTTCCCCGCTCGAGTGACCGGTGAAAAGATTTTTATTTTTTTATTCCCTATGAAAACGTGAGAAATTCGATGCGTTATGCAATTTGATATTCGAGCGATGGACTTTCCAAAGTTACGTTACGACAAATCCGATTAACGCATTTCGATCTTAAACAACGAGGTCAACAACACAAAATATAATGATCGTTCCAATTTACCGTTAATCTGCGTGCAGATCTTTTGAAAAAGATTATTTCTGAAGCGAACTGCAGCGAGTTTTTCAAGTATAAGACTCGCTCACTTATTCATTTTTGTTTTCTTTCGCCTTAACCTTAGCACGTTGGACAAATTTTCGCCATTTCCGGGTTGGATGCGGCTGAGCCGCGGGAAAACAGGACGGAGTGAAAAGGGAGGAAGGGTCGATGCGCAAAAGAGCAGCATAACAGGGTATACATAGAAAAGCCCGGGGAAAACGAGGGTTAAGTATGAGAAACGAGCAGGGAGAGAGATCGATTTTGGGGCGAATTTTCGCTGCGGAGAAAGCGCTCCAGGGTTAGGGCTTTTTCTATCTACCGCTTTATTATGTATACACACATTGATATATACGTATATATACAAACATAGATATCTGTGTATAGAGAAAGGGAGAGAGAAAGAGAGAAAGCGAGCGAGCGAGGAACATGTATATATATTCGCCCTTTCCTCTATTTGCGCGCAGGTAAAAGCCCCGCGAGGGACGCGAAACGCTCGGACACGGGGTGTTCGGTAACGAGAAAAGCAGCGAGTTCGTTGAGAGAAGGAAAAAAGAAGAAAAAAAAACATCGCTATGGGATACATCTATGTGTATATCCATGTGATCCGAGTAGAGCCTCTCTGGATCTGAGGGCGGAACCAAGAACGACCGTGACCGAATATACATTGGGAGGAAAAAAAAAACCTCGGAGCGCAAGTTTCGGAGCTGTGAAATAAAAATCCTTACCAACTGGCCTTCTCCCCATTTTTTGTTGCATTTTTCCTCAAATTTGCTGACACCTTTCATGAGCTCCAAATATATAGCTATTCTTTCATTCTGGGCGAATGGGGCATTGAAATCTCTTGAAATCAGTGATTTGAGAATGAGGTAATCACGCACGGTTTTACAAAGAGAAGAATTACAATTTTTCGCTCCGAATTGCTCGGTCGATGCCGATGCATTTCACTCGACGCTACATCGCGATTAATCGAAAAGGATATCAAGAGGCGCGGTAGAGGCTCGACGCCAAGTATTTTCAAAAAAAGCGAAGCGCGAGCCCTACCGCACTTTTATTATATATATATATACCGTAGAATAGGCATTTTAGGACGTCACAGAAACTTGAAATCGTCCGCACAGAGAGACGGGTTGAGGGAAAAATCTCATATAGACTTGAATTTTCTACGATTTTGTATCTTTCGAATGTGGTCCTCGGTTGAAGAGAAATCCGTTCAGCCAATCCAGAGAAATCTAACATTTATGATTTTGGTCGCGCGTTTTGGGAACTTTTTTGTTTCTCGGAGTTTCTTGGTAAATCATAATTTCACTAAAAGAGAAAGTTATATGCATTTTCATTAAAAATGACAAAACCCCGAATTTTCTAGTGAGCGTCGAATTATCGGGCGGGGGGGGGGGGGGGGGGGGGGCTAGCGAGATGAATCTGGGTCGCATCGCGATTCAGTGAAAACAAAAAGAATACGTTCGAATACTTAATGGAAGGTGATTGTGTGAGATCGTCGAACGAGCGATACCATCATCAGGAATTGAAAATGTCTCGGGCACGACTAATCGCGCTGTCGCGCTGAGAGAAGACGAGGCAAAGAAATAAACGAAAAAAAGAGGAGAGCAGAAAACAAGAACGGGGCTAGAAGCTCCGAAAGATCTCCCGGTGTGCACGAATCGCGAGATTGCGGGGTTATTCGAGTATATATAGGAGGGATCGCTGCTGCTTCTCGTGCTGCTACTGCTGATGCAGGGAAGAAGTAAGCGCGTGAAAAAGGAAAAGAGGGCGAGAAGAAGAGACGGACGTAGGCAGTTTTCTTGGGATGGGCGTACGTGCGTGGCGATCCCTCACGTTCGCTCTCAGCTATTCCGATATGCGTGCGCACACATTTATGTACTTTCGGATCTACCCTTCACTTCGTCCCCCATGGTTTAATATGTGCACGGGCTATTCCAGGTACAATAAGTTCGTTTATGACCGAGGGTAATTTGTTCACCCTTTTAAATCTTTTTTATTAGACGCTATTACAGCAAAAAGGGGTCAAGTGTCGAGCTACCCATTAAATATGAGTTTGCAAGCAAGTTTTTAATAACAAGTACGAAAGTCAATTAAGAATGTTGAGTCCCAAATCGCAAATGATAAGAAAATTCTGAAAATTCGGTAGGTTTTTGTATGAAGTATTTAAGAGATCGTGTTAAAATTTCACGACCATCGAAGCTCGTTATTAAACAATTAACATTAATAAATTCAATGTTGTCAAATGCAGTCTTTTGGAAACTTTGCGATAAGTTTTTTTTTACCTCTCAATTTTTTAATATCTGCAATATCCTGAAAGCAACGGAAACGAAATGACGTTTATTGACAAATTTTTTTGTATTCGTTTAAGAAATTGTTCTTAACAAAATGTTTATTTTTTAATGACGAGCTTCTTAATCGTCGTGAAATTTTTACCCAACCTCTTAAATACTTCATACAAAAGCATATACTAAATTTTTCCAATTTTCTTATCATTCTTTGTTTCAACACTTAAGGTGGATAAATGTGATGATAGAATCCCTAAAATTTGGCAGATTTTTATATGAAGAATTCCGGAGGTGGTTTAAAAATTTCACGAGGATTAAGAAGCTATTTATTGAACAATTAACATCAACAAGTTTCATAGGTACTCAATATCCTTAAGGAGAATTGCTGCGAAAAATCTTGTCTCCAGAAAAAATAATCAAGATCCGATGAGTTTTGCTCGAGTTTTTCTTGCAAATCTTACACAATTATCTAAACTTTTGAGGACACGTGAATATTTTTCGAGAAAGGATAAAAAATTGAGCTTTTTGAAATTAGCGACCATCCTGTAAATCTCAATAGTCACGCCGGGGCGATTGGGTTATAATTTAATGCACACCTTCGTTGGACCGTTTATCGGCAATGGAACGTGAATCGAATTGAAAAAAATAATCATTTTGAATCGAGCTGAGCTCGAGCTGAGCTGTTATTTCAAAAGTATTCCCTTCCAAATGATATTTCGCCAAAAATTCACTCATCATGGGAAATGTTCGATTCCTCATGCGTTTTTTAAAAGAATATTTATGAAACACTTTTCGTGAGCCCCCCGTTAAGCCAGTCGCGGTTACGCACAGCAGGTTCGCTGTTTTCTGTTGGATGGCGAAGTTTGGTAAAAAAAAAGGTGAAAACTTGGATTCGTTTGAATGAGAAGTTTTTTTACTCTCGTGTCCGCGCAAGTGTCTTTTTTTGTGTGTCCATCTGCCAGTGTTTTCCAAAGATTTCTTCCCAGTCGAGTACGTAGAATTAAATCGTCGACATCTTTATCATGGCACTAAACATCCACGAGGTACGCCATCGATGTCAAAAAAAAAAAAAAAAAAAAAAAAACAGAAAAAATTATGGGGAAGAAATACTGAAGAATTGTCTTTGAATTTATTTCCCATGAGTCTGCAATTATGCCAGTGAAAAGTTGCAGTGATTTGGCGTTGCTGTGTCGAAGAGAAGGATTATTTCAACAAAAGGCAAAAGCGGAAATCTCCCACTAGCCAATTGATACGTTCAGTGGACGCGTCAGAGTGTCCCCACTTCCGGTCTGAGCGGAAATGAGCCTCTCTTGAAATCGAGCCGATCGAGTTCGTTATTTAATTAAAGGAAATTAGGAAAATCGACAAACTCAAAACCGATTGGCTTAAAATTATTTGTAAATATTAAATCTTTCAAACGAATAGAAATTCTATGCTGGGAAATGCGATAATTTAGAGTTATCATTTTCAAGGGCAATAATGATTAATCGAAAACTAGAACTATTGGAGTGTCTCGTCAATATCTTATTGCGATAGAAAAAAATGTTATATCGTTTGACGCAGCGAAATACGAAGATTGATGAAAATTGACAATGGACCTTTAATAATTAGATAAATAAATAAGCTGTACGTGCTTAATTCGCATGTTGACAAATTTTCCAGTTTTGCCAGCTCACGAAAATTATGACGCGGTTTGGTTGTGCAGGCCAAAATGAAGAAGAAGGATTTGGTGGTTAAATGGGCGAGGAATTAGCATCGCGCGCGCGCAGGGCTTTTGACTCATCGGCTTCTAGGATACTTTTGGACGACGAGCCCCGTGTACATATGCCATCCCCCTTTTTCGTTGGTACGGTACGCCGGGCCCTAAACCCCGGCTTTTCGTCCGACGCGTCATGGACCGCCTGCTGTTCAGTGCATGGCTATATAGGTGTTGGAAAAATCCGAAACGCAAAGAAGAGGAAAAGATATAAAGAGAGAAAGAGAGAAAGAGCGATGCAGCAGAGGTCTATGAGGAAATAATCGCGAGACGGCGACTTCGCATAACGGTGTTGGCAGTTTGGGACAAACCCGGCCGGCATTTCTTACCGGAAAAATGCTTTCTAGAGGCAATAACAGCAGGATGGTTACAAAGCGGAGTAAAATTCGTGTCGCATGTCCACGTAGCATAACCCATGCAAATCCCTGTCCCCTCCCCCGCACGCTCCTCATCCTTTCCTTTACACTCTCACTTATTTAATCACTTCTCTGTCTGTACGAACGTTTAAGTATGCAAATGAAATTATTTCAACGAAAATCCTCCTAAAGTCCCTATTTCCAAGCTGAAATTTTCTTTTCTCGATTAGTTCGATCGATATGCGATTAAATGACGAATTCAATCATGAGCCCCTTTAAACCTGCTCGCTAATCAAATATAAACTTGCCCACGAAAATATGAACCAGCTCCCTTAACCATATTTGCAGGAAATTCTTTAACATGCAAACAATCATCAGCCACACCGTCAAAGTCTCTCAAAATTTAAAGGTCCCGAGGGCATTTAAACGAGCCCGAAAATTTCAAAACAGCAGGCAAAATTACGCGAAACCATGACTATTTTTTTTTTTCACAAAAAAAAAACCATTCTCGTATTAATTTGTTCTCGTTAATCATCCACCCCCATTTTCATGAACGAGCCCTGCTTGCATGAAGCAACGCTTATCAATAAAGACACGAGAATGCCGCATGGAATGTCTTGGAGAATTGTCAAACTAAAGAAGAGAAAAAGCAGCTGTGCAAAGATGAATAAAAACTTTTCATTATGAACAAGTTTCGTGAGCAGTCGAAAAGCGAAGCGTCGTGGACGACGCGACGCGCGTATTTCATTGCGGGTGTCATCCTGCGAGCGTGAAGGCAAAAGCGTGGTTGTAAACGGTTGTCGAGGGGTCGTGAAAAGGGGGCACAGAGGGAAGAGGGGTGGAGCGGAAGAAGGGCGGGGAGAGGGAGCAGGGGGCTAACGACGCGAAGCGAATAGGACGAGGGGGTAGCGGGGAAAGGAGCAGAGACGAGAGGTTTACAAAACGCGAAGGGGGCGAGGTTGGAAAGTCCCAAACAGACATTTTGCCAGATTAGGATGAGGCCGCGGTGCGAGGTCGGATTCTCGCTTTTCGGTTATATACCTAGAAAGCGGTCAAAAGCGCTGAAATCGCTGGGCTCTCTATATATAGATATATATGATCGAAATGGTCGCGACCACCGAAGAGCTCATTTCATAAGCTTATCCCAACGCTTTTACGCCCTTTCGTTCCTCAACCGAGACCCAGAAGTTACGAAGGAGAAACTCGCATTTGCCGTTTCTTCTTTTGGTATACATAACCGCCCCCGTTCACAGTTGGACTCATCGTCGAGTCGCGTCCGCGCTACGGGCAACCCAAAAGATATACAACCCTCTTACACAAGCATATATACAAATACGACAATCTACGGTCTTTAATATATATGCGTGTACGAATTTCCGTAGATTTTAAAGACGGTGGAATGTTTGGTCGCCCTTTGTTCACCCATTACAACAGTGAATCATTCCGCAGAGAGGGAACACCGAGCAAAAATTGTTCCAACCCTCAATATGGCGAAGCTCGTATCTTGTAATGAACGACTAACCCACTTTTTTTTTTTTTAAATCGAATCATACAAATCTCATTTTTCAGTCATTGCGATGCCACCCTAGTAGCCCCCTTTGCAGCATATTCTTTTGAAGGTCATTGTCAAGGTCAAACGAGGAAATTGCCAAATGGAGGTGAAAAATAAAAGTGAAACTGCACTAATGGAAAATTTATTTGATTGCATTTTCTTTCTAATTGTGTCATTGCTTTGAATCTCCGACTGCACAGCCGTTTTTACCAAAACGTATTTTTGTCCAATATTCACTTTTTTCATTGAGATTATTTCTGATGTACGACGAAACGAAAAAAAATTGCAATAAAAATATCACCAGGGCAAAGGCACGCGAATGATTTGGAAAACGAAACAAAAAATGCAAAGTTTACGGAATTAATTGAAAACAGCGATATTTCAGACGTAGATAAAAAGGAAGAATTCCGTGGCAATAACAGAGCGAATTTACGAATCGTCGATTAAATAATTCGTCTCACAAATTGATTTCCCACAAGATGTTGTGGACTCCATATCGCGGCGAGAGAAGCGTCAATAACAGAACCGCGAATTCCTCGTAGTTCATGGAGCTCTTCTCAGATATATACGGAAGTTGGAGAGCAAGTTTTTTCCTCGACACACAACATTATAAGGGTGCGAGGGCGAGAAATAGTGTGTACCGACGAGGGGTAAAAATATATTTCCTTGTAACGCAAGGGTGAGTTGTGCTCTCGCGTTTTTCTCGCTCCCTTTCCATTCTCATCGTTACCCCTTGGCGCTATACACTGCGAGTATACATCGTCAACCCCTATCCTGCTAATATTGCACACTCATTCCCCCCCCCCCCCCCCTTTTCTGATTGTTGTTTCCCCGCGCTTTCTTCTATTCTCTCTATTTTTCTCGATCTATTTTTTCTCCCAATTATCGTTCTATTTCTTTATTCTTTGCTCTATGTTCATTTTTCTCGCTTGCTCTTTGTATTACTCTCGTTAACTCGCTCTTGCTCTTTCGTTCGTTATTGCGTTTCGTCTCTTTTCCTATACCTCGGGCTGGCTTGCCGGAGAAAGTGAAGGACAATTGGCGGCATCGCCGTAGCGCGGAGACGCTCGGCTCGCTAAACGAGACCGCGGACGCCGGCAAGCAAACGAACCCTCGTTTTCGTCGTCTCCGAGACGCAGAACCTTTGGCACCAACGGTAACCACTTTATATGTACATACAGACATATATATATATATATATAGAGTGCTTACCGTATATATATTCATTTCAAACTGTCTATATAGATATACGTTTATATGTATGTATATAGGATATGCGTCGCAGAGAAAGGCCCAACAAACATTAACCGGACCGCCCGTTGGGAACCGGGGAAAAATTATCGCCGAGAAGTTCTCCGAGCTGTGCAGAACACATCGCGCGCCCGCCACGCCTGGATATTCGCCTCTCGGTGCGGCGTCACTCTTTTCCGTCCTCTCTGCCACGAATCACGTTTACTGCTTGAACAATGAGACCCCATGTATATATAAAAACCCAGCAATAAACTCAGGGTCACTCGATGCTCTATTATTGTGAATTCTTTTCATATTTCCTCGTTGTCATCGTTCACCCTCAAGTTTTGTTTCAACAACCGATTCTGGATTTCTGCATTTTTCGAGCGGATCGGATCGAGAAGAAATTTCTTTAGAAATCAATCGAATTTATTAACTGACTAGCCGTTCCTGCGGGGTCCGCCCCACAGCACACCTAGTCGGTGCTGAAGGGTACAGCTAGCGGCGTAATATGAAAAGTTAAAAATTTGATTTGATTTTAAACTTTGATTTTACGAAAATCGCTATAATTTTTTTTTTTTTAACAAACTGGCACTCCAACCATCGCTCACTATCTTCGTTTTCGAATTATCTTTGAATTGGTAATTAGCGGTTTTTGATTTGCTATAATTTTCTAGCTGCTTGTGAACTTTGAAAGTGGAAAATATTTATTTATTTATAATATAATAAATATTATAAAGAAAATATGACGAAAAATGTGATTTTTTGGTTTGGGTTACCAAAAAAACAAAAATTATCGGAACGCAATACAGCTTAAAAATTATTTTGATTAATGAGCCACATTCCTGTGAAAGATTCATCAAAATTGGCAGAAACACAATTGTGTAGTAAAGATTTCTGTATATAGAAATAATTTTGAGTTTATATTGATTTCCATATTTTCGGGTATCACTTTATTCAGAATTCAAGATTATTCAAATTTTGGGCAACGTTGAAATGTGTTATTGCAACATTTGCTAGAATATTTTATTCCTCAGGTGTCAGAATGCAATTCGTCTCAATTCATAATTTTTTTTGTTTTCAGTAACTTCAAACGGTCGAAATTAGTCTCACGAACAGGGACTTTCCCATAATATATTCCAGAGCTGAGTTTCGTTCGTTTTATAGATACATCGTTGTAAAAGAAGGACCGTGTATACATTATTATTATCATAATCGGGGAAAAAGAGACGCCTGCGATATAGCCTGTATTTCGTGACTGTCGAGATTTCACTGTTGGGGGCTTCGCTCGGCTTGCAAACACTGCGCTGGCAAAAAGTATTTTACCACCCATTGAACTCGGGTGTGTTTGGGACAACACAATTAAAAGTATAGCTTTGTAACCAAAGGTCTCTCTTCCTCGTATAGTCTCGGTGGGACTTTGAAAGCGTGTTTTCGCCACTTATTTATGACATGCAACGAATTACTCCAATGAAATCATTTGCAGTCGTTATTTTATGTGAAATGTTGCTTTCTCAGTGCTGGACATTATTCTGTCCCCTCAAAACCGGCCCCGTGAGTCTTTTTTTTTTTCATCGAAACTTTCAACCATTGGCGAAGAGAAAAGAAAGTTAATGACATTGAACGGAAAAGCTTAAGGAGCTCTAATGCATGTGCGCGGACTGCGGCAGTGGATGTTTGTTGGAATTTAAAAAAACTGATGGCTTTCCCGCAGCACTATAGATACGCTGAACAATCACTCAATCGCTATCGCAATGAAAAATACTTATGAAAAAGTTACAAATTCGTTGAAAATCTATATTATCGCTTAAAGCGACCACTCTGAAGATGAAGAAATCGGATGTACACAGTTTTCCGTTTTCCGCCATGTCCTCCGATCCTTTTGTTGCTAAATGCAGAAAAAACTTGTCTCTCAAAAAGACAGTACTCGTACAGCAGGCTTTATAAATACTCGAAATAAATAGAAGGAAATAGATTTATAAAGGTATCTTTATACGAGGCAACCGAGGGGAAAAGAAGTCCTTTGGAGTGCTGGAATTGTCGGCACATAAAAGTCGATAAGGGCAATAGACACAAAGAAAGACAGAAATAGAGGATTTCTATCTAGTCTAACGGGTACTCTATTTTTTCCGCATTTTTTATTACGCACACACCTACACATACGTCGATGTGGGTGTCTGTATGTAAGAGTATATAAAAAAAACGTATATAAATTCCGAATGGTACGTAAAAATACACACTACCCTATACATCGAGTCCGAAGGATCGTTCAAAAGCGTGGAACACTTCCTCGATCACTTTTATTTATAACCATATTTTGATCCGCACGAGGATACAAGGAACTTGATCTAATCGACACATCTGAAGGGCAGACCAGTCAATAGCGACGAGTGAAATGTTGGATGAAATATACACATACGTGCAGTACTCTGCAATAAGAAAGCAGGAAGCATAGAAACGTTGCCCTCATCGGCGGTAAGAAACACTATATACAAGTTTTCCTCTTTAACTGCCCATTGGCAGACTTTCCTTTGTCTGTACCGTACTGACGCTCTGGGTCAATGGGACCCCGTGCGTACAAAGGCCCATCTATTAGCCCCTTGATTGGTAATGATTTCTGAACAACCGTATGTATCCTACAAATAAGAAAAATGTCAAATTTAATTATTGAAATTGATATAGTTCAGAAAAATTTCGGAAGCAACCATGATTCGCGGCTGTAAATTGTTCCGGGTAAAAATGAGCCTGTTGGCAGGGACAAGTCATTATGAGAGCCCGTTCCGCGATGTGTATAATGTTTAATGAGCAACGAAAATAAAAATTCATCATTGAATACGAGGATCGAAATAAAAAATTGATATATTTCGTAATTTTATTATCGCAAATAGAATATCGAAAAAAATAGTAATTTGATGATGAAACTATTTAAATACTGTCCGGAGGTTTTGACCTTTTCGAAAAGGCTTTCAAGCTGATACGGAATAACGAAAGTATATATATGAAACAGCTTCACGTCTCTCTGCAACGTCCGGCTGCGCAAGTTCTTGTAGAAAAGTCGCCGCGGGGGTGAATTTCATCTCCCTTTTTTTTTGTTTTTTCTTCTTTTTCTCTCCGGCGGTACGACGCCCAACGAGAACGTTCGGATTCCCTCATCGCTTCTTCCACCCCCATTCTCCTTGCACGTTTTTTCCGACACGTTTTTCGGTGCGATTTTCTCTCTTTCTTTGGCTCTTTCGCTCGCTCTCTGTTTTTCTCTCCCTTTTCGCGGCTCTGTACACACGACGCTTCACAGGGACTTTAGGCTGCGCCACCCGGTGTGCACGAGAACGACGGTGGAGACTGCAAATCGCGCTCAGGCTTTGGCCACTTTTGGCCCAGTCAGGCTACACTTCCAATAAACTCGTGTCTACTCTCTTTCTCGCTGTTGTTCTCTCTTTCGCCGTCTCTTTCGGATGACGTGAGAGCGCGAGAGCTTCGTCGATATAACCATCAGGAGAGGAGGGAAAAGAGAGCCAAAAAGGGGATGAGAACTCAACGAGGGAGAAGTCCCAAGTGAACGATATATATCTATACTCCATGTAGTCTTATTGGACGTGGATTAGATAGTATAGTACGTAGTATGCGAACTGTACGATACGAGTTTTTGCACTTGTATATACATCCATCACTTATAAATATAAATATTTATCCACGTAAAAAAACTTCTCAGCTGTTTATCTGTGTCATATCTGCGCGTGGCGGAGATAAAAAACAAAACAAAAAAAGAAATCCGGCGAATGGCGACATTGTTGACGAATAACGTATCTAAAAATTGTTACGATAATTAAAGATCTCAATGAAAAATACGATTGAATCATCCATTGCCATGTTCCTTGCCAAAAACACCAAGAGACCGCGATCGAAATTTGAGGATATGTATTCTTGGATCCGAGGAACATTTTATGCAGAAGAAAAGTTTCGGGTAATTATAGTGACCAGACTGTTGGGTTATACATTCCGAAAAAAACCTCAAGCAACAAATATCTATCGTTATTTACTTTCAAAGGGGAGAGTGGTGTCACGCGGTATGCACATGCAGGCTCAGCAGCGACAATGGATAACCATTTGACCGTGGTGTCCATGTTAATTAATGGATCGTCTAATGCAAACTTGGTTTCATCGAGTGTTGAAAAAGTTGTGTGAAAGCTCTGAGAGTTTATCAGAGAACTCATCACTCATTTAATTCCGACTGCACAACACGTGTTAGGAGTTTGCGTTATTATTTCACGGGTGGTTAGATTCGTTGATCGTTTAAGTCTTCACTGATCTATATAATTTACATATATGTACATATATATTCGCTATATAAAACCCCAAGCTTATGGGGAATGTTTCGAACCCCTCGATTCGGTATGAATTAGCAAACTTTTGTCAGTAAATGTATGTAGTGTACATCGTAAATCCACTTGAATCAGATTGTCTGTATCATGAGGGTGTTGCTTCCTCCGGAGCATTTTATTGAAGTCTCAGAACGTGTTTTCGTTGTTTTTAGTTCGACTTTGCGAATGGGTGATTATGAAATCAACTAAAAATCCATAATACTCCAAAAGGAGGGCATTATATAAATCCCCGAAGAGTCAACGTTTAATAAATGGACTGTGGATTGGATGACAGATAAGCATTTTCATAGTTTGCCCGACGGCATTGGCTCCGGTCTTCATTTATCAAGAGCATCATCATCCCCTTAATATCAATCATTCACTATAGACAAATGGTTATGAAAATGTAAAAGTTAGATTGAATATGACGAAAGATATGCTGGTAACCCCATGACTGTCAAGGATGTAGGGAACCTCGATGATCTCTGCATGATTGTTGCAAACATATCAAATAACAATACCGATCGAAACTTGATAGGAACTCTTACCTTCCAATGTTTTACCGACAAAGTTAATAAAACTGAGAATTGAGAAAACAGATTCGTAAAATAAACGGTACCAGGACGCGTTTCGTAACGTTCTCAATGCCATGCATAAAAGCCGGAATTTTATAAATGCGAAAACATGAAATTCAATGAAACATTAGCACTCAAAGGGCTAAGCTCAGCTCACGGGAATATACCCATAGATTTTAGTGATCAAAGCGAGTTTTACGAATCGCACGTACCCCTTGAATGTACAATAATAGCGATACGCTCGTGGGTTAATAACTTCATCACTAGCAGAGTTTCGTCACTCTCCCCCCTTCCCCCACCCCCTCTCTCTTGCACGCAATCCTATTTGAATCTTGCAGCCCTTGTGGGGCAGCTCTCTGCACCATATTTGTAACTAAGCCCACCTCTTGTACCTGAAGCAGGTATGACCATGTTAAAACCTTCAACACACTGGCGAAACTCACTTATACCAGGGAATAGACGTATACGTGTTGCCAGTGCTAAGCAACGTGCTCTTCGGGGGTTATACCTCTTCAACTAAATTCTACACACAGACTAATATACACGTGCACATAAACATGCATATATATAGACACAAGATATGTTATATATATAGGCTAACGTTTGCAACGAAGTACACCTCGATAGGGTTGGATATACCCTGTGGCATGTGTGACTATATATATGGTGGTTCTCGCAGGGATACGCCATACCCCGTTTTCTCCATCCGCGAGTTAACTATCGTGGTGGCGAGAGAAACGCGGAAGGAGGAGGAGGAGGAGGAGAAAGCAAGCAAGAGAGTAGTGAGCCCTGGGGGTGCACAGAGGCAACGTTGGTGGCGAGAGAACGTTGCCGCTCTACCAGTCGAGCCACGTTGCTGCGCTTCTGCTTTTGCCTCTGGCCCTTCGCTCTTCCGCCTCCTTCTCTACTTCGTCCTTATCCGCCTCGCTATATAACCTAAGCCCGGTGTGTACCATCACTCTCTCTCTCTCTCTCTCTCTCTCTCTCTGCTGTACCGCCTGCTACGTAGTTTCTAATGTATACGGTACATTTCACGTAAAGGGTGACGATTTTTGGAGCCATCTACTTTTACGAAACCGTACACAAATTAAGTTCAATTCGCGAGCTGAAAGAAACTGAAGAAAACATTTTGATAAAAAGTTTCAAGAGTCTTTTGACCCAATTTCCTCATGATAACCAAAATTTTTAAAGAATTTTGACCTTTCGAACTAATTCCAAAGTCTTCTCGAATAAACGAGCCGATCTTTTTTGATCCAGACTCCAAAATGTTGTTTTATTTGTTGCGGAATCCCCTTTATGAGGAGTCTGCCGAACAAAAAGGCGTGATCAACATCAGTTTGGGTCTCAGAACAGTTGGATAAGGCCCTTTCGTCTAGGTGCCCGTATGTGTGTACGCCGGAGACCATGCAGCAGAGAATAGTACCGCTCTTGGAAAGCGCGGTCGGTTGGTCCTCGTGTGTCTGCAGCGGCTATGTATTTACACTGAGGTGGGTTTCTCTACGGTCGTTCGCGGGGTGTAGCTCTCTCTAGTACATTACATAGAGCAAGAGGAGATATAGTGAGAGAACGTAGTGCTTCGGCGTTATAGAAGGACGAGAACTAACGGAGAAGAGAGAGAAAGGGAGAGAGGGAGGAGGAGGAAAGGGGAGAGAGTGTATGGTGAAGTAGAAAAGGGGGTGGTATGGGTACAGGGTGAAAGGTATAGAGAACGAGCATTGAGGCCGAGCGAGAACGCGAGAGCTGGATTGGGTTCGGTGAGAAGGTGGTTGTGCGGGATGAAGAGCAAGAGAGCCTCAGAGGGTGAGGTTTCGACGTTCGCGCTACCTTTAGACCTCTATATATGTGTATACAACATCTCCACCGATATAGACATATATATAGCACCCTGAATCCATATATATATATAGCTATACATAACAAGGCGAAGAGAACCCGCCGTGGAGAAGCTTGAGAGGTATAAAGCTGGAGAGAGACAAAATGGAGAAATTGGCAAAGTAAGACAGAGAGAAACGAGGAGCGCAGCGCGCGCGAGAGCCGTTCGTTTTCGCTCCTCTCCGCTTCTCCCGTTCCCTTTGGGTTTCTCTCAACACATAGCGTGTACGTGCAAGCACATCGCGCTCTTTCCTCTTCCTTTCTTTCTCTCTCATACGCTTCGATAGCGTTCGCGCTATGTGTACGCGAAGAGACTGAGACGGAGAATACCGAGGTCCGCGAGAGCGAGGTTCTCTCGTGAGCTCCTGCTGCTGCTGTTGCTGCTGCGAGAGCCCACACTCACTAAGGGATGGGGATGGGGGCTTAGGAGGGTGAGAGAGTAGTGTGTCTATACATATACATATATATATGTGTATATTCACGAAGTTAGCGAGAAGAAGGCCGGCGAGGGTTGCGCGATGAGAGAGAGAGACGCGAAGGGGGGAGGGTTAGGAGACAGCTGCAGGCCATGCGAGGGTCCGACGTCGTCGTCGTCGTCGTCGCCGACGACGTCGACGACGGTGGCGGCGGCCAGAAAGCACGAGGCCTGTGTGCCCGTTTACTGCGGAATATACACGGACCCACCACCACCACCAGGCGCATTACTTCTCTTCACGCTTCCTCTCTCTCTCTCTCTCTCGTTCTCTCTATTCGTGACGGGTTTGCGCTAGCCATAGCCATAGCCATCTAACAGCGAACACACAGGCTCTTGCTCTCCCTGCTGGCCTCTGGCTCCCTGTGGCCACCATCATCGTCGTATATTCTACCCCTATCTCACTCCGACTCAATCGCTCTCTTACTCGCCCTAATACCATCACCGTTGGGCTCATTCGCACAGCACACGTGCAATCCCCCTTTCGACCGCGTTCGCGTTCGCGCCAGCTCTCCCTTATTTCCCGTACTTCGCGTTCGCTTCTCTATACATATATATATATATATATATATATGCATATGCGTTTATACGAATACGTACTTTCCTGTAGTACTTTGAAAATATATAACGTTATGCTCCACGGACAAGCTTATCTACAGCTCCACGAGTATGCGTGTTTCCAGCTAGTACTCCCTCCGAATGGTTCACGATGTAGCCCACTCGATATACACCCGTTCGCGATAGTACTATGTGTACCATGTGTACTTCGAGATACCGAGCAAGAATTCACAATACTCGATACAGAGATTCCCAAGTTACCGAGACGCTAACCTGAATTTTCCTCCACAATTTACATTGCAAAAAGTTGCACGAGTTCGAGCTCAATATCCAGAAAATTAATAAGAGTATTGGGATTACAGTTAAAATGAGGAGGAACCATTGCGAACGTTCAATGGAATCGAAGCCAAAACAGCAGCAGAAAGCATTGTTTCCACAAATGATGAGAATAAACTCCAAGGAACTACACCATCGTGTCAGAATACTTTCGCATTGTGATGGAAAGAATTTTTTACGTTAAGAAGCTAGAGTCGAAAAAAAGGTTTCAATTGATTGATTCGGGTGATGCAGTAAAAGGATAAAAGGGAGTTTTATGGGCACACGTGGTCGAGCATTTTCCGCGGGAATACTTGATAACGAAAATTATAATTTAAAGCGGTATGAAATATTCTGCGTGGGGATATGTATAGATATGCTTCGCGACACGAGAATATACATTTATGTACACACCACGTATAGGTAAGAAGAGAGTACCTAGAAGCTCAACGTTTCTCGTCGACCCGCTGGCACCTTCCGGCGCGTTATAGTGCCTCGCCTGCTTGCCTAGCCTTCTTCATCTCCACTCTTCTCTATATATTCCGTAGAGCGCCTTCATACACACCAACTGGAATGGGTATATGAATGCAGAGAGATCGTCACACCCACACACTGCATCTTTGCGATCCAGCGTCGTAGCCCATCACTTGGTCTCCTCGGTGCTCTAGCTTTCATCTCATCCGCACGGAACCAACGACCACCGCGCACTTTCTTCTTCTCTCTCTCTCTCTCTCTCTCTCTCTCTTTCGCTGCTCGCTTTCTCTCTTCGTTTCTCTCGTTCTCTGTACTATATCTTTGCTCTTCTATCTGCACCCCTTATTCGTTGTCACCCTCTGGGGGGTTGCAGAGCGATCTATATAGTTCAAAAGTTCGTTGACCAGATACGCGACAAGGGTAGGTTGTTGTTTTTTTTTTCTATTCCCTTACGTCAAAATCTCGATTTTGTTATTCGCTATATGTTTTTCGTTTGCTGGCGGAAAATGTACTCGAGATTTCATCAAAGGAATGGACGAACGGTAAATTTCCCAGGGGTTGAAATTGACTCATAATATAACGTTGGAATATGACGCGGAAATAGCGTGGAAAATGGTAATTGTCGAGAGGTTCTCAGCGACGATGGATTCCCAAGCAGAGGAGAACGAGTTACGAAGGTAACGAGAGGTATCCTCAATATATACCCGTCCAGTGACCCATTGGAAACAATGGAAGAAAAGACCGCGGCCGCATGAAGGCTTTCTTACTTTCTATATTACTTGAAATTTAAAATCCCTTTGACTGCACGAAATTTCATGGACTGTGGAAGTGTGTGCAGCTACATATCTCAACAGTGGAGGAAAATGGCACTGAACCGTATACATAATCTGGTGAGGATCGCGCGGCAGAGTTCCTTCTACGAAACTATCCTCTATCTTTCTTTTTCTCTTTCTCTCTTTCTCTCTCTTTAGTTCTCTTCCTCTAAGTCGTCGTCATTCGTTTTACCTCCCTCGTTCCCGACGTCCCCTTGCAACCTCCGATTCGTTCGTCCGTCCGGCGCGTATTTCCTCTTTCCCTTTAACCCTCGATTCTCGCACCCTCATTCCGCGCGTCCACCCGTTGCCTGCTGCTCATGCCACTGTATGAGGTCCATACATATATACACGCTCGAGTGTATATATATACATATGTACACATAAAGCTTTGGTAGTTCCAACCCCCTCGTCAACGTCGCGCACCCCGCGGGGTCCACCCTCCCACGGACTAGCGACCCGAACCCTTGGCGCCCCTTTGCTCTTAGCCGACGCCGTTGTCGTCGTCGTCTCTCCGCACGTTGCTGCTGCTACTGCTTCTACTAGCCGTGGATAGAAAGAGAAGCAAAGAGAGAGAGAGAGAGAGAGAGAGAGAGAGAGAGAGAGAGAAGCCGCGTGATGCGAAGAGAAACCCGCGACGAGGGCGCGCGAACTCAACGAGCCACGAGCAACTTGCCCGTAACTCGCGCTCCGGTAAATTTCCACGGAGACCCTTACACCAATACCATCTTGGTTCAAGCTCTCATGCCTCGCTATGTGTATATAGTACGCGCATATAGATAGATAAAGATACTCGAACGCGTTGGGCCTTTGCTATTCCTACCCTAGTATGCGTTTCTACGTGGAGTAGAGTCACGGCTATACGGATACGTAACATATAGATATATACCGTTTACATGGCCTGTGGTGTATGGCTCAGTCACTATATACACAAGAATGAATGGCTGCCAAGCAGAAGGGCTCAACTCTTACGAGTTAAGAAGCGGCATAACGTAGAGCGTGTCCTTCTAGGAACCAGCAATCGACGATCTCATCCGTAAGCCCGTATATATGTATATCGCGGTGGGTACTGCCCTCCTCATCGTCTGTATACGTCAGAGCTGTAGCACCCAGAGAGCCATCTACTATATTCTATCTCCATCCCTATCCTTCCTGCCTGGTTTCTATCTGCTTTAGCTCCTAACGCGACTGGTGCACCTCCACGAACGATGCTTTCCCTCCCGACTAACCAGAGTTGTGTACAACACACACTCCAGAAAGCCATAACGTCCAATGACCTGAACCCGTGTGCCATTTTGTTTATACACGTAGATGGCATCTTTATCACTGGGATATCTCCAGATACGTTGATTACCACCAGTGCGGCGAATGGCTGCACGTTCAGATAACATAAGGTCACATTCCAGGCTTTAACACTGCAAGAGACTTTATGGAATAACGTTGTGAAGGCGATCAGCACAGCACGGCTTGACAACGTAAAGTTTCCAATCGATGCGATTCAATGCTGCCAGCGCGTTTAAGTTCAGAATCATTGAAATTTTATCTTCCGGGCGTTAAGTTCCTAACCGTTGGAGTTTAATGTTGAAGGCGTCAAGTTATAGGTCGTTAGAGTGTAACTTTGCGGGCGCCGAGTTTTCGGTCCTTCAAGTTCAACCTTGGAGACATTAAGTTCGCAATCGTAATCATCGAATAATGGGGATTAGTGCAGGTTCTAAAAACTACGGTCATTAAAAGGAGACGTTGTATGAATGACCTACCACTCATCGACACGGATCTTACAGAGTGAAAGGTGACAATGAAACGATATATGGAAAGGTGGAATCGAAATAATCCGAAGTTTGAGTCGAAAGTAAGAATGAAACGATTAACTCGGAGCCCTCTTGGGGTCAGTCAATTAGGCTGGGGAAATTCGATGCTTCGCGCAGAAAACAATTTTCTTCTTAGTTCTGGTAGTCGAATGAGGGAGTAAGCAGCTTATACGGTTGAAATTAACGAAAGGAATATATATTGGAAATGCGAATGACTACTTTTGTGCCAATTCGGGACCATAAATAACCTTTTGTTTGGTGTAAAGTTGCAAGATGTATAAAGAGTCCTTTTCACTTATAGGTCTGTTGTAAATAAGGTTCGATTGCATGTCGTATAAGCAAGAACTCTAACGACGTAACATAACCAGATCGCGTGTTGTCTCGTACATATAGAAACATTTTTCTTCGCGTGTGCACTTCGCCCTCCGTGTCTCACATGCTGCGGGTGCTGGGATCGCACTTTCCTCTTGTCTACTAAATTTTTTCCTTTCTTTCACCCTATCTCCGTTATTCGTTTTTCTTCAACACCCTTTCATAACATCGCCTCCTCTAGCTTGTTTCACGTTCCTCTCCTCTCACCCTATAAACATTTTCATCTCGTTTCTTTTCCTCTTTTATTCTATGCTGTACACGTGGGCGGGGACCTCGACAAGGATGCTTAGGGGATTCCTGTTGCCGAACACAACTCCAGCATGCTTTCCTATTTGACCATCCCCTTTCTCGTTTTCTTGCGCGCACACACACACACACACACATGCACGCATCGTCTTTCTCATTTTCTCTCGAAATACCCGTGGGCGAGTGACGGGGGTTGCTATCGATCTTGTTCTTCCAAGTTGCTTTCTTTTTTTTTCTCTCATTTACCCCAAGCCCTCGTCAAGCGAGCAAGTGGCACGATGAGGGTTACCGTAATTTTTCTTCAATCTCTCTCTCTCTCTCTCTCTTCCGCTCTCACTCCCTCATACTCGCATCTCGCTCATTTGCTTTGAGGCGGGAAACTTTTAATTATTTCGACCGAGTGTTGATCAGGGCAAGTTTTTGCTGACGAGATTAGCGTTACCCGCAATCACGCTGCAATGGATTCCTCTCAAATATGAAGAATTACAACATCACCAAAATCTCCAGAATTGGTCGATGCCATTTTTTTTTCTTTCCGCACGGTGTCTCGAGGAGATGATGATTTTTTGAAAATGAATGGCAAAAGGCAGTGGATCAAAATTCAAACCATAACAGCTGTTGTATCGAAGGGATGAGATTTAAATTCATAATAAAACGTGTACACCGGTGATGCCGTCCATTGTAGAAACACAAAAGAGAATCAGAGCCTGTGGGACACTTGTAGCGCAGGCATATGATGAAGTTAAAAGAAAAAAAAAACGTAATTTTTTTATTATGATGAATGAAATGCGAGCCGGAAGAGAGGGAGCTTCCAAGTTTCAAGTGTTCGATCCAAGCCTGGTGGTATGAGAAATGCGATGGGTGGAGGATGTTACGTGGGGGTGGGTTTAAAGAGAGGGAGGGAGAAGGAGAGAAAGTTAGAAAAAACGATAAATGCAGGGGTTGCTCTCTCAACTTATCGTCGTGAATCTTTCACGGTGGTATAAACCTTTTTTCTCCCTCGTTCTCTAATCTCCTTCCTATCTCTCATTCTCTCTCTCTCTCTCACTTTTCCTCTTGGCGGGTACAGTTGGTTTTAATGGCCTGTTCGGGATCTCCCATCAAAAGATCATTCACTCGTGATACACTATGCTCGCGTTTGAGCCGTTTATTTGCAGCAAGCTATGTACACTGTCACATTTCCATAGTATCAAGACATTCAAACCGTTTGATCACTCCAATTCGTCCCGGATATGATAATAGATAAGATTCTCTAAAAACACTTTACACCGCTTGTTATGTCCCAGAGTGTTTAATCTTTGAAAATAAATAAATTCCGTGTAAAGGGGGCGATAAAATTAAAAGGTAGCTTCTAAAAGCTAACTTCTTAATTACCTTTAATTGAATAATTAAGTACCATAAACTCAATTTAAAAACATTTATATTTTTATATTCTGTTATTGTTTTTCTTGTCTTTAGCTGCAGATAGAAATTCCTGATATCTCTGTATTTTTAAAACTCTACTGCAAAATTTTGTTGGTGCCCTTTTCACGCAAAAACCACATTCTCATATTTTTTTTTTCTTTTAGGGAACCCGAACCAAAAGATCACATTTTTCGTCATGTTTTCCACTTTCATAGTTCACAAGCAACTAAGAAATGATAATAAATCAAAAAATGCTAATTACCAATTCAAAGATAATTCGAAAACGAAGATAACGAGCAATAGCTGGATCACCAGTTTGTTAAAAAAAAAAAAGTTGTAGCGATTATCGTAAAATCAAAGTTTGAAGATTTTGAAAAAAAATTTCTCACTTTTTATATTACGCTAGCTGTTCCCTTCAGCGCCAACTAGGTATACCGTAGGGGGAAGCCCGCAGGCACGGCTAGTTTTGAATATATATTTTTTATCCCTTCCCCAAGCCTTTTTGGAGAGCAACGATATTTCGAATAACCTTTCGATTGTTATATACCGCAAAAACGTTTTGTTTTCGCGTGCCAATGTATTACGTAACGGAAAGTTTTCTATAGCCCGGTGACATGCGTACTAGCAGCCATGCAACGAAAAAGACAGGTGCGAATTAATTGTACTAATTACTAACGGTCGACCCGCGAGCCGCAAACAGTGCAAAGAGACGTGCACGGAAACGCATGTGCCCATGGACGGATCTAACGACAGAGTCGATGCGAATAATCAATAATAACTGTTAACAATGTAAAAAAGATGCGGGGAGAAAATGAAGGAATTATATGCAGAGTGATTGCTATTAATGCAGCTAAATTGAAAATTCATCAAACAATGAATAAAATTATCTGAATAATTGAAAAATCTTCATCGTTTGATATTTTGATGAGGCGAGAAATATATAGCGGAAAGTTTGAATCGATAAAACTACGAGACCTTGATCTTGAGTACGATTTAGCCGTCTAGGAAAATAAAAAAACAGAGTGAAATCGTTAAGAAATGTCAGGGGAGTTATAAAGAGCGTAAAGAAAAGTGAAAACAAGCGAAATGAAAAAAAGAGTGAAATAAAATAAACGCGGGATGAAGGATCGTCGGAGTAAATCTCGTGCGGGAAAGGAGAGCGGACCTTGATCTTATAATACTGGAAGGAAGGAGGAACAAAGTGAGGGAGATGAAAAGATGGAAAGACGAGGTGTAAAGGGAAAAAGTTAGCTAGAGAGAGAAAGCAAGACTGCAAAGGGGAAAAGAGTGAGAGATAGAGAGGGCGAGGTTGAAGAAAGACGAAGTGGAGTTTCGAAGTAACCCGTTCGCGTATAGAGTTACTCTTGCTCATTCCTTCTGTCCCTCCATCTCTCTCGCTCTCTCGCTCAGTCTCTCTCTCTCTCTCCGTCTCTTTCGCACACGTTCGAAACTTCTCTCACAACCCGTATCGTCCATCCATTCGCCCGAGATATGAATGAGATAACAGAAACACTGAATGGATCATTGCGCCGCTTTGCTATGTGTATATACACGTTTATACATATATATTTATATATATGCACACACATACACACACGTATATATCCTGCATGTGTGCACGTGTGTGCGGGTGTATAAAACCACGTGGAATACGTTGAATTACCTCCGTTTCTCTCTGTACCCATTCCGAACTTCCATTCATGAATTCACCACATTCGCAATATCCACCTACATAAATTTATAACCAATCCCTGTATATCTATGTTTGTTGAGACAAGGTTATTTATCGCTGAAACTTTCCATTTTTACTTCATCTGCTCTAATTCTCCATTTTCAACTGCACTGGCTGTGCCCGTGGTTTCACCCGGGGCTAGAAATATCGTCGTAGTAGCAAGTGTCGTATCAATATCGATTACGTCTTCATTTTATGCAAACTTTTGTTTTTTTGATACAGCGTAATTTTCAAATTTTTTATAAATTCTCGGAAAAAATTGTGATCGTTCTATCGACACATGGAAGAATTTCAATTACCCGCTCGATCTCTTTGTGTTTTAATTATCCTTTGCATGTACTGTTGCCTATTGAAAAACTTGGCAAAACTCGGTGGGAATTATTTCGCATTTTTTTCATTAAAGCCTTTGGAAAACCCTGCGGAAAAACAATCGCACCTTTCTCAATGAAAATCTTGTACGAACGATTTGCACTATAGGATCGTAAACTAGCCGTGCCTGTGGGCTTCGCCCCACAGAAAACCTAGTCGGCGCTGAAGGGTACAGAGAGCGTAATATGAAAAGTTGGAAAAAAAATTGCAAAATCTTCAAACTTTGATTTTACGAAAATCGCTATAACTTCTTTTTTTTTACAAACTGGCACTCTAGCTACCGCTCATTATCTTCGTTTTCGAATTATCTTTGAATTGGTAATTAGCGATTTTTGACTTATTATCATTTTTTAGCTGCTTGTGAACTTCGAAAGTGGAAAATATGACGAAAAATGTGATCTTTTGGTTCGGGTTCCCAAATAACAAAAAAAATTATCGGAATGCAATACAGCCTAAAACTTATTCTGATTCATGAGCTTCATTCTTGTGAAAGATTCATCAAAATTGGTTCAGTGGTTTTTTCGTGAAAAGGGAACAAACACAATTTCGTAGTAGAGTTTTCTATATCGAGAGTTAATGCAGAATCGTTGTTTACTCATGCTATCGTGAATTGTGCAAATCGATTCGGGTCGTTCAATTAGATGTGAGAAGAAATGACAGCATGCTGAACCAGATGGAAGTCTGTGATATGAAAATGCAAAACGCAAAAGGCGATTGAGCTGGGAACTGTTTCGGAAGAACGTGACAACTTCCTCCCTATTTATGGCAGCGGGAAAGGACCCTTTATATTTTGGAGGTTCGCGATTAATCGTTGTGCGATGTCAGTTAGCTGAAGTTGCTTATAGGCTCGTGAGAGAGCAAGTTATTGCGCAATAAACGTAAATAAACTCGTGGAAAGTTTTCGTAATGTCTCGCTCGCTTGTCAAGCTTTATTATTCGTCGACTGTAGCCCCGCACGTGGTATCATGGCCCAGCTCGAAATCCGCACGTTTTCGAAAAGCAGCGTGCAGCCATTTTTTTCTCTGCACGCGCGATCTTTCATTACAAATCGCTCGGGAATAGAGGCAGAAAAAAACATCAGCGAAGAACTAAAAGAGAAGTTAGATACGAACAGAGATAGAGAATACAGAGAGGAGAGGGGGCGAGGCAGGAGAGAGAGAAGAAAAAGAGCTCGTGCGCGAACGAACGAGCATGTTGAGCTTCGTGGTAACTTGGACCTCGTTTGTGCGCTGTATCTCCGAAAACTTTTTTTACGCGGACACAAGGACGGAATTCAGTGTAAGTAGGAAGAGGATAAGAGGGGTAGAGGGGAGCGGGGAGGGGGAGGGGGGGTAGGAGAATCTGTCTCTCATATTTTTCGTCTCTCCCTCGTTTCGCGTGCTCGCACGTGTACGACGAGAAAAATACGGGGTAATGAGAGCCAGATCTTGGACGTTGAAAAATTTCGCGTCACGCGAATCGCTTCCTAAAAGCTTCGAATAATATTCCGCAAAATAAAATAAAATGCTCCCTTGCAAATATAATCAACTGATTCTCACTTTTCGTTCAGCCAAATTTTCGATAATATTTCAACGCTCACCGAAAAATAACTTGGGGTCAAAATGACCCAGTGTGTCATGAACGAGTCGATGCACGATGGCAAGAAACAAGCTCGACTAATGTTTGCAAATCAACGAACTCGTTCTCTGAGCTGGTCCGGTCGGAAATTCGTCGAGAAAAAAAAACTTTGTCAAGTTTCCGGGATCGACGAAATATTCTCAAACAAATAATCACACGACGCGCGTCGTCAATCGTCAAAGGACTTGTGTGCACCGCTAACGTTTTTCCCCGAGCGCTTTTATGGAGCCAAGACAACAAGACCACGAACAAAAGAGTCCAATGTCTATCGCAGAGGATTTACAACCCTACGAGCGGTTCAGTCCGAATATCTTGGGGAAAATTCACAGCAGGTATCGGGAAAACGATGAGTCAATGATAAACCGAATCCTTCTGAGGAGCTTTGCGTTTCGCGTCCTGTATATCGTAATCCGGTGACTAAGAGGCAGCAATAAAGCCCATTTTACAAAATGTGTATTCGTGACCCTCTGTCTCCACAAATAATGAAATGCAAATTCGCATTGTTGGGGCGCAATAATAACGCTTGAAGCAATAAAGCAATTAAAATAGTAAAAATGAATGATTTTCGTTGCAACGACACGAACTCAAGAACGGTGTAAAAAAAAAAAAAAACATGAAAAAATGACGAAATGAAAAGTTTCTCAAAATCTCAACGATTTGGCGAGAAACATGAATTATTCTTCCGCAGGCATTTAGAGCCTTTTCCATTTGAATCGGTCGTTCAGTGACGAAAACTCTGAGTACGAAGGAACGTAGTGATTGCGAGGTGAAAATGTTGTTGGTATTATTCGAGCGAAATAGCCAGAACGATATTCTTGAGACTTTCTTTTATTTTGGTGTTTTTATTTCATTCGATCTCGCGTATATGACGCGGCCGCGAAGGGTCGAGAGCTGGCCACGAACAGAGGCCGCGGGGCAGGGCGAAAACGAAGCAAAAGAAGAGCGCGACGGGGGGAAAGCGCGAGGGGCAGGCGTAGATGGATAGAAAGAAATAAGAAAGAAAAAAAAGGGACAAAACTATCGAGGAGTCAAACTTATTTGGCGGCGAGCGTGCGAGTGAGGGAGCGCGCGATCGCTGATGGGGGAACTGCGGTCGTAGCATGCCGTGTGTGTATATACATAGATCCATACGCGATACAGTAGTACTTGGTCGGTATGCGATGGCTGTAGATGGCGCGGGCGCGAGAGAACTTGGCCGGACGACGAGGGGTAAACTGAGGGAGAGAGAGAGAGAGAGAGAGAGAGAGAGAGTGAGCGAGCGAAGGTGCAGGGGAGGAGGAGGAGGAAATAACCGCGCGACGGCGGTGGCAGCGTTGGCGTCAGCAAGGGACGTTCGGGTGATCGGGCCAGCGCTGAAAAGAGAAAAGGGGTGGGGGCAAGAACGGTAGAGAGAGCGAGAGGGGAGGGGGAAGGGGCGAAGGCGTCGCAAAAGCACAGAAAACCGGCGTCACCGGCACAGTTGAGCGTCGAAGTTCGTCGCGAAAACACCTCTTGTGCACTACACAAGCAAAGCAAAGTCAAGAATCACTTGTATCTCTTGACAAACGAGTTGCTTCGTACGATATTTCTTCGAGTTATTAACCGAAGAATATAAAAAGCGAAATATTTGTGCATCGAATATCCGGGAATAATAGAAACGACGTTATCACATCGAGAAGGAACGACTTGAATTTTCAAGTGTTGGTTTTTATTCCGAAATTTTTAGTGCAAGAGTGTTATTTCGTTTGGCGTCTCAGTTTGACGAAATTTCAACGTTTACAAATATTACGGAAAATCATACTGGTCGCTAACGTGTGCGGGTGTGTGAGTGTCTTCGTCTCCGTGTGCACTTTTTTTGGACGTAAACCTCGTGAGTGTTTCCGTGATTCTTCGAGTTCGCGGAATTCACAAACTATCGACTATACGCGTAGGAATTTGATACATTGAGGCACACAAGGATATACGAGACGGTTTGTAATAAGCGCGAAGAAAAGACGATTTTGTGAAAAATTCAACGAGTCTCGTTCATTTTTGATAAATAAAATAGAAAAACTTGGACTTTCGCACTCTCGAACGAAAAGTAACGAGTGCCAAAGATTTTGTTTCCAAGTCCCGAACGAAAAGATTTTTCATTTTTATGTACGTGCTAATCGTTGGATAATAATCGCGTTGAAGATCGAACAAGTGCTTCGTCGTTAACATTCTTCGAGAGCAGAATATAAATAAGAAGAAGCGGCGAGTTCGGCAAGTATCGAAAAGACGTGGATACGCGATCAGGTCAAAAAAGTGTGAGTTTCGAAGCCGGAAAAAAAAAGAATCGGATTCTTCGTCGTTGGGTGAATTGAAGTGAGCGAAAAAAAAATCGAGCAATCGCGAGCTGCCGAAGCACTCGTATATCGACATATATTTGTAAGTGAAGAGAAATTTGTGTGCGTGCTTTGCGGATCGTTGTCCCGGCGAACATTTTGTGAGACTCGAAAAATTCGTTGGCGATAAAACGTTGACGGCGGCGAGAGAAAAAAGGAAAGAATAAGAAGAAGAAGAAGAGGAAGGAGAAAAAAAATCAAGCAGGGAAAGTAAGAAAAATAAGGAGAGTAAACAGAAACAAGATTCCGAGAGGGTACGAGCGTGAAACGAGTGTATATCACGTTTTTAGCGTCCTCGTGGTTGGAAGCAATAATATTGTTTCCCGCGCGCACATCGGATTGGCTGTAGTGGTACGACTGAAGAATCGAACGAACCGAACGTGCGAGAGAGAGAGAGAGAGAGAGGGAGAAAGAGAAAAAACGAGCATAACAGATAGAAAAAGAGGGGGAAGAGTTAAAGCGAGACAGGGCTGTTAGCAGAGTGGTGGGAGTCGTTCCATTCATAAAAAAGTTGTCTTTATTACTTGGCCTGGCGCATGTGCTATTCCACCACGAATGTTCCATCTGTTACTCTCTCTCTGGCTCCCAACCCCCCCGCCGTTCGCCACGAATTTACTCTCTCGTAACATTAAAAGCACGAGGTATACTATTATTATTAGCCTTGGACATTGAAAAGCGTCGATCGAGAGAATCGTGAAAAGTTGTGAAGGATATATTTGAGCAGTTGATACGTGACACGGGTTATGCACAAGGATTCGGTCAAAGGGTTTGACCCCGAAAAAGACACGAGAAAGTACAATTTATTGAAATTGTAAGAATCTCAGGTGGTAGACGAGGATTTGCCAATAAATCGTAAGAATTGATCCAATTGTGGAAGGACTTTGGGGATCAACGTCGGTAAGCCGAGCCACGCTGGACTACCTCGTTGCAAGGCTTGCCTACGAGGAGACGAGTCGTTGTTATAATCCAACAACGACTACGGCGACTCTCAACGGCGAGGGATTATCTCGTGAGGCATATACGGCGCAATACGTCGCAGCGGCAACGAAGCAACGCCGTGAAAACGACGAAACGTCAGAGGACGGTTTGATAGGCGAAGACTCGTCGCTGTTGCGTGGCAATTTGCGAGGAGGAAATATGAGGGGCGAATCAGCAAGACCGGGGAAACGTCCCCTGAGAGCGCTCTCGGCATCGGAAAAGATGGAAGCGATACAGAGAGTGCACGAGGGTGAGAGCAAAGCATCGGTTGCTCGTGACATCGGTGTACCGGAATCAACGTTACGGGGTTGGTGCAAATCAGAGCACAAAATACGGGGCATGGCGAGAAATTCATCGACGCCGGATAGCGAGGTCCATTCGCCAGCATCCTCTTCAGGAACAAATTTGGCAGCAACGGCAATGGCCGCATCAACGACACATTCCAGCGAAGACGAAGCTGGACCAGCCGCCAAAAGAGCAAAACTTGATCACAGTATGGGAGCTGGTATGGCATCGTCTTATGGGATAAACGAAAACTCGGAGAACGACGCGAGGCTCGACACCTCGAGCAAGATCGATTACATGAGCTTGATGGCGAGTATGGCCGCAATGAGACCCGAGAACAGCGCTTTGTTGCTCCAACAATTGGGTCTACTTTCGGGTGCAAGCGGAGCGGGCAACATTGCCAAAAGCCTATTGAGTCTACAGAGTGGATTGCCCCACAGCAGTACAGTTGGTTTGGTCGAAAATGGGCTTCAATATACCAAAGCCAGTAACAAACTGTCCAGACACAGTATATCGGCGATAGCGCCAACGCAGATTGATTCGGTTGCGAAAACAGGCGCGAGAAAGAGTCTACCAGCTGCTGCGGAGGCTCCGGCAACTCCGGTACCAGCTTCTCCAAGAAAAACCAATGACCATTTAGTCGGAGCTCCCAGAATGGATACGAAAAACAACAAAAAGGATAACAGCACTCCCTCCAGCACGATGAAAAAAACTGACGAGTCATTGTGGAATTGGTTGACCCAACAACAACAGCTGATGGGACAACAATCGGCCTCTTTCAATCCAGGCGTTGGCTCGCACGATGGATCCTGGTTCTGGCAGTACTACAAACAATGCGGATTCTCAATGAATTCACCAACACCTCTAACATCGACGCCAGTCGCCAAAAAATCACCAAGTAAGACGAGAGCCCTTCTCGACAATGTACTTTGCAACAACAACAACAACGAGAACGTCAAACGTAGTTTGAACATGGACGACATCGAAGCTGATTCGCGCCGCGAGGATGAACAATCGTTAAGTACCGAGGAGGCGATCGAGCATGGTGAAAAATTCTTCAAATGGCTCGACAGATGCTCGGATCCTGCTGTTACGAGGCTCCAGATAATGCAGTTCAAGTATCTGCTAGATAATCTTAAATCTTATCGGAAGAAGACCTCGTCACCGACTTTGAGTCTCAAGCAGAGCAGGAAATAGGATAATTCAAGGGGGGATACACCGTTTACCTTTTTTCGTCCTAGGTCGTTTCGACCTCGTCATTATTATACTTTTCACGAAGCCGAGATATAGTCGATATTTTTGTTTATTTTTTATCTCTTTCCTCATAAAATCGAGAAATCCGGTATTTGGTAAGATTTTTAATATTATTTTTACTTTTTTTAATAATTCAACTTTCTGCTCGTTTCAATACAAGATGTAAACAAATTTGGCCAAATAAGCCGGGGTAACCGTTCAACGCATAACGCTCGGTTGGAAAGAAAATGATTTCAAATCGGTACCCGCATTGGGAAAGAGAATAATTAACACTATTCATTACGGAGGCTCCTCCTGGTTAACGATCCGTGTGTAGTTGATAATTAAATAAATTTATCAATCGTTTCGAAATACTTGTCACGATTGTACAATCGATCAGTTGATTTAACTCAAATATTTCCTAAGCGAAGTAAATCCTGTGATCGATTTTCATAAATTGCAAAACCTCTCCCCAATGTTTTTAACATTTTCTCGTTTCTTTACAACATATTTAATAATCTTTGGTGCGATTTCAAAGTCTCAAAAACTCGTGGTAGACTTGAAGAGGGCTCCATTGTTATTTTTTGTTTTGTTTTTGTTTTCAGTTTTCTTATTGTTTTTTTTTGTTTTTTTTTTTTTTTTTTGATCAGCGATTCAACTACATTCCTATTTTTATTTCCCTCAAAACCTCATATTCCTCGTACTTGTAATTTTATTGCGGCGCAAAGAGATGTAATGGGATCATTTACGAATCTCGGTAGTTTCAATACGTAAATTCGAGTCTACCAAAGAGTATCACGTTCCAAAACCCAATGTACATAGGAACAATAACATAAAGAGTGAGACAAAGAGAAAGATGATATACCAAATTTGTAATTGATGAAAAATCCATATGGTTTAAGTTTAAGAATGCTGACGACAGCGAGATATATCGTTATTCCATTGTAATATTTACGTGTATGAATGACTGAATGAAAGAATATGCGATAACGCGTGGACGAATGAGTGAGTGTCGCTCCAAGACACGAAGTATCGACCCTAAAGTTTAATTTTTCCACAAACGACTCAACAGATGAAACGAAAAACTTGTCGAATATATGTAAATTCGTAAAGTGTCATGGAAAATGTTGTTTCCCATTCGGAATAATCTTTCGATTACATTTGTTCTTAAGATAAATCGAAAAATAAACAATAATCGAGCAGACGTTCTCGTTGAAACTCATTGTCCGATGTGAAAGTCGGTAGTCAAGGTCCAAACTTCATATCAGTAGCCCTTAATTAAACGCAATTATTTCGATTACGTGTCGAGGGACAATTTTGAAGAAAAAAAAAAAAACAACAAAAAAAAAACAAAATTTTAACTGCCAAAACCGTCGACGGATTCGATGCAAAATCAATTTGTTTTGCTTCTATTTCATTTGTCGAAGAAAAACTTTGTCGTTCTCGGGTTTGAATTAATTTTTCAAAACAAAAAAAAAACGGCTGGAATTTTGTCTCGGTGTGAATGCGATACTTCCGTTACATATAGAGACAAGAAACGTAAACGGACAAAATTGACAGATCGAAAAAGGCAGGGAAAGTTGAAGAAAGAAAATAACAAAAAAAGTCATAAAAATCGATGGAAATAACTCACCATGTGGAGCGGCCTTTCGGGTATTTCGTATTCCAGGTGATCGCTCACAAAGTTCGCACATCCCTGCCATGTGTGAAGCTCGGGATAGGGCAGTGTACTCGGCCTTATGCTCGTCGACACAAATTTCTGTGAAACGAAGAAAAAATCAAAGGAGGAACAAAAAAGCTTGCAATTTGATATTTTAATAGTTTATGAATAAAATTAAAACAAAATATTAAAAAATCTCTTGTATCTCGTGATATTATGAAGGAATGATGTAGAAAAAGAAATGACGTTTTTTTTTCTTATTATTATTGTGCCGTGTGCTTCGTGCATTTACGTCCAGTGTCGCTGAACTGAATTCGCACGATTTCCAACAAATATCGCGTCACGTAGCCCTCCGAGGTGACATTGAAAACATAAAATGAAATAATGATAATAATTTTACGAAATTTGGATGGAATGGTGGGCTCGTGGCGCAATAAATAAATTTATATATATATATTTAAATATATATCGATATATGATAAGCTGTACATTGTTATTGCGTCAAAACTTTATGTATATATGCGATATTATTGACACTGTGTTGAGAGAGTCGCGTGTTTTTACCTCGTAACTGTCGGCGTCGAAAATGTTTCTCAAAAAGGAAAAAAAAAAAACGGTCCCGATAATTCATAGAAATTGGCGAAATGCCGAGCGAAACAATATTGTACAAGCATAATGATTGTTGTATCCGAATTAATAGCGAGCTCGTTCACTCTCGATTAAGGAACAAAAGAGTAATGATAATAATTAAGAAACGCAAATAAAGAAGAACAAGAGCCATAAGAAGAAAAGTAACAAATGGAGGATTCTTTGATCGACAGCAATTAAATGTCTCCTTAATAGATTTCGATTCGAGTTTTCTTTTTTCATTTTATTTATTTATCATTTATTGATTTTTCGCGGCGCCGAGAGAACCTGGGCCATGGCAAAGTATATTTATAAGAAAAACCAAAGCGAATATTAAACGTCGTTGTGGACGTACGACGATTTTTTTGTATATAGGCCAATTTGTCCGCGCGATTCGCGCATTGGTCACACGTCGTCATTTAACGCATAAAAAAAAGAATAAATAAATCAACATGAACCGCGCAACGTATGAATAATTGTATAGCGAAGTTTATTTTTATTATTTAGAAACTAGAGAAAATGAAAAGGAAATGGAAAACGAGAGTCGAGTGTATTAGAACAAATTCCTGATATGCAGTTAATTATGTCGGTTAAATTAAACAATTGAATCCTAGAAAGAAAAAATATTGTCTTCGTTTACTTTTTTTGACCCTGTCCCACTGATTTAAGCAACGAACTTTTTTTTTCGAACTAGAGTGTACAGTTAGCTTAATATGAAAAGTTAAAATTTTTTTTCAAAATTTTCAAACTTCGATTTTACGAAAATCGCTATAACTTTTTTTTTACAAACTGGTACTCCAGCTACCGCTCATTATCTTCGTTTTCGAATGATTTTTGAATTGGTAATTAGTGATTTTTGATTTGATATCATTTTGGTTTTGGTTTTTACGTGGAAAGGGCACAAACACAATTTCACAGTAGAGTTTTACTTGGCGTCGAGCCGCCGCCGCGTCTCTTGATAAATAGAGATTTTTCTAACTTATTGCAGAAAATAGTGCGATCACGATTTGAAGAAAGTTTCGTTGATATAATTTTAAAGATGGCGGCATGGTTTCGAGTTTTATCCCGTCACGATGTCTCGGAAATGATATCCAATTGATTTGATATTTTTTTTTTAATGCGATCGATCAAGCTTCGTAATTATAACTTTCCGAAGAGTCACGGAATCGGTGCGAAAACGTTTACCTGAACTCCGCACTCATTGTCACAAGCCAACAACAATGGTTTCCGATCCGGATAAATGGTGTGATATTGTTTACGAAAATGTTCGGCATGGTAAAGCAAGTTTTTTTCTTTGTCACTGACAGCCCGATAACTCAACGGCAATTGAGCAGCCCAAGTATCACCGAGGTCGATTTCCGGCCAGCTTAGTCTTATTAAACAAAAATCACGTTCCATTTGCCTGAGAGTTTCTTCGTCGATGTCAGGTGGAACGGAATCCATGGTACTCTCGTAATCCTCCCCATGACCTTCGATTTCGTAACCGTCGTTTTCGTAATCGACAGATTCTTTTGATTCACTTTCAAACTTTTCATCATCGAAGTTTTCTTCCTCAAGTACGTCCATAATATAATTTATAATTAAACGACGAATACGATCATTATTTTCTACCGTAAAATAGTTCGCGTCGTGTTTGCCATTAACGAGACATCGCGATCGTTTGCTTTCGAAAGTAAGGGATGAAAATAAATCACAAACAAACTCGTATCGCTATGACAGCCAACTCAACGCGACTCGCTTCAGTTGTAGATGGCAGCACTTCGCGAAACGCTGAACTGTCGCACAGTAACGCAAGTTATCCCGACATCGGGGTGGGTGACCCTCTGATGGTAAGTATCGACCTTCAATTTTTGCAGTAGGTCAAGTCAATTGTGCAAAATGAAGAAAAAAACTTGCGTCGTCGCTCGCTTCCTTCGGACGTTATTTCTCGACTTTCGACTTTTCGTCGGCTAACTCACACTCAATGGGATTTTCCAGGTGTACAGTCGAGAAAAATTCTGCCAACGATTCGGTTCGCAGACTCGATATCCCGAGTTAAATATTAATCATATGTCGTTTTCTTTCGCCATGCACGCGAGAAGAACAGACATTTGTTTTTAAAAAAATCGAATCAATCGAACCCACTGCGTAGCACGATATGAGCAGAAACGCGCAGCGTAGAATGTAAACAAAGGAAACGAGTGCGAACTACATTTTTTCGCAGCTGATGCCAATACATAGAAAAATGCAGTCGACTAATGACGCTTCGTTACATTCGGCGGAGAATGAACTCGTTAGCAAAATTTATTCAACAAGACTTCGATTGATCAATTACATCAATTCGATTAATCAAAATTAATCATTAAGGAGTGTATTATTTGATTATCAATACGGAACAAATTGTATACATCTGAGTTGTGAAAAAATGGTTTTGGCTGGCTCGTCTAATTTCGCGACTTGATGCAAATCGATAACGCACGATATTCATAAGATTTTCCTTTTATTAATTAAAAAATTTGCGATACATGGATCTCTGGTAAAAAACATTCACATCGTTAGAACAAAAATACATACGAGCGATGAGTCTTACCTTGCATTTATGCATATATGTACATACGATGCACGAATATGAACATTTATCGTGTTAAAAGAATGATAAATGTACAGACGTCCACGTACATACATACATAGCAAGATATATTTATAATATATATATATTTTGTTTTATTTCTTGTCAATTCAACTCTATAAATATAATAAATTGCAGTCAGATTTGCATACATCGTACAGAGGCTTTCGTTCAGGCTTAAAATCGTAACGCATACGTATTAATATTAATAATAATAGTAATAATAATTATAACAACGCAAACCTTTGTAATAGTCCGTCGTTCGCACCACAAAAACTCTGCAAGCGCAGAGTGCTACATTATTATCCGTTTTCTTTTTCTCTTGCTCGTGTTTCGTCTTTTAATTCTTGAGCCTCGTCAAGATATTTTACTCATGGATTCACCAGAGAGGAATTTATTCCATCGGATGTTCGTTGGAGAAGCATGTGACAAAATCGTTTGATTTTTCACGTTAATTTTGCTGGCTGTGGGCCAATGGAATCTGTCAAATTTTTGTTGTCTATCTTGTTGTTATTTGAAACGAATTTGAGAACTGTATGAAAAATGTGTGATTATTTCTCGAAGCAATTGTTGAGGAAATTGTTCGGAAATCAAGAGACGCGGTAGCGGCTCGACGCCAAGTATTAAAAAAAAAAGCGTAGCGCGAGCCGGCCGCACTCTTATTAACAGTAAAATAGGCGTTTTATGACTTCACAGAAACTTTAAATCGTTTTTACGGAAAAACGGGGCGACAGAAAAATTTCATGTTATATATTTATTCTTGAAAATATAAAAAAAAGCGATTTTTTTCACTGGAATTTTCTGATGGAACGAAATTTTTGGATGCGAATTTACGCGTAAAATATCTTTGGGAATTGTAAGACGAAACACCACGCGCGATCAACTCTGTATGGATATTACAACGGCGATATTCAGTCCTGACAATTGACATGACATTATTCATTTTGCGCGACTTCTCATTGGCAGGAAGATTATTCATCGAATTTTCCTTTTTCTTTTTTTTGAAAACTTTTTTTTGTCATTCGCCTTCTGCAACTTTTTTCATCGTATCGACACCCAAAAGTGCCACCGTTTGTAAATCATTATGCTTGTCACTTGTTTGAATTCTCTTTTATTGATTTATTCGGTTTATTACGTTTTTAATTCGCCTCGAGAGTATCGTGCCTCCATTTCTGGGCTGCTTCCCGTCTCGCATCCGGTACTAACTGAGATCTCATGCCGCCCAGGACATTGCTCGTTGCTTCGGTCGCCAGAATAATTGGCTTGACGACCGTCGGCGGTATCTGTCGTAGAACTCCACCGACCGCTCCGGACACTCCCTTCTGCTCGTGCTCCTCACTAGCAACTCGTACAAGCTGATTTGCCGTTTCCCCCAATCCCTAAAAAAACATAAAAAAAAAACGTTTTTTTTATCTTGACGTACGAAATTCCCTTTTTTTTTACATTTTCGTTGCGTTACTAAATTGTGAAACTTACCTCCTTGACTAGCATATAAGCATTTGCCATTCCTTCGCGGATATCCAATGGCTGACTATATCGCTTTCTACGTCCTTTCTGACCTTTAGTTTTTCGCCTAACGCTGGGACCAGGACTAACCATGTCATAGGCCGTTTCTGCTGTGCTTTGTATTGCGTGAACAAGTCTCGATGTGAGTTCGAGGGCTGCCATTGCAGTCGACGTTGTGAAACTGTTTGCACCCCGTTGAAGGCCTCGAACTATTCTACCGTCCTTTTGATATTGCTCGATCGGAAGCCAGAACAAATCTCGAATTCCTTGAACTGTAAAATTCAAGTATTTCAGTCTCTGTGAAAAACTCGGTGAAATTTTTTCAATGCTAGACGCTGATTTGGTTGTGGCAACGTCTCGAGTTTTGGAATGTCGTCGAATGACTTACACAATTGTACCAACGAGTGCATAGGCCCCACACCTCCCAACAAACTTGGGAGTTGATTTTTCTTTATGTCTTGCAACCACTCTGCCAATAGATGCGCCATCAACTTGTCGAATCCAAGAAGACCGTGACGATGCGCCAATCTCTTTAGTCGTAATTCGGAACAATTTAATTGAGCGAGACCCATCAGCAGACCGGCGACCGGTCCGTGCGTTAGATCGACCCGTTTCCCATGATAATCCAATCTTACGAGGACTTCCGGTGCGAATATTACACTTCTACGGACAAATTCACAAAGTCAGAATGAAACTTATGAAGTAATTGTCGATATCCATGATTCAGTGAGTTTTTATTCGATGAACGCAGTTATTTTTTTCTTTTTAGAGAGAAATGAATGAAGAAACGAGATTTTTTGGAATAAAACAGAAATTACGGAATTGTACGAACCGGAAATAAATGGGGTGACTATCGTCCTGTTGTCCATTCGGCGTTTTGACCTTTGTTTTATTTTCTCTGATCATCAGCTCGTCCTCGAGGAGTATTAACAAATTTCTATCGACTACATCCTTTTCCGTAAGGTCGGTGTTTGTCTCACTGGGATTAGTGAATTCTTGATCAGGATCATTGACGCTCATGACCGGTGGATGATGAGTCGGAGTGCCTTGTTTCGAGCCCGGAGAGGATTGAACATTGCTGCCGGGTGCGTTGGTACTGTCTTGATTGGATTTCCCGTTGCCAGCAAGTTCGGTAAAGAAATCAATGAAAAATAGCAAACTGTCTTGATCGATGTTTAATCGAAGAGGCAAAACGCTTAATTTGAGGCAACACTCTTGAGCGCTCAATTTTGGATCTGGCCGAATGTGTATGGCTTTCATGGCAAACATGTTGGCATGCGTTTGCCTTGGTCTTGCTTCGCTACTGTATTGATATAAAAATTTATTGATGTGCGAAGAGGCCAAACGATCGCGGATTTCTATCTCGCTGATGAGCAGAACCTGCCGCGAGGCTTCGCTCGTAAACTCCGGGTAAGCTTCGTGCTGAAATCGCACTTTATTCAACTGCAGTTCCATCAGCACGTCTTGCTGACGTCCCGGACCTCCCAACGTATGCCATTCGACGATTCGTTCACGAACTTTGGCACGGGGCGAGTTTGGGACACTTCCAAAACGCACTTCGTTCGGACTCACTTTGCTGAAGCCAACTCCCGGCACGGCAGACCTACTCCTAAATTACAAAATTTCGTATTTACCTTAAATCAGTCTTAAATATTGCGAAGATGAATTTGGATCCCAGAATCTCTGATCGATGTAGGAAAATATGAATAACGAATCAGTTTATGAAAAATCTACGCGTCGAAATGAATTGTTCTTTGAAGAATCTCAATGGAAATGTGCCATTGAAAAATTAGCATTTATCGGTTTATTGTTTCATAATCTATTGCTTAACATTTTCTAAAACGTAGTTGCAAGGCCAAAAAAAAGGTGTCTGGCGGTGAGCGCGAAATCTCCGGTCGGGATTATCGAAAATAAAAAATTCAAACAGATTCTCTTAGTGGATAGATGAATCTATGTATTGATCGAAGGAATAAGATTTCCGATAAGTATTTTTATCTTTTTTAAACACTTGAACGAAAAAAAAATTTCTTTTCGGAGCCGCCATCCTGTCGAAAATCGAAATTTCAACTATTCCTTCGATCAATACCTAGTTTCATGTTTCCACTAAAAGAATCTTTTGGTTTTTTTTTTTATTTTCGATAATCCAAACCGGAGATTCTGTGCTCACCGCCAGACGTCTTTATTTTTAGGATGTCCAGGAGATCGTGTACATGAGCAGTGTTAATCAATAGTTTCGAAAATACAAAATGCCGATGTAAAGTCAGAAGCTACGACTAAATTTACTTCCCTCGCCATATGTTGGTCAAATGGAATGCTTTTTCAGACAAACATCGTGAAGAAAACGACTCTATTCGGCCTTGCAACTAGATATAATCCCTTAACCTACAGTTGTGATACAAATTCAACAATTTGACTACGAAATTCAGATAAAGAGATAGGAGATAAAGAAAAAAGAAATGAATTAGTGAAAATCTGAATGTATACCTTCCCTGATGCGAAGGATCCAGGCGATGTGATGAATCTTCGATGGTGACGTGTTTTTTGCTGCATGGTTTGGAAGAGCCGAAATCTTTGCCACCGTACATGTGCCAAACGAGGGACATTTCACAGAGTGTATATCGGAGTATGGCAGGTGGAAAGTGTCTGGGTGCTTTGAGGAGATCAGTTTTGCCAAGCGGCACGGAGAAATGATTGTCCACAACCCTGAGAGATTCCTGACAGAGCCACCGTACTTCGGGTACTCCGTGTCGTGGCATTATTCCGGCTCCAGCCTCTTCGCCGAGTATGCAAAAGTCCTCGTCGGCATCGTCCGAATCGATACGATGCGTCGGATTACATGTGTTTGAATTGTTGTTCGACATTTCCGGAGCACCCTGGCCAGCTGGGTTTGACTCATCAGGAAAGAAAAAAACTTCAACCTGAGTATCGGATTCGGGCGATTTTCCAGCTGCACTAACGCTCGTTCCTGAATCGATATTCAATTTTTTTGAAGCTTTTCATCATAGAGGATATGGATCATAAATTCTTTCCGAAATTTCAAAAGTGACAACGAAAAAAAAGAGACCAATTATTTTTTTTTTCTGTTTACTTGTTGTGGTCCTTGGGAAAAAAAACTGTGAATGAGAAACAATTGATTTACCTTTACCTTTGACGGTATCGGCCATGGCTTCCTCCATCAAGCTGTTGACTCTCTCGACTTGACTTTTGCTCAAATTATTGATGCTCTCGTCCCCGAGTAAGCTTTCCTCATCGCCGGAGCTAGGCACAGCGATGCTTTCGGTGCTCGCGTTATTAGTTGTGAGATCACCATCGCTCGCAAAGTACGTCAACAATTGCATCAAGGCACGACCGGAATCGGCGCAAGTTCTCACATGCAAAACGTTGTTGCTGGCTCGAAGATCGACCCTCGGTGCTCCGCCACACATTTTCTCGTTAAGTCGAAGCGACAATTCGAAAAGACCGAGATCCATAACGCACACATAATCGCGCCGGAGGTCAACGTGATTTCCCAATTTCTCGGATATAAAGAAAGCAACGTCTTCCGCTATAAACCTGAGCGTTGACGTGTTCGTACGTGCTGCGATATTACTCGACACGCTAAAATTACCGAGAGTCACCATCGATCTGAGAGGAAGATACACAGGCCTGTAAACAGTTGAAAAAGAATTCGATAACTTTTCCAGAAAGTAAAGAGGAATTACAGACTCATACACAATATCTTACAAAATTCGAAAAAATCAAAGCGGTTAGACGATTTAAAAAAAAAACCTCAGATTTTTGTAAAATTTGAAAAAACATAAAATTTAAACCGTTCAATCGATATTCCGCAAATTCAATACCAACCTTCCTATTATGATACTCTATTTATAAAAAAAAAAAATTAGTAATAAATCTTAAAATTTGCGGAGGTCGGAGCGTCGGCACCCTTTTTTTTGTGAAAATTTCAAAATGTCGTAAAATTCGTCTTTTTCTAGCAATACCAACGAAATTCTTAGGGAATGAAGAGATTGTAAAGATTTGCATGTGTGTAAAACGGGAGCCCTGTAGCTCAAACCGTTCTCGAGTTATGAACGTTTGAGTTTTACAGTGCCATAACATACACACACACACATTCGGACATTTTTTCTAAATATGATTTTTCAATGTTTTGGGACATTTTAAGCACATTAACATTGAAAACTGGAAAAAAAAATTTCACCGTCACGTAGTTTCCTCTATGAGGAAACAAAAAGGTAAAAAAAAATTACTTGAATTTGCTATCTCAGTCTCGTGGCCTATAAAACCCCTGCGACACAATTCTTTGAAAAGTTCAATCGAATGAACGTGAATGTATCATATTTACCGATAATCTACAGCGCAGTCCCAAAGATGAAGATGTAACTCCGTGAGTACGCCAGGAGGATTGTAACCCGCTACAGGATGATCGGCAACGTCCAGAGCATCCATAAGCTCAGTGAACCAAGAAGTTTGTGACTGACAGACTCGATGCCTGAGTGTCGAATCTCTGATACCAACGGCAACGCGAAACGTCTGTAAATTGAAAAGAAACAATGAAGCTCGGAATCGCGCGGAACGATTGAGGAAATTGAATTTTCGAAAGGAAAGAGCTCGGACCTTGATACGATGTGTCTGATGAGCGGCTTGTATTCGAACAGCAACGACGAGCATATCTTTGTCGGTGGAATTGGGAAATACGTTGACAACTTCGCTGCGATAAATCGCCGGCTGACAGTGTCTCGGAACAACGCTGTTGATGGGCCTCAATGGTGGAGTCTGCGAAGGCGTCGTTGTCAAGCCGCAATGATTCAATGAGAGTGTTTTTACCATTGCACAAACGTAACCCAAATTTGGATTCCCCTTGTAAAGATTGACCGAAAAAATGGTTGCGTCTTCGAGTCGAACGATGAGTTCACCGTGTTGTCCAGGGATTACGTTCGCCGAAACATCTCGCACCGGTGTGTACATGGTCAAAAGTCCTTGTCCGATGGTAAAAGTCAGAGCCAATCGGCTTTGGCCACTTCGAGGTAACCGAGCGACATTTTGTTTCGTACTACGTTCCGTTGCTGATTGGAAAATACCATCGTCGTCCGAATCCGAATCGGAATCGTATTGGATTCCGCTTTTGCACATACTGAATTTGCTGAAATTCGAAATAGCCCATAAAACACAATTCCGATGTTCCTCGAAGCGCCTGAAAACCAGCCTCCCATTTTCCCGCCGCAAAGCTCTTGAAAAAAAGTTTAAAAAAAGGGGCGACTTTTCCAGTTTTGTGAGAACTTGTTGCTCGTCTTCGAAAAAAATGCGCGGCAGGATTTTTATTGGCTAAATCGTCACTGATCTTAACGAAAGGTCAAGTTACCTTGGATATATGGATTCTTGGAGAAGCGTCGACGCCAAATCCAGTCCGATGTGACTCTCCGTATGCGACATGTATCTCGGTCGGGGTGCGGATGGCTCCCAAAGTAGAAGATCCGTATTTATACGATTGTAAAGTAATTCGTAAAGGTGTTTCGATGGTATTTGTACGGATAAACAAGGAAAACTAATTTCGATCTGTACTTTAGCACCGCTGGCTCCTTCTTCAATAAATTCCATCATTTCTTGTCGATTTCCGGGTATGACTAATTCTTCGCCCTCTCTGTAAAGCGAAGAATCGATAGTATGACAAAAGTTGCACGAGAAATCTTTTATTTTGGTAGTGAAAAAATACTGTAAACGATTTTCCTGGAAAATTCAACATTTCCCCGCATACCTATGTTCCGTATCATCTTTTTCAGTGTAATCCTGAGGCTCGGAATGCGGAGTGTCAGATTCGTGGATAACTCGTTTAGAACTAAATGGCGAAGGTTGATGTCTGGGTGGATGCTCCAAAGTCTCATCGAGACTCGATTCCGCTTCACCCTCCGAACTGTCCTCCAGCGGACCACCAACATCCGTAGGATAAATGGTAATTACCATACGCGGCAAGCCAAAGCCACTCTCTTGTGGCAACGACGAGTAAACCCTTTCGTCCGCTTGCGCTAGCCCTATCTCAACTGGCACGTCCGAATCCGCCTCGGTATAAGTCATCAACAATCTTTGACATTGTATCTCGTGACGTGCCAGGTGATGCGAACGACTCTCCGTCGAAGAATGTATCTGTACGTCGGTTAGCGTCAGAGTCACAAAATCTGGCCTAACCGATCTCATCCACCATGGCGATCGACTCATATCGTGCAAAGGTCTCAGGTCAGGCACGGGAAATCTAAAGGAAACAAAATACCGCTAAATCTTTGTATATATAAAGCTCTACTAAAAAATTGTGTTTGTGTCCTTTTCACGCGAAAACCACGTGAACCAATTTCGATGAATCTTTCACAGAAATGAAGCTCATAAATCAGAATAGGTTTTAGGCTGTATTGCATTCCGATAATTTTATTTTTTTAGGTACCCAAACCAAAAAATCACATTTTTCGTCATATTTTCCACTTTCAAAGTTCACAAGCAACTAAAAAATGATAATAAATTAAAAATCGCTACTAACCAATTCAAAGATCATTCGAAAACGAAGATAATGAGCGATAGCTGGAGTGCCAGTTTGTAAAAGTTGTAGCGATTTTCGTAAAATTAAAGTTTGAAGATTTTGAAAAAAAAATTTCAACTTTTCATATTACGTTAGCTGTACCCTTTAACGCCAGTATTTTTATAAAAATTTCTAAAAGCTGACTGAATAAGTACGAAATTTGACTATTGATTCAATGTAATATTTGCCCATCCCCCAACAAATGACGGTTCAAATTTTTTTCCATTTATAGCCGAAATTATAGCCGAAAAATATATTTATATCCTTTCTCACCTCACTTTTACAATGGCACGAGGAGAAGAAATTCTTGTGTCTACACGAGAATCCGACAGTAAGGGATTTTCGACTGCTTGATAAAACAGAGCCTGTTGATTCTGGAAGGATCAAGCGTCACGACGTGAAACATGAGGTCAGCGAAAATCATCATTTTTTTTTTTTTATAACTAACGAAAAGCAGAGAAAGAGCGAAGATTCATACCGTTGGGTCTCTTCTAACTGAGCTCGGATTGCACGTACATATTGGAGGAGGATTAAGAACAGCTGATATTCTATCCACGATCGTGATGTCGAATTCACTTCTGCATTGCTCCATTTGTATGCTAATTATTGAGGAAGAAGAAAGAAATCATTTGCGTTAATAAATTTGTCCTCAACATCCCGTGAGATGAATCCGCAATGAGGAGGAATAAAGACGAGTATCCGTGTGAAATTTCAATAAATATGAAGCTATTCTTTCAAGGATGAAATGGCACTTGGTTTCGCTCATAATAAATGTTGAATCATTCTCACTCATTAATTGGATCCATTTGATAATCATTGCGAAAAGCTTAACTCTTTGGAGAAATGTTTAAGATTTTTTGAAGACGTTGAATTGCTGCTGAAAACTCACTCGATCTCCGTTCGTGGATGAGCGAATTTGGTAATTTGTCCGTGTCGCACAGCTTTCTCCGTATATTTGAAGCGCATGCGAAAATTCGTCGTATTCGAAAATCCATGAAGGTCCGAAGAGTCTGTAGGGAAGGTCAGTAACTCAATGAACTCTGTGGTTGGAATTTCTTGTGCACCGTTGCTCGAATCCACAAGACATTCGACGATTTCTACACTCGCCAGACTCAGACTCGCCGTTATCGCCGATGCTTGGGACGTTGTTTTTTCGCTGCCCTCGACTACTAAGGGCGCGGCCAAACATCTGAAAAGAACGAGAAAGATTTTTTGTTTTTTCAGTATACCTTAATCTTGGAAAATGAAAATTCTAGCCTCGAGACATTTTCTACTGTAACGAATAAATCTTAAAATTTGACCGATAAAATTGGTCGATAGCGTGGGGGCGCTTTTCGTTCAGGCACCGTTTTCGAGGAGCAAAAAATTTAATGAAAAATTAACAAGTGGAACATTTGAAGAAATCTCTACATACTGCACGATTGATTCGAATAACCGAGAAAAATTGCTGAATTTTTACGCCCGCAAGAGTAAAAACTAGAAGAAAAAAAAAAGCAGTAGTAATATTGAAATTACCTAATATGGCTGAGACGACACGCGTCCAAAAACATTTTCGAGGCTTTGTCAAAATTTTTATTGCCATAACCGTCAGCTGCGAAAATACCGAGTTTTTGGAAAAAAGCGTCGGCCGTATTTTTCATCTGTTCGGTACTAGCGTTGGTGAGACTACGGCCTTCCAGCGAAGTCGTCAATATATCCTCGTGCAAAAGGACGATCGCGATGGAGGAGACTCTTACGTGGAATTGAGAAGTTTCGGCGTTCGGATCGTTGTCTGCACTCGCTCGATGTTTCGTGTGTTTTGGATAATTCGTTGACGAACTTTTCGAGCTCACACTGCTGGCCAATATACTGTCATCCATGCTCATGTTATTCGTTAATGTTGAATCGCTCATTGAAGTAACGCCTGGCAATCGCATGGGTAAAAATTCTTCTTCGTTGTCCGATTCGTCCTGCGAGGCCGTCGACCAGCCCTGAGTATTTCGCAAATCCTATGTAAGAAAAAAAAACCACCTCAGGTTAATTTTTAGACAAGCAGTATCATTTTGCTTTCTATAGAAAAAACTATGTGACGGTGAAAATGGTTTTTTTCCAGTTTTCAATGACAATGTGTTTAAAATGTCCCAAAACATCGAAAAATCATATCTATTATGAATATCCATTATGAAGACAAATTTTAGCTCACCGTGGATCGCAAACCTTGAATCGGATGCAACTGGTGCATCAATTCTCTCTCAACACGATTGAAATCACTTCCGGCCATTGGTTTTTCCGTACATGTTCTTGGCGCGACATTGCTCATGTCCTCTAAATCGGGGGAAGCGAGGCCATGTCCAAGTTCAATAAGAACGTGAACTTGTCTTGGGCTTAAAAAGGAAATGAAGGAACCTAGCGTTACTTCCATTTCTACCTGGAACATGAAATACATTAGTAGGAACCAAAATTCTTGTTCTGTGCTTGAAGAAGAATTTCAAATAATAACTGTTCTTCGACTAGCCGAACTGGATTATCGATTTTTCACTCACTTTTGGTCCGGAGACACCTTCTCCTTGTTTAACTTTTAATCGAATTTCCTGACGTCCTGACAATTTAGCAAAAGTTATAGGATTCGACTCGCTCAAATTGTTAATGAAATTTTTTTCTGGTGGTGTTTGCGTATGTAGAGGTGGCGATATTTGTGCAGATGGAAAGTTTCCATCGGAATTCTGTGAAGTGCGAAAGAAAACAGCGAAAAAATAAATAAAATATTCATAACTCCATTTTTCCTCAAATTCATGCAGTAAGAATTGTAATTGAGGAATATTATTTACTCTCGAATCAGGGGTCGATGCTCTGCTCATGGTCATAACACTTCGCGAGAACGTTCTTGCCCGGGATGGAAATTCATCAGTGTGGAAAGTTACACCCTCGAGATAAAAGCGTTTAGTAGCGAAAGCCGAAACGACGTAACCTTTGATCGATTGATTCGCATCGAGTGGAACATTGTTGGAATCGGAACCAGCCTCGTCCGAATATTCCAAGTTTTTAATCGACACTTCCATCGCGACTCCCGTCATGGAGTCCAGGGGAACGTGCTCCAGACGGATTATCGTGTCCAAGAATCTCACTTTGACTCTGGACAAAACTTGAAAGAAAAACAAAACATCAAGGGATTATACTTAGTTGCAAGGCCGTCATTTTCTTCACGATTTTTTTTATGAAAAGGCATTTCATTTGACCAACAAATGTAAAGGGAAGTAAATATAGTCGTAGCTTTTGACTTTACATCGGCATTTTTTATTTTCAAAAATATGGATTGATACTGCTCCTCAAGACGATCTCCTGGAGGTCCTAAAAAAAAAAATGTCTGGCGGTGAGCACGGAATCTCCGATTTGGATTATCGAAAATAAAAAAACAAAACAGATTCTTTTAGTGGATAGATGAATTAAGGATCGAAGGAATAAGATTTCCGATAATTATTTTTATATTTTTTAAACATTTGAACGAAAAAAATTTAGTCGAAAATAGAAATATTTTCTTTTCGAAGCCGCCATCTTGTCAAAAATGGAAATTTCAACTATTCCGTCGATCAATACCTAGATTCATTCATCCAGTAAAAGAATCTATTTGGTTTTTTCATTTTCGATAATCCAAACCGGAGGTTTCATGCTCAATGCTTGTTTTTTTGAGGACCTCCAGGAAATCGATTACAGGAGCAGTGTCAATCAATAATTTTGAAAATAAAAAATGCCGATGTAAAGTTAAAAGCCAAGACTACATTTAGGTCGTATGGCCTATGACGTATGACGATGAATAAATGAAAGATGAGAAATTAGCAAGAAAGTTAACAGTCCGTTGATTATGGAAGATTTACTGGAATCTATGGCCTGAGCGAACAGTTCGACGCCTTCCAGAGGCTGCGAGTTGCCCGCGTTGTTGGCGTCTTGCTGAAGACATTCTTGAGCCATTTGCATGCTGGAGGTCATGGAACTCCACATGGATTCGAACATGGATGTGCCGGACTCTGTGCGCTGTCTGGGCTGTATGGTCAGCCTGAGCCCTTTGACCTCGACGTAGCTTGCTTCGCTGAGTAAAGCCGACCATGGAATGCTGACGGACATCTCCGAAATGAAGCCGTCAACAAATTCCAAAGGCAAATGTTGCTGTTCCCCCATTTCGTTGAGAGCCTGCGACAAAAGTTTACATCACAAATGGATTCAATGTCAATGGCACGAGTTTGGCAACAGAGCAACAGCGAGAAGAATGCCTTCAAATGAAAAATCCATAATAATCGTTGTAGGAGAATCAACAATAATGAAAATAATGTAAAAATCCAAAAGAACTTTTCCGACAAAGTAATGAAAAAATAATTGCAGAATGTCAAAAGAAATTAAATAAAACGTATGCAGTAAAGATGAGACGTAATAATTTTAGTGAAAATAAAAAAAAGGACACGAGAATTTACTAAATATTCTATTCGTCGTAATTTTCAAACAATTACATCCAAAACTAAGAAATTGTTTGAAAATTCATTAAGAAAAACAAAAAAAATTGCTCACCCATTTTTGAACGCGTTATGAAAAAGATAATAAATCGCGAAAGGTTGAAAATCTGTCCGCGGTCTCTGCGGGATTGGGTAACTATTTATTTGCCGCGCACAAAGTTTACATCGGTAGATCGTAGACGGTGACAAAACGGCGGAAATCGGAATAAATATTGACCGAAAGTGTCGATAGGGGTTAATGTATGTGCATAGGAGAAGTTCGTAACGCAGAGCAGGAAAAGAAGAAATGTTGGACGTCACAGATCAACGCGATATGAGACAAAGAGAATACGCCGAGTTTGAATTTTTTTTCACAATTTTTTTCAGCGAGTGATCCTTACCTGTACATCGAGGCTGACATCGGTAACACGTCCTGTTCCATTGTAAAGATCGACGGTCAATTGATCAAGGGTGAGTTTTTCTTCGAGGAATTGTCCCAAATAACGTTGCAGCAGATATCTGCACGCTCTCTTCTTTATACCTTCCGACCATGGAAAACAAACAAACCAAGACATCTCACTTCTCGCGCGACTCCTCGTGTACGAGGAGGATAATAAAAACAGTTAGCCCGTTAATAATCGCATCGATTGATCTTCTACTAGTCATTCGTTTAGACGATTTGGAAAGAGAGACAAAGAGAGAGAGAGAGAGAGGGAGAGGGAGAGAAATAAAAAGGAAAAACAAAAAACGAGACGCGCGTTATTTCTTCGCGTTAGACGGGATTGTAAGGCGAAGGTTGATTTATAATTATTATTCGTACGAATCCCATATCCCGAGCACGTGCCTCGTGCGGGACAATGATACTCGACATAGTACGAAAGACGCACTACACTCTAACGACGTTCACCAACTTCTTCGTCCTCGTCGAACACGGAGAACATATATTTTTCCTTCTTCTTCACATATGTTGTTTGCAAAGAATAAACACGGTGTTCCAGCTGTTCTACGATTTATCACTCACTGTATGCAACTCGATTAGAAATAAAACACGCCATTTTACGCACAAACACAACGCGACGTAGGACAATAATGCGAGCGAAGAACGCGGAGAATTTTATCGTTGATTGAAAACAGCTGATTCCGAAGCATCGTTATTTCTTCACGCCAGCGAGAGGCCAGGCCACAACTCAATGACAATGTACAGTTCGACAGACGCTAACTATATACACGTGAAATGTGCCTGAACTCACGGAATAGTCTTACCAACCTTTCAATTATGACTCACGCGGTAAGCTCGAACTTTAGAACGTTGTTTCAGACGATACAATTTTCCGACGTCTTCAAGGCTCTTCCTTTTGGCAATTACTATACGCCTTATATATTCTTCGTTCAATTAAAATCTACTTCCCATTTCAACATACGCCCATGGAGCTATCGCTCAATTGAGCAAATTTCAAAAGTAAATTGCGGATAACAAGTGACACGTGCCATCGTGTTTCTATATAATAAAATAAATGAAAATTACGCGCTCTTTTACCGACGGTCGGTATTGTGTTATGCAGTCGATCATCGCAGCTTAAAATGATCACCGCAGTGGATAACCGATGAAGTGGCGCCCTCGAGCGTCAGTATAACCACCACCACCACGAGGGACGCGCTCATAAAAATTTCTTATGATAGCGACAAAGGTTTGTGCTCTTGAAGGAAAGATGAAAAGTAGAAGACGCAAGAAGTAAAAACGACACGACAACAAGAGGTTGTATAGCAACAAGATATGGAGAACTTCGAGCGAGTAAGTTTCATTTTCATCAATATTATTGCAACGCATAGGTATATACGATTGAGTTGACCCACGCGCCGTTATTGTTTACAAGGCTTCAAGGACTGTTTACACTTTGAAAAATATGATATTTCTTTATACAACCGTGTTATTAACACCTTGAGTACGGTGACACGTTGACGTGCTTATTCTAGCCTTAAAGCTTCATTTGCCATAATTGGATTTATGTAAGCGAGATCTGATCTTGGTGCGGGGTAAGCGCGTGTATCTCGCATGGATGTCGATACTGTATTTATGCGATGAGCGTTTTGTGTTTCATATACGTCTCACTCAAGCGCTTGCACACGGTCAGACGCGATTCCGAAAGCAAAAAGAGGTCTCTCCTCTCTTTCCCTTGTACGTGCCCACTCTTGAGTTTTCCCCTCGCAAGTATAGCTCGGCCGCCGCTTTCCCCCTCCATCGGGCGTAGCGATTACGACGCGTGGTTTGGCGAGTGGGGTAAACGACAAAGAGGCCACGCCCCTTCGGCGCGAAGACTCGTACGGTGGGGGAAGCTGCGAAGTTGGTTGCCCAGGGAGGGTGACCGTGAGAGGGGGTAGGTCCAGCAACGCGCGGACGAGAGGAAAGCTGACCGTGAAATTAAAACATGATGAGGGCTCTAGATTGAGACGCGAGGGGGACAGACCGAGTGAGAAAGCGACGAAGTGAGGGGCGCTCGGCAAAACTTACTACTCTATAGTTCAGAGCATACGCGCCGGCTGGGAAGGGCCACAATGAGGCGACAGCGCTCGTTTCAGGGACGCACTTGTTCCGTCCCCGTGCCCCTGATTTTCTCTTTTAATAGACACTAAGGGCACGAAATTATATATGCTTTGACAGTCATCGTTCGTCACACTTAAGGGCATGGATTGGTCGCCTACAAGAGTAACAAAGATAGCTGTAAATTTTCTAACAAGTCAACACTTTCCATAGCGTTTGTCCGATGGGAATAAAAAAACATCAAGCCCATTGTTCCTCATGAGCTCAAACTTGTTTATTTCGATCGGACGAGCGTTCCAGACAACTTTGACCTTCAAAATACGCAGTTATCTCTCTCGCACTCGTGGCCGAAGCATAAATGATCGAAATTGGAAAGTTTGAACACACTTTCGACGTTTTTCACGTGAATAACGATTTTTAAAATTCAACCAGCTGTCTATTTATTTAATTACACATTTTTCTTGATGAGGGGGAGTTTCTTTGGAATTCGGTAGTACCACATGCAGGTTCCTGGGAACCAGGAAATCGTACTTAAAATAAATGTCGTCCCATCGAAGTACATATGCGTGTATGTGTCCAGGTTGCCATTAATTTACGACAATTCCAGAGATATAAATTAACATCTTTGTGGAGATTTTATAAACTGTAGACTGAGGAGGACCATCATCGATAATCCTCGAAGCTGCTGTGAAGAAAAAAAAAATGCAAATCTGCTTCGGTGATTTTGCAAATTTTCAGCGGGAGAATCGATTGAAAAATCGCGTGTCGTTTTATTTCAACAAAAATAACGATGGCCGTCCGCACATTGGAAACGCGCGATTAACGGTTTTCAGTGACGAATCGTTTTTTTATCCGAAACAATGTCGTCGGAGGAAACATCGTGTTTTTTTTTGTCAAGAGTTTATAGCGAAATAATTCCGTTGGAAAAGGTCGCTTAACCCTCCGTGGTCACACGGGGTCGGAATGACCCCAGCCATGTTTAAACGTTTGCCGCGTTGCCAGTATCGTTATGAACGACACATAAAAATTCAGGATATTAGTTTAAACCTTTCAGAATGAGAGTATCACGCCAAAAAATTTTTATCCAATTTTCAGAATGGGGAAAAAAAATCAGCAAGGATGAGGCAATGTGTAAAAAAAAAAAAATTTCTTCGGGCACCTTAAAGCTCCGTTGTAGAGGATATGCCAACCGTCTCGGACGCCAATGACTTGTAGGAATTCTAGCTCAAAGTTGCGCTCGGGGTCATTTTGACCCCTGGCGACCACGGAGGGTTACTTCTCTCCAACTTTAGGAAATCCCGATGAGCGAGGATCGTTTCAGGAAGCTTTTAAAATCGTCTTTTGTATAGAAACGTACTTGGATGGATCGTTAGGAAAACAGACAATATCTCAGAGCTAGCAGGTCGTATATAGATGCCAGAGAACCTGCTAATCCTAGAGAAGATTGTGGTGCGTTGGAGCAAGAGCTTCGCACAAATATCACGTAAACACCATAACTCAGACTTGGTTTACAATTTATACCTCGTCCCCGTTACATTTGACCCGATTCCTATAAGGATGGGTTTGATCTGAAAAAAGTAGTTTGTGTCGCGTACGAAATAATCCCTCGACTCCGCGGGCCTTTTTAATGGAGGCGGAATTGTTGGAAGCAAAAGAAAAATGGTACTGATCGCTCGAACAATACGAGCAAACCGGTAGCCCACGCGTTTCATTGACGAAACAGATTGGGAATGCGATATTTGGTAGCCAAAGCGTGAAACGAATTGAAGCGATGCTTCAATATTGCGCATTCCAGCTATTTATGGAGCCAAAATGAATGCAAACACTGGTCAACGGTGGTATAGAATTTACCGAAGCAAAATCATATTCGATCTACAGTCGCGCGGTCAACATTTTTCAACGTTTATTATTTTACGATAGTTTTTTCTCTGAGAATCTCGATTCGTAGTCTCGTAAAAATTCGGTTCTGTGGCCTTTTTTGTTTGTCTCGTTGATGCACGGGTCGATTGAGCAACAAAAGGCTGTAGACGAAGAAGACAGTGGGTCGAAAAAGGCTTTTGGTACGTTTTTCACTCTCTCGCACTCTCGTTTCCCTCCTGATCGCTGTTCTCGTAACACAAACCCTTATATATGACGAGACAAGCATCTAACTTTTGCTCTAAACGTGAAGCCAGCGTACAGGTATGCACATACATAAATATCTATAGATATACGTAGAGCCAGAAATACACACGGTGTAGGTATGACGGGCTTGGACGAGCGTGAGTAAAACGTTCCTTTTATGTATCGCATGCCACGGGATAAATTGTCCAGAAGTTTTCCAAGATCGCGCCGTGGCGGTGCCGCTTTGTAGGATTAGCCTGTGGAATAAACCGAGGGTTGTGTGATGGCTAGCTCCGGTTGACTTGGCTATGGGGAGCTCGAGTTGCCACCAGTTACAAATCACCGCGGGTATATACCAGTTACCAGTCGGTGGTTGCCACCTCTCGTGTGATCACCCTACTACCATGGTACACCTCTTCTCCTCCCCCCGCTACACCTCTCTTTTATCGCCAAGCCTTATATTACCCACTATAAATGTTACGGGAGCTTTCCTACTATACGATCGCGTATACCCAGTGTCCTGGAACTTGTGGCAAAGCTTTACACAGATGTATCGCTAAGTTTTCAAGGCCGGAGACTTTATTTATGTGTCTTATCGAAGCAGTGCTTATGGGGGTATCAATTAATTCGCTTTGCACACGATTCAGAGCAGAGGGCACGTGTAGGGATTCATTGTCTTTTATCTCAGTCCAGGCAACGGCAGACTAGGAGAAACTGGAAATTTAGCAATAATCTTTTATAAATAGCTGGTACGCTTTTTGCTTGCTCATATAGAGGAAGCTTTGTGACGGTGAACATTTTTTTTCCCGGATTTCAATGTCAATGTGCTTAGAATGTCCCCAAACATCGAAAAATCATATGTAGAAAAAAAATTCCGAATGTGTGTGTGTGTGTGTATGTTCTGGAACTGTAAAATTCGAACGTTTATAACTCGAGAACGGTTCGAGCTACAGGGCTCCCGTTTTGCACAGATGTTAATCTGTACGAGCTCTTCATTCTCTGAGAATTTTGTCGGAGTTGATAGAAAAATACGAATTTTATGGCATTTTGAAATTTTCAAAAAAGTCTGTCACCGCTCTAACTTCCGAAAATTTTAAGATTCATTACTATTTTTTTTTTATCAATAGAGTATCATAATGGGAAGGTTGGTATTGAATTTTGGAAATATCGGTTGAACGATTCAAATTTTATGATTTTTCGAATTTTACGAAAATCTGAGCTTTTCGAAAAATCTTCTAACCGTTTCGATTTTTTTGAATTTTATAAGATATTGTGTATAATTCTGCACTTTCTCTTTACTTTATAGAAAAGTCGTCGAAATTATTTTAAAAATCGCTGCGTATTGAAAGTTGCAAATTGCTTCCTCAAGATTTAGCACGATGCTCAAATATGAGCTTCCTCTATGGGGAAGCCAAAATTAAAAATATCGAGCATCGCGCTAAATCTAAATATTTGAATATGTTAATTGCATCATCGAAGGTAGTAAATTGATATTGTATAGACATTCGCTCACGCTTTTGTTTGCCCAGGGATCAATGTCGTGTTTATTGTTTTTTGAATTTGGGGTCTGGGGTTTATTGACACTTCGAGAAAAACATCTCGTAGCGGATTGATCAAGAAGATGATTTGGGCGTGTAATTACAATAAGCGAATTATTACGGTTTTGTCGTTGCGGTTCGAGAGTGGCCGAGAAAATTCGTCGATTTTCAGCGTGTAAACGAGCATTTCTTCAACGACTCGACACACTACACGCTGCATGTATGCGAGTGGAAAACTGTAGATGGTTCGAGCGAAACGTGTACTTATGCATACGAGGATTCGGCTATGTGGGGTTTAGAAATTCAGGCGCGACTGAACAGCGGAACGATGCGCTCATCATTTTATCTCCATCTCCCTCGTTTTCTGCCAGCATTACGATCTATGGATCCTTACTAAGCGTTTTTCGAAAAACCATAAATGCCAACATCCTTCTCCTTACCGTTCGGTAAATTCTCTGTTAAAATCCTTTTCACGCGTTTAGTTCCGGCTTCTCACATGGATTCCCGCAGAGTTGTTCCTTTATTACGGGCATTAATGGTACACACTGTGAATTCACGCTTTGCTTCGCCATGCGATGAAAGCTGCGTCGTGACTGGTATGGTTCAGGATTTTTAGTGGTCGCGTTACGAGAGTTTGAGCCTCTGGATCTCTCGTTTAGGAGGTTGTATTAAGACGAAGAAGCGAAACGTACGAAGACATCAGGGGAGCTCGTGGGATATGAAAAAAATCGTACAAATCATCGCTTCCCCATACATCGATCCCTGTGATCGTGTACACATGCATAAATGACTGTTTGTAGTCCGAAAAACTGAGCCACACGATTAAACACGTTGAAGAACCTGGCTGGAGCATTTTGCGAGTCAGGGAAACGAAAAAATGGTTTTCCAGGGAGTGGAGGTTGTCTTCATACTCCAATAGATCATCGAAGGACATGCCTTTGCCTCTTTTCAGGAAAAACGCACAAAGCTCGCCCTCCCCATTATTCAAGGATCCTGTCTCGTTTGGGATCTCTCCACTTATAGTTTTGCCTTGCTTTCCGCCGAGACGGACCGCTCTTTGCGTCTTCCCGCACAATGGCCGACTTGGCATTCATTGGATGTGTCTGTGAGAGGGTGTTTTTCTTAGTATGCGTGCATATATGCTCGCGCACTGATCTTGGAAGGACCCGGAGACCTTTACCTCCCTCTTTTGGTCCCTTTTCGTCTCCGCGCTCCTCTCCTGCTCTCTCACACGCCAAAATGCTTCCCCGCCTGTATATCCCGTGGCAAATGTATAGCAACACGAATTCTCTTCCTCTCTTTTCCTCTGCGTTGCTCTTTCGGTCTTTCTCTCATGTTTCTCCACTCCGTTTCACCGCCATCGGCGTTTCAGCGTGTGGACTGCGGGCGGCTGATGTGATGTCTTCATTAGAATTCGCCTTCCCCAGAAGCCAAACTCTCCATCTTTCTCTCTCTCTCTCTCTCCTTCTCTCGGACATACACTCTTCCTCTTTGCCTCTGTCTCACTCCACCTGGCATTCGACACGCAGGGCGATCGTGCCTCTGTGTTGGTCACTATACGACATATTTATGCGGCTGTATTCATCGAGATATTTGCTGTTATTCCCCATTTTGATGTCTTCTTTTTATCCTATTTGTGCTTTTAACAGTCTCGAGCATTCTCTTTTTGTGCCAGCATTTTTTAATTCGGATTTTCAGCTAAAAATAATGTCGAGATTATTTCTTAATATGAATAATATTTTTCAAGTTATCGGGGATCCAGCGATTAGTATTCCGAAGCAACTTTTTCTCAACTACTGTCGTCGCCGATTGGAATTAGCACCGAAGTTATCAGTTTATTCAATATTCCGCGCGATATTTTCAAAGCTTCGATCATTATTTCTTTGAAGATAACCGACTAATGATTATCCCCCATAATTTGTGGTCCTCGTGCAATTACCGCGGGCTTCGCTTCGCAGCGCACCTAGTTGGCGCTAAAGGGTACAGCTAGCTTAATATAAAAAGTTTTAAAAAAAATTTCAAAATCTTCAAACTTTGATTTTACGAAAAACGCTATAATTTTTTTTTTTACAAACTGGCATTCTAGCTACCGCTCATTATCTTCGTTTTCGAATTACTTTTGCATCGTTAATTAGCGATTTTTTATTTATTATCATTTTTTAGCCGCTTGTGAACTTTGAAAGTGGAAAACATGACGAAAAATGTGATTTTTTGGTTCGGGTTCCCAAAAAAAAAAAATTATTTGAATGCAATACAGCCTAAAACTAATCCTGATTTATGAGCTTCCTTCCTGTGAAAGATTCATTAAAATTGGTTCAGTGGCTTTTGTGTGAAAAGGGCACAAACAGAATTTTGTAGTATATAGAGTTTTATATATCCAGAGATGTCAAGAAAAAATCAAAATTTCTGTATCTTTGCTTCTGTTTGTTTGGATGCCACGACGAAATTGACGAACATATCTTTATAGGTGACAGGGTATATTTATCCTAATTGCAGCTGCATGCATCATTGCACCTTTTGATGGAATGACAATGGGAGCATGACTGCGGTATAATATATATAGTAATGGCGCGGTGATGCTAGAGAATGTCGAGAGATCCTAGATGATCCTCTGGCGTTTAGAAGCGCGTATACGTATACACGTGTGCATGTTCGAACAAATCAGGACAAGCGGGCGAACAAACTCGAGGGTCGGTGAACGCGCTTCACAGGTTGACAAGCATGACTCGGCACTTGAGAAGAGCGTGGAAAGCGAGAGACGAAGGAAGGAGAAAAAGGGGACGCAGATGAGAGAAAAAAAAACTCGAAGAAATAACAAGAAAAAATAATAAACACGTATATAGAAGGGTTTTGTAAAGGGGACGGGGAGCAATGTCGCAGTTGGTGTGGAAGGACATTAAGGGTGTCCAGTATGCAGCGCTCGAGGGATTCACCTGCTCATGGCCAATGTCCTCGTCGTTATTCCTTTCACAGTCCCGGCCATCAGCGTCGCTTAGTCAAAGCTTGCTCCTCATTCTTGGACGACTCTTGATCTCCTATTCGCGGGTGCGAAATAACCGTGGTCCGAGAGAAAGAGAACGAAAAGAGAACAAAGCCACCAGACGAGAAAGAGACCAGGGAGAAGATTTCTCTCCTTCTACTTCCTTTTTTTCCGAGCAGACTGCTGTTTCTTTCGCTCTCTTTATACTCATCGTCCGAACCACGCGATCTGTCACTTTCGTGGCAAACCCCTTATTATACGAATTTTGTAAACCTCCCCATGGTACATGCTTTTAGCAGAGGTAGTGTATATCCCCCTGCTACAGCAGACATTCGAGAACAGATCTTCCGAGCTGAAAACTCGAAATAATCTCGTGCAACAATGATCCGTGCAAAGACATCCGGAGGAAAGAGCTCGAGAGCACCACTTGTGTGAACCAGACTGATCGATCATGTTCTATTGTTCGGTACGCTTATCCACGCGACAATGAAAGTCACGAAATAACCACATAACTGTGTCTGCAGTTTCTCGTATATTCATTGACGTTGCTTCGCAATGGCTCGTAGAAATTGGCACTGTTACGAAATGGTCGATGAGTGGTCTCGGAAGATGTTAACATTTCGTCTGTAAACGTTTTTCCCGCACCTTCCGTCTGTAAACCGTTCTTTCAGCCTGTTATTACATTCGAAAAAATCTGAAAAAATTCAGGCTACTGTTCGAAATCGTCAACTTGGAATTCCAATTATAAAATTATAGAAAAATTAATTTTTTTGTCCATGTTCATCCAATAAATGAACCAATCCGTCGTATTCGCCAGGACACGAATGACCCAGGTTTATACAGACGGAGTGTTAAATCGATCAATTCCCACAAACGAACAAATTTTTCGGATTTTAGTGGAAAAATGTTATTTTTTAGGCATGAAAAATAATGAAATTCATTGGCAACAAACACGTTTTGGCTTGACGAGAGCTAGGGTACATTACGTCAGGTTGTACCTCCGTGAGAGGTGTAAATTGTGCCCTGCCATCTGAGCGGCTAAGGATCAACAGATGAGAGGAGAAAAGAAGAAGCGAGAGTTTACACGATGCTGTATCAAGTGTGCTTACGTGTATATGTATCGTTCACGGTTGCACGTATAATTTGATCGAGCAAGAGCCTAGCGTGAGCTTCCCCCAGTCTCACGGATAAGGCTGAGAAAAAAAGCTCGTTAAGGAGTGCCGCCCGCAGCGAAACAGTCCTGAAGGCGTAAAAATGTTGGGCTGCGACATCGAGGCACTAAAAAAAGTGGCTTCGCATTACAGGTGACTGAAAATGAAAAAAAAATCTCATTTTTTTTCATTGGCTGAGCATTTTTTGACAAGTCGAATAATTTTGGGCAGACATTTTTCGCGAGTCCGGAGTATTTCGTCATTTCTTTTGTCACGTGGATCGGATAAATGAGTTGAGAAATATTGTTGTCCATCTTCAAACACTTGGCCGCCGATTGAAACACTGTGTTGGAGTGAAAAATGGCGAAACTGTGAATCCCCCATAAAGTACACTATCGAAATAATAAATTCAAAATGGCGGCAACGATAGGAACTGACAAGCCTGAAGAAGAGATCTCATAAAAACGTCGAATGTTTTTTCCTAATTCTTGGGGTCATTACTCCAACATAAAAAACGCCGATCTCCGCGGAATTCCGTTTTGACTATGTGTATATTTCGACGGGTATATATGTTGATTATTTTATACGAATCAACGCGTGCTAATCGTTTATCTAAAATTAAACACTTTATAACGAAACGACGTTCGCGGATTATTATTTCTTGAGCCACGAAAAGCAACATCACTTTCCAGGACCTGGTGTCCTTCAAAACTCGGCGACAAAAAACACGATACAATTATCGGCTCCAAGCGCCACACATATTTAGTGAAAGATGGTCAAATAAGGATCGAAGATCCCTCATCGTGGTCTTGCGATTGCTGTTTCATTTCAATCAACACACAGATTCGAGGGTGCGGAGCAGGCAGAAATAATAACTTCCAGAAGTGCATGGTGTCAACGGACATTGTTCGATTGGCGCGTGCATCAGGCGCTTATTAACTCGGACTCTCGAAAGCGCTGAAAAAGGTTCTCTCTGAGGCTTATTAGCGAATACATAATTCATGTATCAACGAATCAACCGCGGTTGGTCCGTGTCCACGGATTGGTTGAACGATCGTTAACGCCCCGATCGGGACGATACAACGAACAAAGTCAACAGCCGACATGGCTCAGCCAGCGTTTAAAAGTTCCCGCTTTTTCACTACCGCAGCGCACATGCTGCTTGTAGGTGTAACTGATTCCTAGAAATTGACGTAAATCCCTTAACCTTCTACCTGACCGATTGGCCGAATGGTATATCTCTCTTTTATACACCCGCGATCAAAACAGGAAACTTTCAGGTATAATATAGCCACCCGTACACGGTTATCCACTAAAACACATCGACGCGATAGAACATTTATCTCGAAAGATACTTACACGCGGTCCCTAAACTATATACGAGGGTTTTTGGAGAAAGAGCGAGAGAGGAGATGGCAGCAGATGAAATAAAAAGGACCGATAGCAAGCTGAGAATCCTCCTGATCTTTTCTAACACGCGGCCTCACAGACAAACTCACACTACGAGAGATCTGAAAGAGCACGAGCTTCCACGAAACTATTGCCAAGAGAGAAGCCGTGTCGCGATTCTAAAAGAGACATTCTCATTATAGAAAGAAGGAAGAGAGCCTGAGAGAAGAAAAAAAAATAAGAAACAGCGAGAAGAATAAAATTATGAGAAAGATTTCGGAACGAGCATGTGGTCTCTGACCGTGACAAAAAAAAGATGTTTCTTCTTTTTCGCTCTCTCTCTCTCTCGCTCGACCACTCACTCCTTAATTACCATCAATAAAGTAACACTTATAATTGGCGTGTCTCTATGCCTGTATTATTTTTCGTATATACTCGATGGAATTTCTCTTCGAGCCAAACTCCACCACCATCACCACCACAGGACTTCTCAACTAAACGAGAAAGAATTTTCGGCTTGAATCTTCAATGAAGATTTAGGCTCGTGGTTTTTCGTCGGGGTATGAGTTTCAAAAAGATTAAGCTGTTTAAGTAGGAGGATAACGAATGAACGATACGCTTTTTTCTCTTTTCACTCTCAGCGTTATTGCTTCTGGTTCAAACGATTGTAAATACTCGGATCTGTCATTTTTTTTGTCATCCTAGATGCCGCGGAATTCGGAGACGCTAAGTTTTACGGCTTATTACGTTGTTGCTAATTGCCGTTATTCGAACTGAAATTAGAGGGAATAACATCGGGCCACCTATTGCGACAGAATCGCCATAAATTTTACCTCAATCCTCATTTCTACCTTGTCCGAATAATTCGTTCACTATCGATTGTTTAAACTTTTGTTCAATCATTTGACAATGCTTGTTAAGGTAATCCTGTCGCTTCACACAATTGTGTCTCACAATTCCTTTGCAAAAATACCCAATTCGCATTTTTTTTTCACTGTAATTAGGTCGATAGCCGACCCTGAAGTTTTACAGAAATAATTATTGAAATATTAAGTGAAGCTAGAAAAATAAAATTGGAAATCCCTTGGATTGAGGCTACAGGACAGAATTATCTGAAAGATGATCAATTAATCATAGAGCCACTAGCTAAGTTCTTCTACTCGCAGGAACCGCAATGATGCGACAGTTCCGGTTATTGGAAAACTGGCCCTCGACACAGGAAATAATCTGAACCGGCTGAAATATTTTCCTAAATAACAGAAACTCAGTAATTTGATAGCCAAAATTTGGAGTACGAAAAGAGGAAGTATTTTCGAGAATGTTTATACGAAAAATTGATTATCTATGGTATGGTGTTGCTGGCAGACTTCACGGGCATTATTTGCTCGCATATATGAGTCGATGACACTTAGAGCCCGAGAAATCGCGTCACCGGAAATAGCAGCGTGAAGTCAGTAATGCGGTATCGATTTCCACGGCTGCGTTGATCGTAACAGCAGAAAAAAAGCGTGAAGAGCGTCATGTTTCCTTCGTTTAGTGAGAAAATTCCTCGGCGGCGCTTCCATCGGTTCCGGATGGTGCGAACGGGTCAGGAAAAATCCGTTAGTCTTACTCCCAGTTTGTTGCTACATTCGGTCACACATATATATACATCACGATATATTGCCGCGTGTAAGAAGAATCCCAAAACGCTGTGCCGAGGTCGAAACCGTAGTCTATGGCATTCTTGTAGTTCATTCGTTACAGTAGGGTAGTAGCCCCTTGGCGACGTAATTAGCGCCAGTTCGTTCTTTTGTTGTATCTTGTCGGCGTCGAGAACAAGATGATTACTCGAAAACGGAGGTATAAAGAGCAGAGAGAGAGAGAGAGGAAGAGAGAGAGAGAAAAGTTGGGAAAAGATGAAGAAAAAAGAGAAAAGGAACGACGAAAATGCTGGTAAGGGCCAGGAGAAATACAGGAATTGAGCGATAGAGAAAAAAGTAAAGAGCGAGGGAACGGAATAGAGCCAAGACTCGTATAGAAAAAAGGTGGCGCTGGTGTGTTGTTGAAGAAGATTCCATCGGTCACGTTCCCAGATGAAAAATCGATGAATCCTCTCTTTTGTATAGTTAACAGGCATACTGGGCGGGGCACCACCGAGATTTCCATTCGGAGAATATAACGCTCTCTTTTGAGCGTTCGAATTCGAATTTCTACGGACCTCGTTACGCTATTTTAACCATGCAGACTCGTTATTCCACGCGCGAAACTGGTCAAGAATTGAACCTGCGACTTTGTGCCACTAGAATACAACGACAATGCAATTCTCGTCGGTGGCTTACAAATAATGGTTTCTCGCTAGATTCGCTTCGCTGGTACGAGGTTTTTCGTCGTGAAGAGAGATTTTGCATTTTTCGAAAGATCGACATTTTTCGATCATAAGAATTTCGATATTCAAAGAATTTTCGTAAAATTCTCGGAGCCATTTTTGATCATTGCAAAATCGATGTTCAAACCTTTCCGAACTCTTTTCCCGAACGGCATACCCTTTTTTTCAACGAGAAGCGCAAAGGTCCGTAATTGCTTGACCATAAAATTAACTACCTCGCAGCAGGCTTGAGGATTCGCTGGAAAATCGAGCCAAGGTGCGAAGATTGCCCGATCGAAATTGAGCCATCTTTTTCTCACCGGAAACGAGCATTCTTTTTTTTTGTTTTTTTTTTTTTTCTTTACGAAATGTTACAAAAATACTCAGGAACGTCTGTTCTGTTTCTTCGTCTTGAAAAGAACGAGAGAGAGAGAGAGAGAGAGAGAGAGAGAGAGAGAGAGAGAGAGAGAGAATGGGAGGATGAAGGTTGGCGAATAGGAGAGGTGAGAGTGCAAAAGTGATCTCTTACTTGTGCCGACGACGTCGATGATTAGGTCGTTGAGGAGGCCGAGGCAAATTGCTCGAGGGGCGAGAGCTAAGGCTTTCGATATGCTGGGAACGTTGGAAGGAGAAAAAATGCCTTCGGGACGTCTTTCTCGGTGGATCATCAGGGATGAATCAATTTTGGTTTTTCTTGTAGCGTAACCCTCGACTGGGAGGTGAGGTAAAGGGGGTTTAGAGCAAACATGAAACAAAGGTTGCTTGAGTGACTTGCAAGAAGAGTTCTCCGCCCTTTTCATTATATATATAAAATATATCTATACAAATCATCATTTTCTCCCTCTGCCTATAAGTTTCGTTTCCCTTTTCTCGCGTTCTCTAGCAAAGCTCATCCGCGCGATAGATTGTAAAGTCTTGAAGCCACACATACAAAGAGAATCTTTACAGCGTATAAAGACGCGCGGACTCCGGAGAAAAACAATGAGGCTGGTGCTCTTGGTTGCCACCAACCAGGGGCCTCCATTCCGATCCGCCATGCCGGCGGCAACGGTTAAACGATCGAGCGCCCGTGCCCCTGCGCGTGAGCGAGCAAACTTTACCGATCTCTCGCGCTTTTGTTCATTAAACCGTGTGTTTTCTCACCCTGCCGCGGCAAATAATAATTCGAGAGGAAGAAGCAAAAAAAAGGCTGAACGTTGTTCTCAGAATACGGCTCCGCAGCAAAAGGCTAATTTTTAAGACAATTCAATAAATTATGTGTTTTCAATTTTTTATCCTGATTCCACGATCAAAACCATGCAATGATCGATTCTCCCTTTCTTTGTCGACAGCGGCACGGGTCCTAGTTGACGGAACGCACGTTCTCGAGATTTCGAATCGTTATAACGGGGAGAAGAAAGTTACACTAACAATTGTTTAAACCTCCGTGGATCAGACGTTCTAGAAACAAGGCGCTGGTGGCACGGGGTCGGAACGACCCCAGCCATGTTTAAACGCTTGCCGCGTTGCCAGGCTCGTTTCGAACGGCACATAAAAATTCAGGATATTAGTTTAAACTTTCAGAATGAGAATATATCCCCAAAAAATATTTATCCAATTTTCAAAATGTCAAAAAACCAGCAAGGACGCAATGTGTAAAAAAAAAAATTTGCGAGCACTCCAAAGAACCGTCTCGGGCGCCAGTAATAAGTCTAGCTCAAAGTTGCGCTTGGGGTCATTTTGACCCCAGATCACCACGGAGGGTTAATCACGTTCTACGTTTGATTTTTCATCAATTCCAATGCATCGCGTTGATGCATGCACGAAAAGATAAAAATACATCTGTATTTCTATATATTGTAAGTATGTATCGAAGATCTCGAAGGTTTCGCGCGCTCGGTCACGTCGTTCTGCTACAAGTCTCGACACCTCGAAGTCACGGGTCCAGTGTAGCTCGAAGAAACCAGCTCGCAGTTGTTTCTCACATACATAGGTATCTACGAGAATATCAACGATATATAAATATACGTTTATATAGGTAAAGACATAGGAACGAAACGGCAAACGTTGGTATATAGAATGTGTGCCCAGCCTCTGTAGCTTTGGCTGCTGCTGCTGTTGCGAAGAGTCAGCAGAGCCGACGGAGAGCGCTGCCGTTGAGAGAAAAAAAGGCTTGGTTACATGGTATACGAGCGAGAGGAGTTCTGGCCCCGGAGCACACACAGGATCGCGGATCGCTTTTGCCGATCGGTCGCAGAGATAACACACGCCGAGAGAGAAAGAAAGAAACTCGAAGAGACAACCGCACGAGTCTCGTGCGTTGCAGACTCCATACCAGGAGTTGCGAGCCACAATGTCCTCTCAACGTCTATATAATATATATCTATATAAATAAATATATTTGTTTGTATGTGTGTGTTAAGGAGATATACAGAGTGTCCTAGAACTGGAACTCTTAAGTTGCGATTGCGCTTAGTAACCTGATTAAATCTTTATGCGAGGTTCGGTGTAAACGTACGAAAGGAATTTATTTGCGATCGCGAATCGTTAGAAAGAGAACAGAGAAAGAAGAGAATCCTGGCAATCATTTTTTTTTTCAATAAATCTGTTGCTCTGCATGGTCGCCTTCGCAAAAGTCGTCCACGAGTCTGAACTTTTCGAAATAAGGCTTTGGTTTCTATTGATTCGTACCGGCGGGTGAAGGGACTTGTGATTTTAATTTGTTTTCAATTCGATCGTCGAGAAACGATCAACGCCAGGTCCACGGATTGATTGTTTGAAATACTGATTCGATCGCGTCGCACCGATAAGCACCATTTATTTTTGCTATTTTTGGTTCTAGCAATCAGACTTTCAAAGCTTCTTCGATGTTGTGCGTCAGCCTAATCAGAAATTAAGAAGTGTATGAGCAGATTATTTGATAGGAGTGGCGAGCACGATTTAATCGAATCGGAAGAATCGAAAGTATGCAACCTTCGTCTTTTTTCTCAGGTAGTCTTGTAAATTTGTCGAGTCTCTCGCAGTCCGGGAAAAGGTACCGGAGGGTTTCGAGCAAGAGAGAGAGAGAGAGAGAGAGAGAGAGAGAGAGAGAGAGAGAGAAAGTTGGAAGAAGGAAAAAAATCGTGAAGGCAATGGGTATGGGATTCGCTGTAGCACCCCCGCGGGTTTTGACAGAGCAGCTCTCTCTCTCACTTTCGGAACTTATTTTCTTCACCTCAAAATTCTCCACGCTTGTTGATCCGTTTACCACACGAGAGACTCAATTCAAATCTTTTAATCCACAAGCTATCGGAAATTTAACATTTCTAAATGGAAACGACTGCGCCTGAAAAATTGGTGACGAAAATCTTGATTTACATAAATCTCTATCAAACCTTCTCGGATGAGCTGCAGCCCAAGCCTCCGCCTTCGAACACGTTTCTTTGACTCTTTGGCTCGTCCTTTTTTTTATTCTGTATCTTTCATTGATCTTCTTGCCTTCTAGTAGAAAATTAGAGTTGAAAGGAATTTTTTCGTTGAAAGAAACGAAGAGTGTAGGCGGGGGGTGACGAGCGAGCTTTTTCGAGTTTGGGGACCGCCCGGACTCGACATCGTGCTGATTCGAAGGTCGAACGACCCCCGCGGAGATTTGCCATCCGCGGTGTTCTGCTCAGTGTCCTTTCGCAGGAAACAAGACGATGTATCAGAGGATACGAGGATAAAGAGGAGAATGAAGTTAAAAAAAAAGGGAATGAAGAAACTGGAAAGATTCTGCGAGCGTCAAGGAGAGGCGCGACGAATTGAAGTGTAAATCCGGCGGCCAGTCTATTACAAGTTTATTACCTGTAAGGTGCCGGAGGACGCACGCGACACTTGCTGATGCCCAAAGACTAAGAAGTATAGATTTTTATATATATCTATACACTGCGAACGACTATGACTAATATTCTTGGCCATACGAACGGAGTGCCAGCTCGACTAACTTTTCCCACATCCTGCTGTGAAACCCTCCCATTTTCTTCCTGCTTTTCTGGCTGCTCGTCGTAGTAGTCATGGCGTTCGAGTCGTTCTCTTTTCTCCGCTTATAAATGATTAAGTGCCACGAGCGATTTTCACGGTATTCATCATTTTCATTGTGCAGATTCGAAAGTTTCTCTTGTAACCGTTTGCTGGGGCTAAGTTCAATTTTTTTTTTAACCAACGTTGACGATAAATATCCACCGATCAATTCTTTTCAAAAATTTTACTCCATTCCACATCCAAAACAATCGAAACTGCCAGACAAATTGGGCGTTTGAATTAAAAATTCGACGATCGAGTTTTTTTAATTTCTTTTAATAATTACGAAGAAAATTCAGAAAAAACCCGAACCAAATGAAATTCATTGGTCAGAACATTGAAATTTAGATTTCAGGGCATCTCAGGAGCTGGTCAATAGTCCAGCGGTTCAAATTTCTACCAATTTTTACATGTATGTGAAAAAAAAAAATGTATATTAGAGAAACGAACCGGCGGCGGGTTCCTCCACCTCATCGCGGCCGCTTCGCGTTATATCCAATTACGGCGCGTGGAGTTTTTCGCCCATGGACCACATCTTGTGCGTCTTTGTGCGTATATCTATATAGATTCTCTTCGAAAGACCCCCGCGCGGCATTTCCGTCCGGCTTTTATAATAACACGATATATAGAGACTATACATGAGCGAGGCTGCTGGGGCGGCACGAAGCTGTTTCGTCGGACCAAACGCACGCTCACTCTTATCGTATATTTTTATATATATATATATATATATATTTTTTATTTATTTCTAGTCCCAAAACGATAACTTTAAAAACTGTATAAGTATCTATAGACATACAATAAAGAGGAAGCTTTTGGGCACATGCACGTAATAGACTCGCAACGAGAACGAAAAACGTCTCTATCGTCTCCCTCGTTCGGTTTACACGGTAAAGTCTAAGGGGAGAGGCGAAATTCATCGTCGGTATTTTCGAGCATGATTAGAGGACTCTTGGGATAGGCGCGGCCAGCATCAGCTGGTGGAGAAGACCTGAAAGCGACATGGAGGGGTAAATGATAAAAGAATTCGAAGTAAAATGGTACAAAAAATTGATGAAGAAAATTAAGGAAGAGGCCAATTGGAAATGAGAAGGGGGTGATAAAAAAAATCGTAATAATGTCGTAAATGAAAAATCTTATTTCGAATAATTCCAACTTGATGTTTAGTTTTCCCTTATTTTGTGGAAAATCATTGTTATTTGGACGTCACTTTGAATTATCTTTTTTGGAACTAGATTTGAAGAAAATTATACCCAAGGGTCCGGGAAGTGTTTTAAATCCTACGATAAATTATACGAATTGTTGGGTTTTCCAGCTGACCTATTGGATTGAAGATCTTGTGAACTCTGGCAATCGATATTTTGACATAAAATCTCTCTACTACAGAATTTTGTTTGTGCTCTTTTCACGCAAAAAGCGCTGAACCAATTTTGATGAATCTTTCACAGGAATGAAGCTCACGAATCGGAATAGCTTTTAGGCTGTATTGCGTTCCGATCATTAAGTTTTTTTGGCAACCCGAACCAATAAATCACATTTTTTGTCACATTTTTCACTTTCAAAGTTCACAAGCAACTAAAAAATCGCTAATTAACAATTCAAAGATAATTCGAAAACAAAGATAACGAGCGGTAGCTGGAGTGCCAGTTTGTAAAAAAAAAGTTATAGCGATTTTCGGAAAATCAAAGTTTGAAGATTTTGAAAAAAATTTAACTTTTCATATTAAGTTAGCTGTACCCTTTGGCGCTAACTAGGTGTGCTGCGGACGAAGCCCGCAGGCACGGCTAGTTTTGCATAAACTTAAAGTATAATAAGAACTTAAGGATTTTTGTCGGATTTTTTTGAATCGCTTCTTTTGGTCGTGTTTCAAGAATCGCAAAGTTTTCGAGAACGAGTTAGATTTACGCTGAATCAACATGCGTAATAGGTAAAGTTTAACAACGTGTTTGGCAAGTATTCTCCGCGTATTGGCCAGAGTGACAAACGAACGGTACATGAGAACGAAAAAGAGAGAGATGTAAATCGAACTATATGTATATAAAAGATTAATACACGATCGGAGAAGACAAAGATAGATGGAAAGTAAGAGAGAAAGAGAGGGAGCGAGAGGGGGAGAGAGATGGTGAGAGTGAGCCAAGCCCGTTGTATGGGGTGAACCGAGCGAAAAGCAGGATTAATTGAGTCATTAGTTACGAGTGCGCGTGAGGCGAACGGGACCGAGCATCCTGATCCGAGTGTTACCGAAACGAGCCGAACGCGCGACCGAGAGCAGATTTTGGTCCATAACCAACAAGTTCGAATGTGGCCAAGTTCGAATGTCGTTTTGGCGGCGTGAGAGTGCAAAAGCGAGAGAAAGAAGAAGAGAGAGAGAGAGAGAGAGAGAGAGGGAGAGGACTCGTTTCGTGGCGAGCTCGGAGTTTCGCGTCTCCATCGTCGGAGGTCTTCGCGTGGGGGCGAGGCCACCATGTTCCTGCGAACCAGTCTCTTTCTCTCTCTCTCTCGCATTCTTGCTCTCTCTCTCTCTCTCTCTCTCTCTTCTTTCCTCTTTCCATTTCTCTCGTTTTCATAGCTTGTCTTTCTTGCATACATTGCCGTTTCCACACTCGCGCCATCTTCGTCTCGTTCAAGCTGGACCAGAGCAAGATCGAGACGCGCGAGCAAGCGGCCACCTTGGGGCGCCTCCGGGTGGCGAACCGACCAACCTGTCTGCCCTGCACTCACGCGCCCTCATTCTTTTCCCATCATCCTGTTCTGCTAAATTTTCAACAATATTAACCAAATTTTCAAAACTCCGAACAACTTTTCCAAATTGGCCGTAATTTCGAAAAATTCTTCTCAATTACGAATTTTGTTTCGGAAAAACTTATTTCCTGTGTTCCAAATAGAGCTTCAAGGTCTCTCGACCTCCAACTGGATTGGCTAATTCTGTTATTTCTACGCGTTAGTTCTCTCCTCATACAAAGGCAATTACGCTCATTGTGAAGCTGACGGAATACTTGCAAGTCATCGCAATAAATGTCTGACTTATGAACTGGTACGGTAGCGGAACAATTAAGTTTTCTTTCTATCGCCCTTAAGACTTATAAAGCTCCGCAATCGTGAATCCTCGTGACATTATGATGTGCAGAAGGGGAATGTTCGAAATTCGCATCAAGTTCTGCATGATGTTGTTTCGACGTGCCAACAGACCAGATGCGGAACAAAACTGCGATCCGTTCATATGGAACTCTTCGGATTTCGAAAATATACTTGCGGCCATTCTTAATTTGCACCACCTTAATTATTTTCGGTTATTCTCCAATAAGACCGATCCGCGAGACTCATAATCTATAGAAACTGTCCGAGCACTTGGCGAAATGTCTGAACAGCACTCTGAGAAAAACGTAGAAAACGTCAAGAAAAGCGAAACTGATAATCGAGGTAGTATATAAAAAAATCGTCAGTAACCGTAAACAGAATTGTTGAATTTTCCCATGACCGCAGAAGTATCTATACGATGATTTTTAATAACGAGGAACCGAGATTCCAATTGCCTCATGAGGGTATAAGGATCTCGTTATCGTTACGTCGTTATCTTTCCCTTCCTCTTTCTTAATACACATTTCATCTTCGTTTCGTTAAAGTTGGCAGAAGAAAATGACATGTATAGATTTGTTCCTGAGGAAGAGCATCTCACGCTCTGCAATTAGTACATCGGTGAGTTGTAAAGGTTGAAACGCTTCAACGGACCCATACTCTTTGCTTTCTTTCTCTTTTCTCGCACATTTATTTATGGGAAGTCGACACAGAGAAAGGCAAGCAATCTGACGCGTTTTCTTTGGGTATAAAATCCTAAGAAACGGGGAACAAATTATCTCGTCAGGTCGAATAATGGTCCAGGTCGAGAGTCTACGGGCGGCAGTGAGGGCGTTGATGCGGGGGAGAAATTCTCAGCTTCAACGGGCCTAGGACACGAGCCTTCTCTGCTGTGGATGTATTTTCTTGCGTGCACACATACAAATGAACGTATGGTCTCTTCATCTTCTTTTGCGTCCTTTTTCTGGAGTGCTGCTGGGAGGGTATAGCGTATGCACGTCTTTTTCACTCGTTGGCTCTCTCACTTTTTCTCATTGCCTGGAGGAACATAAGCGGCGGCAGCCCGACGAGACGACTAACCCGATGCCTAGCGCCCTGCGTGTCGGCCCAGGCGGCTCCTTTCTTACCTGATGAGTCCGAGCATCGAGAAAAGAGAAACCGGAGGGCGCGTTGCGTTTCAAACACATCCGTACATGGATGTGTTTGCAACGCAACACACAGGGAGGTATGTGTGCGTTAACTTCTTAACATATATGGGTTCTCCATGAGTGTAGAAGCGCGAGTAGACCCGGTCAACACATCTTCGAGCTTACAGCAGACCTGTGAAGGTTTCCTCTCTCTCTCTCTCTCTCTTCTCTCGTTCGAGAAGGAGGCGGTTAATGAGCCCGAACTGCGGGGGTCCTCTCGAAAGAGCCGGGGACCAGCTCGTGAACCAGGGGTCCGGTCGTTCTCGCACCGCACGAGAATCACCGCATCATCAGAAGCGACCCCTCACTTGTTCCTCCTGCAGCAGCCACCCTCGTCTTCTTGGAAGTCACGAATGGTGGCGAAGCATTACGGCCTCGTATTACGAATTTTCGTGCTTCAGAATTTTGGCGTTTTCGTTAACGACCATTTTTCTCGCAGTCTTAGTATTTTCGACTTTTCCTCATATACGCACGGTAGGAGCTTGAGCTTATGACTGATTGTTACTACCTTTTTTTCCAAAACTACAAATACCCGTAATCTGCTCCCCATTCATGGACTCATCAACTTTCGACGCCTCCTGCTGCTGTGCATGTGTAGAAAATGATAAGTTGTCCTGTCTGTCAACACTCAGACGGTACACGCATCGTGCACTATGTCATCATTATGCTTGCCACTGATAACAGAGACAGACTCGGAGCTGCAAACGGGTAAGCAGAGGGTGAGAGGTACCGAGAGAAGAAGAGATGAAAGCGTGTGTCGTGCATGATACGTGACTGCTCATCGAACCCGGAGGCCGGAGCTTGCCAACGAAACGGGGATGGAAGTGGCTGAGATGGCAAGAAGCGAAGAATAAGGGGAAAACAGAGAGAGAGAGAGCGAGAGAGAGAGAGAGAAAGAGAGGGAGATCGAGGCAGGGGGCGCAGGAAGATGAAGACGAGAAAGGAACGGCGAGAAATTCGAAGAGAAGGAGGAAGAGTAGAGATTCGTAAATCTCATGTGTACGGCAAGCTGGTCAGTTGAAAAGAGTGGGGCCTTCCACCTGACCAACAGGTACCTCGCGGTAGGCCCCCTTGTAACCTATTCCATCCTTGGCACGGCCCATTCTCCCCTCTTCTCTCTATACATCTTTTCTCGTTTGTATATATAGCTCACTCTCTTTCGAAGGGACTCCGGCGAGAAAGAAACGCCGGGACCAACACGAGAAAGAAGGGGAGGCTGTACCCCAGCACGATCTTCAGAAGAGAAAAAGGATTATACATATGTATACCGATCGAAAGGGTTCCTTCCATTCGTTCCCTCTGGTCTCTGCCATCGAATGTGGGAGCTCCGCCGCATATATCGCGGAACGACTATTTTATTTACCGCAGCATGTCGAACGATGAAAACTTCTTCAGGGTATTCGCGGGAGGCATTGTTGACTCGTGTCTTTATCCAATTCTCGGAACAAACACAAACGCTTTTTCGTCTAGGTCATCTTACGTGACGCGTGACGAAGAGTTTTATTATCATTGCTGTGTACTTCGGGCAGACTACCTGCAAGGAAAAAATTAATAGAATCATCCGACTCTTCGTCAATTCAATTGCGATTTTGATGCTAAATAAAAAAAAAAAAAACAAAATGAACAAGTCGATGAAAGAAACTATCGTCGTCGACGTGACTTTTGTTAGTGCAATCGCCGACGTCGTAGAGCCCGATCCATGCATGCAGCTAATACGGTTTCGTCATATTTGAGCGGTTCTGAGAGGCAGCGCTGCTCCTTCGAACTTTATCTACTGGATTTTTTTTCGAGAAAGTCAAGCAAGGTGCACTTCCTTCCGATGATCGGAGAGACGTGGGCAAGCTTAAGGGACAGTTCCCTTGCTGTTTGAGGGTTTCGCTTAAGCGTCTTATTCGCGGGGCCAAAAAGGAGAAAGAGCAGGAAGACAAGTAGAACTTGAAGAAGAAACGCGAGAGGATTGAGCGGAGAAAAAGCCGAGATACTTAACAGGCAGAGAGAGAGAGAGAGAGAGAGAGAGAGAGAGAGAGAGAGAGAGATAAAGATGGAGCAGGCGGTCGGCGATGTTGCCACAGCAGCAGATTCTCGCGTTCACCGCGGCTCTGAGGCGATGCACTACCCTGGCGATGTGCTTATGCCACGGTAGGATGCCGCGATACATGCTTCGTTTTTTCGTTAACACACCGGATTACACAGAGCTACCATGAAGCCGAGGTAACCACTTTTTGCTACGAGCGCGCACGCTGGATCATCGATTGGTCAGCTCAGTTGCTGCATGCGAGTTGGTTTTGATGCCCAGGATCTCTTGACCGCGCCCGGCCACCCGTGTCTCTCCTTCAGAAGCTCTTTCGCAATCTTGGTCCCCGCAACTTCTTCCCCATTTTGCCCTCATGTCCTGCTCCAGTCATTCCACTTTAAGTGAGCACTCTTTTCTCATCCTTCTTGATTTGGCTTCACTCGCACACATCAACCATCAAAGCCTTTCGCGTGTTCCTCGATCACCGCACCGCTCCTCAAAGTCAAGTGCATTCGCAACTCTATACAACCTCCTCCCTGCCTGCTTTTCTCATTCTTACATACCACTTCTTTATACCTTCCGTACACCTTGCTCACATCCACTGAACTCGTGTTTACCGTCGACCACCTTCGGGCGAGACTTTCGACCACGTGCATCAACTACCACAAGATTCTACTCCCTACTGCTTAACTATGTATACGCAAACATTAGTAGAGACATTTTTCAGTGTTTGGGCAAACAGCACACTCGTCTCCTCATACACTGTGTCTTATAGCTTTCCTTGTGTATGTTCTCGAGTTGCTTAAGTTGCTAAGAGACGGTGTTGATTACTCGTTTGTTGAATTTAGGATTTTGACACTCGAACGAGTTCCCAAGTCGAGAAATGGCTGGGACTGACTACCATCATTTCCCCAGATTATCTTCACCTCCATTTTATGTTGATACTGAATCTTTGATGCATGGCCTAGCAAGCACCTCGTTGCACCGCCGTTTTTGTATAGTTTTGTTCTCCTGAATGGAATCTGTATGGAAAACGACGTGATGGATTGTCATTGCTGCTGGATGAGTGCCTGCTCCACCAATGAGTTTGCAAACGTTTTGTAACTGTAACGATGTAATATAAATTACACTTTGCACATTGAAGCCACGTTGATGAGCTATTCATAAGTCATAAACCCCTAACTTGCATCCTCATCTTAAGAAGTTGTAACGAATCAAGATTAAGGAACTAATCCTTTCGCGTCTGGTCTCCGGCTTCTTCAAGAGAGAATTGTCAATGGAGGATCAACTGTACACGATGTAATTCACGTGCGTTCGATATTCGAATGGCAAAAGGTTCATTGGCTACTGAATTAGTCCCAGAAATCAAATGACCGATAGTTTGTTGTCTGAAATGTTGTCTGAAAATTGAGGTATCAGAGGCTTCTGGATTTCTCTAGGACATACAAAAAGTTGGTTCCTCCAGAGAACGACTTTCAGGGACAGGGAATGAGAAAGAATGAGATGTGCGAGAACGAGGTAGGAAAGTGCGTAGAGCCGGAGCGACTTGCCTCTGTCTCTCTGTCGCTCTTGAACGCGATGCAGTCCAATTAGGGCACGGTCCATTTAGGAGAAACATCCGGTGTGCTAAATGGAGGCTGTGGAGGATTGCGAGAAACATCGATGCTCGGGCGCCCTCTGAGGCGGCGCGAAGGGACAGTATAATCGAGGATAGCTGTATACGTAAATATATAGTTATGTATAGGTTGGAACTAAGAGTGACCAGCAGAAGATCAGAAGAGGGAACGTTTGGGACCCAGTGGGTCTCGGAACGACGAAATCATCGGGTGAACTGCAGCATGTCGTACGGCGTGCGGACGCGATTGGTCCCGGGACGAAGGAGTAGAATATCCTGATTTCGTCTCAGGGCCCTCCGCGATCGTTCGACGGTAATTAGGTAGCGGCAAGCGGCACACAGCAAGAGAGCCTTCCCAGCAATCGTGGCAGAGAGCGAATACGAGAGAGGGAGAGAAAGAGACGCGGAATGGAAAAAAAGACCAGAAAGAGATGAAAGTCCATGTGCACGAGCGAGAAGAGTACATGCGGCGAAGGTTGGATTGACGACTATGGTGGGAGGAACGCGTCGAGGCCCAAAATCAACAAAATAATGAGCTGGTCCGGGTGTTTGGCGACCAAGTGAGAAGATGCGAGCACCAAAGACGCGCTGGGACGATCCGAGAAGTCGGAAAGAAGGGCGAGCGTCGAAGAAGGAGCTTGAGATTCGAGACTAAAGAGAGATTCTTGCGAACATGGATGGAAGGGAGTGATAGAGAAAGAAGGAGGGAGAGAAGGGAGAAGAATTGTCGGATACGCGTGTGTCTGTTGGTCTGCCCCCACCGTAAGATCTCTTGGCGGACGACCGCAACGAGCCGACGGGCTAGTTAATGACTCTATGCACCTCGTTCTTCTTATACCAGTGATTATCGAAGATCCATAGGACCGGAGAACCTTCTCGTTTCACATCTTAGTCCTTCCATTTCTCTGTTTCTCTTGCTCTTTCCCTCCATCCCTGTTAGGCCACTTTCTCTCTGGACAAAAGACGATTATTTTCGGGCTTTCCGCTCCGCCAAAGATACGCCGCTCCTATTATTATTGGACCGTTCTATTGACACGCTTTTTCTACGCTGTGTGTAATTCGGCCTTGGGGAATTGTAGGCATAATTGATTGTTTACTAGAATCATCTCCGCTCTTAATAACCATCGAGCACATCATTTTCATCCGTAAAAGGAATATTTAGCAGAAACTCTCGTTTATTGAGTTATAATTGATCCGCGGAGATGGAACAATTGACCTTTTCTTTCATTGCTAATTAGTGCATACGGCAGGAGCATCTCTAGTTGCCGCTGATGGGTACTTAATATAAAAAGTTTTAAAAAAAATATTTCAAAATCTTCGAACTTTGATTTTACGAAAATCGCTACAACTTTTTTTTTTCACAGTGGCACTCCAGCTACCGCTCATTATCTTCGTTTTCGGATAATCTTTCAATTGCCAATTAGCGATTTTTCATTCATTTTTCAATACTGCCTAAAACCTATTCTGATTCATGAGCTTCATTCCTGCGAAAGATTCATCAAAATTGGTTCAGTGGTTTTTGCGATAAAAGGGCACAAACACAATTTTGTGAAGGAATGTTGAGAACACTTAAGCACTTTCCCAGTTTTTATTTTCTCGTCGTTACTTAATAAGGAAAAGGCGGAAGTGGTGATGCTTCATGTGGAAGTCGAAGGAAATTTGCGCTGTATTTTCCATGTGTGAGACTTCCGGTGGTGAGGAGGCCAAAGAGAAATGGTTGTCCGAATGCGTAGGTTTTAAGGACTGAAATAACTCAAGGCAAAAGTTTGCTGGGGTCCTTCTCAAATTCCTGCCGCGATGACGGCGCACATTTCTCGGGAGTCTTCTTTGTAACATGTGCTCGTTCGGAAACAACAAGTCGAAAAGCCGTTGAGAAAGTTACCGAACTATCGGAGGAGGAGTTTGAGAAAAAAATGGGACAAAAAAGGAAGGAGAACCGTTGACAGAGAGGATAACACGAAAACCGAACGAGGATTGACCTGCGTGTTCGCAGGATCCCGCTAAAAAGGACACTTTTCTTCTGTAGACCGCGCGCGTGATCGCAACTCTCTTATGAAGCACACAGTGGGACGTTCGAAAAGCTTGCACGATGAAAAGAAAATGTGTCGCTCTTAAACTCCGCTGAGATCTCTGACTCAAATGGAACTTTACTGTCGCACGGGCGCAAGTGCGAGACCACCGGAAGTCGAGGTTTTTCAATCGGTCTAGAAATCTATTGACATGGAACATTCAAAGGCGCGCGTTCTTGTCGACCTTTCCTCATATAGTGCATCGGGTCCTATATAACTCCGTTCCAACAAGACGAAGAGACGGACGCGGAAGCGCTTGAGTTCGGAGATGAAGCAGCCAATGGTCGGATATTGCTTAAAATATATTGTTATTCAGGCTACAGAAAAAAGATAGAGAATTACGAATGGAATGATAATTTTATTCAATCCGAAGCAACGACGATATTGGTCCTCCGTATATACGTACGAATTCGTTTTGGCAATTTTACAAGAAACGGCAACTCAATTATCATAGCCAGTGAAGCGATAGGCCAACATTAACCATTGCCAGAAAAAAGTTAGAAATTAGAATATCCGTTATACATGTATATACGTTTATAAAAAAAAAATGTGTATATCACATCGCCTGTTGCGACAATCCTATAATTCCTATTCCGAGAAATTTGTTTCTTCGTTGATTTTTTTTTGTTCACCGTAATAAATATCCGATAAAACTGTCGAATAAAATTTCCTTCGTCACGAATAATTTCATATTATAAAATCCTGTCCTGGGGATCCGACAAACATTCAAATTACGAAAGATCAACGACGCCCGCTGTACGAGAAAGAATGAGTTAATAAGGGTCTAACATACACGTTATAAAGGAGGAGGAACGAGAAGAGAGGCTAGGAATTCGGAGAGACGTTACTCTCTCTCTCTGTCTCTCTCTCTCTCTCTCTCCCTGTTTCGCTCTGGCTGTTCATCTGTGGAGCGAAAAAGACAGAGAGAGAGAGGGAGAACAGCATCGGGGCGTTAGAGACCTGTGGGTGCTCTGCACGGTGCTAGTTGAGTTGTCGAGCTGACACGCGTTCTCTCTCGCCTTGCCCTCTCTCTCTCTCTCTCTCTCTCTCTCTCTCTCTCTCTCGTCTTCCCCTCCAACGCTGAATCATTGCTGGACCTTTCAAACTTCCATCCTTCCATCCCCCTCTCTGTCTCTCTCTACTTCTTACTTTCTCTTGCAATCGAAGCGAGCTATGAGGATCTGCTTCTCTTTCTATTCATCTCTTTCCTTCTTCCACCACTTCCAATAGCTATTATTTCCATCTTTCCAACTTCCCCTCAGGATTTACACATATACGTATGTGTTACCCACACAGCCAAACTTTTCTCCCCACCATCTCACAGCATCGTCGTGTCGATTCTGTACAGCGTTTTTGTTTCTCTTTCTTTCTCCTTTTACCCGGGCTTGCTTCTCCCTCCGTTGCTCACGTACCGTGAGCCAAAGATGCCACGAGACTCTGAGCAAGGCTCGCTCACTCGCACTCATCCATTTTAGAATTTCGTACTCACTCGCAGGCTCTTCGTCGCACGCCCACCGATGGGCAAATGCACGCCTCGGTGGTGCTTCAACTCGCCACTACCCGCCGCGCCACCGTACCCCTCGTCGTCACTCGTCACTTGGTGAACACACTCCAGTACCGCCATACCCGTCAGAGGATAAACACCGTGACAGTAACGCCGTTTTTCTAGACCTCCTTAAATATTCTCGTTATCCATACTCCTGTAGAATTTATTCAACGAACCTCGCGACCAACTTTCGTTGATTACTTCAGTAAAACCAAAATTTATCAAATTCAACTCAACAACGGACTAGTATCAACGGATTCTCCGACGGGCAGAAATTGCGCGGGAATCATTGAATTATAAAAAGATTGAGTGGTTTTAATCGGCGCGAATTATATCAGAGATCACGTGCCTCGCTCTCGCTCACCCGGGGATGACTTTCAGCAAATGACCGTCCACAGTGCAGAGACAAGCTGATTCTAAGTGAGGATTTAAAGGATAAAGTATCGTGCGAGCGAATTTGTTTTCTTGGTGATTTGGAAGATCGAGTGGATAGTGAAGAAATTCGTCGTGACGGATATTCGAGTTTGTTTTCGTTTCACGTGGTTATAATCGTGTGAAACCAAGTGAGTGAGGTGACGTGAGTGAGCTAGGGGAAAAAGATAATTCTCGGTCGTCGTCAAAGAGAATCCTCAATTGGAGGAGTTTTACGATTGAATCGGAACGAGACTCGGATAATCGAAAGAATAGCGAGGGGCAATTGTACGAGGATTAGACAAGGTCACGGTTTTAATCGGATCCCGTCAGATCGGTGGTCGAAGGTGTAGGAAGAAGGAGACACCTGTCAGAATTAGTTCTTCGCGGCGTCGCGACAGCGACGGACACGGTGATGCGGGATGTTCACGCTGGTGTCTGACGAGAGACGAAATCGTCGTTTCAGCGGGTTTGGTGAGCGACGAGAATGAGCATGTAGACGTCGAGAGTATCGATTGCATTGATTCGACAGACTCTCGTACGATACAGCAAAGACAGCAGTTGATACACCACCAACCGATTATCCCGGTTTCGTATATTTCTCCGTACGATCATTCGAACCTTTCGTATTATCAGCACATCGAGGATATTGTGAGAAACCAAAGAATCAAGAGTTCAATCGATAGTGAAATTAGCGAGGATACTAGGAGAGAGCACTTTGTTGATTCAATCGGTAATTACGCTCGTACGGATTTTAGTGCTGTGCGATTGAATCCAGGATCGTTGTACAGTTTGGATTATGCCGAAAATAATCAGGATCAACGAGATCGTGATTTTGTTTGTAATGCTGGAAAATCCGATTACCTTTCGAACGTCGCCCTGACGTTGGAGCAACAATTTGATTCTAAAGGACGCGATAAACATTGGCGTCAACGTAATTTACGAAATTTCGAGGGTGATGAACGTCGTCGTCGCTCTTCTCGTAACGACGATTCAAGATTATTAGATAAAGCAACGTGTTTCAAAATGCCGGAGAAGGAGGTGGCCTATCATCAAGAGGCATTCTCGCTCTTACCACCGCCGCCACCACCTCATCATCCCCACTCGGCCTTTCACGCTGCCTTTCACCCTCATCCGCATCACGGGCCGCCTCCACCGTCGCCGTTTCATACACATCATGGACCGCCCCCGCCGCCACATCCAGCAGCAGCCGCGGCCGCAGCAGCAGCCGCGTGGGAACATCACGCGGCCGCCGCTGCAGCGGCCGCTGCAGCTTTTCACGCACCGCCGCCTCACCCGTAAGTTTTATTTCACAATGCTTTCTCTCCGACTATCCCTCAAGCATCACGGATCTTTACGGTCAACCAACTTTGACCACATCGCATTTTTTTTCTCCTAACGACCAAATTAAAATACCGAATCCGTTGTAGAGCATCTCATAGACGCGCAAAAAAAGCACAAAAAACCTTGCTCGGCGCATATATTCAACAACCCCCACAAATTTGGAGTTAATCCGGGCCACGAAGAGACAAATTATTTCCCATCGAAAACCAGCAACTTTAAGAAACATTAAAAGATTTTTCTCTGACAGTCAATTTTTCGAGAAGAATAAGCATCGAGCGTCGTTCTCTCGCACCTCGTCAGCGAAAAATCTGCTTTTTGGCTCTCAATCTCTCGCACGAGCATGCGACCGATGAAGTGCCTCAAAAAGCGGCGCAAAGTTAAATGACAATGAATAATAGAAAGAAAGATATTTATTCTCTTATTCATCTTTAAGGCGAATTGCTCAAACTGGAACCCACAGTATATTTCAAAGTAAATTATAAAATGAGCACACATAAGGCCGAGCATCAATCGTACTCCGGAATCGATAAATCGGAGTGACGAGATTCAGGAATACTTGTCAACAGTAAAGCTGCAAGATATCTTGTGAAATTTCACAAGATGATTTCTTGCTCGAGCATTTCTAATTAGTCAATCGATCATTGGTGCGAATGATCCGATAATTTGCGCAATGTTGAATGAGAGAAAAAAATGACTTGCCCAGTTAAACTGGTTGTCAGCATAATATTAATATGTTTTCACAGTCTCACACGATAAACACGAGGTATTTCGCACGCGCCAATATAATTCTCAAGATACGTCAATTTGAAAGTTTTTTTTCTTTGGTCAGGGATTGAAAAATCGATCGAAAAATAAAGCTCCGATTTCTTCGTGCAAATATTGAAAATGCAGCTTCCCAAAATGTTCCTTTTTGTTACGAATCATCGATTTGCCCATTGCCATGTCCCATACACGGCGCAACCTGCGGCAGAAAATCTCGGTAGGAATTTGTTTAACTCTTGGTCGGCCTCTCGATATCCTTTCTTATCACTTATCGAGTGCAGGTCTGTTATCGCACCAGTCGTTCACCCTCTCAATCGAATAAGGAGCATAACATGTGTAGATGGTGATTTTGTAATCGGGGAGCCACCAAGGATTTATGAGTCGAGAAATTTCTCACTTGATATACGCATACATGTGTGTATGTAACGCGTTGATGGGAACGCCGGAGTATATCGAAAAAGAAGTGGCTGAGTATACACACTATATTGCGCATAACATTATTAGCGGTTCACCGGGATGTGAACACGTTATAAAGTGGTCGACGAGCTAGATGAGTTTCGCTTTGACACGCTTCCGACCATTAAACTTATTTTTTATTGCTCTTTCTTTCTCTCTCGGGATTTTATTTTCAATCTGGTTTATGCCAATCAAATACTCGTATTTTAATTTTTTGTGTCATCGTCCTCTTAGACAATAAATGTACGTGTATATTCTTGTCGTTTGATTCGAGAGAAAAATTTTTACGACCTCAGGACCAAAAAGATTTTTATTTCTAATGGATGTTCGTGAAGCGCGAAAGAAACTTTTTCATTACAAGTGCGTGACAAAAGTCGACAATTTTATTGCCACGTTGACTTTGAGGATTATGATTGCAATCGTTCTTCTCTTCGACTATAAAACTCTTTACACTTCTTATCAAATTATGATCTTCAGGAATTTCCATCGCGTCGATTACAATTAAAAAAAATATCGAATTCACACGGGAGAGAGTTTGCTTCAAAGGATTTAATTGAACGAGTTCATTCTTCTTGTTGCAGTGTGTTTTTTTATTTCATCAAAGAAAACTACTTCAATCGGTAGATTCACAACATACAGCATTTTCGCGTCACGTACTGAATTAGCCAAATTAAAAAAAGACCCGCAAGAAGCTTGGCTCTCGCGTTATACATAAATAATTGGGACATAATTCTTCGCAGCCTTTCTCTCGCAGTACGAGCTTTCGTGATCCCTCGCGTCGTCTCAATCACAGCAGCGCGTAACTTTTCTTCTTCACCCTCTTCGTTTCATCGCTCAGGGGGGCTCAACACAAATTTTGGGAGTAATATATACATGGGCAGCCGCGTACACACGAGTATAAAGGGTTGACGTTGCGGAAATCCTCCGAATGCATAAATATACTCTATACGGGACGTACTGCCTTTCGGTTTCCTCTCTCCGGGGCTCTCTCTCTCTCTCTGTACTCCCGCAATTTTGGTTCAGCCATGCACAGGGTCCCTCTGCGCGAAGCGAAAGTCTCGCGAGCTGCTGCGAATGAGCGAAAATATTTGGCGTGGATGTAAACGTGTCCACGAATCGGTAAATCCCCAGAGTTTACTGCCATACGGTGAACGAGCAACCGCGAAAAGAGAAACGCCGGATGAGGAGTGACTCAAAGTAGAATGCAAAAAAGCAAATGGAAGTAACGAGAGAAGTAGATGAATAGGAAGTGAGACAAAAAGAGAGGGAAAGAGAGAGAGGGCTCCCGATCTAATTCGCGAGGACGAGCATGCACCAAAGCCTTATGAATGCTCTTATAGGATTTTTCTCCTCCTGCTTCTCTCGAATTCGCTCTTTTTCGAGCATGCATTTCCTCCTTGTTTCTCTCTTGATTTTTCCCCATTCAACTTTTCTCCCTCTCGTTCCGCTTCGTGCTATATTTCCCTTTTCTCCCTTCCTCCCTGTTGCATCAACTGACAGTTCGGGCTGCTGCGGGCGTCGTAAAGCTCGGCAAACCAGCGCGAAACGAAGTTATGGGAGAACGCAAGCTCTCCGAGTCTGGCAGCCGAGGGAGCATGGGACCAGCTCAAGATTTATTCCCGCGTTACAAACGAGAAATTCGCGGCGAGAAATTCGGCGTGGAAAGGGAATTTAACTTGGACTGCAAACGAGCAAGCTGCGACCAAGAGCCTCCTGCATGCGTTCAAACAAAAAAGACGTTTCGGTCGTAGCGAGAGAGAGAGAGAGAGAGAGAGAGAGAGGGAGAAAAAGAGCAAATATTATATATGTAAACATATATTAGCGTTAGCGCGTGAAGGAAAATCACGAAAGTAAGAGACGCACACTGAAGAGACAGGCGGCGGCGCCAGAATCCCGTAAAACTACAATGCCGACGACGTGTGCCGCCCCGTACACGAGAAACCGACGGGAGGTGTTTAATTCATTTCCCCATTACATCGTTAATTTACAATTTCAATTGTCCTTTTTTTTCTCCAATCGCGAAATGCTTATACCGAGTAATTCTCTGTTTTTTCTCGTCTGCACAAAGAGAAAAATCTGTTAAAAATTAACTTGATCGTTATGTAAAAGACACGCAGTGCAGTATTTATATTATAGATGCATGTTACAAAAATTATGATTTTTTATGAAAAAAATTACTATCTTGCTTAGAAAAAATGTATTTCGGAGCACAAAATTTTCAATGTGACAACGAATTTTTCTGGTGCAGCACGGTAAATTATACCTCGCTGGCATTAGTCATCGCGTTCATTAGAAAACACGGTAGTTTTTTACAGAAAGCCCTATAAAAATGATAAGTAGTAGGGTTATGGGGATTCTGGATCAAATGGAGGCGAGGGGTATGAAGTTTTTTCTCTCCGTGTGCCCTCCAGTCGCGAAACGATCATCTCTTTACATGCAGAATCGAGAAAAAACTGCTTAATAATTGCAGAGCGATGAGTATGATGTAAAAACGTTGTCGTTTCCTCGAAGCTGCCTCGACTGGGGTCACCCAACCAAGTACTTGCCTCGCTCGAGGTCACTTAACTCTGGACATTACTGAAGCCACAAACTAACCACGAAATCATCGCTGCCGCGGTTAACATTTCTTTTTTTTTTTTTTTTTTATCGATGCTGCGCACGTAGAAAAAACGCACGCATTTTCGTTACGAATTTTTGTGCGAAAAGTTTCACGTTAAATTGTGCAGAGAGCATAAAGATTCTCGAATGATTGTCATTCGGAGATTTGTCTCCGTATGAAAAGCACATTTGTTAAGGGTGAACGGCGGTGGCATTGAATTTGTGGTGTACAAAAGAAATTGGCGAATAAAGTTGATCGGAGAACAACGCGGCGCAGATCGGTATAATATTCACAAGAAAAATATGCAGCCGTGATTTCGCAGACGGCGATAGCACACTCGGCCCTGAATCTTTGTCCACTTACTCGGAAAAACACACACGCGTGTACAATATTATTTGAACGGATATTTACGGGGCACAAATTATCTGAGGTCGTGGGAGGAGCGCTCGTAAAATTCTGGACACACTCCGTTCGCCAAGTTTCCATACTAAATAAAATCAATAATAACAAATGAACCAAAATGAGGAAAAAAAAAAACGAAATGGACGTACTCGAAATGCGTGTGCATAATGTATTTGACTTTATTGCAAAAATAAGTGTATCGACTCATTGAAACTTGTAACTCGAAACAAGTTTACTCCAATCGATGGTTTCCTCATTTCGTAGCTCTAGAAAATTACAAGAATTTTAGTGAATGAACTTTAATATAAATCATTATCGCGTTATGATTATTTTTTTTCAAACGCTGATTAAGACTTAGTCGATGCTACAAATGACGTTGAGCGAGTATATAATAATTCTATTCATCGCACACCAGTAAAAAGAAAAGCATAGAGTTGGGAACGATTTGAAAAAAATGGGAAGGATGCGGGCCTCCGGTACTTGTGGCAATTCGATCTGCAGCATCCACGTACCCAGCTCGTTCATTGTTTGGGAAACAACGAGATACGAAACAACAGACACACGAGCCCCTTTAATGCGCGTATCACATTATATAACCGAGCTTCCCTCTTCTCGGTATGAAGCATCTTGTGCAAGAGATTTTGTACACGCGTCCTCACGTACACGTACGGATAACGCACTAGACCGAATTTTCAAAAAGCTACTAGAGATCGAAGCTCGAATTTCCTCTGTCCCTTTCGTTCCTCGTAAAGAGGACACACCGTGCTGCTATTATTTAATCACCATATGATTCGTTCTTCACACCATAAACTCTGTTTCCTCCAAACATTGGCCTTATTCACAGATACCCTTTTGCGCAGGAGCTTGAAAAATATGAAAATTCGTAATGGGGTTGAATAAATCTGACATTTATTTTTCTCGAGTGCAAAATCGTTTGCAAATTGATATTGCAGCAGCTTATCGTGTCTATTGTGGTGATCGTGTACTTAATTATCACTCGAATATATTCATGAATAAAGTGTGTAGACATACACAAGAGAGATCGAGAGATGAAGAGAAAAGAAGATGGAAAAACAAAGTGAAATAATAAAAAGTACGAAAAATGAGCAGCGATTTGTAGACGTCAAGAGCATTGGATACAACTGAGCCGGAAAGTATATATATTCTGATACACACATTATCTTGTTTCTTTCTTACGTGGGATATGGACCACTGAAGAAGCTCCGTTCTTTCTCCAAGCCACACACCTTGGCTCCTAGCGTACATAATGGAAATGAGAATGAAAGAAAAGATAAAATCCAAGCCTACACACATCCATACATATATACAAATGAATTTAAGAGACGAAAGGGAGATTCAGGAGTGTGGCTAGTGTCCTCGCGCACGAGAATACAGTAAAATCCGTTTTGCGATCGCCAGAGGAACACCTTGAGCCTCACACTCTCGCGGAGAGTGAGTGCCAGTGCATGATAGAATCACTCTTTCACCTTCTGCAAGCCCCAATAAAAAAGCCTCTGAATAAAAAACTCTCTGCGAAATGATTTGACTCTTCTAGTTGAGAATTTTGTCGCATTTGTCGATTCTGTTGGCACTTGAGGAAATTGATCAAGTTTTTTTTGATAATTTTATCATACAAATGGTTCGGTTATGCGGATAATAAATCGCACCATCATTGTTCTATGTAACTAATGTAAGAGAAAAGCTTGACACGTATTTCTATACAAATATTATGCATTCGAAGCTCCGAGACATACAATGCACCCGCTCGCCTATGTATAAATGTGTGTATCACGGCGGATATTGTCGGACTCGGAGCTCTCGCGATTCCGATACGATCCACACGTACACGCGAATTTATCATCAGCTCTCCGGCGTCCATTGATAAATTCCACGCATTCATAACGTACCGTGTGCTCTCTCGAGAAAGAGGGGAGCCCTCCTGGTGCGTAGGACTCGTGTCATACGTCTCTCTTGTTCTCTTATTCATTCTCTCTCTCTCTCTCTCTCTCTCTCTCTCTCTCTCTCTCTCTCTTTCCTTATCTTCGTCTCTTTCTCTGGCTCTTGTTGGCACTGGTTCGCGAGAAAGGACACGCGATACACTCTCTTTACACCGCAATACGATGAGTAATATGTGTGTGCATTGATATCGAGATAGCGTTTGTGTATGTTCGAGATATTTATATATTTATAGAAACAATTCATGTTTACAGATATATGTTACATATAAATAAACTGTGGCTCATATTTCGTAGATGCTCGTTTATACAGTCGTATATATGTAGGGCAAGAGATATTTTATGATTTATATTTATTCGCCAGACGTTCTGTATATAGAATCGAAGATGAAGAGACACTCGATTCTCTCAATCATCATTTCTTCGTGTCCCCCAGAGATCCACAGTTTCATATTTTTCTGAGGAAGCGTCGAACGTTTTGTTTTCATTTTTGCTTCTTTTATCGATGCAGCTGGACTCGAATATCATTTACTGATTGATTTTTAATGATACTCTTGTTTATGCGAGTGTGGAATTCATTTAGAAGGGAATATCCTGCGGCTTTCAATTTGCAGGATCGAGTAAGCATGAAGGATGAAACTTTTATAAATTCGATTAAATATTGCAATATATTCATCATAAAAGTGTAATTGCATTGATTAATAACGAATTCATTAATTAAGAGAATGAGAGTTTCTGTTGGTTGTACGAAAAAATGAATTTACTGGGGCGAAGGATCGTGAGACACGCGAGAAAAATCTCAATAGGATTTTGCAGCCGCGTAAATTCGATTGTCAACGTGAATCAAGTCCGGTTAGACTTTTAGTCTGGAATTTCGCGCAATGTCCGAGGGCAGTTGTTAACAGAGATGCAGCGTGGCACGAGAAATATCATCATATAAACGATATACAGTGCGTTTATTTGAAAGACTATGTGTGACTCGAGAACGCGCGATCTAATCGCCTTAATGAGACAATTTGGCGATCGTTCGCGACGATAAAACGGTTTGTTTTGTCTGTGACTCGCTCCGTTCTGGTTACACTCTCCTTCTCTTTATTCGCAATGATCCCGCGTCTTATTATGCACATATATCTCACTTTCATGTGACGTTCGCGACTGCTCCAACGGAGCAACGTTTCCCAAGAGATTCCGATGTATTTTTGCTTAATTATTATTAATAATCGCTATGAATATAAAAATCTACTACAATATTGTGTTTGTTCTTTCACGCAAAAACTACTCAACCAATTTTGATGAATTTTTCACAGAAATTAAGGTCATGAATCAGAATAGGTTTGAGGCTGCATTGCATTCCGATAATTTTTGTTTTTCTTGGGCACCCGAACAAAAAAATCAGATTTTTCGTTTCGTCCATTTTTTCCACTTTCAAAGATCACAAGCAACTGAAAAATGATAATAAATCAAAAATCGCTAATAACCAATTCAAAGACCATTCTAAAACGAAAGTAATGAGCTGTAGCTGGAGTGCCAGTTTGTAAAAAAAAATTTATATCGATTTTCATGAAATCAAAGTTTGAAGATTTTGAAGAAAAAAATGTCAACTATTCACATATCAAACTATAGCTGTACCCTTTAGTGCTAACTAGGTGTGCTGCGTGGCGAAGCCCGCAGGCACGGCTCATCGAAATTAGTACATCATTCAAGAATCAATTAATCGATTGTTGTTACGAAATTTAAAGAAAAACAAATATATATAGTAACAAAAAAAACATATGCTATTGGAATTGGCAAAGAGTCCGAACTACCGATGACTCACGTACCGCGCTCTCTATAAACGTATGGGTAACATATAGCTCCGAGAAAACGGGATCGAGAGCCTCGAGATGAGAATGCCTTCCTCGAAAAATCTCCGAGAGGCGAGAGCATGTGACCCGAAACGTGTCAGCCATGTGCTTTGCCCCTCGCCGCCTCCTCGTCTTTCAGTTACTCTCGGAAACATACTTTATTTAGTTTTCCGACTTGCATGCCACGAGAATAGAAAGTTCACTGATACTTTTTTCCCGGACCAGCCGAAACAATAAAAGCACCAAATTCGGCAACCAGAGCACTCGACAGTTTGGGAATTCCAAGGCCAGAGTAAAAAACTGATCAAATTACGATAATAATCACTTTCAAGCTATTTTCGATATAATCATTCGTGAAAGAAGAAAAATAATAAATTTTTATTTGCGTGAAGAGAAGCAAAAGTCGACAAACTGCTGAGGTTCAAGAAAAAAGTCTTTTATCTTTCGAATCTTTTTTCCGATCCCTCATCACGCATCTCGACTTTCGCTGCAGATTTTTCCCTTTATTCCAATCGCGATATCTTTGGCTCCATCGCCCAAAACCGAATTTTCAGGTATTACTGTGGTAACTTTTCAGTTCGAACGAAGAAATTCAGTCGAATTCGAGCGTCGTACGCTCGAAAAAACGTAAACATATTTCTCGCACTCGCATATAGATACGTGTTACGCATTTCATTGATTTCGAACTGCGTTACGTAGGCAACTCGGTAGGCAAGCTTCATTGACCGAGAACTCCCTGCCACATCGTATAAGCCGTTGATATTTGTTTCGCTGGCTCGCGTTCGTTTCTCGCATAAAATCTCATAACGTTAGCTTGTCCAAACAAACCAAAGATTCACGGGATGCGTGTCTATCTTGTTGGGAACTGTCGGACATTTTAACACTCACAAAGTAACGGCTGCATTTGGTGCTGGAGCAGGGAGAGAATATATGGGAAAATACAAAGGGAAGTGAAACTTGTGTGTGTAGGAAAATATTTTACGAGCGTTTCTGTCATTCTCCTGTTTTCGTATTTTTCAACATAAAGTACACGAAGTAATGCCGAAAAAAGCGAGACTACATTTTTCTTTAAATAAAATAAACAAACTATAAATAAATCAATCAGCAGTATCCATTATCAACTTGGCTTCATTCTGAAATGAATTTTCCGACACGGAAGTGAGCGAGGATGAGGGAGTTCTTAAAAAAAAAATTGATTTATTGAAAATTCGAGAAATCAGGCTCATAGTTGTCACAAGATAGTGGTAAACACATAAATAGTCCACATGCGGGTTCACAGGGTAGATTGAAGTGAGCCAGAGGCAAAACTCAGAATCGACAACATAAATTACACCACCACCCTTCTAATAATCGCGTCTCGCGTCTATAAACTCCAATAAATATCAATGAGTGAGGAACACGACCCCGCAATGGGGCTCGCAGTGCGTACAAGCTCAAGTCGTATCAATTGCACGACGTCCGGGATCTTAGCCCGTCGCATCCGTTGGTCGGTAAAAGATAAAAGCCACGTGACGAATATCAGCTATATATCTACATAATAATAAATTACACGATCACTGTTTATGAACAATGACGAGACACTTGACTATCTTGGTTTCCGGGTTCCTTTGACCTCGGATATCAATGAGCGTATTCTCAAACATTGCTGATCAATTAATTATTCTCCAAACAAACAATTGACCCACAGTTCATTCAACGACGTCAAATGTGCTTTTCTTTGCACAAATTAGACAATCTTTTTGGTGATTTGGATGTTACTACTAGAAAATTCGATAGAAAAATCTAATCTTTGTTAAAATGCAACTTTTGAACAAAAAACATTTCGTTGATTCCAACGAATTTGGTTTTTCAATGTGTACGACGAGCATACGAACAAATAAAGTTTATATAATGTTTATTATTAATGAACGTTAAAGTGTGAGAATAAATCGATGGTCGTAGGACGTTTCGTCATAGGTGTCGTCGTCAGCATTCGCTGCTTCATCCGTTTTACATCCGTTTGCTCGTCGGCACGAGACAAGATGAAAGGGTGAATCGTAAGACTAAAGTGAATAAAAGTCGAAATAACCGAGCGGCAGCTCCTTTCGTCGTCTTTATTTTTTTCTCACTAATACGCGTAGATATACATATAGATATATAGATTTCAAAACGTTTTTCATCCTCGAGGCTTTCCACGAAATCGTAAAGATATAACCACTCTATTTGTAAAGAAACTGGAAAAAAATGAATGAGGAAATGGCCGTGTGCAAGATGACGCTGTTGTCTTGCAGCAGCAGCAGCAGCAGCATCCGTAAAAGCTCAACTCATTTTCTGTTCTCTCGCTCTCTCTCTCTCTCTCTCTCTCTCTCTCTCTCTCAGTTTTTTGCGCTGTTTCTGCCTTCTCGTTTTAATAGCCCAATGAGGTTGGCTCTCTGTCTCCTTCTCTCTCTGTCCACTGTCGTGTTAATGATGCGAGTAATGATAGTCCCCTCGAAGTGCTACGGAAGAGCCAACGACAGGACGATGAAAAAACGAGTTCAAGACTTGCCTGAGCCATGTAATCGAGACACTTGAATTTTTTTCCTTGACTCACCTGAATTTAAGGATTCAGGAGCGTGAAACTCGATAGCGCAAAAAAAAGTGATTTCTTTCGATACGATGTACCGCGGCAAAAAGGCTTTTTATTTGGATTTTATTGAGTGAGATGCTTTCCGCGGTCAATCGAAATAATGTCGTGCGGTCTCCATAAAATAAAATGCATCTTATCAGAATTTAATTAGTGTGAGCAGGGTCCAAAAATTTATCGCGCACATTGAAAAAAAAATGTCAATCTGAATAAATTTTTTATAAACAACAATAAAACTTGGAATATAAAAATAATGTCAGGACATCAAGGGAAAACAAAACTTAAAAGGCAAAAGTCATTGCTCGCGAAGGAATGCCGCGCGAAAACTCGCGAGCTTCAGAACAAGTCTATCTCCGAGAACAGTCCGAGCCTTTATCCGAGTACATCGCTCTTAAATCACATGCACCAACACATACATCAAATCTTCTTGAATTCACCGTATGCCTCCGAGAAACAAAAATATTAAGTTGAAAAAAAATACAACTGTCGAATCAAAGCTAAAATACATCAAACCAGATCTCGAAAATGAGAGGCATTTTTAGCCTAAAAAACAATGAACCACCGATTAATGAATCAACGAACATAAAAGAGCAGATTGGACTCAAGTCGAAGGAACTACCATAGTCGTAATTACTGAAGAACCATATTCCATACTAGCCGTGCCTGCGGGCTTCATCCCGCAGCACACCTAGTTGGCACTAAAGGGTACAGTTAGCTTAATATGAAAAGTTCATTTTTTTTTTCACAATCTTCAAACTTTGATTTTACGAAAATCGCTATAACTTTTTTTTTACGAACTGGCACTCCAGCTACCGCTCATTATCTTCGTTTTCGAATTATCTTTGAATTGGTAATTAGCGATTTTTTATTTATTATCAATTTTTAGTTGCCTGTGAACTTTGAAAGTGGAAAATGTGACGAAAAATGTGATTTTTTGGTTCGGGTTCCCAAAAAAAAAATTATCAGAATGCATAGCAGCGTAAAACCTATTCTGATTCATGAGCTTCGTTCGTGTGAAAGATTCATCAAAATTGGTTCAGTAGTTTTTGCGTGAACAGGGCACAAACACAATTTTGTAGAATTTTATATATAAGCAGAGAGATTAAATGTTTCCTTTCACACCAAGATGTAAAACGCTTTTCAATCTGTCTCTTAGACAACTACGTTTTGTTAAATACTTGACGAAGCGACGTCTGTGCACAGTCAAATTGACAGGAAAATCCTGCTTACATCTTCGCTTATTTGACATCCATAAAATTGAGAGATTGAGATCCAAGCATTGGCTTGATCCTTTGCCTCATTTTGAATGGTACGTGTTGGCTCGAAATCGGTTTAAGTTTCGAACAAGGGTTCACGACCGTACAGGAAGGATCCCAATGAAAACAACGAAGTCAAACTTGTAGCTGCTGAGATGAGTTCGGCCATACTCCATCGTATTATAACTCACATATATATACGTTTACGTTCATAAAATATGTATAGTATATAGAGGGCCTTTGGATGGTGGGATACGCGTGGTACCAGGACGGCTGGGCGTGCATGCGATTATCTCTTGGTAACTCAATCTCTCGCTCTCGAAACCCGCGCCCAGCAGGCCCTTCTCTGGCATTGATGGTCCAATATTTTTCCGGTTTATATATACATGCACGTTAAGATTACATACCGATCTATATCAATGTTTATTTATTTGTGTATTATAGAAATTTTAGTAATTTTTTGCTTGGCTCGTTGGAACGCTCATCGTTATGATAATTATTTTTATTATAATAACTGCGTAATGAGTTGGTTAATTTGGATATGAAAATAATCAAGAATATTAAATTATCAAATCCCGAAAAAAAGCAAATTGGATCCCTTTCAAAATTGGGTCTAAAAATTCGTGCAAATTTTGACGTTCGATCATTTTTGTTCCGGCTTCAATTGGATGCTGAACTCATTAGTCAACTGTCACGTTCGCTTTTGAGTTTGAAAGTGCAAAATACAATGGTTTTTGTATTTTGTATTGTTTTTTTTTTCTTTTTACGATGCGCCAATGTCTAAAGTACGTGCGAGATTTATTCACAATGAAAAATAATTAATGATATTTTCGTGCGAGCGAAAGGTTAGATTGAATAGTACCGGCTTCGAGACACTGCCGGGGCAGGACATTAGCAACGGATTATCGCGGTTAACAGAATCGCATCGTGTTATAATACACACGGTGAATAGTTTGCGTACTCACGTTGTCAATTACAACGAGCTCGTCACGCCGCTCTTCGTTTTAAGAGAATGGACGGAAGGAGAAAAAAGAAAGAGAGAGATTGAGAGAATACTTCTCACTTTGTAGCTATTCGTCTTTCCCTCTCTCTCTCTCTCGTTCTCTCTTGATCTCTTTGTAAGGAATATTGAAGAATAAAAGGAAAGCTGGAGAAGAGAATCATGCATTTATGTTACGAGTCTCTTTTCCCTTCTCTCTCTCTCTCTCTCGATCTCGCTTTTGCTCTTTTCCCTTTCGATACATCTCGCTACGGGATACCGAAACGAAAGAAGGAAACGTCTTCATCCTGGATGTAATCTCTTTTGCAAAAGAGCAAAAAGAGAAAGAGAGACCAAAAACCGACACTGCAGGTGCAAAACAAAATGGAAAAACCATTTTAAAAAAAGTTGAAAATGTGTGACGCAAGAATAAGCCGTGCAATGGAGCGTGCATCAGTACTTTTTGACGCGCGATATTTTTTGGCTACCACGTGCTTAGGAATGCTTATTATCACGGAATTCCTCAAAGTTTCATAAAACCAAAACCATAGACATCGAAATTTTGACGCATATATTTAAAATAAACGTCAAGTCACTTTCTTCTAAATTCTCATTCCGTGCCTAGAGCTTCGGACACAATTATTAATAACAATTCGAAAATTATTGTGCAAGGTTCCTTCGCTCGGCCCTCTCGAGAGTCGAACGTGAGGGCGAGGTTTGTAAATATGGTTTATGGCGAATCGAGTAGCACGAAAAAGCATGGGTATGCGAGAAAGAGAGAGAGAGAGCACAAAGTCCTCGGGACTATGCATCATCGACTTGGACAGGGGGCAACAGCAGAAGCAGCGAAATCTCCGCCTTGCAACCTCTCTCACATCCTCGAGTTCCATCCGCAACTTATCTCTTCTCATAGCCTTTTTGAATTTCATCATATATACGTGTATATACATACATATACGTTTTGCATGTATATAGAAACGTGAGAACATGTATAGGTATATAAAGGCGTATAAAAATGACAACCCCTTCTACGCGATATCGTGTTCTTCTTCGCATGCAACCTATCGTCGTCCTTCACGCTCGATCCTTTTTCTCTCGTGTGTATATACAGCACGAATCTGTATTTTTTAAATACAAAAAAAATCCCTATATGTGTATATCGTTTTTGACGTCGTGGTCGAGCTCGCACGTTCCCCGGAAAAGAAAAAAAAACGCAGGAGGAATACCTGTCCCAACCCTATCTCGAATCCTCGAGGGGAAAAAAACGTTTTACAAAAAATGTTGCATATAGAAGTCTCGAGAGAATTGCAGTATGGAAAAAAAACCCTTGGAACTGTTCGGGTCATGCAAAAATTCACCTCGTACTTACTTCTCGATATATTTATTGGTTTCCTTCATACATCGGAAGAGCATAATCGTACAAAGTCGAAGAAAACAATGAAATCGGAAGATTCGTACGAAATACACGAGGATAGAAGAGATGAGCGGGAAAGAATTGGGGCGTTCAATGTCCTCGGATGGGAAACACGATGACGAAAAGTTCGGCGTGTTATCTGGATCGGCATATATTTTATTAGGGGACACGAAACGTCCATAATTTTTAATTCCTGTATCAATTATTCTGCAATTTGAGCTCGATAAATAAGAAATTGAATTATTGCTCGACTCCTCGGTCGTGGATTTAATTCTCGCACTCGGAATTGCCATAATAAACAGCCCGATATACACATATACATGCGTATGTGTGAAAGGTACTTTTCTAGGTGCTTAATCGGACCAAGATTTAGAATCGTCCGAGAAGATGCGTTGTGCTGAAAGTCCACGAAGAAATAATCGTGCCAATAAAATTTATATACGCACATATACTCGTACAAATACATGGATATATATATAAAGACTTTTGCTCCTGTGGACTTGTCCGAGTCCAGGCATCCAGGCGTGGTTGGTATTAGCATTAGCGCGAGAACATCCGAGGGCATTAATCAGGATTAAACGGTCCACATGCCGCCAGTATCTTTTCGTCTCTTTCTTTCGACTTTTTTTTTTCTTCACAGAAAGACGAAACGTGAAGATTTTCACTTTAGCATTTCGTTTTGTTTTGTTTGTTTTTCTTTTTCAACTCGGTATGAAATGCTCACTGAATCAACCGCATATTTGTGTATGTGTGTGTGTGTGTGTGTGTCTTATTCTCTCTATCCCTGCTTTCGACCAATAATTCACGACTCGCGCTTTCCAAAAGTTCTCCTTTTATTAGGCGCGTACCGTGACGTTCATTTGTCAAAAACGAACAACCGCGTTCTTGTCTCGAACGACACTAACAACGACGAGCCTCACTCACTTGCCTTTTCAACGTTCCTTCATCTCCTATTTCGACAGTCAATTCTGTCTTTCGCTCTCGCGCTCCCTCTCTCTCTCTCTCTCTCTCTCTCTCTCTCTCTCTCTCTCTCTCTCTCTCTCTCTCTTGGTTATGCCCGTTAATAATTCATTTCGAAAAATTCTGCACAAACTACGATTTTATTGTATTTTGTTTGGAACAACGTAAAAATTTAAATAGTTACAGTTCCTACTTTGATTCGTCACATTTTTTTCTAGAATCCTATAATGATTTCAATCGTATGCCAAAAATTTAGATTTTGGAGCATCCAAATGACTTTTGTGGCCGTTTTTGTACCTTGAACTTCTCGTTTACACCGCAACTACGTAAATCTCAACGGAGACACAAGCACCGCAGTATCGCAGGGACCCGACGAGGTTATCGGAATCGCTTTATTCTCCCTTCTCGTTTAGATCGTATATAACCGAGTCACGAGCTCGAGGAACATCAAGCAATTTCGCGGCAGTGAATATACACTTGAGAAAATTGCGTATATACGATTCGATATAAATAATATTCGTTTATGTATCGATGTCTCGATACAAAAAGGGCTTATCGAGTGCAAGCGCAAGCTTGAATCTTGTGCCCTTTTGTGTATACGACATATATCGTGTGTATGCGACGTTAGTGCAGAAGATCGAATTCAATGAGAGCACTGTTGGTCCACGAGTTCATTGATATCGCTCAATTAATGGATTAAAATAACTCTCGAGGCAATTCTTCGGAGTCTGCGAAACTCTAAGACTCTCGTTTCTCGTCATCGTTTCAATCTTTGTCTGTTATGTGTTTTTTTTCTTTTTTGAAACATTGATTTTTCACGCCCGACCTATCCGACCGATGCTCCAATTTTCAGCATCTCTTTTACGAAGAACGAGTTAATGCGAGGATTATTTCTTATGCTTAACTCACAAAAATTGTGTGCCCGTTTGATCGAACGATTTTTTAAGGACACAAGACTGAAAATTCATGGATATTTCGTCGCTGAATTATTATTTTTCAAAATTTTTATACCTTTTTGGATCTCGTTGATATGATGTGTGAATGTTAATTAGTTCGTACGAAGGAACGAACGAAGAATTTCGTTGAGTGCTGAGATAAGAGCGTCCAGAGGGAATCGAGACATTGGACACTATCGCGTACTTTGACGATTATTATTTTTATTTATTACAGAATTATTACAACGGGACTTTTTCGCTGCAAATTGACTCAGTCGAGATTTTAACAGGAGAATCTATGAATTACGTTTTGCTATTTTAATTCGAATATTGATGAAATTATTATTATTATGAAATAATTATGGAGTGGCGGAGTTCAGGGTAATATACACGTGACGAAAAATTGAATTACTTTGGCGAGTGTCGACCAAAATTTATTTTCTAATTTTGATGATTTTTTTTTGAGCGAAAAAAACGTTTTTGTTGCTTCGTTATAGACGTGAACGACGAGACTGAACGTCGGCATCTTTTATAATTAGCCAAGCAATTCGCGAAAGCCGCGGTCGTGACTTATTCGTAAATGGTCTTAGAGGGTTGATATTCTTGACTTGTGAATTCGTGAGAAAAAAGGAGCGAAAGGGGAAGAAGAAAATAAAGACGAAGCTCGTATATGAGATTTTCTCAGTCGGGGAAGCAAATAATTATGATGACGCGTTGACAGCTCGTGCTCGTCTATATTCTCGTGTATACATTTTGCAGCACAGCAGCCAGTCTCTTTTCTCATATAAAGCAATATGGCGGTCATCAATCGAGAAGCGCCCCGACGCCGATGAAATCCGCGCCTCCGCGGGGTGTCCATTAAACTCTTTTTCTCTCTCGCTCTCTCGCTCCTTCCTCTCGTCTCATCCAACTTCCTCAGCCAAGATTCTCAGCAGGCAGTTTTCAACACACACACACACACACACACACACACACACACACACACACACACACACACACACACACACACACACACACACACACACACACACACACACACACACACACACACACACACATACTCTGTTTTTTCCGTCCTATATTGTACACCATAAGTTATATTTCTCAACAGCTCATCTACCCTCGTGGCTTGTACCATTCTTCTTCCTGAGCTCACGCATGCTGACACAAACTCGCGCCCAAATAATCTCATTAGCTACCTTAATGCATATTCCCATAATACATGTTTTCGTCTTGATGATAATAAAAAAAACTAAAAAAAAATACGTCTGCTCTGAAAAATGTTACTCGAAACGTTTCAATTCTGTCGGCTCGAACGTCCGAGACATAAAATACGTGCGGCTTTCGCTTATTCACAAAATTAAATTGGTAGGAACATAAAAAAAATATCATCTTGATCGCGAAACTGATTTCATCGCAGGTATATATGGAAATTCTTCATATCTTTCCCGTTTTTAACTTCGTTTTTGCTCAAATCTCGCGAATGACTTCATTTCGTTTTCAAAGATTTTAAAATTCGAAGCAAAATTTAAAGAAGTTTCTGATAACGAAATAGAGAACGCATCGAGGGCTCGGAATTCTGTTTCAATCGCTCCGGAAATTCTCATTCATTTTATACCGCCGCAATACATTTAGTTACTTCTATTCTCCTCGGAAGAAAAGATGAGCCCTCACTTCTCGGCAATGAAATCATTCGAGAGTTTCGAGAGTCTTTCGCTTGGGTTCTATGAAGTTTTTTGTTCCAACGATTTTTCATGTTTTTTTTTTTTGCAATTTCACTGACGAAAAGAGGAAGAAAGAGAAATATGAATTTCTCTTCGCGCGGGCTGCTCTTCTCGTTGTGCATTTATCTCGGTGAATGAATCGTCGGTGATATTTTACCGTCGAAAGTCGACGCCCGGAGAGCACGAGGCTCCGGTTACCCTCGTTCGTACGATATTTCATTTACTATATCGGCTCCCGCGCGTTGTAAACGCGCGCCTTAATACATATATACATAAGAACACGCACACTTGCACACATAAACGAAAAGTCGTCAATGGCGTGCTGTAGAGATGGGTAACGCTATATGAACCGTTTTTCTCCGGCGTCTTTGCTCTTCTGTGATCTTTTATGCAAAACAGAACGAACTAAAAAAATAAATTTTCAACTGCGCGGTAAGTAAAAAAAAATTTGCCGCATATCGAATTTTATTTCGTTGCATTCGCTCGAGATCGCGATGGGTGAATGCGAAAAAATGGAATGGGCTGACACAGAGAAAAATAGTTCTTTCGACGTGGTGTCGAAATAAAAGAAGAAGGAAACTTTTGAACGCGCCCTTTTTTGCAATTTTTATTTATTTATATACACACAGTGTCCTTTGTGCTGTTTCGTGATGAAAAGGCAATGGACGGACGAGCACAAAAATGGTTCGTGTTTTTCTTTGCATGTGTTTGAATTTTTAATTTTTTAATAAATGAGAAAATGAATCCGAGTTTCTCGAAACGTTCCAATTATACTTGAGAAACTCAGAAAAACAGGTTGCCTTCGGAATGTACACATAATTTCCTGTCCTACCGGCCAATGAAGCAGCGAGTACGATTTTACAAGCGCCGCGCCTTTTCAGCGCCTCACCAACGACTTCTCTTCCTCCGCGCTCACTTTACGTATTTCTCTTTTTTCTCGACGCTTGATTCTTCCTTTTTTACCTTCTTAAATCCTCCTCGGTCTTTCCCTGAGATCTCGGGTATCGATGCTTTTCATCTCTTTATATCTTGAGCATTCTCACCATAAAACCAAGTTATTCATTTGATAAAACAGCTGGATCAAAAACGTAAAGCAAGGAATATTTTTCACAGGAAAAGTCGTAAAATGAATGCAACGAAAGAATCCCTCTTTCCACATTTTTTCTTCATCTCGAGTGAAGCAATTATTTAAAAAAATAATAATAAAATAATAAAACACGCCCCAAAGCAGAAAATAATTAAAAAAAAAAAAAACCACAATTAAATTTCAAGAGCTCTGTCGCGTTTTCGTTTTCAGCTACAAGAAATATTCACAATATCGCCGAATGCATCGTGCATGGTCCAATTTATCTCATAGTCTGCTCGAAAAACAAAAAAAAAAATTATTACGTGTGATCAAGGATAAAGACAACAGTGAAATAAATAGAAATTTAAATAAATGCGTGTGAGATCGCTGGTGAGATCTATAAAGAGAGTTACTGGACAGTTTGAAAGTTGGCATTCCTACCCGATGGTATAAACCAGGGATACTCCCGCATTTAAATACAGACACAAATATATGCGTGTAAGTATATAAATACACAAAGCCACTGATAAACATATATATGTAACGAAAATAACGAGGATTCTTGCGATTTTACGGTGGTCTCAGGACCTTTTATTGGACACCATCGAGAATCTAATGGCGCATGTATACGTATCAAACGTATTACTACTTTTTTTTCTGTTCTATGGACCACGGAGCCTTTATAAAGAGAGATCCCGATTAGGACGTCCTCCCTGAACAGATTTTCTCTGCGGTCCGAGCATCTCAGAATAAAAAAAGCCCGAAGCACCCAAAGATCCAATTGGAGTTGCGTCCTTTTGAACAGGATCCATCGATACGTACAGGACTTTTTAGATCTTGTGCGCAAATCTCTCGGTTTTATTCCTTTCTCGCTGGTGTTTATGTCCGATCTGCACCACATATATAGCTCTTAGCAGCGCTGTACAGAACTAACAGCGAGGAGACACCGACACACACACACACACACACACTCACTCAGAGAAGAAAAAGAGAGTGAGAGAGCGGATCCGACACGAGAGAACGAAAAAGAGAAAAAGCAAGGCAAAGCTGTATCGGGCAGAAGAAGTTTTCTCGCCGCAAGCGACGTACTTCGCTGGTTCAGGGATATCGTTGTCACGTTGTAAATTGTCCTACATATACACACGAATATACATGCTCGTGCGTGGAGCCTCGAAGTACACGGACCAACTAACCGAGCGGCGATTTAATCAGAATGCTCGTGGTGTGCACGCATGTACTTATATAGACACATGTGCATATATATTTTCGTTGCGTTTGCATGCATTTATAAACTCTCAGAAAAGGTTTAATATACTTATCGTTAGCACACCCACCGCCAACCAATCTACTGACCAGATTCGTCAAATCTTTCATCCTGTCGACCTTTTCCACGAAGTTTTATTTAAAAATCACGTAAAGATAGAAACATAAATATTGCGAAGCGAGTACGAAATACGGAAGCGAGTTTCGAAACGCACTTTTGTTCGGTCCGGATCGTCTGGCATTACTCCGTCACGAGTGGACATTTTCCAAGTTCAAAAAGTCTACAAAAAGTTCATAGTTAAGGAGGTTTCATGGTTTCTCATGCGTTAGATAAATTCCAAGTTTAATTGTTTAAAATGTGGATAAACTTTGAGAAAGTTTGACCGTCTAGATATCGAGTTATTAATTGTACAATATCATCTTTTTTCGTAACTTTCCATAAGACCTCATGATATGTTAAAGTTGCGATTTTCGACACTGAATATCTCGATTCTGAGACGGTGAAACCTTCTCTAATTTTTTACACATTATAATACGACGCTCCAGAAGATTCACGCAAAATGTCAAAAAATTATCTCGGAAAAATTGTATCTCATGATTTTGCCGTTACTTTAAACGCGAGGGAATCTGAAAAGGATTCCATACAAAATTCAGGCAGATTCGAACGAGGGAGCAAACGTAGGGTTGAAAATCCTTGAATACGACGAAACTCTTCCAAGTGTTTCTTTGCGCTGTTGGTAAAGTTGTACAGCCTCGTACTGCCTCCTTACGAGGAGGTGAGCTCTAAATCTTAGTAAAATATATCTAAACGCGCATTAACAGCAAATGAAATGCTGAAAATAGCGAGAGTAAGTCTCTCAATCATGGGATGGAGCAGTTCCAGCAGCGAAAATGATTTAAACGCGAATTCGCAGACTCGGGCGAGGGAAAGAGAGAGATGAGAGTGATGTCGGGGGGGGGGGGGGGGGAGGCAGGAGTAATAGGATATAACCTAACGCGCTGTGTGATTAGACTCGCATTAGCTCAGAGTCGTAGAGTGTATAAGCATCTTCATGTATACACAAATATATATCAGGATAGTTTGGCTCCTTCATCGTCTTCATTGGCGAAAATAAAGATACGGTACACCAGTGCCATCACTCATATGTATATTTTGGTGAAATTCCAAAACTCACAAGACTGACGATTGTCTTTTTATAATTTTTTTGTCGCTGCTTTTTTCGCGTTTGAAATGTTTTTTTTTTTTTCGTCGCCTTTTCTCTTTCTTAATCGTCGTCTCTTTTTTTCTTTTTCTACAGCGATGTTCTCTTCTCGTTCCCCTCAGTTCTTTCAACGTATAAAACTGAAACGTTCTCGTCGCACTCCATCTTTCTTCGTCTTTTACGCTCGTCTCTGTTCAACTTTTCTTCTATATCTTCCTTTTTCTTTCCTCTTCTCTCTTCGCTCTCGCTCTCTCTCCTCTCTCTCTCTCTCTCTCTCTCTCTCTCCCTCTCTTTCCTTAGCGTATTTTTTTTTCTTCACTTTTTCTATCTCAGCATGGACCCGTATGCCCTTGTCCGGTGGCGAGTGGGCATCCGAGGTATTTTTGAACCGGTCCATGTTGGAAAGCTTCGAAACGAGACCGTAGGCATACCCACACGCACATGAATAAATACATACGCGTTACAATGTAGAAGCGAAGGCCGAAAATTAGTTCCGTTGAGCAGGAAATGTTTGTAAAAATTAAAATTGCCATACAAGTTGCCAGGAAAGTTTTGTACGAGCAATTGTGATGATTGCACATATTTATGCTCGATCGAAGCATTTCAAAATTCGTTCAATTACGTTGCAATTTAAAAAACTCATGCAGATGAAAATTTTCCATTAGATTCGACGACCAATAGGATTAAACCGAAACCTATAAAAAATTGAAACATTCAACTCTTTCCCTACGAATCGTCGTGTCGATATCCGAAATGCTAAACGTGCGGGAGCTCGATCAAGCAATAACCGTTAGTATGTGCAATTTCTCCGACTGGAAAACGCGTGTACGCGGTGTGGTGTGTACGCGAGGGCTCAACAGACTGCTCAAACTGGCACATAAAGGAACAGAGCGCGAGTGTAACGACGCGCGATCAAGTTGCAGATGAATTATTGAGCGCCGGACTTGATCAAAAGACGCCGCTGAACGAACGACAGCCTCTCTCTACATATGTAGACATTTTTATACACGTTTTAACCTTTGTAATATTTGCACGATCATACGTATATGTACATACGTGTACGTATCTGTAATACGAGTCATTTATTCATTTAATTTATTCTTGGCAATTGATTTATCTGTCTTTTTTCATTTATGAGGAAAAAAAATGAGCAGAAACTTCATTTTTCTTTGGCAACACTTTTTTTTTAGCTTTCGAGAACGATCAAGAGACGCGCGGTCTCGTGAGCAACAGGTGTTTCACTCGAGTCAGCGTATTGCACGTGTATTTACGCTGGAATAAGGACTCGGGGCTGACCACCCCTCAGGGCATTGTGTCATTAACACTCGTGCTCGCACTTTCATACGAAAAACCAACTAACCGAGGAAATAATCATCTTTATATGTATCTCTACATATACAGTAAACTCTACTACAAAATTGTGTTTGTGGCCTTTTCACGCAAAAACCACTGGACCAATTTCGATGAATCTTTCACAGAAATGAAGCTCACGAATCAGAATAGGTTTTCATAGCTGTATTGCATTCTGATAATTTTTATTTTTGGGAACCCGAACCAAAAAATCACATTTTTCGTCATATTTTCCACTTTCAAAGTTCAAAAGCAACTAAAAAATCATAATCAATCAAAAATCGCTAATTACCAATTCGAAAATAATTCGAAAACGGTGATAATGAGCGGTAGCTGCAGTGCCAGTTTGTAAAAAAAAAAAATTATAGCCATTTTCGTAAAATCAAAGTTTGAAGATTTTGAAAAAAATATTTTTAACTTTTCGTATTAAGCTAGCTGTACCCTTTAGCGCCAACTAGGTGTGCTGCGGGGCGAAGCCCGCAGGTACGGCTAGTATACATATAATCTCAGTGCATCGCGTACGATCGAGAGAAACTAGGGTTGACGAGGGCACGCGAGACTAATTCGCACCCCATTTATATTAGTATTTATATGAAGGGATAAAATTCCGCGATACTGTTTGAAAATAATGTTGCTTTTACCTCGAGATTTCTATCTAGGCCGATTGAGGTTCGTGGCAACGCGGCAGTACGTTTAGCCATCCTCAGAATTATTATTGTAATGAGATTCCGACGAAACTGAGACATATACATATATGAATAACGAATGTGAATGGTTGTGAAAAAACAAACAAGTGGAATTCATCGAACCGGAAAAGAGTTTCTAACTCAACGAATAGAGACAGCGTTACGTTTAATGACATTTGCCGCAAAATCCAACCGGATGCGTCAATTTATTCTCGCTTAAACTTCACTGAACACCTACTAATCACATAATAATCACCAATTCGCAGATACCTCGGGTCGATTAACGAAAGATAACTTTGTTAAGAACGTGGTTGCTAATGACTCGTTAGAATATCGCGATGTCGGGGAATTGTACAGGCGGGAGACGTGCAATTATACGGAACGATATGGTACGGGAAAGCAGTTTTTCTTGAACCAGAGTTTACACAAAGATAAATGAATTTGTCGTATAAATAACTTCACGAAATAATTGAGTTTGTGGACAGGATTTTCGAAGTACAGGAAATAACTCTGAGGATTGAAATTACGTGAATACCGATGGCGGGAAAAAATAAAAAAGTTGGATTTTGCAAAATTTTGATGTCGCAAGCGCTATTTAATTATTTGAATACTATGAATAAATAGAAAACGTGAAATAGAAGATTGATGAAAAAAAACCTGTTTTAATTTGAAGGGAATTTGTTGCATTGAAAGGAAATAAATAACGCTGTCACTGTCGAACAATCGTGATTCGTAAACGAGAGATAGAGGATCGACAATAAGGAGACACACGGAGCAGGTAGATGTTTTTTTTTCTATCGCTCCGGGGGCGCCTATTTATAAATTCCAGCAATAAGCCCACGGGAGAGAACTATGAAGGGAGAAGACGTATTTTTTGTTCAGATACCCACTGCGTTATTTTTTTCGAGAGTCACTGAACGATTATTAATCACAAATTTCTCCATCTCACTCCCTCTCGTGCTTTCACATATTTTTACTTTTGTGTATTTCGATTTACTCACCAATACTCACCAATACACGCGACGGTCAAAATTACATGCTCACTGAAGTCTCCGTAAGCACGAGATAATATCGATCACGTGCGGCATGTAATTAATTATAAATGAGTGCCGACCTTGGAATTGCTTATCGCCGGAGTTCGATCGCTAATCTCGATTAAAATGCTTCTTTTTTGAGGCCTCGAGATAAAGTCTTGCATATTGTAATATAAAAGTTCGCTTATTTTATTAATCTTAACGAAAGCTCACGCAGACGTCTTTCCCCGGGTTGGCCACCACTGGCTATAATTATGACATCTAATTAGCTTTTTTTACCTATCCTGGCGCGCGGTCTGCATGCAAGGTCCAAGTTGGAATGGCAGCCATGCATTTTACCTCCTTTTCTCTCTCTCTCTCGCTCTCTCATTCTTTCTCCCATGTTTCCTCTCCAGCTGCTTTGGAGGCAGCAAGAAAGTCAACGTCTTTTTTATCCTTACCGCGCCAATCATACAGCCCAGAAGCCCCTTTCGCTATTATCTTCCTTGCTGACTTTTTTCTCCTCATTCTTCTCTCTTTCGTTACCTGATCTTGCCCACTCTCTGTCTCTCTCTCTCTCTCTCGCGACGGCCCTCAATTTGCTGCCCCGAAGGGATAAAGAAATTTTCGTCCTTGTAGACTAATGATCCTGATCTATTCGGTTACATAGCAGAGTTTACAAATGATTCAATCAACTGTATAGAAACCGGAACTAGAAAAAAAAAATCACACCAATGTGCATGGGGATAAAAATATCTGAAAATTGCAAGGTGCATGATCATCCATTACTCTAGTAATTATTTTCGAACTCCCATTCCCATGTCGACTTTTCGTCCCATTAATTATCAAAGCGGTCTTGCCAGAGAAAAACTCAAAAAAGTCTCATGATTGCTTCGTTAGTCGCGACTGAATAAGTAGTGGTCGTGACTATATCCCTCGAGAGAACAACAGTCGTCGAGATGATCAAGAATGCATATAGTTGCGAAACGCTCCTCCCTGAACCACGAACATAGAGATTCTGACAGGAAAATGAAAATTTCTGGACTGAATTCTCGAGAATCCCAAAGTTGTATCGTCGTCGGTGACAACGTATCAATGTGACCCAAAAAGTCAATTAGAGCCTCTGCCAACCCGGCCACGATTGTGTCTCGAGCAAGAGAAAAGTATCGAGCAATTAAAGTTGAATGAATAACAAAATGAAATGAAATGGTTAACGTTTTGGTGACCTGGTGAGGGAAATAGAAGTTCGAAAAGTCTTTGCTATATTGGTAAATATATATTTCCTATTACAAGGTCTAAGATTATCGAGTATTTGCCTAAGCATATCAGCTGTAACGGGAGAAAAAAAAACGCGTTGGTCTCTCGGGCTGATGTAAGGAGAAGGGATTAGCATTGGAACGTAAAACATAGTCTCTCTTTTAGTCTCTCTCGCTAAACGTGAGCGTACAGTGGTTATATAGAGAGGTAAGTCCGGCATGATGCTTCTCGGGACGTTCTCCACTTGGAGAGACGTCATTAGGGCGAGCCATGTGAAGCTACTTGGTGAAGAGGCCTTGTGACGCCGCCACCGTCGTGGCAGCATCCGGACCATCGGAATCGTAGTTCTCTTTCTCCTCTTTTTCTCCTCTTCTTCGATCTCTCTCTCTCTCTCTCTCTCTCCTCGGTTCCTGCGTTGCGTTTGAGATGTTGCGATAAAAGGGCAGAAGGGTGAAGGGATTCCCCATACCAAACGAGATACCCGATTGCTACGTAACGACGTTAAAATACACTCGCGCATACACACGTGCAAAAAGCACACAAGAATATTCGAAAAAAAGGAAAGAAAAGGGAAAAAATCACGAAGAGATCGCGCTCCAGTCCCGAGGGATGAACGAGGACAAACTCCGTAGAGAGTCGGAGTGCGCACCAAATGGTGAAGGAAACGACGAGAAGAGAGAAGAAAAAGAGAGCGGCTGCTGAGGGAAAGAGAGCAAAGGATTGAATAGCCGAAGACAAGAGGCTGCGCGCGACGTCAGACCAGAGAAAGAAGAACACGAGGAGAAAGAACGAGTGTATAGAGAGAGAATGAAGAGATGGATCCTTAAAATGTATGTGTATGCTTATATCTGTGTGTATTCGAATAACATAGACGTATGTGTACGTAACGGTAGAGAGGAGCCCGACGAGACGAAGACCGATTGAGCTGTAGTCGATCTTGCTTGCCCTGTCCGAAGGAGTCTCGAATGTCTTGATGCGTGCGCCATCAGCGCCCCCTCGCGTCCACTCCGTGTCTTTTTCTCTCTTGCTCCTCTCTCGCGCTCGCGCACACGGTAGTCTTTTCAGATCAAGTTTTGTTCTGATCCTTAACGTGCGTGTGTGACGTGCACGTGTGTTGTGGGAAGCGCGAAAGAGCCTCTCGCATTTTCCGAGTTCCCGTTTTATACGGTCTAACGAACCTCGTCAGCAGTGACTACGAGAAACTTCACTTTGAAGATCGATCATTGATTACGAAACAAACCGTCGCATATTTTTAAACGCATCAATTTATATCCACTAAATTTCATCTACGGTCGATACAACTTCTTATAAAGAGAATTCACGTTCCGAAAACAATCTCTATACATATAAAACTCTATGTACTAAAAAATTGTGTTTGTGCCCTTTTCACGCAGAAACCACTGAACCAATTTCGACGAATCTTTCACAGGAATGGTGCTCATGATTCAGAATAAGTTTTAGGTTGTATTGCATTCGGATAATTTTTTTTTTCGGCACCCGAATCAAAAAATCACATTTTTCGTCATATTTTCCACTTTCAAAGTTCGCAAGCAACTAAAAAATGATAATAAATGAAAAATGGCTAATAACAAATTCAAAGATCATTCGAAAACGAAGATAATCAACGGTAGCTGGAGTGCCAGTTTGTAAAAAAAAAAGTTATAGCGATTTTCGTAAAATCAAATTTTGAATGTTTTGAAAAAAAAATTTAACTTTTCATATTAAGCTAATAGCTGTACCCTTTAGCGCCAACTAGATATGCTGCGGGACGAAGCCCGCAGGCACGGTTAGTGTCATAATAAATTTTTCTTTTCTTTTCTGTTTCAGGTAAGTTTCCAGAAAAATATCTACCTGTCAATTATCGCCAATTAGCGCTAAGTGCAGCTACGAATAAGTAAGTTCTATACCAACGTAAATTAAAAGTTTCATGTGCAGGAACAATAGTCAAAATATTATTCTTTTTCGAAAACGTTCACGTGTTCGTAAAACCGAGTGTTTCTTTTTTTTTTTTTTTTTTTATAAACATCAGGAACCGTCGTTAATTAGTGGCAAAGGCCGAAAGCTAAAAAGCTCTGCGAAAAAATGATCGTGAGAACCACAGACCGATAATTAAAGCAGAAGTTATTCGATGCAAAAGAAACGAAAAGTTCGATCACGCGGGGCATATAAAATAATCGATTCGTACGTATATAAATATACCGGGCCATGAAAAAAAAAAACGTAATTTGGAGTATCGTAATAAGTCAATAAAAGTAAACATAAGCAAAAAGAGTGGTTTCGAGTATTGCAGATCGATAATCAATGCAAAGGGCATTAAAAGCCGGGGTAATAAAAAAAAAAAAAAGCAGGAGAGAAAAAATACATGCGTATAAGCGTGTTATACAGTGCTACGTGTATAAAGTGGTAGGTAGGCAGAGTGGGGGGTACGAGGAACGCCCATACTATCGAATGTAATTACAGGGTACGCCAGCATCCAAATTTATAATGTCCCTGCTAACTACCGGCCACTCCTTCGATATTTTCCAAAACGAAAAACAATACAACTCGAATATATCTATAGAAAAATATATTGCTAAATATATCAAAAATCGCGTAACGTTCGAAATTAAAAAAAAAAAATTTCGTTACCGTGCTAATTAATCTGCAATTGTGCACCAGCCGTAAATCGGTAAAACAATTGTCGACAATTGTTATGGTTAAAGGAAAATTTGTGGGCACTATATATTTTTTATTGTCCACACGCATAACAAATGTCGTACGAATGTGAAGAAGGCAAAGTTTTTGACTGTAAAAGTTGCGTTAAATACTTTCTACAGATTTTTCGAAATCTTATGTACATCGTAATATATGACAGGTTTGAGGTCCAAGCACCTGCCTCGAAATAAGGAAGAGAGAAAATAAACACGTATAGAACGGGGTAGGCACGTGAACGAGAATGTACGAGGGAGAGAGAGAGAGAGAGAGAGAGAGAGAGAGAGAGAGGATGAATACAATGAGGTAGTAAGGATGAAGGTGATCGGAGAGAGGCCGAACGCGATAGAGCCATAGATCATCTCGCATGTGGGTCCGAAGAACCCCGAGAGCCCTCTTTGGCCTCTTTCCCCCTCTATCTCCTCCTCCTCCTCCTCCTTTTATTTTCTTAGTCTTTCTTTATCCGCTGCTTACTCTTCTCCTTCGCCTCTTTCTTCCTCTCTCGAGTTGCTCGCAAATCTTGCGCATCCCTGCGCCTCCGGGGACTTGTCGAAGAACACACACACACACTCCCGGAGCGGTTTCGATCGCTCGCGATCGTCCCAGGGTCGTGTCTCTATATCGATCGTTCTCATCTTTTCGAACCATTTTTTTCTTTTTGTCTCAGCTCCCCGTTACACGCTCTCGTAACTTGATTGATTATTCTCTTGTACGAGCAACAGAGATACGACAAATGTCATATAACCTCTGAGCGATGCAAGTTTTTGGTAAATGCCACTTTCCGAATTTTCGAATAGTAGACTCTTCTTAAATTATGCGTTTTTTTTTTTGTGATCCTAATCGAATAAACTTTTAATATATTTTTGGGACATATCTTCAGGAAGATGAAAAAGGTTGATGAACAATTATCAATTTATCTTTCATCTACCTTTGCCAAACATTGCGATTGATATTTAAAGCATTTATTTTTACACTCGAACATTTGGAATGAATTTCTTTTAAATTCGTCTTCTGTTTGTACCCTGAAAAGTATCCAAGCGTTTATCGGAAGGGTATAAATATATAGAGGCGTTGGGTATGTGCAGTGTGTAAAAGAAGCCTCGATCGTGCATGCTTCTCGCCTCGTGCGAACAGTTAGTACTCGATCCTCTCGAGATATCGAGGAGAGAACATGCAGAACGAGGAGCAACGAATCCTCACCCTCTTCGACACTCTCTCCCTCATGCTCAGTCCCTCATTCCTCCTTTTTTTCTTTCTCACACGTCCGGGTGGTCGTGAAACTCTGATACAGCAGAGAATTAAGAGATTGCTTAACATTGGAATTAAATATATGGCGAAATGAAATGTTCACTTTGAGAACCACTGCAAACGATTATGACATCATTTTCGAAACGATGTTTCTCTCTCTCTCTCTCTCTTAACACGCTGTCTTTTTTACTCTCTCTCTCTCTCTCACTCTCGGTATTAGATCGTTTGAAGTGTACGGTCCAGGAGAACTCGTGAATAAGCGTCAAGGATCATTCACCACAATGATTTAGTTCTGGTTTGTTGAACTGTCCCTATTCCGACATACAGATATGTATAACACATTTCGTTTGAGCTACGAGTTTTTTCATTAGTGGTCACGCCTTATTTCTCTGTCAGATTCCTTCGTACAGAAATCCGGTTTAGCATGAAGGTTTTTTTTTTTTTAATTATGCCGTTGATGACTTTGGTATATATTAATCGTTATTCGTAAAGAGGAAGTGAATTATCTCTTGAATTTCTTTCGATTTATAAATTGGAAGGGGCTAACGATTTTCAAGGTTCTGCGTGATTGTCATTTTCTTTGCGACACATCAACAAAATTTCATTTATTTTCGCTCTTCTCATTTTGTCATTTCCTTTTTATTCGCTTTTTTTTTTGTTTTTATCTATTCCGACGTACACGCGTGCTCGTTTCTTCTACCTCGCGTGAGGCTGTGCATCTTTTTTAAGCTCCGCTCACCACTCTGCTCTCACGTATGCACACGCGATGTAGTCGCTGTTGCCAAGTCTCTGCGAAGAACCAAAGAGAAAGAAAGAGAGAAAAAAAGAGCTCAAGTAGTGTGAGGACCGGAGTGAGAAGAACGATGAGTCGAAATGCAGACGAGCAGTAACGGAATAAAGAGGAAGAAAGACAATCTTCGAGAACAGGCAAAATTAAGAGAGGAAGAGTTGAGCGAGAAAAAAACGAGATTGAGAGAGAGGGAGAGAGAGAGAGAGAGAGAGAGAGAGAGAGCGATTGCCGTCAAGTCAGTAGCATCCGGGACGATTGGCGCCTGATTGGTTGTTGCTGGTTTGCCGTCAGCGCCCTCGTGAACACGAGTCGTGCGAGATACCAATTCCAGAAGCGTTGTTAACCTCTTCTCTCCCTCGATGCATTGAATCCTCGCGTTCCCAAACATTTTATTAAACAAATACTTAAGTCAATCAACGATGATTACAACGAGCAGATTCTCGCCGCATGCAAAAAACAGATTTCTTCAAATTCCAGGCCGTTAATTCCGCATCGGTTAAAAAATGGTAAATTGCCATTTGTAACTTGGACGATTAACGTGACACACGCGGAAGAGAATTATCTCACAGTCTATCTAAATAGTTCTCAATCGGTTTTGACCTCCAGCAATTTTTGAGACGGTGTTGATTCCCGAATCAGTTGATAAATTGAAAACGGTTTCGCAGGCTATTTTGGTTCGTGTGGGAAGCACACAAGTGGTCGCTTCGATCGGAAGTAATGTTCGCAATCCTACAAGGAGCTCAGGACGTAAGAGATCGTGATACAGAGCGGGTGGTAGGTAAATACACGAGGATATGTCTATAGGCATTGGTGCGGACATATATAGGTAGGATATGGGAAGACTGCTCGCGCGACTGCAGGAGCAAACGAACGAGCAAACTCTGGTCACGCGCGCCAGCTGTAATCACGTCAGCGCTGTACCAAACCCTCTTGATTGGACCGTCCATCGGCTCTCCCTCTCTTTCTTATTGCAGTCAACATGCATACTGTGAGAGTTGACTCTTTTCTGTTGCTCTTTGGTAGTTTCTCACTTTCTGTCCTTATTGGCACGACTCTCTGTCGGTTGGTTCCTATACGAGTTTGCCTTTCTTTCTTCTTCCACGACGACGTCTTCTTACTCTTTTCCAGTCGTCTCTTCTCTTGCTCCGTCTTTCTTCTCAGTTTTGTTCCGTCTTATTTTCTTCTTCTTCTCTTTACCCTCCTCGGATCTTTCTGTCTCGTTTTTCTCTTCGCTGCTCTGTTTCTCTCTCTCTCTCTCTCTTCCTTCTGCCTCCCTCGCCATCCGCTAAAACCGATGGAATTCCTCTCGGCCTCTTTCTTCCTCTCCAATCTTTCTCCCTTTTCTCCCTGTAGGAGACGTCGAGCCACAAATGAGGTTGTCGCGTCAGCGCGTGCGTTCAGGTCCCACTGGACCGGGAGGACCGAACGAGTTTCTTTCTGTTATTCGCTTCTTCTTCTTCTCCATGATACACACAAATGTATACATCCGACCCCACACTCCTAACTCATGTGCGAGTCTTGTAGCAATTTTAAATCTCTTCCGAATTTCTTTTTCATTCTCCGTTCCCCGAACTCGCGATTTTTAAATCACCAATAAATCGTTTTTCATTTTTTCGGATAAAAAAGACTGTATCAAAAATTTTGAAAAAGTTCTTTAAAATCCTTTGGACCGGAGACCGAGAATAGTGCAAAATGCTTCGTTTCATTCTCAAACCTTTTCCTGATCCATTTCCAAATGAAAAATCGAGATGAACCCCGAAAAAATATCAACAAACCTCTTATCATGGAAAACAATGAAACACCATGATGCATCTTTCGTTCATTCGTACATACCCTCCCTCCCTCCCTATGCTCCTGCACTTTGTCGGCCTCGCCGTAAAATCATGACCATACAAAAATAAACATTCCGTAACGAAAATGGCCGCAACAACATGTACAAAAGTGACGCATCCATATTTTATTCTCCAAGTATATCCGGTGCGAAGGATGGAAATGTTGAAGGGCGAGATGCAGCAGAAAATACTCATACGTAGAGAGACATGTTAAGGAGTGAAGAGAGAGAGAGAGAGAGTGAGAGAGAGAAAAGTTGGATTATGGTCCGTTGTCTCTCGCGCGATGCCTCTTCAACCGGTGCTCCACCAACAGGCGCGAGATATTCATGCATACCGAGGATGCCGAACACACGCTGGTGTGCTACGACTTTATGAGGGGCCTCACCATAAAAAGCCAATGTAATACAACTTGCCAGAGTATACAACTCTGCCAAAAATATATCTATGTTTATAAATGTATATAAACACATTTACGTGGATATATATAAATATATAAATACAGAAAGACATATACGTGTATGCACACGTCGGTGTGACCGCGAGTCCAAACACACCATAACGTAAATATGTCGGGCCTTGATTCAACCGCGAAAAACACGAGTTGTTGCGCATGCGTTCGCGATCTTGCCAAACTCTTCGCTCGTTTTCGTTCGTCCTATCTTCTCGAACAACTTAATCATTTTCGGCTGCATGCTTCAGGTATCGCATTCGCCGATGAAAACTTTTAGAATCCATAAAAGTCGAAACTCCTGCTCAAAAGTAATCTTATCCTAATTCCCATTCTTTTTTCCTCCAGGGAGACTCTAATTTTGTTTGTGCCCAGCAGGACCATCATTCCTAAAGACGCGTTCAAGATTATTCGAGAATAATAAACTCGGATAGTTCCACGATAAAATGTATGGAATGTGGTTTATCATCACATTCAACGGATCATTATTTAACTATGATTAAAAAAAAACATGTCGTGTCGCAATTAGTTACGAGTCGATACGTCAACAAACAAAACTTTGTAACGTAAAATAACTTGGCAGCGAGAATAACTAAATGCAGTCACCGCGTCTCTAGCCATTAATTACTCAATCGAGCGCTAATCATATTCATGAGCGCCGATGACATCAAGCACCGCATGCAAAGTATATGAGGAGTAATCCAGTAAGTAGTGACGTTAATGATAATAACTCGGAAGCAGAGACGCCCATTACACATTGTCCTGCACATGCAAATACAAATTTGCAATTATAGATAAACGCTCGACAAGTCATGTACATACATAGGCGGAAAAAGCTGTGCATTGCTAAGCGGGTGCAGCAAACCGGACAGTATACGAGTCCATTGAAATATGTACATGGGCACCGTAGCTTAAAAGTGGCGAGGTTAAACAGCAGGATGAAGCAGTTATCTTTGCGTGTCTGGCGCGAAAGTACGGCGTGTGTGGGACGAGAAATGCATGGACGTATAGGGAAGAAAGAATCAAGGGTGCAAAAGGGAAGAGGCTCAGGGGCGTTCGTTGTCCTGCAGCCCATGAACACGGAGATCCACGTATTTATATGTATAAGGATTTCGAGGTGAAGTGAACGACGGCTATCGTGGGTATTCCTAATACACTCGGGGCGTCTGTTTTGGCGGCAGCGAGTCAAGTATAAAAGCACAGAGAATATACGAGAGAACGAAAGGAGTCTGTTGAAGAAGATAAAAAAGGAGAAAAAAATGGGATAGATTCCGTTGGTTTGCTGGTCGAAACGTCGAGAGTATTATGCATAAACCGAAGATTGGGCCTCATTACCGGCACGCAGCTGCTGCTTGACCGGGCTCCTCTCTTCGCGAGCACAGGGCTAATAAGCCGTCACAGCTTCTGTGTAAACGTTAGCCGATGCAAATCCCGCGCCGACTGACCCGCCCGAGAGTGCTGAGATTGCGCACCCGAAAGAACACGACAGAGAAACATTGCTGCGTACCGAGATGTATGCAAATACATATGTATACTTATGCACGTGCACTTGCGCACATATATGTTTATATATTTCATTCCGGGGATCCCGTTTTTCTTCTCACTGCGTATGTACGCAGAGAGAACCTACGTGGCTCTGTGTAGGAGTGAAAAAAAAAACTATGAAAAAAGTGAGCAGACAGAGGGCGCTGATGGTAAACGCCGCCAACGATCCAAGCGGGACGCCTTGGTACTTACGCTGCTCTTATTCATTTTTTTTCCTTCTCGCTCGCCGCCGCCACTCTTCCTTCGTGTGCTCTCTTCACCGTTTTTCTCCTCTCGTTTCTCGTAGCCTGGCGTGATGAAATTCACGATTTTGCATTTTAACGGTGTACCCTCCGACACACGTCTACAACGAAATACGAAACGAGCCACTCGTCGAGAAGTTAGAGCGCTCTTTATCTTTCTCTCTCTCTCCCGCCTCGGGATAGCGAGTCCCGAATTGCTGTAAAAAATACTGTTTTCTTCATAATACACGAAACCCAACATTATTCCCTTAAAAACAACAATCACGAAGAAAAAACCACAAACACAATCCTCAGGACCTCTTTACAAATGAATTTCTTTCATTCGTAATTCGACCTGAGGAAAAATGGCTTCACAAAAGGAATGTATTACGGTGTGAATAAAATATATAACGTACGCTTATGCGTGCGTTTTTTTTTTTTTTTTACTTCAAACTCGCGAATATCGAACTTTCTCGTTTTGGATATGCGCATATATGTGTATGAGAATACGCGCATCCTTGGGCCGAAGAGACTTTATTGGGACAGTGTTTATCCAGGAGGAACGACGAAGTTAACCGAATTCGTTTAGGTCTCGAGGTCCGGATCTCTCGTCGTACGGGTTTTATACACGATCTTCTCCGCACAAATACAAACGCCGACTCACGTATCCAGTAATACACACGCGTATGTAAGATATATTTATGCTGCAAGGAGCTACAGAAGCGATAGACAGGGAGGGAAGAGCAGGGAAGCAGGAGAAAGGGAGGAGAGGATTTTGTAAGGGGTTTCAAGGGGCGTGGGAGGCGGTGTTGTGCGTTATCCGAAAGTTTAGTGGCTGCGGAGCGCGCGCGGCGTAAGAAAACCGGTAGTAAAGTTATGCGGGATCGAGAGCGGGAGAAACGTGAAGACGTAGATCTGGCGGAGGCAATTGGGGGGAAAAGCAGTGATCTTATATAGGAGGATGCTCCGCTATCCTTGTACCCGCGAGTATCCGAGCGATCTTCACAGATAAGGGCAGAAAGGTGTAACTTACTAGGGCCTTTATACCTCGATACACGAACGATTCTCAAATGTTTGCGATATACATGCTTGGGTGGCACTGTTTTTATCTTCCTCCCTAGCCATTTTTTCTTCATTTTTTTATTCCGGCGAGGTTATTTTTTTTTTTTTTTTTTTTTTTAAAGCATAAATTTAACCTCGTGTCTATTTTTCCTGTATTCGCATTTACAGCAATTCCGTTTAAGGTAGTACTGTTGGTTTTAGAATAATCGTTCCGAATTTAATAAAATTTGGTACAGTCGTAGATTGTGATAAGAAAAAGATCCAGTCAAATTTTCAAGAGGCTACAGCGAACCAGGAAAAAAATATTCGCATTGGTAATTTCATGAATTTAACATTCATTTCGACATTTCGATGTATTTTACAATGAAACCTGTAATTTCTCCTAAGAATTGATAAGACTTCATTGTAAAATTCGATGATTTATCATAAAACTCAAGGTTCTCTGTAGCCTCTTGAAAATTTGGCTGGATCTTTTTTTTTTTATCATACACTCCACTACTGTACCAAATTTTATTAAATCCTAAACGGTGATTCTAAAACCGACAGTACTACCTTAATCTCTGTTGATTAGCCATTCGTGACTCGAATGTTAATATTTCAATCATATTTCGAAAATATTTCCATTACTCTTGTTGCAATATTCGACTTTGTTCCTTATCGTCGTGTTTAAAAAAATTGATGTATTTTTCTCGGGCTTCGTGTTGGTTTTGCGAATTGTACTTTTTCTTTCAATACTGCGGTCGTGGTTGGGACTTGTCTCTATCGAGTTCCACAGCTCTTTACACCGCCGTCGTAAACCTTTTCAATTTTTTTTCACATCGTCCAGATCTGGTTTTCGCACTATATCGTGTTCAAAACGGACGAGCGTATTAATTCACGTGAGGTAAAAAAAAAAAAAACACTAGCTCCGAAACACCGTTTTTTTTTTTTTTAATTGTTTTCTTTCAAACTTATTGAAACAGCGACACTTTCGTTATTGAATCGGATTTATTAGGAGTAAGTGTTTTACAATTTTTTATACTGACTCGAAAAAGAAGAAATTTATTCACGTTAAGGCCCGTCCACCAGGAGATTACGATCTCGAGGCTGGTGAGCCCTCTCACCCTGCAATTTGCATCGGTCGTAGGTTTTCGCGGATTAGAAGAGAAGAAGAGGCTCGCGATATGAGGCGAAGGTGGTGGCGTTTCTGGACGCGAAGGGTTACAACAGGAACTTCGCTGCAATGTCCGCAGCTTTACGAGATCGTTCCCAAGTGTGTGTGTGTGTGTGTGTATCGAGGCAAAGTTTGAGCTCGGAGGGAAAAAAAGGGACGCGGGTGTCCCGCGGTGCGTTCGCGAAACTTGGAAGGCTGCTGCGCGCGCACGATAAAAGATCCCAGCCGATCTTATTATCCCCCTGCGTTAAGCGCTTTAACAAAAATTCCCTCCTGTCATTCTTCACGCACACATTCACACACATATTCACGTGTGTATCGGTGAAGGTGAATACCAGCGTCGAGAAATATTATCCACGGTACACGGGATGGAAATATACGAAGCGAGGAGTCAGGGACAATAATTAAGAAAAAGGACAACGATTTTGAGGCTCTTAAAAGTTGCAATTTTTCGGTTAATTAAGCCGATTTAATGACGCTAATAAAATAATAGATGCGGTCAAATGTGAGATTGTGTAGAACTGGTTAATTCCAACTCCGGCGAAAATATTCGTGAACGCTTTAGTATAAACCTTTAAAATGAAACTCCTGGGTTTGGTCTCCCGTAAATATTTGCAAGTTATTCGAAATTCTCCAAAATCCGTGAAAATATCGTACCACGTTGGCTACATTTTGTGGATATTTGCAATAAATACTTTTTGCGGATCTCAGGGTCATAGGGTAAGAAAAAAAAGTGTGCGTTATAAAGGGTTGAGCGTGGAGCGTGACGGCGAGCCGTGGAGTGAGACAAGGGGTGAAGGCGTGAAATCTCGTTCTCGGAAGACTACGTTACAGGTTCATTCTTTTATTTAAACAAGTGAAATGCAGGAGGAAACCGAGAAGAGGGCAAAAGGTCTACGCGTTCTTGAACAGTTTTCTGCTTCACGATGAAACGAAGCAGAAGTCGAACGTTGGAAACAAATTAACTTGCCTCGGTAACCAAATTAACGCTCATTCGGACTTTCAATTATTCACATCGAAACGAAAGTAACAAATAAGATCAGTTTTGGTTTTTTATTTTCTATTATTTTATTTTTATTTTTTGGATTATTTTATTTTATTTTTTGTTATTTTGTATTTTTAAAAAAAATTTTTTACGTTCATGACTGGTGAGTGACTCGACGAGTAAAAAAAGCGACGATTCGTTCGTGTGGCCGAAACGTGGGAATCGCTACTCACAAATTCGTCGGACAAAGGGAGGAAGGGCTCTCTCTTCACATATACAAATCGGCTATTTAGCCTCTATGTATACATACACGCGGATATGGCTGAATTTAACGGCCCTGATCGGGTCCGTGGTGGCATCACGTTACGGTAACCAGTTTAGAGTGGGTGTAAGAGCCTTTAAAAATGAGAGTGAAAGAGAAAGAAGGGAAGAGAGCGAGCGCGAAAGATACGAGGCGTGTATCGGCTGTTGCGATTCTCTTCGGTAAAGTCCGAGAGGCTCTGCCCGGTCATTTTTTTTCATCCTTCCATTTCTGTTCACACAGCCAAAAAGCACAAAAACGTTCTTGATGCATCAACGCGAAGAAGATGAGCGAAAAATTTGGCAAATGGGAAAGTGAGACGCGGCTATGCTGCTGGACAGCTCGAACGTTTTTTTTTTCCCCATTCTCCTTGTCGTTTTTTTTCAGATTGCTCTTTTTTTGCATATACCAAGTTTATTAGTTTTTGACGGTTGACGCGGTGGCGAAAGACGAGTATTTTGGAGATTTCGTGTATGCTACAAAGACTCGGAATCAGAAAGCTCGATCGTCCAAATAGTTTCACGAGTAAAACTACGCGAGTACGCCTTTTTTCATCTCAGCTGTAGTTTTATGTAGTTGTGGGTGTGTGGATCGGATTCTTGGCTCGAGGACGGAGACAACGAGATCGAGAGACAGGTGGTCTTCGCAGAAGAGTGAATTCTGCGAGATTGAGTCGTTGGTGAAGCAACGCTCTATGCGTGCGTGTGTATACGCGTTCCAAAAGTTTTCAACAATACATCGTGGCTCAAATCTTTTTTCGAGGCCTTCGAACTCGCGCTATAAAAGACGTCGCCGTTTTCTTTTCTCCCACGTCAACACCAAAGAATAATCCCCTTGCTTCCGCGAGCGTTGACTTTTATCGATGAAAATATAAATCTTACGATTCAATCGCCAAACAAAAAAAAAACATTCACTCTTTATCAACATAAACGTTGCTGTTTTTATTGCCAACGGAATTCGATTATTATATGTCAGCACATGAAATAATTTAGCTCAAAATGTTTCAGACGATTCGAAACTTGGTACGAAACCCAATTAATTTAAAATTAATCTCAAAATTGAATGTTTGAAAACACAATCTCGTTGTTCGTCAAGATCGTAGCAATCGATCAATAAAAATTTCATCGTAGATCAACGATCGTGACCATTGAACTGTCTTTATTGGAAGACGCCGCAGCAACGATTTTTAATTGGGCACTTTCCCGATGGCCAGCACGATGATTTGTATATTTACACATTCATTAATGCCCGTACAGATATTTATATAAACATATATATATATTGATAAAACGAAACTATCTGTTGCATCGTCGCGTTTGTCGGGATGCAATGTAAGCTGAATAGTGGCTGAAGCACATCGAGAGAATCTGTACAGTAATCTCCAGATTGAGATATCGTTGCTCAGGGAGATCCACGGGATCCTTTATCGCTAAGGAGCAAAGCGGAATCTTAGTCGGATGTACGTGATGCAAGAAGGATACTTCTGCCGTATACTTACTCAAACATGTACACAACTTAATACATATATATATGTATAAATAAACATATACAGACATATATGTATATGTGTGTGTATATGTATATAGGCATGTATATATATATATTATAGAATGTATATATACGAAAGATTTTCAGAACCTGTTATGGTCGTTCCGGAGCCACCAAGGTGGTCTACAATTGAAGTAATAACTCAATTATCCTCTCTGGGGCTACGTACCCGCCTATCTCCTTCTTTTACTCTCAAATCTCTCACTCGAGCACAGTTCTCGCTCCTTCCATCCATATACCCGTGTTTTTTTTTTTTTTTTTTTTTTTTTTTTTAATTCCCTTACGTGGTACACCCTCCGCCCTCTTTTTGTTTCATTTTCTCTTTCTGTCTCTCTTGTTCTTTCTTACTCTCCCTCTTGTTTTCCTTCGTCCCACTCGTGCCTTAGCATGGCATAATAATCCCTTCGATCCCATCACGATCTTTCCATCCACATATTATTAGGGGCCAAGCCTCATGTATATATGTATATCCGTGTATGCACAAACTGAAGCCTTCGAGCATGTACATGTGAACACACACTCGTCATTCTGGATGACCATATCCTCCTCCTCCTCCTGCTGATCCTCTTGCCTCGTGTGTGCCCCATATCGACTCCGAAGTCCTTGTGTGACAACGCTAGCCTGCTTGACTCAGGCCGACCAACAGTTTTCGTTCAGTTGCTCTTCCTGTTTGTAATGGACTTTTTCATTTTTCTTTATAATTTTAAGTTTTCACGAGTGTTTACATGGAATGCATAGTTTTGGCTGACGAACTGCAACGATTGCTATTTTTTTTTGCTGTCTCGATACAAGGGGCTAAAGAAAGAATGAAATAATTATAAAATTTTTTATGATTATTAACAGCTAGTTTTTAACAAATTTTTTGCTCATTTAATTAATGTCGCGATTTCATCGTTATTATCCGATAACTTGCATCGATAAATCTTCCCTGCCAGAGCTCGAATTTTGAATTTCGAATACGTGAATAATCGTCTCGCTATTTTCGTTAATTTATGTATTTATGTATGTATATTCATATTTCTAGATTACTGTTATATATTGAGTCCTCCAATCCGCTGGAAACATGCTCACGAGAAGGTTGCAAAAAATGATTTTTTTTGTTCCTTTTTTGTTGTTTATTTCGCGCTCGAGAATAATCGCGAATGCGTTAAGTTGTCCCGAAGGACACAAGATTCGAGATAGTATATTCCGGAGGACCAATCCGTGGACGAGGAAAATCAGGAAGAGAATGCATGCTCAACGACAACATGCCCCATACATGGGGCATTCCAACTCACTTTTGCATTCTCGAACCCTGACCCTTTTTTCTTCGTGAGAAACTCGCACCTCTCGCACTTGCCTTTATCCTCCCAAAATTAACGAGTCGGTTCTCGCAAATCATCAAAGTTTGGATACTTTGTTTTTTTTTCCACTTCTAGGGCACGAAAAGGTTTTGAACGGCAACACTCATAAAACACACTCGAGAGACGCGTGCACGTCACCAACAACGAGTTGGAATTATCCTGTCACGCGGACCAAAGTGTTTTGCGCTGCATATACACGAAACGAACTTATAATTAAATTGCGTAAACGGAGCAAACATATTTCACGTTCGAAAATATCGAGATGGATATTTTCATAGTTTATCATTGCTAATTAGGTCAGAAAAAATAGTGCTCGGTTATTATTCCATTATAGGGATGCTTGCCCGATGGATTAACGGTTAAATAGATTGTTAAAAATCATGACGATCGTACCACGGATCAATTAACATTGTGATGTCGTCACGGATCTATCGGGACATTTTTGTTAATGTGTATGTGTGAGTGTGCAAGCACGATATATCTCAACAGTTGATTTTTTCTCCGCATATCTTTCTTTCTTCTGCCTGTCCCTCGAGTCCGGTTGTCCTGGTTGTTTTTCCTCGGCTCTCGTTCCACCATTCGTCCAATCCTCCTTGCTTCCTTCTCTTCCTTCCTTCCTTCGTCGTGATCACTGTGTATGTGTTTATACCTCTACACACACATATACAGATATATCCACAAGACATCTATATCTGTATATGTGTGTATAAGCAAGCATGCAGCCAACATCAGCAGCATCACGAAAGCAATCTTCCATCCCCGGAGTAAGACATTGAGGCAGCATTGAGCAGGAGCGGTTGGTTGAGGCTGGTGGTGGTAGACTCTCTCCTCCTCCCTGTCTCTCTCTCTCTGCTTTTCGTTCTTTCGACGTTTCTCTCTTGTCTTTGTTTTCTATTTTTCTCCCTCTCTCTCTCTCTCTCTCTTCCTGTTCTCCTTACTCTTCTTCAACGTTTCTCTTTCTTTCATTTTCTTTCTCTCTCTCTCTCTCTCTCTCTCTCTCTCTCTCTCCCGTTCTCTGTGCTTGGATTCTGGTACAAGAGTTGGTTGAATCGCGGTGTGGCAGCAACAGCGGCGACGGCGGCAAGAGAGCAGTCGAGGGATTCGAGCCCGGCGCGCGCAACCTAAAGTCTACCTCAATCAGGGCTATGATGTCTCGGAGCCGATCTGCGCCAAGGTAGTGGGAGTACCTGAACGTTATAAAGACGAAAGTGTAGAGAGAAACGGGGCAGAGGGGCCCATCGTCTGACCGACTGGGTGGTCCTACAGCTTCAGTTGTGTTCCGACGCGCTTCAAGCCAACACTATAAGAAACACTGATAGTTTACCCGATCTTTTGCAACGTTTTTCTCCTCTTTCTTTCTTTCTCCTTCTCTCTCTCTCTCTCTCTTTCTTTTCGCTGTATCTTCTGTTCTGCGGCATTGTCGGAATCGCCACTAGGAGGCGCGCTCATCGAAGCCAAGTCTTTCAAAGACATTGTTCGCGAAGAGGACCTATGAGTTTGAACCTTGGTAATAAGGGTTGTTTCTCCAAAAAGTGGCCTTATCAATACACAATAGTGATACGAGTGTCAAAATAGTATGTAAATGTGTTGACGAGACTTTGCAAATAAAACGAGTTCGAGGAAAACTGTTAGTGACGAGAATGCCTTAAGGGTCGCTTTTCGTATTGTTATTCCAAGTATCGACGAGTAAACGAGTGGAAATTGACAGTGAAAAGTGTTCAAGGCCAATTGGAATACTTGGGCATCCGTTAATTCGGAATAAGGAGAAAAGCATCAGCACCGATTCCCAAAGGGTTGTGATTTCGTAACAATCTTGCGGCTGCGAAAGAAGCTTATTTTGAAATAAATAACATCAATCCTGCTATATACATGGATCTGTAACTACGTGTTTTGCAGACTATAAATTAGTGTATTACGGGGATAAAGGTCGACAAAGAAGGTGGATGATATAAGGGAGGATAACTACGCGCAGCCGGGTTAAAAGTGAAAAAGGAAAGATGCAATTTCTCGCGCGTGCACAATACACTTTTGTACATATACGTATGTATGTGTGTGCACAAGAACGAGTGGCAAAAACATGGAAAAAAATGTTTATGCGCTCGGCGCTGTAATCAAAAGAGGCTTTATTTAGAATTTATCGTCCCGATAAAGTGGTTATAGTTGCGAAAAATATATATATAAGAGCGCGAATCGAGGCTCAATCATATGAGCGGAGCTCGAGCATGATTGCTCGTACGTGAGCTCTTTTCACTCGCCTGAGTGATCGCTCAAACGAAATAGAGGCAGTCCCGCAGCACAAAGCTGTGCCGGCTTCTTATTTTCTACAGCGCCATTTTTCCACCGCAAGCATTATAATAATGTATTTATAATTTATATTGGGCTCGAAACAATTTTTTCATGTGATCCACCGAAATATCGTGTTTGCCGATGTCACGCGATCGACTATGAGAACGAGGACTTATTTATAACTGGGATGAGCATTTTTCAGCAACGGAAACAATATGGCGCGGTCGGACGTCAGTGGAAGGTGCTTCGGGAGTACGAAAAATAACAAAATGGCGTCTTTCGATGTCACGTGCCTGTTGTAGATCTCGCGAAAAGGGCCGAAAGAATTTAAACCCAAAAGTGAGTGACGTTTACGTGGAATCTTATCAACTTTCCAATCGGTTCCTATTTAAATCATCGAGTGTTTATTCTTTCTTTGAAAAAACTGTGAAGTGGAGAACTGAGGAGGAAACGAAATTTTCGTCTTGTCCATTGACGATAGTGACCCTTATTAGGGTCGTTTCTTGGAAAGCGGCCACGGGAAAAACGGTGAGTCGAGAAAAAAAAATGGAAGTTTTATTTTTGGGCTTTTGGGTCCTCTCTCTCATTATCCAATGATCTTGGCCAAGGAATTTATCGTCTTTGCTCATTCTCGTTTCTTGCTTCTTCACTCGTCCAAGACCGCCATCGACTTTCCTTCGGATTCGTCGCCGCACAATGGAGAAACATTTTTCTCTAGTCGTTGACTCGACTTTTTTTGTCCTTCACCCATAAGATCGAGTTTTGTACAAGAGACCAAAGAATACAGAGAAATGGAGGCGAAGAGCACGTGGTCGAGGGTCACACAGTTTCTGGGTCCCCTTTCGGTGCATCAGGTAAAACCTGGGAATCTTTTCGAGACGAGTCTTTCGCCTTCTAAGATTCGGTCCACCTTGCCCTTGCTGTACATACTAACGCCTCAGCATTCAGGAACAGCATCTAGCGAGAGAGAGGAGGGGGCATTATTATGTGTGAGTCGTTTGAAACTTAAATTTTCTCGTATTTCTATTCTCACTGACTCTCCATCAAAAGTCATTCGAGCAAGAATCGCGTCAGGAAGTTAAAGAAAAATAAAATACCGAAGCAGGGAGAACATATGACGATCAAAATTCTTTACCATTTTCAAGAATTTCTTGTTTTTGACTTGCCCTTAATGAAATTTACCTCAAGTTCCAAAAATATTTCTCCATAAACCAATTTATTCAAGTGTGTATTCGGGAGAAACTTCAAGAAATTGAGATTCGAGCTCTTCCCTTGACTCACGAGAGAACCATCTGTGTTGCCTGTGTCTGTCAGTGAGCTTTAAAAGTAAAAATGAATAAATACGAAAAACAAAGCAGATTGGTCTTGAAATAACAGAAAGATGATCGATGGGCTACTGTGTGTGGAAGGCAGGAAGTTAGTGCGATGGGTTAGGGTGAGAAATACCGAAGAGCGAGGGCTCTGAGGTGAGCACACGAAATTATTATTAAGAGGGCTTCGGTGAGGAGACCCGGAGTTATTTTGTTTTTTTCTGGCCTTCCATTCTACCGTGTTGCAGCGAACGCATCAGTGAGGGCTAAATCCTCCACCCAGCATCATTTCGCAACGTTGCAATCTTGTATATATAATACACATATATATATGTATATATTTAAACGCATACTCGTATGTATTCATATAAATATACACATAAATATATAATATACATATATACGTTAAATATGTATATGTTTATATGGGATGGACGGACATAACGCGAAGAACCAGTTCTCTCATTTCATTGCGTTCGTTGTCCGATAATGACGCATAGCGTGCCTTGTGCCGCTCTCAAGTTCGTCGAGACTCCTCGCGGGTTGGTCAGTTTGCGCAAATTTTGCGTTCTGTGCGTATATATTCTTTGAAAGGATTTTAACGAGCTTTTTTTACTTGCTCCAAGGATTGCCCATCCTCGGAAATTAATCTTCATCATACAATGATTATACGAAATATTGGTTGCGATAGAAAAATATTTAACGTTTAATGTCTTTCGAATTGGTTCGCACATTGGCGGATAATTTTCCTTATTATTGATGAGAAGCATATATCGTACACCATGATATGTTTTTCAATGGAAATCTACTTTTCCCACAGCGGAATTAACTCCAAACCGTGGTTTATATGCCAGAAGATTTTTCTTAACGATTTCATTAGTTGTTCATTTTACGCCAGCTGCGATTTTTATTCGCGTGTGCTGGCTGTTGTGTCACCAATACACCTTCGTGACTTAAACTGCTTTGGCTTTTCTTTTTGCTTCTTATTCGTATGCAACATATCCTGCGAACGGGGTAATAATGTAACGAGGAGTGAAATCCACGCGGGAATACTTGTTGGCTGGAGCCCTCCGGGCTCCGAGGCCAGATTACATGAGCTCTTTGTCGTCTTGTATTTACACACATACACTCTTATGTATATATTTGTATCCGCGCATAGTCTTCTTCGTCTCGATTACCCGTGAAAGTGCGAGCAATTAGCAAACCGCCGAGGCGCCTCGTGCTTTGTACAAAGTGATCAACGTACAGTGTGTGTATCTTTTGCTCTCCCACTCTCTTTCCCTCCCTCTTTCTCTCTCTCTCTCTCTCTCTCTCACTCTCTCTCTCTATTACGCGTAATATTAAATCGCCAAGATTTTGATGGTGGATTGTGCTCTATGATCACACAGTCCCGCGCCATCCTTGATTGAGTCGTAAACTGTTGGAACCCAAGTCGACAAAACACAGAATCGAGTTTTTTTCCTCATTCCACGTGACGCTTACACGAGTACGAGCGTGAAAAACATTTTTATTGGTAATTACTCGCTCTACGAGCACGCAGCCACATTATTTCTTTGATTTCTACGTGAATAGCAAAAGGGCGTAAGAGACTCGATTCAACGAGCCTATGGCATTCTTACGAATGTTGTTCCATCGACGTAAAACCTTCTCCCACGCCTTTGGCGACAACTTTCTTACGCACGCACCGATTAAATTAAATCATATTAATCTCTATACACGCGTTCGTTTGCGCGTGTACAGATCTATATGCATGCATGCGGTGTTTATGTATAAAGACATTCGAAGAGCCACCGTCTTCGCGATTTATTAATTGCTCTCGTCTCAATCCTCTCTCGTGCGTCGATCAAACGGTTGAAAGTGAACGAATGAGAGAAACTGAGATTTCAAGACTATGAGTTCCCGAGTCTCGCACGCGAGAACGCAACTTATTGCGTTGCCTCGGGGCGTCTACCTATTCACGAGTACTCACACGTCTTCATTAATAATGATAATTGCCTTTCTCGACGAACAATATCAACAAATGCTTGTGTTCCAATATTTATTTTTCTTCATACGTAGAATTTTAAAATTCATGTGTTTTTCGTTTGCCAGAATTTTCGTTCAAAATCAAAGAAAAATGATGGAAACGGAATATTTAAGTGGCAAACTTCTTTTGCAATGTGTCGAACGAAATGAAAGTTGAAGAGATTAAAAAATCGTCACCGATATTTTTATATGAAATTATTGAAAAGACTTGCACTGCGAGGACGAATGAAAAGCCACAACGGCGACTGTGCGCAAAAGTATCCAGCTCTCCTCGACGAGAAGAAATCTCCAACCGGGTTGTTTGCTCGCGCTCGGATTTTACGGCCTGGACGGCCTGGACCGGACAATTACCGGTTGTTAAACTCTCCCCGTCTCTCTCTCTCTCTCTCTCTCTCTCTCTTTTTCTCTCGGCGTTCTCTCCTCCTTGTACAATATCCGCCCGCGTATGTATGTGCTCCAAGAGATGCGCCCGAGTTTCGCAAAGTCCATAGAGATCTTCGTTGTGTGTTCTCATCCCCGTGATCTCAGCCAAAGCCGACGAGAGTGCGAGAGAGAAAGAAAAAAAAATACGAGCTCCTCGAGGCTATGAATCCCTGTCTCTTTCTCTTGCTTTCTCGATCCATCTCTCGACGATCCCTCAAACATCCATTTTCATTTTCCATCACTTTGCTCACTTGCTGAAAGCATCCTCCAAGAGAAAATATCACAAAAATCTAGAGTGATCGGTGCTTTGATACTTTTTTTATTACCTGAACTGAATCTGCGAAGTATTCTTATTGCAGTTTGTACAAAAGTAAACTATTCTTACCAGAATAATTCATTTTATTACCGTTCCGATGATTGTGAGAATTTTGAAAAACGTTGGAATCACGATATTCGTGCGGATCTACGTTTTTCCTTTTTTTCTCCGTTGCTATTCGACCCACAGACTATAAGTTGGGTTATTCCGGTTCTTCGTGTAGCTCGATGGGAATACGCGATGAAGAAATTACCCAGTCGGATCTCTTAATTTTGAAGAAAGAGAGAGAGAGAGAGTGAATGGTTTCGATCTCTTGGGATGCGAGATTGGTAGGAGATGAACCGCGAATATTCGCAAAGGGGAGAACTCGTGTATTAGCCAGAGTTTCGTTGTTCGATGAGGAAAAAGAAATACGAGAGAGTGAGGGAGAGCGAGAGAGAGAAAGTTCGGATGAGTATATGGCCCCTGTTAGAACTCGAGTCGACTGCAACTCTGACAACCCTCAATTATCTTTACCAAACTAGAATCTTCATGATTACACACTTATACTTAATTTTTTCAATTCTTTTTCTCTGCTGCGCTTTCCTCTTTTTTACTTTCCTGTTTAACCCTCAAAGGCGAGCTCTCTGATAGTGCAGCTCTCGCCACTCAATCGTCCTCCAGGTGCATGATCCTTCACTCCCTCGCGCGTGGAAAGGGCGCAGCAGCATTTACAGTCGACAGCTCTATATGTTCGTTGTGCACATTGTGCAATATGTTGAACATAAATTCTGTTCGTACTTGACGCTTGATGAAACCGAAAGCTACAAAAAACGTAGGTTCAGATTCTTAAATCGGCAGAAAAGAATATCTCGCAACAAATTCACAGCCAGATCGATGCCCAATCAATTAACGAATGATCGAAAATATTAATCCCATTGGAAAGATATATTCAGCCCCAAATTGTGCAAACCAGAACTTCAATTAAAACGAGAAATCGCTTATTTGCATGAAAAAAAAAAATCGTGCCTTATGAAAATGCAAATTATTCTGATTTTTCATAATATCTGATAAAATTCATAAATTTATAAATTTAATGGTGTTCGAATGTTACGCGGTGCCATAGTGAGTGGAAACGAGCTTCGAGAATGCCGCCACAGCCGCAGGCATCTTTTTCGCTGCGAGAAGACCCCGGAGAATCGAAAATATTCGTCGCCCTCCGGGAGATGTGGATTGTATGCTAATGTATGAGGGAACCTCCTGGTGCGCGAAAGTTACTTCGGTTATTTATACGTTTCACACTATGCGAGCTTGCGATACACATAAATTATATGCATATATACATAAATATATGTATTATATCTATATAAGTGTCGGTGGAAGAAAAGGGCGACGAAAAGTTTGATTTGTGTACTACGCGTGAAATTGTGTCCATCGTATCATTATTCAAATTGCATAAACGCAGGTTTCTAACCACAAGCAAAAATGATCGACCCTTAACGCAAAATGTCCTTGACAAACGTATCCATTATTATAGAATACTAGCCGTGCCTGCGGCCTGCACATCTAGTTGGTGCTAAAGGGTACAGCTAGTTAAATATGAAAAGTTAAAAAAAAAAAATTTCAAAATCTTGAAACTGAAAAATGTTATTTTTTGATTCGGGTTCCAAAAAAAAAAAAAAAAATTATCGGAATGTAATACAGCCTAAAATCTATTCTGATTCATAAGCTTCATTCCTCTGAAAGATTCATCAAAATTGTTTCAGTGGTTTTTGCGTGAAAAGGGGTACAAACACTATTTTGTAGTAGAGTTTTATTCACATAGAAAGATAATAAAAAATATATTTAAATGAGAAATTTAGAGTATTTAAAGTTTAACTCGAACCATAGAAATTCGAAATTAATTATTTCTAGATTTTTTTTTTCAACTGAAACCACAATATGCGAAAAAATTGCAGAAAATTCTCTCTTTGGAGTGTTTGAAGTTTGTGAAAAAATCACTTTGATGATTGAAAAGTATACGGGACAAGTCGCAGCTTGATATATGGCTCAAATGGTTAATCTAAAGAGAATAATTAAGCACCGAAGACTTTTATTTGCAACGAAAATTCAGTAAATTGAGGAATTAGATTTTTAACATTTTTTTTTCGATCGATGCAATCGAAACATGTGTGGAAACGCCCTAATCTCCAGGGTTCAAAGGTGAGCGTCTATAGTTTGTTGGCCGACAATAGAAAAAAGTCAACTGCTCTATTTATCCTGTCGGTCATTCGAGAAAAAAAAAACGGAAATTCACCCCATCATTTATAATTTACATATCGCCCGTTATTTAACGCGCATGACTGAGCGTCAAAAGACTCATCGAAGCGCAATCGAATCGGTGCGACAAGTATTAGCAAAATATCCGTGAACCTTTTTTTCAATTTGCCTTCTAGAGCACAAAAGTACTCCAAGGGGCACAAGTGGCGCGTTTAACTTTCAATCCTTCTCCTTTGTTTTTTTTTTCATGCTTTCTTTCGCCGCTTCAACCCGTACAAAATTGTTTCCATTGTTCCAGTGGTCTCGATTGAACAATAGAGAGAATCGCAAGCACGCGAGTAAGAACTCTGGAAAACTTGGTCCCTTTTATACACGCGAACCCTCCGCAATAAATGCACTCGTGCTTAAAAGGTTCGACGATTGTTTTTTAGTGCAAATAAACAATTATTTTGATCCGAGTTCGAGGACAAATGCATATCGAAATAATATCGTTAATCGATCCGACAAATTTCTTAATTTCTACGATTTTTTTAAAACCTCAATTATTTTTTTGCTCCTCTCAGGTCACTTAGCGGGGAAAAAGTAAAAAATTAATTAAACGAAAATTTATAAGTTTGTCGAGCGAAGAAAAATGGAGAATTAGCGTTTCAGAGATCGAGGAACGGAAGCAAATTCTTTGAGAGTGTTATTATGACGCATCCATCGTAACCGCACGAGTACCGAACGATTTGAATATTAGACCGTGCGGTCAAAGCCCCAAACGGCAGACTTGTAATTGAGAAAGGGTTCATGCAAAGCATTAAGAAAAAAGGGTTCAACGATGCTTGAATTAATTGTTACGTTGGCAGAGATGCTGGTGGCTCAACGCGAATCTCAAGGGGGTCCTTGACGTCTGATTTTTTTTTTTTACCCCGCCCACATCGAGTCTCCAACTGTTACACACCTTTCGATTCGTTGTTTTCGATTTTGGAATTTACGAAGGAAAAGGTTCAGTCTGGCGTAGTCTAATTTCTGTTGGGGACATTTGTCGGGTGACAATATAATTATATCCGTTGTTTGACGACATGACGTTAAAATCGAGTAAAACAAGGAACGGGGAAAAAAGGGTTGAAAAGAATTTGGTCTCCGTTCAGAATCGAAGAGTCAGCCCCTTGAGGCTCGACAATCTGGCTCGTGAGGTTCTATTATCGTAATCCGTGTATATAGACATAAGTTCTGTAAAAAGAGTCAAGAGGAGGCGTGTGCCACGGCGAGAATACGACCGCCTGACGAGAAAAAACATTTTTTTTCTACCCTCTCGAATTTTATTACTTTGTTTGACAAACAATCGTCCTCACACCGCAGGATCATTACTATTGATAAACAAATCAACGGTCTAACCGATATATTCGTCAATACTTCGACCAGGTAAATAGGAACACACACACAAAAAGAACGTATCGATATTTCAATAAATTTCATCAACGACGAACGCTTGATTGGAATAATATAAAAAAATCTTTTTTTTTTAAATTCAATCTTTTTAAGGACGTTGTATGATGACGGTCAAATCTAAATTTTTGTTTTCAGTTTTTCTTACCAACAAAATGGTTTCCGAGCCTAAGTTCTCTAAAAAAAAGTTGTTACAAATTGACTATAGAGAACAACATACTCCAAATCGAAGATTGTCTGAGGTAATCAGTGTTTGTTATATAATAAACAAAATTTCGAAAAAATATTACAACCGATTTTTTTGAAAAACTAAATAAAGCTTCTTCGATGTTACATAAAAATGTATGCAAAGTTTTAAGAGACTTCACCATTTAGAAATTGAAAATTTAATGTTGAAAATTGCAACTTTTAACACACGCTCTTATGAGAAACTGCTGAAAATTGTGATTTTTATAAATAAATATCTCGACTTCTACATGGTGGAACCTCTTAAAATTGCGCGAGCTATTAGACATCTCTTTGTGTGGTGCAAATTCGAAGCAATTCTATCGATAGAAAATTTTGCATCCAACGTACAGAGCAACAATTATCAAATGAAAATAATGAAGAGGGATCTATTTGAAGGGAGTAACAGCAAGAAAGTTGGTTATTAATTTTGATAATTCTTTGAATTGATTGTCGTCCCCGAGTAATGGCAGCAGATTCATTCGTGAATGTGAAGCACGAAACGGAAATGAATTCTAATTAAAGGCGGGTATTTTCTCGTAGCTGAGTGATCTGCATGATTCCATTGCACTTGCACGTACTACGGGCGTTACGCCACGTCGCACGTTGCACACGAATGTCCTTCACAGACTTTCGAACTTTCTACATAGAAAAAGAATCACATACACACACAAACGAAATATATATATAAATACTCGCTAGACAAGCTATAAATACACTTACGCACGCGACGGTTGACTCCTCGACCCACGTGTCTAGCAGCTTGAGTACGCCCGGCTGTATCTCTCTCTCTCTCTCTCTCTCTTTTCTCGTAAGATCTCGGTATTCTCCTTGTTCACCCGTTGAAGAAATATTTCACGTTGACGATAAAAGATTCTTCTTGTCGTTTCTTTCGTCGTGAAGCACTTTGCGTTTTCCTAATTCGTTTGTCCTTCATTGTAAAATCTGTAACATTGGAGCAATCATGAGGAGAAGGAGGAAGAGTGACTATTGGATACAAAAATTCCAGGAGATTGAAGGAGTTTGTTTAAAGAAATTCCAACACTTGTCGAATGAATTTTGAACACGAAAATAATACAAGCGATAACGTTGAGAATATAATTCATCCGAGAACCAAGTTAAAGTTGATGGAATCCAGTGGAAAGAATAATTGAAACGCAGGAGAAAGCTTTCGAGAAATAAAAATACAAGAAAAACAATACAATAGAATTTAAAGATTTTTATCGGAGCGAAGGATCGTTTGAGAGTAGACGTGTGTTTGGAAATAAAGAGAACGAGGCGTTGTTGGTTTTTTGCTGATGCCGGTGGGCCAGCTAGAGCGATCAGGCCCCACAGGCCGCATGGTTATAGAGCACATATAATATAGAGATCGCTCAGGTGGCTCGGCCTCTCCGAGGCCCACGAAAGCTCCGCCAAAGATTCTTCTATTCCACCTCGACCATAACTGTATCGGGGACCAGGTTGAATCGAGTGTGGTGCGAGATCTCTTCTTTTCTAACGGCGAGAATCTTCCACGAAGGTCCAAACAAGAGAGAGAAAGAACGGTCTCCATAGGTATATATATATCCGTCTATCTTGACGAATAAAAAGAGGGCACTCGCCTGGAACACCATGAATTAAAGAGGACTTCCGAGTAATAAGTGAGTGGAAGGTTCTCTGCTTCTTCCATCCCCTAGAAAACTCGACCAGAAATATTTCAGTTTAAATTACTATAATCACTAAATACACATAATACATTTGAAGTTTAAAAATATAATTATTACACGTTCTTAAAAATTGACACGAATGTGGAAAAACCATTGTGGGTATCGAGATTTCGGTAACTTCCTTCAAAAGTCTTTTCAGACATACAGTTTTTCGATTGGAAAACATGTCTGGTCTTTCTAATTCGATCATCTTCTCGTATACCATTTTTGGTCTCGGTTTTTATCAGTCTCTGGTCGTGCTCTCTACCCGATTCTTATGTTTTTATCAATGACTGGTACCATTGGACACATTTGCCATTTTTGGTTCTGATTGTATATTGGATCGTCGTAACGTGATTTTGATTTTGGAGCGTTTTAGCAGGATGCATGTCCTTTTACGTTTGTCGATTCGATCCAAGGATTCGAGAAAATAGAATTGTGTTTTCTCAATTTCGTCTAATTATAGTGTTCAATCTGGTAAATGTAAATTTTCTTACGATAAAAATAGGAAAATCATTTATTAGCAGAATTAATTTTGTTATTCTATTTTCAACTACGATATGTCAAAAGACACAAAGAGGGCGAGAGAGAATGAGGGAAGAGAATACGTGAACTCTGAAACGTCTCAATCCATCTCGACTTTCCATGCCACACCGAATGCACACAACAACGTGTGGGCGCGTCTCCAGACTTCTCCGAGTTTGTATTATCCTCGTAGTCTTATGAAATATTGTCCTCGATTTTTTTCCGTGTCAACAATGCCCCTTTGAAGCATCGTAAAAAAAAAAAACGGAAAATGGTTTCAACTTTTGCGATATGTTCCCCACGCACAGACATGTTTACGGATTCTCAATTGAAATATTGGTTAATAAATATTACACGACACCAATTACGATTGATAAAATTGTACATAATGATGGCAAATATCGTTATGGAGATTAGATGGAAGAAAAAGTTGCTTTTATGCAATGCTCCGATCACTTTGTAGTGATCCATGTGAACATGAGCTCTCATGACTTACCAAGGCGGACATAAGCACGTATTATGTGTTGTAAAGTTGCATATTTATCATTAAGCGCATGCCCTTGGACCAATGAGGATTTCTTCAGTGATTCCCGGTGAACTTAAAGTCTGCGTGAATTCTGTTATACACAAACGTGTACACTTTCATGGGTGTGTGTTATTTGTCTGGGTAGACATCTCTTTGTTAGCAAGGGCCAGTTCTCTCCTCTTTTCAATCCGCCTCCTCCTCATCCTTATATTCTTTCCTTTTCTTCGTCGTCGCGTCATAGTCTCTTCTCTTTGGCTACACTCTTTCGTTTATCTTTATTTATACCCCCTTTTTCGTCTTATATCTACAGTAGAGGCTTCGAAATGCTCGAAAACACAAACAAATAAATTTTCCTTTTTCGTTACCTAATTTCTTAAGTTTTTCGAATATTATTTCTAAAAACTCTACAACTAAATTGTGTTTGTGCCCTTTTCACGCAAAAACCACTGAACCAATTTTGATGAATTTTCCACAGGAACGAAGCTTATGAATCACAATAGGTTTTTGGCTGTATTTCATTCCGAAAATTTCTTGTTTTTGGAACTCGAACCAAAAACACTCATTCTTCGTCATATTTTCCACTTTCAAAGTTCACAAGCAACTAAAAAATGATAATAAATCAAAAATCGCTAATTAGTAATTCAAAGATAAATCGAAAGCGAAGAAAATGAGCGGTAGCTGGAGAGCCAGTTTGTAAAAAAAAAAAGTTGTAGCGATTTTCGTAAAATCAAAGTTTGAATATTTTGAAAAAAAAAATGTTCACTTTTTTCATCTTAAAAATGTGACGATAAGATAATTTCGATACCGATACAAATGCAATGTTAACATCGACGAATGATTATGAAAGACCGTCAAAATCTTATTAGTAGTTTATTTGTTCGTATCCCGTACTACAGCATCCGTATAATATAAATGGTAGAAGAGAAGATCGCGACGTGTGGGTATAGGGGAACGTGTACGCTAGTTAGTAGACCCGAGTGGCCACGCCGAGAGATTATTCGGACTGCGAGAGAAAGAGAAAGAGAGAGAGAGAGGGAGAGAGAAAGCAAAGTTTTTCAATAGTACTGTACGTGTCCACATGCACGTGGTAATTCCCATACAACGTCGTACGCGTCGTTTCAGTATTGGCCAAGAAATCTCAGGTAGTCACGCACACGCGTAAAAAAGCATAGTTCTTCGTGGCTTCTTCCTCTTCGTTTTTGTTCCATCTCTATCCTCTTCACTCTTTTTCATTTGAGCTGCATTTCTCTTCTTCCGCACGACGTTTTGCCTGGAGAACGAAAAGCGTGTGTGTTGTCCGACGACTGTACGGAGTGTGGGGAGCATAGTCTTCTTCTCTCGTACCTTTCATCCGCCACGAATGAGAGATCGGGAAGACGTCGATGAGAAAGAACAAATACAGAGACTAACGTGTATAAATATATATATCGTCTCTCTGCTGTCTCTGTCTCTCTCACTCTCTTTCTCTTCTATGGACATATATAAACGTACGAATACGTGTTTGATTCTTATATGTGCATATAGATATACATATTTGTTGGGAGACGATGTCTATCCCTGTCCTGAACGTGATTCGCCTCCGCGATCGAATAAAGACCTCCGGCATGTTGACTTTGTTTCCACACAGAAGTGCATCTCTCCTCTGCCCCTTCTCCACACTACTTCGCTTTACATTGCATCCCCCGCGACTCGCGTCTTTCATTCGCGATATGTACATATATATGTATGAGAATCGTGTGGATCGAACAAGATCAGGAGCAACAGCATCTCCGATATTTCCACCTTACTCTCGTGCGCAGCTCCCTCCCTTTTCTTTGTGTACAGCGTCGCGAATCCCCTCGTGGCTCCTCGGAATGAAGAAGAAAAAGATCGATGGGGATCAATCTTACGATAAAAATCTCTTTATTGCCTGCCCTTCTTATTTTCCTCTCCAGGATTTGGATCTTCCGGCTTTGTGGTGGACTAGCTATCCTTTCATTCTCTCTCTGTTCTTCTCTGTGTTTTCTTTATTTTTTTCCAATTTACAGCAGTTTGTTGTAGTTTTATTCTTTCTATTCAATTTATTACAAATAACGTCGTTATTCTTCGCGGTGCAAAGGTCAAACTGCTACGAGTCTAACGATGGTGAGGGGCTCGTGCAGGGTTAATCGAAATTACGATCGAATCACGTGCCGTAATTCGACCTTGCTTAATCGTTTCCGCATTTACTGCTGGAATTCCTCAACCTTTCCTCGTTTTCATCACCCAAAGGATAGCGATCCCTTCTATTATCGCAGTCGTTAAAAATCGCTTCAATATGCGACCGTTATTTTTTTTCCTTCCTACAACAAAGTTGTTCTCTGGTTTTATACAAAAATTTGTTTTCCGAAAATCAACGTTGCGTCCTTGCATTAAGTCAATTAATGAGAGTAGAATATTCCTTTTGTCCGATATGCTTTTGAAATGGTGAATTTGATCAACTTGAATTTTTATGTTTTTCTACAGTTTTTTTAAACTCTATACAGATTTTTCGTGATTTCCTCATAAGGCAAAGAATCGGGGGTTGTTGGGCTAAGGTAAAGTCGATAAAAAGAGGGAGACGAAGAAAAGTGCGTGAGATTATGGGACGATGTAGAAAGAAAAGAGTACACGAACCGCCCTGGGCAACTATATAGCTCCTAATTAGTGGCAACTAACGAGCGACGCACTTCTTACGTGCTTATACATGCCTTGGTATATTCGTGCTTACGTATCGTCACCGCCGCGACACTAAGGCCACGTTTTGTACTTCGTGGCTTGGCTACGCAGTGCAAAATTACCAACAATTCTGTGACAAGTAAATGATAAAACCATAAAGAACGTATTCCTGGTCACCGACGACTCTTTCACAGGAATGAAGCTCATGGATCAGAATAGATTTTCGGCTGTATTGCACTCCGATAATTTTTTTTTTTTCTGAACCCGAACCAAAAAATCACTTTTTTCGTAATATTTTCTACATTCAAAGTTCACAAGCAACTAAAAAATTACAATAAATAAAAAAATTGCTAATTACCAATTCAAAGATAATTCGAAAACGAAGATAATGAGCGGTAGCTAGATGAGAGCCAATTTGCAAAACAAAAGTTATAGAGATTTTAGTAAAATTAAAATTTGAAGATTTTGAAAAACATTTTTTTAACTTGTTATATTAAGCTAAGCTGTACCCTTCGGAAAAGTGATGAATTCTAATCAACGGATTACGCAATCAGAAAAAAAATTGTTACTGAATGAAACATATTTTCTGATGTTTGGAAATCCTTTCCTTCTTCTCGGTACAAACTAATCCAGGGAGTTCTTAACAATTGAGTAATCTTTATATTTACGGTAATCGTTGAATTTATAAAAATACTGTTTAAGACGATAAAAAATGAATATACACGACCGGAATACGTTCTCACGAATTTCGAATCCGTCCAGAATATTTCGTCCGATAACGTATTGACTTAATCCCATCGCATTGGATGCACTAAGACAGAGAGGGAGAGCGTGAGAAAAGAAAGAAAAAGAATGAAGAAAAAAATATGTGTATATTCCCAGTCGACTCTAGGGACTTGGAATTTATTCTTCTTTTTTCTTATTCTTTCTCTTCTTTTGGATCCGAATTCGATATCTCTGAAGCGAGTTCGAGAGATCTCAAGGATCCCTCTAGGTGTGCATGGTACAAGGGTTTCGTATGCGTCTCGAGGAAGAGCAGACTCGGTGAGTGTGATGCGACAAACGACGTGTCAGTGTATCCGTGCACTACAAGCTCAGTCGATTCAAAATTACTTATATTTATATAAAAGCATTCCAACTCGAAGTTTTCGTGTAAATTGACTTTTCTATCTGTTTTTACTCCCGTAAAATTCCCATTGAATTTCATCCGTTACTTGGTCATTAAAAAAATGAATAAAATAATACCGTTGAAAAGTACTCGAGCTTAAAAGATTTTTGACAATTAAATTCTAACCAAAAATAAATCTTCTCACTAAAAATATCGATTGGTCTATAAATCAACAAAAGCTTGAAAAAAGTTAATCCCGATTTTGATGAAATAATGCGGTATACGAAGAAATGTACGAAAAATCGACAAGTAATTACTTAAGTGGATTTTTTCGTTAAAAATCTTGATCATATCGATTACGTCTGGAATGGCCTGTGTATGCATTCATAATACATGTGTCCACACATTGAGTACTGAAAGGTAGTAGAAGGTCATCCTCAAATAAACCTTCTACGTGTTAAATTAGGTGGGATACGCTCTTTTGACTTTTACCATTCAATATGTATATATGAATGCTCACAGACACACTTATTATATATAGCATATGCACGAAAGAGGCAGAGAAGTGTACCCGACCGGTCCTGAGCCTCAGAGAGACCGATGCAGCTCTCTTATAAAGCTCCTTGGCTCTTTTCTGTGTTATACGGTCGGATGAAACCTGTGGTGTGTTTCATTGTCGTCGTGGTCGTCGCGGTAAAGTTTCGAGGCACACGTTGGTGTGTTCGCGTTGTGTTCACGAGGGCTCGACGCTATGTAGCCGAAAAACACTGCTGTATGGAAGCCCATCCTGGAGTGAGAAAGGAGAGAGAGAGAGAGGGAAAGAAAAAGAGCCGACGAGAGCGGTCCAGGCACAGGGAATTATTTATGGTGGCTGATAGAGACGCGGTCCTCCTGACCACGTTGTCTAAGAGCCCGAGAGATATACCCACGCACGGAATTCCTCGTGCCTCATCCTTTCCTTTCCATTCCATTTGGTTCCGTTTCTCCTTTTCTCTCCATACTCCTTTATTTTCTATCCTTCTCTTCTTGTTTTTTTTTCTTTCTCATTGGTCCAGTATTCTTATCCCAGCATCCTAGAAGGTTTCTGCCTTGTTACTCTTCTGCGTTCCATTCGTTCATACGTTTTTCTCGTCCTCCTATCATCTACGCTTTCTCCAACGATATATTTATCTTTTTTTATTCTAATCTTTTTACAGCTTCACAAAACTCGATTAGGTCATCCGCACTCAACATTTTGACGTTTTATGGAACGGGCTTAATTAACGGTGTAACGTTAATGAGTGAATCAAACAGCTTTCTTTTTTATGGTTTAAATCCATTTTTTCTTCACCTGATCCCTGTTGTGTATTCTCCGGATTCTCATTGTTCAAAAAATCTTCTCATCGTGGTCATACACGTTAATTAATAGTTGCCAAGGTTCTCATAAAACTTCGATTGAGCCAATAATTTTCCATACATTCATTTTAAAGAAACAAAATTTCACTTCATCCGTTCATCATTTCTAACGCTCTAACGCTAAGTTTTCTATCCATTTTTGTCCAATCTCGAAAACCATGAGAATTTTCGTACCGATTTAGAGTTTGGATCCTAAAACACGATCGTTTTGCAGTACTGACCAAATATTGAATAAAAGTCTTGAGATCTGCTCAAGAAAAAACGGAATTTCGTTACATTCTAACGATGCAAACTTAAACATCGTGACCGAACCGAGTAATTACGATTTTCGGAAAAACTCGATGAATTAAAACGTCTGAAATTTTCGATTCGTCCTGATTCTTTGATTGTTTCATCTCACCCACACACTCCCACTTATAGTCGCGTTTAATTTCGCATTTAATAATGAATAATGATGTTCAAGTATGCAAGAGGTAACAGCACGCGTATACGAGCCTTAATAACTTAATTACGATCGATCTCGCGTTGTGAATACAGCGATGAACGAATAAATAAAGCAGAGAAGATGAGAAAGAAAGAGAGAGAGAGAGAGAGAGAGAGAGAGAGAGAGGAATGGAGGTTGTGGTTTTTCGAGTGTTGAACGGATTGCCATACATAATATATGCGGGAGGTTAAAGTTGGTCGTGGAACAGAGCCCGAGGGTCGCGGGTGCATCGTTGAGGTCGGGGGATGCAGCGTGCGTGGGCGTCTCTCATGCTCCTCTTTTTTCTGTCTCTGTCGCTTTCTCATTTCTGCACACTATAGATATATAATCCCCTCAGGGTGGTATTACTTTATTTTTTTCCTCTTTCAATTGTTTTTTTTCCTCAAGGGCGGACCTCGCGAGCGAGAACCGTGGTTCACTTATTTATTGCCCGGAATATTAAGTTACTCGCGTTCACCACAGTCGAGACTTGCGTACGTGTTGGTAAGCTACACACGTGCGTATTATTTGTGCAGGTAGTGTCGTTTCGCGTATGCACGAGAGATCCCGCACACCCACACGCTCACACTCGAATATGCGCCAAACTCTTATCCCCCTTTCTCCTTTTTCTCTCATGGCTCCGACGAATTTTCACTCCCCATAATCCGGAGCAGCACGGATAAATAAAATCGAAATCCTCCTCCTGAATCGAAATTGTTTCGGAGTATATTTCGAGGAAGCCCAGTAATTACATCAATGCAATGCTCCAATCTCGTATTATCTCAACTTTTGAGAAGTCAGTTCAAAGTTTAGATACGATGTGCTCGTAAGAGAAAAGAGTTTCAATTCGCGAGAGACTGGAGCGAAAGTCTGCTACGTGCTTTTGTGCATACGTTATTGGCTCTCGTCCTCTCTTGCGTTTACAAACTTACTTTCGTGTGTGTGTGTGTGTGTGTGTGTGTGTGTGTGTGTGTGTGTGTGTGTGTGTGTGTGTGTGTGTGTGTAGTCGTCAAGTATATATGATTGTTGTCGAGGAGAGTATAGGGTGGAAGAGAATGGGGTGGTCAAGAGGTCGTTATCGCGATTCACCGATCTAAATTGATTTTAGATCTCGAAACTCGATTGCGCGATCGAGTAGCACCGCGTTAATTAAGAGATACGCGCACGCGGTCTCAATAAGGAGCATCTTCGATTTATGAAATTGTTATTGTGCGTCATACCCTTTTATGAACTTATCTTTGCTTCCCTCTTTCAATCTGTTTTTTTTCTCTCTCGCGCTCTCTCTCACTCTTCTCGTCATCTCTTGCGATTGTTTCGCGCTTCCCGTCTTTATAGTTTCTTTCCTCTTTTCCTTTGCAGCTCTCGCGACAACTTTATTTCTCGATTTGCACTTCGTGTTTCAATTTGCATTCAATCACGAATTTGGAAACTAACAAAATAGAAAAATGTTTCGTCGTTACTGGATAATTCGATCGGACTTTTTATGACGTTATTTTTTCCAAACGACTGTAAACACCGGAATCTCTATTTTCCACAGGCTCCTTACAACTTTCCAACGCCTCACGATACGTATGCTCCATAAATAACAAACACGTACTCTCGTTTATTTACTCGTTTTGATCGACGATCCGTTGGGCGAACCATGATACGGGTGCGGTGAAAACAGCTAAACCTATAATAATATAATAATCCATGCGGTGAACATACAATGTAGTATACATATGCGTTGCGCACAGGAACGTGTGCAGATGCGAATATGAGCAGCAGTGACAGAGTCGGTGTGACAGGCATCGAACAGAACAAAAACAAAACCGCTTAGTGTGTGGATATAGAAATACCTTAAAGAGCACCACTCATTCCTGATATAAATTATTAAGTTTCAAGAACTTACAAACATATGAAAAAATATTTAACGGCAAACAAGTTTTTAGAACGATTTTCCGGAATTTATTGATAAATTTCTTTCATGATTATTTATTAATTAATTTTTAAACGAACGGTAATGTGACGTGAAGGATTTCAGAAAGACGGAAAGAAAATATAATTTACTAGACGCGCCTGCGGGCTTCGCCCCGCAGAATTTTTTTTTCAACATCTTCAAACTTTGATTTTTCGAAAATCGCTACACTTTTCTTTTTTTTTATACTGGCACTCCAACTGCCGCTAATTATCTTCGTTTTCGAATTATCTTTGAATTAGTAATTAGCGATTCTTGATTTATTATCATTTTTTATTTGCTTGCGAACTTTGAAAGTGGAAAGTGTGACCAAAATGTGATTTTTTGGTTCGGGTTTCCAAAAAAAAAAATTATTGGAATGCAATACAGCCTGAAACCTATTCTGAATCATGAGCTTCGTTCCTGTGAAAGATTCATCAAAATTGGTTCAGTAGTTTCTGCGTGAAAAAGGCACAAACACAATTTTGTAGTAGAGTTTTATACAGTGGCGTGCAAAAGTTTCCGGCCAATTTTATTATGGTCTCTTATGGCTATTGTGGCCCGAAACTTTTGCACGCTATAGAGATAAAATTCGTATATAAATATTGTGTGAATTTGGCTAGTCGATGGATCCGCGTGCGGTCGTTTCAAGACTGCATTATGTGGTAGTATGGAGGTGTGTCGACAATCAAGATTACGTGGGCGTATACACGGGCAGCCCAGTGCCAGCGGGTCCCCTGCACGGTAAACTCCCGCGCGCGCGACTCGCGATCTCACCCCGTGTATATAAACAGTCCATACCTTTTCTCTACCTTTTCTCCAGTGTATTTTGCTCATGCGCATATTTCGTGCCTCGCTCTCGTACACGTGAACTGCTCTTATACTTTTGGAGCTTTTTTCTTCGTTCTTCTACACTGCTCGAATGCACGTTGGTTCGTCGTCGTGCATGCGCGTGTGTTGGATTATAGTACATGAGAAAGCAGGCCTGCAGGCTCTCCGTACGTTGTTCTCGCATATTCTCTCTCCGCGTCTCTCTTCCTCTCCTTAGCTCTCAACATCGAGCTTTCCTTTTTTTCTTTATGGGTCTTTTTCTTGTTTCAATTCCCACCGAGAATCGTAACGTTAGCTCGACGAGTTGTTTGTCCATTTGATTACTGTATTAACATCACACGAATTATAACGATACCGTGATTCTGATAAGCCATCGGGCGTATCCTATTTCAACATGTTCATAACGTTGCGCGGTACAACATTTTTCTAAACATTTAATTCTTTATGCACGCTTTTGTTATTATTATTAAATACGCGCTAAAAGGTACAGCTAGCTTAATATGAAAAGTTGAAATTTTTTTTTCAAAATCTTCAAACTTTGATTTTACGAAAATCGCTATATCTTTGTTTTTTTTGAAAACTGGCACTCCAGCTCCCGCTCATTATCTTCGTTTTCGAATTATTTTTGAATTGTCAATTAGCGATTTTCGATTTATTATCATTTTTCAGTTGCTTGTGAATTTTGAAAGTGGAAAATATGACGAAAAATGTGATTTTTTTGGTTCGGGTTCGCAAAAAAAAAAACAGTTATTGAAATGCAATACAGCTTAAAAGTAATTCTGATTCGTGAGCTTCAATCCTGTGAAAGATTCATCAAAATTGGTTCTATTTGGTATGTCAGTTCAGTTAATTATGGATAACCAAGAGTTTTTATAATAATGTTGGTCCTTCATTATATTGCCAATATATATGGAGAACGTTTTTCGTAAATCATCTTATATGCGGTCAAGTGCTTATATATACGCGATAATGTGAGTGAAATCAGTTCGAGTTCTCCGTGGACCACCGAGACGTAGCTTTCGTTAATTAATTAATTAACAGCGGTATATATTGCGAGGGACTTGAAATTTCTCGTCAGTAATGCTTCTGTCGCATCGTCATTATTCCCTCGCTTACTCTATATCTTTTCTTCGGCTTATGGCTCTGCAAACTGGTTCGCAACACGATATTATTCATTTCCCTGAGTTTACATGTTTCTGTATCACGGTAAACGAAATATTTACGTCCTTCAATGCATAAAATCGTGTGAGCTGCAGCCTCAAGTTTTTCAGCTCACAAGCGTTAGGTTTCCCAGCTCAAATGAATGCAATCGCGTATAATATTTTTGCGTTTGTGTAATCAATGCAAAAGTTCGATCGAAATGCATAGAAGAGGAATTTCGTGCATTGAACTCAAAATTCGGTGAATCTTAACCTTTCTCTTTCCTCTCTCTCTCCCTCTCTCTCTTCCTCTCTTTGCATATTTTATAAGGAGTAAAGCTATGTTGGAGGGCAAGGAGAAAAGAGGCTGAATTCTGTTCACTCTCTTTATTTATATGTATCGTTTCCTCTCTCTGAGATAAATGCATGGGCACGGACGATTTTCACGAGCACACAGCACACACAAATAAACCAGCGAATAGCTCGTGTCATAGAGTCATTCGCGTTCGACACGTTTCCCACTCACGAGTTTTTTGTACGAAACTTTTTTTTACAGTCCAGTGTGCAGCGATCCATGGATTTCTCGGGATGTCACGTAATTTCATATAATTGATTGATTGGGCTAATAAAAAAATGGGATCTTACTTCGTCCTCTATACGCGATGACTTTGAGTGACGTTTAAAAAGTATTCGTCTCAGTCTATAAAATGCTACCAATCACAATAATGCTTCACCGTTTTGTGAATCGCAGTTATTTGAATCGAGAGAGTTTTTTGTTCCAAAATCCAAAACTCCCGAGTGTAAAGTCTGCATTTTGTTTCGTCAGCCCTCTTTGTTCTTGTTCCTTCTTCTTTTCTTTTCGTTTGTATAACCTCCTCATGTTTGCCACCTTTTTTAAAACATAATCTTAACAACTTTTGCGTGTTATCGCGAGTTCGTATCTGTCTCGACAATCCTCGGTCTGCTTGCGAACTTTAATGCTACAGACGCGCATATAACAACAGATATGCGCTATGTAGAAATTCTGTGCTGTTTTTTTTTTGCTGTCCGTGTATGTATATTAAGCGTAGTGCGGGGACAAGCATGCTCCAGGTCTGCATAATACGCGAGGGGCATTAAGTAATGACCGCTTATAATTGCTAATTGCTTAAACTAACAAGCTATCAGTGGAGTGGTAGTCGTATCCACTCTCGACAACCCCAGCACACTTTTCTCCTTCCTCTCCGTCCCGCTCAGCCTCTTTCCTTCGTTTTCTTTTTTTATTCACCAAGTTGACTATCCTGATGTCTCTCGTTACTGCATATCCGTACGTACTGCAGGCACGAGAATTATCAAGCAGCTCGTATTTAAATGCGCTTGTATAATTTATGGACGAGGAACTGTTATCGACAAGCCGCGATACCAAGATCAACACTTTAATCGATCTAGTTTCTGTTCTTTTAAGTGGTAAACATAAAGAAAATATAGCAGCTAATTAGCCACAAATAAGTTGCCATTTCCGTTTGGCAAAGAGACTCGTTCAACGGAAACGGAAGTTGCAATCGTACTTTGCTGTCATTTTAACATTAATTTTCAAAAAATATTTTTCCCTCCCGCATTCAACTCTCATAGTGGAAGTATATCATTTTTCGGACACTTGGGCAAACTCTCGGAACAGAACTCACTAATCAAGGTAATCTCTGCTACTAATTAACCTCGACACTCACAGTATTTTTCCTTTTCACCATCATCCTCTCGAGAAAACTCGCAAACCAAGAAAACAAAACGCTTTTTTTATATCCCTTTGCATCCTTGTTACATTCCTGCATTCTTCGAAAATACTCGGATGAACGACAGGAGGAAAGGAGAAGGAACGCTACGCTTGTAGCTCAGTCGCAGTTACCGAACAATGTAAAGCGCTCGTATATATACGGCTTAGGGAACCGTGCATCCACCAGGGGGTTGTATAATAATGGGTATGATGCTGGAAAGTGGGGACCAAAGACGCGAGGCAACGCGGGTAATTGTACGAGGCAATCACGCGCGCGTTAAAACGCTTTTTCTAAAAAGCGTGGCAAAACGTAGCTTTGCTATACGAGCTTACGTATTGATATATATATGCATGTTGTACATCGGTAAAATATAGTACCAGAGGGCTTAAGAACTGAAAGCAAAAGAGCCTGGAATTACTAAAACCTTGATCGTTCCAGTACGCTGCACCTTACGAAACACAGCGTAATATCTGCACATAGAAACGCGCACACACATGTCTATGAGTATAGTGAGATGAAGAATTCGTTGCGAATGAAGAGATGAGACGAAGGAGCATAGTCGGTATTATACACTAGAGTTTATACGGGATGAATTACGAGAAAGGCGAACAAGAAAGCGAAGACGAGGAAGAAGCAATAACTGCTAGGATGATAGAGAAAGATGGCTCGAAATATCGCAGCTGGAGCGAGAATAAGCGAAGGTAAGCGAGAGAGAATAAAAGGGCGTGCTTTGGACATTCGAAGGCCTTGGGATTCTCCTCACCGGCTCGGAGCAATGTCTGGAAAATAAATGTTGCCACTATTTTTTGAGCCGAATTTATTTAATTGCAATTTTAAAAAATATGCAACAGAACGTTCGTGACTGTTGATGTTTTATTGGAGAATCTGTGGAATTGATGCATCGCCTGTCCTGCTCGCTGGCTCTTCGATTTCTTCTCCAGTTATATTTTTCTTTCATTTCTCCGTCTCTCTCTCTCTCTGCTGCCTCTGCCTCATGGACTCCTTCGCGATGGTACGACGTTTTCACGGTAAAGATCCGATCGGTTCGCGCTTTCGAGTATTCACAACGAGTATTCACTGGCCGGTCCGGTGTCGCGTCTCTGAGACTCTACTCGGAAGACAATCGGATACTTGGAAAAAATCACGACACTCGACGAGAGACGACATATTGTAAAATCATTAGCGCGATCTAACGAAAGAAAAATGATGTTTCGCAGTCGATTAAAATTCTGCGATAATTTCTCCATCGGAAATCTGCGACGCTTTAAATGTGCTGGTAACTTTATGCGAAAAGTGGGAGGCTATCAAGTTTTTCATCTGTTTTTATTAATACATTTATTTACACATAGTCATATCGGTATTTCTTCAGCAAGTGTGCATGGGACAGGTGGATAAAGCCTTGCCAATGCAAACGCGTCGATAGAGTCATTAGTCACGCTCCCCCCTCGCGTTATATGTACGATATTCGCTCTTCACTACCTCGGCCTCTTCTCTCCTTCTCTTCTTCTTGTTTTCTCGTCGCTACCTGCGAGCTTCTCTTCCTCTACGTATACGTATACATATATTTACTCCAAGGACTTATATCTACACGTGGTATACGCGTTATAAAAGGTGTTGCCAGTCCCTCGTCTGCAAACTCGTCTTGCCATCCACATTCCCTTCTTACACTTCCCTCCTAGCTCTTCGTCCTTTCATATTTAACTATTCTCCCGAGGTTTTGTTCCTCTTTATCGTGCCTCTCAGCCGAGTTTTCCTTCCGGAAACAATCAACTCTTGAATCTCTTTGTCTTAACCCACAGGCGCAGACGCGTTTCTTTGGATCAGTTATTCTCTTCACGAAGTCATTTATCGCACTTTTCCTCACGATCGAATTCCACACTACACTCGTCTCCACATCCGCCGCAACAACCAACAATCGTTTCCCAAATAATAAAAATCATTCTCACGCACACTCTTTGAAAAACTTTTGACAGAAGGACAGCGAGTTTTCTCGAGTTTCCTGCCAATAACTTTACTCCTAATGGGAAACGTTGTTGGTTCCAGTCGTTGCGATCCTTACTGAGTTACTACTGAGAGATCGTCGCATTCACTATTCAGATACTTTCGATGTTATTTCGAATGCTCAACGGTTATTGACCCATAAAGAGCGGAACGACGCCAATGAAAAATGTGGGCAACGTGTATGAAACTACCAACGACAAATAATGTTTACGAAATCGATAGAGAAATTGCAATTTTTCACACTTTTGATGGAATTTCAAATTTTGTTTGAAAGTCTCGATCAATCTTTATCTTTATATATATAAAACTCTATACTACAAAATAGTGTTTGTGCCCTTTTCACGCAAAAACCACAGAACTAATTTCGATGAATCTTTCACAGGAATGAAGCTCCTGAATCAGAATAGGCTTCAGTCCGTATTGCATTCCGATCATTCATTTTTTTTAGGAACCGGAACCAAAAACTCACATTTTTCGTAATATTTTCCACTTTCAAAGTTCACAAGCAACTAAAAAATGATAATGAATCAAAAATCGCCAATTCAAAGATAATTCGAAAGCGAAGTTTGTAAAAAAAAAAAGTTATAACAATTTTTGTAAAATTACAGTTTGAATCATGATTTTGAAAAAATTTTCGAACTTTTCATATTAAGCTAGCTGTACCCTTTAGCGCCCGCAGGCAGGCAGGGCGAAGCCCGCAGGCACGGCTAACAAATACAATAAAATGATGAGTTTTTAACTTAAAACACAATCATAACTATTTTGACAATCTCTCAAGCATTTCTATGGTACGGATCTTGGAACATATGTTTTCCAATCGCATTTCGTCATAACAGACTTTTCCTCCCTCCTGACTGAACATATCGGTGGGAAAAATATATTCTTCAAAGTTATGACATGGACCTAAAAAAACATGCCAAAGTCCCTCCGTGTTGATGCTCCGTAATGTTCGAGTGTTTTCTTCCTGCTGCTGAGAATATTCAGCAAGAAGAAAGATATTCCAACGTCTCATCTTGCAACGTGTTGTAAAGAATGTTTCAATGGTAGTGCGAGACGTTCAATGATCTTTGATGTATCGTAGCCTAGAAAATCTCGTTATTCCTTCCTCGTCGATTGAACCTTCCCACAATATTTATGTTGATTTTATTGACACAATCGCTCCAAACAAATATTTGCATTTTATATGCATTTCTCCCGATTTTTTTCACTCGGTACATTTCCACGTGGCATTGTAACGTTTAAAGAAAACATACTTTCCAGCGAAGTGTAATAGGAATTCTTAGACTCAAAAGTCAGGAAAAGGTAATCCAAATTTCGTCTAAAGCACAATCAACAAATTGGACATGATGAATCAATCGTTAGAAAAGTGCTCGATATATTATTATTTATTATAAAAATTATATAAAAATGGAATGGAAATTAATTTATAAAAAACAAATGCCTCGTGAAGGAGCTCTCAAAGCTGGTCGGAAAACATGCAAGAATATCTTTGAATATTCAAACTGTACTTGACCTATGAGCTTTTGAAAATACAAGCACCATTTCCCATGGAGAACCCGCGACGGTAAGAGGAGACAGCCGTTGATGAGGTTTTAAAAATTCAAAGATCGTTCCACTTTGAATCTAGTGGAAAACAAGCCGGTTTGTATTACGTATGTAGTGAGAGGAGTAACTATCGGAGAGCTCGATGAGGGAAGGAAGGGTCGAAGGGCGGAGGGGGCGAGGGGGAGTATGAGAGAGTCGAAGAGATACAGAGGGAACTTGATGAGCGAGGTAAGCGCGGCGTGTTTCTCAATTGAGCTCGCTCACACGCTCGCCACGATGAGCCTCAGAGTTGCGGCCATCGCACAGTCCAAATGAATAATTCACCCGGTACAAGCGAGTACATATTTGCGCACGAATTACTTCATTAACGGGAGAACCCTGTCGGGCCAGGCAACACATCCTGCCCCGTGGCGAGGGAAAGAGCAAGAGAGAGAACCGATCCTCGAGGACTTATCCCTTCCCGGCCTCCGCTTCAGCCCATGCACATCGCCGCGCATATCGATCTACTCGAAATCGTTTTACGCCAGTAGCGCTCCGTCGATGGATCGCTCACTCGAATATCCTGTTCACGCGCTCACGCTCGTTCGATCCCCTCTCCAACTTTTTCTCTTCGCGTGGAGCACACTTAATGCCCTTCCACCACGAATTTTCAATCACGCTTTTCTTTCTGACGGCCTCTTAGAATTCAATGAGATTTTCATGATAAGTGCGTGGAAAATCGTGCCAGGAATAAAATTCCCTCGGAAAAAAACGATCACTCAATTTTCTAACAAATTCTCGTTACTCCTGGTTATTGCAGCAATACAAACTTTCGGCGAATTAAGGATGTTTAGTACAAACTTGTTAATTGTCCAATTAATAACTTCTTACTCCTCTTAAATTTGAAGAATTCTATCATCATGACTTTAACCACCTTAAGGGTTCAAATAAAAAATGATAAGAAAATTCTGAAAATTTTGTATCTTTTTGTATGAAGTGTGCAATAAGTCGTGTAAAAATTGCACGACGATTGGGAAGCTCGTCATTAAAAAATTGACATCTTATTGTTAAGAAAATTTATTTAGGCAAATACAAAAAATATATTTATCAATAAACTTAATTTTGTTTCCGTTGCTTTCAGTATATCGTAGATATTAAAAAATTGACAGGTCAAAAACAAAATTTATCGCAAAGTTATACCAGTTTCCATAACACTACGTTTGACTACATTTAATTTATTAATGTTATTTGTTCAATAACGAGCTTCCTAATGGTCGTGAAATTTTTAAATGATCTCTTAAAAACTTCATACAAAAACATACCAAATTTTCAGAATTTTCTTATCATTTGCGATTTGGGACTCAACATCCCTAATAGTCGTTCTCATCAAGACTTTTAATACTCTCGGAGGCTAAACTTTCGAGTCCAACGAATGATACCGTTCGCCCTATATTCAATATACACCGCTTGCGCAACGTCCCTATCGCTGTTATGTATTTTATTCAGCAAATATATACGTAACAGGCTTCGTCTGGGACACGGTGCATTCGACACTTCCGGCGATTAGAGAAAGTTATTCAAGACGCTTCAATGAACGCGACTCTCCTTCGATTTACCAGACAGTTCATTATCTCGACGTTTATCAACAGTGTTTATCAACATTGCATGGTTGTGAAGACAAACATGAATCGAGTGATTACAAAAGACACACGGTACTCCTAAGTTATGTCTCGTTCATTTTACCGCAACAGCCGACCTTCGTATTAGTGTCGAATCTCATTTATTTCCACGGGAATTTTTGAAGATAATCAATAAACCGGAAAATTTCTACGCACGCATATAAATATAAATTGCACAACTCTTGGCGATCTCCGCGTTATTCCAAGTAGCGACTACTTATCCTATTTCTCTCGTATTCGCCAATGCCGCCACCGACGCCCACCATGAAAGAAACCGCAGACGTGATGAAGACATTAAAATGGTGGAAGACGAAGGCAAGATTGGCCGTGAGATTGTGCGCCGCGAGAAACTCTCTCCATACTCTCGGGAGAAAGGGAGATAGACGTAGAAGAGAATGAAGCCTCCTCTCATCTGCTCTTTCGCGAGCCTCTTCGTGATCCTTCTACCGTACTTTTACTCACCAAATTTGGCAGCCTCGACCGCGGTGTGTGATGGTGGTCCAACGGTAGATTGAGCCCCTACAAAATACCCAGGCAATTCGGCAGCTCAATTCAATTTCGTTTTGCTCCAACATTTCCCTTCGTTTATCATTATTATTCCATGCTTCGTTATTACTTTTCGTTCGTTATTTATTTACCAGCCTGCGGGTTTCGCCCCGCAGCATACCCATTTGGCGCTAAAGGGTACAGCTATAGCTCAATATCAAAAGTTAAACATTTTTTTTCAAAATCCTTAAACTTTAATTTTACGAAAATCGCTATAACTTTTTTTTTTACAAACTGGCACTCCCGCTACCGCTCATTATCTTCGTTTTCGAATTGTCTTTGAATTGTCAATTAGCGATTTTTGATTTATTATTATTTTTCATCTGCGTGTGAACTTTGAAAGTGGAAAATATTGCGAAAAATATGATTTTTTGGTTCGGGTTCCAAAAAACAAAAAATTATCGGAATGCAATACAGCCTAAAATCTATTCTAATTCAGGAGCTTCATTCCTGTGAAAGATTCATCAAAATTGGCTCTGTGGTTTTTGCGCGAAATGGGTACAAACATAATTTTTTAGTAGCAGAGTTTTGTAGAGATTGTAAGGACTTTTAAAATTCGTAAAATTTTATCCACACACTAAAAAACGATCTATGCAATTCCATCTGTTTTTTTATTCGAATCAACAAAACTCCGATTCGGTTTAATCGATAAAAACATCGTTTTTTAAAAAACAAAATAGCACATTTTCGTATATTGGTCATTATTGGGACAATGTGTCAAGTGATAATGAAATTGTATGAACACCAAAGACCCAGTATATCTGTTATGATGTTGGACGGCTGCACATTTATATTACACGGCAGTTATATAGTCGGTGTTGAGGAATAACAAAAGGAGAATCAGTGATGAGGCTCGTTAAAGCTCGCCCGAATAGGTTGTGCTTCGTAGCACGAGAAGAGTTTGGCGCGTGTTTTGCGCTTCGGCGCCTAATTGTCCGGCATATGAATGTGCTCGGAGCTCTTCCGCGGAGGATCGCAAACAAGCGCACTGGCGTGCGAATCGCCTATAAATAAAAGCGTGAGCCAACTTGACCGAGTCTTTCGGACGCGGGGCTTATATATATAAGCGAGAAATTACTTTAAGGATGAGGCTCGAATAGAATAATGCCGAGAGGTGAAAAATACTTTTTACGAAAAACTCATGGAAAGCTTGGCGATCGCAATCCTTTCGGTGGAAATCGATAAACTCGCCTGCATCGTCATTGACATACAACTGCGAGCCACTTGGCATTTCGATTTAATCAACGATCCAACGCTCTTCGCTTCTAAATTGGCCTCATTTGGTCCCCGTGAAATTGTACGCAATGCATTCCCGCACGTTTTGGTATTCGCGCGCCCCTAGAGAACTGCAAGTTGACATTATTCTCAAGAGAACATTTTTCAAGCTAAATAATAAACGTTTCAATATTTTAACCATTTAATTATTCGTGAGATGGGCATGAAGTCTAGTTGCTCGTTGGCCTTATCGGGAGCTCGATCGTGCTTGATGTAATATCATAGATCGATATCTTCCGGATGTAAACAGTCAGTACAGTCGACATTTTTTTCCGAATATGATCGCGTGACACAAGGCCGGAAATGTCAAGTGATTTTGAATGACGTAAGTCAAGAGCATGCACGCGTCGCCAACGTTTTTCTCGCGAGCTCTTTCAAACTTCTTCCGGAAACGCTTTCGCTGGGATTCGTGTCTCGTTTCTTTCTCCACGCTTCTTCCAGGCAGCTTTCATCGCACACGTCCACAATGCCAACAGGAAAGTATCGTATAGCGTTAATAAAAAAAAGGAAAAATTAGAATCCAAAAAAATTGGACAAAGTGATTCTACAAAATTCAATCGACTGCGTCTACTGAATGAATAACCGATCGATTATAAAATTAGTCCATTTAATTTTCGATTGCTCAAAAAATCCTAATATGCAGTAAATAATTCTTAAATCACAAGATTTTTCGTCAACTGCTTTTTTTTTCTACAAAGAATATTGAAAACTCATAGGCGGGAATCAAAGGTCGAAAAAAATTGTTTTTTTTTTTCTCAATGAGGACTCTGAGGATCTCTGTATAAGTCGGTAAGAATCAGTAGCAGAATATGAAGTGTCCCTTCTGTGTTTCTTTGCCTGGCAACTCTTATACTTTCGACTCCCTTTCTCTCGCTCGCTCTCTTGTCATCTCACGCGGTCTCTGTTTCTCCACATATACTTGTTATTCATTTGGCGCACGTTGTCTGGAAAGAAGTCTGGGCTCATCGTAAGACCTTTTCACACACACACAAACACATACACACAAATATATATAAATCTTTACGAGAATATATCTTTCTCTTTTTGCGTGTATGCTAGCCAGACGCATAGACGTCCGACAGATGTTCAAGAGGCGGGACTGCCCTGTGCCCGTCGTCTAATTATCACGGTCGCCACGTTGACGCGCGCTACACACCCTAGCACCGTCCATCTCCGGAGAACATCTTGCCACAAAAAAAATGGCTAGAAAAAAAGTCTTGCACGACCGAATTATTAAGTTTGATTAATCGACGATCTCCCAAATTAGTGGCACTCATTCGCCGTATTTTATGTGTTGCATACGTATCTCTTACGACGATTTTTCTACTCTGCATACTCTTTATTCATTTTATCAATTAAATCAAAAACCAATTTTGATGAATCTTTCACAGGAATGCAGCCCATGAATCAGAATAGGTTTTAGGCTGTATTGCATTCCGCTAATTTTTTTTTGGGAACTCGAACCAAAAAATCACATTTTTCGTCATATTTTCCACTTTCAAAGCTCACAAGCAACTAAAAAATTATTATAAAACAAAAATCGCTAATTACCAATTCAAAGATAATTCGAAAACGAAGATAAGTGCCAGTTTGTAAAAAAAAAAGTTGTAACGATTTTCGTAAAATCAAAGTTTGAAGATTTTGAAAAAAAATTTCTAACTTTTCATATTAAGCTAGCTTTACCCTTTAGCGCCAACTAGGTGTACTGCGGGGCGAAGCCCGCAGGCACGACCAATCATTTATAAATCGGTTTTTTAAAAAAATGATTTTTCCATCGTCTACTTTGGCAAATTCACTGGTAGAAATCAATCGCTTCAGTCACCCATCGGGAAGAATCGCGATACCGATTCATTGCGTCACAAAGCACAAGACAAAAATAAGGCAACAGACGCTGAGGAAAAAGTCATCTGTATAAAGATAGAGCTACAATTTCCGGCGTGTCGAGTTAACGACTCGAGTTTTATCTGCCGGTGCGGAGACGCCTGCAGTCGCATCTTTATACATCCTCTCTCATTGACTCTTTGAGGCTGCAGGGATCGTGAATTTGGATCGCGATGACACCGGAAACTTGGTTATAAAACAATTAATTTCTTAACGTCTCCTGTTGATCACGAAAAATGAAACATTTTCGTTATATCTCGTTGATGAGATTCAGATATTTTCATTTTCCAACTTTTCATACCCAGGCGAGACACAAACCGAATGGAAAACGGGAAAAAGTACGTTGAAGGAACCGAAGGGAATGAGCGCGAAAATGCACATGCTGACACGGTATCGTACTCGCTACAAAGAAACATAAAGAGCAAGAGACGAAAAACACAAATACATTTTCTTGTAAATTTCGAAAATTGATAGGGATTCGAGCAAGACAATTTGCAGGCTCGAGCCATTTGAGTTACGCCCTTTCAACCTTTCGCCATCTATATATATTTTTCTATATGTACATACAGTGTTAACATATAGCAGCATCGAGTCATCTGGCACTCAGCAGGATTCGAAATAGAATCGGCGCGGTCTTTGCTCGGCTGCGAAACGAGAAAGAAAAAAAAATGCGGCAAAGTAAAACAAACACAAAGTCCGGAGCGAGTTATAGACTAAGGAAGGAGGAGCGAGATACTGTGGTGACGGGTGTGCGTTATAACGACCAGCTTGATTCTTCCACATAGTGTAATTGTGAGAACCTTGTGATGTTCGCGTACCAACAGCGCATTTTCAGTTTCCTTCGATATTCAAATATTATCGCATTATCAAGAGGCGCGGCAGCGGCTCGACGCCAAGTATTAAAAAAAAAGCGTAGCGCGAGCCCTATCGCACTCTTACGTACAGTAAAATAAACGTTTTATGACGTCACAGAAACTTTAAATAGTTTTAACGGGAAAACGGGTTGACGGAAAAATCTCACATTAGATTTGAATTTTCTACGATTTTTTTATTTTTCGAACAATCCTTCGTTGAAGAGAATCCGTTCAGCCGATATCCAGAGAAATCTAACGTTTAAGATTTTGGTCGCGTGTTTTGGGAAATTCTCTGTTTCTCGGTGTTTCTTAGAGTCGGAAGGGCGTAAGCCGCGCTTGTTGATATCGTATACACGCAAGGAAACGATTTCGTTTTCATTTTTCCGTAAAATGTGATCTAAGGATATTGGAAGGGACGCACGAGACGTTTTTATGCAGAAAAATCTTTTTTATGTGTTTGAGCACGATTGGCCAAACAATTGAACGGCGAAATGCTCAAAACATGATTTTATTGCACGGCTTTTTGAGGAAACAACTCTGGCTTTCTCCGGTGGCAAAGTGGCTAATCGAGATTTGTGGACTCAGAGTAAAGTCAAACATATCTTCGCACTTGTGGGAATATTGAATAGAAAAAAACCAACGGGATAAGCAGCCGCGAGCCGTTGTCTTTGCTCAGCAAACTCCTGGGCAATGTAAACTGGCCAATATTTATACAGAGCGGCAATATATTTCTCTTGCTCTCACGCTCTCTCTCTTGCTCTTCCTGTCTTTTTTTTTCTGGGTAAACGGTACACTATGTAGGATATTAGATGTTTGCTCCCAAACACGGTAATCCATCCTTTGATACCTTTTACGAACTTCTGTACACACGAGACATTTCTCATAAGATTTTGTGCAGGAAAAAATGGAGGAAAAAGTATAATGAATTTGTAAGATTTACAAATATTAAAAAAAATTGATTTAATTTTTTAAAAAATTTGCATCCGAGAAAGTGTTTGCATTTTGCGGATTTCGTTTCTTTGCATATGCAAAGATGCTCTTTTTTACACGTGACCAAAATAAAAACTCCAACCCGGCGTCTCAAGCGCCAGCGTGACTCGAAAAACACGGAAGCATTTTTTGCGAGTCTTTTTTCTTTTTTTTCTGTCCAATCTTGTCTGCAGAACGACGTTGGTACGTGTGTGTACGTGTGTCAATACTCGGGCGAAAATTTGGAGTCAACGAAGACGACACACAGCTCTCGGTGTTCTCCTCGTTATTATCTTTGAAGATTTGGTCTCTTGCTCGACACGCGCTATTTGCAAGTGTTTCGCGCGTAACGAATCGTCATCCCTCAAACGAACCTCTCTACTTTGCGGCCCTTTGGTCTTTCACGCTTATCCCTCTTCGTTCTGGCCACCATTTTCTCCCTTAGTTCGGAAACGTTTTTTCCATCCACGCATTTTGACAACGAGAAGCATTCGACGTTTTTTCCGGCGCTCGCGATTACGATCGTTCCGAGGAACAGGGCCGTTTTTTAAAAGAACGAGATAGTTGTTTTCTTTTCGACACATTCGAGCTTCAGTTTTGGAATTTATTTTAAACATCGCGCGACGTTTTTGTCCGACGAATCTGGAAAAGTGTTACTTTTTTCTTCAATTTTCTGTTTATAAATTTACATACTCCAGAATAAAATCTTCGACTTTTTATTCCGCCGACCATCTTTCAAATATTTCCAACACCACGAATTTTAACACGAACGTTGCGACGTCCCTTTAAAAGAATTCAAACGCAGCGCGAATTTCCGGGCCCTAAACGCCGAAATTCATGCCGACTCACGATTTTCACACCCTGTCCACTTTTATTTACGTACGCAACTGAGCACGTTTCAGTCTACGACGAATGACCATAAGGAAAGCGAAAACGATTTTTTTTCACTTGCACGATTAGGAACTTCTGAACGAATCGTTGTTCAATTAGGCGAAAGCGATTTAAAGAGAATGTACGAATCTTTATAAAACTTTACCACAAACTTGTGTTTGTGCTCTTTTCACGCAAAAACCACTGAACCAATTTAGATGAATCTTTCACAGGAATAAAAGCTCATGAATCAGAATAGGTTTGAGATTGCATTCCAATAATTTTTTGTTTTTTGGAACCCGAACCAAAAAATCACATTTTTCGTAATATTTTCCACTTTCAAAGTTCACACGCAACTAAAAAATGATAATAAATCAAAAGTCGATAATTATCAATTCAAAGATAATTCGAAAACGAAGATAATGAGCTGTAGCTGGAGTGCCAGTTTGTAAAAAAATAAAGTTATAGAGATTTTCGTAAAATCAAAGTTTCAAGATTTTGAAAAAAAAAATTTAACTTTTCATATTAATCTAGCTGTACCTTTTAGCGCCAACTAGCTGTGACAGGCTAGTTCATAAATAAATTTCTGTAAGCGGTCACGAGAAATTACAAAAATTGATGGTTTTGTTAATTAATTAATTACAGATTATCAGGCGGCTCGACGTCGATCGGCAGTACTGCGGGTACGAATACAGTTGGTTGTGGAGCTGGAAGTGGCGGAGGAGAACCAGGCGGTGGGCCTGGTGCGCCTGGCAGCGGTGGCAACGGGACTTCCGGAAGTGATTTCTTCCGAAGAAGTCATCCCCTATCGGAGCATACGCCGCTTCATCCAGCCTATCGGCTCAACTACATGGACCACCTTTATCACCAGCTCCAGGCCTCTACGCACAGTCCCAACGCTTCATTACACGGTACGTCCATTTACCCTGCTCGACTAAATGCTTTTCAGCATGAAAATATTATTAAATCATCAAATCCTCGCCCTATAACATCGCAGAATGAGCAATCTGACAAATGGGTAACTGCGATTGAACAATTTCGATTTTTCTATTCGCCCCTCAATGAAAAACTTGATGGAAAAATGAAATCCTTATATTTACGTCCCTTGTCAATGAATTCTCTTTCGAGTGAATCGATTATGTGGATTTGTTGTTGTTTACCAGATGAGCTGTGGGTATTTTGTTTTTTTTTTACGTCTTTCTGGTTATCAAGCAAAAAAAAGTCGAGTACTTTGGAGTTTAATTTTCTATGTAAAGGAGATAGAGGTAAATCGTAATATTTGACTTTTTCATGCAGGACTGGGTGGCCTGGGGCCGGAGTACCTCCTGCACGCGGCCGGTCCAGCAAGTACGCTCGCCTCTTCAGAGTTCCCCTTCTCGATCGATGGTAAGTCAAGATGAACGTGTAGTCAGTCTCATCTAAACGCTGCTCCCAATTTTTCTCATACAATTAATTAGAACGTCGCACTAATCATCCCGTCGGTATTCGAATAATTTTTTATCCCCTTGTTTTCATCCACCACGTTCGTGTCATCTCGATCGTTCGGAGAAACCGACCAGTGGACCAGAAAAATTCCCAGACGCTTCCGTAACCGGAGACTCTGTCGCAGCCTCTCTTTCCTTCCCTCCGTCCCCTTGCTCCATTTTTTTCGTCTACGATCTACCCAAATTCGTGAAATCTCATTCGAAGGAGGCAAACTCCCCTTCTGGCAATTTGCTGTTCAGTCTTTTGCGCAATTTTTTTTTACGCCTGACAAAATCATGCTTAGCGATTCTTCTCGCTGGAAATTGCATTCGGAACTCTAGAACTTGGTACAGAGACACATGGACATGGATTTAAAAAGTTGCTTAACTGAAAAAACGGAAAAAATGAAAATGCGAGTTGTTTAACGTAGAATTTGGTTTTATATATGCGTTTATGCATATCGGGCAGTCTCGAAATCCGGACTCGGTCTCGTCGGTATAGTCGATATCTCCGGATCTAGATAGGCTAATGTGGTACCTGACTGTGGGTGCAGCAATAGTCAGCGGTCGTTTTGCTGCGCGAATAACAACATCGACGACAACGCGACGACGAGAACGACTCGAAATCGTGGGACGCGATCGTATTAGAGGGAGGCAACAAACACCATAGCAGAAAATTCTCGCGGCAGGTAGTAAGAGACTCTTTCTTTCTTTATTTGTCTCACTCGGTCTCTCCTTCTCTCTCTCTCTCTCTCTCTCTCTCGGTCTCTCAATCTGCATGGGTTTCTCCGCGTCTCGCGAAGCCGGTTAAAGGGATCCGTGAGAGGCTAAAGACGACCGAAAGGGTAAACCCGGAGGCCCTCGTTAGCCCAGCACCGTCCGCGCATAATTGAATCGACTCCGAGCGACACGACCTCATTAACACCTCCAACTCGCGTTCCTCCTACAGGCTCCCTCACCTTTTATTCTCTGTATCCTCGTCCAAGCTACACTTTGCATCTTCACACTTATCTGATCGCGCTTACACACCGCTTGACCATGCACCATTTTCCTTCGAAATACCTTTCCAGTCTTGTTCCCGATGAATCTTCGCTATTTCGGTGAAACAAGCCTGTCCATTTCTTACGGTTTACTCATAAAAAAGGCAACTCTATTTCGGGAGTCTTTCGATCAAGGACTTTTGAGCTCATTCAACGAATTCTAGCGAGGTTTTGTTTTCGGACTCAGATTTCATCATTTCTTACTCTCTGTTCGACATCTTCGCGGTGCCTCGTGCCGCTGGAAAGAGAGAATGATAAAAATTCTAGAGAAAACAAAGTTTTGCTCGCCGTTGAATTGAAAATGTTATTGCTTTTGAGACAACCGGTAGTTCGATGTGGTCATGAGTTCGAAGTATCAACGAGGTGCACACTGCACCGATCGTCGTCCCTAGATTGCACCAATTTACATGTCTCAATCCCATGTTAGTCTCGGGCGCGAGGTATCCAAGTTGTTCAAGAAGCGTGCATGCGTTTCGATATATAAATATATACAACCGACGACATTAGCGTCGTATACTTTGTCTCGGGGTATTCGAGTATTCAACAGGATCAAAAACTTCTGCATATATTCATCGGTAAAAAAAAGTGTAAAAAGCAAAGCTCGTCTTTCGTCTGTTTTGTTGAATCGAATAACGATCATCGAAACAGCATTTTTTTTAACGTGTCCGGCGGAGGAACAAACGTATGACGACGATTTTATAATAATTTTCCACAAAGAAAAGTCGCCTGCGTGCGTGCAAATGTTTTTGCTTTTTGCGATGGGAGAAAAGAGCGAAAAGTGGTGGTAGATTTCGATGATGAATCGCGATCGAAATAGGCCAAGAGCAACGAAGAGTGTTTGCCGACGTTGGAAATGAGTCGCTCGTAATACAATACACCGGCAAAGTGTGCACAAGCGACCCGAGGCCACGTGGTAAACCGAGTGGAAACCAAAGAAGAAGCATTCTGGTCTCTTTCTACACGTTGCTCTCGTGATCTTTCTTCCCTTGCGCTGGAGGCTTCGGTTCGTCGTTCTGGTCGTTGTTACCCTTCCTCTTAACTTGGTCGAGAGTTTCGTCTCCATATCGAGTTGCGCTCTTTCTCGTGGTCAAGCTGGTAATTCGAAAACGCGATCACGCATCAACAATACAATGTTACCTTTCAGAACTCGCTGGCACTTTATCGACGCATCGTCGTCGTCGTCGTCGTCGTCGTCTTTGGCCACAAGAGCAATGGTGGTTGAAGGAACCTCTTTATTCTGTAACCGCCTTCTCAACCTGCTTATACTTTCCAGCCTTATGTGTACTTGCTCTTCTTCCTTCTCATACTCTCCTCCCTCATTGGCTTAAGAAAGTGGATAGTGGTATTGCGCACTTTGCCTGCGGTCGAAGGCAAATCGCTGCTAAAATGCCCACGCCACAAAAGCGGAGTTATCTTACCCTCTTCTTCTTGTATTTCTCCCGCTTCTTTTTCTACTAAACTCATACGTTAGTCATTCGCCTTGTTATATATATATTCATAACTCGAAGCTCTTCCGCGATCCTGGCGGTCTTGGGCTCTCGTCAAGTAATAACTACTTTTAATGTGTGCTATTCAGAGATGCACGCGTTAATAAAATACCGCAACGTTTATGTGTAACCATCGCTCGCGTATTGTGTATTTTACTCGAACAAAGTTATAAACACCTACAACAGCAGGCTCTGTGGAAAGTCCGTTGAAACTCTTCGAAGCTCGTTAATGTAATTACTGAGAAAAAAATACTCAGCACTAATTTGACCTTAGAATTTGATTGGAAAATCAATGTTTATGTGTACTTTTTACGAGGAGGAACGTTTAGCGGAGACACAAGTCGATGTTTCGTTTTTCGTTCGAATCGTAAACGTTTTTTTGTATTTGTTTTGCAGCTTCTTCGAGGCTCGGCAGTCCAAGAGCTTCGGCTATAAGAGCCAGCAGAAAAAGAGCACTTAGCAGTTCACCGTACTCTGATCGTTTCGACATCGACAGCATGATACGCTTCAGCCCCAATAGCCTTGCCTCCATTGTTAATGGGTCGCGCAGCAGCAGCGCCAGCGGAAGTTACGGCCACCTTTCAGCAGGTATGTCAACATTTTCTTAGATACTTTTCATCCTTTCCCAGCTTACCTGAATCATTACGAGCGGGTCAAATCTCTTTTATTTTATCGCCGCGTAGATCACTGCCGAACCTCCTTATCCCGCTGAAGGAAATTCTTACGTACAAAAATTAGTTCGACCAGGTTTTTTCATTTTCTACGAATCCACACGTGCTCTCTTGTTCGTTCTTCGCGGATATGAAGAAATTCACAATCGCGATGGAAATTGCACCTGTGATTATCCAATTCGTAGCAATTGCTTGTGAAGCAAACTTCCAATTAGTTCGACCATACGAAATTGGTAATAACAGTCCGATGTGAAAATTCACGAGCTCGTTCTATGTACCCATTTTCTTTGGCTGCAAAAACCAAATTATTCAAACCCGACAAATAAAAACTCAACGTCGCGGCAACTTTTCTCAATCACAGCGTTACTGCGTCATCGATAAATTCCTCTGGCAGCTCGGAGTCGTTTTGGAACTATTTTCCCAATAATGGCAGGTGATTCGGAAATTGCAGATTATTTAGAGAAAAAAGAAGAGTGGCTAAAATTATTCTGGAGATCGCTGAGGACATGCACGTTTTGTGAATCGTTAAAAAATTTAACGAATTAGTAGCGTTCGCGTTGTTTCAAATTGAATCAATGAAAAACTCGATGCACGAAGATTCCACTTTAAATTGCAACATTCTTCGTATTAAGGAGGTCCGAATGTAAATTGGATGAAAAATGTTGAGATTATTTGTCAAGATTGGTATCAGTCGTACGTCGAAATCGTGGCGATGTATTACGGCGGACGAATTTGCGAGAAAGAAATAACGAATGTGAAGGCCACGTGGACGTATTGGATCGAATGATACGTGATCGAGAGATTGAGAAGTTGGATCGTGATAAACGCGCGATTCGATCGCTCTCTCCCGCGGTATATAAAATGGATTATTAATCGCCGAAACCCGGAGGATGAGATCGCCTCATCCCTTTCAATGTTTCTTATTAAATGAAGCAATCAAGTGATTAAAATTCAAGGGACGTACGACCGCGATCGTTTGTCGGCCGAGTTCTCGATGGCTTGAACGCCGCAGGATGTTGTCCGCTCGTTAAAATTTCCTTCTGCTCTCACGCGGATGGGGTTGATAGTTGCTTCGTGCCATTGCAATGAATACGTCTCTTCTTTTTCGTGTGTATTTCTCTCTCGCTCTTTCTGTTTCTCCCTCTGTGTGATTCGCTTGTGAATAGTGTGACCACGCTTGGCAGCTTTCTCAAAATCACGTCTTCGACTATGTAACAAATGTGAACCGGAAGAGCGGCACTTTTCTCTTTGCTCAATTCCGCTCGAACATGTAATAGGCGAGCGCCGCCTTTGCGGTTGGTGCTTTTTGTCATTGCCACTACATCTTCTTTCATTAAAATTCTGATGGAGAAGCTCTTTGATCTGCTTGCTTCATATATTTCCATTTTTTTTTTTTTTATTGAGCTTCAACTTCTGATCCATTTCTTGGACAACCGCAGACGTTCTTTGCGAAGCTCAGCAGAGAGCAATTAACTAGGATTTTACTGTGACGTCGCGATCTCGATTTATTTTCTTCCCGACGAAAAGCGCAAACTCTGATTAGTTGCACGGATTTGACGATATATTCAGCGCGGTTGAGAACACTTCAAACATATAATGCAATCCTGGCTTAAGCAGCTTTTGACACGATTCCTAATTGCTCTATTCTCCGCGTTGCCTTCGGCAATGAAATGCTGCACGAGAATCGGAATAATGAAAATATCATGCCGCGTCTGTTCAACCCATGGAATTGAGTTCGCACAATGTCAAAGTATCGTTCTCTCTCTGTCTTCCTTGAAGGTGCAAAACTATCTTCTCGATCGTGTTACGAGAAAGGTTTGATGAAAATGGTTCGCGTGACTCGCTGTTTTGCCTCTATCACCGCTTTCTGTCAAGCTGGACTGTATAGATCTCGCGTGGATATATTAAGTCTCGGATGAGACGTCACTGGAGCCATGCTAATGTACGAGTCGAGGAATGAGAGAGGCTCAAAAGAGAGAACAAGATGAAAGGCGCGGCAGAGACTGTGAGTTCTCGCTGCGGCACCAATCGCGCTAAACGCTCAACGGCACGCGATCTTTCTCTTCTATCTCTGTATCAGTTTAACTTTCTTCTCGAGATAGATATCAGGGTTTTTTTTTTCAAGTGTGACAATTTTAGTGAATCTGTCAAAAATCACAGAAACCTGATGCTATTCGGAATCGCATTTGAGGAGGTGTCCGCTGACCTTGACAACTTTATGCTCGATCTCTCCCTTTTTAACCCTCGGTGGTCACACGCTTACCGCGCTCTCAGTATCGTTCCGAACGACACATCAAAATTCAGGACTCTAGTTTGAACCTTTCCGAATAAGAATATCGAGAAAAAAATTTTTTATCCAATTTTCAAAATGGTAAAAAAAATCAGCAAAGAAACAATGTGTAAAAAAAAAAAAATTTTTCGAGCACCCAAAACACCGTTGGAGAGGAGCCCAACCGTCTCGAGCGCTAATAACTTGTAGTAATTCTAGCGCAAAGTTGCGCTTGGGGTCATTTTGTCCCCTGGTTACCACAGAGGGTTAATAAGCAGAGCGTTGGATCAAACTGAAAAAAAGCTTTACCACGAGGAAGCGCGAGCCTAATGTTTGTTTTGATCATTTACAATGTCAATGACACTAACGAAGCGAAATCAGGAACACTAGTAAGTGCGTAAAGGCATCGAACTCCTGGGACACGAATGTACACAATTAAACGCACACGCACGGCCAAGATCCGAGCCGCAGGTTGTAAAGCTCGCGAGACGTGAACGACGGAAGGTTTATATATGTGTATATTGCTAACAAGGATTTTGCACTGCTACCGCGAGCGTTTGTCGCCGCTTTGAGAAACGTTGGACGTTCTCGATGTGTTTGTGTAACTATACACAACACATATGACGCATGTAAGATCGTAAAAACGAACCGGCCCTCGACGAAGCATCGCGAAAAGGAAAGATTGGAAGAGAGAGAGAGAGAGCGAGAGAGAGAGAGAGAGAGAGAAGGGGCATAAACTCTTTGGGTTTATATCTCTTTTCTCTCGTTTCCTGAGAACCCTTCATTGAAGCTTCAAGCTTTTAACATCTCATCGCTAATAATAATTAAGTTGGGACGTTGCGACGTCCTTATAAATTCTTTACGATCGTACTCCCCGTACGTGCGTCAAGACGCCAAGATCGAAATAACAATTACGAGTCCTCTGCACGAGGATTACGATCGTTCTATTCCATCTCCTTGCAACACAGAGCTCTGATTGACGGCGCGAGCGATCTCTAGCGGAATAAGCATCAATAAAGCTTCGATCTCGTATTTTCCATTGAATTGCATAGTTATCTTTGAATATTAGTCGAAATGAAGCGACGGAGCATGGACGATGATTTTCTTTGCCTATTAAGGTAGCAGCCATGCATTAACGAGTCGATATTCATGGAGACCGAATTTTTCCTGCGTATGACGCTCGTGTTATTATTAATTCAAACATTTTTATCATCAATTGGCAATCCTGTGCGTTTTTTAAACCACGACCGCAATTAAAAGAATCTCGTTATTCGAATCTCGGTACTCGATTGTACTTCTTTGCCGTCTGAACCGGAACGAGACAAAAAAGAAGATCCATAGCCTAAGCATGAAGGGACCAGAATCTCGTAACTCCAATCATCGGAGTACCGGATGAAAATAAATAAGAAAAAAGGGTTCAGGAGAGCGCTGTAATGGTCGCAGTGCGACTGGACACTTGGATTATGGAATAAACATAATGATAAAAGTAAAATCATGATAATAACTATTCAAAGATCATTAAGGACTCTCATCACGTAAGCTTACGCACAAGATAACCATATTAGCTGCAGTTAATCTAGTCATAACAATTAGAGACACGACTCGGTGAGTTTCAAATGAGCACAGGGAAGAGTTGTTGGTCAACGATCGTTATTCCACGAGTAATTTATATACCATATATATAGGCAAGGCGAAATAAAAAAACGTTGCGAAGTAGCCTGACCTCACGCACTGCTGCGCAAATTCTCGGAGGTTAACATTGATATGAAGAAGAAATAAAAAGGATTATACGTTTGAGACACACTCGTTCGATCATGGCAGCACTCAGGGTTAATCCTTTCGCTCAAGATCGTTCATTAATGCCTTTTATGTACCATAGACCAATGCGGAATATGTGTCTGTTTGAGTGTACGATTCTTAGCTTCGTGAAATACAAACGTACGTGCGAAAGACGTAACGCTCACGATTAGAATGCAAGCGCGAACGATCAGCCGGAAATGCGTCGCCTCTCTCGTGGTGCGTTGTCGCGCCTCCGAGAAGTTTATCGGGCGTCTCCGTCGGTCACGCTAAATCCACCGGAGACATATATGATTTAATCTCGAAAAAGTCACGACTTGTTTACCCGTTTCAGACATCACCGGGCTGTCAATGTCTCTTAATTTTATGCAGACGGACATGCCTACGAACTCGAATCAACAGACGCTTTTTTTTTTTAACTTTCTCCATCAATGCGGATCAGCATTTTTTTTTTTACTGGAGTTTCTTTTAGGGTATTTAACGATGATTTTTCGTTCCGTTTTTATTTCGATCGATCGGAAAATGGCGGAATAATTTTGTCCCGACGAACGACTTTAATTTTTAATGAATTTTTTGTTTTTTTTTTTTTCGTTTACAGCGATGAGCCCGGCATTGGGAATGCATCCAGGGATGGCGCCACATCTGCAACAATTGCAAGCTCATCTTTTGAGGAGCGCAGCTGCTGCTGCACTATTACCTCACGCTCATCCTCTCCAACCACCACCGCCACCGCCACATCCACACAGTCATCCGCATTCTCACGGTCTGGCGCCTCACACGCAATTGTTCTCCGTGCCACCGCACTCGGCCGCCTCCGTAACCCTCGGACCTCATGGGGGTGGTTTACCTCCCAAGACCGAGGTAATTATCATTTTCGTCATGCGTCGTTTATTTATTCATCGACTCGTTAGAATAGCATTTGTCTCGGTAAATCCGTGTGCAATTCCTCCCAAACTAAAAATCAAGGAAGAATTAAATAAATGAGAATTTAATTGCCACACGGCTGAGAAAAATGCTTGAAAACTTGCCATTTTTCCCCTTTTTGTAGGATTATTCCTCAACGCCCGTAATTTCAAGAAACTAGCTTAGTTGACGCTAAAGGGAACCTTTAATACGAAAAGTTAAAAAAATGTTTCTCTAAATCTTCAAACTTTCATTTTACGAAAATCGCTATAACTTTTTTTTTTTACAAACTGGTACACCAGCTCATCATCTTCGTTTTCGGATTATCTTTGAATTGGTAATTAGCGATTTTTGATTTATTATCATTTTTTAGTTGCTTGTGAACTTTAAAAGTGGGAAACATAACGAAAAATGTGATTTTTTGGTTCGAGTGCCCAAAAAAAAAAAAATTATCGGAATGCAATACAGCCTAAAACGTATTTTGATTGATGAGCTTCATTCCTGTGAAAGATTCATCAAAATTGATTCAGTGGTTTTTGCGTGAAAAGAGCACAAACACGATGTGGAGATTGCATTGGGTTTTTGTGTGAGAAAATATTGTTTGTTTTGCTTTGATGGAAGGATGCCTCTGGAAAGCTCAATTGATCAAACGCTGCGTGTTCAATTAAAAGTATACAATTGTAATGAAAGTATACACGATGTACATGAGATTTACGATGCGAACGATACGCGGCAAAGTTCTTTCCATCGATATATATAACGCTATAACGTTGAAATGAAATTGCTACTCGATACGAAACACCCGACAGTTTTTGCAGATCAGCGTGTCGCTGAGTCTACGTGTGTATATCAAGGTGTCGTTTGATTATTATTGCTATTCGCGAAACGATATATCCCGGTGGGCCGTCATCGATTCGTCGCAAATAAATAAACGGTAACCCACCTTCCCACACCTTCGTGCTCGTTCTTTAGACTCTTAAGTTGCCCGTGTGTGTGTGTGTGTGTGTGTGTGTGTGTGTGTGTGTGTGTGTGTGTGTTTTTTCTCTCTTTTCTCTCGTCTTCTTGTGCTTCTTCGCACTTTTTAAAATGCTTTTTTTCCTTGAGATCGAAGTGCCCCACGCCTCAACCGTTTATTCTTTTTCTCTTTGAATCTCTCGCTCGTTTTTCGTCCTCGTCGAAAGCTCGCGAGAACGGGATGGGGGATTGGGTTACCTCGAAGGTCGTCGGGTTACAACCAATCTCGCGCACATTTTTTCGCCCTCGCCCTTATACCACCCGCTTATAATTTTTCACTTTTTTACTTTTTTCAATTCTTTTTCTTCCTCCTCATCGTCTTCTCCTTTTTCTTCCTCTTCCTTCCACTTCATTCGTCTCTCTATACACTTTTTTTTATCCTTTGTGTACTCAGCCACAACGTATAGTGTTTCTTCGTTGATTTCGAACCACGACACTCCCCCGCAGTTACCAACCCCCCATACTTCGTCACTGTACTCACGACAAACCGTTCTGATTTATATTTAACGTACGCGTTTTGTCGTACACTTTTTCATTTTAACCGACGATTACTTCTCGTAACACAACACGATTTGTGTTTGTATACACACTTCTTCTTCTTCTTCTTCTTCTTCTTCTTTCTTTTTCGTAGTTGGTCCATTCCTACTCCCCCTTTTTTATGCGAAAGCCTCTTCACGCACCTTTAAAAATGCGGACCTGCGATTCGACTTGATTTGATCGAAAGAACAAAATGTATTCGCAGCCTTTTTTTTTATCATCGATCGCAAAATTCCACGACATTATTTCGTACTGGATTATTTCGACGTATAATAATTAGTGAAAAATCAATGCATTTTCTCTGTTAGACAAAATCATGAACTTATTTGGATGCAGAGTTCTACGTTGCATTTATGTTGCTATTTAATTAATCGGAGGAATTAGCAAACCTGACAGCGTGGCCACGGCGATCGCCAAACGGCCTTAAACGAGGTCAGCACTTGTTGGGTGACCGCTTAGCCACGCGCCAGTCACCATCTCACTGTCTTGAGCGCTTCACCAAGAAAAGGAATAAATACAGCAAAGTTGGAATGCGATCGACTAGTGAAAGCTCATTGCATGTCTAAGCAGAAACGTTCATGTCTCCGAATTCAAAACTACTGCAAAATTGTGTTTGTGCCTTTTTCACACAAAAACCACTGAGCCAATTTTATTGAATCTTTCACAGGAATGAAGCTGATGAATCGGAATACGTTTTAGGCTGCATTGCATTCCGATAATATTTTTGTTTTGGGAACCCGAACCAAAAAATCACATTTTTCGTCATATATTCCACATTTAAAGTTCACAAGCAACTAAAAAATGATAATACATCAAAAATTGCTAATTACCAATTCAAAGATAATTCGAAAACGAAGATAATGAGTGGTAGTTGGAGTGCCAGTTTGTTAAAAAAAAAGTTATAGCGAATTTCGTAAAATGAAAGTTTGAAGATTTTGAAAAAAAACTTTAAACTTTTCATACTAAGCTGCTAGCTGTACCCTTTAGCGCCAACTAGGTGTGCTGCGGGGTGAAGGAAATGAATAAATTGCATCACATGGTTTTGTGAAAAATGATTTTTCCATCATGAAGCCGATAGTTTCTACGGATTCGATGGAAATTATGTACACGTATCGTTATTAAGCGATGCCGCTGAAAGGTTTATAATGACGCTCGAGACGATCGGTAATTGAATCGTTTCTCGTCTGTGCCTTGCGTACATCCGAGGTACGTGATAATTGCAGAATCGCGTGTACAAGACACTGAGCATTGAAGTTCTTATACCAACAAGTCGTTGCTTTCTGAGACTATTAAGTCGCCGTGCGACGAGATTCGCGTGTTCGAGCCCTCAGGATCTTTCCTCAAACGATCTCGGAGCTAATCTCTTGCGGATCAGTGACACGATAATTATTGGTTCCCATCGAAAGCGAAACAAGACGATTTTTTAATTTTTATCATTTAGAATATCCTCTAATAATGAGGTTTCGAATAAAATTGAAATTTTATAATAATTTGTTGAATTTATTGTTCAAGGGCACCGAGTCATGCAGAAAAGCATCCGAAGCTTCCAATCGATCAATCGCAGCCGAAGCGGACACGTCATCGAGAAGACACTCGACAAAAGTCAAGAGAGAACCAGCCACGACAACGACAGTCACACCAACCACTGTCCCCTTGACTCATCCTCAAGGACTTAGTCCTAGTGAGGATCTTCGTGATGAACCTGGCGATTTTATCGAGACCAATTGCCATTGGCGAGACTGTGGTCTTGAATTTCCTACTCAGGTAAGAGAAAACGTCAATATTAACCCTCCGTGATCACCAGGGGTCAAAATGATCCCAAGCGTAACTTTTAGCCATAATTACAAGTTATTGGCATCGAGACGGTTGGCCTTCTCTCCAACAGTGCTTTAGGTGCGCGAAAAAAATTTTTTTTACACATTACTTCTTTGCTGATTTTTCTTGCCATTTTGTAAATTGGATAAAAAAATTTCTCTCGATATTCTTATCCGGAAAGGTTCGAACTAATATCCTGGATTTTTATGTGTCGTTCGGAACGATACTGACAACGCGACAAGTGTTTAAACACGGCTCGGGTCCATCCGACCCCGTATGACCAGCGCGTTATTTCTAGAACGTATGACCACGGAGGGTTAATCAAAGACCGTTCTTACTATAGCGATTATTTCGACGCTCCTTACGATTTCCTGGCCTCGGCTCTAAACGGCATTCGTACTAATTGCTCTCTCTCTCCTTTCATCAATTTTCCCATCGACACCAATCATTTCTACCAATTCATTTTCATTTCTAAATAAAAAACGAACTGTTGATTTTTCCAGGACGATCTCGTAAAACACATCAACAATGAGCACATACACGCCAATAAGAAAAGTTTCGTCTGCGGCTGGGAGGAATGTTCGAGAGAAGAAAAACCATTCAAAGCTCAATACATGCTCGTTGTTCACATGAGGCGGCACACTGGTGAAAAACCTCACAAATGCACGGTGAGTTATTAAGAAAAAAACTCGTCATTGTCACCAGACTTCGTTAAAACGTGTCGAGCAATTTTTGCCTCGATGACGATCAGAAGAAAGCGACGGTTTTTTCTGTTCACTGAAAGTCTGCGTTTGTTTCAGTTCGAGGGATGTTTCAAGGCGTACTCGAGACTCGAAAATCTAAAAACTCACCTCAGATCCCACACTGGCGAAAAACCGTATACCTGCGAATATCCAGGCTGTAGCAAAGCTTTTAGTAACGCAAGCGACAGAGCTAAGCATCAGAACAGAACTCATTCGAACGAGGTAAGATGTTTAAAAGAATTTTTCAAAAAATCGACAGTTTCATGTCCGAATTATAATCTCGATAATCAACGAAATGAATACGAACGGAGATTCAAAAAAAAAAATTATTTCGATTATTCGCTAATTCGAATTTTTCTAATTTGTTGGAATTTGATAAATCTGTGCAGAAACCATACGTGTGCAAAGCTCCTGGTTGCACGAAGAGGTACACAGATCCATCGTCGTTGAGAAAACATGTGAAGACAGTGCACGGTGCGGAGTTTTATGCGAATAAGAAGCACAAGGGAGGTGGCGATGGCGGTGGTAGCGATGAGGCAGGTGCCGGTGGTCACAGTCCTAGCAGGAGCGAAGATCTGCATCCAAAGACTCCGAGCTTGTCGAGCCCGAGCGTCAAATCTGAGAGCGAAGCGAACAGTCCACCAGGAATGATGCAACAACAAGGAAGTCCTCTTGTCGGTGGATGCAACGATGACGTTACTGGAGTTGGTGGTGTGGCCGGGGACGCGGTTGTACTTGCGGAAGAGCAATGGAACGAGGAAGCCGATAATCTCTACATCGCGGATCTTCCAGTCGCCCTACGTGCCATGGTAATTAAACTTAATAATAGTTACACTAAAAACTTTTGCTTCCTCATTGAATAAGCTATGTGACGGTGAAATTTTTTTTCCACTTTTCAATGTCAATGTGCTTAAAATGTCCCGAAACATCGGAAATTCAAACTTTTATAACTCGAGAACGGTTTGATCTACAGGGCTCCCGTTTTGCACAGATGTTAATCGATACAAGCTCTTCATGCTCTGAGAATTTTGTCGGAATTGCTAAAAAAATACGAATTCTACGATATTTTGAAATTTTCAAAAAAAGTCTGTCACCCCTCCAACTTCCGCAAATTCTAACATTTATTAGTAATTTTTTTTTTTCTTTTTATCAATAGAATATCATAATAGGAAGATTGGTATTGAATCTGGGAAATATCGGGTGAACGGTTTAAATTTTATGATATTTCGAATTTTAGGAAAATCTGAGTTTTTCGAAAAATCGTCTAACCGCTTTAATTTTTGCATCCTTTGTAAGATATTGCGTATAAGTTCCTCTTCACTTTCCAGAAAAGTTGTCGAAATTATTTCAAAAAACGCTGCAAATTGAAAGTTGCAATTTGCTTCCTCAAAATTTAGCAGGATGATCAAAGATTCCTCTATGAGAAGATTTGACAAAAAAAAAACGCTCCGAAAATTCCGAATTTCCAGGAAGAACCGGAAGACTATTTACTCTATTTCTTAATTAAATTTTCTCAGAAGCACACAAAGAGAAAATGAAATGAATGGCCAAATCGTATAGTCACACATTTTCATGTTTCGATTTATTTTAGAATACAAGCAAATCCCTAGGACACTTTCTGAGCATTCAAAATTGACCTTATTTTTTCAGGTTGGTGGTATGGAAACTCAGCAAGCTCCACCTCCTTCAAGGAATCGTCTAAAGGGAAGATTAAACGCAAAAGCGATGCCACCGCTCTCAACGGGTATGGTTGGCCTTCGGGGTACTCGCATCACCGGACCTCAGGGTAACATTGGCGATTTGAATCGTCGTATAACCGACTTGAAGATGGAAGGCGGTACAACGAGACAAACTAGTCTGTCGGATCTTCAACTGCGGCTACAGCCACTGAGCGAACCGAGGCGAGATAGTAACAGCACTGTCAGCACGTATTACGGCAGCATGAGGTCGACAGACTTTGGTAGTCGCAGGAGTAGCCAAGCGAGTGGAGTCAGTGCTGTTAGGATGGGTCCAGCGGGTCCAGGAAGTTTCTATGACCCGATAAGCCCAGGTACCTCCAGACGAAGTAGCCAAATGAGCAACACTTCCGGTCGCATCAATCCACCTGCGCATCTCCAGGGTCCATATTCCACGAGCAACCTGGTCGTGCAAACGCAGAACATGTCACTACAGGTAATTTCGTGCAATTTCATTAAATCCTCCAATTTTACGATTTGATTTTAACTTCGAGAGAGCACAGCGTTGAAAATACTTTTGAATATTTATAGTTTTTGAAAAAGCGTGTTTGAATTGTCCAAGAAAAAATTGGATGTCCACGATTTTTGAAATTTCGCATTATTTTTATCGAATTTGACAATATTCTTATCATCACTTTCGTCATTTTGCTGATTCAGGGTGTACAAGCTGTACCCAGTGACTGGGCACCCACCGGTCATTGCCTGGGACAACCTTCCAGTGACAGAAGAATGTCCGAACCAGCTAGAGGTCATCAGAACCAACGAACATCCCCGCCCGTACCCCCGAGACCAAGGTCTGCACAGCTTCCGGAACTTCATCCGAATCAAGAAGTCTTGCTGGACGACATGGGCGAGGGTGAAATGGTTGAGAACAAACTTGTTATTCCCGATGAAATGATGCAGTATCTCAATCAGGTACGTCTCGATTGACTGATTATGACTCTATGGAATTTTGCATATTTGCTACTTTTCCGGGGAGATACATCGACGTTGGTAATCAACGTTGTTTTGTCAACAGGTGCAAGCTGGAGGAAGTCATCAAGTGGCTTATCGGGGGAGTCCTTTACCCATCTGTCAATCGCCGATTTGCACGAATCCTCTTCACTACCAACGTCCACAACCACCCCAGTGTAACTACAGCAGCCAACAGCAAAGCAATCCATCGACATGTTATTCCCAAGGAGGACAACAGCAGCAACAGCAACATCATCAATCGAATCAACAAAATACGCCACCAAATTGTCCGAATTATCAGAGTCCTTCACCGGCTTATTCGCAATGTCCGAGTTCCCGTATGAGCCAAGCGTCCGGCTACTGTCCGCCGCAGAATTATTCGCAATCGCCTAACTGTGTTACGCAGGCGCAATCGAGTCCGATGGGTCAAGTAATGTCCCCAGGATCGCATTATGCTCCGAGTCACGCGAGTGATCAACCGATGACATCTCCAGCGGCTGGTGCGCTTCCGCCACATCACGGATCGCCCCAAAACATACAGCACAATACAGCACAAATGAGTCGCAATTGCGTGCCGGCTAATCACCATCAAAACGTGCCTTATTATTCGGTTTATGGTTGCCAGGCTCAAATGAATTCAAACTGTGGACAGATGCATGGAAATTCATCGAACTGCGGACCAGCTCCTCATTCGTCAACGCTACCATGTGCTCAAATAAGAAACTGCCAACAAATGGGTTCGCACTGTGGTCAATCGATTGGAAATCATTCGTCCAATCGACTCCCCGGACAACATTCAATCTCGCAGTGTGGACAGGGAAATCCTTGTTCGCAAAATGTTAACAGAAACCCTGGCGCCAATGACAGCAACCCTCAAGACATGGAAGTTGTCGGTAGAGTTACGATCGGTACTTGCCAAGCTATGGGTTCCCACTGTCCTCAAACAGCCATTGGAAAGTTGCCTATTGCCAGTAATCAAGTTAACCAACAGGTTTCTCTTCAATCACCCGTTGGGCCATGTTCCCAAAACCCCACCAATTGCGTCCATCCCGGTATCACATCGCCCAGACATCCTCATGGCTCTCCCAACACCACAGTGACCAAAGCAACTACCAATCTCTGCAACGTACAAAACAACTGTAGAATACAGAGTTGCGGTCATACCGGCTGTCAGATTTCTGCCACTCATGTCAATCAGTACGGATGCAGTTGCCAGTGGAATTACAACAACGAACAATGCTACAACGGCCATTCAACCGGCGAAATACAATGTCGTGACATCAGCCAATCCCAACAAGGCTCACCGATCAAACCACCACAGGGAATGAGACAAGATTCCTACAGACGCACACTCGAATACGTTCAGCAATGTAGAAACTGGTCGGGCAATAATGCTCCTACACATGAAACTAACGTCTCAAGCTCGACTCATCCCCTTTCCTTGCCTCAACCCCTTCCAGCGAGCACCAATATGGTCGTCAATGACATGACATCCTCACTCAGTAGCTTGCTCGAAGAGAACAGGTATCTCCAGATGATTCAGTGATCGAGAGAAAAGTGGAAAATACATTGCAAAGTGCCTGATAAGCTTGCGCCCGATTTTACGTAATCAATTATTCTCTAGAATAAATAAACCGTCGACGGAAAGTGTGTGACACACTCGAGCACGAGCAAGTGCCTTCAACCACAGTGCCTTCATTATTTTATTTATTCTAATATTTTGGCTCGATTGATTGATCGATTGATTCTCTACGAAATTCCCGATCATAGTCCCAAAACGAATCACTTTGCGACAATCGTTTATATTTCATATTTTCATTTTTGTTTTTTTTTTTTTTTTTTTTCAATGTGAAAAAGGAAACTTTTTTCGAGCTCAGTGAAGAGTGTACAATGTACGCTGTGATACGCAACAAGAGAAACAAATTATTGTTAAATAATAAGATCAATTCTTAAGACTTGAATGATAAGGAAAATTTTAATTATATCGAATTATTTTAGATTTAATCGAATTATTGTAGAATTATATTTTATATGGTATTTTTATTATTAGACTCTGAAACTGCTGCAAAATGGCCAATACTAGATTTTTAAGGCATGTAGATAGGAACGAGTGAAAAAAACCTGTGCATCAGTCAAGTCCTCGGGAATGTCACGAATTTTGAATCTCCCGCCTTTTATAAATACAATACCTTATAAGGGGAAAAAGAAAGAAACGGAGCGTCGCCCGATCGCCCCACCTCAAACTAAAAATTCTTCACCGTCTGACCTCTCGAGTCGAATTTCTTTAAACGCGGGTCCACAATTTATTCTCCGGATATTTATAATACCTGTGAGACTATCAATTCTCTGAGAGTTAGAGACTTAGTATTTAGTTATTATTAGTCTTTTATTTTGTTATGCAAACAATTTTGTACGGATATTATTAATAATTATTGTAACGAGATAACAATTCGAAGCAAACTTTTTGTGAATATTATACATATCTATTCTATACGATTTATGTGTGATGGCGGATGTCGGAGCAGTTAAAGCTCCCAAGTGAAATTGTACTGCCTGAAAATTGTTAATTATTTGAATAATAAATAATGTCGATTGAACCCTCATCCCTGACTTCGATTTCTTGGGAAAATAAAAGTCGAAATTCTCATTCCTCGCATGTTGAACGCAATTGTAAAGTATTTTGAAAAAAATTGAATTTTATTTTTCAAACGTTTAGTGACTGAGCACGAGTTCACTCGGTCGATTGAAGCGATTTGAGGGTTTCCTGTAGTAAAAACAGCGCCTAATTCGAAATTTCACAACGAACATTTTTCTATCTGTCAATAGAAAAAAGACTGTCGGACTGGAGTATGAAACGGCCGTGAAAAATTTGAATTTGAAACCAATATAGTTTTTTTAGAGTTACAGTTTTTTCCCGCAGCTATCTCTCGGCTGAACACGATTTTTTTTTTACATAATAAATGTTGACAACGATTTCGAGTTAAAAAAAAAAATTATCATTATTTTATTTGTCCTTGCGCCCTTTTTAATAAATAATAATAATTTAGAAAATGTCAAATGCGATAAATCATTGTACAACAGACGAGACCGTTATTTTATATTTTAGGCACCGTATCCCGCGTTTCTTTTTTAACTTTAACTTCACGGAGGTTCATACGAATGGTTCGCCGGCGAAATATGCAGTAGGGCGACTAATTTCATGAAGGTGTTGGTTTTAGAAAATTCATTGACAGATGGCACTGCTGGTTCGTTCCTGTTTATGTAAACTACGGATTCCAAACATAACCTAACTCTAGTGGGTGTTCCACAGTTGAACTGTTTGACGTGTTCCCTAAGGACATATGCTGACGTCGGAATGGTTTTGTTAGAAAATGAGACGGTAATTAAACGCATTTCTCTTGATTATTCATTCTACAAAATATACGTACGATCTATTCATTTTTCATTTTTAGTTCTTAACGGAACTTACGAGGCTCTTTGAAAAATCACGCCTTTCCGGCTCCGTAGTACTCACCATAAAAAGATGTAAGTAACCTATTTCAATGACACTAACTTTCATTCACTTTTTCTTCAGAGATTATTTCTTTCTACCGTCTAATTCATATTGATAACATTTTTATTTCATTCCCCCATCAAATGATCGTCTTTCCGAATACAATTTCAACACGAAAAAGTTTTTAATAATGTTGAAGTTTGCATCGTTGGAATACAACGAAATTCTGTTCTTTCTTCAGCAGAGCTCGTAATTATTCAACATTTGGTCTGGACAATAAAACAATCCTCTCATGTGACCAAAAACCTCAATCAACACGGAAAATTGCCACGATTTTCAAAAATTCAATAAACAATGAATATACAAAATATTTTTCATTGAATCTCAACGCTGCAAACTTCAGAGTCATAGTTTTTAGAACTGATGAATATTACGAAATTCTAATTTTTTCTCATACGAGAAAACTGTTAGTTTTGGTACCAAGAACGTTTATACAAAATTTTGAAAGAACTCTAAATAACGTCATTTTGTGATGGTAATACGTTAACATCAAATCGGAGAATCTTTCTACATGTGGAGCATCAGCCCTAAATACAAGATTTGCTTCTTTTTCTCCGTTATGGTCATTTTGCCATAGTAATTTGGTTTTTTTTATGGTGAACCATAGCTCAGGGATATATTTTTCTCTCGTGAAGCTTATTCTGCAGAACGGCAGTTGGACTTGGAAAAATGCATGGTTTGAATTGAAATGATTTGTTTGGGATTTTGCAGTCAATGGACAAAACAAACCAGTGCCTCGTGAGGGCAGGCCACCGTTACCGAAACCCACAGAATACATGTGTCTAGTACGAGCGACGTTACGATCGAAAAAAATATCGACAGTTGTGAGTAGTTGAAAGGAAAATGACGACGTCGGCGGAAGAAGCGAGAGAGAGAGAGAAATAGAGGGTAACACAATCTTTTTATAAATTTTTAGATCCATTCCAAGGATGTGAACAAATTCCAGCAGGCCTACTGGAGCTTATTAAAATCAAACATAAACGGACTGAGAAAGTTGAAAAAAGTGAAATCTGCTAAGCCAAAAGCTCACTGAATAAATCCTTTAAGTAATGTGTTTGTACTTGATCAATATTTCAATCGCTTTGATACCACATTCTGTATATTTTAATTAAAAACTATCGTCTGTTCCATAGCAAGCCAGGTAATAAAATAAAGATTTGTATGTCTGTTGTCCGGATTTGTTCTCACTCGATTTTTTGTCTTTCTTCAAATCATTGACAACTTTTTCAATCGAATTTAGTTTTTTCTTATGCGGGTTAGTGTAAACCTCCAACTCGTAGATCAGTTTTAATTGGTAATTGATAGGATTATTGGTGGAATACCTATTGGATGTCCTAATCAAGAATTAACCCTCCGTGGTCACCAGGGATCAAAATGACCCCAAGCGCAACTTTGAGCTAGTATTACTACAAGTTATTGGCACTCGAGACGGTTGGCCTCCTCTTCAACGGTGCTTTGGGAGGCCGAATTTTTTTTTTTGCACATTGCTTATTTGCTGATTCTTTTTTTGCTATTTTGACAATTGGATAAAAAATTTTTCCCTTGATATTCTTATTCGGAAAGGTTCAAACTAATATTCTGAATTTTTATGTGTCGTTCGGAAGGATACTGCCAACGCGGTTATTTCTAGAACGTGCGACCACGGAGCGTTAATGAAGCCACTTTGCAGAAATTCGGAAAATCTTTGTTACCTCGTATTTCAGTATTTTGAGGAGGTTTGTTTCTACGTCGAAATGACGACGACGAACTACAAGTTCATCTCCATGCAGCAGAGGTGAAAAATCTCCTTAAAAAGGGTTTTTCCACGTTGCGCTGGCGATGCAAATTATTGCTCTGGACTTTCTCAACCTCTGTTCTATATGCAGACAATAAACATTTTTTATCTCATGCGATTTCGCGCGCTCGGAGTAGGAATGTGGGGGAAGATGTTTTTTTTCCATTCAAAGCTCGAGAACGATCATTCTCCCTCCTAACGAAGATTGCATTTATTTCGAGATAAAAGATCGCCAGAACTTGGTAGTGTAGAGTGTGGTCGATACGTAGCATTCACCAATTTGTGGAACATCCCTACGTCGTAAAAAATAGAAACTCAATAATCCGATCAACAATACATCGTATTTCTTGATTTATCATACTCTCCGCATTGGTCGTATTATAAAAAAATGATCGCAAGTCACGGAGCAGCTTGATCAGTCGTCGTCATCGTCGGTTCAATGATCGATAATCGATCATCGATCAACCTGAACGCCTGGGAATCAATTTCGTCAGATTGTAAGTATCTCAATGCAGACAAATCTGTGTGTGTGTGTGTGTGTGTCTATCTTTCGTCGATAGCATATCACAAATGTTTATCGTTCCATTAATATGGCAGAAAAACGAGAAATAATACAACGGAGTCTCTGCGTCAGCTCTGCAGTCGCCAAGATACGAATTTGCCATTTGTGATATTACCAGAGACTTCTTGTGGCTATCGATTCAATATTTTTAATTCTTGTTTTTATCTTGTCATTGGAAAACGTTGCAGCTACGGCATTACGGAAAAAGTTGGTGCATACCGGTGCTACGGTGCTTGTCTCGTGACCTCACCGATAATCTGACGCTTTTTAAGCAGCTACTGGCAACATTTGTGTCTGATGAAGTACGGCAGAGAAATGCAATACTGAAGTACGAGCACGAAATACGACAGCGCAACTCGTTGGTTCCACGGAACGAGCAATATGATGGGAGTCGAAAAAAATGTGTTGAGAGGCGATAAGACGTCGTTCAATTTGCCGCCGGATCTATCGATGGGACAATTCATGCTGGATCGGCTCTCAACATTCGGCAATCGTGTGGCTTCGGTAATTATTTTATCATTTACACTATTTTCTCTTAAACTCGGTGTGTCTGCAAAATTCGGTTTTTCAACTATTTCAGCGATAAAGTATTTCTCCGTTGATTGCTGAACACGAAAAAACTTTCGTTTGCGATAATTTTTTTTTATTCTGCACATGCAAAGTGGAGGAATTATTTTTCTACCTTTTATACGGGAAAAGGGTCGGAGCTACGATGCTCACTGCAGAGGCTTTTCCTATATTCACTCCCTCACGATGCATTACTCGATATTTATTCATTATAATTGAACTAAATTTCCTCGACAGTACCGACTTGAAAAAATACTGGAAAATAAAATATTTATATTCGAAAAACAATGTTAACCCTCCGTGGTCACCAATGCAACTTTGAGCTACAATTACTACAAGTTATTGGCGCGCGAGACGGTTGGCCTCCTCTCCAACGGTGCTTCAAGGGCCCGAAAAAAATATTTTTTTTAAAGATCGCTTCTTTGCTGATTTTTTTTGCCATTTTGAAAATTGGATAAAAATTATTTCCCTTGATATTCTTATTCGGAAAGGTTCAAACTAATATCCTGAATTTTTATGTGTCGTTCCGAACGATACTGGCAACGCGGCAAGCGTTTAAAAATCGGAAATGAAGGACGCATGAGTAGTTTTATTTTTAAACTCAAAGCTTTTGCTTTTGACATTTTTATGGGATATTTTTTTTTTTTTTAGATAAACGCAGAAACTGGGGAGAAAGTAACGTTCCAAGAAATTTTGGAACAGAGTTTACGACTAGCAGTTTTCTTGAGCAAAGAAGGATTGAAGGAAGACGACAGAATAGCGATATGCAGCGAGAACTGTTTGAACTTTATAATCCCAGTGTGTTCGGCAATGTTTTTGGGGGTGGCAAGCTGTCCGTTAAATCCAAGTTATTCCGTGAGAGAATTTATACACGCGTTGAGTATTTTGAAGCCGAAAATAATATTCGTCTCGACGTCTGCTGCCAAGATCTTGAGAAGTGTTGTGAGAAACTTGTCGTGGTCACCGAGGCTGGTTTCCATTGACGAAAAAAGGCTCATCGATGTGCCTCGAATGAAAGATTTAATTATGAAAAGTCATTTGCCACACTTGGCCGAATTCAAAGTTTGTAAAGTCGATGTGGCCGAACACGTCTTTGCTATTCTTTGCTCCAGCGGAACTACCGGACTGCCCAAAGGCGTCATGTTAACGGACAAAAATTTCATCACCATAACTTGCCAACTAATTGAAGCTGCTATGACGGACCAAAGTTTCAGCGACGAGGGTTTAACTCTTAAATTTTTACCCTTTTTCCATGCTTACGCTTTTGTCAGCCTCGTTACTCAGTACGTTTTTGGCGCTACTTCCGTCATCTTGTCTCGTTTTGAGCCTGAAAAGTTTTTGTCTACCGTACAAAAATACAAGATTCAGCAACTCATGCTCGTACCACCATTGATGGTGTTTCTTGCCAAAAGTCCTCTGATCGATCGCTACGATTTGTCCAGCATCAAACAAATATGGTAATTATTTTAAAACTAGAAATTTCCTGATCAATTCTTAAAACACATTTTTTTAGATTTATTATTATACTAGGCGTGCCTGCGGGCTTCGCCCCGCAGCACAGCTAGTTGGCGCTAAACGGTACAGCAAGTTTAATATGAAAAGTTAAAATTTTTATTCAAAATCTTTAAACTTTGATTTTACGAAAATCGCTACAACGTTTTTTTTTACAAACTGGCACTCCAGCTACCGCTCATTATTTTCGTTTTCGAATTATCTTTGAATTGGCAATTAGCGATTATTGATTTATCATCATTTTTTAGTTGCTTGTGAACTTCGAAAGTGAAAATGTGACGAAAAATTTGATTTTTTGGTTTGGGTTGCCAAAAAAAATAAATTATCGGAACGCAATACAGCCTAAAAGCTATTCTGATTCGCGTGCTTCATTCCTGTGAAAGATTCATCAAAATTGGTTCAGTCGTTTTTGCGTAAAAAGAGCACAAACACATTACTCGAACGAAATATCTGGATATTTTTGAATATAAAATTGACGTGAGTTAGGTGTGGGGCTGCTCCTCTATCAGAAAGCATTCGCGAAGCGGTCCGTCAGCGATTGAACAAGCCACACATAAAACAAGGCTATGGGTTAACCGAGACGACTTTGGGAGTTTTGAAGTCACCGGCTGCAGGCGATAAGCCTGGAAGTGTTGGAAAACTGAGTTCTGACACGTTCGGTAAGTAAAACGCTTCTTCTGGAAAGCACGAGTGAAAATTTGTTTTATTTTCTTGCACGAGGCTTCCAAATACTTTTTGTTCTTTCTTATGCCTAAAAATTCGTGTCCTGACAACTTCCATTCATTTTTCTAGCTAAAGTCGTATCAGTCGATGAGAATGCATCGAACAAACCGTTGGGTCCAAACGAGGAAGGAGAGCTTTGCTTCAAAGGAGATTTGATAATGAAAGGCTATTGCGGAGACGAGAAATCAACTTCAGCTGTAATCGACGAGGATGGCTGGCTGCACACCGGTGATATCGGTTATTACGATTCGGATGGATATTTTTATATCGTCGATCGATTGAAAGAGCTCATAAAGTACAAAGGGTTCCAAGTACCGCCTGCGGAACTCGAGGGAATATTGTTGACGCATCCAGAAGTCTTAGATGCTGCGGTTGTTGGAATTCCTGACGAAAGATCTGGGGAATTGCCATTAGGCTTTGTGGTGAGAAAACCAAAATCGAAAGTGACCGCTCAAGAAATCGTCAAATTTGTAAATGGTGAGGCATTTTTTTCTTTCAAGTGCAAAGTTTCGAATTTTCCATCGAAACAAAAATTTTGTTGCACAATTTGTATAATTCACGTCCGGGTAATTTGGGATCTTACGTTGCAGCTCAAATTTCTACTGAAAAATGGTTACGAGGAGGCGTGAGATTCATCGACGCTGTGCCAAAAACCGCTTCAGGAAAAATATTGCGACGTTTGCTCCGAGCCAAACTCAACTCAAAGCTTTGAGGTCCTGCTGCCTGAAAGCTCCTGATTGTTTGGTGCAGGTCTGATTTCCAGAGAAATTCATGGCAACAAGGGAAATGCCAACATTTTCTGTATATTCAATCGAATTCAAAGAAAAGGATTGCAACATTTTTCATTTCTCACAAAGTTTTCTGGAATAACGGGCAAATATTTACAGCCTGTGAAATAGAGAGAAAAAAAATGTTGAAACTTATTTCCAATCCAAATTTCAACGAAAGTTTATAAATTGAAATGCATTTTTACGAAACTTCACTATAAATTTCGTTCCCTATATACTTCAAAGATCGTGGTCAGTTACTTCGTTCGAAATATTAAAAATTTAATATCGCCTTCGGTCTTTAACGTTTTTCTAATTGATGAGAATTTTATGGTAAAAAAAAATCATGAGAATTCGAGTCTAGGATCGTGTTAGTTTGAAATATTTTCACATGATAAATTTATTTTCTGCGCAGTCGATGTAAACGAAAAAGGTGTGAAATTGACTATGGTAATTGTTGCTTGACTTGTTCGGGAATGCGTGAGACGTACCAGGAGTGAATTTCTCCGGGAGCTGTAGCCAAAACACCTCTGGAATTGGAGTGCGGGGTGTTTTCCTTATACGAATACAAATCTCCATAAAGATCGGTCAGTTTTCCACCAATCGCGTGAATAATCGCTTCTGGCGCGCAAGTGTCCCATCTTTTACATCCTGGACTGGCGAATACATACGCGTGAGCTTTACCCTCGAGAAGAAGTATCACCTGTAAATATTTATCGAAAATTCTAATCAAGTTAAATTGCGTGGTGCTTCCAAATTATCTACTTCTTCTTCCTTCTGCAATTATAATTTCTGAAATGTTTATTCATAGAAGAGAAGCCGGGGTACGTTGTTTTGAATGACGAATGTTGGAAAATTCACTTTTCAGAGATTTTTCCACAGTGAGGCGAAAAAGAATATTTTTTATCTTACAAATGTGTACTTTGTGAGCATGAGCATCGCTACAATGTTACGTATGCATACCAACTTCGTCATTGAGGATTAGAACGATGAAGACAAAAATTCATGACGGAAAATTCCGAAAGAACTGGAAACTATCGAGAAGTCACTGTGGACTGTAAAAAAGCTACAGACTTCCGGCATTTTTATTTGGCGAAGTTATGAAACGAAAGGAAATTACGTTCGATTGTTCGAGTTGATTTTTATTTTTTGTTTGGTCATCCAAGACGTGGGACGGCAATTTTATCAGGACCGATCAGGAGGAGGTAACGATTATCAAATTTATTCACCTTGTGACCTGCTCCGCCAACACGAAGCACTTCGTCCGGTTGCAGCGCGTCAAGAGCCGCTTGCACTGTTTTGTTTGAGTGCGATCTGCGAAATGTTAATTGTTAGGAAAATTTCATAGCGATCAGCGAAAAACTTCTCAAGAGTCATGCCGGCCAAGAAAAAATTGAATTAACTTTATAGCCTCGAGAAATTCGTACCTGGTCGTCGTTATTATACGTTTGCCTTCTGGCGGTGGAATCGTCTTGAAACCCCCAGTACCAACACCTTCGATACCCCATAAAGTTCGGCCCACGATACTGTCTTTTGCGTCCCTATAATACGGTTGATGAATAACTCCGCCAACCGCGCGATCACCGACCGCAACTCCCACCAGTACGGTTACGTGTTCCACGAGCCCTTGCGTGTATTCCGAAGTCCCTAGCGAAATTAAATGTTGAAAAACAAACGATTCCAAACTCGATTTTCATCTTTTTACTACAAAATTGTGTTTGTGCCCTTTTCACGCAAAAACCATTCAACCAATTTTGATGAATCTTTTACAGAAATGAAAATCATGAATCAGAATAGGTTTGAGGCTGTATGGCATTCCGATAATTTTTTTATTTTGGGAACCCGAACCAAAAAATCACATTTTTCATCATATTTCCCACTTTTAAAGTTCACAAGCAACTAAAAAATGATAATAAATCAAAAATGGCAAGTCACCAATTGAAAGATAATTCGATAACGAAGTAAAAAACAAAAAAAAGTTATAGCGATTTTCGTAAAATCAGAGTTTGAAGATTTTGAAATTTTTTTTTAACTTTCCATATCAAGCTAGCTGTACCCTTTATCGTCAACTAGGTGTACTGCGGGGCGAAGCCCGTAGACACGGCTTTAGGTGCATATTGGGTCAATTTCACCCAAGTCGGGTTTCAAATTTATTTTTTGACGAAAACGAAAATTAAATGACAAAAAATTCGTTGCCGTTAAATGCCAAACAAAATCGGTGACAGAAAATTGTTTGGGTCAACGACCCAGTCAAAGGGTTAAAAAGATCCTCTCAAAGTTCCGGCCTCGTACGTTCGAAACGGAAAAAAAAACAAACGTACTCCAAAGCTGGATGAGTAAGTGACAACAACTTCTTTCGGTATCAGGCAGAAGTTCTTTTTCCCCTTGACCTACTTTAGAACGGATGGAGCGATTTTTTAAAGAGAATTTACGTTTTCTATGGATTGAAATTATTTAAAGGAAAATTTGTTGAAAGAAATTGTACCAATTTGGAAAAACGGTGTAGTGAACATGTCAATGAAATTTTGACTGAATCGATGAAATGATTGTGAAGATTCATGGACTAAAGTTTTCGGTAAAAAGCTAATGATCCTTATTTTTTCCATAAAATTTGTACGCGTGGATTTGAACGTAACATCGTGAGTGGCTTTGGAGATCTTGATTTGAAAGAATAAATGGTGCGACTCACCATCGAGCGGATCGACCCAAACACAGACGTCCCTCGGCTCGATGTTTTCCAGATGTTTTGGCAATTTGAGTTTCAATATTTCCGGATCCATGTCTTTGATGATCCACTCTGAGGGTACCTCGCATTTGGAAGTACCTTCTTCCCCGATAATCGTAACATTGGGAAATTGTCGAGTGAGTGATTCTATAATGCACATTTGTGCTGAACGATCAGCTTCGGTTTGTAAATCGTTTTTTCCCTTTTCAACGATGTTCAATTCGCCTTTGCTGAGAACGTCGCGAATGATTTTTCCCGCGTGAGCACTGGCCATCACCGAGGATGCAACCAAACGCGTTAATAGTGGTGGACACTGTGCCATCTTCGATCCTCGCGCTGTTGACATACATTTCAAAATATTGTCGATCGAATTAGAAATATAGAGTAAAGAGCAAGTACAGACTTATACTCAATATCTTAGAAAATTAGCAAAAATGAAAGCTTCTAGACGATTTTTCGAAAAACTCAGATTTTCGTAAAAATCATAAAGTTTAAACCGTTCAACCGATATTTTCCAAATTCAATACCAATCTTCCTATTATGATACTCTACTTATAAAAAAAAATAGTAATAAATATTAAAAATAAATAATAAAAATAGAAAATTTTAAAATGCCGTAGAATTCGTATTTTTTTTTAGCAATTCCGACAAAATTCTCAGAGAATGAAGAGCTCGTATAGATTAACATCTGTGCAAAACGTAAGCCCTGTAGCTAAAATCGTTCTCGAGTTATAAACGTTTGCATTTTACAGTACCAGAACATACACACACACACACACATCCGGAAAATTTTATTTGATATGATTTTTCGATGTTTTGGGACATTAAACAAACGAAAAAGTTCACCGTCACAGCTTCGTCTATGAGGAAGCAAAATCTTCGAACCCACCTAGAAATAAAATCTACGATGCAGGAGTCCTAATGATCAACTACGTTATACGAACATCGAACCTAATGCCATAATAAGAAAATGTGACGAAGCGTGAAACCTGTCAAGGTTCAAGAGGTTTTGTCGTCTCGATACGAGTTTACGTAATCTGGCACAGCTCGTTCCTTGTTCCAGTGAAATCAAGGTCACATCGAAAAGGATAAATAGACAAATCGTACGAAATGTCATTGTGAAATCTATCGAATATTTGACGTGGAAATATTCATAAAAACATGATTTCGTTGCTAATTATCTGCGCGTAAAGATATCAACACGTGCTGAATGACGCGAATCTGATCTTTCTGTCACTCATATTGTCCACGTGCTCGATGTACGAAAAGGTTATTTTTGACAGCAGGTGAAGTTAAATCGCCGTTATTCGAATAAAGTTTGGAATATGTGCAATGTTTACGTTACCAATTTCTCGTAACTCATCCACGAAGCTTTGGGAATGTGACAGACTGAAAAGTCACGCGTTTCTGGAGCATCCAGTGGGACTCTGTTTTATCGAGCGAGTCAAGAATTTGCACTCAATAATATCGAGCACAAATAATTTTTCGGGGATACGGCGATATGTCGAATGATTTTATGAGCTCGAACTTTCGTTCGTTTTTGTTGATCAAATATCGCTTTCCTGTATATTAATTTTATAGAAAACTATCATTATTGCCTAATCATTCATCGCCGAATAGGTTTTTATCGTCGCGACAAAATGCGGAATGATGTTTGAGCGTCCTCTCGTGACTGGATCGTGAGCTGCAAAGAGAACTTCACCGTTTGCGCAACTCGATTTCGCAATGCACTAAATCTCGAGGGCTTCCTTCTCGTTCGTTTATTTTTTGTTTCCTGCATGTTCAGAGCGTGGTCCAGAGCGACTTCTGTTATTATTTATTTTTATTTATACGTCTGAAAATATAGGACACTGCTCGTACGGACTGTCAATTGAGGGAAACACGAGAGTTAATCGTTCGATGACGTTTTCAAGTTTTGTAGCGAAATGTCGAGAAAGCATTGAGGCAAACGTATTATCCTACAAAAACCAACAGAAAGAATGTGAAGAATGATGCTCCGCGCTCTTTCCCTTTGTGATTTTTTTGTTTGTAACCTGTATGATCAAGATTTCAGAAATAAAATCTTCACTCAAAATAATAAGTTGAATCGAAGTATCGGAAAAAATGAGTGTTAATAAAATAAAAAGTCTCAAACTCCAACGACGCAACGAGTCCGTCAACAAAATCGAAGGTAAATCCTTTTTTCTAACTTTTCGTCATTACAAACGAGTTGAAGTCACAGATTTGTTTTATCGTTCGTAAAACGTGACAAAAACGATGCAAATCCGTAAACAAAATATGAAAAAAAAAAAAACAGTCGTGAAATCTTGCTACAAAAATCTTTCATTGGCAGCAAATTCATCGCGGATATGCTCGATAATTGACCCTAGAACGGTAACATGGGGTAAAAAACGACCCCAAGCCACTTCAAATCCCTTTTTCCCTTCGTTCTCCGCTTTTTTTATCGTTTTACCGCATTCTGGCTAATTTTTTGGCCTGAAGTAAAACTGCCCAAGGCTCGCGTGATCCTGCATTGAAAAACGAAAAGAATGAGTCCAAGTTGAAGGCTTTTCGTTAAATTTTACCGAAGATATGAATTTTTCTAAATTGGGGTCATTTAGACCCCAGGTTACCGGAGTAGGTAAAAAAAAATAAGGTTACCATTCCAGGGTCAATAATCGTCCTCCTCTGCATGTGACAAGCTCATCAACTTTTACAATTTCAGTTGAATCTTGCTTTCTCGATTATTTATATGAAAATTCATTCTCAATCGAAATTGAATTGTTTCGCAGTGTGGAGCTACGAAAATTGATATTTTGTGGCATTTGTTTTTTTCAATTTTTTGTAACTCTGAGAAAACACTGAATTTCGCAAAGTAAATTTCTCTTGCAGTAAATTTTTTTTACCTTTTTTTATCCGTATTTTTGCTTACGATTAGAAACTGCTCGGTGGATTTATCAAAAGAGAGTTACGTTTGGGGAAATGTGTAATAGTTTATTGACCGTTTGACAGAGACTTCAATTTTGATTCCGGAGGAGGAAAAGCCAGAGCTAGCGGAGAAATGGTCCCGGCATCAAGAGACATTGACCCCGGTTCACAGCACGCCAAAGCGGTCGTCGGTAAAGGCGAGCGGGACGCAAGAGCAGATGGAAAATCATATGAGCCCGTTGCTGCTGCCTTGTACGCAAGAAGGAGGGAACGAAGTTGCTTGGGACTGGCAAAGTCCATTGGCAAAGTCCGGAACGTGTCGTAGAAGCAGAACGAACAATGAAAATGTTGCAACGCCAAAGCGAAAGACATTGTTGCACAAAAAACGTAACTCGAATTCGCCGCTGCTGTACAAACCGTCGAAAAGAAAATTTATGCAGAACGACAATCAGCAGGAACGGGTTGAGATGTTTACTGCAGAGATGAAGGCTCTTTCGGAGCAAATAAAAACTGTGCCAAAGGAGGAAGAGAATCGAATGGGAGAAATAGAGTCTGAAGAAAAAAGCGACGGCGGCGAAGACGAATTATTAATCGACATTGACATAGAAGATTTTGGGGAATGCGAGTCAAAGCCGATGCCACAGAAAGAGGCGACGAAGACACTTTGGAAAAAACCTGAGAGTCTCGTCGGGAAACCGAGTCTGGACGATCTTTTCGACGAATCGATCGAAGATTGCATGGTCAAGTGTAGCCAAGAAGTCGAGGAGAAACTGAGGCTGGAATCTCGTTCCGAAACCTCGAGAACAAACTCGTCCCGTGAAAACGACAGTTTCAAAGATTTCTCGTGGTATCAACACTCTTACAAAAGTTTTGCTGTTTCTAAGGAAAAGCCAAGCAAAGCAAATCAAGTTTTATCTTCGTCCAGGTCGACCGAGGGTAAAACTGCGAAAACAAAGTCCTCCGAAAAAAGTGAGTCCGTTAAATCGAACGGCGGTAAATCAACGACGAAAGAATCACAAAAAGCTTGTCATTCGAGTGCAAAATCAAAGAGCTCTTCGAGCGAGTGTGAAAAACCAAAAGCGACCATCGAGAGATGTGGAAATTCTTCGTCATCTTCACATTTGAATAGTAACAAAGAAACAGCTTCGGTTTCCAGGACAAACAACACAGTGGCAACAAAACAGAGTGAAATTTTCGAAATTCCTGATGACTCCTTCGACGAGGATTTCCTTGACGTTTGTTTCGAGGAGGTAGAAAATCCAACGGGCGAAAGAACGAGCGGGCTGAATGAATCGTCGAATCGTTACGGGAAATGTTACTCGAGTCCCCATTTGAACGCGCCATCGGATACCGGAGGCACAGCCAAATTCGTAGGAACAGCATCGAGGAAACTGCTGCTTCCGCCGCCCATCGAAGCTGCGACAAGCAATTCGAGACTGAAAAACGATCCGAAACTTTTTCCACGTACTACGAGCAACGAAAGTTTCGAATCCAGATCGACGAACGTCCAACAGTCTCAACCATCAGCGACCAACATATCGAGGAAGTTCTTCAAAACGAAGAGTTTCTCGACTTCGAATTGCGACGATCGCAGCCTGGATCGAAGCCAATTTCCCACAACGACGACCGTCACCAATTCCGCAACTTCGCACACTGTACATGGAAAGAATGGCAAAAGTCAATTTTGCCCAAAGAGCTCGTCAGTAAGTACAGAACAACAACAACAGCAACAACATCAACGACAACAACAGCACGATCAACAACAGCAAAATAAAAAATCGATTGATACATTTTCGAATAATGCATGGCCAAGAACAAACGGTGAACGTAATAATGGAATTAAACATTTCAACAGAAACGCGCCAAAAGACGATGGTAACAGATTGAATATAATAAGGGAGAGTGTACAGAAGCCTCACAACGGCGTTAATCACGGAGCGACTGGCTCGCAGTTGACGCAGATCTGTACGCCCGAGGAAATCGAGAGAAAACGACGAGAGGCTAAGATGAAGCTTGAGGCGAAGAGAAAGTTGCAAGCTCGTTCAAAATCCGCTGGAATACTAACCGATTTCACGAGCAACAAAGCACCTTTCAAAAGGTGAAGCAAGCAGGGAGGAAAATTGGATCCAAGCTCACTGGTTAGTTGAATTTTCATTCCAACGCTAAGAAAAACCGAGTAATCATCGTTTTTTCGATGCGGATGTTTGCTCATTGTTCGACGAGTCCAAGTTTCGCCTGAATCAGGTGACGAATCCTCTCCGGTAGTCAAATTCGTTTTTATAAGCAACAAATAATTCCAAAGTTGCCGCGACCGACTGAATTCTCAATTATTTTTGTACGTACTCGAAATTATCAAAAGACGAAGGAAGACCACAACGCACGATTCCACGTACCGACAAAATGCGAGTTTTCGACAGAAAAAAAAAACACTACCCGATCTTTTTATCTGACGATACTCGTCGTTTCTGATGAACGAACTTTCTTCAGTTTTTCTTGCATCGCTCGTCGTCCTCTTTTGAGGGGATACGATGAACCAATCTTTCCTAGGCTTTTCGGGCCTTCGTCTCTCGCCTCAATACCACGGATACTTCAGAAAATTTCAAAATATGAAATTTTCATGAAACGAACGTTCGTCGCATTTCAACGACTTAAACTTTCGTGACTTTCGACTTTCGTTTTTATTGTCATATATGTTATAATTCTGTTGATATGTTTAATAAATAGGTTTTGTTACTTTGCAAAGACAGTCTCACGACGAAGAGTCGTGTCGTAAGATCGTTGGCTCGGTGACTTGTCATTTTTATTTTATTTGTGGGTTTCGATTTTTTGATATTCATCCCCACAACTTATCCTCGAAATTTACCAACCAAAATGTCTCCCCATTAGATTTGACGTATTACTATCACAAAATTACTTTATTTAGGATTCTTTTAATTTTGCATGAACATTCTTGACACCAAAACCAACAATTTTCTCCTATGAAAAAATATTTTCCGACGTTACGAATTTGAGATATTTAATTTTTAACTTTTCCCATCTAAACGCTTGTAAATTGAAGCCTCTTTTCGTTTATGAGTTGCGAAGAAATGTGTTTAGGATTTTTATTTAAAAAATGCGGCTCATAGCCTTTCTGGGTATCTGCAAAAAAAATCCTAAATACATTTTTTTTGGTGATTTTTCAACGAAACGTGTGACGTCAATTTACAAGCGTTTAGATGGGGAAAATTAACCCTAAAATTATTCTGGCAAACTGGGGTCATAATGACCCGCCCAATTTTAAAAAATTCATATCTCCGGTGAAATTAAACGAAAAAGGTTCGACTTGGGCTCATTCTTTTCGTTTTTTCATGCAGGATCACGCGAGCCTGGGGCAATTTTGCTTGAAGTCAAAAAATTAATCAAGAATGCGGTAAAATGATAAAAAACGGGAGAACGGAGGGAAAAAGTGATTTAAAGTCGCTTGGGGTCGTTTTTGACTCCAGGTTACCGTTCTGGGGTTCAAAATTGGAAATTAAATATCTCAAATTCTAAACGTCTGAAAATTTATTTTCATAGGAAAAGTCTGTTAGTTTTGGTGCCAATAACGTTTATACAAAATTTTGAAAAAGCCCTAAATAAATTCATTTTGTGATAGTAATACCTCAAGCCAGTTGTTGAAAGAAAAAACAACGTTGAAATGGCCCGACGATAATGAGTTTCTGTCAAGAGGCAGGAAATAATAAACAAAATGCATGGAAATTTTATTTCAAACGCGTTGTTGATGCTTCGCGTGACTAGTATGTCAATGTTTACTTGATTTTCGATCCATACAACGAAGTATCATTTGCGAATATTCTTCGTTTTGAAACGAACGATGTTTCGTTTCGATTCCAACGCCGAAAAAAATTGACAATAATTTTTTCTCCCTCGTTCGTGATGCAATATGTTTTTTTTAAGAAGAATTACGTATCGATGGCGTCCCATTGCTTCAGTTTAGATCGTACTGATCGTAGTTTCCTCGATCGACTCAAGGCGGCGTTGAAAACATTAATGAAACTTTTAAAGTAGAACGTGCGCATATTTGGTCAGACAAGTACATGGCGAACTGCCAGACTGAAATCCTCGTTGTTTCTACGTATCGGTTGATATATGGCTGACCACATATCGCGGTTTTCACTGTTGGTAAACGAACAAAAGTCATGCGCCGGAAGATTCGTACGGACAATGTCACGAAGCTATTCGTTATCGCGTTCAGCATTGTTCGCCCCGGAAGGCACGAATAATCTCGCACAAAAATCTCATTTTTCAAGCCTCCGAGCGAACTCTAAATTTACGCGATAGATTTGTAAATTTATCGAGAAAAACAGTAGTCCATTTGGCAAAATGACGCTCCAAACTTTTTTTCGTACACGGCCTGACGTTTCCTTATTTTTTCAACCAAAAAAAATGTTGCCGGGACAAAAAAAAAGAGTGAAACGATTCGGAAGGAAATCGATAGGAAGAAAATTAATTATTCCATGATTTCATCACTACATAGTTTATTTATTTTATTGATTACCATTTTTTTAAATTATTTCATTATCCGTTTTGACAGTTTACCAACTGTCAAAACGCGATGTTTGGCGCAAATGATACGCGGTAGCTCGTCGACGTCGTTTCGAAATTTCGAAAACGTACTTCTCTCGATTCTCTACCGCGAATCTTAATAATAATAATAATATAAATAATAAAATATACTATAATTATAATATTTATTATATTAATAATATATTAAATAAAAAATAATAACAAGAAATATTATAATATAAAAAATAATATATTATTTATTATATTATTTATTACTAAATATTGCAGTCTTGGCTTTCGGTGATTGTCACTATGCAAAATATTAAGTTGTCGTTCTTAATAGTGCGCTGCGAAGGTATTTTTTGAAAGAATTTTTGAAAATTCGCTCAACACCTTGGCGCAGAGACAGAGATGATTTGGTCGATTGAATCGTTTGGACGATACTATTTCGTGTCCGAATCACACGAGAATTCTCGTGTTGGTTTTTTTTTTCTGGCGGAGGAATTGCGGTGAAAAAAAATTCACGTAGCGAGTTGTTAATTTAGTAAATGAATTTTTTACCGCAATAGAGAGTTCTCTCGACGTAACCCATTCGCCTTTTATTTTCCGTCCTGTTTTCAAGCCCTTGTTGGGTAATTTCGCTGGCCATATTGCATACGAAATGGTGATTCGCACAGAGACTCTTATCGGAGAATATGCGAGTAGTCACCACCCCCGCAAAACTACAGCCTTCTCTATTATGTTGCTTCGTCTCTGCATAATAACGCGAGAGCTTTTTGCACAGCCCCAACCCTTCGTCTGCTTGTTCTCCTCTTATATCTATTGTCTAAGGTTATAGCAATTGGCATGCATCGCACGAGACCAAAGACCTCGGCCTCGATCAACAATTTAAAGGGATGAAAAATAGCACATCCTTCGTGATAAATAAAACTTTTTATCATTTGGCCTTGTCGTAGACTCGGTAAGGATGATGAAAAAAAATCCACACGACATTCGACACTTGGTCTAAATATTTCGATGATTAAAATCGATTGCTCCAATTATCGACGGAGCTGAATGGCACGAAAATCTTGCGAATATCGTCCATCGAGGAAAGTGGAAAATTCGTAAAATGGAAATTGCTCCTCTCTGGCTGATGGAAAAAATGATATTGACGAGTCAGCAACTTGAATTTACTTTGAAAACGGGACAAATTTAGCGAGCATCGGATTATCCAAGGGGAAGATACGAGAAAAAAAAAATGATACGTCAGACGAAAATAATGAAAAAGTGAGTTTTCATGCAAAGTGGAAGCCGAAGGGGGAGGGTTTGAAGGAAATTGTGTGGCCGAAGAAAATCGAGAGGTAGGAAAGTCGGGCTATAATCGGTGGTCTCGCCTCGCAACGATACGAGCACAAGTGTACATCCAGTTCTTATACGTTGTATAGACGAAAAATATATGGCACGCTTGCGCACTGGTCTCTTGCCAACCCCTCCTGTCCTCACCCTTCGTCCGCGAATCAATATGGCACCAGGGGATGACGTCACATAAGATTTCTCGTTCGTGGTCTCATCGTTGGACATGGTTGTGCCACAAAACACATGAAAAGGTATCGAGCAAGAATAAGGATCGAAAGGATTTGTGCCTTTCCTCAGTTAAATAAGTTTATAGATGGCGAATTATGAAATAAATATCGAGTCGTAGAAAGAATGGCAGCAAAATAAATTAGGCCACGTCATGAGAAAGGAAAAACACGTATTTTTCTCATCATTCGTCGTTAATGATTCAATTAACAATACGAGGGCAAAAATGGCGTCAAAAATTATATTTCGAGGCAGGAAAAAAAAAAAAAATGATGAAAGAGATGAAATATCCAAACTATTGAGAATATGACAAAATCTTTGACGATCCTCGGGAGATGTTCAGATGAAATGACACAAAATTTCGACCGTCTTTTCGCTGAATTTTCACAGATGAATGTGGTTAATTGATCATTTCGCTCAAAGCCCGCGTTTGTCGGATTAAAAGGAAAAAAACGTCGATCTTGTTTGACGAAGGCACTTTGCGCGTTTGCTTTTGAGAATTTATGCACGAGAACTTGTTTTTCTTTTATTGAGCCATTAAAACTGGGGGCTTTCTTTTGCGACGGAGAGGAGGAGCTATGTGCAAGCTGGATGTCGGTGAATCCGGCTGACTGTACGTTTATTTCTCCACTTGTTTTTGGTTCATTCACGAATAAGGAGGAAGGAGGCGATGAGAAAGAGGCATGGAGCCGAGGGGAGGACTGGGCAGAGGATGAAAGCAGGTGATGGAGGTGGCGAGGCTGAAGGGTGGCGAGCGAGGGGTAAAACGAGAGTCTTTGGTTGGGTTGGCCAGACTTATACGAGAAGTGGAGGGTCTCGTACGATCAGTCGGTCTCGGACGAGCATGGGGACAACACGTGTGATCGTTGATCGAAAAACGCGAATTAACAAAAACTCATGCTCGACATTATCGTACAAAAAACTGGGGAGCTTTCACGACGTGAAAAATCCATCATCCGAGAACGATCTTGACGCAGCATTTTCTTTAAATTCGCTTTTTCGTTATAAATTGAGAAACAACGCGACTAAAAATTTCCATGTCGAAAAACCGCGTCAATTTATCAAAATGCAACAAAAATCAAGCCTCAAAGCTTTTGCTATATTTTTCGCTTTCGTACTGTTACAAGATGCCACCAAATTCCATCTCGGGGTCGATGCCAAGTCGGAAATATTCACTAACGCGTTTCTCGTCAAGATGAAAAATCCAGCTAGTAGAAATATTGCTGATCGCGTCGCTGCCAGGAATGGATTTGTTAATCTCGGATCGGTAAGCTCAAGAGATTTTATTCATCCTTTCATTTTCATTCTTTTTCGTATTACGAGAATATTTCGTTTGCGTCTCTTTTAATCCATATTCATCGGTCGATTGCTTTTATCCATCTTCCTCATTTTTCCATTATTATGGAAAACAAACTTCACGCTATCGTGATGGGAACGTTGTTTTTCTTATCGAGATTATCATCAGGGGATTTTAATATCCTAATGAAATTAAACACGCACTCAATTCATCATTTTTTCTTCCCATTGAGGGTCGAATCATGTTTTATTTTTATTTTAGCACAATTTCCAATTCAAGCGAGCGTTATTCAATTCTTATGTTTGGTCTCTACATATTTTCATCGTGTCGCTAACTCAAAATTGGGTGCACGAGAATTTCCTCAAACTCAAAACTCAACATTTTTATTTATCGTTGTGTTTATTTGAAATATAATCTGCGAGACTGCTAATATGTACGGAATTGAGTTTATTAGCAAACAGTTTTTGCACAAGGTCTGAATGGAAAATTGAAATAAAATTGAGAGAATGAAATGAAGTTGGAAAAGATTCTGTCCAAATATCATTTTTTCAATTTTAACATTTCGATAATTTCGATCCAACATGTGACGATAGAAATATTTATGCGCGGAGAATTAATTTGAAAAACCTGAACGTGACAATTTTTTTGGAGTTATTTCAATATTTTGTATTTGCCTGGTTTAAATAGTGAAACGAAATTAAGCAGTAAAGATGAATTTTCGAGTTTCTCATTAAAGTGGAATTATTGTTCAAACTCACTCAAATTGTGGATGAAAATTGGGAATTGTACAAAAACGCAAAGCGCGAATGCACGATGAGACCCGATAAAATTGCTCATCGATCGAGGACAGCTGTCGCGAGTAACGCACGCGGAATAGTTATGCAATGCGCGTTGTTCGCGGATAGGTCGGATCTGCGCCGTTGTTCGATTCACTCGCGAGGCGGGAGGAACATACACGCGACCGCTATCAATGACCTGATAGCCATTCGGTCACAGACCTGCGGCTGTTTCTCATTGTAGACAGAAACACATTTTTTTTTCATAAATCAATACCGTCTTGGCCGAACAGCATTTCGGAATATCTTTCGATTCGTTCGGAGCAGTTCATATAAAACTTGAAGGACACGATCATCAATCTCTATACAAAATTGTAATTCTACAAAATTGTTTTTGTGCCTTTTTCACGCAACAACCACTGAATCAATTTTGATGAATCTTTCACAGGATGAAGCTCATGAATCAGAATAGATTTGAGACTGTTATTGCATTCCGATAATTTTTTGTTTTTGGGAACCCGAACCAAAAAATCACGTTTTTCGTAATATTTTCCACTTTCAAAGTTCACAAGCAACTAAAAAATGCCAATAAATCAAAAACTGCTAATTACCAATTCAAAGATAATTCTAAAACGAAGATAACGAGCAGTAGCTGGAGTGCCAGTTTATAGAAAAAAAAAGTTATGGTGATTTTCGTAAAATCAAAGTTCAAAGATTTTGAAAAAGAATTTTTAATTTTTCACATGCTAGCGCCAAATAGATGTGCTGCGGGGCGCAGCCCGTAGGCACGGCTAATACATTCGAAAAGGGTAGTTGACTGGGTCGACATTGACTTAATTATGACAATGAAAAATGTTTACCTTAACCGAATTCACTTGCGAGCTTTCTCATTTCCTTCAAGCTGTTTCTGGCCTGGAGATATCTTCCTTCGAAGATTTCGCAGTTTTGCATGTTATTATTTAAAAGAGCATTCCAAAAATTCTCATTTTTCACGGTAACTTTAAAGCTATACGAGGAAATATTTCCCTGTCTTTACTTTTAAAGTTTCATAGTTGCCGCGTCGATGAAAAAAAAGATAAAAACTTTTTTTCAACGTGCAACCTTTTTTTATTCAGCCATCGCGACCGATAAGCCTCTCTCTGTCGATCGACAGCGAGTTTTTTGTTTCATCGCGAAGAGTTAATTTTCATTCACGAGCGAAATGATTCGGATGTCGTTAATGAGCAATCTTCCGCCACCTTAGATTTGTTCTCGACAACATCCAATTTTATACCGTGATCGGAAGTAAGCGAGAGACCGTAAAAAACGATCGAGAGAGAAACAAAGGACTCGGGCTCCAAGAAATGATAACGGATTATGGGGATAAAATATTAACTATACGCTCGACTTTTTAATTAACGCACATCCAGCGTTCCTTTTGTCTTGAAATAACCGAGATAATGAACCAACCCGTCGGCTATACAGACTGCTATAAAAATCTACAATAGTATTGCATTTTTCTGAATATTGTAAAAAGGCTGTATGTGCGATTTTTAACCCTCCGTGGTCACACGTTCTAGAGAAATAACGCGCTGGTTACACGGGGTCGGAATGACCCCAGCCATGTTTAAACGCTTGCCGCGCTGCCGGTATCGATCCGAACGACACATAAAAATTCAGGATATTAGTTTGAACCTTTCCGAATAAGAATATCGAGAGAAATTTTTTAAATCTATTTTCAAAATGGCAAAAAAAAATCAGCAAAGAAGCAATGTGTGAAAAAAAAAAATTTCGGGTACCCAAAGCACCGTTGAAAAGGAGGCCAACCGTCTCGAGCGCCAATAACTTGTAGTAATTGCAGCTCAATGTTGTGCTCGGGGTCATTTTGACCCCTGGTGACCACGGAGGGTTAATGATCAAGATTTTTTAAGAGCTCGAAATCGTTTATGGAGCAAGAGGGAAAAAGGTGCGGTGAAAACAGCTGTGACACCGAAGGTTTCAAAAAGGAATGACGATTGCCACGCAGTTTTGGAAAAGCTTGTAGAACGAAGTGGCTGGTTGCATGAATTTGCTTGATTCGTAGAATAAAAAAGCCATTCGTTGAAGGCCATTGAACAAGAAACAATGAATTTATGGATGAGGATAATAACATTTTCATCCCTAAAAAGATTGAGCCTGCATGTTTGGTCAATCATCCTGATGTTGTTTTTCACATGGTTCAACATTCCACCTACGCTCTGATGTATTTATTCATTCCGTAGCGTCATTATTCATCGGGTTACTACGAGAGACGATCCTTTGTGAAAAGATTTGTTTTTATGGCTTTAAGATTCCTCACTCGTTTTAATCCGTCAGACTATTCCGAAATGAAACGAAAATAAATTCGACATACCTGTAGAGAAAGAATCGCAGCTGCTTAATCATCGAGCATTGTTCATGGTGTAACAAAATACTTCAGCACTTTTTATTTTGCAGTTAATATTCTTATATTTTTTACCAACTGGATAGAAAGCTTAATTTTGACGTTGCTAGATTTATGAAGGAAAGGCTTGTTGCCAGGATCGTAAATGGATTAAAATACATGTGTACGGACAACAAATACGTGCAGCCAACATTTTAGGATGCATTCTTTCACCACGTGACTGCAAACTCAGAATGTTTTTTTTTTCCTTTCCTCATATCTTTGCCTTCACCCTATTCGTGGTCGTGGATGCTTGGAATTGAATCAGCTTTGATACTCTTCTCATTTATCTTTTGCCATTAATTCTCAACATGTTTTCCCGAGCATTTCGCACACTGGATGAGTGATTGATGGGCCTTAGGATTTCAAATTTTCCTGAACATTGTTTCAAAATAATCATCGCATAATAATAAATCAGGACTTGTCCGGAGCTCCACTTTTGATTGAGGGAAATAAATATTTTCAAAAATAGTATCGTTTCCATCTCCGATTACGAAGATGGTTCTTTCGATTTTGATAATCAATCTGATAATTTTAGCATGCGCTTAATTTAACTTTCTTGTTTATTGTAACGACCGAACATTTCTTCGTGGGAGTGATGGAAAAAGTAGAGATAAAGTCAGACAGGTCACTCGACGTATAATAAATGTATGAAGTTGGCCAACTTGTTTCGCACCCGATCCACTTTAAACTCGATATTATTCGTGCATGGACGAGCTTATGAATGATTTGTTATTCCATATATTACTGAATATTAATGCCTCGTTACGATCTTATTAAAATAATAACAGTCGGTACTAGCCGATTGATTATTTACAAGAGAATAACTCCTGAAAGCTCGCTAAGCATCAAACAAACGTGTATGAGTCAGACAAATAATTTCGGGCGATGTCAATTGTTCCAAGGACGAATGAGAATTGCTCTCATAAGCAAAATGAAACACGAGCGAATCATATTGTTTGTACAATCCTTCGGTTTTTAATTGAGCATTCCATGAAGAATTTTAGCTGGACGTGTTGTATGCAGAAAGGTGAAAGCGTAACGTACGTAATCACGTTTCATGGCAAGTGACTCTCGATTACGTGCAATTATGATCGAGAGAAGCAAAAGCATCGGTCGAATGGGGTTAGTGCATCCTCGCACTCTTGCTATATGCTCTCAACCTATATCATAAATCACAACGTAATCACTGCCTGATATAATGAGATACTCTCGCATGCTCATCCACCAACCGACAAATCCAAACGCTCATCGCTATAACTGATCCATAAAATTGCCATAAACTATAAACGTAATAATAAATTGAGCATTGGTGTGAGTTCTCCGCACACACTGTCTCGTCCACACCATAAATCTTTCCATCCAATCGTCTGCGCTATAGAAAATTATAATACATCATTGTTTTTGTGATAAACAATTGAGTGGGAGAATGTACTCTGGATATAAAGGATTTTTTTGAAAAGGTAAACGTGGACCGGATTGTGTCAGTTCTGTGTTCATGTAAAAAAAAAGATTTTGCAATACGTTGAATACGTATCCTTGGTTGTTTTCTCCGATCGTGGACTTTGACCTTTTTGGCTTTCTCATAGAGGAAACTATGTGACGGTCAACTTTTTTTTCAGTTTTCAATGTCAATGTTCTTGAAATGTCCCAAAACAGCGTGTGTATGTTCTGGCACTGTAAAATTCAAACGTTTATAACTCCAGAGGGGTTTGAGTTACAGGGCTCCAGTTTTGCACAGATGTTAATCTGTATAAGCACTGCATGCTCTAAGAATTTTTTCGGAATTGCTAAAAAAATACGAATTCTATGGCATTTTGAAATTTTCAAAAAAAGTCTATCACCGCTCTGACTTCCGCAAATTTTAAGATTTATTACTATTTTTTTTTTATGAATAGAGTATCATAATAAGAAGGTTGGTATAGAATTTGGGAAATATCGGTTGAACGGTTAAAATTTTATGATTTTTCGAATTTTACGAAATTCTGAGTTTTTCGAAAAATCGTCTAATCGCTTTAATTTTTGCAATTTTTTTTTTCATTTGCTCTAGATTTTTAGTTGCATAGGGAAAAAACTTAAGTTTCTTTTCACACATACGTGGGATTTGAATATTTTCACGGAGGATTGCCGATCAAAGCTGGGCGTGAAAATTCGCATGAAATTTCTCAACCTGCCACTAATTATAGCTGGAAATTTGGTTTCTTGAGATTTCAGCTACTTTTAATTAGACGGGGAATATATACATATTTATAGATAATCGTGTAAACGCTGCGGTGTATAACGTGCCAATAATTTTCGGGCTTCTAAATTTTTTGGCACGTTTTCAAAGCTCGAGTAGCACACCGCCCCCGAATTCCTGCTCCACCCTTTTCGAGAGTTACATAAAAAGAAAAAAGCAAGCGTGTTCGAACATTGGCTTGGAAGGAAAAAGTTGTTTGGAGCCAAGTGAAATATGAAATGTGGCTGAGGGATGAAAGAGGGCGGGGTGGCGAAAGAGGAAAAAGTTAAATGGTTTTGGCTGGTTTTGGCACTCGGAGATTAATCGAGTAGAACATCCAGGCAAACGAATGCTCCGGCAATCGTAGAATTCCTAGTAAAATATCGACAAAAAAATGCATTTAGAATCTTATTTAGAGTCGGCCCAAGAACATGAGCCAACTACATAACCGTTTTCCACATTGAAAAATCGTCTCATTGTTGCTTCAATTATCGTCAGGGAAAAAAATGATTTTTCAATTGACACGAGCGCCACGAAACACTATTTTACTCTTCACTCATCGATCTGTCAATCACACGACTTTGCAATCAGACAGAAAGCTCTCTTCCCCTCTCATAGCATTTGCAGTTACGTGGTGATAGGTCAAATGCTCGAGAAGCCAATCAGGTGCGCGCGGGGAAAAGCCGTAGAGACTGAACCTTTGCTTCCTCACCGACATCGCTGACCCATCCATCTCTGCCTAACGTTTCATTTTATTTTCCAATAATACCCTCAACCTGAACATGAAAGCTATCGAAATATCACTTATATTTCAATGTTTATTCCAATTCGATGGTGCCTCCATGCATGGGTGAGGCTTTTCAAACGTTTTTTTTGGCAAATGATTGTGGGATAAACTTTGGCTGCACCCCCATAAAAAGGGAAAGAAACTGGGGCAGGAGGAAGAAGAGAAAATATCGAAGAGCTCTATTCTCGAAACAGCAGCAGCCCCAGCCCTGCATCACCCGTTTAAATATGAAACTGCCTGCACGGTCTGTCTGTTCCTCGATTTGTACCTGTTGTGAAACCGGAAGGAGTCACAGACTCCTGTTCCCTAACCAATACAGATCTATCAAATTTCAGCGCTATGCAAGGGAAATTCCAGCCTCGGACGTTGGAAAAATAGAGCTCCGAGAGTATAATATTCTCGAGATCGTACGTACGACAATGTACACAATAAATACAATGGAACGATCCTTGTCCTCGAGCTTATATTTGCTTTCGAGTTACGTGCTAAAGCACTGCTTCATTTTTTTTTTCTATGTAGAACCTTGTCCGTTTTAATTCATCTTCAATGTTATGTAAGCGTGTTGTGCTTCGAAAATCCACAAGCTTTAGAGCCGCGGCACAGTCCCGAGGCGTCTTTTGTGGCCCTTTCTCATTTTCATCTTTTGCCTTTGTCAGGCGCATTCCTCGCCGTTTCCCTTTAACTGTTTATATCGAATTATTTGGAATTTAGACGAATGCTCCGCACAATCAACAAGTCGAGTCTCGAATCTGCGTCAGATCACGTATTAGCTGCTATTTAATGTGTCAATCGCAGTGATACTATAAATTACATTCCATAAAAATAATTGTTTCCAGTTGCAAATTACCGCGAGTATTCCATACCCATGGTGCAAACGGTAAGATAATCTGACGCGGTAGGACAATTGCAAGAGTAAATGTATGTATACAAAAATTTTGATTTTGATTCGTGGCGGCCAAGTTGAGAGACTTGGAGACAAAACTCCAACGATTTCTTCCTCGAAATTTCTCTGGGTAAAAATTGGAAATTTTTTGTTGTTATGGCCTCATTACCTTAAAATTATGGAAATTTCGATCGATGAGTGAAAAGTTTAAGACGCAGTTGTTGTCGGTGTTGAATCGTGGGGTTTTCTAGGAGATTAATCTTGAACAGATATATTTTTATCACGTTTATTTGACGAATGACGGTTAGACTCTTCTTTTCTCGCACACTCGTCACTCTCGTCTCCCAACCACGACTGACAAAAATGGTAGCGGCGCTTCGGTCGTTTTCTTTCCAATTCTGCCAACCGTAAACTTTTGATTTTACAACGGATTTTCTTACGACTATGAACATTCCGCCTCCCTTGAAATAATAAAATTTTTTCAATAATAAGCTCTCTTTTGTGTTTTGATTGTAGAGTAATTTAGACTAAGCATATAAGAAGGAATGAACAGAAACAAAATTAATTAGGTAGATGGATCAAAGTTAATAAGATAAATCGATGGATGGATTAAAATTTTGAACTTGATACGGCTTAGCCCCTTTCTTCAAGGACACAGCTGCTCGTGCGTCGGAATAGGGCACAGATTTCGAACGGCTCTCTTGAATGAACCGTTTTTGGTTCGTACAGTGGCGACTCGTACGATGCCGTCCGATCCGGGAAAAAGCTCGATGACTCGGCCAAGTACCCAGTGAAGAGGCGGCACGTTGTCTTCTTTGAGCAACACGAGTGTGTTGAGCTCGACATTTTCTCCATCCTTGCTCCATTTGCTTCTTTTTTGAAGCTCCTGCAAATACTCAGTTTGCCATCGTCGCCAGAAGATTTGACGACGTTTTTGCAGATGCTCCCATCGGGACAAGCGATTGTCTGGCGTCTCCTGAAGATCGTGCTGAGCCGGCTGCACGAGCGGCTCGCCAATAAGAAAATGCGACGGTGTTAGAACCGAGAGATCGGCGGGGTCGTTTGACAACGGCGTCAGAGGGCGAGAGTTCAAAATCGCCTCTACTTCGGTTAAAAGTGTGTTGTATTCTTCGTAAGTGAGGATTAATCCCCGTGTCATCGTGTAGAGATGCTTCTTCGTGACCTTTACCGCCGCCTCCCATAAGCCGCCGAAATTCGGAGCTCGGGGCGGAATAAAATTCCACTGCACATGCTGATTTGCGAGCGTAGCCGCAATCTCTGTTTTTTCTTTCTCGAGGAACTCGTAAATTTCTTTGAGCTCCCGAGCCGCTCCCACGAAGTTCGTGGCGTTGTCCGAAAAGAGCTGAGAACAGATGCCCCGTCGGGCCGTAAAGCGTCGTAATGCGGCCAAGAAAGCCTCGGTAGTTAATTCGGTGACTAGTTCCACATGCACAGCTTTCGTGCTGAAACAGGTGAAAATTGCGATGTATCCTTTGGTGATGTGTATTCTTCCCCTGCGACGACTCTCTCGAACTTGTATCGGGCCAGCGTAGTCGATTCCCGTTGTGACAAACGGTCTAACGAACCCACAAACTCGTTTTGCTGGTAAATCGCCCATTTTTACCTCCGGAAAACTCGGACGGTAACGATAGCAGGGAAGGCATGCCTTTGTAACCTTTTGAGCCTCTCTTCGCCCACTCAAAGGCCAGAATTTGTGTCGTACCGAGTGCAACAATTGCATCGGAGGACAATGATGCAAGCGTAAGTGTTCGTCCTTCATTATTAAATTCGTGACGAAATGTTTAGCCGGGAGAATTATCTGATGTTTTTCATCCTCTGATAATTCTGAATTTCGGAGTCTTCCGCCGACGCGCAGCAAACCTTCACCGTCCAGGACGGGATCCAACGCTCGGAGGGGGCTCTTACGATCGATTGCCTTGCCGTTGACGAGATCGTTAATCTCTCGCCCGAATGTTTCATGCTGTACCATTTTTGCTATTGTTTTTTCCGCTTTTTCCAACTCTCCTACAGTGAGGGCATGATTTTTTCTCGGATCCTGCGTATGGCTTCTCCAGCGCAGGCAGTAGGCGAGCACTCGTTTCAACTTGCGATATGACGAGAACTTTGCAAGAATGCTCAATGAGGTTGTTGCTATCAAAGTGACCGTTGTTTGTTTCAACTCCGGCAACGTTGTTTCCGGCCCTTTCATGTTTTCAGGCCAAGGATTCTTCTGCGTTATCCAGGATGGTCCATGCCACCAAAGTTTGTCTTCGATCAATCGATCGACCGTGATGCCCCTCGACAACATGTCCGCCGGGTTATCTTCGGAAGGAACATGGTGCCACGTCGTTTCTTTGGTGAGAGCTTGGATTTTCGAGATGCGATTCGCCACGAAAGTTTTAAGAACATTCGGTGGTGTCTTGAGCCAACCAAGAACGATGGTACTGTCGCTCCATAGTTTTACGTTTGTGAGGCGTTCTCCATACGCCGCTGTTGCCATTTTATAAAGTTTGGCGAGAAGGAGCGCAGCTTCCAGCTCCAAACGCGGCATCGAAATTGTTTTTAGCGGTGCGACCTTAGATTTGGAACAGATTAAACGGGAGTAACAGTTTCCTTCCTTGTCTCTACTCACCGCGTACAAGCAGGCTCCGAAGGCCTTTTCCGAGGCATCCCCGAATCCGAACAGCTCGAATTTTTCAGATGCATTTCCTGGTACGACGTTTCTTGCGAGACGTAACTCATTTACTCTGGAGAGAGAAGTGTAGTAACTCTCCCAAGCGGCACGTGATTCATCGGGGAGGCTCTGGTCCCACTCGATCTCCAGCAGCCATAGTCGTTGCATGATGATTTTTCCGTTTATTAGCAACGGAGCTATCAACCCAAGCGGGTCGAATACTTGAGCGATTTTTGATAGAACGCTGCGTTTTGTGACTGCGTCATTTTCTTCGATCTTGATGCGATATTGTAAATAGTCTTCCTCGGCGTTCCAGAGTAAGCCCAACGTTTTTAATGGTCCTTCTTTATCCAACGTCAGCAGCTTATCCGTTTTACAAGCCTCGGCAAGATGCTCCAGTATGCGAGAATCGTTCGCTCTCCATTTCCGAAGTTGGAATTTTCCTCGTCGTAACAACTCGGATAATTGTTTTTGAAGCTCGACAGCTTCGTCAACCGTTCTTGCTCCAGTCAGGACGTCGTCCATATAACAATCTTCATTGATAACTCTTGCTGCGTCCTCCAAATCTCTTGCTTCTGCTGCCAATTCTCTGAAGCATCGGATGGCGAGAAACGGAGCACATGTCGTGCCATACGTCACGGTATTTAAGTCGTACAATTTGACAGTTTCTTGCGGATCTTTCCGCCAGTATATGCGCTGTAAGGCTCGATCTTGTTCGTCTACGACGATTTGTCGATACATCATTGCTACGTCGGCAGTCATGACGTATGCATGCGTTCGAAATCTCAGAATTATATCTACCAAATCCCGTTGCAAATTTGGCCCAGGGAAAAGTTTGTCGTTCAGTGAAGTACCGAGTGTCGTTTTTGCGGATGCGTCAAACACAACACGCAATTTTGTCGTCAGGCTGTCTGGTCGTACGATTGCCTGATGAGGAAGCACGTAGCCCGTTGATTGTTGAGTTTCGCTGTCTTTGGACATCGACATATGACCTTGTTGCAAGTAATCGTCCATGAATTTGACGTAGTTTCTTCGGCACAAGAAGTGACCACCGTTGCTGTCTCTTCTTCTGCGTCTTTTGTTTTCGCCTGTGACTCCATTTCTCTATGTAATAGAGTGTTATGACGCATTTGACATTTTCTGCACGACCCTGATCGGCAGTTTTTCGCGAAATGCCCTTCTCCGAGGCAATTAGCGCACAGTCGTTTTTTCACGACCTCCTTTTTTCTGTCTTCCGGCGTGAGCTTTAATAACTCTTCGCATTTGTAGATCCCATGTGAATCTTTCCCGCAGAATTTACAGTCTTGCGATGTGACGGCGAGAGAAACTCTTCTCTCATTTTTCTTCTTGTCAGGCGGCTTCGGATTTGTTGTTTTTTCCTTTCCTTGGTTGAGTACCCTGAGTGTATTGCAACGTTCAGTGAGAAATTTCAAAAATTCGTCCATCGTTGGCATATTTTCAGCTGTACGATTTTTTATCGCATCCTGCCAATCTCGTTGTTCGACAAAATCCAGTGTTTTCTTCGCCAAATGAAGAATCAGCGTTTCCCAGTGATTTACGGGCTGACCAAGTGACTGAAGCGACGTCATGTGTGTCCGAATGTGCCAAACGAACTGTCTGATTGAATCGGCTTTGTTTTCTTTTGTAATAGCTGGAAATCTCAAGAGTTCGTCGAGATGGCTCTCGATGATAATTATTTTATTATCGTAAGTGTCTTTCAAAAGTCGCCACGCATGCTGATAATTTTCTGCGGATATTTTGAATCCTTGGATTGCTGCGAGAGCTTCACCTTTTAGCAAACCAACGAGATATTGATGTTTTTGCATGTTTGTTAAGTCTCGATCTTCGTGGATTGTTGTTTCGAAGCTATTTTTGAAAAACATCCATTTTGTAAACTCACCGTTAAATTCCGGGAGCCTGATTTCTGGTAGTTTCGGCCGATGCCTTTGATTTTCACGAGCTTGTGGTGGCGCGTTGTGTATTTCTGCCTGAACATTCATATTCCCCATTGCTTGTGCGATTCGATCACGTTCGAGTATTTCTTGGGCCATTCCTGCCGCCCTGTAATAATTTTCTTCAAAAACCTCTCTTTCCGCTTCACCGTCTTCTTGTTGTCGTTGAAATTCCTCCTCGGTGTTCGTCTGCCTAGACTCAATCTTTGTCTGTACTTCTTCGAAACTCGACCAACATTCCTGAAGTTTAGCAAGTCTAACTTGCGCCTCCGCTACTGTCTTTTCACCTGGCGATTCGAAAAAAGTTATAATACGAGTAACTTTTCCTTTTATTTTTGCGCGCTGCTGTTTTATCGCCTTGAGCTCCGCCATTTTATTTGACGTTATCGATAGGAATATCGACCGACGAATATGAGGCTATTTTCGATCCTCTTTATCGATATTTTGCCCCACGTTGTATTACGTGTGCTTTTTGTATGATCGAGAGAGTGAGACGCCCCTCGTCATGCCATGTGCGAGAGAGAGATCTTTCGTTTTTCGTGTCGCCAGCGCCACTCGATTGTCTTAACGTACACTTACTTGTTTTGAACGAAATGCTTGTCGCGTTGTTGTGAAAACGAGCGAGAGACACCCTGGGTCTTCTCGTTGTGTACGCACTAACCTTGAAATTTGAAAAATGCTGTGTGTCGTTCCGTGTGAACGAGCGAGACACCTTGTGTCTTCTCGGCATGCGCGCGCAACCCTTCGAACTCGAGAGAGATGCCCTGCGCCTCTTACCGTTTGATAGAGAGAGAAAAATGGACGTTTCTCGTCTTACGGCTTGCGAGACAATGAGATGATTCCCACTTCTCTACGTAATTTGACTAAACGCTTTTCCCTCGATAACCTAATTTGTCACTTATTGTCTATTATAAACCACTTTGTGTCTTTTATAACGCACTTTTAGTCTCGTGAATAATTGTTCCTGCGTATTTTTCACCGGTCGAATTGTCCGTTACGCCGGCCGGCGCCGAAAAACACGATGTCTTTATTCACTTGTTTCACAAACACTTTTGTAACACTAACTCTTTTCTCTTTACGTGTGTTCTGCTTTTATGTTGGGTGCCAATGTTGAATCGTGGGGTTTTCTAGGAGATTAATCTTGAACAGATATATTTTTATCACGTTTATTCGACGAATGACGGTTAGACTCTTCTTTTCTCGCACACTCGTCACTCTCGTCTCCCAACCACGACTGACAAAAATGGTAGCGGCGCTTCGGTCGTTTTCTTTCCAATTCTGCCAACCGTAAACTTTTGATTTTACAACGGATTTTCTTACGACTATGAACAGTCGGTCTATAATTAATCCTTCATTGTCACACGTTCTAAAAATAACACGCGGGTCATACGGGGTCAGAATGACCCAGACGGTGTAAAACCAATTTATCGCCTTCCAAAGCGAGTGGGGTTGATAACACACTCAATGACTATTACGTCATCATCTGGAGGTGTGACTATTAAGGGTTAAACGCTTGCCGTGTTGCCAGTATCGTTCCGAACGATACATGAAAATTCAAGATATTAGTTTGAACCTTTCCGAATAAGGATATCGAGAGAGACATTTTTTATTCAATTTTCAAAATCGCAAAGAAAAATCAGCAAAGACGCAATGCGTTGGAGAGGAGGGCAACCCTCTCGAGCCCCAATAACTTGTAGTAATTCTAGCTCAAAGTTGCACTTGGGGTCATTTTGACCCCTGGTGACCACGAAGGGTTATTACGTCAGCCGTACAGGTTTTCGGAATCGCTGGGTTTATCCTGTGAATGGAAATATCCTGTGAACAGCCGAATGGCTTACGATATAGGCAGCAGAAAATGTTCCAAATAAAATATCGATTTTCGTCGAAGCGTTATTAGCCGGTTGCGACAAATTTGGCTAGTAACACTTTGAGATAACGCACATAAGCAGAGTCAGGAATGACGTCATGGCTGTGTGGCTACGCATGGTTTCTCGTGTCACCCGTCGGACGGATTTCCGACTTGGCAGGACCCGTAATTAATTTCACGCTGACGCGAAAACTCGATTATCTTGGATGTTCGTAGAAAATCAATATTGGATGTACGAACTAATAACTTTGAGATAAGAACCGGAAATTTCATACAGAATTCTGCTGGTCGTGCATTGAAAATATTGAATAATTGAAAAAATTCTGCTTTTGCACCTAATTTCGTAATGTGGCGTGACAAAATTCCCTTCATTTACATTTTTGTCACATTTTTGCTGCTCCAATAAATTTTTTTCTGTTCTTTCCACTTTACTATCCTTGTTCCTACTCTTGAGAGACTTTCCCAAAGCCACTGTTTTCGAATGAATTTCGAAATTGCATTTGCAAAAGACCAACGTGAAGCTCAGTTCGTTAACGCTACAATAAAAAATTCAGGAAAGTTGATTTTCGATCACTCATTGATATGCCAATCGACGCATGGCTGAGCGGTCACCTTATCGAGTATTATAACCTCGTCCGAGGCTGGTCAATCTCGGTAATCGCCGAAGTCACGCCCTCGCCGTGCACCTGTCGCTGTCGATGTGCACATTGCTTTTCGTTTCAATTTCAACTAGATTCTAGACACTCGATCAATTTGTTGTCATCGAGTCAACATATATATAAATGTGTATCGGACATGTCAGAAGTCAAGGATGCTCCCAGTTTAATTTAATATTACACAGCTTCTGCTGCTGGAGACGAAATTTCTTAACGCTTGAATATACAGACCTCCTCGTCGAAACTTTGCTCGTTAAATTCTGCTGTCACTTGTTCGCATCAGACAAAATTCCTTTCCAAAGTTTGGACTAAGAAAACTTTAAGAGATTTTCAAACATATTCCTTCTTGTAACTAATATTTTTATTTGCTAATCAGAAACTACAAATGATTCATAAAATAAATAACGTCTCGGATATCCTTGAAGATTAAATAGCATTTCAATAATAATAAATTTAATAATAATATTAATTGATTATTATTTAATAATGATAATAAAATTAAACAAATAATAATCATAAAAATAAAAAATAAAAAATAGAATATGAAGAAGATTAAAAAGCATAGAAAAAGAAATAGAAATTATTCCCGAATAATTGTACTTCCGTCTCGATAGCTCGTTATTTGTTTATGGACAGGGGTTTTCCGTCGCATTGAAGCGACGAGAGCGTTCTGACGAGGAGTGTAAAAAATGAAAATTAACGATACTTCGAAGGTTTGTTTTTTCGTCTTTTTAAGGGATTTGTTTTCATTGTCATATGGCTTTGTAATAAATCGTCGCCCACATTCGCATTAGCCTGTGAAGTGCTACAACGTTGACCTTTATACACGCGAATTATCATACGTGCGCCTTTTACGTAGACGCAGTGAAAATGGTAAAAACGAGAGTTTATAAAACCATTAGGTGAACGAAGCGTTGAGAAAAAAGTTTCCACATTTTCCGAGGCTGCTGACCTCATTTTTTTACCGTTTGCAACAACGGGGCCCTGACAACTATTACGGCCCGCATTTTTTTTTTTTTTCACGTAACATCTGTCTCGACTCGTGTCACGGTAACGGCACGGTAACTACTCGCGTAATGATTTTTTTTCAACTTCCGTTTACGTGAATTTTTAAAGGACCTTTATTTTCCTTGCAGACTATCAAGATTCATGTTTAATCTTGTTTAGTTGATTTTATTTTTGACTCAATGCTTCTTTTGATGAGCATTTTTCCGAGCAGGCAAACCTGAGTTTTCGGAACGAATGATTACGATCATAAGTTTTCTCTGAAGGGAATAAATTTTTTAGGAAATTCCAAGCACATTTGTGGGTGAACATTAAAAGGAAATTTAGAGCTGGAAATTGTCTCAGGCGTATAGAGAGGCTGGACGATTGTTTAGTATGCGTGTGGGAATGACCGAGGGTTTTTTCTTTCGCACACCTCGAATGCGTGAAGCGTATGCTTGTTACTGGTTACCCTGGAATCGAAAGCCACCCTCGACCGAGAGTTGCCCCGTACTTGGATGGGGGAATGAACAAGAGGGGTTGCAGGATTAAGTTAATTCAAAGTAAAACGTTCTCCCTTGTTTCCTTCGCACTCGCTCAGTCAAGCTTCCATTTCGATTCCACGAAAGCTCGTCTCATCCCAAGACTCTCCCCAACCGCTGTGTAAGTGAGAATAGGAAAAGTTATACTTGATTCTTTAATGGAAGGAAAACATTGCGAATATAATGTTTACTTCCAGCAGCAGAAATTTTACCATGTCGGAGAACATGCGCAGGAAGATTCTCACGTACTAAACGAATGGTGGATCGGGTTAAAAAGCGTGCGTGCACATACCTAAATGGTGCGGGAAATTAATCACAATTTCAGTAAAATTGAATCAAACTAGAAACATCTCGATGTTCCTGATAGTGTCGACGAGTTCCGTTGAACGTTGGAAAAGAGCTTTTCAACTTTTTCCATCACGATTGATAAAGTGATTTTTTTGTCTTTTTTCAACGAGGTTCTGTGAAATTATTTTCTTGTCCTGATTCGACGAAGATCTTCCGGGTTTATGTCTGAAACACAATTATCTTGCTGAACTCTGATCGTCCCTCTTGGAGTCGACAGACTCGGGACACTGGCTCAATTTTCTTATTCCCTGTAATTCCCAAACGTCTTTTACTTCCCGTTGATAAAATAGTTTTTCGTAAAGGCTTTTTTTTGGAACGTTGTATGGCGACGGTCAAATCTAAACTTTTGTTTTCACTTTTTCTTACGTACAAAATGGTTTGCGAGCCCAAGATCATCGAAAAAAGTTGTTACAAATTGACTAAAGAACAACATACTCTAAATCCAAGATTGTCCGAGATACGCGTTATATTATAGACAAAATATCGAAAAAATTTTACGACCGATTTTCTTGAAAAACTAAATAAAGCTTCTTCGATGTTACACAAAAGTGTATGCAAAGCTTTAAGAGGCTTCACCATTTAGAAATCGAAATATTTAATCTTGAAAATTGCAACTTTTAGCACACTGAAAATGGTGATTTTTATAAATAAATATCTCGACTTCTACATGGTAGAAAATTTTCCAAACAACGTCCTTAACAACACTCGCCTGAGACTTTTGCAGTGAAATCGTGAAATAAACTTTTCTGTTATTTTTTTTGTTTTGTAGGTATTGGGCAGTCAGATGGAATATCACTTTGTGCACAAAGCGTTGCCGCATGCGAGAAGCAAGAGATCCGTACCCCACACTCGAAGGCTCAAAATAGATCCTTTGGTAAGTAAAGACTCTTGCAATTTATTTATTTTTCTGTCAATTGTAATTCCGTAGTGATTATTCAGTTACTTACGAACTGAATTGTGATAGGTACACACTGCGGTGCAGCAAACTGGCTTCAAAAGAGTCAAACGTGGCTACAGGCCATTGAGCGTCGATCGCCTCATACCGCTTTACGATGCAAAGATATCCAGAAGTCAGGATCCCACAGACCCTTATTTCCAGTATCAATGGTACCTCAAAAACACGGGACAAAATGGTGGCAAACCCAAACTCGATTTGAACGTTGAGTCCGCCTGGGCTCAAGGAGTTACAGGCAAAAACGTCACAACCGCTATTATGGATGATGGTAAGTTTTACTTGATTATTTTCACCAATCAAATGAACTGTCAAAGTTTTTCCATCACGGTAATTTAAAAAAACAAAAAAAAATGTAACCAGGACTTTTCCACTGGAATATCAGTATTTTCAAAATAAACAACGAACCTTTTCATATTTCCGTCTTCCACGTTGAGTAATTCTGCAACTAACCAACGAACGGAGTCAAATATTTGGAAGAACGATCCAAAGTTCCCAGTCCATGTACGAAGCAGAGTTGATTATTTCGACAGGCAAATACGTTTGAACAATCATCTTCACTAAAATCTATTTTAATTCAGTTTGGAGATATAAAGAATGATTCAAGAAAAACATAACGTAAGGGAACATTTTCAATTCGCAGAATGGAGCTAGCCACTTGAAATAAATTCGTTTTAATTTTCGTGTATAGGATAATAAAAAGGCGACATCTGGCCCGTCGACAAAATATCCTCGGACATAATATACGAAAGACAAAATATCCTAAATCCAACCCAACCCCAAACAAACCCATACAAACCCGAACATCACACTAGATTAAAATATAATAGTGAATAATCACACAGTTTTGACTCAGTAAATTTCAACGGCGCATGATTGTCCATTTCAAACTGTACGACTACATACACAACAGCGAGGAAAACATTGACTGTCTCATGAAGCAAGTTGTTTTAGTTTAAGAGTAACGATGAGAACACCTCAACATTTAATCACTGACAGCGGACATAATGTCAGCGGATATTTTGTCGTGCGCGGGTATTGTGTCGTCGGATATTCTGTCGTCAAGTCAAAACGCGTCTTACCGATAAAAATAAAAAATTACGAGGTCCATTCAGCTAATTGCCTACATCTGCTCTGTTTGTATAATGTTGTGAACATTACACATGTTCGTAATGGGATTATGTGGGCTTAGGATTCTCACGACATTATTGCAACAAAATAATATTTGTAGATGCACATATAATCTATTAATTATTCAGATATCCTTATTCGCGTGTCATTAACGATTACTCGAGGTCATGTTGACGACAAATAATGCATATCTTCCGCAGGAATGAAGCTCATAGATCCAGAATAGATTTTAGGCTGTATTTCATTCCGATAATTTATTTTTTTTGAGAACCTGAACCAAAAAATCCCATTTTTCGTCAAATTTTCCACATTTAAATTTTACAAGCTACTAAAACATAATAATAAATCAAAAACCGCTAATTACCAATTAAAAGATAATTCGAAAACTAGAATAATGAGCGGTAGCTCGAGTGCCAGTTTGTAAAATAAAAAATTTATAGCGATTTTCGTAAAATCAAAGTTTGAAGATTTTGAAAAAAAAATTTTAACTTTTCATATTAAGCTAGCTGTATCCTTTAGCGTTAACTGAAGCCCACAGGCACGGCTAGTATAAATATATTCACCAACAATATGCAACAAATTTCTTAGTGACTATTGTATCTAAAAACTTTCATTCGCACATTACTCTATGATTACAAGAGAACAACGGGTATAGCTTCGAAAAGTATAATTACGATTTCACGTTCATAAAAAAAAACGATGTGTGGCGAATTATTCAATGGTTTACGAACTTTGCCACGAACAATTAACTGAATGGAAATTTTACTTTATTTTTTTCAGGGGTTGACTACATGCACGCAGACCTCAAGCATAATTACGTGAGTTTCATGAATATTTACTTGACCGAGGAAAAACAAAGTGTTTGTCGAATAAAGTCCATTTTGTGGAGCATTGGGCAATTTTTTTAATACGTAGATAACGATCTAGTTTTTCCAACTGATTGATGAACATTTCTTGTGAATGCAACGATTGAATCATCGCCGGAACAAAATGCCTTTCGGCCAATTTTTTTTTCTATCGATCATATTTTTGGTAAAAAAAAAAATATGCTGCCTCTTGTATTTTTCTTTTCAATGCTCTCTTGGAAATTAACACGTCGATAGCAGATTTCATGGTCACAGCATGTTGCCATAATCCGAGTTATCATTTTTCCGTCGTCGCGTCCAAAATGGCACGATTGAGCCACTTTTTTTTCCAGTTACTGGTTGGCTCTGGCCGCCTCTATTTTCAGACAGAATCATTATCATAATGGAAAACGTGATGGTATTCAAATCGCGAATAACCGTGACCCTTATCGGAGTACGGAAACGATAATGCTATGGTAGGGAGAAGATAAGAGAGGATAAAGAGAGAAAACGAGTGGAATAGAGTCCGAGCGAAAGAGCAGAGCCATAGAAGAGCGAAGAGAAAAGAAGGGGGCAGGGGGAGGAGGGGAGCTTGAAAAAGAGGAACGGAGTAGCAGAGACAGAGAGAGAGAGAGAGAGAGAGAGAGACATCGTGGGTACCCCTCGTGACCGTGTTATTTGCATATAACGACAAGCAGACGAGAAACCCCGACGATCCACTTGATCAACGACCCGTAATGTGAAACGAGAGATTTGACGCGTCATTGAACGATATCAGTTTCCAAAGAGGGAGCAAGAAAGATTCTTCGAAAAAATTCCCATTCATCATCGATAAAGCGTCTAATTTTTCGTTAACTGAGACGAAAAAAAAGTTACCGGGAGTATTGAAACGTAGAAGTGATTGGAAAGTAATACAAAAAAGCTCCTGATCCGGGTGTTTTGAAAAATTTCTACTCACGCGTTTTTCGACGCCATAAAAATTAATTTTATCTTCTCCATAGATCGTAAACGCCATGTTTATTTTTTTTTCATTGGTCGCCGTGAAGGCTCATCCTAGCAATAAGACGATTATCGTGCATCCTTGCGAAGATTTCCGTCATAACGTTCCTCAGGTTTTACTCCATCGTTCAGCCCAGTATATATTCGGAAGGGAGATAAATGAAAGACTGGAAAAAAGCAGAGCTTTCAACATGAACGTGATGGAAGAATGGCAAGGCGTGCTCTTCATTAGTGCGGCGTGGGAAAAATTATCTGCGTACCGAAAAAAAGAATCGACGAAAAAAATCAGGGATGAAAGTTCACAAAGAGATTAGATTTTATGAGTGATGGTGATGGGATTATAATCTTGCTGTAGAATTAATTGTGGAGCTTTATTAAAGTTCTTGGAATCGCTCCTGCCTTTTTTTATCACTCACAGAAAGGCTTGGCATGCGTGGGTACTCGAAAAAAAGAGAGGCAGGATTTTATAATTAAAAAGAACGAAATACGAAACGAGACTAACGAAAAGAACGAAACGAGACTATATTAATATGTTGAGACGAGCCACTAATGTCAGAAGAAGTAAAGTTCATTTTCCGCTGATTCGTTTTATGCCTAGGCACTGGAACTTTAAGGATTTACATATTCGAGGATTTAAGGGATTATACCAAGTTGCAAGGCCGAAAAACGTCGTTTTCTTCACGATTTTTTTCTGAAAACGCATTTCATTTGACCAACATATGTAGAGGGAAGTAAATGTAGTCGTAGCTTTTGACTTTACACCAGCATTTTTAATTTTCAAAAATATTCATTGACACTGCTCCTGTAGACGATCTCCCGGAGGTCCTCGAAAAAAAGGTGTCTAGTGGTGAGCACGAAATCTCCCGTTCGGATGCTCGAAAATAAAAAAACCGAAAAGATTCTTTCAGTGGATAGATAAGTCTAGGCATTGATTGATGGAATAGTCGAAATTTCGATTTTTGGCAAGATGGCGGCTCCGAAAAGAAAATATTTCTATTTTCGACTAAATTTTTTTCGTTTAAGTGTTTAAAAAAGTGAGAAATAATTATTGTAAATCTTATTCTTTCGATCAATACCTAGATTCATCTATCCACTAAAAGAATCTGTTTTGTTGTTTAATTTTCGATAATCCAAATCGGAGATTTCGTGCTCACCGCCAGACACCTTTTTTTTTAGGACCTTGAGGAGATCCTCTACGGGAGCAGTGTCAATCAAAATACCAATCGGATTTGACTTGATTTACTGGAACGTTTTTTCGGCTGCGTTTACATTATTCTTTTGTGAAAACACGCATTTTTTCGGTCTTGACATAAAATTATAACCAACGCAAAGATATTTCGTTCTACGTCTGGTTACTTTGTTCAAAGGAATGTGTGGATCTTGATTCTCAAAGGTTTACCCAATTAATGGGGAAGCCAGGCTTTGTTGATTCGTTTGATGAGAAACTGCGGCTTGAACGAATACGCTCGAAAGAGGGTGAAAAGTTTAGATCGTTTCATTCTCGTCACGAAACGGCAACAAGGGTTGCCACACTGATTTGAATTTATTAATGTTGCGGAGAAAGCCTGCTGGAAGCCCAACTTCTCTCAATTTTCTTGCCCCTTCGGCGACGACGCCGACGACGACATTAATTCGAGACTAGTTTCGTAATCCCGACCACTTTTAACGACCTCTGGGGAGCTAACCAGAAGCCTGGAAACTTGAATTCCTCCCATCAGGATGAAATCCTTTCTTTTACTTTAGAGAATCAAATTTGTCTCAATTATTCTCCAACCCCCTCGTTTCTAGTGGCAGAAATAATTTTTGGTTTAAATTTGTATTTGAAAAAAATTGAATCCACGGATATTTTGTCAGTGTGGTTTCCTGCTTCCCTGTCATTGACGATCGGCTGTCGATCGTATGACGATTTCGAAGTGACCTTTCGAACCATTTCCCAGAAGACTGTAACGTACGTGATTCCTAGGAAACTTGATAGTGGAAATTTCGTCAAACGCCGTGGAATACTCATGGGGCTCAATCAACATGAGCGTCGCCCAGAAAGTTGCAATATTTCGATGGGATTCGTCGAATTTTTAGCTTTTTTTCTAATATTCTTTTTCTCCCTTTCGTCAATGACATACATTCGATTCACACGATTGAATTTTGTTACAGAACGCCGCAGCTTCATACGACTTTAGCAGCAACGACCCTTATCCCTACCCTCGATACACCGATGACTGGTTCAACAGGTGAGTCGTAATTAATATTACAATTTTTCCAGTCCAGTCGTTTCTCCATTAATTTCGACTTCAGAGTATAAAAAAAATGGATCTTCGTTTTATTTTAATCGAAGAAAGTTTACTTTTGTTTTTCATTCATTCATTATCGGCTTGTCGATTTTATTAATCACACGATTATTCAGTCAATTTATATTCTCGAGATTACGATGTCTAGACATTTCTCTGATAAGGCGACAGAGACGCCTCGACACATTTCAAATTACCTCATCGGTGAATATCCCTTAGAACCATCGACTTTGTAGTATGCAATCGATAGCTATACGTTCCAGCGATACTTCAAACTGCAGCTGCTCCAACCCTTCTCGAAACGAGTGTACACTACTCGAGAAATTTGGTAACAAAATGGAACATCGCGTTTTTCCTTTGGTTAAACTCATTCAACCTCGTTTTACAACTCGTTCCATGCTTAAAATTCTTACACCAAACTTCGAGCAGTAACAATTTCTTCCCGACAAGCATTCAAGTTCTGATTTCCAACTCTAATTTCTTTATTTTTATTTATTATTATCAATTATTAATGATATTAATAATAAATAATTAATAACAATAAATAATAATTATTCATTGTTAATAATCTAATTGGTAATAATTAGTAATATAATTATTAATTAGAATCGAGAATTTAGATTCTAATAAATAAGAATCTAGATTCTAATTCAAAAAAGTTTACAGTAATCCAAAATATCCTTGTGATCCAATTTGTTGCCAATCCTTGTATACTTACGCTTACTTAGTATTAATGCAGTTGGAGAAATACTTCGGAGCCGATAATCATAAATGGATTAGGTGGTGCTGATCGATCGTTAATTTGCTGGGATTAGCAAATAACTCAGTTAAGACTAACATCTTTATCGCCGTAATGCTCAGCCCGCAAGTCGCGAGATTAATTGACAATTTTGCAGCTGTGTAGAATCTCCTCGACAATAATTTGTCTCTCCTTTTCTCAATGACAAGAACAAGATGAAACATCAAAAACTCCTTGGCAACAATATTTCGAAATTATCTCTGAAATTTTTAAGAAATACAACTAACTAAATTCCACTAACCCACTGCGCCATAATTTATTTATTTATTTAGTTATTCAGTTATTTATCTATTAATCAATTAATTTATTTATTTCATTATTTCATTATTTATTTATTTATTTATTTATTTATTTATTTATTTATTTAATGAAAAAAATTAATGTGCAGTCGCAAAGCTTCGGACAGTGCGTGGCTTTATACGTAAGCACATTGTGTCTGACTAATGAGACTACTTTCTACTGGGATAGATGAGTCAGCCACTCACATCGATACGATAGTAATCCACAATTGATTGATGAACGCAGCATTAACATTGTAATAATTATCCTCCGGATTAGCAGATAATGCAAAAATGTGAAAAATCGCTTACGATCGAGACTTATTACACTTTCCAGTCTGATCACTGCTGCCTTATTCACTTGACTCTGCAAATCTTCGGATGAGTTTTGTGTCTCCCTGTACTATTCAGATTTCAGTGACGTCATAACTCTAACGTATTTTTATTAACTTCAATGATCAACTAAATATCGACTTCGAAAATGGTTCCAGAATGACAGATCCATTTGTGACTTGTTCCGAAAATCGTGAACGACAATTTATTCGGCTCTGACACTCGCCCACGCAATATTTTTCCTACGCCCGCACGTAGTTCGTAACAAGTGTTTTTTTTTTCCATTACTTTTCCCCACGCTTGTTCGAGACCTACGCACGGATGAAGAACATTTGAACGTCGATCTGGACAAATAAAAGGGCACTCTCTTGCATTCAAACTGTAGACACGAAGCTTTTCCTTTTTTGTTTACAAAACCATCGTTCGATAAATCGATACGTAATGGAAATATTACTACCAGAGTTGGAGAAGAGCTAAAGAGCGTTTTTTTTTTGTGGGAAATTTCAAGTGTGCGAATATTTTATTGACCCGCAGCATCCATCCTCGATCCATCATCCGTACCAACCGTATAATACTGTGATTTGCATTCTGGCATTGGTTACTATGGGATAACGCTGTTGGAAGAGCGAGAATTTGATTCCCCTCGTTCTTTTTTCGTTGGGGAGCTTGAGAATGCATAAGATTTGCCTTAAAATTTTTTCCACCTTTTTTATCGCTCTCCCTGTCAGAATTTGTCTGCTCGACAAAATTGATAAAATCGTAAAAATGTAGGTTTTTTGAATTTTTCGCTCCAACTGGGAGATCGAGAATAAAAAGGCGAAACTCGGTTTGACTCTTCAGGGAAAATTGAGGGCACTGAAGGTTCGGATAGCCTGTCATGGCTGGGAGAGTACATGGATGGCAAGTTTGTGGCAATATTTGTTCCTCAGAGCGAGCGCAAATTCAACTCGAATGCCTCGTTTTCGCCAAAACTTTGGAGACCTTGGGATTTTTTAACATTTCAAGACAAAACGCAAAAAAATGTCTCTTATTTGATGAAAGCGTGTCATACGATTCCGCAGAATCTTGGACATAAGAAATCCCACCCGTTCTTACGGCTGGGAAACTCGTTTTCGCGAATATTGTGTATTCCGGTCTTATAAAAAAAAAAAAAAAAAACATTAGCGTAACATAAAACATATCAGCAAAGAAGCAATGTGTAAAAAAAAATTTTTTTCGGGCACCCAAAGCACCGTTTGAGCTGAGACCAACCGTCTCGGGCGCCTAATTACTTACTAAAATGACCTCGGGCTCAAAGTTGGGCTCGGGGTCATTTTGACCCCTGGTGACCACGAAGGGTTACAGAATCACGAGAATGCGATGTTTCCTGTTTGGAAAAACAAAAATTGCGTTCAAAAAATGTGTTAGATTAATTGGCTTTTTCAATGGCAAACCTTGCTGCTTTTCTTTCAATTAAATTTTGAAATGTTTCGAGATAAATGGAATGCAACGTCGATCACATGAATTCCTCGCTTCATTGGGAAGCGTCCTCTAGAGAATAATACATCATTCGGATGTTGTTCATGAGACGATTTTTCCTTGCGATGAAGAAAAATATTAGATTAGCTCGATCTTTGTGCATCTCGATGCTGAAAAATGTTGGCCATCATTGAAGCTGCTTGAGACTAGAGAAAGACTTTTCGTCCCTGCTTTGACGTATCTCGTGACAATATATACTCGGAATGTGATCCAAATAGTGAATTTACTTGACGCTTGACTCGCTGCAGCATTCATAAAGGGAAGGATTTATTCCCCATTCTCACTGTACCAGCCCAAAGGATTTTTATTTCAAACAAACACCAGCGTTCAATCGGATGGAATGCAAACTCCAATTTCAAAGCCTCTTCGATCATTCAATTCGAATTAAGTTAATTATTTAATTGGCAAAAAATAAACATTGTTGGTTTGTTTCGAAAGGAAACTTTTAATTCATTCAAAATATTTTTTGAATCTCTTTTATCCTGCCTACATATTAATATTCTGTATTTATATCGAAAAGCCAGAAGTTTTTTTGAAACTACACAAAGATTGTCTGTCCAACGAGAGAATCAATAAATAATCTAAAAGAATCGAAACCACAAATTCTAAAACGTTTTATTACAGCGCTCCTGGTCGCTCAGTTGTTCGTCACATTTATATATATCACACTCAAAGTACATAGATACTCGGAGTTATGAGAAAATACCTGATGTGTATTGTATAAGTGGGCGATTTGACGATTTACTATGCCTCTTTATATATCACAGCAGCATATCACTCTTATCGTGTCTCATAACCGCTATGCTTCATGGGAGTCGTTTTAGCCTAGAAATGAGAGGGAGGAAGAGAGAAAAAAAGCAAACTGTGAGAAAGAGGAATATAGGAAAAAAAGGGATATCATGAGAATGCGAGAACATCGACGACGAGCTTATCCGGCGTCGGATCGTCCATGAAGCAAAAGCGTGAATTCGTGCATGCCCTGGTGACGGCGGGTGGCGTCGCGGTGCTCGAGGGTGTTGGTGTCCCGAGATTATTACGTTCAGACACGTGACACCATGGCCAATAAAACATGTAATATACGACTCTGGAAAGCTTTCTTTCGATCCCTCTCCTCATTTCTTTTCCTGTTGGCAGTCCGTCCTGTTCGTTTGAATTAATCACCTAATAGCAGGGTCAACATTCTATACATGTCCGGCTTTATCGCTTTAATTATTCACTAACAGGACGTCAATTTGTGCCAATTGCATCAAGACACTTCCGTCAAACTGAGCTGCAGAGTTATATGGCTCGATTATCCCTCAGTGGTCGCCAGGGGTCAAAATGACCCCAAGCGCAACTTTGAACTAGAATTACTACAATGGATTAGTGCCCGAGACCGTCGGCCTCCTCTTCAACGGTGCTTTGGGTGCGCGGAAAAAATTTTTTTTTTACATATTGCTTCTTTGCTGATATTTTTTTGCCATTTTGAAAATTGTACAAGAAATTTTCCTCGATATTCTTATTCGGAAGGGTTCAAACGAATATCCTCAATTTTTATGTGTCGTCCGGAACGATACTGCCATCGCGACAAGCGTTTAATCATGGCTGGGGTCATTTTGATCCCGTGTGACCAGCGCGTTATTATTTCTGGAACGTGTGACCACGGAGGCTGAATTCTTTTTATCATCGATTTTCAAGAATTTTTGCTTTTCAGATATTCCTTCACGAACCCATCCGATCACTCCGAACCCACGTCACTAATATCTTTGTTAGAACCTCCCACGGAGTATTACTCACAGCCACGCTTTCGCCTAATGCACTACCGTATTGCGTTTGCCCGAGAGCTGAAGAGGCTACTTAGGTGGTCGTGGCAAAGTCATGGCCACCCACCGATCCTTGTTCATACATCCACTGAATTTTCTTTCTTTTTTTTATGTTCAAAACATATCGGAAATTACACACCAGGCGAGAATGAACTCTTCGTACGATGCTTAATGCCACTTACTTTCAATTATTGTCCGAAATGGGCACGCTAGAGATTAATTAGATTTCAAGATATTTGAGAAGCTTTTTATCTACGACGAAACTGGAATTTCCATCGGAAGCTTCAAGAAACATTATGAAATACAATGTACAAAAGCACTTACTCGATATCGCTGCGTTATATTCTGCATAGTCTTGAATGTCTTCTTGTTATTTAAATCGGATTCTTTACTACATTTTCCGAATGTCTTCTCGTGTATAATATAGTGTTGCATGCAACTCGTGTACATGAAAAGCCGCTCAGAATTTATCGTGCATATGGGACGCATGGATGAGGAGACGCTTCCTTCTTTGCTCGGAAAATACGTGGGACGAATAAATAATTTCCGAGTGCGGTTTTTCCAGTCTCGCTTGTAAATCGATTCCTCCTTGTTCGACATCACATTCGAGACTCTCGCTATCCATATGTAACAGCGTACGCGTGTATATTCTTCTCGGAACACGCATGTTTCTGTGTGTGTAAATTTCCCAGGAAAAATAACTTCCCTGTCTATTTCTTTAGTTTTTTAAACTCGGAAACTGACGAATTTTTGGATTTGGATTTGGACGAATGACACGAAGCTTGTCATTCGCTCGAGAATTTGCGCTAAATTACTTTTCGACGTAGCCTTCATTCAGAGCCACTACAAAATATGAATTTTCATATTCGTGGGTCACTATAAATTTGGTCGCCATCGGAAAATTGATCGGACGAAAGGAATGAGCCCACGCGGGTAATTTTCAACTCGTTTGGATTTAAAAGACGAGATACTTCGTCGAAGATGCATTTTGATTTCAAATCAAAATTTAGTTCAATTTAAGAAAAAATGAGTTACAATAAAATTAATTTATAAAATATTTAATTTAAATTGAGTATAAAATTGATTTTAAAGTAAATTTAACTAAATTATTCAAATTGATTATAATTTAAAATCTGGACATATTGCCTGTAATTCTCAATTAAATTGAAACAAGTCGTAAAAAAGTAAATTTACTGGAAAGTAAATCTAGAATTTATTTTTCATTATATTATGCGATCTTTGGACATTATTTGAAACCTTATATTTTTCCAAATATTCCGATGTATTTTCTTTGAAAAATTGCGCATCTGTCTAATTTCGGCGTTACAACTTTGAATTATTTTCTACGATTTCTCCAGACGCTGACGTCGTAACGCAGAGAATGTTTGAGGTAAGGAATACATTGAAATAACAGACTGGGGTGTCAGTTGCAGGCTCGGAGACTGTTAGAGATAATGGAAAAGGAGGAGAAATTCATAACTCTATATTTTTAGATCCCTCTGTCACACTATATTGTTATCGTAACATAAAAAATACCGTGACGTGGTATGTCGTAACTTGGTTGTATCGCATGATTGTTCCAACCCGGTATTATTAACATTTGATAAGTCTCCCATGAGAAATCCTCACCTGTCCTACTGCTCCATCTTCTTTTCTTGGAGCGTGTTCTTCGAGGTCGAAATCGATTTATGCCCAAGAAACTACACCCATTTCCTTTCGCCCTTCCGAATGACGCTATAGCTATGTTTCGCGTCCCATCTGCGCAGTTTCTTTAATCTTCTTCCTGTACATAATTCTTTCAAACTTCCTTATCAACGTTAAGTTTGCGCATCGGACGAGTTCGTTCTCTTTAATCTCTACCGACGTGCCAGCATTTTATGGTGTCAGTGCTATGATGTTTAGAGCATTTTTTGCACTCATTTTTCTCAGTCACCATAGTGATGAATGATTTGCCATATGGGATGCTCAAAACTTTGTCCCTCCATCTGTATTTGCCGGCATCATGATTTTTACTATTTTAGCAATATCGAAATAGAATTCCGTATAAAAATCCGTCGATTGTGATTACAAATATGATCGATGTGGATGCTTAAATCCTCCAGAGAACTCTGACCGAAGAAAAACCACTGCGATGAGGTGTTTGCATGGGATTCCATTTTAAGTGATTGAAATTACGTTGGCTATCAGTTTGATGAGCCCATTCGTTTGATCTCTATCATTAACCATCCAATCAAATTAACGAAACGTCCTGTTTTGTCTTCATTTACAAGATTAGAGTAATTGATCGGGGTTGGGAAGGGATATGAAGAGACAAGAAGAGCTGCTATTCGCTCGACGTAAATGCTTCGTTTCGTAGACAATATTGCGACGTTAACCCTTCGGAGTTACCGGATGGAAAATGCAAGTGTTTGCAAAATCAAATAGAACACGTGTAGCAGACTGAATTCCAAATAAATCTCGTAACTCGATGATCCTATAAATATTTATAGTGTTATCGATGGTCGATAAATATTTATCAAATTTTATGTACGAAGGAAGAATTTGTAAACACACTCACTCAATCGCTTGTTTCCCTCTTTTAATCATGGAATATCGATGGCAATTAGAATAATTTCATACATTGTCCGGATTTATAAAAAAAATTGGATGTTGTTACGATTTTCTACGTATATTCGTGCTAATCTGTTCGTCTGCTCAGAACAGCGGATTTATTGGCTCTTTCTTTCAGTTCAAAATGTCATTGATTTTTAGATTTTCTACGTTTAATTAACGAGCTTCGAAAACTCCGTTCCGAAATGCTTGAAATTCTTAATGAAACTTGAAACATTTTAGAACTTTATAGATTCATTTATTTTCCACAGTCATGGAACGAGATGTGCTGGTGAAGTAGCAGCTGCACGCGATAATGGTGTTTGCGGTGTTGGTGTTGCATACGATTCGAAAATCGCCGGTATAAGAATGCTCGATCAACCCTACATGACAGATTTGATTGAGGCCAATAGCATGGGACACGAACCTGATCTTATCGACATATACAGTGCATCTTGGGGACCAACTGACGACGGAAAAACCGTCGATGGTCCACGAAATGCAACGATGCGTGCTATTGTTCGAGGAGTAAATGAGGTGAGTTTGTTTTCGCGCACAGTTCAACAGTTTCGGTTTTTTTTTTTCAGCAAGGCATTTGATCAACATATGTAGTGCGAAGTAAATGTAGTCTTAGCTTTTGACTTTACAACGGCATTTTTTATTTTCAAAAATATTGATCAACACTGCTCCTGTAGGCGATCTCCTCGAGGTCCTTAAAAAAAAGGAGTCTGGCGATGAGCACGAAATCTCCGGTTTGGATTGTCGAAAATAAAAAAAACCAAAAATAATCTTTTAGTGGATAGATGAATCTAGGTATGGATCGAAGGAATAGTTGAAATTTCGATTTTTGACAAGATGGCGGCTCCGAAAAGAAAATATTTCTATTTTCGAATAAATTTTTTTTCGTTCAAGTGTTTAAAAAAGATAGAAATAATTATTGGAAATCTTATTGGTCAAATGAAATGCTTTTTCAGAAAAAAATCGTGAAGGAAAAGACTCTTTTTGGCCCAGTAACTAGGTATGACCCTTAAAAAAAAAGGAAACTAATAATCGATATGAAAGTATTGTGAAGACGTACCTGAGAAACTTTCTACGAAAGTCTTTGAATCCGCTGTCCTAAGACTCTCATTAGAGGGCTTCGATATGCGAGCTTCGATTACGAGGAATGTATAACGATGAAATCCCGCAAAGTTGAGCAACTTGGCACAATGAAAAAGTTTTCCTCTTCAAATTCTCAAAGTACATGCAAAGGATTCTTTATTTTATTGTCAAAGTGAAAAAACAACTGCGAAGGTAGAAGCTTCTTATCAAGAGAATCGAAACTAGTTTGAACTTCCAACTTTCTCATGCAATTTTTTTTTTTTTAGCGATGCTGTAATCTTGCTTAGGGAATATGTGAACAATTCGAATGAACGTTTTCCAAATACAAGCTCTGAACCTTTGCAGGCTCGAAGTTACGTCATCGCTATTTTATGTTCGCGCTACAATCAAACAAATTAACTCACCAGCGACAAAGAGTTTTTGCTTGCGTGAGCAAATGACCAAGAAATAATGGCGAACAGCTGAACAACGCGCCGCTTGGTTAACTGTATTAAACAAGAAACCATAGCAAAGAAATGAGAAATTAAAAATCGTGGAACCGATATAAGGAAATTCCTTGAAAGCTTTTCGGAATTTGAACTGAAATAACTCTTGAACATAAAAAAATCTCATCTCGCCGAAGTTTTTGGTGAATATAGTGAAAACTAAGAGAAGATAATAACTAACAGCATGGCATTTTTTTCGTTGAGGTTGTCAAGATTCCTTTGAATATCGTGGAAAAAAGTTTGTTTTTTTTTTTTGTGAAAGACGATACGGTGAGTTTAATTGGGGGTTTGAGTTCGCATGAGATGCTGGACAAGTCTCGATTACGGGAGGCTTCAGAGTCATGGCGCCTCGTCTGGAATTCTAACTCGTCGTTTTGCGCGCAGTGTAAATCCACCCACGAGCCTCAGAAACCTTCGGACTTTAAGCGACGAGCTTTTTTGTGCGTCACTCTCAGGTCTCCCCCTCGTCACTGACATACTCTGTCCTGGTGATTATGTGCTCTCTGCACCCTCAGCTGTTCTTGTACTGTGACTTTACTTAATACGATCGAGTATGTCACGACAGCTTGTCAAAAAGCCCTTGTAATAGCCAGCTATATATATAAGTCTTCAAGAATTTGAACGAGCGTAAATTAAGGCTTGTTGATCTTGAAATATCGTAGCGACAAATATTCATCATTGCAATTTTCCAATTAGCAGTTTTTTGGAGCTATTTTAACATTGCGTTGATAAACATTCATTGTTTACCTTTCAAAACTCAATTTCAATTTAAGGATGTTGAGTCCCAAATCGCCAATAATGAGAAAATTCTGAAAATTTTGTATATTTTTGTTTGAAGTATGTAAGAGATCGTGTAAAAATTTCACGACCATTAGGAAGCTCGTTATTGAACAATTAACAATAATAAATTAAATGTTGTCAAATGTTGTCTTACGAAAACTGGTATAACTTTGCGATAAGTTTTGCTTTTGACCTCTCAATTTTTAAATATCTACAATATACCGAAAACAACGGAAACAAAACAGAGTTCATTGATAAATATTGTTTGTATTTGTTTAAAATATTGTTTCTAACAAAATGTTAATTTTTTAATAACGAGCTTCCTAATCATCGCGAAATTTCTACACGACCTCTCTTAATTACTTCACACAAAAACGTACTAAATTTTCAGAATTTTCTGCATCATTTTTTATTTCAATCCTTAAGGTGGTTAAAATAACGATGATAGAATTCTTTAAATTTGGTATGTTTTTACATGAAGTATTCAGGAGGTTGTGTATAAATTTCATGAGGATTAAGAAGTTATTTATTGAACAATTGACATTAACAAGTTTTGTAGGTACTCAACATCCTTAATTAAAGAGAGCGATTTACTAGATCCGATCAAATGCTGCACCACCATTCCCATATTCCACACTATGAAATACGATTAATTAAAAATTCATTGTGAAATGATTAATTTGGAGATTCGATAAGACGAAACGGAAATATTTTGATTTTCTTTATTCACAGGGTCGAAGAGGCTTAGGAAATATCTACGTGTGGGCTTCGGGAGATGGTGGTGAAGAGGATGATTGTAATTGCGACGGTTATGCGGCGAGTATGTGGACGATCAGCATAAACAGCGCCATAAACGATGGTCAAAATGCGCATTACGATGAGAGTTGTTCGAGTACTCTAGCTTCGACGTTCAGCAATGGCGCAAAGGACCCCAATACGGGCGTGGTGAGTAAAATTTCTTCACGAGGACAAAATTCACTTGCAGTTTAGAATTTTTTTCAGCAAATAACTATTCCCATCGATTCTCAAATTCTTTCACTGACAAACAGGCGAATTTACTAGTGAGTTCAAAAAACTTTTTGTATAATGGCCAAAAAATATTTTTTTCCAACCAGAATAAAAATTGACACGAATCGAACCTTGAGAATGAAAAAGCCTCGACCTTTCAATTCTATTACGTGAAAACAAAACCCGGCGTGTTGTTAACTACAGACTGTCAAACTTCACGAAGAGGTGCACAATTCGGTCTTTCACATAAAATAAAAAAACTTTCGCCAACTTTTCGAGAAAGTAAAGAGAAAGTATACAGACTTATACGCAATATCTTACAAAATTTGCAAAAATTAAAGCGGTTAGACGATTTTTCGAAAAACAGATTTTCGTAAAATTCGAAAAAACATAAAATTTAAACCGTTCACCCGATATTTGCCAAATTCAATACCAATCTTCCTATAAAAAAAAAAAGGCACGGTGTCCGTTCGACACCGGGCAACTGGACACGGCATTGTCTACGCATATATATAAATATAACGCAACAATGCCGTGTCCAGTTGCCCGGTGTCGAACGGACACCTTGCCAAAAAAAAATGAGTAATGAATCTTAAAATTAGCGGAAGCTAGAGCGGTGACAGACTTTTTTTTGAAAATTTCGAAATTAAATCGAAATTAAATCCCAAAGCAGCGAATTTTTCGCTGCTTTGGGATTTAAGCACATTGACATTGAAAACTGGAAAAAAAAATTTCATCGTCACATAGCTTCCTTCATGAGGAAACAAAAAATTGGATTCACCATGATCATACCGCGTTGAGAATTTGAAATTGTTTTTCCGTCTGTCGGATTTTCAAGCCATTTCTCCAAACATAATCCCTTCTACCCGATTCAATTGACCGTAACCATTTTTCGAATTTTGCCATTCATTCATAAGGTAAATTGAGCCTGTTCGAGGGTATGGATAAAACAATAGGAATTCTCTAAGGTTTAAACTTTGAACGCTTCAATTATGCGACCCTGAAACCAAGAGTATGAATAATAGAAACTCTCCCTTGGGCTTTGCAGGTTCTATATTGTCGTGGTTTCACTAGAGCGTTAATATTCAAGTGGCTTCTCATTTCTTCTATTCCGTTAACTGGTCTTGTCTGCGAGTCAGCCACGATACGAGGGAACAACCTTCTGTTTTCCCTAGAACATTTTTTCTAGCCAAATAAAAGTGAATTAGCGGGTTCCTCCAATAGAGGAATCGAGAGAGAGAGAGAGAGAGAGAGAGAGAGAGAGAGAGAGGGAAGAAAGTGAAGAAAGAGAAAGAGGTAGAAGGGTATAGGGACGAAAGAAAAGTTACGAATGAGACTCGAGAGTCCGATATCCAGCTAAGTGCTTTAGACGTTCTCGAACTACGAGGTTTTCTGCTTTCCTTTTTGTAACTCGATTTTTGACCTTTCGGTTGTGACTGCGAATTATCCCTTTGGAAATGTGGCATGAGTTGCGAATTCTGTGAACATCGGGTGGCAGACGGAGGGTTCGGAGGGCTGAGGTTATATATAGAGAAGGGAACGAATGAGGAGCCAAAGGTCACGCACCCAACGGACATTTGGTCGTTCGATGTTTGAGAGTCCGGTCGTCCCGAGTATTTTGTGAACAAACTTCAATCGAATAGAAACTAACAATTTTTTTTTCTTTATTTGAGAAGGAAACGTCGTTTTGCTCTGTTTTTACTTCTTGAAAGAATTCCGCGCCACGCTTGAATTCGAATATGTTTTGAACTTAAAATAAAATGACAGTAATTAGTCATTCATATGACTTCTAGAGCCATTCCGTTCGTGAGCCCATTACAGTCCATTTTAACGTTAGTTTTCTCACTCTTTGTACGAAAGGAGGAATATATGATTTGTTAGCATAATAGGATCCTAATAAAAGAGTTAAGCTTCGCATGCGAAAACAGTCCATCCTATTTGCTGATGGGCTTAATAATTGTTCTCGACGGATACACACGCTAAAAAGCTTCTCGCTTTGATCCATCAGCCGCCCACGTACAGTCCCTAAAACTCTCGAGGACTTTCTCTTTCCCTTCTCGTTTCTCTCTCTCTCTCTCTCTCTCTCTCTCTCTCTCTCTCTCTCTTCGGCTTTCTCCACCTCGCGCGACCCTCGGGTCGAAGCTAATGGATTGCTGCTACGATCTTGCACGACCACGTCAACGCACTTTACGAAATATTTCACCCGAATGACGTCACGATGAACGCAATATGTGTTACCGTCGACCTAACCACGTAACGCACATGCGAATACATAGATTCTTGTGACATCTTCCCACTTGTAATCCGAGCGTCCGACTAGCTGTAGCAGGTTTTCTCTGACGTAGGTTATTCGTATGCATTCCTTTTCAGGGCATTGAATATTCATATTTTCCACGAATTTTGTTTCTATTTTGAGGTCAGGAGTTGCCAGATATCCGGCCAAATGTGTGAAAAGTACTTTACAAAGTTTATACTTGAAACAATATTCGCTGCTTCGGTTGATTCATGAAATCACCATTCAAACTTTTCGAGCTAATCCTCTCGCCAAGGAACGTATCTCTCCAGCGCATTTGCAGAAACCTTCACAATAGTTTAAAAATTAGTCCTGATCTTGCTCAAGATATACAAACGCGTTTTTTGTAGTGATACTTTTTTCGAAAATTCGGTAATTTCAATATTTTTTCGATAAAATGGTTCTACTTAGTTTTAGAATGTAAAAAAAAAAAAAAAAATAATGCGATGCTCAAATCTTCCTGTACGAGGTACTATATTTTTATTTTTGCCTCCTCATAGAGGAAGCTTTGAGCATCGTGCAAAATCTTGAGGGGTCAATTTGCAGCGTATTTAATAACATTTTCACTCATTTATCAATTTTTTACTTTGTTCAAAATAATTTCGACAACTTTTCTAAAAAGTAAAGAGAAAGTACAGAATATCTTACAAAAATTAAAGCGGTTAGACAACTTTTCGAAAAACTTAGATTTTCGTCAAATTTGAAAAATCCTAAAATTTAAACCGTTCAACCGATATTTTCCAAATTCAATACCAACCTTCCTATTATGATACTCTATTTATAAACAAAAAAAAAAAAAATACTAATAAATCTTAAAATTTGCGGAAGTTAGAGCGGTGACAGCCTTCTTTTCAAAATTTCGAAATGCCGTAAAACTCATATTTTTCATCATCACAAAGCTTCCTCTATGAAGAAGCGAAATTTTGAAAATATATAAATCTCACGAAATAAAAACTCAGACTAATGATAACAAAGGTGGAATATAATTTTTTGTTTTACCGTAAAAATGTAAAAAAGAAAAATTGAAATTCAATCTTGAGGTGAAACATGTTGCAACTTTCTAGGCCAGGCCAATTTCCTTTTTGCTTCATCACAGCTTTTTGAATTTTACCATGAAAAGGCCGGTTTCCATACTCAGACATTCTCAATAGAAATGTTCCAGTGGTTTTGCTCGCTTGTTTTCTTTATTTTTGTCCATGAAAAGCAGAAATTGAAGAACTTACATAGACAATACAATCTTATATTCTGTGGGATGGAATTTGATTATTCATGGTGAAGAGACGTGTGGGATTTTCTGTGTAGAGAAAAAATGCCAATGTCCAAGGTCGAGAGGCTGATCTCAAGCGAGATACACAATGGCGGATACTGACAATGCGAAAGAGCTTTTTCTGGGATACATAGTTGTAATGAAGTAGTATAAGACGATCGCTATTTGGTTTGAGGATAATAAGAGCGAAGGTCAGCGAAGCAGTGGGGAAGAACAGTCAGAGAGTCGTAGGGGGGGGGGGGGGGGGGGGGGGGAGAGTCTTGATGTCGCGGCGCCGTCTTGAGACCCTCAGAAGCGATAAAAAACCATCGAGGGGTTGTGAGCTTCAAAGCTCACGCATCAATTCTCGCTGACGTCAAAGATCGACTAAAAATTGCACATAAATTACGAAATTATATATAGCGTTGCCTTATAATTTCTGTAACAATAAAAATAAATTGTGATACATATTTCTGTTCAGAAGCTCTTCGAATTCTCCGGTAAAAAGAATTCAGTCATTTCGTCGAAGAATTCAATTCATGCAATTTTTGTAAACGTAGTCGCCCAGAAATATTCCAGAAAAAAAAAAGAAATTTTGAAGAAGGAGCTTCATTTTTTTTTTCTGGCAATACAACCCTTTGAATATTATCGCCTTTCTAGTTTTTTAGCCACGTTTGCAGTATCGCTCAAATTGATTCATTTCTCCGAGGGCGATTTTCTTCTAAGCTGAAATTTTATTTTTTCATATTTTCTTATCCACATGTATAAATCACATGACGGGGGCGGTTTTTACCCTTGGCGTCGGCTAGGAGCATACTGGGAGCACCCTCCCTCGCTCCAGGCGGTTCTTGAGCAAAATGCTCACGCATTGCTCACGACATATACGTAAGGAGCTTTTCCGTTTCGTGCAAAGGTTTAATATACAGGCAAAAAAGGAGGGTGATCCAAAGATCAATAATCACGTCACTCCCTACGTTGTCACTAAAGCCTCATGTCACGACCTTCTTTACATAAACGTTAATGAACTCTGCGGTGCGGGGGATTTTCACCCTTGAACTCTTGACGACATAAAAAAATGGAACCCAAAATTATTTTTTAACCAATCGTGTCGATATGTGTTTCCACTGACTCAGAGGCATCCCCCTCGTTATCTCTATATACCTATATATAAAACTCTACTACAAAATTGTGTTTGCGCTCTTTTCACGCAAAAACCACTGAACCAATTTTGATTAATCTTTCACAGGAATTAAGCTCATGAATCAGAATAGGTTTTGGGTTGTATTGCATTTCGATAATTTATTTTTTTGGGAACCCGAACCAAATAATCACATTTTTCGTCATATTTTCCACTTTCACAGTTCACACGCAACTGAAAAATGATAATAAATTAAAAATCGCTGATTACCAATTCAAAGATAATTCGAAAACTAGGTGCGGGGCGAAGCTCGCAGGTACGACTATTGTCGCTCTATAAATTCTGCACTCTCCATTGCAAAAACAACGTAGAAAGAGAGCCTGATAAATTTTACACTTCGATAACTTTGGGCGAGACAACGCGGCCGGTATGTCCGGGATCCAATAAATTCGGGAAAACTGGAGTTTCAAAGTCGTAAATTTTCGAAATATGTTTGCACGTTTAAATGACGTCCGCCCGAAAAATACCACAGTCTGAAGAGTCTTCTCGTCAACAAATGGTTCAATTTTTCCTCGTTGTTTATTGTTATAATAAAATTGAGTGTTTTCACATTCAGAGGCAACGTTGAATGTTCTGTAATGCTGAAGAAATGGATAAAAATACTGATTCATCCAGAGGATCAATTTTCAACAAGATTTTATATTATTTAATAAAAATGGCGAATATCACTTAGCAGTAAGAGAATCTTTCGAGTCTGTAAACTGGTAAGAAAAGTCAACTATTTCCCCTGTTCCACTGCTGAAACGACGTTTTCTCCATTGAGAGTGACAAGGACATTGCATTGGCGTCATTGTTGAAAAGAAAGGAGGAAAAAAGTGGAGAAAATGTAATTTACGATGGGATTCGAGGAAATCTCTCGCAAGGGAAGAGAGATGGAATGGTTTTTCAAGAGGTTCTCAAACAGAACCACCATAGTGGACGTTTCGTCGGATTTCTTTTTTTTCCTGCTCTCAGCATATTTTCTTCGTTTTTTCTTCCTTTTTGTCGGGTTCCTACAGATTGCTACCTTTAAATTACGAATTTTTCAAAGTCATGGGTTTTCTTCTACAGGAGGACACTTGGATGTTACATCGATAGATAAAAAAAAATCTAAGGGTGTCTCTCCTGCAGAAGATTGGCTGTCAGGGCTTCCGTTTCGCCTCGTAAACTTCTCGATTCTTCGTTTTATTTTTCCTTCTATCACTCTCAAGAATTTATAGATATCTTTATACCGCCCGGGATCGGTAGGTTTTCTCGTATCGTTAAATATCAAAATTCTTGTGAATAAATTGAATCGACGCCATCGAATCGTGGAATAGGAAATATAAAAAGAAAGAAAAAACGATTGAACAATGGGCGAATTGTGGCTTTCTCAGACGACCCATGTAAATTGGTCATGAGATTTCTTTCCCATCGTCAAAAATACACCTTTCCAAACCAGACAATCGTATCCATTATTTATCGAATTTCAAGTCCAATTTTTCATCTCTTTTCTCTCCTGCTACTGATCCTCCCACGTCAACGATCCAATTCAATAAACATCGCGATCCATAAATTGTAAATGTAGTTGAACAGCCTTAGGAGGTATATAAGAGTTTCGAGCTCCTGTAAACGAATGCAGATTAATCGGATTTGTCATTGCCAAGCATTTATTCTTATTTTTCATTTGCAATTGTTACAGCGCATGAATAAATAGTAATAAATAAATAGTCAGTATTGTACCTTTTGGTGAAAAAATTCATTTTTTCCCAAATTACTATGAACAACGAAATGGTAATTCTTCCATAAAGTCAATGCACTATAAAGAATTCTGGACAGTTCTTTCATCTGTTTTCGTGCGTAGATTTAATTTCTACAAATTCTAACGAAATTACTTCGGAATTTTGGAATTCCGAGTTCAGATTCATGGCCAACGATCTCAAAAAATCTCCCAAGTACAAAATTCCAATTCAACTGATCGAAGGATAAAACGTATGGCTCACAAGAGTAATCAAGCAATTTTGATATTTCACTAAATTGACTGATGAACGTAAGAATTTGAATGACAACTATTATTTTTAATGGAATAGTGACTTCATTGGTCATTGTTCTTGTTGCCCACGAAGCGTTGTATTCCGATCTTGATAACTGGCTCAAAATATATGCATGGACAGTAGTTCTCGTGGGAAATATACACGAGCAAAGTCCAGTGCATCATCAAAGTTATTTGTAGTTCTATAATTTGAAACTTGGCTCCAAGAAAAATGAGCGACTAATTCGTTCCAAAAGACCCATGAATTCCAATGAGCATTATTGGCTTAGTTGAGAAATAATGAGACTTTCATGTCGTAGGTTGCGAACAGTGCAGCCTCAGTCTTTGTCAATTATTTATCCGAACGGTTTAGAATTTCTATGCAGAAACTGTGAATTTTATGAGCCGTGCCTGCGGGCTTTGCCGCGCAGCACACCTAGTTGGCGGTAAAGGGTACAACTAGCTTAATATAAAAAGTTAATTTTTTTTTTCAAAATCTTAAAGCTTTGATTTTACGAAAATTACTTCAACTTTTTTTTTTTTTTTTTTTACAAACTGGTACTCCAGCTACCGCTCATTTTTTTCGTTTTCGAATTATCTTTGAATTGATAATTAGCCATTTTTGATTTATCATCATTTTTTAGTAGCTTGTGAACTTTGAAAGTGAAAATATGATGAAAAATGCAATTTTTTGGTTCGGGTTAAAAAAAAAAATTATCGAAATGCAATAAAGCCTAAAACCTACTCTGATTCATGAGCTTCATTCCTGTGGAAGATTCATCGAAATTGGTTCAGTGGTTTCTGCGTGAAAAGGGCGCAAACACAATTTTGTAGTAAAGTCATATATATATATATATAGAGAGAAGAGATGATGAACATCTTACGAAGCTTTTTATTGACTCGATACTATAAGGTTATACGCTAGAGAATGAATATATTTTTTTATGTTTAGGCGACCACAGATTTGTATGGACAATGCACAACGACCCACAGCGGTACTTCTGCAGCAGCACCGGAAGCAGCTGGTGTGTTTGCTTTGGCACTAGAAGCAAAGTGAGTCTGAACACTTAACGATACTTAATCAAGGTTAATTTGACACTCACTTATCTCGGGCAACCTTCGTCATGTTTCTTTCTCCACAATTCCCTAATTTCTGGAGTTAAATAGCACTCCAGTTTTTTATTGAGCAAAAGATGGGAATGGAAAATGGACAAGGAGGTAAAGAAAGGGGAGAAAATAAGCTCTTGCGCTAAAGATACCCTGGTATAAGAGGAAAAAGAGGAAATGAGCAAAAAGTCTGCGTGGGCGAGGCTTCTTTTTTTACATAAGGATGAGCTTAGAGTTTCCTTCGGTGCACGAGTCCTTGTGCACCGAGGATGTTTTTTCGCTGCTTAAGTACAAAGACCGAGAAGGTCGACGCACGCGTGTGTGTGGGGGATAAAAACGGGCGAAAAAATAAAAATAAAATAACGAGCGAGACGGGAAAAAAGTCCTCCAAAGCACCCTACGAGTTTGGCTGGAGGAAATCGTTCAACGGCTGCTAAAAGGTAGCGCGAGAGCACTCTATCAATTTCCAGCTCTTATCATGAACCTCACGCCCACAATTATTCCTTCCAAACCTTTTTCTCAAATCTCTTTTTTTCATTACAATTTTCAGACCAAAACAATGACAGAAATTATTGTGATTATTATTTCTTTTGTTGAATGATAATTTAAAGTTCACTCGGTTTCAACGTCATCCAGCGTCCATTGTTATCATTTTATTCCCATTCATGAAAACGGAGAATAAAATATTTTCGTTGATTAATAAAAAAGGATCATCCACTCATGGTCGACCGACCAGTGAATGGACCAAAATAACGCGAAACGATCAATCTTTCTGGTTCCTTTCTACAACATAGTTTGAATTTGATGGAAATTTCGTTTTTTAATGCCCAATGCGGATGCAAAACTGAATTTAATTCCGTTCCATCCATCGTTGAATTCATCGACATTATGAGGGCAATCGTTATTTTTCAGTCCCCAATTGACGTGGCGAGATATTCAACACTTGACGGTTCTGACGTCAAAGAGAAATTCACTTTTCGATGCGAAAGGCCGTTTCCATTGGACGATGAACGGTGTTGGATTGGAATTCAATCATCTGTTCGGTTACGGTGTACTCGATGCTGGGGCCATGGTCGCTCTCGCTAAGAAATGGAAAACGGTACCTCCGAGGTACCATTGCCAAGCTGGTGTCGTAATGGGAACGCAGTAAGAGCTTTTAATCATCGTAACTCGTGCAATCATCCACACTAATATCGATCTTTTTCGATTACAGTCTTTTTCCCTGGGATTTTTATGAATATTTTTTCACAGCCGTATTAATATTTTTAATGTTTCATTTTCAGCAAAGTACCGAGCGACCGTTCGATTTTATTGAATATAAAAACTGATGCCTGTGCCGGCACTGATTACGAAGTTAATTATCTCGAACACGTGCAAGCGGTTATTTCCGTTAATGCGTCGCGACGAGGTGATCTTGAACTTTTTCTTACCTCACCCATGGGAACGAGGTAAACAAAAAAGAAAAAAAAACATCTGCTTTTCTGACCGTCACCCGCTCCTCAAATCTTCCAAGACTTTTTCCCTTCGACTGTCTCAATACAGAGAAAAATATTGTTTTCATAACGAAAATGTTGGTTCCGCGTAAAATTGGCCATCATATTATTCTTGAGAATTGATTATCGAAAATGGAAATAATTCTAGATCGATGATACTCAGCCGACGAGTCAACGACGATGACAGTCGCGACGGATTCACGAAATGGCCATTCATGACAACTCACACCTGGGGCGAATATCCTCAGGGGACTTGGTTGCTCGAGGTAAATGTTTCCAAAACTAAATTTTTAATAATATTCTATTGGGAAATTATCCACCATGGCTCGAAGGATTAAGATTTCAGGAAATAAATTTCAAGTCGATTCAATTTAAAGCGAAAAAATGTGAACTTTCAGATTCGCTTCAATTCTCAAAAACCTCAGCGTGGCTGGATAAAAGAATGGACGCTGATGCTTCACGGCACGAAGGAGGCACCGTACACCGGTCTACCAGCTGCAGATCCTCACTCGAAACTGGCGATCGTAAAAAAAGCTCACGAAGAGCGTTCGAGCGGTATTTAAAATGATTAACAATGAACCGAGAAAGAAAAAGTCATGAAAATGCAAAAAATACGAAAAACAGAATAAGGTAGAACGACGAACCATCGGAACCAGAGGTCATAGGGTTTTCGGTGGTTCTTCTTGTTCTGAAATAAAAATTATATCCCCGGGACTTAATCCCGCGAGATCAGTGATTCTCAAGAGATTTCAAAAAAATCTTCAGGCCTTTTACTTATTTCTCAAGCTGCAGATTACGAAGAAACATTGAACAAATACGCGTCTGTCTGTACGACACGAAGGATCCTGTGAAAATGGGAAATTTCGAGTTTCGTTCATTCATAATTCGTCTACTCGCATCTTCCTCCAAACTATAATACGTTGATCAATGTTTTTCATATTTCGAGGAGGGCACAACGATTTTTAGAAAAATAAGAAAATCACTTTGTTCATAAAAATTCTGTTCCTCTTTGAACGAACGAGAACCAGTGAAAAGCTTCCATTCGAATTTATTTCACTTACGAAAATTTCCATCTGCACGACACCAATCTCTTTCGCGATTACTCAATCTCCTGAAAATATTTCCACATGGACGTTTCGACTGGGATTCAAAAAACTGAGTTGCTTTATTTTCTAAACGATTGCACTACACGTCAAATATTTGCTCCGTTGTAATTTTGTTGTGACGACGAAGGAGAGACGAAGCAAAAACTTGGAAAAATATTAAAAGCGAAAAATCTGAACCAATTAAAGTTAAAAAGTTAAAAAATCATACACGATCGATCGAGGCTTCCGACGAATTGCAGCAGCGTATTCTTATTTTGAAAAAAAAATCTTTTTTTCTCTACGATGTCTCCTTTTTTTATATGATGGGAATGGCGAGAACATTCAAATTGAAAAAAAAAAACTAAAGAAACTGAAAAAATAGTAAAAAGTTTGAACGAAAAAAAAATCCACTGTAAACGCTCTTGTCCTTCGATGTCTATTAGTCCAATTCAATCGCACCAGCAGAGTTATAGTAAAGATGGAAATGATGATGGAGTAGAAATGATTACGATTGTCGATTTGTAAAATCCAAAAGGACGATTTCACTATTCTTTATTGAAAACTTTTCCCTTTTCGTGTCTCGTTATCTATTTGGAATCAAAATTTTGAGCGAAAGGAAAACGGATCGAAAACCGAGACGTCAATTGTTTTCGGAATAGCTGTTTGCCGATTCGGTGGAAAATAATGATAATTTCGAAATTTGAGTAAACGGAATTCGGAAATGTTCATTAATTTTTTTTTATTCAAAATAACAACGAGGCTGTGTTTCCAAACAAAGTTGAAAAACATTTCAAAGTATCGTGACCATTTTGTATTGTGGCCTGAAAATTTTTGGTTATCATCAAGCTTTGAATTTTGAGTAGCCATTCTTCTTGGATTTTGCTTGGAAAACATCGAACGTCACGTTCTCGGTCTGTTTCATCAAAGTTTTGCGCCTCAACGACCAATTTAATCGCGAAGCTTCCAACGCGCGAGCGCAAAATATTCTCACGACCCGGATCGATAAGCTATACATTCTAGTCACAAAAGTATAACACGTAAAATCGTGTTGGTCGATTATTCGCGGCATTCTTTAAGTTCAGCGACATAAAGGAAATAAATGTTATTATTTATTGATATATGAAATTTTTAATAAACACGAGAATTTTCAAAATTCCAGCACAAAAATCTGAGTCGCTCCAAAAACAATTAGCGCTTTTCATCGTTTTAGTAGATTCCACGGGAGCATTGAAAAAAAAAAGAAATAAAAAATAACAAAAGGCGACGAAGACGACGACGACGACGAAGCAGAAACTTTCGCTGTACACGGAGAGAAAATAAAATGAAGAAAAATGATTTTGGAATTCATGAAAAAATAGAAGAATAAAAAAGAAACATACTAATCATAAAAAAACAACAGCAACAAACGAGAGGAAACGACCAAGAAAAACAAACTTCCATATTTACTGAGTAAATTCAATTTGTAATTGATTCTTTATAATTATTTTTCGTCTCAACGAAAATGTCGACTGTTAATCACTCGAACAATCTCATAATCTATTTGCTCCATTGTTGTTAATTCCATATTTCCTTATGTTCAAACAACTTTAAGTTCTCGTGGCTTATTCTGAGTTGAGAAGAAGTTCCGAGGGATGGTGAAAAAATTAATAATGGCGTATGTTTACTACTGCGATTATCAGTATTAGGACAAACAAAATAAACCCTAGAACGGTAACCTTATTTTTTTTTACCTATTCCGGTGACCTGGGGTCAGAAATGACCCCAATTTAAATGTCTCCGGTAAAATTTAACGAAAAGAGTTCAGGGCTCATTCTTTTTGTTTTTCAATGCAGGATCACGTGAGCCTGGGGCAATTTCGCTTGAAGCCAAAAAATGAGTAAAAAATGCGGTAAAACTATTTTAAAAAACGGGAGAACGAAGGGAGAAAGGGCGCGGGATTTGAAGTCGCCTGGGGTCGCTTTTGACCCCAGGTTACCGTTCTAGGGTTAAACGATATAATTCTCGTACCATTCATTGTGATTATAATTGTGTATGACACGTTGCTGTCGTTAACAATAAAACATTCATGTATATATATGTATTGCACACACGTGTATATACATATAAATCTATGAATATTATTATAAATAATTAAAGGTTGAACTATATAATGAGTATCATTTTAAAAATGTTCGTGATCACTACTATTGTCGATTTGATCATTCGTCAATCTCATATCGTTGTCGATTCAAACTCGAGAACGCCTCGACAAGGCTTTTTCAAAATTTCCGATCGTTTTTCAAGCCTCTTCAAAGGACAACACTTCATAAAAAACGTAATGATGAGAAAGATGATAAAAAAAATGTATGGTGAGGCAAAAATTGACAAAATTCGTTTGACTTTTAAATCTACTCGATAGAAACGAGTTTTCTTTTTCATGTTGCACAATCCTGAAAAAAGTTCTTTATAGAGGGCAATAATAAACTTTTTGCCTCCTCCCAAAGCTAAAAATCAAGAGATACTTTACAATTTGGCTGAGTGGGGACTTTCCTCGTTGGGAACAATTGATGCACGAGAAAATCAGACATTAATGGTAATCAAGGGCAGTACTTATTAAGCTATAAGTATGATCTATCGGAGTGAACAATTTGTTGACATGATGTAAAAGTTCTATACCAGTTGAATTGGAAGCGATAAAACGGTAAATTGAGATAAAAAAATAAAAGAATGATCGAAAGAGTAAATAAAGCAGAAAGCAAGCAGGAAAAATAGCGGGGTGTTCGTTTAAATTCCAGACGAACGTGCTTTAGTATAGGCTCCGAATCGACAGGAACAATTTTAAATCGAAATGATAATTCTCATTTAATTATTTTTCTTATTAATTAACAATGCAAAGAAGTATATCAAGAATGAAAAAAAGGAGAAAGGTCATTTCTAGTGTAGATATTCTAGAGGCGTAGCGATCGACATTTTTGAAGGTTACATATTGATATATTATTAAATTATATAAATACAAATACACAAACATATATATGTATATATATATAACATTAAAAGTATATATACATATACAGAAACATATACAAATAATCATATAGTTGAAGTGGAAAAATTTAACCAATCTTATTCTGTACGATATACGTGGGTGAATAAAATCTTTATTTTTCGGCCTGCATCGTTTTTATATGGTCTACCTGCTGTGATATTTGTTTTGAAATGGTTTTACATTCCTCAAAAATCCATTGAAAGAAATTCACCGTTAACCTTGCATGGTCACACGTTCTAGAAATAACGCGCCGGTCACAAGGGGTCGGAATGACCCCAGCCATGTTTAAACGCTTGCCGCGTCGCCGATATCGTTCCGAACGACACATAAAAATTCAGGATATCAGTTTGAACCTTGCCGAATGAGAATATCGAGGGAAATTTTTTTTTTTTCAACTTTCAAAATGGTAAAAAGAAATCAGATACGAAGCAAGGTGTCAAAATTTTTTTTTTTTCGGGCGCCCAAATCACCGGCTCAAAGTTGCGCTTGGCATAATTGGAACGATGATTGTCAACGAATCGTCGTTAAAATAGAATGTGATATTATTTTTTTCCATTACTGAACTCTTTCATTATTATTCCTGAGGATTTTTCAAACGTTTCATTATCCAAAATGTTGGAGGTGATGCGGAAAATTGAGCAAAAATTAAGGAACGAAAGAAAGCTCGAAGACAACGCGAAGTATCGTGGCGAAAGTTTCGCGAAGCTCATTTGCTTCGAAGAATTCGATTACTGTCATGCAGACTGAGAATAAAGTTTAATACAATTTTTTATTCCCATATTAGTTTGCTGCTTAAAAATGGGAGCTGGTGGAATAGAAATGATACGAATAAAAGTTTATCTTTTCAGGAAAATAATACGGGTCAGGAGCTTTTTTGAAATCGCCGCAAGTGTACATGGGACGCTGGCAAAAAAATCTGAAAAATTATCTCGACGCAAGGAAAATGTAATGATACTCACGATAGGGGAAGAACACCGTTGAGGATTAAATTTTATCCCTCTGCGTCTGGCACTACAGCGTCCTTTGGAGGTGCGGTTTCTCATAATGGCGTGTAAAACTGCGTTTTGTAAGGCAAAATCTCTGAATAGGTTCATTTCTATTTAAGGACGTTGTTTGGCGACGGTCAAATCTAAATTTTTGTTTTCAGATTTTCTCACATACAAAATGGTTTGCGAGCCCAAGTTTATTCAAAAAAGTTGTTACAAATTGACAAAAGAACAACATACTCTAAATCCAAGATTATCCGAGGTAATGTGTATTTGTTATGTAATAAACAAAATTTCGAAAAAGCTTGACAACCGATTTTTTTGAAAAACTAAATAAAGCTTCTTCCATATGTTACATAATAATATGTTATCGTTTAGAAATCGAAATATTTAATATTGAAAATTGGAACGTTCAACACACGCTCTTACGAGAAATTACTGAAAATTGTGATTTTTATAAATAAATATCTCGACTTCTACACGGTAAAACCTCTTAAAATTGCGCGAGCTATTAAGATTATTGATAGAAATTTTTGCATACAACGTCCTTAAGGGGAAATGCTCCTCCAATTGTCTATGGGAATTCCTCTAGCGAGTCAGAAATCTTTCTGATCATTTTCGTCGTGCATACTCCGAGGGATACCAAAAAAACAAGTAGAAAAAAATCTTGAGCTATTTTTTCGGTCAAAATGGAAACGCTGCATGTTTTTTTAAATTCTAGATCGTCCTTGCCCCTTAAAGACCTATGACACTGAGAAGGGTTGCAAATTTTTTTTCCGGCTTCGTTGACTTTCTTTAATTTTCTATTTATTTATTAGTTTTTTTTATTGGACAAAATTCATGAGATGTTACTTGAAAAATAATTATAATTCTGTCCACGAATTATTCAGCCCTGGGCCCGATTAATCAGAGTCGCTCAAGATGAAATTAAGAATGCATTTATTGAAGAATCGCTTTAAGGTCCTTGCCTCTTTAATATTGTCCCTTAGGGAGCTGTTCAAAAAGAATGATACTTGAAATGTACATTATCATTAGCTGGACTCTAGAGGAGAGAGTTAAGTAACTGACGAAACTTCAGAATAGAGTATCGTGTACGAGAATATGTGAATTCATTTTACCAGGGAGTTTTTTTTAATTTAAATACCGTCGAGGTTTAAGAGTCGATACGTGAAGATAAATCTACGCGGCAATCTGATTCCTGCTTCGTGAAGAAGTTTCCAATTTTTGTTGAATTTGAAATTCGCTCAGAAAAGTAACTAAAAAATTTTAATCGTGGAAAATGCATGAGAAATATTCCCATAGATATTCGCGATATTTGGGGAGAATTCGGGATTGTTCTATATTTGACGGAACTTTGACATCGTCGGGTACAAAAGATCGCGCAGTCACTTTTTTTTACTACGTTTACCTTCTGCTCATAATCGTAGTAATTATAATTTGAATTGACATTGTTATCCTTCTCGCGGACAGGCGACGACAAATTCGAGGGTGAGAATGCTGGAAGTTTCTTGGACTTTATAATCGAAACGCAAGTTGAAAGTGTCTCGTGCAAATCGCTTGAGAACGACAGCTTATCATCGATCGGAGTTCGCGGAACGAGCAACCAAAACAGTTGCTTTTCATAACTATTCATCTTTCTCGGTCTCGACGACTAATTTGCATAATTGCGTTGACGTTTCACACGATCGTGAAAACCGCAGGAAGCCCATTTTCATGCGAGTGAATAGACACATTGAATAAACGTTCCTCTTGTTCGTCGATTCTCGTTATATCTTCGCGCGTCATACCAATAAATAATTTTCTCACGTATTTAGGAATTGAGACTCTCAAAATCGACATTTAGTCTCTTCATTTTCCATAGGAATTCGCATGGAAATCATAATTAAAATAATGACAAAAATACTCAGTGCCAAACTTTAAGTCACACGTAGAGTAAAGAAAGTAGCAAACTGCTTCCTCAAGATTTAGCTCAAATCTTCCTCTATGAGGCTTCCTCGTAGAGGAAGCTTTGAGCATCGAGCTAAATCTTGAGAAAGCAATTTGCTACTTTCAATACGCAGCGTTTTTGCAATTTGATACCATCCTTCCTATGATGATGCTCTATTTACGAAAATAAATCTTAAAATTTACGGAAGTAAGAGCAGCGATGACGAACTTTATTGGAAATTTCAAAATGTCGTAAAATTCTTATTTGAAAATAATTTCGACAACTTTTTTATAAAGTAAAGAAAAAGTACAGACCTATACACAATATCTTAGAAAATTTGCAAAAATTAAGACGATTTTTCGAAAAACTCAGATTTTCGTAAAATTCGAAAAATCATAAAATTCAAACCGTTCAACCGATATTTTCCAAATTCAAAACCAACCTTCCTATTAAGATACTTTATTTATGAAAAAAAAAATTAGCAATAAATCTTGAAATTTGCGGAAGTTAGAGCGGTGACACGCTTTTTCTTGAAAACTTCAAAATTCTCCGAGAATGAAGAGCACACACACATACACACACACATCCGGACATTTTTTCTGGATATGATTTTTCGATGTTTTGGGACATTTTAAGCACATTGACATTGAAAGCTGGAAAATAAAAAATTTCACCGTCACATAGCTTCCTCTATGAGGAAGCAAAAATGCATTGAATACCAGTCGATAAATTGCATTTTTCAGATATTTTGATCCCAAAAAAAAAGCAATTCATTTTTTCTGTTTTTTATAGACATCGATATTAGCCTGCGATATATAGAATTAATTGGTGAATCGTCGACGTGCAGATCGGTGCGCAAGGTAGAAGGATCGATTTACGCCGAGGAAAAGGTTGTAGAAAATTTATAATATGATTTTCGTGCGAGGATTTCATTAGCTCGACCTATATCCAGAAACGCCAGTCTGTAAATAAGCCGCAGTTGGCATAGACGGTCTATATATGACACGCTAAAATTCTGAGTACGTATACATCGAATAGATAGCACACATGTTGGGCTTTATACGTCGTAGCTTAAAGCCAAAATCGATAACAGCCGGTAATACTACGATCCATCGGTTTTTGCAACCGGAAATTAATATCGCTGACTGATAAATGACGTGGACGTTCCGTACCTAAACCGCCCATGGGGCTTGTCAAATATTTACGTTTGTATATATCGCCATGAATATTGGATAAATTTTTGCGTTTATTCACGACGATCTACCCAACAATCGTTTTGTATTTCTTTTGCTCAAGCTTTTCGCGTGTTTTAATTATTAGCAGCGCAATAATCAGTGGTTCAAGAATTCAGTGGGCCACGACTGTTCAACATTGACAATTGAAGGGTGACAGTGAATTTGGAAAATTTACGAGAGAACGACTGCTGATTGAGTTTTTACATTCATATTAGTGGAACTCACATTCACTAGGGTTCAAGAGGTTGTTATTCCTAGCACAGTAGGTTACTTCTGCATATAAAGTTTACGAGAGCTGAACACGGTGGAAAAAAATGAAAACTAGGAGATATTATGACTCCGTTGAAGTGAAACCTTGACAGTCAAGAGCCTTGAACTTGCAATCGTTCTTTTTTAGAACTTGGAGGATAAAAAAAAGGGAAATATCGATACTGGCTGGACGTTTTTTGTTGCAGTGGTCAAGATACGTCCTTGAGGCTATCAAAGTCATGCAGTGCTTTAAATACAGTCGTGTTGGCGGTTGGTAGGTGGCCCATGCAGTGTCGAAAAAGAAAATGTGTTCGTCTACTTGTGCTGTATATTTTCTATAGCCACATAGAAATGTGTGTACGTATACACAGAATAAAGGGAATGAGGAAAGTGCATCGGTGTTTCCCGTTTTGCGGTCGAGGCAGCGTTTGAATGTCGAGAGCTTGCGCGCTATGAGAGCTGAGGGCAAAGTTGGGGGGTTGTAAATGGTGGTAGGGGAGGAATGAGCTCGGAGGAAAAGCATCGCGGCTGAGCGTGTGATAGGGGAGACAGGCGAGGAGAAAGACGCCAGCCACGGTGGTTTAGTCCAGTCCAACAGTCCGCGTGTTACCTCCGGACGTGTCGGAACAAAAGTGCTGTTTTCCTCTTTCCCCCTCTATCTGTCGCTGTTCCTCGTCCTCACTCTTTCGCTCTCTCTCACTCGTTCTCTCTAGCTCTTGACTTCCGGTTCCCGCGAAAAAGTAAAAAAATAGCCGGTCAATCGAGCTTGAGCTGTTATTTTGGCGTCAAAACGAAGAAAATTTTGATGGACGACAACTTGTGCACTGACGTTTGCACTCGTTCGTATCGTCGAACGAAAATAGAGACAATCGTACGCGACCGTTCGTTTGAAACTTCATACTCGTGCTACTTGATTGTGTGATATGAAAAATAATATTTGCTAACTCGTTGCAATATCTATAACGATTTACATATTTTTTCAACTGTTAAACGCCGTTCGATTTCGGATTCGATCGAGCAATAAATTTTCTTGCCGATTTTACACTCTCCCGAGACACGAGAAGGTAATAAGCAAGGACGATCATAATTAAAACCTTCGAATTTATTCCTAATCACAAGGATTCATGGTAATTATTCGTATTCATGAAATTTGTTTAATTTCTTGCGGAATAATCGTTGTTGCAAAAATGTGAAAGTTTCTCATTCATTTTGTGCTTGTTCCGTTGTATCTTGTTGCGAATATAATTATTCTCCATGCGATTATGATCAATAGTACAGCTAAAAAAATAATAAAATTCAATTATCAACAAGTGTCATTATGTAAGGCCGAAAGTACGAACGTTGTAGAGATCAGAGAGGCAAAATGAAAAATGGCCAAATTCATAAAAAAAAAACACGAAACTGTAAGAGAAAAAAAAACGAAGCACGTTCTGAAGAAGTTGTGGGGTAGCAAAATATTTGGAAAGCGTTAAATCCAATGCGGAGAACGTACTCGAAGCAGCTCGACATCAGAAAAAAATGGCATTACTTGGTCGACTTAATGACTAGTCGATTTGAAATGATACGCTAAAATCATTAAAAGCCAGACTTTAGAAAAAAATGATTTATCTTGCAGATCGATCTCCACTGTGGAGGAAAGGGTGACGAGGTAACTTGGAAAGAAGAAAAAAGTTGTGAAGGCGAATAAAAAGAAGATTAAACGTCGTGAAGCTTAGAATTTTGCGAGGAGTGTTTAAAAGCGCGTGAAATCGCAGTGTGATTATAATAAAGGATCAAAAGCGATAAAAAAAGGTTGAAGGGAAGAAAGAAAGGAACGGTGCTAGGTAATCGTGATGTGTATCGGTGAAGAAGGAAGTATGTGTATGCGTGAGTCGAAGTCGCTGAGTAGCTGGGCCTGACTCAGGTCGAGATTGATTCGAAAAAGTACGTGATTAGAACGAAGCTCGGGGAACTTTGGCAAATGTGGCTCTGTGCACGGTGAGCCGGGGATACGGGGGCCGAGGGGCCCGCGGTGGCGGGGTCAGTGGGGCTAACGTTGGGCCCAACGGGGCCCGTGGGGGAAGTACTCGAGCCCGTAGCAGGGCCGAGTCGGTCGTGAGATTACCGCTGAGTCCTCGAACCCTGTGTGCCCCGGGGCCCGTGGCGGGGCCCCATGCAGGGGCCCAGGCCCAACAGCATGCACAACAAGCCCAATCCCGCGATCATCATGCCTCGCAGCCACTGACCGGAGGTGCTGGTACCGGCTCGGGGCTCGACGATGGTCCAGGCTCGGCGGATGAACCGATGGTACATCTCGAAAGGCCCCAACAAGCTGGCACTTGGATTTGCTGTGTACCCTGTTACTGGCTCAGGCGTAGCAAAGCCGTCCACAAGGCTCTACTCACGTTTGCTATGTTACTCGTCACCAGTTTGCTCGTAACCAGCCCTGTGCTCTTCCTCATTACCACTCTGCCAGAAGGTGATCAGCCACGTGATTGCGCACCCCTTGTGAGTACCATTTATTCCATCATATCGACTAATTTACCTCTGCAAAGTTTTACATTTCCTTTCACGCTCATTTTCATCCATCCAGAGTTTTCTAAACTTTACGTTCCATATGAATATTCATACGTAAATACTGTTTTTTTTGTGGTTCAACCTCGAATATTCATGAGAAATGTGCAGTAGCTAGCAACCGTCATACCTACCCCAGCCTGTTCGGTTTATCAAAAATTCCTCTTCCAGCTCATATGAAGACGAATGGAACGCCATTCTGTACATACTCAGCTTTTCAAATTGAGCAGTTCGAATGTATAAAAAAAAATGTTCTTCCCCGAACGGGTGAAAACGGACCGCGACGTCCCTTGACATTTGAAATTCACTGACATTTTTTTTTCTGTTCGTGCTCGTCTATGCAAACGTTATGGCGAAACGATATTTTTCGCGCAACGGGAGAAACGAGAAAAAGTTTGAAATAAAAAAAAAAGTAATTAAATCTACCCGTGGGAGCTTTGATAACGCGGATGGCGTGTACATCTCGAACGTGCTGCACTTCACGAGCCACTGAATTTTTATCGGCTATAAAGGCGACGTGCAGAGGTACGAGTCGATGTAATAAAAAAATTAAAAAATAAAAAAAAAAGTGAATCGCAACAACAATATGTATACTATTTCATTCTGGTAACCGAGGCCGATCAAGCCCGTTCTCTGTATTTCTTTTTTTTCCAACGCTTTTGTGTTCCTTTTTTTTCAATATATTTCTGACTCGGTGTACAGTATTGGAGGCGGAAGGTCGTCATACTAACCTGGTTATCCACGTAAGACTCGATCATGCATCGTAAACGTATCGTTCACTGTATATATCTACAATACATGGATTGATAATTTAAATATTTATATAGAAATCGTTTATATATAGAACTATCCGTGCCCGCAGCAAACCTAGTTGGCGTTAAAAAAAAAAAATATTTCAAATTCTTCAAACCTTGATTTTAGGAAAATCGTTATAACTTTTTTTTTTTTTTAACTGACACTCCAGCTACCGCTCAGTATCTTCGTTTTCGAATTATCTTTGAATTGGTGATTAGCGACTTTCGATTTATTATCATTTTTTAGTTGCTTGTGCACTTTGAAAGCGGAAAATATGACGAAAAATGTGATTTTTCGGTTCGGATTCCGAAAAAAAATAAGTATCGGAATGCAATACAGTCTACAACCTATTCTGATTCATGAGCTCTGTTAATGTGAAAAATTCATCAAAATTGGTTCAGTGGTTTTTTCGTGAAAAGGGCACAAACACAATTTTGTAGTAGTTTTATATGAGGAGATTACCAATTCAAAGATAATTCGAAAGCGAAGATAATGAGCGGTAGCTGGAGTGACAGTTTAGGAAAAAAAATTTATAGTGATTTTTGTAAACCTAGAAGTTTGAAGATTTTGAATTTTTCTTTCACTTTTTGTATTAAGCTAGCTGTACCCTTTAGCTCCAACTATGTGTGTGCGGGGAGAAGGCCGCAGGCACGGCTAGTAGAAATATAAATTTTTATTACGATACGCTTTTTCCCGATGCTCTCAAATATTTTTATTATTATTATTAATATTGTTATTATTTATTTGTCAACCTCCGTTTTATGAAACGAATAACCGAAATGCCATAGGCTCGCGCACACTTGGCTTCGCGGTATTTCAATATCCGCGGTTCATCCCATGCTAGTATGCAGTTTCGAGTGAATATTTTTTAGCTACGGTAAATTTAAAACGTAGCAGTGTTTTTTTTTTCATCTTTGTCTGCCTGTTTAGTGCTTCTTCAAAAACCAAAATTTCAGAAAACAGTGCGATCTTAAGTTGGAATAGAATATTTTTCAGTTCTATATGAATTGTTCGAGCCTTGATATCGAATTCGCAACACCATGGAAAAATGGAAAATTTTATTTTAGGAAAACTACTGTTTTCTACTTTTTTTTCGCAACAAGCGAAAACGCACATTTCCTGTTGTTTTTGTTGTTGCTTTATTCTTCATCCGCTCCACTTCGGATTTCCCAGTTGGTTGTGTGTCAGCGTGTAAGTAAATGTGTGTATGTTGTGATATTTTCACTTGTTGCGTACAATGAACGTTCAAGTACCATTTCACGAAGACCGAGGAATGATCGCATGTCGTAGTGAAACGGCGTTCGCGCGTTGTGTACTAAGAAGTCGATCGAAGCGCATTTTGTGCTGTGATTCTCGACGGTTACTTCCGGTTCGGCGATGATACTACAGCCCTGAGTTCCAATAAGATTATCGGTGGGAGAAAGCAGGAATAGGCTTACATTACGGCTCTCTGCGCTGGAGCCAACAGAGTGCGAGGAAATACGATAAACACGTTCGTTAACTAAAACATAGACGGGGGTGGAAGGAAATCCACAAAATTTTCCGTCGGGTCATGGAAACCGGGCGACACTGGACGTTATCGCGAATACAGAGCATTTCACCAGACCCGAAGCCATAGTATCTCAACAAGGCCAAAAGGTTTCGATGCCAATGTCAGGCTAATATCCTTGGATCAGGCTTTCTTCGAGGTTTCCTCCAACGAGCTTGCGAGCAAACATTTCCCTTCAAATATACAGTTATCTTTAGAAAAATTGACAGAATGGATATTTACTCACGAAATCTAATTAATCACGAGATTATTATCTCTGTGGGTCATACAAATCGATTTCCCATGGCTTACGTTTTGATAAAACGCTGCAAATTGAAAGTTGCCAATTACTTCCTCAGGATTTAGCATGATACTCAGAGCTCCCTCTATGAGGAAGCCCGAATTAAAAATGTGGTACCTCATAGAGAAAGATTTGAGCATCGTGCTAAATCTTGGGGAAGCAATTTGCAACTTTCAATTTGCAGCGTTTTTTAAAATAATTTCGACAACTTTTCTAGAAACTAAAGAGGAAGTACAGACTTATACACAATACCTTAAAAATTTTCAAAAATTAAAGCGGTTAGACGATTTTACGAAAAACTCAGATTTTCGTAAAATACGTAAAATTATAAAATTTAAACCGTTTAACCGGTATTTCCCCAAATTCAATACCAACCTTCCTGTTATGATACTCTATTTATAGAAAAAAAAAATTAGTCACAAATCTTAAAATTTGGGGAAGTTTGAGCGGTGACAGACTTTTTTTGAAAATTTCAAAATTTCGTAAAATTCTTATATTTCTAGCAATTCCGACAAAATTCTTATAGCATGCAGTGCTTGTACTGATTAACATCTGTACAAAACTGGAGCCCTGCAGCTTAAATCGTTCTCGAGTTATAAACGTTTGAAGTTTACAGTGCCAGAACATATACACACACATACACACATCCGGACATTTTTTCTAGATATGATTTTTCGATGTTCCAGGACATTTTAAACACATTAAAATTGAAAATTGGAAAAAAATTTCACCTTCACATAGCTTCCTTTCTATGAGGAAGCAAAACGTAATTTTCAAAATGTTTCGATTTTCCATGCACCAATTGTCAATTTTCCCCGAGAAATTCCCATGAATTCTCAAACCATTGGAAGCAAAATTAGAATCTGTACCACACCTGGACAATTTTCGCAAAACGAAAAACATGTCTTCCGTTTGTGGACGTTGCATCAATTCCTTTTTTTTCAATTTATGCTTCTGCGAAGTGCATTCAAAATTATACTCGCAATCGTAAAAAAGTTGTGTCGACCTTTATAGAGCCCTTGACCGAGTCTCTGGACAAGTATGCCTATGCGAATGTACGCGACCGATAGAACCAAATGTTGTACATTTTGTGTACATCGCACGCGTCCATGAAGTTGTACATTCGAGGTAATATATTTGTGCTACACTATAGTTGAATGAGTGTTCAACTTTTTGCGATAGTTGTATATAAATTTTAATGCAACAATTGAAGCAATTGAAGGTGAATTTTTATCGCAGCATGGATCTATTAACCCAGAAAAATATTAATGGTGATTGCTTAGCGAAACCATTACGTGAGGAAAAAAAATTTCACACTGTTATATTTTCACCGATTGTTTTTCTGAGCCGGTTAAATTCGAAATAACAGGAATAACTCATTAATATTTTTCTGGGTTAATGAGACACATGAAGACTTCGTCTACTTATTCGATTATTTTTTTTATTAAATTTTTTATGGAGCTATCGTGGAATTTGAACTCTCATTTTACCAGTATGAAGCAGTACGTCGCCTCAATTTGATCAGAAACACGTTTGTAGATTTATATTTTTCAACTGAACTGCACTGCTGTTGGAATCATTGATGCGAATGTTTTTACGGATCACTCCAGGTTTTTAATTGATTATACTGATGACAGAAAGTTTCGCAGTTCGTTAATCACAGTTTTAAGGACTTTCTCTATCATAAAAAAAATTCTAATTGGCATCTATACGTTTTCAGCGACTGAAAGACTATCGAGCGACCTGATCAGAGATTGGCATGGTTTGGAACGAACAATCAAACTTTGGCACGCTCTGAACTAACCCATCGGATGCAATTTCCCATGTAGAGAGGTCCAATCACTGACCAGCAGAACAAATACCTCTTAGTATCGCCGTAGCTTTTTGACTTTCAATTGCCCAGTCACCAAAGTGTATAGAATCGAATAAACTACGGCACGTTCCTCGGTCCACTTAACCGGAAATTGGGAAATTTCTCTTTTTCTTATTTTTTATTTTTTATCTGGCTATAGTTATGTGGGTGATTTTCACGTAATATCGCAGGTCGCATTTTTCAAAGCGTTATTTAACTAAAATATGAAGTATCTACGTACTTTTGACATTCGAAAATGTTCGCATACAGTTATCAACGAAGTAAGTTGAACGAAACGAATTCTTTTAACTGTTTTGTTGAGTCCTGCAGAAGCTTCCGAAGCATCCGCGTAGAAAAGTCGTAGCAAACAATGAGCGCGATTTCTCAAATTCTAAATGAATTCCGGGACAGTAAAGCTTGATACAAAAAAAAAGAGAGAATGAAGCAGTGGAGGAGACAAGGGTGTACAAGTGTCGTTTCGAATTCCTGCTGTCGTTTCATTTTCCTCATGCTTTTCCGCTAAATCACATCGAGCTTAACTGCATTTGATACGTTTTTGTTCTCGTATAGTCTCCAACCATTCACTCCCAGAAATAATGATTCATTCGGAATTGTTGCTCAAAATTCTACGGAACAAAATGAGTTTTTTTTTTTCGTAGAGCTCGACTGTTGTCATTTTTTATAGTTTTCCATGGTTTCCCAAGTATTTTACTTTTTTGATGACGATCTTGAATGTTTATTAATAATAATTGAATATTTATAAAAACTTTCAGGATGAGCCATGCATAAGAGATCGTGACGGTACGGAGGGTGTCTGCGAGACGAAAGCCTGCCAGGAAGCCTCGAAGAGGATGCTCGTTTCAATGAATACCGGGGTTGACCCTTGCACCGATTTCTATCAGTTCGCTTGTGGCAATTTTCGTGATCGTGAGCCTTACCAACCGAGCTCGAGTTTTTCCATGCTCCAAATTCAAGTCGATCGCCAAATTGAGAGTGAGTACATTTGTTAAACTTTAATTAACTACAGAATGAAAAACGACGTCGAAAAGTGACGGAGGAGAAGTATTTCAATGAAAATATTTACTCAAAGATAGAACGAGTCATTAAATCACAATCTTCAGAACGAAACGTAAGATATATTTTTATGTGAATAAATACGTAAAGATAAATAATAAGAACTTGCTGAGATTGATGAAGCTCCGGTCGACGAAACATCGAAGATTGAAATTCAGAGAGACGGAGAGATATTGATCCAAATTGCTACCGTCACGAGGCGTACGCAAGAGTCAGCCAAGTTTTCACGAAATTGTCAACTGGTTGAGAAAGCTCGAGTAATTAACGAGGATCGAGAATTTCTAACTTGGCTCCGTATGCAGGACCATTTTCTTGTGGGGTTTGAATGAACCTTTAATTCAATTTCCCTCGCTCTCCAACCTTTCCATCAATCCGATTGAAATATTTGTACTTTTTTCGGAAAACGTCTATTTTCGTTTCTCAGGGACAAAAAAAAAAGAAAATTAAATACCGAGCAATTTACGAAAAATATAATCGTAAACTCCATTCATAAACTGATTTTATAGTTACGGGTTTTATAGTGCAGCATTTCGTTTTCTCCTTAAACGAAGTTGCAACTTTTCGTCTAGGAAAACAACAATTTGCCGAGTCCCAGTTTGTGCTGTAAAAAATTGGCGAGACAAATTTTCGCTTAAGGTGTGTCCGTCAATCAATCGCAAACGCGATGACGAAGGTTAATTGGTTAAGCAAAAATCGAGAATTATTTCGCTGCAACAATTACGAAACACTGTCTCGTTTTTTTCGTGGAAAAATTGCAAAAAACTATTGGGTCGATTCTAATAAAAATAGAACAATAAACATTTGAATGAATTTTGACTTCGCAATGAATAATTCAATGGATAATTCGATTTTTCAGTAAAAACTCGACTTGGATTTTAATTCGGAATTATCATTCATGACACTGTGCATAAAAATATGCAAAATAATGATTCTATCACGATAATTGATATTCAAATGAATAAATAATCGTTTTGCGGTTTTTCTCACGAGTGTCACCAACGAAGATTGCAGAAATGTATAGTTTATCGTAGCTCTCTTAATAATCGAATGAGTATCTCGGCTTCACAACGAAACTGAATGTATTTCCTCGATCTATTGTGAAATATATTTCGCATCAAGAGGGAGCAACACTGGAGGAACCTTGTAGATGTTAGATACACGTGATTTCCAAAGGTTTCCGGAGTCTTATCAGAGCACCACGTGTATTTCCTTCTGAGTTACCTAACGAGTCTCGAGATAGTATTAAACATGAAATTCAACTGTTAAGTGACCTCGAAAAGGAACTATAACGTTGGAGAGTCTTTAGGAGTTTAAACACATAAAATCCAAATAAAGTTTCGATTTTTTCAACAGAAAAAAAATTTATCTAACATTTTCGAAGAAATTCGTTTCTGAAATCGATCGAAAATGGCAAGAAAATTTTATCATTTCTCGGTAACGAGACGAAAGTGATAGCAACGGGAAACAAATTAAAAAAACTCCATCACGGCTGAATAAATAAAATTGTATTTAAATATTAAATTCAACGATCTGTATATTCCGATTAGTGAATAAATTCAAAAAGTTGCGAGTTCTTGCGAGAAAACTTTTTCTTCGAACAGCAAAGGAAATGTGAAAAATGACAAAACTGTCAGAAAGTTTGAGAACAGGAAAAAAGCGGGACAAGCGGAGGAGAATAAAAATTAAAAAATGAGGTTAGAAGAAAATAGGAGTAAGGAAAAATGGACCGAGGTAAAAAAAAAAACTCGTATTCACGCAGTATGAAGAGTTGCGGGACGAAAAGGTTTCGTCAATCTGGCAGCGTTGAGTCTTATGTATTTGCCTCCACTGTCTCTCATTTTTCCCTTCTTGGTCTCTGGCACGGGGTCAGAAAACTGGGAGCGTCATATCGACTAAAAGACAAAATGGCAAATTGAGTAAAAAACTTGGCTGGACCCAGGAAGTTACGAAGTCGGCGCCAGTTTCATAGTTTTATTTTTCATTGCCTGGACTATCCACGCCCTTTCGGAATCGTTCGTCCAGATACGAACGAAGGGTTGCTTGATAAAGTTCTTTATCTCTTGCGATAACGAAGTAGCAAGCAAAATGTTTCAGAAATAGAACACTCTTCCGTGGAAAAAAGTCTCTTGAGGCCACGAAGAAAATTCACTGTCACAAAATGTAATACATCGCCCTTCCTCGCAAACAAGCAGTTCGTTTTGTTTTACTGCATTGAAAGAATCAGATTTTGGAGAAGTGCGATTATGTATTCGTAAAAATGAAAAAAAATCCTGAAATTTGGAAGATTTTTATAGGGAAAACAATCGTCGCATTTCAAGTTGCTGCTCATGGTATTTTTCCCAAGTTTTTCATTTGTTCGTTGTCCACAGAAATGAATAAAAAACGAGAATTGAATAAAAAGTATAGCCGAGTATGTCAGTTTTCTTTTTCATTATTTGTCGTCAGCAATACACAAATAATGTAGACACAGTCATGAAAGTTTGGAAACTTTGGAATGCTTGGATGAAATCGATTTCACTTTGCCGAAAGATTCGAGATGCGACAGGGAGTTGAATATACTACTAGAAGTTGATCCAAAAATGTGATTGTACTCGCAGAGTATAGAAGTGATGGTGTGCGTGTGTGTGTGAGAAAAAGAGAGAGAAAGAGAGAAAGGAAAAGAGTCACTTGGGAGAGTCGAGAAACGAGGGCGTCGAAGTTTTTGTAAGAAAAGAATCGAAAAAGTTGAAAACACACATTGGTCTTCGGTGGCAATTGTAACACAGGCTTTGGAAAATTCGCTTTTAATACACTTACGGAATTTCCGTTTTCTTTCGAGCAATCATTGTGACATCTCTGCTCTTTTCACTCTATTTATTGCTCCACCCAAAAATCGATCATACAGAGTATCAATAGCCGAACTAGAATTTAAAAATTCCTATGCATGGTTTTTTTTCCATTTTTTTCACCTTCAAAAAATCTACCTCTCAATCCAGAGGAAGCAGTGACTCTAGAACGGCAAACTGGGGTCAAAACGACCCCATGGCACTTTATATCCCTTTCTTCCTTCGTTCTCCCGTTTTTTATCGTTGCATACCGCATTTTTGACTATTTTTTTCACTTCAAGCCAAATTGCCCCAGTCTCGCGTAATCTTGCATTAAAAAACGAAAAGAATGAGCCCAAGTCGAACCCTCTTTGTTAAATTTTACCGGAGATATGAATTTTCCAAAATTGGGGTCATTTACGACCCCAGGTTACCGGAATAGGTAAAAAAAATAAGGTTACCGTTCTAGGGTTAAGAAAATGCAACTCCCTGAGCCGTCGTTGCATATAAACGTTCCAGATTCTCGCACTCAGTGATACCAAAAATCTCTGCATACAAACTTTTATGTCAATCGTAGGTAAGGACACCTGTATTTGCTCCAAGAAAATTGAAGTTTAAAACAAAATACTTAAGTGAAATATGAATGGGAAGAGATTAGACAATCTGATTGGAGTTACATATTAATTAAGACCTGTCAGTTTCGCCAATATATTACCATGTTTCCCGGCCGTAAAGCGTACAAATCGTGAGTAACTTAAGATTCACGAGTAAAGCGTGAAAATCGTAAATAAGAATAAGCGTTGTTCGAAGCCGTATGAGATACGATAATAGTCGAGGTCTTCAATATTACGTAAGACGAAAAAAAAAGGAAAAGCATGCATCAGGAAGGGTTGCTACTGGGAACAGAAGCGTAAGCGCAAATTTAATTAACGTTCGCGGCCATCGGGCGTTGCAAAGGTCAAGTTTTTCCAAGTGTTTATTCTTCCAGATGACAAGGTATTGATTCACAATCTTTCAATGCAAGTTTTCAAAAATCTTCATCATTTCAAACTTTCAATTCTCTGTCCATTGAGCATTCTAATATTGGAAAAATAAAAATGACTCAATTATTTTTCAAAATACCATAACTCATGGAATGTTCATTGATTTCAAATGACATTTCAGCTTTTCAAATGTTTTTTTAAATATTTTTCTTCTAAAGAAAAATTGTTTCCGTTGACTTTTTCGATGAATTTGATTTTTCCTGTTTAACTATGGAGAAAAAAGATGTTTTGGTGACACGAATGTGAGTTGATAGAAGAAGAACGTGAGAGTTGAATCTTGTTTTTGTCGCTGGAAGTTTCGTGGTGTAAAGTCACAGTGCAAGCCGTAGTTGTGGTGAAAGTTCGCCAGCATGTGGGGATAGGGCTGCACCTCGTTCCCTTGGCAAGCGAGTCGTAAAATAGAAGATTTTAAGAAGAGGGAACGAAGTGAAACGATGACTAAAATTATTTATTTAAGTTTGTCCAAGAGTTGAACTGTATCTCCAATTTTTGGCCAGTATTTAAAGATAATAACAGAGGCCAAGGTCGAGGCTATGCCTGGAACATGACATTTTTTGATAAGGCTTCACAGAGCGAAAAGCTGGTTAATTAAGATTTGATTAATTGATCATGAATATATAATAAAAATGTCCAACAATTTTTACCAGTTTCCACAAACTTTTCTATAAACTTTCTTCACCTTGAAAAACGAAACTTACTTTCTCGCAAATGCACAAAACTTCAGAGTCCATCTCAGGGTCAAGGGAGTGATTTATTTTCATATTTTCTCGGAATCATAATTTCCCTTGCCTTTTCTTTCTGTTTTCTCGGCAGTGGAAAAAGTTGTACAGTCAGAGATTGCTCTTCTCGCGATTTCTCATTTCGTTTCATGACCCAAAGCTCCGTACCATTTCCGTGGGCCAGGAATGTTCCTTATGCTGCAAATTTTTTTTCTCCTCCTCCCATTCTCTTTGTTCTCCTATCTTTCGCCTTATACACTTTTCCCTCGTTATTTCTTTTTCGTTTTTCGCTACACATTCGTCGCGTATGTTGTCTCAAAGCAGACTACGAAAAATGCCTGAATTCTATCGCACTCGTTCCGTCTTCTTTTTCTTCTCACTTGATCTTTCTCTGCAAGCACTTATTTCTTGCTTCTGCACCAACGGACCAACGGACCAAGCGTCTCGAGCTACGCTTTAACAAATCCTCGTTCCGAGCTCTCATGTGTTCAGCGGTACTGCGCTGGTGGATAAAAAGCTTGACAAAATAATTTAAGAAAATGGGATAAGCGGAGAAAGATGGACCAAAAACTAAAATGTATGTATTCGGTGACACAAAACTTGAGGGGCGACGGTGTGGCTCGGCAAAGGTCCCAGTCAACGTTTCAAATTTTCAATGCTCACATTATTCGATAATGACTCTTGAATTTTTAGTGAATCCGGTCCAAATATCCATGTTTCTAAATTCAGTTCCTGACCTTATCCATGTACGGTTACAAATTTTATGCTGATAAACGTAAGAGACTTTTTGGAGGGGATGACCGTGTGCAGAAGCGATGGTTACCTCAGCCACATCATTAGACCCAGTTAACGAGGAGTCTCGACTTACGGTGGCTTAGGGTTTACCTTTTGACACGTGTATGGTCCTCTTGATAATCGATAACGTGATAAAACAAGAGAGGGAGCGAGAAGGAAAGGACAGGAGAGCAAGAGAGAGAGAGAGAGAGAGAGAGAGAGAGAGAGAGAGAGAGAGAGACGACAGTTGTAGCAGCAGAGAGTACTTAATCCACGTCGTAGTCGACTCTGCTAGAGTTTGCTCGTCTAGAACAGCCAACTATTGTGTCGTGCAGTAGAGGATCATCGACGTGCTCTTCCGTCATGTACTATTTACACGTTGGGTTTCTCTCGACCAGGCGTCCTCCATTGTATAAAGTGTATGAATGAATAATACATTGGAGCAGATAAATATACATTTTATGTATTGTTATCAATAAAAAGGATTCATTCAGAACAAAAAGTAATCTAATGAACGCCCCTTCATTAATGCGACGAACTGAACACAACTCTATTCAGTGTCACGTGCATTTGAAATGTGTGGGAGTAGATAAAGAAACTTCTACGAGAATGCGATCTTTTGCGAACATAAATTTGGAAATCTTGTTTTTGTCTGAAGAGCCTGGAAAAAATCTATTTTCGTAAATTTTTATGGCTATTAGGAAATTTATATTCATCAGTTGATAGTTTGCTATCGATCATTTTTTGCAGTTGTCGCATAAAATCATTTTGTTGCAGTTTTTATAACGTGTCGTTCTAATCGTTAGGATCCATTTTGCGGAAAAAATTTTTTGATCATGGTGAACTTCCATAGCGGATGAATAATGATCGCCTATTCAAAGTTACTTTTCATCGAAGTGTATGTCGTGTCGTCCCTAGTCGCTCTATTGATGCCCAAGCTCTAGCACAGAGGACGGCATGCACGAACGCGACGATGGAGACGATCGATCAGGCAATGTCAACGTTGTGGAGAAGCCATCGCACAGCTTCTCTACCAATTTGTAGTTTGGCTTACCGATTTCGTGGTCCTGCCTCTTTTTCTCTTTTCCTCTTTCTTTCGAGTTGGTTGCGAAACTCTACGTTGCTAAAAGAAAGAGATGGATAGTATTGATTCCTAATTTATAGTCGGGTTAACTCTCGACGCGGGAGATACCATTAGCCCAGTTTACTTTAAACTTTGCCCTCGTGAATCCCATCGGCCACATTTTCGACCGGAGCACGCTTTAATGTTTGATGTGCTGTACACGTAACATTAACCAAACAAATGAGCGAAATATTGGCTGATACAGTCGTTGATTGTATCAATCGACTAGCCATGTCTGCGGACTTCGCGCCGCAGCATACCTAGTTGGCGCTAAAGCGTACAGCTGCTTACTATAAAGAGTTTAACATTTTTTTGCAAAATCTCCAAACTTTGATTTTACGAAAATTACTTCATCTTTTTTTTTTACAAACTGGCATTACAGGTACCGCTCATTATCTTCATTTTTGAATTATCTTCGAATCGGTAATTAGCAGTTTTTGATTTATTATCATTTTTTGGTTGCTTGAGAACGTTGAAAGTGGAAAATGTGACGAAAAATGTAATTTTTTGGTTCGATTTCCCAGAAAAAAAAATATTGGAATGCCTATTCTGATTCACGAGCTTCATTCCTGTGAAAGATTTATCAAAATTGGTTCAAGGGTTTTTGCGTGAAAAGGGCACAAACACACTTTTGTAGTAAAGTTTTGTATACATATATAAGCGATATGGGAAACCATGGGATAATTTTTTCCCCTCTAGAATGAAGGGTCCGTTTGAGGATTCGAAATTTAAAAACCGTCCCATATATCGAAGAGCTTGTGCATGAGCTCATTAGGATTGAGGCAATATAATGTTTTTTTTTTTTTTAATTTTTATTAGGAGCTGTGCTCTTCGTCATTAACGTGCTTTTAATCGCATCTGCACGAGGGCTAAAAGAAGTTCTTTATTATTTTGATACTTTCATTTTCAATTGAGGCGGAATGGCCCTTTTTGTTTTTAATTTTTCGTAGTATGGAATGAGTGAACCTTCAGTATGTAATGGATGTGAAAGGATCATGTGTCAAAGAGAAAATTGGCGGCGATCGTTCGAAGCGTACGAATGTTTAATTGAAACATAATTAAATCGAACTCCGTTTCAATCAACATCTGCTAATGGACTTTTAAACAGATCTATCGAAGCTTGGTACACAGCGGAATATTGGTTTCCACTCCACAATTCCCATTTCTCTCTCTTCCCTTTCCTCCTAACGTCAAAACTGCATTCCTTATGAGCTTTGAGCGATCTGCCAAATATTGTTTGCATGTAAACGTCGCTTTTAACGCGCAGTCTTAGCACAGAGGTTTTTAATTTCGTTTGCAATATTGAAGAATTTGAGGTAAAGGAATTTAATTATTGAATTTATTACCGGAATTTTCGATTCTTTGGAATTACCTATTCAAAGATTCTTATAATCATCCGTGAGCTTAGTGGCGTAGAAAGCGGCGTCGCAATTAACCTAATTAGCAAAAATGTATTGAATTCGTAAGCTTTCATTAAGAATATGTGAATCGTTCCAAAAATATTATTATTCGATCATCGTGTAACCGATCCAATTGAATATTATCACTTCTTGCCTTTTCAATATTCATACGAAAATTAATTAACCAGAAGTATCGTTTCTTTGCTTCCTCATAGTGGAAGCTATGTGACGGTGAAAAATTTGGGAAATATCGGTTGAACGGTTTAAAGTTAATGATTTTTCAAATTTTACAAAAATCGAAGTTTGTCGAAAGATCGTCTAACCGCTTTAATTTTTGCAAATTTTGTAGGATATTGTGTATAAGCCTGTACTTCCTCTTTCCTTTACAAAAAAGTTGTCAAAATTATTTTTAAATACGACTTTTACGACATTTTGAAATTTTCAATAAAGTCCGTCATCGCTCTAACTTACGTAAATTTCAAGATTTATTATGACTATTTTTTTTTCATAAATACAGTACCATCAAGTCTTCACAAGTCTTCTCAAGTCTTCCTCTATGAGGAAGCCAAAATTAAAAATATAGTACCTCATAGAGGAGGATTTGAGCATCGTGCTAAATCTTGAGGAATCAATTTGCAACTTTCAATTTGCAGCATTTTTTTTTCTATTAATCGGTAATTTGTATTCATATTGACGATCGGCTTCATCAAATGTCGCGTTTTTAAATACTTTTCTCTAAAAGATTAAGGAAGAACGTGTTTGGAATAAAATAGAATTGTTTTTTCTTCAACTTTTGACCCGACATTCTTTGCCTTCGTAAAAATATGATCTGGGCAAACTAAAATAAAATAAAACACGACGATCGAAGACGTAGGAAGCTGCTTGACAAGGACTATTAATTTCAATGTCGATTGTGAATGTCGATATGAAAATAGAACGAGGGGACGAGAGACCCAACAGTTTTGAAACGAAAATAAGTCGGTTGATATAACGAAATTGAAGCCGAGAAGGAAAAGCAGGAAAGAGAATGAGGAGGATGAATAAGCGAGGGCGGACCGAAATTCGGTAGTCTGGCATCGATGAGGACGAAACGCGGAGCCAAAGAGTCTACAAATCGTAAGCGAAGGACGAACCTCCATGTACATCGATTCCCGATTTATAGGAACGCGAGAGAGGTTTACTCATCGTTGCTCCCATTAGCCCAGTTTGGTTCAGGAGTTCCTGAGGTTATACGTACATCGAGTGTACATACATATGTATGCGTGACGGTCCATATGATCTGCTTCCGGAAGCTAGGAACATAAGAGCTCCGGATGTTCATTACATTTTACACTAAATTAATTTAACATTATAGTCTTCTATCCGAAGAGGTTCATAAGCCCAATGGCATCAGTTAACTCGTTATTAATATTCTTCCTTGGCTCATCGTGGTTTAAACTCTTGCCTTGTAGCTTTAGAGTTCGGCTCAGCATTTGGCAACGTTCCGTAATTGCGACATTTCATTTTTGGACTAGCGATTACTAGACCGTGTGATTTATTTTCTGGTAATTTTGTTTTCTTCGCTCGAAGCTATGGACCGGTTATTCACCTTCTCTTAGAGTTTTCGAGAGTCGAATTCTCCAACACTGTCCGTCTGATGCTTCGATCCGAATGAAAAACGTTCCAGTCGATTCCTGTAATCAATCGCTCTATGGGGTGAGAGTTTTTTCTTCGACGAGTAGACGAACAGTGTGGGAGAATTGAGCTTTAGAAATTTGCAGCTATGTGTCTCTCTCGAGCTCATGCTGGTAGCTCTGATCGTACGACAATCAACCTCAAGATCAACAAATGTCCGAATCGAGAAAATGGTTTGTATGGATTGGCCAACACCACGAAAGCATTGTGGCCGCAAGCAGAACGAATGGAATAATTCATCCCACGCGATCGATCGAAGGGCTCACCGGAAGGACCGAATAAGAAACTTCGAAACTGGAGCACTTGACGTGTACAGCTCTTTCTTTCGCGCGTGCTACTGGAAATCCTGAAAATAGAATCGGTCGAATAGAGAAAAAGATGAAATACAATGTGGAGGGCGAAATTTATGGGCTATGAGAAAAAATGAAATGGTAGAGGAAAGAGGAATAACAAAGGGGAGGCTTGTCCGAGTTCCATTCAGAAAATTCGTACACGATAGAAACCCCCGAGAATGTATTTACAAATATTGATTTACATTGATACGAAACAGAGCGTTGAAATGATGTGAATTATTGAAAACTCGTATTGAGATTCGCCCCTTAACATTTTATGACCTCGCAACTTTTTTTACAACTTTTTTTCGCTCATGTTTCCGAAAGTAGTTGAACGCGCTTTGACTCCTCCGAGTTGCAGCAGTGATTTAAAAAAAAAAAAAAATCGAACACGTTCGAGTTAAAAAATGTTTGTTGCTTTGAGAGAGTCCTTGCACACAGCAGAGCGAACTTCTGAAATATACGAAAGACAGGAAAATAGGGCAATAAATGCAAATACGAACGGTTGTGAAAAGAAGTTGGAGTTTCCACATTTCCAATGTAAACATCACTGAATACAAATATGTTATCCATACCTCGCTGAAAGATGAGTTGTGGCAATTGGATATGACAAAATTTACTATTCGATACACGCCGATCTCGATCATGTAGACATTTGCTCTATTTCGTATTTTATTTTTGCCATGCTAGTCTCTAGTTCTGAATTTCTTGGCGACCAAGTCGATCATGTATTTCTCCTTTCGGACTGAGTCCTCGTTCAAAAGACTCATATCGCTTTGGGTCGTTGAATGGATGAGCAAATCGTGCGTATCCATACAAAATATCCCGAAATATAGTTAAGGGCTTTGGGAATCATACAATCCGTTCCCGTATTAATATCCTGCACAGTTTTCCCGACACCCTATGCATTCGTGTTTATATGTTACTCACAAAAGACGTATGTCCAAACGTAAAAAAGCGCAATTTACGCCCTACTGACTCCAAGAAACTCCGAGAAACAGAAAAGTTACCAGAACGATCGACCAAAATCGGAAATGTTAGATTTCTCTGGATTGGCTGAACGGATTCTCTTCAACTAAGAACCATTCGAAAGATAAAAAATCATAGAAAATTCAGATCTAATATGAAAATGTTCCCTCGACCTGTTTCTCTGTGAGGACGTTTTAAAGTTTCTGTGACGTCATGAAACGCCTCGTGCTACCCTTTTTTTGTAATACTTGGCGTCAATCCGCTACCGAGCATCTTGATCCATATATCTTCACGCATATGTTTATAATGTACAGCGAAAAGTGCGCTGAGTAGCGTTTCATCGCTATACATGGCGTTCGCGACGGGTGGTCGTTTTGAATGTCTGTCTCGCCAGCCAGCATAGCAGGTAACGATATCATTGTAAGAACGTGTGACTCAGTGTTTCCGTTATCGCACATGTGTAGGCAAATTTTCATACGCGCATGGAATAATTTGAAGGAAAAAGTCTGTAAAAAAACTTGTACTGTTGAAATTAGAAAAAAATTCGAGGATACTCTCATCAATCATTCTTTAAGAAATCAATTTCAATTATTTCCATGTGGCGTGCTCGGAATCGAATAAAACCTAAAGATATTCCTCGCACATCGAAAACGAATGTTCTGGAGGATTTATGATATAAAATAATTGGAACGGAAGAGATTTTCAATGTTTTTTTTTATCTGCAAAGAACGAGAATCTGACGTCGAGCTATTTTTTGTGGAGAAAAAAAAAGAATCTTCAATTTCTTGCTCGTAGCTACGGTAAGCAGCTTTTCGTTGCTTCGTACGACCAAACCAGAAGCTCAGCTGTGGCTTCGCACTCCTGCGGCAAAGGTTTTTTTACGGTAGTAAATATTCCCGTGGCACGGAAGAGAGAGATACTGTCGAAGAACGTCAAAGAAGTTCGACTGTGCTGCTGTACCATTCAAATTGCATTCTGGGCCAATCAATATCCATGGTAGACGCAGTTATGTGAGGATACACGGCTTAAACACGATATATTTATCGTATTACGACCAGCGGAAAATGGATCAATATTTTTCTCCCTGGCATCTATGGGAAAAAAATTATTAGGGTGTCGTGTAATAATTCAGTTGCAGCTTTGTCTAGGCTCTGATTAATTTTTCTCAATTGATTGCGGGGCCGAATGCGGAAGCTCGGAAGGCTCCTGTCGGGCTGGTGATAATTTCTCGGCGGGGCTAACCATCAGGGCTTTTGGAATCTATTCAAAATTATTATTATTCTCTTAAGTTTCCATGGCTAAACTCTGGCTTACTTTTCCATTTTATATTTCATTGGATTTGATTCTTCAATTTTCAATGACATTCACCGATTTTTATTTTTCTATAGTTAGCCACATTTCTCATAGTTTTTTCTTTTATCATCTTCAGCTCATTTTTAAGAAATAAGCTCGAAGGAATAATATCGATTATTTTCAGCTACTTTATCTCTATATATATAAAACTCTATATACAAACTTGTGTTTGTGCCTTTTTCACGTAAAAACCACTGAACCAATTTTGATGAATCTTTCGCAGGAATGAAGCTCATGACTCAGAATAGGTTTTAGGCTTTATTGCATTTCGATAATTTTTTTTTTTAACCCGAACCAAAAAATTGCATTTTTCATCATATTTTCACTTTCAAAGTTCACAAGCTACTAAAGAATGATCATAAATCAAAAATCGCTAATTACCAATTCAAAGATAATTCGAAAACGAAAATAATGAGCAGTAGCTGGAGTACCAGTTTGTAAAAAAAAAAAGTTATAGCGATTTTCGTAAAATCAAAGTTTAAAGAAAGAAATTTACTTTTCATATTAAGCTAGGTGTACACTCCAGCGCCAACTAGGGGCACGGCTAGCTATATATGTATATTTCGATGTACAATATGATTCGTGGATTGATGTGTCGAAAAGTGGCGTTCGGTTCAGCTGATAAGAAAAAGCAGTCCGTAGAATATGAGATGAACACGAAGAAAGCCTGTTCGATAATTTCCTGTTCGTGTCGCCTACTTTTCTCGTCTTGCGCGTCCTTACATACGAAATCGATGAATTGCGATATACAATACTCGAGGAGGTCGAAATGATCCAATTGAGTTAAATGACGGTTGACCGTTATAAAAAAATAACAAATCAGAAAAATATTTGCGACGTAAAAAATCTTGGCTAGCGAGCAACGCTTGAAAGCAAATTTTTCAACTTTCCAATGTTCTTTTTTTTCTGTCATTTAGAAATGCTGATTAACGAGACAGGCAAGATGACTGGTGTGTTCGAGAAACTTGGTCTGTTTTACGAGAGTTGCCTACGATTTGGGAAGGAAGAAGTCGACTTCGCACCGGGTAAGAAATCAATTTTCACTACTTCTTTCTTGTGCTTCACTCCACGACACGTTCCGGCGCATCCGTATGTGGATATGAGAGCTTCATCGTTATTGAGAGCCGAACAAACACTAGGAATAAATGAAAACGACACGCACTCTTTCTGCTCTCATAGAAGAAACACAAAAGGATCCTCTACCTATAGAAACCTCGTAGATATACAAACAAAAGAAGAAGAGAGAGCGCAATTTTCGATCCCTATTTCCATCCGGTGTATTTCCGCTTTAGGAAATCATCAGAGCTGATGAATCTATAGTCAGTTTCATCGCAATTTCAAATTACAATTCCGGTGTAAACTCGAATCCATGATTCGTTAATGAATGTCTGATTCAATTAAGCTGCCCAATTGTAACGAGGATTCGGTGTGGATTACAAATCAATTAAATTCCTAATATCAGTGTCACGCGACAATGAAAGTAATGGTGAGTGAAAGGTGATTGATTCCCGATCGTGGATTTGCACAATAAGTAGATTCAAGGTGCGTATTCTATAGAGAGTTAAATCTTCACGATGATGCTATGGAATTTTCGTTTAAACGAACTATCGCATAATTGCGATAATGGAAAGTTCTCGGTCATGCAAATAACACATCGTGACATACATTCCCACATATGTGAACTTGACTCACACGTGTGGACAATAGTGCACAAAAAAAGGGGGAAAAAAAACACGTGTCATGGACAAAGTATCAACGCGTTGTGTTGTACTTAGTGGCGACGTTGAAATCGAGCGTGTCGTAACTATTGTGGGTATGAACGAGAATGGAAGCTGAGGTTGAAGGGTAGAGTGAGGTATTAGCGCGAATATTACACTGAGAGAGTGACGTAGGTAGTGGATGGAAAGATCAGAGTGTTAAAGAGGAGAGAGGAAAAAGGGTGAGGAAGAGAGAGCGAGAGCGAGAGAGAGAGAGAGGAAACTGCTGGGAGAGAAAGAAGGAGAGCGAGAGAGGAAAAAAAGAAAGGGTGGAGGATTGGATCGATGGAACTGCATGTCGATATCCGGATTTAGGAAAAGAGACCAGGGAAGCACGAGGCACGTAACCAGGGTCATGGTAATGTCTCCATTCCTCGTCTCTCTTGTGCTCTCTTACTTTTTTTGTGGGGCCTTTCCAGTTGAGGCTTTCACAGTATCGTCACGATGAAAATAATACTGTGTTAAACAAGAAGACGAAAAAAATGCGGAAATGTGAAGATGAAGGTAAACTCCCAAAAGGTTGTACAGGGGAAAAGCGACGGGGCTTGTGCGGGAAGCGAAGTGGTGAGGTTGAAAGAAGACGCGAGTGAAAGGGAAGGGAAAAGTAAGAGTATAAAGAAGGGAGTAAAAATTATATATAAAAAAGAGCGAAACGCCAGGGGCGTCAAAAAAAGAGGCCGTCGTCGCGTCGTGCTGGATAAAAAAAAGGTAGAGCGTTGGAGGGTGAGACTCTACACTAGTCTGCTGCATCCGTTGGTATTCCGACCCAATCTCTCCTCGCTCTTTCTCTTCCTCACCCATCAGCCGCGGTATTTACAGCCATATAACCTCGAGATTATTCCGTTCGTGGATGATGCTAACGAGGCTGTTTTTAGCGAGGTAGACAGAGTGATAGAGATTTATACGGATATTTGGATGTGGATATAGCTTCGTATCGAGTCTTACCCACTCTCCATGCGCGCGTAAGAGAGCTCAGGTTGATCCCTCGACTTATAGTCAGCGAATACATCGAACCTCCACACATATAGCTTATTTATTCCCTTACACTCGGTCAATACTGTTAACTTGACCCTTTATCGCATATATGGAGCGATCAATTTTCAAATCTGATTTCACAACTCAATGACTTTTTCCCGCTGTATACGCGCTTCTTTCAAAATATGAAAACACATTTTTTTCCACTTTCTACACAAATTCGCATGCTGCTCTCATGCGCAGTGGTCACAACTCATGAACCCCCCCCCCCCCCCTGCCATTACCCTCCTTTTTTTGTACACATCGCTATTGAATATTGTTCCGCACGCTGGAAAGTGCAAACACTCGTACAACCCTTGAAACGTATTGTTATTAAACGCGAACGAGAAAAAGTAGCCAAATTCGTCCTGCCATGAAAATTAATGGATTCCATACTCTCTTCCCCTCGTTTTATATATCGTTTCGAGAATTTAACATCAAAAAAGTTTAATGCTCGTTAATCAAATCACACGTTGGAAATGCTCCGAAATGACATCGCGTTGAAAATAAATAAGTCAACAACTTTTTTATGTGGATGTGATTTTTCTTCACTGACTTTATTACTGCGCATAAAAAGTAGGAAATTACGAAAAAAAAATACATGGTTTATACATTTGTGTTAGCTCCGGAGCCGTTTTTTTTTTTTATTATTTATTTACGGAACAAAGGATAGAAGCTTCGGAAAATTTGTACCGTGTGTTCTCGATGTACGAACTTGAGGGGGATTTCATTCATATATTCATTCGGCTCGTACGTTATTTTACATTTGATTTTTCCCTTCTGTCTGCTTCTCTTCACTTCGATGTTGCTCCTTTCCCATGCAACTCGTAGCTGCCTTTTATGCAGTTTCGTGTGAACATGTATATCAGCTATTTCTATGTTTCACGAGCGACCAACTTTTCTGGCTCTATTGCACCTGCATTTCTTTTTTCTTTGCCCTTTCAAGCCTCGTGCTCCTTTGTTTTACTGTGGCGGCGAATATGTTCATAGAACGAAGTAGAAGTCCACACATACTAATGATTTTAACCTTCCGTGAGTAGAACGTCGCTTTTCCATTCTTTTATTAGATATGAACATTCAAAAAATGGTACACGAATAAGAAAGGGCTGAAAATATTCGTGGAATATTCTATGGTATGGCGCATACTCTTAAAATTTTCAAATTTCGAACAATACTCAAAAAAGATGTATTATAATTAAATAATTCAACAAAAACAGTTGAGAATGAATAAGCAAACAAATTTCGTTTGAGACGAGATCGTTTACCATCGATGAAAATTGACCAAGTCCGCATGGTGTTTTGCTATGGGGCGCCCGAATTAACATCATTTTTTTATTTTGACTTCACAAAAGAAGGTTTCCGTATCTATTGTTCAAATTCGTCCTTATAAGTTTTGAAAAGTCAATCATTTCCTTTCCGTCGGAGAAAGTTATGCCGGAGATCCCCGTCCTTACTCTCTGAACCAAACCTCAACACCTCATAGCCAGGCTGTCTCATTTATGCCAAATCGACATGATTATCATGATAAATGGGGGCGGTTTGGAAAAATTTCAACTCCACAAAAATGCCACAATCGAGAGTCTAAGGGTGAGACAAGGCTTGAGCTGGCTTTCTCTTCAACACCTCGCGTCGAGTCTTTACCGTGTCTCATGATAATGCAAAGTTCTCTACATCGATATTACGTATACTTAGCATAAATTGTTTCTCGAGTCGCTGACCGGTCAGCAGTGTAATCGATTGGATCGATTATTCGTGAGATAAAAATCCGCAAAAGGATCTGCGAATTAACGAGGTTCATTTTCCAGAATTTTCTTGATATTTTCAATGGAAACAGACGAGCTGAAAAAAGGGTTGACGACCATGTGACAACATGGTAGTCAAATTTTTCGTCACATTTTATCTCATCGAAACGAGACATCTTTTATTTCCAATTACATTTGAAGGTGAAAAGTAGAACGTGTGGAACGTCACTGATCCGTGAAAACGAGTTTCTCGTACGGAATAGAAACGAATAAAAATTTAATTAGTTTTTTGGCCTTTCCGCAGTTTATTATAGATTCCCACTCCTTTGTACCGATTTTTGTTGATATATGTACTGGAAAAAAAGTTATATCTAGTCGTTCATGCAGAGCAAAAATAGTACCTCCGCGGTAACGACGAATATAGCCAAAAAAAAAAAACATCTACACATCACAATTCTTGTATTTCGTACAAGAGATTTAATCTCGAATGGCTAGTCTCTTTCGACATCAGATTTACATTCGTTTTCCTAATAATTCATATGATGGCAAATCCCCTTCACGGGGAAAAATCCCGGAAAAGTACATTTGTTTTATAAATCTTTTGAATACGTCAATGTCGGTAAAGTAGAATATTGACCTTCGCCAAGACTCTGTCGAGTCTCAAGATAAAAAAGTGGAAAGCCGAAAGTTGACCTGCTAACTTCACGGTATATTCACATACATATTTCCAGTACACGGATCGTTTTGGACTAGAATTTTGTTTTGGCATGGGAGCATGGAAATATCGCAAAAATATGATATCGATGAATAAAAATATCATTGAGTGGGTGTTGTGAGTAAATTCTGAATAGAACGGCTGACATATTATATAGAAACACTGCATATTGATATAGGCACGGATATAAATATATCGAGATGGCAGAGAGATGTATGACAATGTACAGACATGTATATCATGTTAGCAACCAATACAGCTCGATGGCAGGGTGGACAGCATTAAAATCAGACGTCGAATAATCTATGGGCAAAGGCCGAACTTGTAAAGATGCTAATCTCGCGAGCTACACATTAACACACACGGTTTATCCGACCCCTCCCTTTTTCCCTTGCACCCTCGTTTCTGTAAGGGATCGATTATTCTATATTATAATCATCGAATTCCCTTTTACCTTTCCAATATCGTGAACTCTCGCGTCTATCGCGAAGAGCTTTATAAATGTGTAATAAATATGCGATAGCTCGTGATACTGTTATCCTTTGATCCGTACAAGAGAGAAAAAGAATGAGAGAGAGAGAGAGAGAGAGAGAGAGAGAGGGATGAACAGAAATCGATGAACATACTTTTTTTATTTTGCAATCTGTATAGAAAAAGAGTAGAATAATGTGCATCGCAAAATTATGAACAAGTATTTACTCAACAGAGGATTATTCATGATTGAGACGAATCAATAAATTAAACCGCTGTTATTTCGGTTCTGAAATGAGTCATCGTTTGTTTTCATTCCAAACATTCACGATGTGCTAATCCGCATTATACAATTCTCTGTGTTTAATTCTTCAAATTCTTTGTATGAAAAGATTTGATAATATCCGTGTAATAATTTAATTTTGTTCGCACGGTTCACTGTGTTTTTTTGTCTTTTCACCACGTCAAAACTCTTTATATGCTCATAAAATATAAAAGGCATATGAACCACAATAGAGTGTGCACATACCTGCCTGTGCCTTTGAGAATTTTCATACAGAGATCAGTAAATTTTGCACGGCTGTGACGTTGTCTATATCATATATAAATTTCTCTACGGTCCTCTCTGACATTATGTATTATACTGTCTCTCCGAGCTGCAATTTTTCGGGCTGGATCGGGGTCACCGTGAACATTTCGCATACACATTGATTTTTCCTTTTTTCCATGTGATCCTCCGACCCACTTGAAAAAGAAGTTTAAATTTTTCTCTGTAAAGAAAAATTTCGTTCGAGTGGATGATAACGACAAATCATGCAAATTGATTTTGGTCTTGAGATTCGTGATTTCATGCTAATGAGTCGAGTAATTATGAAAGTAATGCCGTCTGCGGGTTTCTCAAGATACGCTTCCAAATCACATAGTTTTCATTGAATTGGTATTGAAGTTGCGAAGCTCAATTGATACTCGAAATTATTCCCAATTCCTTCGCGAATCAGAGGGCTTTCTGGATGTGATCGTGGAGCTTGAAAGGAAGAGACTGATGGTGGGAAAAAAGGAGCAGAGCATGGACGAATGAGAATGAGGAGACGAGGAGGGAGAAAGGAAATAAGGGAGGAATATAGAAAAGTGATAGATAAATTCGGTTGAATTTATTTGGCTCGGATATACATGGAATTTCGTATTCTTTTAGTTTTTCTCTTGAACGAAGAAGCTTGCCAGAAATGAAACTTGCGATCCTCCCTGTCCGTCTGGTCGTCCTCTCCTCTTCTTCCTTCTTCCGCACTTGGTTGCTTTTCGGCCAACACACCACACGATAGCAAGCGGACGTTTCATTATTCACGATGTCTGTACGATATCCCACCCGTTGTTTTCGCTTCTCGTTACGTTGCCCCGTTTCTCTAGTTTATCGCATGTGCGATGCCGAAAGGAGAAACATTTCGTTGCGGAAATTATATCCGCATCCATGTCCTTCGGTGCGCCCTACTTTCCGCCCGTCATTCACCAATTGCCAAAACCTCGAGATGGTTTAAGTTTACAATTACAAAAAAATCATCCTAACAAGATGAAGTACCAATCAATCAATTCATTGATATGAAACAATAATCCATTTTTTCATACCATCGATTATTTTTTCGCCTTCTGCACGTGGACATTTGCACGTGGACAATTACCTTGAATTAATAACTTCCAGCACGTTCCCATCGGAATGCATGACTCCGATTTTTTTATCTGCTCATATTACACCATTAATATTTATCTCTCAATATTGTATTCACAGTCGAGGTATACATATTGGTTCGTACGAATGATCAATTTCGGTGTATCTATTCGTGAACGAGTAACAACCTTGTTATAGTTAACGTTTCCCTACAATATTCATACCAGCAATTCCGAATTTCACGTTTGAAACATACAGAGCTTATGTAGGCCACGAAATTCTAAACGAGGAAGTTCACGATTTTCTCGATGCTTCATTATAATGCCGTAACGAAAAGCTTTCGAAAATGCTTTCGAAATGTTTCGAACGATAAGCTCAGCAAACTTTGGACATATCACGACCAGAACACCCTGCTGTACATTTAAGAAAATCTAACACGTACGCGATGTGAGGTTAGGAATGTATGCGTTGTGGTACACATGTAGACCTCGTTGTCACACTGTTTTCGTCAAGACTGCCAATCGATTCATCAGTTAACCGCGCATGCATAAATTAATAGATACGACAGCAAGACCCTCCTGCCCTGATCCAGTTACCCAAAGCTACAAAACTGGATAACGTACACGTGTTGGTACATATCCAACTGTGTTAACCAACCCCCTTGTTCGCAGATGTTCTTATCTGCTCAGTGGCGGTCAACCGAAATGAATATACATTTATATACACGTACAGCTTGAGCTTGAATATTAGATACGAAAGCAGCAAGACCTTTCCTGCTTTTACGACTTCGACCTAAACGGCGAACACACACACACACACACACACACCAATGAGAATGAGAAATTTCATCATAAAGCATGAAAGCCTCCCACCGATGCCGTTGTTTCTTTGTTTGTTTATTTGCACTCCTTTTCTTGATTTGGGTCATTCTCCCCTCGGAAGGAAAAATCTCGTAATATTGATGCCAAAGAAATTTATTCATTCCTCACAAAAAATACTGTAGCGCGAGATACAAGTCTCGGGTCATGTACAGTGGCGTACAAAAGTTTGGGGCCATAAGAGACCGTATAAAATTGGACCGAAACTTTTGCACGCCACTGTAACTTTGGCAATTATATTAAAAGGATTAATCGAAGAATATTCGATGTTGCAGATTGTTCTTAATTTTGAGAAATTTTCCCGACTGTATTCTTTTTATTTTTGAATATTTCGCAACGATATTACAAAATTGGAAAGGCTAGACAATCGTTATTTAGTAGGACCCTAAATATTGTATAATTATACAGTGAGTTTGAATGGAGTTTGAAATTCACCGCGTGCCTGTTACATTCATGAATTATTCAGAGCTTCAGTTCGGTGTATGCTCGGTAAAAAGTCAATACAATCCTGTTTCGCGTTGCTTTTAGGCATTTACACGAACAACATCGACGATTTATTTTTCCAACGCGTTTACTTTTTTCTTGTGAGCTCGATTTTCTTAATGATTCTGTAAACATCTTGCACGATTTCAATGGTGTGAAATTATATTAAATGCAATTATTATTCCACCACATTTACAGCTAAATGTGAATCCTCGATGGAACCCTCGGATGCTGTGCAAATGTACTCCATGTTTGAAGAACCCCAAAAAGCGGAAACACCCCCTCGATAGTTACACGGTAATGGAGAAATGTTTCTCTTAACATGTTAGCAGCCAAAGTTCACTAGGAAGTTGAGCAGTTAGTGCAACTATGGGCCAAATATGGTTAATATATTTCTGAAGGAATCGATTGCTCAACTAGACAGTGACTCTCATAATTTGGTCTCATCTTTCGTATATTGTTCAAGGATATTTAAAGCGATCCTATTTTTATTACATCTGTTTCCTGAAAATTCATCTTATCCTGATTAATACAAATAAAATAAAATTCATCAGTTTTGAATTGTGAAATTTACGATGCTCCATTTTTTCATACTTCAGGGATTTCTGATTTCACGTTATTTCCCTCGCAACTTGAATCTTTCTCTCTTTCCCTATGTAAATGCAATATTGTCGAGGCAATTCCGGTAGAATATCTTCAAGACTAAATCGATGCCAAGCTGTCTGTACACGCTTTGAAACTGAACCATCCTTTTTATCTGATACTTTTCCTCCAGCTACTCTCTTTATCTTTTCGCCTTTTGATCAGGGTGAGTTTTTCGAGGATATATCTATGTACAGTTGCGAACTTTCGTGGCACGATCTGAAGCCAGGGAACAAAAGAACGTGTCGTGAGACTTGCAGGATAATCGGACATCGGGTGGCGAAGCGGTAGAATTCCGATGTACAAGCGAGCCAGAGACAGAGAGAAAGAGAGAGTGAAAAAAAAAACGGTTTGGGCAAGAATTCTATAGACTCAATGCGGTTAGTTGGTCGACCGAGCATAATCTTGAATTTTAACGGACAAACTCAAACTACTTCTGCGCCGACCAACTTTTTTCCGCGCGCGAAAGAAAAAGATAGAGCTCCGCCTCGAAAGCTGAAGGCATTAAAAATACTTAAAATCCATCCACGTCGAAAGTTGTGAAACACAATTTAATCCTGAAACAAGTGGAATAACGGAACAAAAAAGAATCAGTTGAAAGCATTCTCCTCGATATTCATGTTCCTCAATGGCAAATCTTCCGATGAAAAAAACGTTCGCTATACTTTTGGCTCTTAACTTTCTAGGTCAACAGAGACAAATGATAGACAATGGTCGAATGAGACAGCAAAAAAGTGGTGCCCTACAGCGATGGCTCGGTTTGATTCGATTGCAGGGCGAGTGCCGGTTGTTAAGCGTTAACATTGCATCTTTTGACATAGTAGTCGATTTACATTTCGTGACGGTGACGTGGTTTCTGTGCATTTAACTAAATTGGTGGAAGGTCTGCTCCGAATGGTACAATGATAGGATTCAATATTTCATCAGGATTCCTCCAAACGATTGGTTCAATTAGAAACTTTGCATGACTTCGTCGAGTTCTACAGTTACGTAAGTGCCTAATTCTACAGCAATCCGTATTTATGGCTTCAGAGAAAAACTGCTGATAGTTTAACGTGAGAAATGATGCAGTTCGAATTTCCGGACGTTTCCTTTTCATTCTGATTTATAAACTTGACAAAGTGTCTGAACTAGTTGCCAACATTTCAAAACAAACTCCGTTCCAGCTAAGCAATAGATCGAAAGATACTAAGCCTGTTTTACCTCCTTGGCGAGCTGTTGTCCCAGCTTCGTAACTGATAACGAAGTGGGATAGTCAACCTCATCTCTTTCGTAAGCGTTAGCCACTTTCTCGCCTCCTGAGCTCCCTTCTATCTCCTCTTTACACGGCGTGACCTGAAAATCATGCACGTAGCTTACACAGCAAATAGATCGTTAAAATATGAGGAAACAAGGGTCATATGTAAGGTAAATCATGGCAAATCCCCTCCATGATGAAAAAACCCGGACAAACACAATTGTTTTTAAAATCTTTTGACTAAATCAAAACGTCAATGTTGGTAAAGTAGAAAATTGACTTTCGCTGAGACTCTACCGCGTTTTTGAAACGCTCCGTATATATTTGTATACTGTCTGAACGCGAGCCCGGAAATGACACGATAAATTACCGGTATATCGGAGTGGTTGCCTGAGAACTTGGCCTGCATTAGCGCTAGGTATACATCCGAAACGAGGAGGCAGAATCTCATTATGGCAAGTTTCGACGAGCAAGTTCTAACGAGAATATTTAAGATGGAGGAGGGTGGTTACAAGTTCTGGGAACAACCCTGTGCCACAAGGGATAGACAATCCTCGTTTAACGAAATTCTATTTTCGTTTAAAGAAATTATGCGAGAACGATGCGAATCCACAAGCGTTATTTGCGTATTTCGCATCCGTGTTAAAGCCTAGAAAGCGCCTTGGCCATGGATCACTCGATTAGCAGGCGAAGCTCAGGGACATATTGAAATACACTCAAAATTATCACCTCAATGTACTCCCGATAGCAGTGTCTCAGCCTCGAAGCTCCAAACTCAATGTGGATACAACTTTGTGCACACTTTTCATTGAGTTATAGTCTGGAACCGTGATCGGGAATAGCACGGTGACTCTCGCGTGTTGTTGGAAACCTTAACGAGCAATTGACGAGTCTGCGCTCGAAACTACGATAGAAAACCACGACGAAAAGTGTTTTTATTATTTTTTTTCATGAAGGAAAGAACTACCATTACCAATAGAACGCGAAGGAACATGAACTTTGCGTGATAAAGTGATTCCGACCCACTTCTTTAAAGCTTAATTACTCCGGCATATAGAAGGAAAAAGGGGAAGAAGGAAAATGTACTCAGTCGATGAACAAAAGCCGACCAGTTTAAATTGCAACTTTTTTGATTGTTCGCAAAGTGAAGGTTGCAGAAAAGCTTTCGCGTTCGGAAAGAGGAATCGCTGCAAATTCTATCCGAACTTGGCGATATATCAATCGCTTAAATGAAGTCTTAAAAATATGAGCAACTTGAGCATCCGCTTTCGACGCGTTGAAAAGGCCGACTAATCTTTAGGCACGTGCCTCGCAACGTGTTTCACGATCAGTCGCAAAAAGTCACATCGATTCCAATTAACCCCGCGCAACAACAATTACAAACACGTACTTTCCGCATGTGTATTTAATGAGCTTTAGCATCGACCTTGGTACTCTCTCCGCCCCACACGAGCTCGAAAAAGCCTCTAACTACGATACATTTTACATATATTTTTCTTTATCCAATGTGCTCCTACTATACGATATTCTTAGCAAAGTTCGCGTTGCGTTTATCGATTAAAATTTTTTATTCTGTATATTTTACATTACACAAATTGAGTATGCGATTGTCATGAAATCGTGAACTTAATTTTATCGATTTGGTGTCAAATGAATGCTGACTTTTACCGACACGTGCTTTTATTATTCATTTACTCTTTCCATTTTGCTTCCTCATAGAGGAAGCTATGTGACGGTGAATATTTTTGTTTTCCAGTTTTCAATGTCAATGTGCTTAAAAAATGTTACAAAACATCGAAAAGTCATATCCAGAAACAATTTCCGGATGTGTGTGTGTGTATGTGTGTGTTCGGATATTCTGGCACTGTGAAATTCAAACGTTCATAACTTAAGAACGGTTTGAGCTACAGGGCTCCTGTTTGGCACAAATGTTAATCTGTATAGAAGCTCCTGATTCTCTGAGAATTTTGTCGTAATAAAAACGAAAAGATTCTGGAGGTCGCTTTTTCCAATTATATGCCGGAAAGGGTACAACTGTTTATATCAGCGTTTAACAACTCTGCATTAAAAATGAGAAAAAGGTTCGTAGCTCGTGATGTTTAACATGCAATGTTACGTTTATTGCTTTTTTTTTCCATTCGACAATGATCGCATATTTGTGTGGGTGCGAGTATAAATAGTACGTACTCTTTGGTCGCTCTGGTGTTGAATCTCTTAAAGTCCCACTCTGTTGCACAGCAGGGAACCGTCAAGGCCGTGACACCGAAAGATCTTAACGCGATGATTATTCCCTCAGTGAGTTGGGCCTGGACATTTTTTTCTCTCAAAGTAACACGATCAATGTACCTATACGTTTGCAGCTATTATATTAATGAGAACGCGAGAAGGAGGAAGAGAGAGAGAGAGAGAGGGAGAGGGAGAGAGATGATTAATATGAAATCTAGGGTCATTATCAAGCTCGAATAAACAGCCGAGGTCATAGAGTCCATGTTAACATTTTTCGACACTTTTATCTCTGCACCGAGTTGCACTTGAAAATTTCGCATGGTTTCTGAAAGTTTTGTCATCGAATAGTGTCAAGGCTGATCGTGTAAATGGCGTCATGATGGACGGTAAAAAATAAAGTATCAAAGGGTCGCGATGAGTGGACAACATACTGTGTTTTTCGGTTTGTCAAATCGGTTTCTTTAAATATACACATGTTTCTACAACGTTTTTTAACCCTGGGATTTTTTAAACGCCTAAAAAGATAAATGAGAGGATCGGGATAAGTATGATGTAACTAAAGCTTCTGGACTTTTCGAACTCGGGCCACGTGTACGTGTGGATGACGCTCAAACGCTTGCGGTAATTTCCAGGGCTATAAAAATGCTGTACGTTCCTTGTAACCCCGAGCGATAGGCACTTTTACTAAACCCCTTGAATATAACATTTTTCGCGTGAATACGTACAGGCTTTTACAAATAAGCTCTGTCGCAAACTTTCGACTAAGTCACGCTGTCATTAGCTCTTTTTGTCCTCCCAAAATACGAACTTTATAACATTCCAGTAGCGATCACGTTCTGTGAACCTTCAGCACACTGGGATTTTAAGTTTCTTCCGCAGCTCCATCACATGTTTGCGGTTTTTAAGAAAATCGAAAAAAATCAGAACGATTCTCAAATATATTCATGAAAGTGTCCAATAGATTATCCAGATTTTCGGGAAAGAAAAAAAAACGAGGGCCAGCGTTCTCTATTTTACTTCGTATCACAAATTTCAATTTTGCTCTGCGAAGGGGAAAAACTTAAAGAATCAAAATGCTGCGCTTGAATCGAACATTGAAGAACGATTTTTTCAATTTTTTAGTTGATCGTGAATCAGCCTCTATCGATGTACTGACGTACATGTGTCATTGCAAGTAGAACGTAATAAAAATGTCAAGGGAAAACGATCGTTAAGCATGTTCAAACGAGACTCCGGAAGGCATAAAATAAACGAGCTAGTATTTTTATGTTCCTCCTACATTATAATTTAATAAGACACGAATAAAGACTGAGCAAAAAAATTAAGTGAAGTCAGAATTTGTGACAAATTCCAGCAATGTTGCGTATTAACTGATTAACTATTCAGAGCGACTGTGAATGCATGGGAATAAAACTGGAGGAATGTGGTTGGCATAGGGTATTCGAATTCAATATGACTGCGCGAACCATAAAACGGAAACTAAATTTATTGTCGATGAAAAATTATATCCAAGATTAATTTTGTTACTTCCTGATCCATCGGTACATTTTTCTATCTTTTCAAATCCACAATATTGTTTTTATTACATTCTACCTAAACGCAATAAAATAATTCATTCATTCGATATGGTCGAACATCATCAGGCATCGGAGAGACGTAGACGGTATATATTCCCGAAGGATATGCCTCCTGAATACATACTATTTCGTTGTTGTTCCAGGTCTATCGAAACGATTTATTGACACGCTAAATATTTGTAGCGCAGCACAGATTTTCGGTTCTTTCTTCGTATCATAAAATTTGGCCATTTATTCCTCGCTTATAAACAGACCGTTTTCGATAAAATCGACAGGGTCATTTCTTCCGCGATTCGTATCACGTTCCCTTTTCTATTACTTTTTAGAAGGACGAGAAAAATTAACGTATAAAGGAGCGAGTAAATGAAATAAAAGATTCGGGAAATATTCGAGGTGATGTTTAGTGGTTATTTTTAAAGGTTAACTCTAGAACGGTAAACTATTCCTGTAACCTGGGGTCATAATGACCCCAATTTTGAAAAATTCATATCTCCGGTGAAATTTAACGAAAAACGTTCAACTTGGGCTCATTCTTTTCGCTTTTTCATGTAGGATCACGTGAGCCTAGGGCAATTTTGCTTGAAGTCAAAAAATTAGACAAAAATGCGGTAAAACGATAAAAAAAAAACGGGAGAACGAAGGGAGCAAGGGGGCGGGATTTAAAGTCGCCTGGGGTCGTTATTGACCCCAGGTTACCGTTCTAGGGTTATTAACGTGGATCGATAGATCACCAAAAGTAACGAAACAGAAGGAACAGAATATGGAAATTCCATTGATGAATGAATGAAACAAACTTGTTAAAATTCGTAATGAATATGGAATATTAATCGTTGGGAACCTTGAATATTTTGTACCCCGTTTCTCATTCTCATTACTTTCTGTTTGTATTCTCCTTTTATCTCTCACTTCAAGCTCAAGATTGTTGGCTCGACTACGTTTATATATGGCTTTGTTTTAACTGCCTTTTCATTTCAGTGTACAACCTCCTTGAAAAACTGGGCGGCTATTTACCCCCAAGGAGCTCCGCCCCCACCGACATAACTCCCTTGGTCTCGGTGCTACTTGATGTCGCCGGTGCACCGCTTTTCGATCTTTACGTTGATGTCGATCTCTACGATCGTTCGAGGACTTCCGTTTTTCTTGATCTACCCTCCAAATACCAAGCCGACACGTTTTTCACCGAGAAACAGGTACAATTTCCAAAATTTCCACTTTTCTTCAACTCCATTCGTTGCTCTTTTTTTCTCGTTGTGGTTTTTGATGCTTTCATCGTTAAAATCTGCGTTCAAGTGTTCAGTGTGCAATTTTTGTTATGCAAGCTCATCCACGCTATTTTCTACACCAGAAGGCAGATTTTTAACGAGTAAATAATTAATAAAACATCCATGTGCCCACTTAGTAAATTAATGTAAAAAAAACTATTCTATACATTTTGTAATATAAACCAACAAGCATTTCACAGAAGAGAAGCTTCGAAAATTATGAAACAGCATTAATTAGCAACTGAAGTGCATAGATATAATTCCAACTCTTATTTACTCTGGGCTCTTTGGAATCCTGTGCGCTGGAAGATAGTGTAGGAGGAATTTTCAACTGAATTTCAACCGTTCTCGTTTTTTGTTCCTTTTGATAACGTAAGCTCTCTTGACACGATTGCGCGCCTTTTCGAGAAGGTTTTTTCAAAACGAGCAGCGACTCGCACTTGGAATACTTTTGTCTCCTTTTGGGTGGAAAAGAAAGCTTTCTACTGCTTAGGGATGTTACGCTCATGACACACGTTCTTGGGCCAAACTTTCAATGACCCAAGGATCGCACGTGGAAATTGAAAAATTTTTTTAAAATATTTTCTCGCTAAGTGCGAAATAAAATCTTGTTTAAGCAAAATTTCATTCGCCTAGATTCAATTTTTGATTCTTTTGGGAAACGTCCTAATTTATTTCGTTGTTTCCGATACTATTTTTTTTTTTTTTTACTTTATCAGCTTTATGTCTACAAAAACGCTACCACAACAAGGGGTGGAGTCATCCCGTGCTCAAGGCGCTTCTATAATCATTTAAGTGTCTACAGCTCGATACTTGTTGATAAATAAAATTGCCGCAGGGTAACATCCTCGACAAGTAGAACTCGCCACCTGAAATTTTTTCTGCAAACTTTGTAGATCGGATGACGCATACGGTAGTTGGAAAACAAACTATTGCACTTTTCTCAGCGCTTCGAACATTTTGCAAGTTGGCACACGATTCAGGGCAGCGAACAAATCAAGCTCGCCCAAGCTCAAGCAAATACGCTCGTTTACTTAAAATTCATTATGTTGGCTACATGGTTTGTGAATAATTGCGTCACGAAGTGGTGCAAAAAAAAAAGAATAATAATTGGTATAATTATTTAAAGAATTTATGCAGCGAGTGAAAAAACGGAAACAAAATTTCGTTCTCTACTTATCCAAAAGAGATGGAACTCAAAAAATTACTGTTGTGTTACGCCGTTGTTCCTCTCATTTTCCGTGATTTGGATTATTGAATATGGATTCTTCCTCTTTTCGGGAGTCTGTTTTGAGGACTCGTCATGTATGTCGATGTCTCAGGAGGGCGGGGGGAGGGGACTTCTTATTGGGCGATGCATCCGGTCATGACGGGTGATTTTCATTGGTCGGTGGGGTCATCCGGAACAATTAACATCCCTATATAAACCGCTGTCCCAACGGAACAACATTAGTCAGCAACATTCCTTGCACACTACAAGCATCATGGAGTCATTTTGCCAATTGATGGATTCCATTGGACCATCGCTCAAAGGAATTGACTTCGTTACTTGTTTGCCAGTCGAAATAGCTGAATTAGTTCTGCTGAAGCTCGATCCTCGATCGGTATTAAATGCTGCTCAAGTATCGAGCAAGTGGATGGCAGTCTGCAAAGGCTCTCCTCGTTTGAGGAAAACTTGCAGACGCTACCTACGAAAGCAGAACGTGAGGTCACATCGTCTGCTGCTTGCCAAGAAAAAGATGACTAAAAAGTCTTCGAAAAGCCAAAAACCTATCTGCCTCATTCCTTCCTCATCGAATTCCCAATTCATTCAAATGCCAGGCACTCTGAGAGCCTGTCAATAAAAACTATCACAAGCCCAAAAATTCGTCCAGTCTTCCGACGAGAAATTGTATGAGACTTCGATAAGCTACTTTTTAAGTCGTTAAGCATACTAAGCATAGTGATTTTTTGCTGCGCAGCAAATCCCCTTTAAAATTAATTTAATTCTAGGATTAGGGCGAATTGTAATGTAATTTTAATTGTCCATCATTTGATTTATCATGTTTTGTTATTTTTGGACAACGATTGTGACACTGAACGGTTAGTTAAGTTTTTAGTTTCAGGAAACTTATAAAATGTATAAATTGCGCAATTTGGCGCACCATATCGTGCCACCGAATAACAAATCACGGTGGCCTGGGCCAACCAAATGCTCGAACTGTTCAAAAGATAACTTTATCTCAAGTTTTGGAATAACGTAACAAGGTTTCATGAGATTTTGTAGAATGAGCAAGAAAGGGAGCACGTTATTTTGTAATTCATTGAGAAAGCGATGTAACCCGGAAAATTATCGACTCGTTACGACGTTGTGTTTTTTTCTCGCTAAATATTCTTCTTCGTACTTGTCCTTTCAATTCATGACATTTCATTTAATTGGGGACGCTACAACGACCGGACTGCCTCGAAGCGCAATTCCTTTAAAAAGCAGCTTCATTTTATTTTCCTCATCTCACCCGAGTCTCGTAAAGTGCATTGTCGAATGAAAGGTGAAAAAAGGAAATAAAAGCTGGGGACGAATAGGGAGCATGAAACGAGTTTCAAGAGTCAGTTCATCCTGAAAATATTCGCTTTTAGATCTCTCGTTACAAATCTTTCCACGACTTTTTTTTTTGCAACGCAGAGCTCCATGGAAAATAATTTTTTTGTCCCGACTCCAAATACAGCACATTTTACTGGCAGCGAAACTTCACAAATTCTTCGTATCAACTCGGTTCAATTTTGAAAAATTGAATCAACGAATTTTGTGGAAGGAGTGCACGGGTGAAAAGGATTTTTTTGTTATTCTCATTGTCATTTTGTGTCGCACAATGAATATGTTTTCTAGCTGTTCGTTGAGCGCTCGGAAACGTGGTAATCGATAAGCTCTTGAGTAGTTTATTTAAATTTATATAGCAATCACATGAAGCTTCGTATTATCTGTGATATTGTGTGGAAAGTCTGTGTTTTCAAGAAGAAGAAGCACGAGGTAAAAAACGAGCTTGGGAAATCGTTCTTTGAAGCGTCTCCAGAGGGAAAATAGAAACAATGAGAGAAAAGAGTTCACCGTTTAGATTCATGTATTTTCACTCTACATGTCACCTGAATGCGTAAATGTTTCCTTTTATATTTATATGTACGCATATGCATATTCGTTTATATACACAGAGCTGTATGACCAAGATAGTCGTTTCTGACGTTACAAGAATTTTGTCGCCAATCTAACTTCTTGTCTTTTCCTCTTCTTCGTATAGGATGGAACAAATTGTCATTGGATTCCCAAGAATTCTCAAACGGAGATTTCGTAGCCTTTACGATTCTTAGACGCTCGTTTTTCTTCCTCATTTTTTTTCCTTGCGCCACTTTCGCCTTGCCCTCGTTTCGCGATGAAACCATCCGGGAATCTTTTACCACTCGAGACACTCGTTGTGGCTGTAAAAAATTGTATCTTTCCTGATGCTAAATAGACGAGAGAAGCAGTTAGTGGAAACAGGGAGAGAGAATCTCGTGCTTTCTCCGACTCTTGCAGAGCAATATACTTGATAATAATTGTTTCTTTTTCGTTAGTTTCCTTGGTTATTTCTTTATACTTTTACGATATTCATTATGTTGTTATTATAAATAGAAGGGGTTGAAATTTCGTGTTTATGTGTGTGAATAAAAGAGCCCAGACTATCGTGGGAACGAGGATCATATGTTGTAATCGTGAAATTTCATTCGATCTCATCTCTTTACGAACAATGCGATTTTTCTAATGGATTCGTTGTTTTTACTGTCAAATAACGGCAAAAGTTCGGTTTATTGTTTCAAAATGAGCAATTCTGGGAAATTCATGGTTGACGGATAATCGGAAGAGCAATTGGGCGGGCAATTGGGGAAAGAGTTATCACTGGACGTTCTACATGAATCGTCGCTGTTCTGTCAGTATCGGGTGACATCTGTAAAGGGTTAGGGTTGGTTGTGGGTTTGCGAGGCAGTATAAGGCGGACCCTGACGACAAGCGTCTTGATGAAAGCTGCATGGTCGTTTCGTTAGTGGATTGATTGGAGCAAGGGCTTCGGAGATGGTGAACCAACGAACTCTGTGGAAGCTAGTAGACAGTAGAGTAGTCCAGGAACGAAGGGACCGGAGCCAAGAAGTCGGTCGTTGCGAGAGATAGAGCCAAGTATATCAGTTATGTCTCTTTGCTTTCTTCCGTTGCTCTGCTCCTCTCCGTTCGCAACGGACGCTTTTCGTACGTTGGCTGGCTGGAGGCCAAAATCCGTCGTCGACACGGCGAGGATCTGTCTAATTCCTGGTATTCCTCTTTTCTCTCGATCTTTTGGCCTTCTCATGCTCCCGCCACTTTAAAATTCGAACTACCCAAAATCGCTTTTCCTGTTGGTTTGTCGATTGCTACTTACGTGCATCATATTTCTCTGACAACGAGCAACATTTCCAACAGAAAGGCAAATGTCAAAAAAGCAGACAACGGAAGTGTTTTCAACAAATAACAGAACTTCGTTTATCGATGTCTGAGACGTATGTAGATTTTCGTAGAAATTAACAAGTTTCCTCGTGTAAAAGGATTATTCTCTACAGGGCCTGTAAATTCGCTAGTGGAAAGCCCAATCATTGATTTCGCTCCACTCATGAACTCTATTTCACAAAATAACGTTTCGTGCTTCGTACTCAGTGTGCTTTCTTTCTTTTTCGAATATTTTAATATCAAATTGCAAATCGCCTCGATAACAGTTATTTTTAACGCTTTTCTCTATATTTCTGTCAATTCGATAATTAATCTCATATCGTTACCAGCGAGCCGTGTTGAGAGACGTGGCTGTATATGCACGAATATCAAATTACGTCGAATCACATTTCCTCTCGGAAAGAGTAGGACCCGTTAGATGGTGCGAGTTACCGGATACACCTACGGTTACATATACCTATGCCAGTTGAATAAGCGATCCAGTAATTAGCCACCTACGACAATGTGCTTAGCCTGCTCCCTTACGGAACTTGAGCGGAAGTTTGCAACGTTGAGATTCAACGAAAAATATTATTTCTATATTAATTATATATTGAATTTTGAAAAATATGGCAATTTCTCGTTCAAGTTTTTGGGTCGGAAGAGAGGATCGTTTTATAGTCCGGAGCAAATATTGAATAATAATTACGAGCTCTGCTGTAGAAAAAAAAAACAATTCCGTTGCATTCCAACGATGCAAACTTCAACATCGTGGCCATAAAGCGAAAACGAGGGGTTTTTTTTTTATTTCTAACAGAGTCAAAACGAAATTGAACGATTAATTACGCCGGTGATTCCGGAAGAAAAAGTCACGTCGTAGTTCAGTGAAAATTTTAATCTGATTAAATAATACGAAGTAATTGAAATCAGCACGAACATTATTTTCGTAAAGATGGGAGCGATTAGACGTCCAGTGAATTTAATCAAACAGTGGTAATGTTTCTCCCCATTCATCGACAGCGCAGCCGAGCTAATCGCATTTCACAATTCATGGTTTTCATTAAACACATATGAATCTATTCGAACAATCAGATCATAGTTCACACATTAGTTATATCAGAAAGCATGTGTTTAGTCGTGGGAGTCTGCAATGCGAAATCCGGATCGTTACAAGTACGAATGTAAGCGCTATTATTTATCGCCCGTGCATGTGAAACTACTAGGAAATTATCCGACTTTATCCACCTTTACGTTGTAGGCATGGCAATAATGGAACGTATAATGCTACAGGATACATACCTGTTTACAGTGAGTTGTGTAGTACGTGCGGTGGCCGCACGTCAGTAGTATATATACCAACTTTGTTGAAGTAACACATACGTCTGTATATTTATAGATTTGGTAAACAGGGTAGAAGCAACGTTACGTAATATTAACGTGACCCGATAGTTGGCACGCTTTCGCCTTGTTTGCCAAAGCCTGGCAAACTTTTGCTCAGTACTAACGCATTTGGCATACTTTTTTTATACCCCGCAGCTCGTATCTTAGCATCCCCTTTTTCCGCCTTGGAGAAGTAGGGAAGCGGGAACGAAAATAAAAAAAATTTCCTCATTTCGCACGACGGAACAAAAAAGCAATCTTTCTACGTGTTTACGGATCATTTGCATTTCATTCTCTTAAAATGCTTGTTTTTCTTACCGGTGTATATATTTGGGGCGCTGATGTATATTCTAAAGCATGTGAACAAGTCATGCGCAATTTTTGTCTTTATCTCGGAAGGTCTCTGCTGGAAAGGTTGTTACCCGTTAAATTTAGCCTTGCCTTTTCTGATGGTTTGGATCGGTGACCAATATGATTGAATTCGATTTTGCCATTCTCGCTCGAGTGCGGTTTAGGGATTTGTTGTGGATGACGCAAAGTGGAGGGAGGGGGAGGGGGTTTAGTTTTTATTGGCTGATGCATCCGGCCGTGATGGATGATTCTCATTGGCCCGCGCGATCATCCGGAACAATAAACATCCCTATATAAACCACTGTCCCAACGGAGCAACATTAGTCAGCGACTTTCCTTGCACACTACAAGCATCATGGAGTCATTTTGCCAATTGATGGATTCCATTGGACCATCGCTCAAAGGATTTGACTTCGTTACTTGTTTGCCAGTCGAAATAGCTGAATTGGTTCTGCTGAAGCCCGATCCTCGATCGGTATTAAATGCTGCTCGAGTATCGAGCAAGTGGATGGCAGTCTGCAAAGGCTCTCCTCGTTTGAGGAAAACTTGCAGACGCTACCTACGAAAGCAGAACGTGAGGTCATATCCTCTGCTGCTTGCCAAGAAAAAGATAACTAAAAAGTCTTCGAAAAGCGAAACACCTATTATCTGCCTCATTCCTTCCTCATCGAATCCCCAATTCATTCAAATGCCAGGCACTCTGAGAGGTCTGTCTGTCAATAAAAACTCTCACAAGCTCAAAAATCCCCTCAGTCTTCCCACGAGACTTCGATAAGCTTTTTTTTTAGTCGATATGCATAATGATAGTTACGGGGTAGGATAGCGACACTGCTGCGCAGCGAAGCCCTTCCACGATAAAATAGAATTAACTCAATTTGTAATAACGTCTGTAAACATTTGTAAAATTTTGATGTTTGATTTTAAGACCATTACTTTGTGTATTTTTTCATGTTTTAAGCAAATTCTTTAATTGCAAATAAGCTTTTGTGCTTAAACAAAAAATTGTGCGATGTTGAGGGTTCAACAATGAGCACGGTACATGGTCTATGTGCTGGGTATTAATGTTAATATGAATTTTGAACTCTCTTCCTGTATAAGGGATTTATTGAAATTGGTTCATCACCTTTCGTGTCCTTAGACATATTAAGTTTAAAGTTTTCATATCATCATTTCGCTCATGTAGAAAATAACGATAATACCGACAACTCATTCGAATGTGCACATTATTTTTTTCGTGTCCATTCAGACGATTCATGAATTGTTTGCAGGAGGACGGGCCAAGATGGCGCGAAGGGCTGTCGAAGATCGAAGATAGAAAAAAACGATCGAATCCAGCAGAGAGCAGGGCCTATACGTTTATCAAGGCAAGTTCATTACTTCTAAGGAACTTTTCGGCCATATTTGTAACAATCAAATTCTAGTATATTTTTAAAAATTAGATGCATAGCCGTGCCTGTGGGCTTCGCCTAGGAGCACACCTAGTTAGCGCTAAAGGGCGCTAAAGCTAGTAATATGAAAAGTTAAATTTTTTTATCAAAATCTTCAAACTTTGATTTTACGAAAATCGCTGTAACATTTTTTTTACAAACTGGCACACCCAGCTACTACTACTCGTTATCTTCATTTTCGAATTATCTTCGAATTAGTAATTATCATTTTTTAATTGCTTGTGAACATGGAAGGTGGAAAATATGACGAAAGATGTGATTTTTTCGTTCGGGTGCCAAAAAAAAAATCAGAATGCGATAAAAGCTATTCTGATTCATGAGCTTTATTCCTGTGAAAGATTCATCAAAATTGGTCTAGTGGTTTTTGCGTGAAAAGAGCACAAACACAATTTTGTACCAGAGTAGAGATTAATTTCGTACAATATAGTTCGTACAATCGAAGAAAAAATTATGAGGGATTCGTTATCCCTCGATCACGAACGCAACGCGGCTGACTACTCGCAGGTTTTTCTACTGCATTCTACGCTCGTTAGGGTGCGTTTGTGACACATACAAGATAATTGTTTCGTTTTTGTTTTCGGTCGAATTTTTTTACGTGTATATGCGAGAGTATATGTGTCTGAAAGGTCAAATCAATTCTCGGAAGGTCTGTTGGTATCCGGTTGCCAAATCCCGTGCTATTTTTCATCGTGATCCTATTTCCATGTCATGCGCCCGCGTATTCGTTAACCGAGAGAATACACATTCGTGACTGGAAGTTTTTTGCATTGCTTACTTTATCGAGGGCGATATTTGCATATGGGCTATTCCAGACTAACACGGAAGATCAACCAAAATTTTTGCCCCGAATCTGCATGTGATTATTAAAACGTCTTCTTCCGAACAACTAGAAGAAAATTGTTCCTTATGTTTAATGAATTCGTTTTTTTTCGACATTGAGATTCATTGGGCATTAATTTCAATTTCATAGAACGGGGAATTTTAGATGTCGATGTGGCAGATCAAGAATTCATTCATCGGTATAGAACGGAACATTGACATACGCTGCAATGGCCAAAAAAAAGGATTGCAGTATTTTTCTACTAAAGTCGCAGTCGAATTCCTATGCGGCGAGCATCACCAAATGGTCGCTTTGTACTGAAAAACTGCGCTTGTATGTGCTGTTGAAAAATAAAAAAGAAAGAGTGCCAAAGACATGGCGGCTGCTCCACTCATTTCGTATACATATAAACAGAACAACTATAAATCTGTAGCCTCCACAGCAACTAATAAACTCACAGTCTTCCCTTGCTTTCACTGCTGGAGCTCCCAAAGCACTCGTTTCTCTCTTTCCATTCTCAGTCTCTCTGGTCGAGCAGAGATGTTCCGACGCCTACATGCAACCACAGGAGAGTTCTGAGATTTTCGCGCAATTCCGTAACTCCCATGATGCAGTAAAATAAACTGGAGTAAATATGAAAAAAAGAATCAGTGCAAGATTTATAAAAGCAAAAAAAGGGGCTGCTGACTATAAGTACGATTTTAAAGGGTTGAAGATAAAGACAGTGGTGTTAACCGAGCAAAACCGAGAGAAAACTTGGATATGACTTGGGTGCGATTTTCTGCAGGTCTTGTCTGACATAATTCATATTTACGATCCCATTCGTTCAAATTCATCTCGCAAATATCTCCGCAAAAATAATAATGTCTGCAGACATTGAATGGACTGGCTTTTTGTACAAAGCTTCAATGATTCCCCAAATGCAGAAAAAAATTGATACCCCTTCCTCCAACTGATGCAACCGGGCGTGACGGATGATCACAATTGGCCGGTGTATTCATCCGGAACAATGATACCCCTATATAATCGGTTTCCCCGACAGTTCAGCATCATTCAGCGACTTCCTTCGCAAGAAAAAGCATCATGGAGGCATTTTCCCAACTAATGTCTTCTATTGCAGCTTCCAACACTAGCGAACTGGACTTTCTGTCCAGCTTGCCAGTCGAAATAGCTCAATTAGTTTTGCTGAAGCTTGATCCTCAGTCTGTACTAAGAGCTGCTCAAGTATCCAGAAAGTGGATGGCAATCTGCAAGGGATGTCCTCGGTTGAGGAGAATATGCAGACGCCATTTGCTCAAGGAGAAAGAGAATATGAAGTCTCCTAGTTTGATCATTGCTAAAAAATATCAGGCACATACACCAGGCTGCCAAAAGCGCCTTTCGAGCAATAAACCCAAAACTCCCTCGACCCTCCCGACAAGACGTTCTTTGAGACTCCGATAGCATCGTCGCTTATAATAATTTAGAATATTGTACAGTCTGACTCGTGCTATGCAGCACTAGACAAAGTTTTCGTTCGTTGCCGCAGGATGAAAACCCCTCTACCCAATTGACGAGAAGTTCTCTGAGACTTCGATAAGTATTTTAATGCCGTCCTCAGATTCTAAAACTTTTACAACATTCACCTGTTCAAGGTAACATTTAGTTAAAGTTTAGAAAAAACAGTATTCGAGCGTAGTTAATTAATTGATTTTTCATATGTTTCACCAGGCATGGTTGCATAATGTAATTGTGAAAATGTCTAACTTGTCAGGCTTGCACTGACGTGTTCTAAGTTGGATCCACTTGTACTGATGTGTTCTGACTTGTATTCACTTGTACTATTTTTAGATTGTTGGTGGCATTAGTTTCGTACGAATCCAATAGAATTCGACGTCTCCGGACAAACACTTAATCTTGCCATTCACGATTATTCACGATTTGGACATAATGGCTTTTGAATGACGTTCCTATGGCTGAATGGATCGAAAGCGATTGGAGGATGATTACAACAATATAAAATAGGATCTTTGGATATTATCGTAATAATGGAAATACTTCTTAAGCGAAGTTTACTTAATTCTAGCGTACAATTGACGCGGCGCAACTTGCTTTGTCGGTTCGAACTTTTTTTTTAATACTTGGCGTCAAGACGCTGCCGCGTCTCTAAATAATTTCGAAGCGCGTGCTAATCCTTGACATATATTTCACCCTCACGACTGCAGACTCAAGTTGATTGTGAAATTATCTCGAGAAGTCTATTTGAGCCGCATTCGATGCTCGTTATAACTGGCACAGCTTCTCGTTTTCACCCCTAACGAACGTTTGTAACACGAAGCTTATGCGCGTGAAACTGAGAGGATGAATTTCAATCTCACCTCAATGACAGCATCAATTCCCCAGTTGCAATCCAACACGTACGTGTAATATATCCAATGAAGTACCTTCGTTTCTTGCTGATCAAAGGACCAGTGTGCGCGGCATTTAAATTCCATTCGGAATCGATTTTTCGTTACCTTTATGTTCGTTATTATAGTAGTTATGCGCAAACGTGCCATTTTGCGACGCAAATGGTATGTCAGTCCACATAGTATATACATATATTTTCCCAGAAATCGAAAGCTCCGCGAGAGCTCAATTCAACTCTGGAATGACCGAAAACTTTTCCGATGGCGCAAAAGTTTGTACCAGCGAGCAGGCTTTTGAATAAAGCTGTAACCTCAGTGAAGTCTCAACAATACCGATAGAAAAGCGAAGGAAAGAAGACGGAGAACGTAATATTTTCAACGGAGTGAGTAGTCCGGAGATGGGGGATGAGAGAACCGCAACCGGAAATCCGACAACATCCAACGAGCGTGATTTTTCATTCAGCCTCATCCTCGGCTCGTTCTCATACATCTATATATTTTGTGACGTTGACTTGAAATAATGCCTCGACGAAGGCAGCATATATATTCTCTGAAATATGTGGTCGGGAAGATCATGCTGCAGTGTGACGGATTCGAGCTTAACTGCTAAACGATTGCGATGTTGATGACGGTGATTTCAGATTCGATTCCAAATTTCCAGCACCTCCAAATATGAAGAGAACATCTAGTGGTATCACGAAACTTCCCGTTGTTAAGTGGGTCGCGACTGTCGAACGAGAGAGAGACATTCATTAGGTGTTTGAAAGTTAGAAGGAGTCCGTTACTTCCGCAGTCATTTCAGAAATGACCTCCATACATAACGGCGCGTGTATGTCGCGTAATCCCCTATGCTGCGGAACCGTCGAATGTAAATTCCAAGCGAAATGCTGCCTTCAAATTTATGGCTCTGATGTGCCTAGGTTAACCTGAAACGTTGAGAGTGAGACCCTCGCGTTCTCGTGGTCCAGCCACATACTCCTCTGATTCCGCACATGCTCGTATCCCCACGCCTCACTCCTGGCTCGCCATTTTGGCAGATTCAGGGGAACACACGGAAATTATGTGAATAACCGAATGTTCGGCTACGCCAAAGTTTGCCACGTAAAATCACTGGAACATCAACTTCAACGGAGTGAACGAGGATTCCAAAATACCAACTGAAGTGTATTGATACAGAATATAGTCTAGATAAAAGTCCTATGGCCCGACTGAATGCAGAAAGTTTAGAGTGATCGTTGATCCTTGACGGATGTCTCTTATTGGTAGATGCGCCCGACCGTTACGGACTCTTCCGATCGGCCGGCGCGGTCATCCGGAACGATGCACATTATTATATAAACGGCTAACCAGACAAAGGGTCATCATTCAGCAAGTTTCCTTGCAAGCAGAAGCATCATGGAGGCCTTCTCCCAGCTGATGTCTTCTATTGGAGCTTCCAATCCTAGCGAAATGGACTTTTTGTCCAGCTTGCCAGTCGAAATAGCTGAATTGATTTTGCTGAAGCTTGATCCTCAGTCTGTCCTAAGAGCTGTTCGAGTATCTAGAAAGTGGATGGCAATCTGCAAGGGCTCTCCTCGGTTGAGGAGAATGTGCAGACGCCATTTGCTTAAAGAGAAAGAGAATATGAAGTCTCCTAGTCTTATTATTGCTAAAAAATATCGGCTGAATACACCAGGCAGCCAAAAGCGCCTCTCGAGCAATAAATCCAAAACTCCCTCTACCCTCTCGACAAGACGTTCTTTGAGATTTCGATAAGATCGTCGTTTATAATAATTTTAAATAGGGTGCAATATGACTCGTGCTACGCAGCACTAGACAAAATTTTTGTTCTTAACCATAACTAGCATCAACATTTTCGTATAATTTGTGCCATTGTGATTCTTAGATTTTGTCAAATTACGCATGCTTCAACTTGTTTTGACTAGTAACGAATAATTGTTGCGAAAACGCGTTCATTCTTTGTATAGTTTAAAATTTATTGTTCAATTCGAGTGCATCTAAAATTGTAAATACTGCCTGTGTCCTGACACTTTCACTTTTATAACTAAATAATTTTTTCCCTAGTTCCAGTTCTTAGTTATACCAAAAGTTAGTCACTGGAGTTCGTTTCAACGAGGTTGTGTAATGCGGATTGAATTAACCTTATTGTGAAATGAATTATGATTGATTTTACAGTTTTATAAAATGATATTCTAGTTATTTCAAAATGTTATTTAATCATTTTATCGTTATTTCACAATTTTATTGAATTATTTCATAGTTATTCAACAATTTCATTACGATTGATTCAATCATGAATCATAATTTTCTCATGAAAATACTAGAATGTTTTTATATACTACAAACGAAATTGTGATACTGAAACCGATTGTCATTCTCAATAGAATGAATGAAAGAGCTGCTTGTTCCTCTCATGTCATTGCCGAACAAGGCGTCATGAGCATGGCCGTTAGGCATGATCTTCCCTTCCCTCCCTTGGTAAGCGAGGGAATATGTAGCATTGAACCTAGACTCTCTCGCAACTCCGACTGACTTGGATCAACTTGTAGACACCCAGTGAGCAGTTACTTAGGAACAATTGCGAACAAACTTATTCAACCAACTTTTCTTCTTATTCATGATGAAAAAAAATTGTTACGAAGTTTACGAAATGAAACTTTCTCTTGCAGCTTTTCTCTATATCATTCGTCTTTTCTATCAATGGTGCAATTTGGTACGATGTTCCGAAAATATATCGTATGAAATTAATAATTTCATTTTCGTATACAATGATTCATAGATTTTCCTTTTATTATTTCTCCGGCAATGACCAAGTCCAGCTGATGCTGGGTTTGGCATTGCAGGATGTTTCGCACGTTTTCCCATGTTTCTTTTCAGCACGTTCATGTCGACACGTTTACGTAAAATGGCGCAAAAAAAACACATTTTCTATAAACCAATAACGTGTAATAAAGTGTGAGAGGAATAATGGCTCATTCGTGAGCCTGCAAAGGTTGGCCCATTTTTTCCTTAGAAAGTCAGTTTCAACAATCTCCTCATCATCAATGGTATTTTCCATTGTGAATCTTTTGCCGGAGCAGACATTGTCTGCACCGAAGTACAGCAATGTGTAGATCAGCGCAAAAACATATATGTATATACATAAAGAATATATGAATTGACAAAGAGAGTATTAAGGGTTGTGGTGAACATTTAAAGTGTCGTAAACTTGATTTTATGATGTGCTCAATAACTGGCTCGAGGAAAATAAAAATGCTCTGCACTTTTATTTTCCTTCACAGTTCGTGTTTTTTGTATAGCTTTATCAAGATCCGGTGATTTCTACCACAGATTTACAATTCTGGTGAACTCCCAGCCAGAGTTTATTGTGTCGTTTTATTAATAAATATGAATGTCGCTCATTAGTAAACAGAATCATGAGAAGCTAATTGCCGATCGATAAGAAGTCATGGCTGCAAAAAGTGGATTCATTTTGTTCCTGCATCCTTGTCGTTTTGGAGAAATTAAACAATGATTCACATGCTGATGGAATTGAATCGACCTCTCGTTACGCGCTAATTTAATCGATGTAATTAATGAACTTTGCACGTCGAATGCTGCCATGTGCAGTTTGGCAATTATTCGTCACATCGTTCATCCCAACAATTGGCTATTTTTTTTTGTGCTCATCCGGAATGTCCTTCCGATCGCTGGTAGTTTTTTTTATTTTTTATAATTAGGTTAAACGTTAATACGCAATTTCGCACAACGAAGACTCTATTGAAATTCTCCTGATGCAAATCATACGACGAGTGCTCAAATTATTACGCTAATTGGTAGGATCCCTCAGAACGCCTGCATATATGCGTAGATTTGAGAACAAAAGATCCTAACACCAGACCGTGCTGTTTGGCCTCCTGGAGTGAAGCTCAATTTCCAATTTCGCTGCTACCCACAGGGTGGGCACAATTCCAGTATTACAAAATCATTTGTGAAAGGCAAATTAATTAATACAACGGAAAAATTTTTTGTTATCGTAAAATTCCTGTCTGTTTGCCATTTGATAAATTCACAACACAGCGGAATTGCTATCTTTCAGAAGAATGGTCGATATGGTAAATGTTACGAAGTAGATGAATTTCGTGAGATTCTGATATCAATATTCGGTATGATCTGTACATGGCAGTAGAAAATGTTCGGTATCGTCATGGTACGGTTATTTCAGTGCGACGTCAACGTCTGCGTAATTAGGGTACGGAACGTAAACCGATTATGGCGTGTGGAGCATGTTACAAAATTTTGCGGAATTGCTGGTCGGGAAATGAATGAATTTTTTTTCGGTAAATATAGTGAGCACGAAGGAGACCTTATTTTTTCATGTCATTTTCGGAAATACACAACTCGTTAGATTTTCTCATTTTTCTGGACGAAACTGACTTTTTTGAATGATTTATCAAAGTGGATCGAGAGTAGATTTACCGAGAATCAGAAATGAAGAATCTCTGATCGATATTTAGGAATCCAGGGTTCTTTTCGAGTGGCTCCGTTAGCATGCTCCATTCCCGTGGCATTTTCCGGACTCGAGGAAACCCCATCGACTATAAAACCGTCGCGAAAACCACCGCCACGACGGATATTGCTTTAGTTACCATACCTTTGACCTTCGAACGACGACTTAGCAAGGACAAGTGAAAGGAAGGAGATAGTGAAAGCGCGCAAACGATAGGAAAGCTTTTGAAAACGTTCAAGGACCACCTCGGGCTTCTTTCCATTTTTCTTCCACCTCCTCCATCGGTTTTTATTCATTTTACCGCACCCACGATTTTCCTTTGGTACTGATATTTTTTTTCGTTAACGATCACGAGAGCTCGAGATAAAGTAAAATTGTTTGATTGATCAATTGATTGATTTGATGGGAATCCCCAACCTTATCTACTCAATTTTTCTTCTTGCCTTGTGCAAACAACGTGCTGCTAATCTTGTTAAGAGTATATCGACAGTTAGTTTAGTTGTGTACACTTGACAGTCCAGCATTTTCGACACGACAAAAAATATCATTCCGTAGATCACAACGCGATCTTATGCATTTTTGTATACAAAGGTTTCTTCCATCAAATGCATTTTAGAAAATGCATGGGCAAAAAATATACGTATATGAGTCATATTACTGTTTGCTAATGCAACACCAACACAGACGTTCAAAAGTATTGAATAGACGTAAACAGGACCTTTGTGCAAATAGATTGATAACATAACATATATTGCTAATGTAATGACTGAAATATTTCATATTTAACTATTGCGAATAAATTGAAAATCACAAACTTTCACTAGCGAGTGAATCAATCTGCCAATTCCACATGCAATACAGTTTCCGGGATGTTTACGCTGAGCATACGTCGCTTGCTACACATTGCATGGTGTAGAACGGGCGTTGTTGCCAGGCTGTTTGCTTGAATTTATCGCGATCCAGAAACGCTTAACAGTAATTACACGCCACGCCGAGTTATCTCGAAGTTTACATCCGAAGTGAGTCCCAAAGTCTCTTTCTATGACATTGGGATCGTTCACATGAACACAGTGTTTCGATTTTGATATGTGATGAGAAAAGTGAACTGACCAGAGAACGAATGCAATCAGGTTCGTGTTAAGAATTTTCTCTGACGAAATTATTCGTGCATGTCGGTTATTTCCTCCGTGACATCGCAATTGAGTGTCATAAAATGTACGAAGGAGCGAGCGCTTTATAGATTTCACGTTCCTAGAAAATGCAGTATCGCACTTATACAGCGAAATACCTTTGACACACAGAAGTGCGAGGCGGTGCTTGAAAATTCGCAGAAATTGAATTATTTCAATAAAACAGTCAACTTGGATTTAAATTTCGAGATACTATTTAATTTCGAATGGGAGTTGAATTTCAATGCACAATGGAGGGGCGATTAATTAGAAAGAGGACGTGAAAAAAATACAGAGTCTAGTTTATATCAAAATTAAGAGACATTTTGAATTTTCGTCAAAGTTTTAGCAAGAAGACTCTTACTTCCAATCTTCATTGGAACTTTTTTTCATCATAAGCAAATTCCCCAGTCTCCTCCGAAAGAACTGCGATCAATACAATAGGAGTAAATTAAAAAATTTGTGGAGTGTGGAGAGAAAAGGATTTTCGCTCATTCGGACAGTTTCTGAATTTATAAACAAAATTTTGCATGGAAATCCTACGATACGGGTCAAGGTTCACCAGTCCATTTTCCCTTATTTTTTCTTGTGCCGTATAAAATGAGAGAACCAGGCTATACAGAGCAGGGATAGAAAAAAAAACGATTTAAAAATAGAACGAAACTCAAACTTTTTTCGCTCCTCTCACTTTTCCCGATTCTCGCGTTCTCAGCGAAGCGCGTGGAGCACGAACGTCGAGAGAAAAAGAACGAGGGGGGAGTCATGGATGCTTTGAAGCTTGAGTTGGTCGAGGTGGCTGTAGCTACTAAAGGAGTCCAAAGGAGAGCGGGGGGAGGGAGAATAGGGTGCAGAAACAAAGAGAATTCGTTTTCGAGTTAACGGAATATCGATGAAAAAAGTTACGAGATTCGTTTTTGTTAATTGCAGCAACTGTGAAAATGGCGAAGTCACCACTCTGGTGTATTAATTTTAATTGAAATCTATGGGGGAATATGAACCACTGACAACAAATAAATGCGACCACATTTTTCATTACGTATGAAGAATAATCGACTCGCTTGAATAAATCTATGATTTTTCATTACTTATGACCTCAGAATCTTCAAAGTATGACTACGAACATATACGCAAGCGAATAAAATGGCAATTAAACTATAAGTGTAAACTTACATTTTCCCGAAACTCCAAACTCGAATCTGAAATTGTCGATCGTATAATTTTATTGGCGATGAAATTGATATTACCATCGATTTTACCAAGTTCCAGCCATTATTATACGAAGGGCGTTATCGGAAAATTTTATAATAGAAAATCACCAATAAAAATTGATGGAAAGCCGCACTATAAGCCGTTGAAAATGCCAATTACAATTATAATACGTTCCACAAACCATGATAAGTGAATATGTTGCTAAAAATAATGGCAGTTGACAAAAAAAGGTCAAACAAAACTAAGATTACGGTTACTAATTAAAACATTAACCTCTATCTCTACTACAAAATTGTGTACGTGCCCTTTTCACGCGAAAACCAATTTTGATGAAACTTTCACAGGAATGAAGCTCCTGAATCAGAATAAGTTTTAGGCTCTATTGCATTCCGATAATTTATGTTTTTTGGAAACCCGAACCAAAAAAAAAACACATTTTTCGTCATATTCTCCACTTTCAAAGTTCAAAAGCAACTAAAAAATAAATAAAAAATCTGTAATTGCCAATTCAAAGATATTTCTGAAACGAAGATAATGAGTGGTAGCTGGAGTGCCAGTTTGTAAAAAAAAAACAGTTATAGCGATTTTCATGAAATCAAAGTTTGAAGTTTAAAAAAAAAAATGTTAACTTTTCATATTGAGCTAGCTGTACCCTTAAGCGCCAACTAGGTGTGGTGTGGGGCGAAGCCCGCAGTAAATATATAAAGCAGCAAACCAATGAACTAAGTTTACTGCTTCATGGTGTTTTATCAGTCTTTATAAAAATACACCGTTTTATTGAACTATTGTGTATTCGTCGTTGTCAAATTTAGTGACAAGGAGTAAAAAGGGGTACGAAATTGATTGAGGTAGTCGACAATCGGGTCGGATTATTTTTGCAAGAGAATTATAAATGGTTGTAGGAATATGAACACATACACACGCATACATTACATTATATATATATGCATACTCGAAAGGTTTATGAGGAGACTCCATAGTGCCCAGAATCCGATAGTTATACTATCCGGTTGATTAACGCTAATGACTCTGGTAACGAGTCCGCGACGCTCGGGCATATTCGCGGCGCGTTGTACAGCGATGACGAACATGACACTCGAGCTGGGCCATGCTCTACATACCATCAACTATATATCATATTTATATCGATTATTTGACTTTGTATAACAAAATAACTTCCAAGGTGAATGGAAAATACGTTTTTTCTATATTTCATCTCACTTTAAAAAAAATGCAATTATCATCAGGGTTGAAAGCTTGAGGAAAATCCTGTCCACTTTTTCGTGGATAAGAAGAAAAATTGTTTCACTTGGCGCGCTTGTACGTGCGAGGATGAAGGTATCCAAAACCGAGAAAAGTTCGTGACTGTGTAGAGAAAAGTTTAGCGAGGCAACGGAAACAGTTATGGACGATGTGGAATAAGCGATGAAAGAAAAGCGATATTAATTGCCATTTTTCTTTACTAGTGAAATGTAAACTTGACGTTCTTGCTGCAAGGAAAAAAATTATAATCTTTTTGTTCGTTAAGCGAAACAAGACACTACAAAAAAGAGCTTGTTCGACTTACGTAAGAATTTATTTATATATACACAGCTTGACACGTTTCGCTCGCTTACCTGCGATGAGAAAAGTCTCGATGGGTTTTGAGAAAGTGTATACCCGATCGTATTACTTGAAAGTGCTCAAGAAAGGCGTTGTCCGTGTGTATGTGTGTGAGTATGTTGAAAAGGGTTGGAGTTGAGAGGGATGTAGGAAAGTTGGAATGACGCACTAGACAGTGTACCTGACATAAAACTCCCTTGTGGCTGAGCACAAAACTTCCACCCCTGCTTCGAAGAAAAATGTCATCTCTTCGTGTAATCGCAATACTCTGGTGTCGAAAAATCTTTCGCGACTGAAATGCTTAACATACTTTAATTTCGACGACTTTATCGTCGTCCCAAGAACATCGAATGGCGACGCTTCAATATATTTGTTGTTGGGCTTTCAGAACACGAGGGAAGAGCAAAGATCTCGTAGAATCGAGAAAATCATTAAAGGCCTCTTGCCCAAGGACATGGAACCGAGGGAAAGAAGTTCCGAGGCCGATCAGTTGCTGCAATTTTGTCTCGCACTCAACAAGGTATTTTAAGTTTAATTAATTGCTTGTCGTTATGTATTCCTATGAATACTCCAAATGATAATTAAAACTTGATGACATTGTCAACTGGCTTAGTTACTAAAAGGATTAATCGTTGATGGCCTCATGGGGTTAATTTTACCGCAGCCGTTTTCGACCGACGATACGTAATAGAAATTTTGAGACAATAGGACTTATGACACTCTCTATACGTAGTTTAAACCTTCTAGTAGGGAGCATGCTTTTGGGCTGGGGTATGCTTTTGAGCTGGGGTATGCTTTTCGGAACGGTCGCTAATTTAACCAGTCCCACCTGAAAGCATGCTATTTCAGACTTATTAAACGATTTTTTTTAAATTGAAAATGACAACTTCTGCATCATTTTTTGTAAAAAAGTCATTTTTGCAGAATTTTTGTTTTTCGACATTTTTTTCATATAAAAAATTGCGAGAATTGAATACAATCATCATGGTCGTTACTCAAGGGCTGAAAATATATTGTAGTATTTTCATTTTATTTTTAAAAATGATTTTTCAACTAATTATCGATTTCCAAAGTGAGTGGAGTTGATAACATCTCCAATGACTATTACGTCACAATCTGGAGGTATGACTATTAAGGGTTGAGTGGGTAAAGTCGGTCAACCTGTTCAATGACCTTTTGATCATTAAATTTCAAGGTTAGGAATCATTTTGTCTTTTTAATATTTTTTTTTTTTTTTTCGGTAGATATATCCAAGGCACAAAGATCTGTATAATTGGGTCGACGTCGATCAGCGGGTCTACGTGCCTTATAACTTGACCTATCTTCAAGAGAGCTTCGGTTATGTAAGTTTTTCGTTAATTTCAACGAATCTTCACTCATTACACAGTCCATGGTTAATCTTTGTTTAATAAACGACGAGTTATTCGAACGTTACGATCTCTGGTTAGATAAGGTGGGGGACGCTGCTAAATAATACACTGGGCACCATGACTGCCGGATTCTATCGACATGGTTCTTCTCGTGCTGGTCATGCGAAGGACGATCGTCTGGTCTACGTTTATGTCACGGCGCCACGATATTTTCGTTCTCTTGGCAGACTTCTCAATCGTTTTTCCAAACGGTGAGTTATATCCACATTCAAAATTTACACTTTCAACCATCTATTCCCAATAAATATTTTTACAGTACCGAGGAGAAGAATTCATTTTGTCAAAAGATAAATTCATCCCGCGCTCCGATGACTGCAGTATTTCGTTATTCGTACAAAATCGGTTTATACCGTTTTATACAAAAACATGGTCCTCCGGAACGATTTTTTTCTTCAAATTTAAGAATGCTGCGCTCTGCTCTAGACGACTTGCCAGAATCCAATCAAATATTGTCGATAACTCCTTAGAGTTACTTCCTACGAGACACCCTGGCAACGTACTTCTGCTTCTTCTTCAACGGACTTCTGCTCTCGAGTGGACGTACAAATATTTTTTAGGAAGAAGAAAAAGAGGAAATTTGTTTTTTTTTTTCACTCTCGAGTTCTTGAGACTCAACAGGAATGATATTAAACTTTGGCGAACCCTCCCAGGACATCTACACTGTGCTGTAGGTCATCTACGGATGACTTAATCGATCGCATTGCGGAGCTTCATTGAGCCAGAGCCAGCGCTCCAGAATACATGTTACAATGCTGTTCTAGGCACTGTATATTCCGCAAATCAGTAACCGCAGTTCGTCGAACAAACCTACGCGTTTAGGCTCTACCTGGAGCAAATTCAGGCCGTGTTTGCTGTACCAACCCGTGTTCAAGCCTATTACATTCCAATTACATGACACTTAGGGCAGAGCGAGTAGACTTTGCCCATGCAGTGATTTCCAATAGTGGAACAAGCATTTTGTCCGACTATTTAGCACGTGTGTACATGGAAAGGTTTCCGTTTCAAAAAGCACAACATCAACGATAAACCACGAAAAAACATAAAGCCCGTCAAGTGATTTTGGGAAAATGTTCCGGATTCGTATTCAGCCTGCAATTTATTTAATATTTCGGATTTTTTTTTTCTCGTTTATTCATCTGGAATATTCACTGTTCTGGAAGCTCAAGATTCGATCCGAGGGTATTTTCCTATCCACAAAGTTTCTGACACTCGTTGGTTCACGGTTGAGCTTTTTTTGAATTGTGATTAATTCGGGATCTTGCCACTTTCGTGTGGAGTGTGTCTCGCATTATTGAAAATACATTTGGAAACGATACTATAATTTTTTGCGTCGTTTATAATTCATTTGTTGATGTTTAATGGGTTCGGAGAGGAAAGCGAGTAGAAAAAGCATATCGAAATGAAAATTGACGGCTCGCGAAAGGGATCGTTTGCGAAAGAGACGGATGCGGACTCAATTCATTGTTTCATGTCGTGCATTAACACAGCAGGATCAATTTGGTCCTGGAAAAACGTTTTGTCGGACTTTATGTATTTGTGTCCATCTCTGGTATGAAATGTTCATATATGAAGCCAATAAACGCCCACCGTTCCCGTTCCTCAACGTGTATTCACTCGCCCACAGTTCTAGATTCTCGTGACGCTGTTCCCATTCCACAAATGCACCGAGCAATTCCATTGTTGGGGATCGATTGATTGTTGGTGCTTCTCAACCGAATAATTAACAGGAAGACGTTCAAATAGTTACTTTTCGTATGTGTATTCTATTTTTCGACGGATCTTTCGAAAGTTTTGAAAAAAAGCTCCAGATTATCGACTGGAGACCAATCCGTGGAAATTTTGGGTTACGGGTTAATTAATTTGCTTATCAAACCACAAGGCTGTTTCCAAATTTGCTCAATTGATCGTTTTGTAATTAATTGATGTGTATATTTATGTCAAAATTGACACATTTGATAATTGGTGAATCGAACCGTTTGCACATTACTTCAAAATACCCATCAAGCTTCTAGTTCGACAGAACGGTTGTTGAACAATTGGAGGGCCAACGACTGTACCGTTTGTCCTTAGTCATATCGTTCCCTCTTCGCTTAATCTCTCCAGCATCCAATATACGCTTCGCTCTCATAATCCTTCTGTCACTTTCGATAAAACGCGAAGCACCCACATGACATGGAACTGTCATGTGATCTCTCGTAAAGCTAGTAATTTCACGCTCCAAAGACTCTACAGTTTTTTTTCCCACGCACGAATTTTTTGCGGAGCATTGCGAAATTGAAAAAAAATGGAGAAGCCTTTTACGCCCTCTATTCTTTTTTTTTTTGTATGTTTCCCTCTGTGTTGTCAGGAACGTACTGACGTTCAAGCTCAAAAAATAAAGAGAGAACGCGGTAAAATCCCCCACGAGAGTGCGTCGTGTTTCGGGCAAGATTTCAGTGTGAAAATCCTCACCTAGCGCTCGCGGGTAATTGTCCCATTGTGCAGCGGCCAAGGCGGAAACGAAAGAACGGTCTTTAATGCCCGAGAGTACCATTTGATGGAGGAGAGACGAGCTACTGTGCTAGTGCACCTTTGAGCTTACTCGGTCACGAGCACACTTCGAGAGGGTTGCACAAGTATGACAGAGATAGATGGTGAGCTCGCAGTCCATGGTGAAGGTGAAGAGCCAGCACTACCTCGACTTCCCGATATCAAAGAGACCGAAGGACTTCTAAGTTCTCTTTTTACCACTTACGACCATTCCACTCAAGTCTTCAACTGGCTGTTAAGGTGCTCATATTAGTAAATTGGGATCCCGTACAGAAGTAATTGTAGCTTTGAGATGAGTGCTAAAAAATGTTTGAGACTTTGTCGAGAAGTCATTTCATTTTCACAGTCACGACGTTCACAACGAGTAGGACGAAAATTGTAAACACTAGAGCGTCATCATTGAGCCAATTTTGTGGAATCTAACGTTTTTTTTTTTTTTTGCTTCGTCGCCTTCTGAAGCGGATCATTTTCGACAATTCGTAGTTTGCTAAGCTGACGTAAAGCTGTGTGAACCCTTCGGATACGTCTAAGCGATTTCGCCCTCAAGCCGATGCCAGCTAACGAAATTCGGGATATCCGTCGAGTACAGAATTTGAAGAATCCGCTTGCCCGACCAGCTTCCAGATGAATCGCGTTTTCACCAGAAAGTGGTGTCTACCATCACAACGGGGCTTTTGTAGCCTGCGGCTTGATTCCAACGTTTATTCCGTATTGCTGGATTGCTGTGCTCGACTACAGAGCTCTGCCAAATCCCTGGAACTCCGAATTATAGCACTGCTGTGAAACACTGAGATAACATCCACTTTCTTGGCAGCCTCGGAATAGCCGTCAGGCTTGATTAGCAGCCCCTATTATCCTTAAGCAGTTGACTAGACGGTTCTGTGTTTTCCACGCGAACCAACGCGCGCATTCAGGCAATGATACCTGCGGAGAAATTGGATACTAGGAATTCACAGCGGACCATACCTTTCCGGTATAATTAGCATCGCCGAGTGGCCGGGTCAAGTCGTACCTCATAGAGATCAGCACGCTTGTTAAATCTGATATACTCACGATTATTTTCCTTCAAATAGCAGGCTCAATGAGTCACACTATACTGATGAACGAATATGCGAGAATTCAATTCAAATCACTCAACGATATTCAACTAACTCAACAGAAATGCTCAAGGCGCTGCATCCGATTTGTTAGTGCAAGAGAGACAGTTGAATGGCAAATTCACATTTTTCTTGGGATCGAGCATTCGAGTAAACTGGCTACTTCAATAAGGAATACAGCTTCTTTAAAGTGGAACACGAATATGGCAGAAACTTATGAAAAAAAACGTTGAATTTGCTGCCGAAAGAAGGGGAATCTTATTTTCAATCTGTCGCCAATTCACGCGTATTCATATACGTGCCTCAGGTTATTGGTAGTTGGAGTTTCTTCATCATTTCTAGTTTCTTTGGCGCTGATTCAAATGTTTTCCTTATACACTGTACAACCAATTCTATGTTATTCTTAGAAATGCAGTTTTATAATTGTTTCACGACTTTTATGAACGTTTCGATAGCGTGTATATTATTTGGAAATAATATTTTGGGCCTTCGCGTGAATTGAAAGTAGGCATATTAATTAGTAGCTTATCCTGGTGGGTTCAATTATGATTAATAACGAACAGTGTGGGCTGTTCTTTGTTTATCGCTGGATCGATATATTCTACAGGCATAAGTAAACGATTCATGATGTATGTTGAATTCGTGTTTCTTGTAATTTATATTCAAAGGGTTATTCATAATGGGCTGCTGCTGCTCTATGCTGTCGACACATTGCATGACATTGTGAACGTGACCGCGAGCGCAAACTGGAACGAGTCGTGCAGCAAACTGACGAAAAATATATTTGGCGAGATCGTTGGCGCTCTCTATGTACAACAATACAGGCCGGACTATCTGGAAACCCTCGCTAACAGGGTGAGTGAGAACAGGGGATAGTGACGTATGGTTTAATCTTCTTTTTTCCTGTCCACCTCTTCCTTCTCGTAGTATTTATTACCACAATTATTCAAGTTATCCAGTGATGAATTGCCGACGTTTCGTAAAAAAGTAATAAGGACCATTGTGCTCATTGCATATTGAGAACTTTCGATCCTTGCTGCTACAAACTTTTTTCTTTATTACAAAAGATTAAGCTCTAAGGGATGGTGATATCGGTTTTCAAAGGTTTCTGGACTCTTTGAGCGGGTTAAAGAGACACTGGCAGAACGAATGCTCGTTATGTCTTGGCTCGATGATGACACCAGGGCCCAAGCTCTTCTGAAGCTCGACGCGCTGCGTGGAAAGTTTCACGTTTGGCCTGGTTTCCATAACGAGAGCCTACTAGCACGCGAAATGACCGAGGTCAGTAGACTTCTCGCTCCGGGCCATTCACAAAGAACCGTTTTTTAATCTGTGCCATTTTTTTCGTCCATAAACCATGAGTATTTATTTACTTCGTTTCTAAGGTGGCGATCGATCCTGACGATTACTTCGCAAATGTTATCCGACGCTTTCGACAAACTCGTAGTCCCAGTGGACAATTGATACGGAGCACCATGAGTGACAGGTAATTTATATGCATCTTTATTCAATAAGCAAATATTGAACAGTCTATTCGTATAAGCAATTTTTCAACGGTTATTCTTTATTTTTAAGGTGGCGTCATCCCTACGCTGTAAACGCTTATTACGAGTCTTCTACCAATTCAATCGGTGAGTCTCTATTATATATCCTACCGATTAAATCTGATGTTTACTCTTTAATCGACAAATTCATCGATATACATCTCTATACACTACAAAATTGTGTTTGTGCCGTTTTCACGTAAAAACCACTGAACCAATTTTGATGAATCTTTCACAGAAATGAAGCTCATGAATCAGAATATCTTTTAGGCTGTATTGCATTGCGATAATTTTTTTTTTTTTGGACCCGAACCAAAAAATCACATTTTCGTCAGATTTTCCACATTGAAAGTTCACAAGCAACTAAAAAATGATAATAAATAAAAAATGGTTAATTGCCAATTCAAAGATAATTCGAAAACGAAGATAATGAGCGGTAGCTGGAGTGCCAGTTTGTAAAAACAAAAAGTTATAGCGATTTTCGTAAAAGCAAAGATTGAAGATTTTGAAATAAAATTTTTTAACTTTTCTTATTAATCGAGCTGTACCTTTCAGCGCCAACTAGGCGTGTTGCGGGGCGAAGCCCGCAGGCACGGCTAGTTCTAAATTCTCTTAATGAATAATTCTTTTCGGAGAGACGTTTGTTTCAACCTATTGATCGCTTATTTTGGTTGCTTCAAAAATTTGGAATTTTTTCCAACAATTTTCGTTAGTTTTTTCTACATTTACGTTTTTTGTTTTTGCCAATCCTGATAATTGCAGTCTTTCTGTACCGAATCGAGTGTAAAAAATTGACATAGCGAAAGTCAGTGCGTAACAATTTTGTTCTGGTAAAACTTTCAGCTGTCCATGTTTTTTTTCAATCATTGTCTTTTCTTTTCTGTTCAAAGTGATACCGCTCGCTATGATGACTGCCTGGTCATGGTCCTGGGACGGAGGACCATCATACGCTGCCCATGCAACTCTTGGTTCGGTTATAGCTCACGAGATTTTGCACGCATTTGATCTTCATCACCGCCGACTACCGATCGATCCCGATATCGTCAATGATCAATGGCTCTGGATAACACCCGAAGCTTGGAGTCGCCTTGAGGCTAAAATTGAATGCGTTGCTAGATTGTATGCTAAAAGATTCTGGCGGAAGGTCAAATTCTTCGGGAATTACGTTGACGTACAGGTCTGTCTCCCCATTAATTAGCTCAACAATTATTTACTTGTTTTTTTAACTTTTCACCATGCAATTTCTATATACCGTCAATTACTTGCTAACTTGTTGGCTAACTTTACTTTCTTGCTTCCCGTTCTCATGATGTCGAGTTGTGAACATTGAGGTTCATAAAGAAATTGAATATTTCCATTTTTCATTATTGCGATAGTTCGACTGGAACGTGACGAGAAACGAAAACGTTGCTGATATCGGCGCTCTCCAGATTTCACATCAGACCTGGTACACGTTAAGCAATGGCAGAGATCGTACTCTGCCAGGTCTAGAAGCCCTTCGTCCGAGCCAATTGTTTTTCCTAAGCGCCGCCCAGGTAAGGATCTTCATGAATGGGTTCCATTCAACGTCCGTCGTGCCCACGACGGTCCAACGGCAATGGTCACAGAATTAAAACTTTTTGTGAGCGCTCAGCCACATACCTGGAACGGATTTAATTTGTGCAAAAATTTCATTGAATTCGTCATAAAAATAAATCAACAAATTCGTACAGAAAATTTTAAAATTGCACAATTCCTTAATTATGAAGTTTATTCATCAATGCATTTTGATTTCTACATTCTTACAGACTTATTGTTCTAACATGACTGCCGAGGCCTACATCCTCTCCGTCGAACTCGACTACCACACACCGTATCCAGAGAGGTTTGCATTTTATGGAATCAGAAATTGACATTATTTAATGATTTAATGGAACAAATCTAAAACGCTATTCGTACGGAAACAAATGCGTGTTTTCTTTTGTTTTAAATTTTTCAATGATTAGTTACTCGCGTGAGTCGAATATCAAAATTTGAGAACTTTTGTCATTATGGACGTTGTATGGAAAGTTTCTATCGATACAATTCCTTTAAATTTGCACCACACTAAGAGAATAGTGGTATCCAACAGCTCGCGCAATTTTAAGAGGTTTCACCATGTGGAAGTCGAGATATTTATTTATAAAGATCACAATTTTCAGTAGTTTCTCATAAGAGCGTGTGTTGAAAGTTCCAATTTTCAACTTTAAATGTTTCGATTTCTAAATGGTGAAGCCTCTTGAAACTTCGCCTACACTTTTATGTAACAACGAAGAAGCTTTATTTAGTTTATCAAAAAAATCGGTCGTAAAATTTTTTCGAAATTTTGTTTGTTTTATTTAAAGTATGTCTGAGGATTTTTTTGAAAAAAAAAAAAAAAAAAAAAAAAAAAAACAACAACATTGATCGATGTATTGATTTTTTTTGGAGAAATGAGGATAAAGATCCAAATGTTTTCAGGGTCAACGTCGTTATGATGAACTCGCCGGCCTTCGCCGAAGCCTTTCGTTGTCCTACCACTGCTCGGATGAATCCATCCAACAAATGTAGTACGTGGTGAGATTTGAACCGAGGTGCGGGGACCACTTTGCATAAAAATCATGCTGGCTAAATTTGGCATTTGTTCAACGATTGTCGGTTGACTTGGCTCAATACGCGCGAGGAGCGCCTTTAAATATTTTATTCTTCATTCATCGTCACTTTATCGTTTGCACTGACGACTACATGCAGGCAGAGTCGTTTGTCGAAGGAATTTTAGCACTTTGCGGAAATGGGAAAGCGTCTGTTGAGCCGACGTTTTTGGTGAATGCGACTGGGTAAATTATTATTCAATATTTATTTCAATCCGGACGAGCATTCGTCGTAGAAATGTCGTTAAAAGGACAAAATAAAAATATGTCAAGTACCTCTGCATGCGGAACAGCAAAGATTTGTGAGTTTCAATCTGTTCTCAGGTATTTTCGAAAAGAAGAAGATTAACGTGTGAACGAAGAAAAAGTCAATACAAGTGCAAGGAAAAAAAAGAAAAGGTGACAACAGGAGAGCGAGATGAAAAAATAAATAGTTTACCATGCCCGAAGATCTCTGGATGATTCGGAGTACGAGGAAAATGGATCTCGTGTGACGATAATGGTCGCAGTGATAGGTCAAGAAAATAAGCTTTGTTATAGTGTTTTCAAAGTCTAATCGAGTTCGTGACAGTGAGAGATTTCGAATGGGTTTGTCGAGATTTCGTTTGTCAGGCAAATGGCAAAAAACCAATTTTAAAGATTTAGCCAAAGCAAACGAAGGTCGTAAATCGTTTGAACGCTCTTGATGAAGCTTCGAACGAAAATTTTAGGATAACGAAGTACGAGATTCCGGACAATTACACGAAACAGTGTGGAATATTAATTTTAAAGAATACAAAGCAAACAAACGAAAAGTGTATAGACCGAAGAGCAATAAGAAAAAACTTTTAAAATAAATCAAATTAAACTTCAATGGGTTTAGGGCAGCTTCATTCGTTATTTTTCGCAAAATCTTAGAGCATACTTCGTCATTAGTTTCATCAAATATTGGAATTAACAGGAAATTAAAAAAAAAAAAACATGGCGGACGACGGCACACCGGAACGGACGATTTGCAATAATAAAAATTCTTATATTTGTTGTTCGAGTTGCAATTTAGTGAATGTAGAAACAAATCGAAGCAAAGAAAAACAAAGAAAATGAGTGAAAAAAAACGTGTTTTTAGTTTCGTCTCTTCACTTTGTTTTATCGACGAGCGTTATTTCGTAGTGATTAGTGTTGAGAGCAAACAATCGCGAACTGTGATAATTCTTCGGCAATTGCGCAATTCGAAGGATCCGTCCTGATCGTCAATGCGTTCGATCGATCAGACGAAAAATCAACCTATTGGCTCAATCGCATTTCACCAGTGTTTACGACCACTCGTGAATTCGACGTTTTCGGAAATTCATTGAAATTAGACAAATTTAACAATAAAACGATGAGGAGGACGGATCCGCCTTGATCGAATCGAAAGCATAAAGTAGATAATATCGTTTAAATCACCATTGTAAATGTACACCGCTGAGATATGACTCATATTGCAAAATAAATATGATTTATACAAAACTCGAAATTACATTAAGGCTCTAATTTTATTATTCCTCTTCCATTATCCGAAAAGAAAATATTTATATTTTCTTTTCGTTCAAGAGTTTGAAAAAGATAAAAATAATTATCGGAAATCTTATTCCTTCGATCAATACCCAGATTCATTTATCCATTAAAAGAATCTGGTTGGTTTTTTCATTTTCGATAATTCAAACCAGAGGTTTCACGCTGACCACCAGACATTTTTTTTTTTAGAACCTCCAGGAAATCGTCTACAGGAGCAGTGTCAATAAATATTTTTTTAAAATAAAAAATGCCAATGTAAAGTTAAAAGCTACGACTACATTTACTTCCCTTTACATGTGTTGCTCAAATGGAATGGCTTTTCATCAAAAAATCGTGAAGAAAATGACTTTTTCCGGTCTCGCAACTAGGTGTACCCCTCAAAACACTTTATCAGCGCGATTGTCGCAGGAATAATCCGTTCGTTTCTCCAAATATACTCTACTATTTGACTTTGTAGATTTTCTCTAGTTTCCGATAATTTCCCCGTCGTTGTAAATTGTTTAGCAAGAGAATTCTTTCATCAATCGATGAAGGAACACAAAATGGGGTTCATGAGTCTGACGAGTGTTTTGGTTAATAGCAAAATGAGTAATAATTACTGGCACTTGGAATCGTTAATAAAAACTAACGGAGGAGGATCAGTGGGCCAATAATTCTGATACATATAAGTCCTTAAAGAAGCAGAGTCAATCGCGAGTGACACTGCTGAAAAATACAATAATAGAGAAATGTAAAAATCCATATGTTCTTGATGCTCACTCAATTACCTTTTGCTCCCACGCCGAATAATCGATATTATTTTTCGAGACAATCTTCACACTCCAGAAATGAAAACAAAAACATGGGATTATCATTAAAAGCTCGCTTGTCATGTGAGTTGAGACTCCGTTGAGGTTTTTTTTATCCAGTGCTTCAAACAATTGCGTTATTCTTTGTCTACGTGATTGAAAATCGTAGGATTGTCGGAAGTTGATAAGTTTCGTGAGGCGAAAAGGATTTCATAGTGAAAGGTTCTTCCGGATGAAAAAAGAGCATTAACGGAGGGAAAACAAAAAGTGTCTTGATATCGAACGGTCCTCGAACTGTCAATCGGATAACGATTAATTTTCCATTTGGCTGCACGAAGTATTAACAATTTTATTACTTTATTTACAATTCATTTTTTTTCCATCCATCCATCAGTCCATCGATCCGTATGCGTGTCTATCTGTTGCGATTGCACGGTCCAGCCCGGATTGAAAATATACATCAATTGAAATGACCCAGACGGCTGGCTGTGATGTCCTGTCAGATGACTTAACATGTCAACGGGCTACAGCCTTTTCCCTCACGTCCTCTGGATAACGGTGCAGGTACATTGTAAAACATATTTTTTGGCTTTGCAATGAAAAAAAAAACGTTATTCCAATGCAGAAATGTCCAGAAGTCTCTGCATGACAACTTTAATTTTCCCAATTAAATCATCGGCTAGATTTTGGTCTTCGGATATCATAATCCTCGTCCAGTCATGGCAAACACCCGATTCGCACCATACGTATCAGAATTCGAGTATGCGTCGGATTTTCATCCTTCGAAAAATCCCGACTGCGGTATGGGGTGGTCGGGTGGGGCGAACGAATTTGCCGATGAACTGAATCGGAGAAATTCCAAGTCCAACGGATATAAACGATCACCGGAAGAAGGTTTACCGGTCGGCCAAGAACCGTCAATCGAAGTCCGGGCTATTCTTGTCCGTTGTCCGAAGATCGAAGAACATACGTGAGAAACGTTTATTTCGACCCATTTTTTTCGAATTTTTCAGTTTTAATATATTTATGAGATGGAATTCAATAAGTTTCCATTTCCGGAATCAGTAGAATAACTTGATAATGCAACAGCCATTTGATTGATTGTCATTGAGTGATCCGCGACCTTCTCCAATTTATCTAATGGACCATGCGTGATGAAATTCGGCTGCACATAACTATTGGGATATGTTGATATTGCAACCACGATATCCAAATGTCCAATGTTTAGAAAAAATGATGAATAAGCGATAATTGTCGCTGTTAGATAGGCACAGGCTTAATTTTTTCTTTTTATCCATTTTCAAATCACATTAGCGATGATATCCTTGTCAACCGTAACATCTACAATATCACAGCCGGAAGGAGTCAGGAGATACTTGATTTTCATGGATTTGACAGAGACGAGCCATCTCGTCATTCCGAAATTCATGATTGTCGACGCAAGCTCATTATCACAATGAAATTCAACAACATTGGGAGGGTATGGAAGTAATTGTTTGTTACCCCGAGGTGTACACCCTTGGGTGTGAGAGACCCGGAAGATAATAAGCAAAAACGGAAATGAGCAGTTGGACTTTCCACTTGGAAAATTAATTATCTAATTACGAGACAGAGACTCATGGAAATACTGACAGCCGAGGGTCTCGCAGACCCAAGATCTACAACCATAGAACGAGGAATAAGTCCTTGTCACAATTGATGATAATGTGGAGACGAGAAAAACCTTTTCACGATAAAAACATTTTCAGACTAGAACTCAAGACGAATTCGTAGTTATTGATCATGTGCTGGATCCAGTTACGATGCACAAAGCCCGACTACTCAATCCGTTCGTGATCAAAGTACGACAGGAACCCGTCTTACAGCTCTATGGTCTCAAGTTCCAAGGGGTAACGCGAACCGAATTATTTATCGATTGTAAATAAAGTAGATTCCTTTAAGAATGAAGACACGCCAACAGTGGATCCTGTAGAAATTCGTAGACAATGTTTGCTGTCTGTAGATCTTTATTCCTTTTACCGACAGTTGAACGAGCGAGACTGGCGTTTTATCGACGATCACTCAGCAGATTTTTTTGACATTTCATTCATTTTGCTTCCTCATAGAAGAAGCTATGTGACGGTGAATTTTTTTTTTCCAGTATTCAATGTCAATGTGCTTAAAATGTCCTAAACATCGACAAATCATGTTCAGAAAAAATATCTGGATGTGTGTGTGTGTAATTTTGTTGAACTTTTACTACAAAAATACGAATTCTACGGCATTTTGAAGTTTTCAAAAAAAGAGTTTCGACCCTCCAACTTCCGCATATTTTAAGATATATTATTATTTTTTTTTTTTTTATAATTAGAGTATCATAATAGGAAGGTTGGTAGTTAATTTGGGCAATATCGGTTGAACGGTTTCAATTTTATGATTTTTCGAATTTTACGAAAATCGGAGTTTTTTGAAAAATCGTTCAAACGCTCTAATTTCTGCAAATTTTTTGTACATTTTCCGGTTTCGAGGAGCCTTTATTATGCATCTGACAATCGTAAACAGGTAGTGAATGCAGAAGCGACGGAAGAAGTAATAAACAATAGGCAGCCTAATTATATGGGATGCGATGATTCTTCGAGTAATCCTACATGCGGTCAAATGTATTTCGAAGATAACCCGGTCCCGTTCAGTCAAGTAAGATCTCGAAATATACGAAATTCCAGCTGCTAATTGCGTAGAAAATTCTGGAAAAGTTTATTTTTTTAATGTATTTAGGGTTTTTGTTGCTCCTGCGATCCGGAAGTGAATAATCAAAAAGAAGCTTCAGCTTGCAACGAGTCCTCCCAGACATCGGTCCCGAGCTACTTCTCCAGGACTAGGGAAATACTCGTAAGACCAAACGAAAAGTCTCAAAATGGGAAGAAAAGTGTCTCGGACGGTCTGTCGTATTCTGAAGAATCTAAAGAATTATTGCCTTCGAATAATAACGAGGAAAATTTATTCGAAGACTCGAAAAATGCAAACAACAATGAGAGAGACTTGATGAATCTGAAGAGTTTTAAGACGATGAATCGAGACGTTGAAGAAGCTTTGAACTTGAAATCGTATGGGCTGCGCAATGAAAATAGAAAAGGAACTCACGATAAACGGCGCGTTGGCGCATCGAGTTGGTTAACCAAATCGTCACGAACGGCTAAGAAAAAAACAGTGAATCTTGCCGACCGTAGACCAGACACGAAAATGAACCATAAAGCCGCTATTTCCACGTCTCACCGAAATGATAAGGACGGCTTATCAAAACGCAGATCACCAATAAATTTAATCGATCAATTGACTAAGTTGGAAGAAGATTACAAAAACTTTCTTATATCGAGTGTAATAAAGGACGAAGAGAAGAAGGATCCGACGGGTCATAAAAAGAGGCTCAATAACGAGGGAGCGCTAACGCGGGTGAATGAACAGTTTCCCCATCGAAGATTCTCCGAGAAAAACGTGCGAAATTTTCATCCAATTGAAAGTCCCGAGAAGAAACTTTCGTCGAAAAATGACGGGCATAATCGTTATTCAATTTCAACCTCAACTCCAAGCGAATATTTGGGCGATAAGAAGTTGATTCATGATCGTAAGTTGACGCCAATTACAAAAGTCTGGCCAGCACTGAAGGCGGCAAATGAATTAAAACCAAATAATGTTACGTGTAACGATCCGTCAAGAAATTCTCAATCGTCGGAAGAAGCGCAAGCCCCGACAGCGATCACGGCCTGTTCGGATCCAGAATCGCCAGTGATCTTGTGGCAAAAACTTTCGAGCGACGGAGTTTATCCATCTAGTAGGAATAACCATTATTCCGCGAAAATGGGATCAAACATCGGTGAATATTGGTCACGTCCAACGACGCAAATGACACTGAGCCCGAATGACATATTCGACCGTAACGTTGCTGACCTTCTGGCAGACATCGTCTTTTCCGAAGACTCGGAACTGTCCTCTCAAAAAAATTCACAATCAGCGGATAATCGATTGAATTCGGGAAATCGTGTTATTAAACCGATGGATCCCAAAAGGTCGTTCATCTCGGCGATAAAAAATAACGTAAGAATTGGAACGAAATTGGAATCGACTGATCGAATGGGTCAACGTGATGAGAACGATTTTACGAGGAGTTTCGACGTACTGCCCACTCGTGCGAAAAATTCCACGGATTCGTCGTCAAGTTTTTCCAGTGGAAATCACACAAAGAACGATGCAATCGTGTCCAGTAGTTCGTTGAAAAATCAGCCGGGAAATTGGCTCACGTACGAAGGAGGCAAGCAATACGAGACGAAAGCCGACGGCAAGAGCTTGAGTGAGAATAACGAGGAAAAAATTGAATTTAGAAATAAAGGTGAGATCGAAGGGAAAAGGGTCAGGGGAGCCGTGAGACACTATGACTTTCGTAGCGATCGATCGAACATCATTGGCAATGGGAGTCCCGTTCAAGTTTATTTGGGAATGCGCTACGATCGCGAAGCATCGAGCAGTCGTGAGGATGAACTGAATTTCCCCAAAGTGCAATCTGATGAAGAAAATGCTGCACAATCACGCTCATTGGATTACTTAAAACCCGAAGACGTTCAAATTGCCGCAAAAAGAGAATTAAAGCGTTCGAGTATCTCTGGATCTCACCGTTCCATTACCGAGGAAAATCGATTTTTCGAACAGGACACCGATCAACAAAAAAATATCGATAAAAAAATCGACGACGAATTCAAAGGAATATCCAACGTCCTTAAAGATGCTGGCAAGGCACCAAAAGTCATCAAAGAAAAACCAAGAAGCGACAATACTTTCGAGAAAGACGAAATAGTCTTGCAAAAATATGCCTCAATTTTTGAACAAACCTCGGTAAGAATTCCAAAGGATTCAACAATTCATCAAACGTCTGTCACCGTCCAAATAGGATTGTCAAGAAGTTTGAATGACGGTTACTCGCCATCTCAAGGAGACAACGATACAGCAGCTGTGGATAGATCGAAACTTAAAAATATCAAGGACAATTTGAATGTGAAATGTAATTCCCTTGACAATATTTGTCCCGAAAAAAATCATGTGAGAATTGAGAAATTTCATCAAATTGTTGATAATCCGGTAACTACGACGAACGAAAAAGTAACAAGTCAATTCAAGGTCGTTAATGAGTTTAATGAAGTAACGACAAACTTGGAAATATCGACCGAATCAGCTCAGATTAATCCACCAACCAGACGTTGGACGACGTCAACCACGGAATCGTCCGTTCGTCCTGCAACGATTGCAAGCGAATCCACAATTGAAACTAGTATCAGAATTCCTGTGGACAAAGCAGCACAAATGGTGACAGAAACAGGAAATAATTCTATTGGGACTGCACACGATGGTTCATCAATTTTGACGGCCGAGGACGTAAAGGTGGAGCTACGGCAGCAAGCAGAACTCCCGTCGCCGATTTCTTCCTCAAAGTATATAGCATTTCCATTGAATCTCAGAAATGTTGAAGAACGTTGGAAAATCATGGACGTACCGGGAGAGGTCAATACGGAATTGACGCCAGCCGAGAAAGTCGAAGATTTGATTACAGACGCGGAAACTCTCCCACCAGACGAAGAAATAAATTCTACGACTACTGAATTATCAAATGCAACGTATTTTCGATCTTTCATCACGACCAACACATTTATCAACGAGTCAGACTCGAATAGTACTGCTTTCCCACAATCTGCAATTCGGAATCCTGATGTACATTCGCGGGAGGAAAAAACAAATAAAGTTCTGCTTCTTATCGAAGAAGCTTTTCCATTTTCCTCCGGATCTGAGCGCCGTCATGGCATTATAAGAGGTCAGAAAAAAAGTATCCATCGTGGTCATCGACGGTCGAATAATCCTCGTAACAGTAATAAACGAATGACGGGCAAACGAACAGATGATGAAAATGCAACGACTCGAATATTTTCTAATACATCGCCTACAGATTCAAATATTCAGAGAACCCGAAACAACAATAATTCTCAAGAAATACCAATACCGTTGGAAAATAAGCAGAGATTATCGAACGCTCCAGTATCGAACGTTTCAGTATCTAACAAAGCGTTATCGAAGCATGTTGGAAAAACAGTGGCTGCGTTGAAGAATCGCGTCGCCTCCAATTTAAATTCCAATTTAATTATAAATTCGAACGAGAAGCTCGACGCCAAAAAACTTGCAGAAAGCACGGAGTTTGTAGGAATAACCGGGAGATCTAGAAGAAATTCGCAGAAACTGTCCTCACGGAGGTTTCCGTCATTTTATCCGAGATCAAGCGACATCATAGCGATGTCACAGGATGATACAAACAAGTCATACAATAAGAGGGCTGATACGATGGATGCGAAAGAGAACGAAAGAGAAGCGTTGATTTTTTATGACTATGAGGACGACGAAGGCAAAGGAATGAACAAAGGTGATAAGGAGAAAGTAAGTCATGATGATTTGAGTGTCGATGATAAGAGAAGTCTCGATACTTTCGCACCGGGCGAAATAATAATCGAGGGTTTGGAACCTTCAGAAGGGTGGAAAGAAAAGATGGAAATGTTGAAACTGAAAAAACACGCGGATGTTCTTAAGGAATATTTAAATTGGCGCCAGGATGTGTTGCCGGTTGAGTTAAAAGAGATTACAGGTTACACGACTAAAATAATGACCGAAGAGGATGAGACAGAGGCAAGAACTTGCATTACCACCAAAGGCGAGACTGAATCAATCGAAGATTATACTCCAGCAAATATCGAACTAATGTCAACCGAAATCAGTGAAACTGATCCAACGTTATGTTCGACCCCCAGAATCATAGAACCAGTAAATCGTCCACCAGATCCAGAACACAACGACAAGTCAATGATACCGATTGGAAATCATCCTCCAAAATTGTTGCCTATTACAAAAATGAATCCAACAACATGTTCACCGATCGCAGAAACGAATCCAACAACATGTTCACCGATTGCAGAAACGAATCCAACAACATGTTCACCGATTGCAGAAACGAATGCAACTACGCGATCACCTTGTACAGATCCAATTCCAACGACGCAAATCAAAGAGCTCCATCTAATATCTGATTCACCAATTGGAGATAAAAAAGAGAAAGCAAATTCCACCAATACAGAAAAAACTCCAGTTCCACTTTCATCAACATCAGAATCTTTTCTTACTCCGTGTGAACAACCAGACGTTACAGGGTCAAAGAGCTCCTCTCAAGAAGATGCAGTAACGGAAATAATGCTGGAAGTCAGTGATCTGGAAGTAACAATGTCAAAAAGTTCCTGTCAACAGCACAGATCAACGGAAACAAAATACACAGCCACTACTCTGGAACGAATCTTCGTTACGAATCACATATCTGACAATTTGGAAAATATGGACGCACTGACGACACTTGGAACAGCCGAAATATCGACTGGTTGTGTCCACGATGAGAACAATATTACAACAACGCTCGAACATACTTGCTTCGATGAAAAAGAGTCCACGGGGAAAATATTGCCACCATGTATCGCGAATCACGGTTCCCATCCATTGGAGACTTTGCAATCGACACCTGGATCCGACATGGACGTATTTTTCGAAATTGAAACCACGCTTTCGTCGGAAAACATTATTACGAACGGAAACACAATGTGGGATCATCGAGATCCAACGAGGAAAAAAGATAACGGCTGTGTTATTATATCGATTTTGAAGCAGAGTTTGCTCGCGGATAAAAAGTTACGGGAAATGAAAGAGAAGCAAGGTTCCTTGGTAAAAATGACCAAGTATGACGGAAGGAAGAAATACGCTCAGAATTTGCATAAACGTCGTCGAAGAGCCGAGAGAAAAAAATCGGAACACCAAACAGATGAAAGACTGAAAGCTAGATCGGGAAGAAGATTGATGTTCATCCTGGGCTTGGATGAAACCAATGACGACTACGAAGAGGACCCGAGATTCGAGGACAGCGAGGATGTTGAATATGTAGATTTTTCGAATGACATGGACACGAATAATTTCAATACTGACAGAGACGACGTCAAGTTAAATTTGAAATGGGATAATGTAATTGACAAAATATTGCATGAGAATATATCGATACCGGTGAACGTTGAAAACACATCTAGTTCATGGTTCCAGGATAGTCCCAACGATGATCGATCAGTTCTGAAAGAATTGCATATTTATGACACCGACAAGTATATTAACAACATCGCGAGGAAAATTGTTCACATGAGCGATAAATACGATTCTGTGAACGAAGGAGAACTCGGAAGCCCAGATAAAAAAAGTTCTAGAGTAAAGAGAAAGTTGATGCAATATTCGACAAATATTTTATCACCAAGACTGGAGATGGCCGATTTTTACGAAAACAAACATGACTCGATAACATTGAATTCGTCCCAGAAGGAAGAAGCTGTCGATGACACTTCATGGCCACTCAATGGTCAATCAATGTTAATCGGTTCAGACACATCCTTTGATTCAAGAAAAACGAGTCAGGCTGTTCAATCGACAGCGAACGAGTTCACCGAATCTGGCAACCATACGAAGGTCAATACCGGAGAATTTCCAAATCTCAATGTCCTCACAAGTCTCTCCAACATCGATCCCGTACCTACAAGATTTCAGCGTATTTCTCAGAAACCAACGAAAAACTCAAGCTCGCTTGCTTTTCACCCACCACGTTCTCCCAGTTGCGGTAGTTCGCTAAATTTGCCGAAAAATCGTGACGAAAAGTATTCTCCGTCAATTAATGGCGCACCAATCATAAGAAAAAAAAGATCCACAGGTCCGCGGTCCCCAAATAAACTCTCTGAACGACGTCACGATCGTTCCTATGACGCGGAGGATATTCAGGATTCAGAAAAAGGCGATTATGCCGAAAATTATTTGGAAGATGACTTGGAGGATTACGGCACGAGAGAAAACTACGATTCGTTAGACTCAAGCGTTCTTGAATCTGCAGCCCTTTCTGATGACCGCAATGATCATGATAAATTGGACAATCAACAAGTTAAACTATTCGAAATAATTCCACTGGAGCTGGAACAATCATCGTCTGCGTTATCAGAACCGAAACAAGGTTTGAAAAAGCGTTTAGATAGTAAAAGTAACAGGATGAAAGCTTCGCAACTGCCGAATAATTCCGACGAAGGAGTATCGTCAGGAGTGACCGTGAAACCCAGCAAGATTCTCCCAGCCGAATCGAAAGAGAATGAAACCATGAACCAGCACAAACCAGAGTCAACGGAGAAAACAATTCAACCGCATAGTCCGGACGTTAATCCTGTGAAGCCATCAGAAGCGATCCAATCCAAAGAATCTATTGAAAAGGCAAAAAGTTTTGATCCTGCTTTCAATTCCAATTATGACTTGATTCCTCTGGTCAACATCCAGATTCATCAGCAGCCCATCAACAAAGAAGGGGGTGTAGAAGAACCTGACCAAAACGTTGTTATTCCTCTTGGACCTGGTGGTCACGAAAAATGTACAAAGCTCGGAACGACTCCTCGAGTTGTTATTGACAATCACCCAACACTCCATTTCACTCAGAATGAAAGTAATTCGGGTGATGAGAACGACATGCAGTCTGAGACAGTGCACGGTATCAACATAGACAATCACAACAAAGGGATGGAAGGATCTACAGAACCACACCTAAATTTAGACAATCACAACAAAGGGATGGAAGAATTTACAGAACCGCACGTAAATTTAGAAAATCACAACAAAGGGATGGGAGAATCTACAGAACCGCACGAAAATTTTGACAAATCTCATTCACCGATGACTCCAAGTACTTTGATCGATCAAAGTCTCAGAACGACTCACCGGATCGAAGAACCGACCAAGTATGAAGACGATCAAAATAATTCGCTGGTAATAATCGATCAGGGCTCGGACAGCAATATAGAACCACGAAAGAAAATTCAAAACAAGAATATGTTGGCAATCCTCGAATTCATGGAGAAAATAAATCAGATAATGTGCACAAGTGGAGAACTGGGTAATTCGAAAGGAGAAGAGAACGATGCGATTATAAAACTCGAAAGGATTATAGTTTTTCCCAAAAATTGTTCTGGTCATTTGTTCAAAACGCCCGAGGAGTCTGAGACGAGTACAGAATCAGAAATAGTCATAGACGAAGGTATAACTCACGAGGAGAACTGCAATGAAACGGGGCCGGGTCATGATTTGAAACCATCAGTTGCAGAAACCCACAGTGGAACGAATCATTCGGGCGACGTTGAAAAACATGAGAAAGCTGGATCAAGAAGTACATCCTTCAAAAATGTCGAACATTTTTTATTGAATGGAAAAAATACGTTGAGTAACGAAGCTTCAAGATCCGCCGATAAAGCCAGTGGGAACTATATATTTCCAATGGACAGGGACAGGAAGAGAATTACTAATTTTCTGCTGAAATCAACGACTGACTCTTCAGCCAAATTTCCTGCACGAAAAACCAAAACAATTTTAGCGCCCGAATCTGTACCCTGGCCTAATAATATTGAAAGTATAATGAACATCGAGGCCGTTGGAAAAAATGCGTTAGAGAGCCAGGTCGTTCCGTGGAGTTTTGATAGGAACATGCATGGCCGTGGACGTGATGTGAGAAATGGCAATCGGGGCGATCGCGAAGTAAAGACTGCTGAAAAATCGGGAAATGAAAGGCGCTATGAATGTGCGAAGAAAAGAAAAGCAAAAGTCAAAGTAGTGCCCTTGATGCACAAGTTCAATGTTCACCGATCGATCAACACTTTGTCATCAGATTCAAGGAATCACGTCATAGGAGGTGCTGGAGGTTCAGTTGGGCAATCTCCATTAGCGAGTGGTGTTTCGAGTCGTATTAGCACCGAAAACTCCGGAAACTTTGCTGTAGCCAAAGGCATTACCAGGGAGAAGCGAAGGAGGAGAAAAAAGAAGAGAAGACGTAAGAAGAAGAAGAGGAGAAGAAGGAAAAAGAAGAAAAGAAAAAAGGGCAAAAATCCTTGGGCTACGGCAAATCGAGGAAAAAGCTGGTGGCCATTTAAAAGGCAATTAATGAGTTTGAGTGAAAAACGGCATTCCATTCCAGGATCGAACTTCCATCAGCTTCACGATCAACGTTTTCAGCCCAATAAACGCGCTCGTCATTGGTTTCCTCTGAAACAACGAAAATTACGAAGGCTGCGTGCTTATCGACCCTCAAAAAAAAAGACAACAAACAAAAACCATCGACAGTACAAGCACGTAGAGAATAAAAAAAAAATTGTGAAAAGGTTGTCACAGAAAAGGCAAAAGAAATCTGCAAGAAAAAAACGGCAAATCAATCCCGGTGGTACGCAAACTCGCGGTGGACAAGATTGTATGGATCGTCGCCATCCTCCCAACGTCAATCCTGTTAAATATTTGGAATCTGCACATTGTCTCCGCTTCAGTGACTTGTGGCAAGAACCATTCTTTCATTTTTTTTCTCCTTCACTTTTTGTTTCAAAATCATGAGTACAAAAAAATAATTTCGAAGAAAATGCCGAAGCAACAAATTCTCTTTCACAAATGTATAGATAATTAAAAAATCTCTAGGTACTCCGCATACGAGATGGACAATCCTATAATGGAGCACACGGTGTATCTCCAACTGTTTGAGAAACACAGTCTGCCTGACGGAACGACCCACTGGGACGATCGTACACAAGGTACCATGGTGAGAATGGGCACTTTTATGAAACATCAAAGGGACGAACAACCGACTGTTGTCTTCACGTACAGTGGAGCTAGAATGGAAAGGCAGAACCGAGCTCTGAATTTAGATCCATCGAGGCAGAGACTTTTGATACCATCGCCAGTTCCTCCCAATAAAGCCTCACAATACTCTGCCGTCAGAGGTACTCGAATAATAGTAAACCTTTGGAAAAAAAAAGTTTGACCGATTCGGGGAGTGGCAATGAGCACAAATTATTGAGAAATTGAAAGAAAAAAATTCTGTAGAATTGAAATTTTCATTTGTTTTCAACTTCTCCTTCGGAACTGAATCCCAAGGAATTTATTTAAATAACTAGTTGGCGTTGAAGGGTTCGGCTAGAGCGTAATATGAAAAGTTGAAAAAAAAAAATTCAAAATCTTCAAACTTTGATTTTATGAAAATCGGTATAACTCTTTTTTTTTACAAACTGGCACGCCAGCTACCGCTCAGTATCTTCGTTTTCGAATTATCTTTCAATTGGTAATTAGCGATTTTTGATTTATTATCATTTTTTAGTTGTTTGTGAACTTTGAAAGTGAAAAATATGACGAAAAATCTGATTTTTTGGTTTGAGTTCCAAAAAAAAAAAATTATCAAAATGCAATGCAGCCTAAAACCTATTCCGATGCATAGACTTCATTCCTGTGAAAGATTCATCAAAATTGGTTCAGTGGTTTTTGCGTGAAAAGAACACGAATACAATTCTGTAGTAGAGTGTTATGTATCTACAGATTCAACAACCCAATGATATTTTTATTACGCGAATAGGTCCCGGGGAATATTTGGTAGTTGAAACAAATTCATTGAGCAAGGACGGCAAAGAGTGTGACAAGGCTGGAGTAGGTTTCGTCGCATTTGCGAAACAGGAAGATCGTTGCGGACGTCCGAAGGGTACTTGCTTGAAAAATCAGCCCCTGGAATATTGGAGACACGATATGGTAAAATTTAGTTAAAGTGACTACGTCGTACATACACATAAGATGAATAGAAAGTGTTGGGAGGGATGTCTGCAAGTTGTACACTGAATCGTGAATAATGACATATCGATAGAAAGCTCGAGATTCTGGAAGACCAGGCTGTTACCTCTTGAGCAACTTTGCTACCGTACCGACGAATCCCATCAAATACAACGTTAGTGGTACCGGAAGTCAAGAGTACCTGGGTCTTGAGTACCACTCCGCTCATGTCTCCGCAATCGATATCGAAGTTAGAACGGACTACAATGCCATTGTCAGAGTTGGGTGAGTCTCTTAACACTAAACTATGAACATCCCACGATCCCATAAAGCTCACGAAGTTGAAATTTAACGAAAGTTCCTTTTTTCCCTTTAACTTTCAAAACTTTATCAGTTTTTTTTTTATTGATTCAATTTTATTTCATTGGCAACTGAGCCCCGAGCACAAAATTCAATAGTTTATCGTTGGCTCATCGTAAAGAAGAAAAGAAAAAAGATTTCTGACAAAATTCCGTCCTGACCCAATTCGTTACGGAATATTTTTTGCTCAAAGAAAGTAATAGGATTCTCCGTCATGGAATTTATTTCGAAAAATGTAAAAAATGCCTTTGAATCCAGTAAGTATTTGTCGACGTCGCACAAAGGATACGACGAAGGGTTTGAACTTCTAGGGTATTCAATTTGTTGCCATGTTCGACTATATCTTGACTCGCGCTTGCTCGCCAAGTTTTCAAGTACGGTGAATAGAATAGTTTGCTCGGAAACAAGAAGATCGGAATGCAGCTGGCATACATATAAGCAACTATTCCGCAGATCTTCCGGTCGAGTGACCGAGGTCTACGTGGATAGTACATCGCTGGAGCATACAGTGGTTACCGTGGTGATAAGCAACATGGGTCTTGCATCTTCGCCTTACCAGCCAAGAATAACCGATTGTCCCAGCGGCCTTCCGGTATCGTGGACCAAAGCCAAAGGAGTAATGCAAGTAATACCACCTCAGCATGATCAGCGCGTTACGTTGGATCTTTATGGACAATTATTGCTAAGCGGATTTCATTGTACGGGTACGAAACTAAATCCATTATGTTTTGAGCCAGAAAAAAGTTTTTTTTCACTTTATGTTCCCACTTTTTTAATATTAAAAAAAAAAAAAATCTTTTTGCAGCATCAACTACAATATGAAAATATCGTTTCACGTTCCGCAGGATTTAATCCGTCAATTTTTTTCGCTTCAGTCGAGGTAGTTAATCATCGAGGCGAGCTCGTAGCAATGCGTAGGATAAGAGTACAGAAGATGGATCGATGTTTCTGCGTTTGGCACTGTCTGTGCGCCTGTATCGGAAGCGTCAGTGGTATTGGATGTCAACCAATGTCATTGGAACATTATCACGCGGCCGGTTTTCAAGGACCGGTTCCTGTCATCACGACCGAAACCTCTTTTCTAATGAATATCATTAAAGACGTCCTCATACTCTGCACTCTCATCGTTTTACTACTTCTTCTTCTTGGTAAATTTTAAATTATCCATTGCAATGAATTCAATCGATTTGCTCGCTTTATATCGTCCGCAAGTAATCTGGTTGGACGATAATCTAAGTTTTTTATCATGGAATATAAATTCAAAAAAATCTAGAAAAAATGTCCGGATAGTGTGTGTGTGTATGTTCTGGCACTGTAAGATTCAAACGTTCATAACTCGAGAATGGTGTGAGCTACAAGGCTCCCGTTTCGCACAGATGTCGATCTATACAAACCCTTCATTCTCTGAGAATTTCGTCAGAATTGCTATGAAAATACGAATTTTGCAGCATTTTTAAATTTTCAAAAAAAAACGTGTAACCGTTTTAACTTCTGCAAATTTTAAGATTTATTACAAATTTTTTTTTACTAATAGAGTACCATCATAGGAAGGTTGGTGTGAAACCGCAAAATCCCGGCAAATTGAAAGTACCAAATTCCTTCCTTAAAATTTAGCACGATGCCAAAATCTTCCTCTATGGAGAAACCAAAATAAAAAATATAGTACCATATAGAGGAAGATTTGAGCATCGTGCTAAATCTTGAGGAAGCAATTTGCAACGTATTTTTTTACTTGTACATGAGAATACAAGCAAATATTTTTATCAGGATTCCTGAAGTGGTTCATGGGACTATTCGTGCCAACGGTCGGTCGTTGGGGTCTCGACAGCCTGCTCGAGGGCACGAAACTTGAGAAATATCTCGAACCAGAATTGCAATGCAGATGTGTCGTCACTGACGAAAACGATGTGCCAGTGCATCCTGACACTGGCCAAAGGACAGTGAGGATATGCAGCAGGTAAAAGATACAAAAAGAAACCGATCGTAAAGGTTTACACGATGAACAAATTACAAAGAAACAATCGAAATCAGAAATATGCAAAGCTGCGTCAAGTTACTTCTGATTATTTAAATGTTGCAGGAAACTCGAGTTCTTCCTGAATGTACTTTTCTTCCTCACTTATCCGATAGTGATTTGCTGCAATTACTGTAAAAATTCGTGGAAGTCGACGCACCAGCACCATTGTTGCCCGGAAGACTCGACAGTAAATAATTGGTTTCGATATCAAAGTGGAGAGTGAAGATTGCAGAACTGGCTATCAAAATTCGTTTTCTCTTCGTATTCTTACAGGTGTGCTTGATGAACGAAAAAACAAACTATTCGGAACAGATATGTGTGAATACGTACGGTGACTGTACAAATTCTAAGCTCGAGGCTGAAGACACGAGATACGTGATGAACGAGTTGAAAAAGTCTCAAGAATCGTTACAGAATCCAAAGGGAACGAAGGTAGGATTGAGGGTACGAAAGCGCGACGCATGATAGTGGAAGTGTCTGATGTTGACGAGGAAAAAAGTTGTCTTTGATTCCACGGGAGATAACGTCTCTGAGTAAAGTCTGTGAAATGCTGTGGCCACTCACGAAAATTGGAATATTTTCTCTGCGTGCATACGTATCTGATGTGATTCGAATGTGCCGCAGCTGGGATGAACCTTAATGGAGAAAAATTAAATTAAGGACGCCGAGTGATTCGGGCGTGAAATATCGACACGATTAGCGTATTCACTAGAGTAAAAGCTTAACGTAAAGGAACAGAACGAACACAACACCATGTGTAATTTGATGTATAAATAAATGTGTATGCAGACAGAATATGCCTTTTTCTTTAACCCTGGACCATATTTCAAGTTGCCAACGAAGGAAGAGATTCCGGTGAATTCTTGTCGCGTGTTATTGCAGAAGAAAGATGGTCACGACGATGACAAAACTCTCTCAACAAAGTCAACCATCAAGAGTAAGAATACAACCGGTTTTCATGATCAATGAGTTCCCGATTATGTAACCAAAGATTCAAATGTAACACGCGTAGAGATTCTTTCTGCCCGTTTCTTCGTGACAGTCAAAAATACTTCGAACGTGACCGCAAAGAGATTCGTCACTAAACTGCTGGTGCAAAGAATAGTCTTTCGAAACCTCGGTGAACCAATTGGTGGGCCTTCCATACCATTGGGTACCATCTATAGTCTACATGGTTACTTTGTAAACATCGGAAACGGCTATAGATTCATCACTCCTTGTCCCTTTAAACAGGTGAGTTTCATGTACCGATGCTTATAATTGCCAATATGGTCGTTCAAAGACTGAGTAGCTTAAAATAATTTCACCATCAATCAAAATCTACCGAGTCACGAAACAGTGACTCATTCATCAATTTTGCAAACTCAATGTAATCGGTCGAGAACTTACGAATTCATGTGAACTTTTGTCTCTTGCGATCGCAGTACTGGCTGATCGAGGATCACAAGAAAAAGTCTTCGAATCCACCGGAAATGTATCCGAGTCATCTATTCATGCGTTCCTTCAACTCCGCTCGTGAGGTCTACGACAGCAACGAAATTTCCCTTAATCCAGAGGGAATATGTATAAATGTGCTGCACACAAATCAAAAGCCTATCGCAAATCCTCACAATAGAAGAGCAGAAAAATAAGGACGCTGCGAAAAGTATCTTCGAGAAAGTAAAATAACCAGAGAACAAAAAACAACAAGATAGAAGGTCAAAGGGTCGTGAAAAAAAAAGCTTTAGCTCCTGTGTACTTTTGTATATTTGTGTTGACGTGATACCTTAATGTCCCCAGCTTATCGCAGACATAGTTTATACTTTTCTAATTGAAACTATTTATCATGGAGATTCCAGTGTGTTTACTATTAAATATTGATGCTTACGATATTTTGAATGAAAATCAACGTTTTTGACATGTTTATCGGTAAACGATGCGTACGCAATTTCCTAAGGAATACAATTTGTGTTTGAGAACATACGTTTGAAACAGCGTTAAGGTTCAGGTAGTACTGTCGGTTTTAGAATTAACGTTTAGAATTCAATTTGGTACAGTAGTGGATTATGATTAGAAAAAGATCCAGTCAAATTTTCAAGAGGCTACAGAGAACCAGGAAAAATATATTCTCATCGGTAGTTTCGTACCATTTAACATTGAGTTTTATAATAAATCTCTGTTTTCATTTTATTTCACTATGAATTCTTATCAATTGTTAGGAGAAATCACAGTTTTCATTGTAAAATACAATGAAATGTATGAAATCATTGTTAAATTCATGAGAGTACCAATGCGAGTATTTTTTTTCTGGTTCTCCGTAGTCTCGTGAAAATTTGACTGGACTGTTTTCTTATCATAATCTACTACTGTACGAAATTTTATTAACCCGTAGACACCAGACTATCTCTGGGCCAACATACTCACCACATGGGTGCAAATTTGCACTTGGAGTTTTCAAAACGTTCTGTCTCATCTCAGGGGTAGTGGATCCTGGGCTATCGAATCCGTTAATTGTAAATTCAAAAAATACAAGTTATTTTGCAAAAAATGGTCAAATTAACGAGAAAAATTTTGCACATCGCACTGCCTGAAGTTTTCGTGGGAGGAACTTTCCTACGCGCAAACATGTCGTGGCTACGGGTTAAATTCTGAACGGTAATTGTAATACCAACAGTACTCCCTTAAATTGCGGAGTACTTCAGATAAATCGACGAGCATATTTGTACCCAGGAATTCTACTTTGCCAAATGAATTTATTAGAATTGTGCAAACACCTGCCGGCGAATACGCGGTGAATGAGTTACGCAAGTGTCGTAGCCAGTTGTCGCAGCTGAAACTGGAGTATCGTAGCGTAGAGGAGAGAAAGGTCCTTTCACCAAGCGCACGATTCGAGTCCTCCTGGTCTTGCTTGTTTCCCGGTGTCGTTGTTTCGCGCCGTACGTCGATCGTGAGAGGTATTGGTAGAACGATGGCCTCGACTGATGTGATTGCATTGCATGTGCACCGGAATACACACTAGCTGCTGAATAGGCCACCAACAGCCACTTTAAACTGTTGGTCTAGTCATTGCTATGAGGTATCGAGGTCAGAACACTTTCGCAGCTTCCTATCAGTCATTCTCACGTGATTGTGTGACGCAGATTGACTTGAATTGGATCGGAATATTCATGATTGACTTTAGAACGATTTTACCATCGATGCGAGATCGCCATTTTGATGAATTACGAAGAGAACAAATGGGACCGTGCACACTTCAGGATATAAGGATCAGTGAAAATTTAGCATCGACAGAGGTCGATTCGGAAGAATTAATTGCTCGGCGGATCGTTTTACATCAGCAGTTAGCACGACCGGTGCAGGGGTCCAGTTCAAATGGAAGCTATTCAAACCCCTAACGTGTGTAGTGAAATTCCGGAAGTCAGGAAAAAAGAAAAAGAAACCACATGCAGTCGAATATTAGGCTTCAACTTTTTTTCTGCCCCTCAAAAAACACAAGCGGTCAAAAAACACAGGGTCTCTCTTGTTTCTAAACGGAGGCGATGGTAAGTATTTGTTGTGCTGATGACTTCATCAGCCTATGGCGAGTCTCCGGAGTCTCATTGTCACGAATTAACAAAAAGCATAGGTATTCCATAAACAAGATCCTGTGTATTTAAACCACAGGGAGGATTGGAGAATAGGTTTGCTGGGGATATATAATGGGTAAGTATAAGAGCAGTGTGGCTGGCGCGGATATTCACGGTACGCAGCTTTTGTTCCCTTAATCACCATTGTGACCGAGCGATGTGGAGCAAAACCCATAAGCAACGTACTGATCCTCCTCCGCACTTTCGACACCAGATGTGCTTCTCCAACGTACGGTGAAGCTTCGGCGATAACACATTGCATTCGCGACTTTACCCTCTCAACTGGGATGACGTGAATATCAGGCTTTTCACTCTGAATCCAATGTGCTCGCTATTACCGGTGCACCATTTTATCTACCAATCAGCTAAGCTACTTGGAGCGATAATTCACTAATCACTTTCTCAACCTAGACAGGGAATTCAGATGCAGTTGGTATTTGTACATAAAACTCAACTACAAAATTGTGTTTCTGCCTTTTTTCACACAAAAACCACTCAACCAATTTCCATGAATCTTTCACAGGAATGAAGCTCATGAACCAGAATAGGTTGTAGGCTGTATTGCATTCCGATCATTTGTTTTTTTTGGCAACTTGAACCAAAAAATCACATTTATCCTCATGTTTTCCACTTTCAAAGTTCACAAGCAACTAAAAAATGGTAATAAATGAAAAAATCGCTAATTATCAATTTAAAGATAATTCGAAAACGAAGATAATGAGCGGTAGCTGGAGTGCCAGTTTGTAAAAAAAAAAAAAAAAAACGTTATAGTGATTTTCGTAAAGTCAAAGTTTGAAGATTAAAAAAAGAAAAAAGCTTTTTAGCTTTACAAATAATTATTCTTCACACTGGCTAAAACGAGGAATTTCGGGACGTTCCAAATATTCGTAAATTTATATTTTGTACATTTTCGTATTACTTTTCTTTGGTCGAATGACGTTTTAAATAAATTACGAGGAGGGATAGAAATGTTTCGAAACTTTGCGGGGTAGTTTATATCGCACAGGAAATTCGCTGTCTGTGCTGATGCTACTTTCCGAATGAGTATAACTTCGGCGTGGTTCATTTTCGCGTAAAAGCTTAGCGCAACGAGGCAAGACTAGCGATACAACAATAAATGTATACTACGTAGCTTATAGATATAATATCTGGGCTTTCTGTACGTGCAGTATCCTCGCACGCCCTGGTGTTGTATCTCAAAGGTATTTATCATTCGAACGTGACTTAGTCTCGAAACGGGGCTTTTCCTCGTGTGGATACTCCGGGCGAGTTGTTATATTCCGCAAGCGATCGAACGGGAGCCGCCGCCCTGCCACCTTTTGGATGAACTTCTCTCTTTTCGATCTTTTGTGTACAGACTGTCTACACTAGAAGAATTGAGATTCCGCTTTGCGAGCCGAGAAGAATTATCACGGAGAAGAAACACAAAATTAAAAGAAAAAGTTTTATTGACGTTTTTTTTTTCTTAACTTCTGATGCGTCTTCATTTTCGTTATTTTTGGGAATCATTCCCTCAGTTCGATTTGATATGGATATGAAAGTTCTCCAAGGAAAAATAATGAATCTTCCTCTATGGGGTGCTATATTTTTAATTTTGGCTCCCTCCTAGAGGAAGCTTTGAGCATCGTCTTAAATCTTGAGGAAGCAATTTGTAACTTTCAATTTTCAGCTTTTCAAATAAAATTTTCACTCATTTATCGATTTTTTACTTTTTTTTTTTTTAATTAATTTCGACCACTTTTCCAGAAAATGATGAAAACGTACAGCCTTATACACAATATCTTACAAAATGTGCAAAAATTAAAGCGGTTTCACGATTTTTCAAAAAACTCAGATTATTTTCGTAAAATTCGAAAAATCATGAAATTTAAACCGATCAACCGATATTTCCCAAATTTAATACCAACTTTCCTATTATGATACTCTATTAATAAAAAAAAAATAGTAATAAATATCGAAATTTGCGCAACTCAAAGCGGTTACACGTATTCGTATTTTTCTAACATATCCGACAAAATTCTCAGAGAATGAAGAGCTTGTATAGATTAACATCTGTGCAAAACGGGAGCCCCGTAGCTCAAACCGTTCTCGAGTTAAAAACGTTTGAATTTTGAACTGTCAGAACCTACACACACACAAACACACACACATCCGGAAATTTTTTCAAGATATGATTTTTCGATGTTTTTGGAACATTTTAAGCACATGGACATTGAAAACTAGAAAGAAAAAAATTTTCACCGTGACATAGCTTCCTCTATATGAGAAAGCAAAAAATAATAATAATTTATTTTTTTTTCCAATCTCAGAATACATCTATTTCGATCTTCGTCATTGAGACCAGCACGGAAGCCTTTATTTCCTAATAACATCCGCCAGCACACGCGTTTACACTTGAAAGGAGTGAGTTTATAGTGCACAGATCCGTATAGACGAAAAATGAAAACCCTTACGATTTACCATGCTGGTTTGTGTTTCTTCAGCCAGCCTCTATAGTTTCGCTCCGCCCTAGGACCAAAAAGGGCCATGATCCTTTTTCCAGCATGGTACATTGCGCAGCTGAGTCTTTTCCCTGACTCGAGCCATGCCCCATCGTAATCTTGACGCACGAACGACCAAATATTTATTGTCTGAAGCTGCTTCAATGGGCTTTACAAGAACGCTGGTGACTTTATACAACTGCCGCATGAGCCAGCTCCTAGAAGTTGAAATGAAAATCGAAATAAATCCTCGGCATTCTCCATCAACTTAGTCAAAGAAAAAGGTATTACAAATTTTGTTTACTGTGTCGAATGTGCTGCCTTTTCGCTAGTGAATATCAAGGAGTGACGTTCGAATCGACGCGGAGAAAAAATCATGTTACAGTCTCACTTTTATTTTTCCAGAAACTGGATCACGTTAGACGTGCCGCACAAAAAAGTCTCACGATTAGGCTTTGATGAATCTAATGGCCTCAATTACTTTTTGAGTGCAGCATATACCGTGTGTACTTTACGCTGTCTCTTCTTTTTCGTCTTTCGTTCGATAACCCAAATACCTAATTCTTTTCAATCGTTCCCTGCCTTCCTCGGTTATATCGTACAAAGAAAAAGTGGTGAGCCGTTTATTTCCCAAGCATGTTTTCTGAACAGGAGGTACGAGACAGCCAATGAGCTGGATTTGGTGTGTTGGTGGCGCTTCATCGCTTTTCCCGGATAGGAACATGGAGAAGCAGCATTGCCGCTCGTTGCAGTTTCTCATCCACATCCTATACATACATATATGCTTATTCACATACTAACGTGTATATATCTATAGATTTATAACTTAGTTGGTACTCCGAGTTGGCTTTGCTAGCTTCTCCTTGTTCTATTTGCTGGAGCCAAGAGAGATCGCGTTCTTGATTACCCCTACCCTCTAACGTACGAAAGGTCTTCCGTCCGCTATCTCGGAATTGTGTCGTTCCTCGGTAAGTGGATAAACTTTTCTGTACTCGCGCCTCCAATCATTATTATTTGATTTTTTATTTTCAATGAAAAATCCTACAATAATTTTATTCTGAAATAATTTTGAAATCGTTCTCTATACTATTGTCAACGACCATACAACGGAGAGTGGAAAACTCTCCCACAGAGCATGGGAGAGTTTTTGTAATTTGAAAATACGTTAAAGCTGGATGACTGGATTTCAAAGATTTAACAATTTCTTTGACACTCTAATTTCAACAGATTTATCGCCAAATTTTCGAGTAAATTAAGGATTGAAACTTTGCATCATTGTAAAGCCATCAATCGGAAAATATTTTTCTGCTCGGACACGGCTAAGCAACGTGACGCATATTTTTGAAAATATTTTTTAAAGGTTTTTCTTTTCCAGACATATGGAAACCTTTAGCAGGGAAATTGATTCCATTTTCCTGTATGAAGTCAATCTATGAAAGAGAAATTCATTGAGCTACTTTTTCCACAGTTTTTCTATACGATTTCCATGGCACGGTGATATTTTGTAATAGTAAATAAATATTAGTTTTCTAGTGGGAATGAAAAGCCGATTTTTGGAGTGGCTATTCGCCTCGAACCATTCGAAATTACGTGGAGGCGTGGCTGACCGAGAGACAGCAGAGACGCTTGTAATCTGCCATAAAGGTCTCTCGGGAACAGACGTTTTCGAGTGGGAAAACTGGTTACAGAGACCCACCAAAGCCCATTCACTACATCGAAAATACATCTCACTCGCTCTCACCGCGTTAATCTAGCTGAATTAATCAACCGGCTTTGAATATTTTGTTCCCTCGTAAATTTGGTAAATAAATTAAAAACAATACGCTATAAAGTATGTGAAGATGTGAGCTGCGCTAGAAAGCTTCTATTACTTATGAATAAACGACGACGAATCGGAGTTTCTAAGTATCTTCTCTTTGTGCAGTGCTATGGTACGAATTTTCACTCCATCGTCTAGCAACGCGGAATTAATGATAAACCAACAAAATACAATAAAGAAGATTTTGGAGTACAATGCAATATGGACTCTTATCTGCATCTTCTTGTTGTCAAAAGTTCATTTTCCTTTCTCCATCATAGTAACTTCATTGGAGAAAGTTTTACTAAGTATATGAGATTATTTTTTCAGACATACGAAAAGAACCATATTTTCTAATCATGCAATCACTTTTTCCAGCCAATTCTGCTTAATTTTTTGGTATTTGAAACAAGTAATTTTTCTCAAATATACAATTCGAAGAATTTCGGACAATTGCTGACTCATGGGAGTGAATCGTTTTGTACGCAGTGCCAAAAAAAAGAGAAAGCATCGAGAAAAGTTCAATTCGCCTAACGGGATAATGTGAACCGAATGCATTGTGTGATTTCGCTTGAGATTGAAGTATTGCCTCGATAGAAATTATTCGGGAATGTATCGATGACTGCTGCGTCAATAAATTCTCGAAGCGAGGTTTTAATTTATTAAATATTTTTCAACAACTGACTGACTTGCGTGTTCGATGAAATTCGGCGTTTCGGTATCCGATGTGAAAGCAGTGATTTTGGAAATTTAAATTCTCTTTTATTCGTATTTTATGAGAAATAAAAAGTTTGAATAAAAATTGAAGATGCGATGAACCGCGGGAAATATCAGAATTTCTTGTGATGCGTACGTAAGTTTTCTATGGGTGCGGGTCGGAAACCAGAGTTGTGTTGCGGCTATATGAACTGATTTAACGATGCACACGAGAGGAGAAGAGAGAGGGAGAGAGAGAGAGAGAGAGAGAGAGAGAGAGAGAGAGAGAGCGCACGCGGTCCGTAGACCCACGTGGGGTCCCCGAGCGTTAAATAGTCGACGATATGTACATGTATATACCCACATATACGTCCTCCTGTATACCTATATAAAAGTATAGCTCTATATAGATATACATGGATTCTATAGTAGACAACGCTCGGCTCCGGTTGCCCCGTTCTTCGGGGGGCCCAGCACCGAGAGACCAGAAAAGACCGAGAGAGGCCTTGGGTCGGGGTTCTCAGTCTGCGAGTCTTGGAATCTCTCGAAGGCTTCAGTATCTCGGAGGGCCCCGACGTATACGGTTCGCGACCGCGTGGCCCAACGGAATAACTGTATACCGGTGTGTGTGTATGTGTGTTTTAAGTCGAGGGAACACAGTTCGTATACCAGTAATATAACGTGCTCTAACGTATATAGAAGCGGCGTGTGTGTATTATTAAATACAGAGGAGGTGAGCTCCGACTTGCTGGACAGCATTCCCTGTCACGTTTCCTTGCTACGGAATAATCGAGACTCCTTATAATTCGTATTATTCGGGTTACTGTTCTTCATCATCTTTGCAAACTTCGTAATGAATTTTCAACGTTCTATCGTGCTGGAAATTGTCTCGATCCGCAGCTTCTGTACTTTCTTTTTCGGTGCTTGCATCTTACTCTTTGACTTCTAGGTCGTTGTTTTTGTTCCGTGGTTCAGCATCTCTTTTGCTTGTTTATGCTCTTCAGCTTCATTCTCTTCTGCAGTGTTGTTTTTGGCATTTACATTTTCCTTTATTACGTTCTTTGCTGTATTATTCACTTCTTCTTCATCTTCTTTTCTGCTGTCTCAACTTCTTCATATTTTGCTCGACTGTATCAATTATCCTCTTCTTCAGTCTCGCTCCCCATCATCATCTTCTTCAACTATTTCTCCATTGCTTCCAACTCATTTCGACAGTCTCCTCTTCTTAGCTCCATCTGATTTTCTTTCGTCTTTTCAATCGTCTTCTTCCTCTCATTCAGCTACTCCAACATTCTTTTGCTTTTTGACGCTTTTCATTCACGTTTCTATCGCTTTTAATCGTCGCCGTTTTTCTTTATCATCTTCGTCTTTGACGCGATTCCGCACCGAACTCTTCCACGTCTTATTTTATTTTTTATTCAGCCTCCGATCGGCTCGTTTTCTGCTACCGCGATGAGACAGATGCACCGGGATCGCGAACGGTTCTTAAGGGGAAAAAGTTAGCGAACAAGAGGGGGCCAAGGGCGGAGAGAGGAAAAGGGAACTCACTGATTTCTTGGGAATTGCGTTTATACTTTTTGCAAAAAACCTTCAATAGCGTATTAAGCATTCGACTTTGACGCAGTGAGTGATTTTTTTCTGCTACGATTCATCCGCAACCGTTATGAATAACGATTTTTTTCGAATAAAAATTCCTGTTTCGTTCCGATTCGCAAACGTTTCTATTACGTCTCTTTTGTCAGGTGCAAAAAAAAAAAGAGCCGCGAGCTATCGTTCTCAAGGTTTTGATTTTACTTGACAACTCACCATCTTATTTTAAACCCGAATTTTTTCATACGCTCACACGTTTTTGCGCATCGAAAATCTTGCCATTTTTTTTAGCGGATATTATTTCGAGACGAGAAAAATACGTGGGCGGGAATGCGTGATTAATCGTGGCGGGAGTTACCGCGAGAGCGCGTGAGCATGTCTACAAAAATAACGATGAAAGAACGACTTCAATCCGTGTAACTAGTTTTTTTCCCTCAATCGAAACACTTTATTATCAACATTCCACATTTAATGACGATTCCTTTACAATCACGAAATGACAAATAAATTGAGATTCTCCGATCGCACATCATTTCCATTGACGATTAATTCTCGATCTCGAATGAAATTTACTTGAAATGAAAGAATGAATATTCACTAAATCGTGGGTGAAAGTTCATAATGTTAATTTCGGATAATACACTGTTTATGATGATAGCAGTCGACGACGATCTATAGGCTGGAAGGGAGACGTGGATTGGTTCGAAAAGTCAACGTTCTTCTACCAACAGCGCTTCAACTTCATTTATATATAAATATATATTCATATCATTTATATACTTTGACTGTATATTCGTAGCATTCACTTGAACGAACAGTGTCGAACAACCAGTCGTGAATTGTCGATGTGGGATGACTTGTGAACAATAATATCATACAGGCGGTTGTGAAACTCGATGAATAGCGCAGATTTGATCATCCGTTTCGACGATTCCAGCCTGTAACGTGCGTGTTATATTCGCGAGTGAAGATGAATTCATTACTATCACGATAAAGGCGCAGTTAAACACCGCGAGTGAAGTTCTCATTGTTATATTGTGAAAGTTTCATAAATTTGTGCACAGTGCTAAATCAAATCATCACAGGATTAATTATCGTTACGGATATCGAGTGGATTATAAAGAGCAAAACAGGTATTGATTATTATTACATTTTTCATTATTCACGCTGTTGTCATCGAGAGATTATACGTCTAGTAGCAAAGCCGAAAAGAGTTGTTTTCTTCACGATTTTTTTCTGAAAAGGCATTTCATTTTACCAACAGATGTAAAAGGAAAGTAAATGTAGTCGTAGCTTTTGGCTTTGCATCAGCATTTTTTATTTTCAAAAATAATGACTGACACTGCTCCTGTAGACGATCTCCTGAATAAGGTCCTTAAAAAAAAGGTGTCTGGCGGAAAGCACGAAATCTCCGGTTTGGATTATCGAAAATAAAAAAAAAAATAAAAAACATTTTTTTAGTAGATAGATAAATATAGGTATTGATCGAAGGAATAGTTGAATTTTCGATTTTTGACAAGATGGCGGCTCCGACAAGAAAATATTTCTATTTTCGACTAAACTTTTTTCGTTTAATTATTTAAAAAAGATAGAAATAATTGTCAGGAATGTTTTTCCTTCGATCAATATCTAGATTCATCAATCCACTAAAAGAATCTTTTTGGTTTTTTTTATTTTCGATAATACAAACCGGAGATTTCGTGCTCACCGCCAGAGACTTTTTTTTGAAGACCTCCAGAAGATCGTCTACAAGAGCAGTGTCAATCAATATTTTTGAAAATGAAAAATGTCAATGTAAAGTCGAAAGCTACGGCTACATTCACTTCCCTTTACATATTTTAGTCATAAATGAAATGCCTTTTCAGAAAAAAATTGTAAAGAACTCTCTTTGGCCTTGCAACTGAGTATAACCGCTTAATTGTTGCAATGAAATGAAAATTTAAAAACGGTGAAAAGGACGGAACTGTTTGGTCTATCAAAAGACTGGGTTAGAAAATCATAAAAAATGGAATTAATTATGTAAACATAATGGATCGAGTCGTCAAATGAAGGAGAGAAGACATCTGGTTGGAAATTCCAAAAAAGCTTTTCGAGGCAGCGCTCAAGTTTGACGCACCGGCGTCTCCCTTATCGCTATTATTTTTATCAGTATACACTTTGACAGACGTATAAATAGACGGGGCACATTTATACGCAGTTTGATGTTCCAATGCATCAGTCAACTTCCTGTCTCGTCCCGTTCTCCGTTCGTTCCTTTTTTTTTCTTTTGTAATCATTTCCACAGAAAATTGGAAAAAATACATTCGATTCCAGTGGATAATTAACTTTTTCCCCGACTGTTATCGATTGTGAATATTTTACGGTATTCTCGAAAACGGTTCATACGTAGTTGTGAAAAATTAACGACCAAATGAGCTATTTTTCATATCCGTTTGTAAATAACCAGAAAACTTTGTTGGGCATAAAAAAAATGATCAATTTAATGATCAAATCAATTAATCGAATGCATAGTACGTGGAACGTTCCATTAGTAAATAACTATCAACAGAATATTAAATGAAACGTTTGTGACATGAATGTTGAATGTTGCTTTCGAGTGAACAGAAATCTGGTTGGAATGGGAAATAGGAATTAATTTAATGACAAACTTCATTGAATGATCGTTCGGCACGAATATCGGAATTATTCTGCTAGTCCATGAATTAATCGTGGTGATATTTTTGGAAAGAATTTAAATATCGTGGAGACCGTAAGGAAAGATATGATAATTTTATCAAAGAGATTTATCGGAATCGATGGATAAAGCACAAATTGAATATAAGAGAGATGTGTGTCGCCGCGAGAGGTGTGTAGGAATGTCAAAATGTATTTGAATGCTGGAGGCGCATTCATACAGCAGGAGGCTCATGCAATTGAAATTAGTCACGACTGTTGATAGAACGTGTTGAATGGCAATCGCTCGCGTGTACAATGCTCGTACAAAACCATTTTTCTTTTTTTAAATATATTTTTTTTTTTTTCATGCACGGGTTCGAGTGGGTTGTACAATCGGAAAATTGGACGGACAATTATAACGATATCGCGAACGTTTCCCTCGCCCCCTCTCTCGCTCTCTCATTCTTTCTCCCTTTTACACACGTTCATCTGACGTTCAAAGTTCGTGATCTCGATTATTCTGGATGAACTCGAGAAGAACGAGAGTCAGAACACGAGTATAGTGTTAATAAAGAAGGCCATAGTGAAGACTCAAAGAAGGGGAAAGAAAAAAAAATATAAATTCAAAGCCTCGTACAATGCAGCTGTGAGACGAAGAACTGAGAAAACGGTGGATCTTTGATGCTGCGGCTCTGATATCACGCTCTCTGTAGCTCCGAATGAATGCACTTGTTGTATTTTACACTTCGCCTCTCTCACAATCTCCTTCTCTTTCTATTTGGACGACACACGTAAAACTTCTTACATTTCTATCAAGTCACAGAAATCTATTTCTTCCCCGATGAGACGTACCTTCTCTGAGAAACGACTCAAAACTCAAAAAGGAAAAATAAAAAAATAAAAACGAGTTTTCATTGAATTGATATTTTCTGACCAACGGTTGCATTTGGTATTTATTTTTAAAAAATCGATCACTCGTAATGTGCTTAACGAATAAATGGACTATGGTTTGAATCTCAAATAATGAAATTCTCTCCGAGCGGAATAAGTGAACAGGCGCTTCGAAGCAGTTGCGCAAACATATTCATAGGACATAATTGACATCGAGTATAATTCGTCGTTATTCCGTTGTTTTCGTATCCCAATGAGACTTCCACGACAGGACGATGCGAACAGCTGTTTGCTGGTGACATTCACAATATACGTCACTAGTCTCATACGTAGGGCTAAATTTTCAGAGGATAGAGAACTCAACCAAGCGCTGTTCGAATGACAGGAGAAAACGAGTTGAACAAAAGTTGAAAGAGAATGGAATCGAAAGGGAACAGAAGGGAATCTGGCAAGTGAAACAGATACGTTACAGAGAGGGGAGAAGGAAAACAAGAGAGAGAGAAATAAAGAAAGAAAGAGATGGAGAGATAGATAGACGGACGTTCAGGCAAAAAGATATGCTAAGCTGGTAACGACCATATCCAATTTCTGTGTAGAGTCCGAGGATCAAAGAGAAAAAACTGGTGGGGGTGGTTACATATCTATATATGTACAGACATAGTATCGAACGTATGAATGTTGCTTCTCTGAGGCCAGATCATGTAATCCAGGGTGAACCGCCGAGTTTTGTTTGCAAACGGTAAAACGCAGCCGTGAGAAAGAGATTGTTTTTCATCGAGCCAGAAAATCCAGCTCAATTTTCTGCTGAATCGAATGCCAACGGTCTTCGACCAAAATTGACATTCAAGAATGCTCGATTCGCATTGAATTTCACATTGAATCTTGTCTAATTTCGCAGTAACCAAGTGACTAATTAGTAATAACATTGTTGAACCCATTCCACATCGAAATTTGATTTATTGCATTACTCAAAAACAATAAATAGACTGTATATAGTTTGTTGGTAAACATTCAAACTGTATTTGGAGAGGAAACGGTCTCTCTGCATTGATCCCTCAGGCACTTGATTGGCCATTAAAAATCGACAAAGAACCCGCGTGTAATTAACTTTGTCGTTTATTAGGAGCACTCCACGCGGTGCTCTATAAGTCATACGAGGTTTTAAGTAAAGTGGCGGGTAATGAGCCAACAAGTTGTGATTAATGAGCTTCGAGATACATCGACCGTACAGTGCACGAATTTTTCCCCGTCCCAATTTTTTTTTTTTATTGTACGAAGAGCAAATGGTGCAAAAAAAAAATTACGTTAGTATTTTACTAACCGGGTACTTTATGGTAATTCTCGAAGTTTTTATTTATTTTCTTGTCTCCTCGTTCAAGAACGTGGTCTCGGTATATATCGGTATATACCAAGTATGTGCGCGCACTCCTGGGAGACCTAGTGATGACAGGCGGATGCAATCGATTCCGGGTCAGAGAGACCCAGTGTGTAACTTTGAAAATTGTCAAAGAAAAATAAGATTTCTCATGTGTCCGGACACTTTTTCGAATGTTCACATGCAGAAATGATATTTGTCATTATTTTCAAAATAAATTACAAATGTTTTTCACTCGTAGGGGCATATTTTTCTCTCTATTTTGGTTACTCCCTGAAGCCATCGTTTTTTTTTTCGTTTTCGGCCAGACACTCTATTTCTTTCGTCGGTTCCATTATTTTTTGATTCATACAATATATTGCCAACGTTGTCTCTCGCACTTTGCGTAGATGTCGCGAAATGTTTTATTCTACGCTTTGTCGTTATTTTTACTCCTTTCCTTGCCACAGTTTCAAGGACGTGCGCGACAGCCATCATCGTCGAGGCAGAAACGATGGAATATAACGCGTGGCAGGTGTGCGAATGCGGTTTGCAAATTAATGACTCAGTCGGATCTTATTACTCTGACACTTCCAGGGCTACATGCATGCGTGGTGAAGGGTTTCGCAGCGTTCGAAATGTGTGCTCCTTTCGGTTTTAATTGAAATTATATTTTTTAATAATTTTTTTTCAGGGCAGTTCCACGTATTACTTTTTTTTTTAATTCCAAATAATTGACAAGTACCTCTTCCTGAAAATTTATTCTTGGGTCAAATGGACCCAGTCTATCAATGGAACTGCCAAATTCTAGCGACTCAACGAAAAGTCAGATTCGATATTCATGTTCGTGAATATTCTCATTTTTTTTTTTTAACGAATTCATCGAAATTTGGATTCCAGGAGTTTTGAGAGACACATAAATTGAAGCATACCTTTTAGACAGATCAAAGAAAAGCCCTCGCGTAGAATAACCAAGTTTACCGGATATATACACATTGCACAATGCTGTCCGGAGTGTCTCAAAATTGGAGCTCAGCGTAGAGCTCACAGTTGCGCGACGTAAACGATATACCTAACGCCATGCTCGACAGCTTAATCTCGTGTAAACTGTCTGCTGTATAGCCTCCAGCTTGACACACCTTTAGGCTCTGATAAAGAGCCAGAGAGACAGAGAGTTGGGTTGGAATTTCATACGCAACGAGAGCAGTTAATCCCACGAGGGAAAACTTTCTTGTCGTCTCGCTTCGAAATTTATACGTAAGATAGATATTCGCCAGAGACATATCTGAGCTGGAAAAATTGGTACGATGACAATTACGAGTGCTGAGACCATGCGTTTTCCTCATTAATGATAAATTCCAATAAAAATCTTTACATAGTTTGCTTTAAAGATCTGAAAAAATCAATCGGTGCTCCACATTTTGCATACTATAGAAATGATAAATAAATACGAAAATGCCACACTGTATTATTCGAGTGAGAAACCTCGACACCTTCGGTTCAACGTACCTGAAGTTTAGTACATAGTTTTTTTTTTCTTGCAAGTCAAGGATGCAAAAACGGAACGGCACCAAGAAAGTCAAATTCTTGTTCTTTCATGACCATAAAGAGCCTTAGGAAATCTTTCGGACCGTTTTTTTTTTCGCTGGTACTTTTTCTTTTTGTGTCCGTTCGCTTTGTTGTCGAGTTCTTGCCTTTCACTTTCTTTTTCTTTTACTCACGCGAAGCCTCTCTCGAGAGCCGAGGGTACGAATTTAAGTTCACGAAGACAAAAAGTAAAGGAAGAAAAAAAAAATAAAAGCATGAGGCAGAGAGACACGCCGCGGCCGGTGAAACGGCCGCACATGTGCGCCTCGGGTCCCACAAACTTTTGGCCCCACGTGGAGGTTTCTGACCAAGGGAGCAAAAAAGGAGAACCCTCACTCTCGATGTATTTGCCACTGCCGAGAATACATGGACCTTAGAGTTCATGTACACAGCGATGTCTTTAGGATTGTTGCATCTTTTCAGCACGAACCTTTTTTTCTTGGTATCGAAATTACGAGGATTTACGTTATTACGACAAAAAATACTTTGCTCAAGAATGTTCACCTCTCACGCTAGTGAATAATATTCGCACAATTCTCAAAACGTCTTTCCACGAGTACCTATGAAATTTGTTAATGCTAATTGTGCAATAAATAGTTTCTTAATCGTCGTGGAATTTGTGCACGATCTCGTGAGTACTTCACGTAAAAAGATACCAAATTTTAATAATTCTATTATCATTACTTCAACGACCCTATAAGGATTGAAATAAAAAACGATAAGAAAATTCTGAAAATTTAGTATGTTTTTGTATGAAGTATCTAAGAGGTCGTGTAAAAATTTCACGAGGCATAGGAAGCTCGTTATTAAAAAATTAACATTGTGTTAAGAATAATTTTCTAAACAAATACAAAAAATATTTATCAATGAACTGCGTTTTGTTTCCGTTGCTTTCAGTATATTGTAGATATCAAAAAATTAAGAGGTCAAAAAAAAAATTATCGCAAAGTTATACCAGTTTCCATACGACTACATTTAATTGATTATAACTATTGATTATTAATTTGTTAATTGTTCAATAACGAGCTTCCTCATCGTCGTAAAATTTCGACACGATCTCTTAAATACTTCGTACAAAAACATACCAAATTTTCAGAATTTTCTCATCATTTGCGATTTGGAACTCAGCATTCTCAAATAATCGAAGACACCGACACCAAATCAGTAATCAATTAACCACTTGATCAATCACTTACAGAATTATTACCAGCAATAAAAAAAAAAGATTCACTTATATTCGTTAAGCAGTTGAATGATTCCAATTATTATTATCAATTGAGAAGACATATTGATAAATTAATATAACATCGTTGTTTGGTGAACCGAAGCATCGAATTCACAATCACGTAACAATTAATCAAATGCATTCATACAAATGAGCATTTACATGGACCGAGCTCAGACTACATTACAGTAATGTACACAATCGGAAATAATATGCATATGCAATCAGGGCAACCCTCGTGTTTCGCTTGATCGACACGTACTGAGAAGAATCGATCAAAAATTAAAGGTCGCCTCGTGTTCCTCCGCAAAGCGCGAGCTATTCTTTCGTTTACGCAAGTATTTCCAAAATACCTCGATTAAAAAATCCCATCGAAAAATAATCAAATCGGTCCGAAAAAAATCAGAACTGCAATGCACACAGGCTGCACTAAATTTCGTAGGAAAGTGATGAATATGATTTTCAAATATGTTACAAACGACTCTTTGACGTTACTCGTCATGTATATCCAGCGGTTGTTATTCGAGTGAAAAATTACCTTCCTTTCCTCACAGCCCCCACCACCGTTTTTCGTCCTTTCAAGACCTCGATGTAAGACCGTAACCACGAGTACTCGACCGAGGATCTCCTTTGTGTACGCTTATATGGCTTGCTATATACGTATATACGAAACTATACAGAATCCCTTGCAAGACGTCTTTTGGGAAGTTTCTCAGTCTCGGCCGGCCCTGAAATCGCCTGTCCAGATCTTCCTCTATGTATACCTTTGTACATGAATATACACAGACACATATTTAGTTCTCTGCTTCATCCTCCTGCATTCCTTGAAGCCAAGATCTGTTCTCGGAAGCCTCCGGACTCAACTATATCGAGTATCCTCATCCTACTAGTTGTCTTCTCTTTAAAATGATTAACCAACATATTGAATGTAAAGATCGGAATTTCTGATGAATTGTGATACTGAAAAAAGTTGGTAATCGAATTCTGTTCGATAAATAATTAACAGAACTCGTGGAAGAAAATAAAATCTAATGGAAATATTATTTTCCTGTTTATCGGTGATCGTACGTCTGCCTATCGGTTAATTGTTTTCTCAAGTCTCAGGTCGAAAAATAAATTGTTGGAAAATATTTTTAACTCCATTCGCTTATCGTCGCTTCAGCAAGTTCTGCTACCGTCGGTTCACCCACGTACGATTCACTAGACGGACGATATTTTTACTAATTTACATATGTACAGCGCCGAGACTAAAATAAAGTATCATCGATTTGTAGTCTCCAGTCTTGCCGACTCAGAAATAACAGTATACACTCGTGGACCATAGTGTCACCTGCTACCTGTAAATATATTCATGTTTTATATTGGCGAAAATATCGGCTGAGCAAATACCAGTGTACACTTTATAACGAACGCAGAATATCCAAGCGAGAACTTTAATTTTTCAATTTTCTTTCCAAAACTTTCATGTATTTCTTAACAAAATATGTGAACGAAATAAACAAAAAAGAAAACACCCAAAAGTTAGGAATCGATTCAATCGAGAAAACCACCTTCGGCAACGAAATTCCGGACAACAATACAGCCTGAGAATGTACTGCTGGAATCTTCGGCGAGAGTTATTTGATCCCGTAATCGTACGGATTGCCCCAGGCCCAGATGCCGAATCCTAACCAAGATGAGAGCTCATGATGGAAATTTTCAATAATTCATTCAATTTATTCCTCGTCGCTCTCGTCATTCGGCAGAGTCGTTCACTATGGAAAAATACTTGTGGTCGATTAATCAAAACGGCTGTGTGAAAATGTGAGGAAGGATATCGACGGATCATTAAGGGGTTATATCTAGTTGCAAGGCCAGATTCTGACAGAAGGGACAGATTCTTTTAGAATCTTTTTGGTTGTTTTATTTTCGATCATCCAAACCGGAGATTTCATGCTCACCACCAGACACCGTTTTTTTGAGGACCTCCAGAAGATCGTCTACAGGAGCAGTGTCAATCAATATTTTTGAAAATAAAAAATGACAATGTAAAGTTGAAAGCTACGACTACATTTTCTTTCCTCTACATATGTTGGTCAAATGAAATGCCTTTTCAGAAAAAAATCGTGAAGAAAACGACTTTTTTCGGTCTTGCAACGAAGTATAACCCGTTAAACCAAACAAAAAACTTTTTATTATTTTCGTTGGCATACGCAGGGAATTGATACATTTTTATGGATACACATTGCGTCACGTACCGATACTCAGATATGCAAGTAGCTTACTTCGACACGATGGAATTTCTTAGTAAGAGGCGTTTCTTATATTATCTAAATGGGTAGAAACATAGCACTATAATTTATGCTGATAGGATTTTCCAGAAAAACTTCAATTTCATAATGCTGGAAAGTGGCCTTGAGCGATCAATTAATTCCGGATTTAAATCTAGATTAAAGATGAAGGCGAACTGACCCTTGGGGAGTTGGTGTACAAAGTCATTTTGAATTTCCGGCCCATTCAGGTAGAAATTGCTGCATTGGTATGTAAGTTGGAAGAAGAGATGCTCCTGCGATGTTGTGGCACTTGGAAAGCGGATGTGGGAGATGAAAAGATATGCCTGCAGTTATAAGGGGTTTAAAGAAAAATATAAACACACAGATGCGTGTGCAGTGAAAAGCAGAAAAAAAATAAAAGAGTAAACGGATATCTCAAAAGACCAGCATGTAGGGGCAATTTGTATTATCATGGCTGAAGAAATCGTCGGTGGCCCGGAAACAAGTTGGAAAATGTGTTGCATCAACTACCCCTATAATACTTTTTATTCAGCGAGGATACAATGTGCAGATGAGGAAGCTTCGATTACAACAGAGCCAGTGGACCATTGTTTTAAAATTTATTTTAAACCGTTGTTGAATCAAATCGGTTTACAATCATAACATCTCATCGAATATTATTCAATTAATCTTTTCGTTTACATCAGATTCATTCAATTTAAAAGGGTTCTATAAGCTCATGCGTAACGTAACGCGCGTTTTCATCCCACGACTAAATATCCGCTGGATAAATTATCAGAGCGACGAAATATTCTTCGACACTGCATCTGTCGTTGGTGATTAGCCGTTAAAGTATATTGCTGATCGATTGTGATGCATGATCAATGATCCATTATTCGAAATGAATGGAAAGAACTTGCTTCACGACTCAATAAATCTTCGGCGTCTTGTCGTCGGATCATATATGCTGTACAGCCATGCAAACGACACTTTTTGAAGACACTTCAATTATACGTCGACGAAGGGATTATATCTAGTTGCAAGGCCGAAAAAAAAATATTTCTATTTTCGACTAAACTTTTTTCGTTTAATTATTTAAAAAAGATAGAACTAATTATTAGAAATGTTTTTCCTTCGATCAATATCTAGATTCATTAATCCACTAAACGAATCTTTTTGGTTTTTTTATTTTCTACAATCTAAACCGGAGATTTCGTACTCACCGCCAGATACCTTTTTTTTTTTTTTAAGACATCCAGGAGATCGTTTACAGCAGCAGTGTCAATCAATATTTTTGAAAATAAAAAATGCTCCTTTTCAGAAAAAAATCGTGAGGAAAACGACTTTTTCGGACTTGCAAGTAGGTTTAAGCCCTCAACATTAATGTAAATCGTAAGAAACCGTTCGTAGCAGAAAACGAGTTAATATTTCCATCAAGTGTTTATTTTTTTCATTATCGATGTAACAGCATTCGGGAAAATATAATCACATAAAAGTTTCGTTGAATATAGTTTCGTTTTTGTACATCAATTCACATTGAATTAAATCATTTCTATCGAAAAAATCTTGGGCACGATAAAAGTGTCAATTGCCGACACATAATTCATGAAGGTGTAAGTTGCCCGATGGCTTGCTCGCTGTTGACTTATGGTCGCAGCATCTCTCTGGTGCAATTCCGAGCAATTCGAGAGTGTAAGATTTGCGTAGGAAACCAAACGCTTTTGTATGCAAGAATTGCCGCGTCTCTCTGGATATGGCCATCACTATATACGAATGTATCATGCGTATAGGTACGTTCGATCGTAGTGAGATGCAAATCATTTATTCTCTCGTCCCACGCACATGCTGTGCATATAGACGTTCCCATGTTGTTCCATGGAATCGAGGACCGCGTAATGTTTTTCAACGTATGCACACGCATTGAAGTGCATAATGGGCATGCACGGGACTGTCATTAAAGTTGTGTCTGAAGTTTACTGAATAAATAGATGGTGAAATATTTGAGAAACGAGTCTCATCCATTTTTTATTTTTATACTCGATTATCAACATATTAAATAAATACTGATGACCCACAGCGAAAGGATGCGCAATAGGTGCGTATATAGCTGTACTGCACTCTCAGTAGAGCAGTCACAGGCACGGCTAGAACTCGGTTACAGCGACGTATTGGGAAAGAGTGGCTGTGAGCAAACCTCTCAGGGAGCTCCATGCGATGGCAGGGGATGAAAAAATCGGGAATAAGTGTATAAGTTGCACAGTAAATAAAGATGGTGTTGCAAATGGTTATCTCAGAGACTTGATTGCACAGAGAAAAAGTTACCCGTCGTTTTATTTTGGGCAGAAAATAAAAGGAAACTCTTACTTTGCTCGAAGTATCAAACGTATTCGAAGAAAATGTGTATCTGCTTTTTATTGCACTCGAACCCACACAACCACTATAGAGCGCCTCAAAAGGACGTGATGGGCTCGTGAAGTTTCGTAAACGCCATGCAGGAATATTGAAAATAAAAAAATTAATAGGTAATGGGGAAGGCAAATCAAATGGGGCTCCAACGAAAAAGAGTAGAAAATAAAACTGCACGCCCACTCCTTGATATCAGCCTATTGGGTTGGTTCTCACCAATTAATTGAATCGATATGTGTATCATCGATTCGAAACCATTTACGCGTGGCTGTACCTATTCAAACTTATTCTAAGACCTTCGGAACAGATTAAGGACGTTGTGTGCAACATTTTCTGTCGATAGAATTCCTTTAAATTTGCATCACACAAAAAGAATAGTAAAATCTAATAGCTCGCCCAATTTTAAGAGGTTTCACCATGCAGAAGTCAAGATGTTTATTTAAAAAATCACAATTTTCAGTAGTTTCTCATAAGAGCGTATGTTAAAAGTTCCAATTTTCAACATTAAATATTTCGATTCCTAAATGGTGAAGTATCTTAAAACTTTGCATACACTTTTATGTAACATCGAAGAAGCTTCAACTAGTTTTTCAAAAATATTGGTCGTAAAATTTTTTTTAAATTTTGTTTATAATATGACAAATACAGATAGCCTCGGACAAACTTGGATTTAGAGTATGTTGTTCTTCAGTCAATTTGTAACAACTTTTTTTTTATAAACTTAGGCTTGCAAATCGTTTTGTATGTAAGAAAAACTGAAAACAGAAATTTAGATTTGACTGTCGCCATACAACGTCCTTAATTATCAAAAATTCACTTGAATTTGCGTTTTCCATTCCGGGTCAGTGGCCTGTGGATATATCGAAGTTGACTTAATTACAAATTCATCAAAATAAGTAAATGATTGGTACATATCGAGGACAGTTATTGAAATTCAAAGAGAAAATATTACAAAATTATTTTTATGAAGCCCGCGAGCTTGACAAGTTTGTATAAAACTTTCAATTTCTTCAATATCCCATTAAATAATGTACTCGGCCTTGATTCTGACACTGTGTAGGTTGAGGCGTTGTTCATTCATTAGTTCCACAAGGACGCTTGATCTGAATAATGGGAGCAAAGTAGCCACAGAGTCTATATTTCATAGAGAAAAGTACACTCCATCCATTCGCATGACTAACAATCGTAAATGACAATTTTATTGGGACGAAAATGAAACAGGCCTCTACATTGTGAGCAGACAACTCGTCTCGAAAAAAAAGGATGATGTTCATTAATTTATCACGGTAGTTCCACGAATTGTGATTGACATCGCGTGCATTGATTAATGCTTACTTAATCAATGATTAAAATATTTTTAATATAATTAAAATAAAGAAGTGGGAATAGCGCAATTCTGAGTCATGGTATTGATTAATAAATAATTACGTGAATTTCGTCTGACGAATTGCTTTAGCCCCATGTAACACTCGCTGAACAAGTTCCAATTAAAATCCCATTGCAATTATGTTGCTCAGACACGCGTTAGAATTTTTCGCGCATGAAATAATCTAAAAGTGGAATTCAAGGCAAGAAATCGTTAAAGTTAGTGCACGGTGACTGAAGCGAAAAAAAATCGAAGAAGCAAGAAGCAATCGAGAATTATCGCACTCGACAGCTTGCGTGGGAATCGTTTGAGGGTTAAACGAGGTCTTGTCCTATCAACGTCCTCCTATTAATTCAATTTCGTTCAATTTATTCTCGAGTTATTACTTCTCGCGGAAAAAGTCTCTATTCACGCCTGCCTTTCTTTTGAAGATCGAAAAATTATCGAGAGGTCAAAGATATCCTGACTGAGCAAATATTAATTTAATCATTGAAATGAAATTTGTTGCTTGCGGGCTATTTACATGTGAACAATATACATCGAGCGAGACGTACAACGAAACGTTGTCTCTCGATCATTTTATGAATAAACAGCAGAAGGTGAAATAAGCATCGATATATTAGTTAATCTTTCCGTTTATTATTGCCAACGAAATCCAATAAGCTATCAATTAACATTATCCCAAAAATAATAGAATGATGCATTGTGCTATAAAATTGGAACTTCGAACGGAATGATTTTTATTACCGTTTCGATAATTCAAAGGCTCGGAGGTATCGATGATTTTCAGTAAACAGTCATTTGTGTGGATTCGTCATTGCTAGAGGGAAGTTAAAATATTTACATATGATTCCGGTGGATGCAACTGTCTGGCAGTTGCAGTTTATATGCGAGACGGTGGCAATTCCGTAAATTTTCATAACGCGTTTTTGTTGTCGGCCGAAAACGGTCATCGAGGAGAGTTGAGCGAGGAGTTTCCGTTATCGAATTCCGAGCAGGCTCTCAACGGCATTGTTCTACCATATTCGGCTCACGAACTCGAACCCGCGTGAGTTTGGATCTGGCAACCACGGCGAGGAGAAAAAAGCTCCCGAATTAATTTACAACGAACGTGTGTCTCGTTTCGTCCATGCCGGAAGTCGTATACCGCCATGAGCCGGAAAACGTGATATCTACATGTCTCCACATTCGGTCGACGATCCGGAAATCCCTGGGGACTTAGCAAGTACCGGTTGACCGGTCGAAAATAATTGTTTACTGCTGGAAAGCCGTTCTCGAACGCTTCATCCCATATCACGCTGTATCGCATTTGTTCAAATTCCATTTGGCACGAAAGTATCGATCTAAGATATTCAATATTGTTTTCCTATGTTTCAGAACACCCGGAGAGTCGTTGATAGCTGGGAGCAGGGGAATATGAAAACCAACGCTCGATGTGCAACAAGATGTGAACTCTCGTGAAAGAAATAAAAGAGAAATCACGATGAGCGACGAAGTCGTATTGAAGGTTTTGTCTACGGAAAACGGGAGTGCGGTTGCTTATTCCGATTCCGATGGGAAATCCCCAATGGTTAATGTACAGCCGCGATTTGGACGTTCGAAAATATTGGCCAGAGAAGAATTGATGTACGCGAATCATCAAACGCCCCAGCAGCAATATCAGCTTCGAACGAATCCTTGTCCAAGTTACCGCGGTCCATTGCAAAAAAATGTCGGAGTTCATAGCTCCATCCCGGTCGACAAGTTCAGTCAAGAGTGTCCCGAAAGTTCAACGCACCGCGCGAAAGCTAGCGGGCCAAGGCGACTACCGACCAAAGATCATGCTGCCATCGAAGATGACAATCCTCTTCAACGTTATGAGAATGCATTGTCACGTTATCGAAAGACAACTGCGGGAAGTACTGGTGGTTTTCGTAAGGATCCTCGTCGGGAGCCTCAGCACAATAACAGTAACAATGGATACTCGAGCAGCGATGAATCCGAGGGAGCGACTCCTCGATACAACAAATCTAAGAGCACAAGTTCCATAGACACACAGTCCGTGAACAATATACTGGACGAGTACGAGGATCTCGATTACGGAAGATCCTCTGATCTGAGCGAGTCTGGTAGCATAAGCGTCACGAATTTCGAAGTTGTTATGGATCAGCGAAAGCGACATCAACAGCAGCAGCAACATACACAGCAGCTGGAACGATCGAAAGAAATGGTTGGGAAAGAGGACGTCTGCAAGGAACGCGAAGGACAACCACATCACGATCAACGGGCGAAGAACATGAGCGAAAGACTTGATCCAATCTTCAAGGTCAATCAGCAGACTCAAGTTCGTCAGAGGTCACGAGATAGACAAAGCAACCCGACCAGTAGCATTTCTACGGCGCGAGAAAGCACTAACAAGCCGAACCCTGGCAGCGAGGATCACTTGATAGAATCAAAACAGGACGGCATTTCCGGGGTTACGAGTGAGGCTCGATGCGTCATGGAAAATCTTACGGTTTTGAAACAAGCTCCAGAAGTTTTATTGCGCAAGGGTGAAGTCCAAAAACGCGTTGACGAATGGCTGAATCAGACGCAAGGTCAAAACTTTCCTGGACCGAACGGTAGCAAGCGAGACTCGAGCAGACCGGTCGCTCTGGTGAGATCGAGCAGCAGTGCTGAGTCGAAGAATCTGCGAAGATCCAGAAATGACGCCAGATCCAGATCAACGGATGAGAACGGTGGTGACAAGTTAAACGGCACAGCGAGCTACGATGATATCAATCGCACGGAGGTCACGAGACCCGATCGTAAACTTGAAAGACCAAAGAATGTCTCAACTGTCAACGCTAGTAGAGGAACGTATAAAGATTATCTAGCGGGTCGTAACAGATCGAGACATCCGACTGACTACGGTTTTGTTGGACATGGAAATAGCATGCGGTCCGGAGATCTAATTTCCGGTAATTCCAGAATACCTCAGAGAGGTTCAGTGAATACTCGACGACGCGAAGTTTCGAGCGATCGTAATACGACAAAAAATGAAACAGTGAATGTGACAATGCCTCCAACTGGGGTGACGTTGCAGCATGAAAAGAATTCAACACAGTGCTCGAGATTCATTCCTGCTGAAGCGAGAAATGTGAGCGGTGGATTTAGCAAGACGAGAACCGAGCAAGTATCGTGCAACGCTGGAACGACAGCCTCGCCGGGGATCTTGGCGAATGGACGTGCGGCTTCTTTCAAGCGTGCTCGAAGCCAAGAACGAAATAACGCGATAGCCTCCGGCCGTAATACCAGTGCGCTGGTTAAGGAAGATCAGCAATCGACCACGGGCAATTCCAGAATGAGAAGTGGCTCGCAGCAGCACCAACACCACAACCAGCTTGTGCTGAAGGGCCAGCTCTCTAGAATGGACCAGCAGCAAAAGCAGCAGAACAGCGTGACCTCGCCAAATAAGGTCGGAGAAAGTAGGCGCTTGTTGGTTGCCAGTCGAGAGCCACGAGTGCACGAAGATCCGATCGAGCAAGTTTGTAAACCCGTCGACGAATCGATCAAGTCTCAACAACAGCAACCCGAGATCTTGGAGACGATTGAAAAGAAACAAGATGTCGTACAGACACGAAACACGAATATTGCTAAATGTCGATCAACCTGCAGGCCAGGTCCGGACGCTGCGGAGCATTTTATGCCGGAATCTGGTACCCCGATGATTGAGAATCCTATATTCAATGCAGGACTCCCAGTACTTCGTGGCCATGATGATTCAAGAACACCGAGGTTAAAATTCATTCAAGACAACTCGACTGGATGTGAACCTCGAAGGCCACCAGCTCCTCCGAGAAGGGATCAGAGTAGACGCGACAGAATAGAAGTGACGCCAATTATCGAACGTCAAGTGACGGATGAGCCTTGCTCTAGTTTCAGACCAACCAAAAGAATGCTTTCACCTCACCAACACACGAGTGAACAAACTTCTTTTTCTACGAGTGCTGATCATCGAGGGACCGCTTGCGAATCATCACCTGCGAAATCTCACTACGCATCACCAAAACAGGTAGAAAAAATCTACGAAAGATCGCTTCAGCCTCAAGTTATTCATTCGAACGATCTTGAATCGATACTAAAGCCAGTAGTTCGAGCCTCGGCGTATGGCGAGAGCGGAAATAGCGACACAAAGAGAAAAGTCGAGGATGCTTCATGGGTAGCTGATGACACGCTGTTGGATGACACTAGCGATAGTTTTCTTGACAGAATAGGTAAAGACAAAAATAACACGAGAACCGAAAGCCCGAAGCGCACAAGGTACCCCGAAATTGGTTTGGACCAATGTTTAGTCGTTCAACGAAGGAATCCCAGTACAAAAAGTACGAGCAAAGATTCCTCTTTAGAGAAACGAGGTTTGCCAACGTTACACACAAAGTGTTGGGACCAGGAGACGATCGTCGAGCCTGCCAAAACTTTTGGCACTTTTCAACCTGCTAATTCGTCACAATCTTCCAGCCACTTCGAAGATGCACCGGAAATTATTACTGCACCCAGAAGCAACGTGAGCATCGATGAGAATATGATTCTGGAAGTCACCAAAGAACCGACTTACCACGAACCGGATCTCATTCCAAAACCCAAAATATCTTTGCTCGATAGTTATGAGGCTCGGAGCACTCTACGGTTGGATAGAAATTTCTCAAGTAGCACTACGAAATACGTAGACCCGCAGATTAAAAATCAAGAAGAGCCACATGGCAATGATCGGGGCATCAGAAACTCGCCGTTACCGCCAGAACCGAAAGTGTCTGATGTAGAGGAAAATAAATCGGTAGCTCAAGACAATGATGGTTGTGAAATGAGGCCCATAGTGAATGAAGTTTTAGTGAAGAATCTTCGGTTCCAGCAAGATTTGCCGAAATCAGATTTCCAAAATGTCTTTCGATCGCCAAAACCATTCAACTTCAATAGTGTACTGAGCGATGATTATGATAAAATTCATGCCGACGATTGTGCCGCGAAAGAGGACAAAGAGTGTAAAATTTATGTGACCAAAGAAGAGATGGAGAGACAAAGGTTAATGGATTTGCTGAAACGCGGTGATTTCGAATCAGTTAAACTGGTAAGTACCGTATACAAATAATACGATGATGTGAGTTTGCTTTGGCGGAAGGAAATTTCGATAATGGTAAGAGCGTCCTGAAGAGAAGAAAAATTCTTAAGAAAAAGTTTGGGGATTTGTTGACTGCACGTTCATTTCTTGCGTCACTTTCGTACACTTGTCCGTTCGCTTCTTTGAATAATGACGAGTTGAGGAAACTCGTCGCGACTGTTCTCGACCTTCGAAGACTTTGTTGCTCTGCCTTGGAGATGCGGGCTGCAAGAAATACGATCGAAAAGTTGCGAATACGAGAGCTACTCGAGAACGGGTAGAATGCGAAAAAAGAGGAAAAGAGTTTGCTATGGAAAAATGAACGAAAAGAAGAGAATTCTACAAGAAGAAGGGCTGTATAGGCAAAGAGTAAGAGCGTGCTAAAGGAAAGACGAATGTAGGGAGATGTGCTATAGTATACGTTGGCCGTGAGAGATGGAGTAGAGACAACGATTTATGATTCAGTCGCGAACACGCTGGGAAGCATGCATTAGGTATGCTGTTCGTACTACGCTTTAACGCGCAAGAAAGACGCTATAAATCGTAGCATACGCGCCCTAAGTACCTGTGCGTTTCTCGATTCCGAGTGCTCTCCTGACTCCGGTTCGCGTTGCACCAAAACTGAGCCAGACTCTTTTCCTCCGTACCCTCCAAATACGTCAGGAATCTTTGACTTCTGGCTATTTATATTTGTGCATTACTTTTTCTCGTCCAGTCGATTCAAGGACGCGCTCTTTAGCACGCTAATCCGAAAAATCCACAGCATGTGTTTTTTCGGACGACTTTATGTCCACCCGGATATAAACTTCCAACACGCAAAAAATTTATTTTGTAAACCAGACAAATTGTCGAGGTCCTGCTCGTGAACTCTGACGAATGTTCAGTCACTGTAGGTTTTTTTTCGGTAACGATAATGAAAAGGTTAACGATGTTCGATCCTACTTCCAGAACATTTGTACCGAAGAGTGTGTAGACCATGAAATTTACGACCTTATCCCATAAAGTGTCCACGCAGAGCTTCCTTATAAAAGCCACGCTGTTTTACAAGCGTACTTGAATGTGAACTGACCTCTGGATTCACAGATATGTTCTCTTTCCGTTCCTTTTATGTTCGTGAAATGAAACGTCTCCCAGCCAACTTTAATGAGATATCTGGTTAACCACTGTACGTCACGTAACCGTTGAGAGTCCTCATGGAAGTGCCGGAAGAGGTTTCAAATTGTGGGGATCCATCGATCTCCTTGAGATCGAGGGAATTCCATAGAGCCTCCCATGGTTGATGGACTCCTCGTTATAACGGCGGGTGATCCTGCTCCATGGGTATTATTCTCGCGACCTCTATTAAAGCGAATGCTGCGGGTCTTCGTCGGCGGCCATCGATACCAGTCGAGGGCTCGTAAATTTATACGATCGAAAGGACTAGGCCGAAGGCCGGGTTTGGTTCAATCTCAAAAACACGAGGACATCATAGCAGAGATTCAAACCGGTATTAACATCGATAGCCGGAAATTGAGCGAGATGGAGAGAGACAACACTGCGAGTCCTTCTTGCCCTTATGCCAAAACGTACGATCGTCCTTGCAAACAGATTTCAAGCATGAAAATAGTTCATTCAATGCTGTGTACTCCGGAAAGGTGCATCGCTGGGTTTTCTCATGGAAGCTAAATCAGTGTGGTGATACAAATTCGAGAGAATGGTACCTTTTGCCTTACAGAGCTCTGACTCTCTAATGAACATCTCGCTAACGGCACCGTAGTGGAAAGTGAAATAGCTCGTTTTTCATTCTCTTCGAAATTTCGTTTGCACTCGTAAAAACGAACGATTTCTTAATTACTTTTCTACAACATATTCCAGTGAATAACAAAAAACGCTGCAAATTGAAAATTGCGCATTGCTTCCTCACGAATTAGCACGATGCTCGAATCTTCTTGTATGAGGTACTATATTTTTAATTTTGGCTTTCTCATAAAGGAAGCTTTAAGCATCGTGCTAAATCTTGAAGCAATTTGCAACTTTCAATTCGCAGCGGTTTTTACTTTGTTTTAGAATAATTTCGACAACTGATCTAAAAAGTAAAGAGAAAGTACAGACATATACACAATATCTTACAAAATTTACAGAAATTAAAGTAGTTAGACGATTTTTCAAAAAACTCAGATTTTCGTAAAATTCGGGAAATCATCAAATTTAAACCGTTCAACCGATATTTCACAAATTCAATACCAACCTTCCTATCATGATACTCTATAAAAAAAAAAAAAAATAGTAATAAATCTTAAAATCTTTGGGAGTTACAGCGGTTACAGCCCTTTGAAAATTTCAAAATGCTTTGAAACTCGTATTTTGTTAGCGATTCCGACAAAATTCTCAGAGAATGAACAGCTTGTATAGATTAACATCTGTGCGAAACGGGAGCCCTGTAACTCAAACCGTTCACGAGTTATAAACGTTTAAATTTTACAGTGCCAGAATATACACACACACATACATCCGGACGTTTTTTCTAAATATGATTTTTCGATGTTTTGGGACATTTTAAGCACATTGACATTGAGAACTGGAAAAAAAAAAAAAATTCCACCATGACATAGCTTCCCCTGTGAGGAAGCTAAAAGAAGCCCTCAACAAAGTATCGTCACGACCCATTTCAAAATAAACATCGTACCCCATAAAGCTGCGATTTCAAGAAACTCTTTGATATAATTTACAAAGCGGTGGTGCAGACTGCAAGCTAGAATCCCGCATACCGCGTTATTATCATATACATAGGAGAATAACCGTGAATTAATGTCCCGCAACGTTAATCGTAACCTGGGCTCGTAATATACCCGACCATATAGTATGTAATATTCCCTCTTCTGCCATTGCCAACACCACGTGCTCCTCTGTTTCTCTATCTCTCTCTACCCCTTTATCCAGCTGCTGCTTTCACCTGAGGCGAAACTCCGCAAGTGCTTTATCGGCGAATGCTGCGGGACGCACTCTCAAGGGAACCAGAAAGCTCACAGAAAATCAGAAATTATTAACACCCAACCCACATTCTCGATGTTTCTCCGTATTTCATCATAAATTTTCCTGGTCTCAAGGATGAAACTGTACGCGGTGGGTATGTGTCGGCACTCTCCACAATCTTCAACAAATATATATTCACACGTATTCGAGTCATCCTAGACCTGAATACATGGTCTCGGAACTCAACGATTTTGATTCTGAATGCACGGCATGAATAAAAAGCTAAAGAAATTGTGGTGAGATGATAATCGCAGAATAACGTTTCTTTTGTTTTCATATAAAAATGCAGAGGCCATTTTGATATCTAAATTCCTGTTTTTAAGATTTATTGATGTTTCGACAACTCGTACACATTCTTCGAAGAGAAAGGATGAAGATTAAACAACCTCAGAGGGAATTCTTATAAAATACACTTCTTGTATTAACGATTGTGACATCTCGATGATGGCCAGTTGGTCGCTAGACTCAAAATTTGATCCACATCGTCATTGTCCCCTTTACACCAATGGCTGTGTGTAAGGAATTCGATAATAATTGGAATTGTGCATGTCAGCAGTTTACGAAGAAGTAGTGACGCAGGAAACTCAACTTCAAAATTATTCCTTGATATAATTTTATGGAGTTATTGAAGAAATTGGTATTTTCACATATTTACGATTTCTTTGAGAACTTTTATCACTCTGTCAATATATGTTGTTGGAAAAGTTATGCCGGACGGCCTGTGTAGATTTATGTTGACGTCGAACTATAACTCGGATATATGAACTAAAATCGACGAGTATTCCCAGCAGGTCGGAAATTGTTACGTCCCACTGCCCTTATCCCAGAAACCTCATCTTTTGCGTTTGACACAACCATGTATACGCTTTTGCACGCATTGTATAAATTTTCCGCTATATTGGGTTAAAAAGAGAGAGCGAGGTGTCATGGAGGGTCAAATAGAAATCGTTGGCAATCCGTTACGGCTGTACGAGCTTGCACAAAGGGTCTGTATACGAGCTTTCACGTATCCATAGCGCATCGCAAACAGAAGAATAACCTCTTTCCAAAAGCACAACGAATCTCCTCTTTCTCACTTTTCAACTTCATATTTTTTACTCTCTAGCCTGGTTAGGAGGCATACGTTTTTTTTCAACTATCCGCGAATACGGGACAAAGGGGCCGTTTTTAGTTTTCGTGGTCACGGAAAAAATGGTGGATGAATAAAAAATTCGGGAAAGTATTTTTTTTCGATGGCTTTTCCAGGTATTCAGACCGTACTCCGTCGTAATTGAATTTGTTCCACCATTCGGAATCTTGGATTTTTTATTAGATTATCATTGAAATAGATTGGAAGACATTCAAGAAAAAAAATGTTGACTGGGAGATTGAAGTGAAACTGAAAACCACAACTCGGTTTCTCGTTTCATTATTGAGTGTATTGGAATCTGAAAAAGAAGAAATATGATAATGGTGGTTCACCCCATGTAGTCAGCCAGACGGATGGTATTACGAAAATGTGGAGAACGTGAGCACGTAGAACAGTGCGGTTTGCGAAAGGTACAAGGATCTTTTTGACCAAACGCTTCTTTGATGATATTGAAAGGGCTGCTGCGAAAGCTGGGGTCGAGTCAAACCATTCGTGAAATGTCAACGTACGTTCGCTGCGAACCAAAGCGGAGGAAAGAATATTGACCCAGGCTTTATCTTTTCAACTTTAAGGAACGACTTTACTGCGCGGTGTATACTATGCACTTTAAGATTAAAGCTGCGAGGCACAAACGACAACGCGTGAGCTTTGCAACATTCCCAGTGAAACAAAGAATCATTCTGTAAGACACTAATTTTCGATCCGCGGATTTCAATAAATACTGCGCAAAACAAAACTATAAAGTTTTTAAAGTATGTACACGCAACTCTACTTCTTCGTACTTATCCTTTTCTTAGTCGAATGAGAATTATAATATTTTCAGTCTCATTGGAGGTTGAAAATCTATTAACAAACAATTGTGATTATATTTATTTTTCGCGTGCACTCATTGAACTCGTTGGCTTTACGGATCGTGTGATATTTTTCACGACAACTCAAAGTTTAAAGGATTCGAGCAAGAGTTGTGTGTACCGATGGCAGACAGAGGCTGCAGGATGAGAGACAAAATGACGGAAACTGTGGAGAGGTTTGCGAGCGGATATTACACGGCTCTGGCTAGGTTTCGCTTCTGTTAGAGAGTTGAATTCGCCACTGTGTTCCGGTATGCTCATATATATATACATATATGGAAAAGCTTTCAGTGTCGAAACAATGCAAGGAAAAGAGGGGTACAAAAGGATGAAGGGGAAAACGTATAGCAATCTTGCTTCACGTCATAAAATATCCGATCCTCGTAGCTAGGATATCGCCTTTCGATTTTCGACAACTAGTCCTCAATTTTCTAATGTATTCTCGGCGTAAAGGAACACAAAAAAAAACCAAGTTTTTTCTATCCCTTTCTTTAAATTAAGGTAGTACTGTCGGTTTTAAAATTACCGTTCAAAATTTGATAAAATTTGGCACAGTAGTAAGATTGTGATAAGAAATAGATCCATTCAAATTTCAAGAGGCTACAGAGAATTAGAAAAAAGATATTCGCATTGGTAATTTCATGAATTTAACATCGATTTCATACATTTGATTGTGTTTTACATCTAAAACTGTGATTTATCATAAAAGTTAATGTTAAATGTATGAAACTACCGATGCGAATATATCTTTCTGGTTCTCTGTAGATTCTGGAAAATTTGACTGCATCGTTTTCTAATCATAATGTACCAAATTTTATTAACCTATAAACGGTAATTCTGAAACCGACAGGACTACCTTAATCAGAATTATTGTCAACGAAATACCTTTTAAGTTTACAGGATGTTGAATTCGTATTAATCACGGATTCTTAAAGAAATACATATGCTTTTGGCACGTCATTATATAACTTTTTGGAGATGGTATGTAAAAAGAAACGGCGAGTCGCGATAAACACAAGTACGATATATCGTAATTTCGGAAGACTTTACGAAAGTTGCTCGCAGGCTTTCCACTTGGTTGATCAAGGGGTTCGTTCTAGCGTAAGGAGGATTTACTTCCAGACAAGAGACAAGAGAGCGAGGCTTTGAAAATGGGGGTTGGTTTTCTTCCCCGTTTCTCACTTTCAGAGTCTCGTAGACTAGAGTTTTTTTTTGTTTCTCTGACACTGTATATTGAACGTCAAACGCTAGAGAATCAAAGTAACAGATCTGTTTTAGCCACGAAAACTGCGGATGGAACATAACCATTTGATGTTTTTTTTCTACAAGAGAATTGAGTTCAACATGGACAATTAAATAAATACTATATTTCTCTGGTATCTCTCGATACGTTTTATCCCTTCGAGGCTCTTTGTTTCCCTAGAATTCTTTTGAGGACTCCGAGTCACGATAGACTTCTTTCGAATACATGCCGTGAAAGAATTTCTACACATATCTTATTTTTCGAGCATGGAAAGAATAAGCCGCGCAGAGTAGCTTTTTTTATGTACAAATAGAAAATACGTGAAAAGATGGATGCGAAAATGAAATTTCTCCGAAAGTACGGGAACACACGGAGCCACCGGTAACGGAGGATGTAGAAGCCTATATATTTGACAAGTCTCTAGGAAAAATGTCGCTTTATCACGTTTCTCAAAAACGGGGTTGAACTCTACTCGGCCCTGGAGGCGATGGAGGAGGTGGAATCTCTAGCCATTTCGCGTATTTATTTTCGGCTCTTTTAACATATACGGCAACATAATGTTCGTACGATCGATTCGAGCCTTAATTATTGTCGTTGGTCAATATTTTGCTTGATTTTGTTTACTACAAACTTTCAAGAATGCTGGATGTGCAATTATGTAGTTTTTTTTTATTTATTTATTTTTATCATATACGCCCACGGAGTTAAACGCTCGGGTTTTCATGTTTATTCGGGATGCGCGCGGCTGAATAATTAAGTTGAGAGAATCATGTACAAAGGGGTAAAATAAAGCAGACGATATTCCACGCCGACAAATAAGTGCATTCAGTGGCACGTAAATATTCGTGTTTGCTCGTGCTTGTATAACTATTCGTTTTGTTTTATTTTTTAAATACGCTCAATCTTTTTTTCATTCCACGATAAATAATGTTTGTTAACGAGCGTACGAGGGTTGTCAGACAACTTTTTCAGTGCTCCACTCATCGTGGCTTAATAGAATTTTATGGTATATGACAGTAAAAAAATTTATTTAGCGTGGAAGCATTCAAGCATTTTTTTTTTATTAGTACATTCAAGGACGTTGAATATACGGCGACGGTCGAATCTAAATTTTTGCTTTCAGTTTTTCTTACATACAAAATGGTTTGCGGGCCTAAGTTCATTGACAAAAGTTTTTACAAATTGACTGAAGAACAACATATATTCTAAATCCAAGATTGTCCGAAGTAATCTGTATTTTTTATATAATAAACAAATTTTCGAAAAAATTTCCAAGCGATTTTTTGAACAACTAAATAAAGCTTCTTCGATGTTACGTAAAAGTATATGCAAAGTTTAAAGAGACTTCACCATTTAAAAATCGAAATATTTAATGTTAAAAATTGGAACTTCTAACACACGAGCTCTTATGAGAAACTACTGAAAATTGTGATTTTTATAAATAAATATCTCGACTTCTACATATGGTGAAACCTCTTAAAATTGCGCGAGCTATTCTCTTTGTGTGGTGCAAATTCAAAGGAATTCTATCGATAGAAAATTTTGCATACCACGTTTTTAATGTTAGAACGAGTAGATATCAAGGAATCTATGAAATAAAAGAGAGTTGGGAGAAAAGAAAAGAGAGACGGGAGTCGACCGACAGTTACGAAAGAGATTAGACGTGTTGTTGATAAAACCGTCATATTAAAAGTCTCAGCGCGGGTTTTCAATCTTTATTCCTAACAATATATTATCACAAATGAATATGATGAAAAATATGACTAGAAATAAAATCGCAGTGACGTTGCAAGTGAAAGAAATAATAAAGAACGGAAAAAAGGAACTATGAAACGAGCGATTTATAACTGTTTCTTGTTGTTTAACTTTCCATGCACGATTCCGAATAAAAATTGATCTAAAAAATAGAACGTGCGATTTAATTTCGCCTGTTCTTTTGCACACGGACATCAGTGTCCTCTGGTTTGTTTATATAAGTAAGGGTACAGTGAAATTGTAACTATAAAACTGGCTAGAGAATTTTATCGGACAAGTTTTCCGAGATACTCGGCTCGCCTCAAGCGACAAAAAATATACACATCTACGTACATAGCGAGTCTAGGTGGCTGCGCGAAGAGGGATGAAAAAGACACGCGAACACCATATCCAGGTTTTGCCGTTGACTTTTTCTTTCTAGTTTTATAGCGCCTCGTGCTGGGAAACCACGGAAAGAAAAAAAAAAGAAAAGATTCAACGGAACCAGAAAAGTACAGAAAGGATGAGAGAAAGTTGCGGGGGTCGAAACGTCTGAGGTAAAAATAAAATCAGCAGGATTCAAGCAGAGAATACCGGGTTGTAACGTGTGTATCTTGTTGAGGATAAAAGCTAGCCGCGGTCATGGAAAATTGCAAAAGTTTCCTGAAGCTCAAAGCTCCGGAATAAAATGTCTTTTGATATTTCGTGTGACCGTATTGAGGACATCGAGGATAAAATCACATCCGAAATAAATTTGGTTATCTCACGATTGTTCATTTACATGTAATCATTACTGGAGTGTCAGAAATTCATTGACTGAATTAGTTGAATTTTAATCAATGTAAGCGGACATATTAAGTTTAGCTTGATTTTTATTTTTTTGATTCAAAAATTCCCGAAGGACGTTTTTCCCAAAGGGCACGCGTTGAGGCTGTTTTTCTTAACAGTTGAAAGCATTTGAAATAACTGTCCCCCGGCTCCAGGGATAATATTCGAGAAAATTTCTGAAAGCATGGTCTCATGCATTCCGTCCCATGACGGAATGGAATTTAGGAAAACGTATCAAGAAAAATTGAAAAAAATACTTTGCTGAATGAATTTTCAGTGCCACGTAATTTATAAGGAATTCGCAGTGTTCCTCATATGTAATATATCGTCGGATATATGTATCCTATCTAGGAGTGGAGGATTTACGAAGGGAGCAGTTTCGAGCTATGTTTAGTTTCCCCTTTGACAAATGACGGGGTGGGTTTTCGTCTCCCACTCTCTACACTCTGTCTTCGCACACGTCTGTCCCATTGTCATTGACGGACAACGAGTAAGGAATGTTCCGACCAAAAACACCCACTGTAGGTCAGCCATTAATCTTCATTCATGGTCATTAACTGTGGATACTCGAAAAAAGAGAAATATCGTGTGGCGAAAAGCTTACCTAAACGGCACTGAATCTGTCTATTTTTCATTGTTTGGTACTTTCGGGACATTAACACAGGAAGAGAGAATCGCGAAATGCAGTACGTGGTCATTACGAAAAATTGCAAGTGCTCCCTTCATTACCCAAGTTAACAAAAAAAAAAATTAAGCAAATATTTCTTTTTGAATGATTCAATTTTAAATAAAGATTCATTGTGACCAAATTAAGAATTAATTAGCCGTGCCTGCAGGCTTCGCCCCGCAGAACATCTAGTTGTTAGCGCTCGAGGGTACTAAGAAAAGTTAAAAAAATACATTTCAAAATCTTCAAACTTTGATTTTACGAAAATTGCTAAAACTTTTTTTTTACAAACTGGCACTCCAGCTACTGCTCGTTATCTTCATTTTCGAATTATCTTTGAATTGGGAATTTGCGATTTTTGATTCATTATCATTTTTTAGTTGCTTGTGAACTTCGAACCTGGAAAATATTACGAAAAATGTGGGTTTTTGGTTCGAGTTCCCGAAAAAAATTAATTATCGGAATGCAATACAGCCTAAAACCTATTCTGATTCATGAGCTTCATTCCTGTGAAAAATTCATCAAAATTGGTTTGGTGGTTTTTGCGTGAAAAGGGCACTAACACTATTTTGCAATAGAGTTTTTGTATATAGAGGTAGCACGTGAGGAAAAATATAAAGCTTCAAGGGTTGATTAAAAAATATCTAGGTAGTTTTTCATTTATTTAATGTTATTTATTTATAATTTTATCTATTACCAATTTCATTTTATCCATTATCGGAATGAAATTTGAAAACGTGAATTTTTCTGAGTCTTTGAGAGCAATATTATTTAATTAGACACGAGCCCGTGTTTATTCGCAATATTCTGCTGAAAAAAAAATAAAAAAACATAACCTCGTTTTTGCGATGAAGAGATGGAATTTCATCAAAAACAAATTAAGCGAATATGGACGGTTGTGCGGGGAAGGCTGAGATTTTTCTGGGTCATATGGAAGCTCAGAAAGCTCCAAGGGGAGAGTTGCACTTTTCAAAATTGAAACTCCGCACGAGCGCTACCCGACGAGAAGAGAAAAGTCTCGACGTTGAACGTCGCAGCACGACGACAGGCGAAAATTTACGGTCGAGCATCTGGCGTCCGCTTTATTAAGCGATGAGAATAGAAAAGGTTGAAAAAAGGGGCCAAAGAAAAGGTGATACATATACACAGAGTTGCTTCAAGATTATGAGCAACTTGGACGGTGACGGTGACTTGAAACGCGGACTTAATTAGCAAGTGTCTCGAACGAAGTATTCGGAGCTCGCCAAAGGGAGCTTTACTGGTCAACAACCCCAAAAAGTTCATCTCTGCAGTTGCATTGTTCATTTTCTTTCTGCTGTCTTATCCAAGAGCCAGAATCTTTGTCAAATTTATTTTTGATTATAAAATTGAATGAAATCACCGGCTCATCACATTCAAATCATGCCAATTATCGACTTAATCTCGTCGATGATCTAATTATCCGCAATTATCGAAACAATAATATAATTACATTGGAACGTGATCATTTTTGAGTTCCAAAAAGAAAAAAAAGGCTGGTCCATAAACGATGTAAGTTGACCGTACACGTTGAACTGGAAATTACTATATATAGAGTGACAAATTTCCGCATCCGCGCGGTTGAAAAGATGCACTCGAGGCCTCTTGGCATTTTTATCAGTTAATGACGTTGACTCGTTCCGCACGGAGTCTAGAGAGATATAGGCGAGCTTTTTCTATATTTTGAACGCCTCAACAACTCGGCCATTTTAAAAGTATACGTCTACGTTATATACGCTCCAATCGTGAAGTATACAAGATGTGTAAAAGCTAGAGGACTTCTTCTCTCTTTAGAGGTCTTAAAATCGCTTTTGGTGCAATTGAAGCGTGAAACGAGAGTGACTGGAAGCTCGCTGCGGTCGCATCACAAAATGAGAAAGACGGAAATCTTAAAGCGAGACTTCTGTGGGGGAACAAACTTGGAAAAAAATAGTAGACGAAAAAATAAGTTGGTTTCATCGGACTCGCTAAATTCGACTTCACAACTTCATTTTCAATGCTCTTTCAATGGAGGAAATGTTTCAAAAATTATTTTAATAGCCACAACTAAAATTTCACGTTGACTGCACTTTTCGGAGAGAGTAATCAGACGAATACTTATACGTTATTCCACAATGACTCCGAATTCCCAGAATGTGTAATTTTAAGGTGCCACGTACGAAATTAAATCAGTACATTCTTTACATTATTCAATGTTCATAATTAATCGATTGATTTACTCTTATCGAGTGTGCATTCTGCGGGGAAAATAAATAATTGTTTCTTCTGCCTTCTTTGAATGTGATTAATCGAAAATTTATCAGTGAAACGTCCAGAATGGCTCGCGATGTTCTTTGTATATTGATTTGAAAAAGAGAGAAAAATAGAGCGTCGCGGATCAGCAACAACCACAGCAATGACTAAAATGCCAGAGCTCACACTTTCCTTACGTTGTTTTTTCTCCCTCGTGAAACGGAAATCCCCTGTGGGACTAAACTCTTCAATTCCCAGCGTATATACACTCAGACTTCAATGTCTTTATTTTTGTCCCTTTCCAGGTTGTCTAGCTCACTCTCTTTATTTTTTTCACGAATACGACGACATGGAAGCAGTGACAGAAAATGGAATGTAACGCGTTCCCTCGAGATCAGCTCGGAGTGGGAAAGAAGAGAATAACGAAATGAGAGAAAAGGAGATACGAATAGATGGAGACACGCTTGACAGAACGTTCGGTGAACCGCGACGAAAAAACAAATCGATCCTCGCGATAAAAATCGTCTTTTTCGATAGCAAAAGTAAAAAAGAAAGAAACGACAAGGTGTTTTTCCATTTAGCTCTGCTTCTATCTTGTTTCTTATAGGCTGAAAGGAGCCTCGGAGCAGTGTGTGGAAGGAAAAAAAGCGATTGGCACCATGACGTGTGAGAATCGCATTGTACTGGGAGCTTACATGGTGGTTGATTTCCGGACCCCAATGAGATCAGAACGGTGGTATCAATTTCGGGTTTTCCTTTTAAAATAAATCACAAAAATGTATAACCTCGTAAGAATAAGCATTACTGCATTCACAAACGACCATTGTTGTGTTTATTTTTGTTTTATCAACCATTTCGATGGTTCGTACTAATTGAAATAGGCGATCGATATTATTTAGCTTCTATTCTCATTAAATGATTTTTAATTGAATAAAACTTCAGGTCCCCTTGTGACAACAACGATAATTATAGTTTTTGAATGGTGAGATTTCGAGTAGTCAATTCATCTGGTTGTGGAGTAATTCCATCGAGCAGTGGAAACACGATTATATCGAACAGTCGAACATACATCACTATGCGTATGTTCACCAACAATTGCCCAACACTTGCCCGAAATGTCGGAATGTGATGTTCCACGGTACGTGTGGGCCTAGAACGACCGTCTCAGCTGTATCACATGTGCCCATATTGATACACATAGGTAACGATAGTACACGGGATCTATACAGTCATACCTCACACCGCCTACTAGGGTACACGCTCCTGTCCATAAATAATGGGGTGCTTGAACGGGTGTAACCTGCGCGTGTCATACGTTGAATGTATAATTCACGCGTGCATGTGAAGCACACGTAAAAGTATGTACAAGGTGTCCAGATCGCTGCCAAAGTATGGAAACTATTCAGGCGATGGAATTCCGCAAGGAAAGTTTTATTCTTCGATGCTCTTCACAGATGATGATATATTAATTAATTATTGATAATCAATCTAGTAGTAGAGGATATGCAGCGAAACTTGAGTTGGATCCAATACGCGGCAGCCCGATGGATTGATATCTGCTCAGAGGTGTCTCAGGAAAACCATGCAACAGCATCTTCCTCGTCAGCAGAGAATAATCTACTTCCCTTCTCGATCTTTTAGGCATGAACTTTGCGCCACATTGTACGGAATCGAATCAACATACACGAGCAGGAGGAGTACAAATGGTTGATGTGCGTTTATATCACTTTGGGCTTATCCAGCATTGAGATGACGTGAAAACGGGCTAACATTACGATGCAACGAAGAGGATGACTCATCGTCGCTCGGATTGGTATCGAAGCAGTGACAACAGTCCGATCTTATCCTTGAATATGAAAGATATGACTCCACAATTTCCAACCTCGGCAGCTCAAGATGGCGAGCTGTATACACCCGTTACTTTTTGAACATACAAGTCTACCTTTCTACGTTGGTCAGAGACTTTTGGTTTTTGGCAGTTTCAAAGAGTATTTCGATTATTCCCTTGATTCAGCTTAATCTATATATATATATATATATATATATGTAAAACTTTACTACAAAATTGTGTTTGTGCCCTTTTCACGCAAAGACCACTCAACCAATTTTGATGAATCTTTCACAGGAATGAAGATCATGAATCAGAATAGGTCTGTATTGCATACCGACAATTTATTTTTTATGAGAACCCGAACTAAAAAATCACATTTTTCGTCAGATTTTCCGCTTTCAAAGTTCACAAGCAACTAAAAAATGATAATAAATAAAAAATCGCTAATTACCAATTCAAAGATAATTTGAAAACGAAGATAATGAGCGGTAGCTGGAGTGCCAATTTGTAGAAAAAAAAAAGTTATATGGATTTTTGTAAAATCAAAGTTTGAAGATTCTGAACAAAAAATTGTAATAATTTATATTAAGCTAGCTGTACTCTTTAGCGTCAACTAGGTGTGCTGCGGGGCAAAGCCCACAGGCACGGCTAGTAGCAAAATGAAAAAGAGGCGTTGTACCTCTCGAGAAGCTAGAATCATTTTTGATGAGACCTGTACGTGGAAATAGCGTCACACGCAAACATTGCCACAGTGTAGGAAATTCAGTGATACTATTGGATTCAGGCATGTTGGTAATGTACATGAGAATTTGGGACGCAGGATGGTTTTGGTACATGTGTGACTCGAGTTGCTGTGTAACAACAAGCACTAGCGCAAAAGATAACTACAGCTAACTTGCTTTGACTCTGTAACTACGCTTTTCCTATGTGGCACGTGTTCACCCAACCAACCCCTTCCCCACCAACCTCCTTTCTCCTTCTCTTCGTGCCGCGAACGTAACGACGAGCTACAGTTCGAACTATACTACCACCGCTTGCCATATACTACCCTCATCTTCCTTCCGCTATACATACTTTTGTCTATTTTGCCAGCCCGAACTTTCAACCAATGTTTCCTCCAACTGTGCATCCCTTGAACCGTCCCAATACCAAGTACGCTTCCATTCTATGTTACGAATTCCTCCCGCCCTCCTAGAATCTGTATTCTCGCTTCCAAAGCATATTTAACTTCATTCTGTTTTCTAGTTGAATCGAACGATTATATAAAATGAGAAATCCTGCAATCGCTATGGAAAATAACTTTTCTCAGGACTGAGAGTTCCCATGGAATGAAGCGTCGCGTTCCTGTTGCAGTATCATTCGGTGCGTGGTTAGGAGCAATGATTTCTTTCTAAGCGAAAGGTTTCGTGATTATCGTGAGTATCATAATAATCTGCTGCGGGAACAGCAGAAATCGGTGACGAGAAGTTTAATTTATTTTTATCGATCGATAGCTTTCCCATCGGAAAAATAAAGCTCGAAACAACTCAGACAATTTTCATTCTTTCAGTGTTTTGCATTCTCAAGCCATCTTTTTGTTTCAACATTCGACGATACTCGTCACAATACCGCCACCGTGTGTAAAAACCGAAAACGGCTTTGGAACAGCCCAGAACTTGCTCTTCACGACCAATTCTATTTGATGGCGGTGTTCGAGAATGAAAGAAATGGAACGATTGCGCAGAAACAGTAAATAAACTCTTTATGACCCGGCCATGATTACAGGAGCGAGATTTAAAAGTAAAAAAAGGTACTGAAGCGATTTATTACGAAATGAGAAACTGAATAAGCAAAACTACAGCATCGAATGCCCAACGATTTCCAAGCAACTGCTTTTTTCTCCGGGGGATTTTTTCTCCTTATTGTTCGAGCTTCATTTAACTGACGTAGGAATGTATAATTTTCAACAATTTCAATATTACAAGAATTCACATGATCCCGTGATATAAGAAGAAAATCCTCCAGGGATCGTTGGGATGACGTTGCATTTATGTCGAACGATATGGAAAAGGGTATATGTGGAAAGGGCCACTGGCGCTTTCTCGGGCATAGTATGACAATGGTCGTGAAGGGCTGCTCTATCTCTATGCCTTGACTCTCTCGCCCTCTTTCTTTTCTCTGTGTGTCGTTTCTTGGTATATGCTACACTCTGTGCTCTTTCGCTACTATATTTCAAGACAGGTAAGTGGGCTCCGTCGCCTCGTAGTTTCCATTTATATGGCACTTCAATTCTGAAAGCTCTTCTGTTCTCTCATCACACCGTAGTCACTTTTCGACCAACTTTTTCGCTCATATCTTCTTTCTCTTCATCCTTACGTCGTCTGATGTCTATCTACCACTTTGGCTCTCGTTCGGCTACACAAGAGAAGAGCCTTTTTCCTACCTTATCCTCGTACTTATCGCGACCTTTTACTATATATAGCCGATATTTACAAAAGCTCAAAGTCCTTTAATTTCAGTAATTATATTAACCCTTCAATGTGACACTATATCAATCACGCAATTCCACCATAAATGGAGCGTGTTTAACCCAGAGTTTCCTCGGTCTTTTGACCCATTATGGGACTCGTGCCGTTCTGCTTTTTTTGCATTTTTTCGATTAATGAAATATTTTTTCGTCTATGAGACGTCGTAAATACAAGAACATAAAATAGAAATAATCGTTATTGGTGAATTGAGCAAATACCACAAACAAAATAGAAAGTCAAGAGGAAGTACAGACTTATACACAATATCTCACAAAATTTGCAAACATTTAAGCGGTTAGACGAGCTTTCAAAAAACTCAGATTTTCGTAAAATTCGAATAAACAAAAAATTTAAACCGTTCAACTGATATTTCCCAAATTCAATAGCAATCTTCCTGTTATGATACTTTATAATAAAAAAAATTAGTAATGAATCTTAAAATTTGCGGAAGTTAGAGCGGTGATAGACTTTTTTTGAAAATTTCAAAATGCCGTAAAATTCGTATTTTCATAGCACAGCCGACGAAATTCTCAGAGAATCAAGAGCTCGTATGGATTAACATCTGTGCAAATCGGGAACTCTGTAGCTCAAACCGTTCTCGAGTTATAAACGTTTGAATTTTACAGTGCCAGAACATACACACACACACACACACACATCCGGCCATTTTTTCTAAATATGATTTTTCGGGACATCTTAAGCACATTGACATTGAAAACTGGAAAAACAAAATTCCCACCGTCACACATGTAGCTTCCTCTATGAGGAAGCAAAAATAGTTGAATTTTGTACTTTTTTATGAAATAATTCTTTTCTTAAATTTTCAAAATTTTTCAATGGTGGTTTTTATTCGGAAAATCGATAAACTGTTGAATATGATCTTCCTAATTTCGAGTTCATAGAACTTCAAAAACAATGCGTGGCTCGAAAGGGTAAACAGAATATCATTGACGAGTTCTATGACCGTGTTTCTTAATTGATGTGTGAGACTCGAAGACGAATTGGTCATCATGTAGAAAAACAAAAAAAAATAGTTGCGTGTGGCCGTACGTTAGGTTTTATTTTACTTCGCAATATGAAGTTTTACGGCATTCTTGCAGGAATCCTGCATATTTTAACCGTTCATCATAAACTATAGGATGAGGGTACAACATTTTCCGTTCTCACGAGCCATCTCGGCGACCGTAGAATCTTGAAGTGACAGAGAGGGAGGAAGATTGAAACTGGCAGATAGATAGGTAGAGAAAAACGTTTCGGTGAAGAGAAAAATCTCGTCCAAACGCGCTCTCTTTTTACGGGGTTGGATTGTGATTTGCATTATTTCCTGGATATTCGATAAGACACGTTTCTCAAGCTCTGATTGGTGGCACAACCCTCATCCTCAATGGTGTGGAGCCTCGTTTCATCATGAGAGGAAGGTTCGCCACATCAAGTCTGATGATCGATCGAGTTTCAAACTGGGTACTATATTTAAGGTGATGGAATATATTTCAGATACTCGATGGGTCCAGAGATTTATAAAACATTGTATTAACATTTTTCTCCTGGCGAGAATTCGCTGAATTATTAAACTTTCGGTCATTGGAAACCCCGTCGGAAAAAATGAGATGAGAATTGAAAACAGACGTTCGGTATATTAAAGAGAAATTTTCATTCAAAGTTAAACGCTCGAAAGTGAGAAGACAATTGTTCAAAATTTTCAATTGATATTCTCTTGTTAAAAATACTTTCATTTCCGTTATCAATCATTATGAACAACTTGCAACATGTAATTTTCATATATTTGATAAATTAGTACATGGTGTGGATTCACAAAAGATTGAAAAGACTGCGATGACTGCGCAGGCGCAGGCGCATACTATTGCCATAATTGCATGAACAGCAGATTGCAGTTTTGCAATCCCTTATTGTTTCACAGTACATGCCACTCAATAGAAATATCTATTCGTAGATGTAAAAAGAAAGATGAGCCTGCCAGAGCTAGAGAGCACGACATTATAGAGGGAAATTCCTGCTTCTTCTTTCTCTCCCTTACATGCTCTCTCCCTCTCTCTCTTCGCTCCCCTGTTGCAATTCTTCTTTCTCTCTGTCTGTCGAGCTTCCGCAAGTTCTGCTCCGTTCTGCTAATATCCGAACGAATTGCAGCAGGAAATGTCATAATACGCTTCGCAGGATATATTTAATTAGGGTAAATTGTCATGGAACAAAAACCTCGAACAGCAAGAGGTCGGCGAGCAAGTTATTGGATGGGTAGTAACAAGATATGAAAAAAGACGTAAAAAAGTTACGCTGAGGATTCTAAAAAGCTGTTTAAAAAAAAAAAGTGTCTCCAGCACATTTTCATTCTTCTTCCTTGCTCCGTTGCTTTTTACAAATTTCTTTTTTCAGTCCCATTCTTTTTTTTTCTTACTCTCGAGGGCTGACAATAAGGTCGAGGCACGTTCGCGCTCTGCTTCCATGCTACCTGCTTCGCGAGTTTTCGCTTTTTTCTTTGTTTTTCTCCACCTTTACCGGTTCGACCGAATAGCGACAAGACAGACGAGGACATCGAATGCCTGCCTCGAATAAATGAAACATCCCTGGGCTTCGACTTTCCTTGGCTTCTCACCCACCTCCTTTGCCTTCCAAGTCTCGTGACATTCTCCTTTCCTTCTTGTTTCTCGCATCTAAGAATTGTCGAAGAAAGTTGCTTCATTTAACCTTCTGGATTAGGGATCAAAGTTCAACCTTTTAACTGGTCCTTCTCTTTTTGACGTTGCATCAATCAGTTCTACAAAAGCATCTTCGTCACAGCAATGACAAATCTCTAATTCCAAAAATTTGCAATGCAGTTGTAGCTGACGACAGATTGGTCATCGGAGCGATCTGAACGTGAACGCAGAAAAAAAAACACTCACCGAAGCATCGCTTTCTCGTTTAACGTACGCGAATCGCGATAGGCGTGAATGAAATATTGCTGTTCACATAAATAGACGATATGGATATATATCATGCATAAATTTTGTTGAACGGTGATAAATGTGACAACGAGGGTGAATGATGAGGGTTGACAAACGACAATGACCCGGCGTAAAATCTGGAGTGTGCGAACAATGAAAAAATGTGCTTTATTTTTTTATTCACGCGGTGTTCACAAAAACCTGACGAACCCGGGGAAGATTACACAATTCGTGAAACAGAAGATTTCTACTATTTTACTCTCATGATCGTATCATCTAGAGACTCGGTAGAGTCTCGGGAGAAGTACATATGACAGCGTCGTCTGCTAGCATGTGACTCGGCCGAGCATATTATCTCTGAATAAAGCAAATTGGGTGATGAGGATAAGCATTTTCTTTAATTACGGAGACCAGGAGTAATGTCATAATCTGAAAATTGAGCTGGAGACTAATTACAAGTAATGGAGTAATTGATGAGATTTTTCAACACTCAGTGAAAACTTGTAGCGTGACTTGATACGGGGAAACGTGAGAGGCTGGCACAAACCGCTAACGTTCGAGCTCATAAGCTGCGGCTGAAAGAGTTCCCGGACTCTTCTCTTAACTGTACGCTTTTGTTGGCCAGTACGCAGCACTGGATGTCCCTAATTTCCCCAAGGCCCTGGGCCGGCTATCGAGACACTCAATATGTACCTTTGTTGTGCTTGAAACACATGCATGAGTGAGTGGCAAGTCGAACGGCATCACACACTCAACAATGCAAAATCAATTGAATCGTCGTCTAGTCCCGGATCGTGCATCAAGACCTGCCAACTACCAGAGACAAGCGGCAGCACGATTCTGGACCACGTTGACTCTACACCGAGAGTCTACGATAGCAGTTGCGAATGGTTTGGTGTAGCATCTGAGTTCCGAAGCCCATTGCTCAAATCGAGTGGCTTCCAACGCCAGGACCGTGTCCATGCAAGAGTTGGCCAAACTGTTCTCTCTCCCTCTCATACACTTCTCCATATTATAATAGTATTATGTATATGCTAAGGATTATGCATATGGATGGCATACTATGCTATATTAGCTATTATCTGGGCCCTGGGGAACGCCCTTTATCCGTGTATACTAGGGTGGACAGCGAGTAACTCTGTCATAGAGAAATTGTTGATCTGTGGCTGCATGAGCCATTTAGATTCAGCGTCTCTACATGGTTTGGTAGCATCCTTTATGTCCAAACGTCAACAAGCGGGGCTTATGCCGTTCCGACTCCAAGAAACTCCAAGAAACTACGAACTTCTCAAAAGGCGCGACCAAAATTTTAAATGTTAGATCTCTCTGGATTGGCTGAACGGATTCTCTTCAACCAAGGACCATTCGAAATATAAAAAATCTTAGAAAATTCAAATCTAATATGAGATTTTTCCCTCAATCCGTTTCTTCGTGAGGACGATTTGAAGTTTCTGTGACGTCACAAAACGCCTATTTGACTGTATATAAGAGTGCGGTAGGGCTCGTGCTACGCTTTTTTTTAAATACTTAGCCGCTGAGGCCGCTGCCGCGCCTCTTGATAATTGTCGTTTGCTCGTTCAAGGCGAATGAACCAAGAGGTCATTGTACCGTTCGATCAAAATGATCTGGAAGTTGAGATAAGCTCACACGTCAAAGAGATGCGGATCGTTTTATTGCTCTGTCTGAGAGCCCTGTAAGACGAGTTGCTCCGGAAGGTTGTCTCCACAATGAAACTGTTTCGCGCCGGGCTAAGACAGGTACAAGATTAAGCTCCGGCATTTGCCACCGACTAATTCTGTTACGATGGGGTTGTACAGAGTGGGCTCATGCGAGAGCTCTACTGCTGGGTCAAAGCAGACAACAAGACAGCCAGGTCTCTGAGACACTTAAGCCGGAGTAGAGAGAAATAGTTTAACAGCGAACGGGCACGTGTGGTGTATATATGGATGGAGCAGAGACCTGGCTCAGGTCGTCGACGTCGTCATTGAGACGACGTCGAACTCCCATGTACGACACACGGTCCGTTCAACCAACACATGGTGTACAGGTTATTCCAATAGCTCATGGAACTCCATTGACCATTGGAGTTTTGGAATTCTGACTAAAAGAGTCTCGATCGGTGCCCTTTTCTGCAACCCAGGGTCGAAAGTACGACGGAGTCTATCCGTTTCGTAGAAGATCGTAGAAACCGCGTCCTTTGTTCCACCACGTGAGGAACTATTAGGAAAACTGTTTCTACGAATTACAGATGTGACTTCGAATCTCGGCAAACACGGAAATGAAGTTCCATTAAAAGAAACTCGATCTATGAGCTAACCGTGTATACTCCAATGAACAATGTTTTCTTCTCCATATTCTGTACCTCGGAATGAAATTTTTTAAAACTCATCCTATTTCGGTCGCTGTCCATATTGATCCCCTTAACAAGCATCAGATCGATCATCCTTCTCCCTGAGTCAACATCTTATCAACATGACGAAACTCTCAAGTGACTTTTTCTATTAGAATAAGTTTAGAAACATTGGTTGTGGCGAAGACGGGATAGGTGTTGGTTTACCATCCCATGACACAAGACCGATGGTTACGTATACTAGTATTTCTGCTGCTATCATTCGGTTTGTCTACATAAATGGGTCCAGAAGATGATGGACGAACGGGATAGCGAATACTTGGAGAGTTGTGCAACGGTAATGGTAAAGCGCGAAATGGTATTGTCTCTGGTGAAAGGAAGGTGAGTTTTCTGAGTGGCTATGCACACGTGTGTGTGTGTCGAAGTTGGTGTGGTCATTATGTTCCATGGTGTTTCTGTAGGGTGCGCGTACTCGCGGTGAGTGGCTTGTGGCTCTGGGACGCTTGCGTCGCCTCCACAAACCCCCGTTGCTCCAAGCAACCGATGGGGATGAATCTCGCGACGCCCGGCGTCTGCTTTCGCGTTGCGGGTGGGGCTGTTGGTCTCAGTGCGCCCGTTGACGCCGTACTGACCACGTACAACAAAAAGAAAAACCTTTCCCTTATTTCGAATTCTTTCGTATGACGTCTAGCCGGTTGTGTGACACTTGGTCAGAACACGACGGACCCTTCAACCGTGACTAGATCGGCCCATATGTTAAAAAATTACAAAACAAAACATCAACACCTTTCCGCGTTGATCTCCGTTCACTAACCAACAGAATCAACGTTTACCACGCGACTTTTCAACCCCCAATGTGATTCTTGCCGGCATCGGTTTTTCGACAGCTTAAACATCAACAAAGAAGATTCATCGAGTTGACTAGAGAACGTTCGCATCTAAATGTCCAGCAAATTTTCTGAAAAACCGGTGAAATGTGCGAGTGCGGATTTGAATAGTTTCCCATAAAACTGCGACAAATAAAAAATTACGTCAAATAATCATACGGACTTTAAGAAAGCAGTGTTATAGTACAAAATGGATTTTTAAACGATTTTCAAACAGTTCCAGTAGATCAGAGTTAGAGTAAATCATTGCTTTTCTTAGTTTTATCGCAGAATTGGAAAATATCGTTGAGTGATAGTTCTGCTTAAAGAAAAGCAAAAACAATCGCAGAATACCGAAGAAATTCAAGTGATTTCACGGCGCCATAGCGGTGCCTCCAGTTGTTTTTTGTACCGTGGCCTCTCACCGAACAGCATCGCTGCGCGCATTGTGCCGACAAACCAAAAAGCAGTAAAAAAGGGGGACTGCATGCCCGTTCATTAAATCGGAAAATTAATTACAATTCACTCTGCGAGAAAAATTAATTCGACCGCACTTCGACGTTGGAAAAAAAAAAAACTTGATTAATCAAACTGCAGCGTTTAATCAACTAATGCTATTGAAGTGCAGCGAGTGTTTTGAGATCCTGAAGCAAAAAAAAATATAATTACGTTTTCTAGCGTCTTTTTTTTCATAGTGCAACGGGTTCGCGAAGCTGTAATTAAAGCATTGAGAGTATCGCCGTTAAACATGAATTTCATTTAGACCGTAAGTACACTAAACTATTTGCTGGATTTTAATCGAGAATACTTGATGCTGGGTTTGCGATTGAATAAAAAAGTTTAGGAAATGACTTTTGGTTGATTGGAAAGACAAATTTTAAGGCTGTCACGGAATGTCTCAGCAGCACGTTATTAAAATTAAAACTTTTACATTACGAAATTGAGTTACCTCGTCTGCCAGTAAATGATGGATAAGCTTCCTTCCATCCCATTTAATTTACGGTTTTTCTCATCTCAACTCTCTTTCCTATCAATCCGTGTTTCCACTTTCTCGTTACTTATGAACTTATCAATTTTTCAAACTTCTTTGTATCCACTTTTTCAGCTTGTTTCACAACTTTCTCCAACTCCGAAAGTGCCAACTTAAGGCGGAACTTCAACGTACCACATGTTAACTCTTGAAGAACTTTTCAGTTCATAGTGAATGAATTCTTTTAGAAAAGAGAATTTTCATTTTTCGTTTGTCCATCGAAATTGCTTTGATTAATATTCTTTAAGAATGACCCTTGTTTAATGTTTCACTTCATTAGCTATGATTTTAATTATATTCCTGGTGATGTTTCGCTTCTGGTCGATAATTTAGATTCTGAACGATATCCCCAATCGAACAATTCCATACAAGTTTGCCCGCACGATCCTGATCACTGATCGAGTGATATTTCGTCAACTTTATCGAATCGAAACGATCTTATGAAAACACTTTATCAACTGTGCCATAAATAATGTCGAAAGTTGTTGCTTTATCAGTTGCGCGAACTCTAGCTTAATTTTTGAGATAAATTGTCAGTGTCAATTTAGATGGCGCAATCGTGGTTGATGAAAAAAATGTCAGTTGGTAATATTGAAAGAAAAAAACGTAGGACCAGAGAAGGATGAAAGAGTTGCGAAAGTTTTTTTTTTTCTTTCCACTAAATTGACTGTATATCCTTAACTTTCCACGTCGTCCCGACGTCTAGACGTCCCGAGAGAGGCTAGACTCGAGTTTAAGGAGTCTCGGGGCACGGTTGTCTCTCTCCCTGTATCCAGGCAAGTAATTTATGCGGGCGTTCTCCACAAGTTCTTTTTGCTACTCCGTTTTTTCTCACCTTTTTGCGTATAGTAAGAAAATTTTCAAGACACGTCGGAAAGTAAGGGAGAAAGAGAAAAAAGAGAGGGAGAGAGGAACGCTGACGAAGTAACAGGCTACGCGAAGTCTGCGAGTAAAACACTCGGCGGGTGTGGCTTTTCCTGGTGTCACAGGACACAAGGCATGCCACACGGAACAGGAGAGTGTGTTTCTCTCCTGAATCTTCGAACTGAAAAAGAAATAGTTAGAACAAAAAAAAAATGGAGAAGCAAACGTGTTCACGTGCCTCGCAGAAAAGTTTCTTCGTGACCTGCTGCTGTTGGCTCGAGTTCCGAAGGACCACGGAGGCGGTATGCAACGCTTCACTCCATATACATATACCACGCAGTCCTAGAGGCACAAAAGAGGCACCCAACCTCCCCTACACCTCGGAAAAGAAGTACGAGATCGCGAGCTACTTATTTTCTCCCTTTCGTTGCGGTTATAAGCATTTTCTATTCTCACTGAAACTCTTTCGTTACATTTCTTCTGCTATTTCATCGTCCGGATTGTTGCAGTTCAACATCTGCTTGTTTCATTCCCACGCCTACATTCTTCGAATCATTGTTACGACTCTACTATTTGCAGTAACAAAAAAGAAACAGATATTGTGCTCTGTTTCGTAGAGGTTATGTATTGCAATAATATTCCGTCCAATTTTTGTAGTAAATTTCGATGAATCACAACAATTGGATTGACTGCAGAAATTAGAAAACGCTATTCACTGTTTTTTCTTTCTTTTTCGTTGATTCGATTAACTTCCATTCGATAAACAAAACAAAAAACATGAGGCGGGTATCGGCGAAATAATTAGCTCCGGCTGAGGCAAATAGACGAAGATTAATGGTGCAGCCAATCTTTAATCGATTGCGTATCCTGTACAGAGAGTAATTTGAAATATATTGGGATGTAGAAGGATTGATCCGATTCGAGTGGGCTTACTCGCGATAACTGGACGTATCATACGATTTATAGAATATCCCGAGGAATATCCAGTGAATCCCCATTTACGTGAAGCCAAAGAAACAGAGAGAGATAGACAGCATTTTCCTCGAACTGATTCGTTCATCGATTTCGACGTAGTTATAAAAATACAGTAACCATAATGTTGAAATTATTATCTTGGTATAGGTAAATGAACCAACGTCGTTATCGGATTTCAGTAAGTGTGTTTTATGTGGACGTTTGATTAAAAAATGCAAAATAATGAGTTCGGAAGTATGTATCGCGTTTCATCGGGCACGAGTTAATGGAAGTTCCATGATATGAATCAGCCCTTGTTCTGCGTCCCAGTAATTAATTGTAGAAAATATTTTTTAAAAAAATTCATTCAATCAAAATTTCTCGAAAGCTCACATACATTTCGAGAAACAATTAAATAGATTCGTAAGTGTGAAACGGAGCAGTTTAGATTAATCATTCCGTGTTTAAATTCTGGGAATGAAATTCTTTTTTGCTTCTAAAGAATTTCCTTGTGTTTCACACATTTTAATTTCAACATTCGTCAATGTGCTTTTATTCGCGACATCTTTACCAAGCTCGATGTGTGAGATTCATCTTGTAAAGTGCTCCACTTTTGATTGTACGCCAGAAACAATCGGCTCATTGAAAGGCTGAATGCATTGAAGTCAGCAAGAATGAAAGGGAGAGAGAGAGAGAGAGATCATGAGAGTGGGAAAGGGAGGGAGCGAAAGAAATTGCGAAAGTTTGATCAGAAGTATGTCGAAGTTTGAGTGAAAGACAGAAATGTGATTAAACTGCTTCAACGCGTTAATACGCGAGTAGAAAAGATAACTGTTCATCACTGGAGGTTCGAGGCGCGTTGAAAAATGGGATTAGAACATGAATTAGATAATTTGAAAAATGTAGCGTGTGCTTTACCGAACAGGGCGTAAAATCTGACGCAGAAACTGAAATTTGATTAGGAATTTATACGGGATAGGAAAAGTTGGTAGGATATAGGTTGGTTTCGCTCAATGGGTGATGTGGATCCAGATGTACGCAGTGTGGGTTGTATGGAAGGTAAAGATGAGGTTCGTCGAAACGCAACGTGGCTCACGTTCTCTGCTTCGGTAAATATTGACCGTGGTTCTCTCGTCGAGAGAGAGAGGATTGAATTAACAATTCCATTAAGGTCTTTCGCTTTTGTGAAAATTCGCCTCGTGCAACTTTGTGTCTCCAGGCCCGTGTGGAGAGAACAAGAGATACGGATAAAGAGAGATGGCGAAGGCGAAGGTCGGAACTCGAGGCAGCGGCATATAGTCGTTCTGGTTACTCGGCTTTGTACATACGGCTATTATTCGGTATCGGTACGGTTGCTGTGGTATTCAACTACCCAGATCTTTCTCTGTATACGGCACTTTCACCTTTTAGCTACTAAAAACCCTGGAAAATTTCATTAGACTAAATCGATTATCGTTTATCGACGTGCTCGACCAATTGCTAAAAAGGAATATCCAGGTCCAGAATGTATCCGCATTATAACGGACAAGTGACCTAGAGCCCTAATAAATCGAATTAAATTAAACCTGACGATTCTTAACCGTAGAACGGTAACCTGAGGTTAAAAACGATCCCAGGTAACTTTGAATCCCGTGCCCTTTCTCCCTTTCGTTCTCTCGTTATCTATCGTTTTAAAGCATTTCTGACTAATTTTTTGTTACTTTAAGCAAAATTGCCTCAGGCTCACGTGATCCTGCATTAAAAAAACGAAAAAAAACGAGCCGAAGTTGAACCCTTTTCGTTAAATTTTACAGGAAATATGAATTTTTCAAAATTGGGGTCATTTGTGACCCTAGCAGGTTAGCGGAATAGGAAAAAAAATAAGGTTACCGAATTAGGGTTAATTGGTGATTGCCAATCATCGTACTATGGTCAGAAAATACTGTTTGACATCAACGGGATGTTGGGAACATGCTTCAATTTGGTATTCCGTTGTTTCATGTAGTTTCGGGAGTATTCTCTAAAAGCAGGTTAGAAAAAAAAGTACGAGTGAATACCAGTGAACAAACAAGCTTACAGGCGGTTGAAACTACCCTCGTAAACGCATCGTCAATTCGATAAAACCGTCCAGACACGTTTGTGTACGAGGAAAGCTCGTTGTTTGTTTTGGAAACCGAAGCTACTCTACGTTTGGGTTAAGGGTCCAAGAAGCGGCGATTCCCTTACATATGTGTATCACGGCGCTTGACACGTGCGTAAACACCATGACACACGCGCAATCGTGAAATAACTCTAGTCTCCGTTACTATGGGAGAATGTTTGGCACTAAGCCCGCGTCTATGTTTGTACGTACCGATGTGCAGATGTAACCGGTTCATATACAATGTTTGTGCAAATGGACAGAGCATCCTAAAAATCGTGTCCAAACTGTTAGGCAATAATAAATCGCGGAATCCTAAGGAGGTTCGTATAATCAGTTTTCCTTTCGATATTCCGCTCACGAAAAAGATTGAGTGAATTACTATAATCGGGTATGCGGCTATGAAGCAGGGGGAGGCTATACTTCCCACGTTGCAAAACTCTTATACGCACAGAATTCTTTACCAACGATTGTTCAGTCCAAACAACGACCATCAGAATGATAAATAGATAAGAATTTTCGTCCCTCCTTCTTTTTTGTAACGTCACTGAATTTTGGCATTTCTTCTTGACGAGTATTTGTAGAGGGCAAACTTTATCACTGCCTCGTGTTGACTGTTATTCTCCACGACTAGAAATAATAATACAAGCAGTGCCTTTCCTTGGCCTGAACGTTCATATGTACGTGTATTCACACACATGCACGTGTACATTTCCATCTGCACCTCTCATTCGCCAAACAGAGTGACAAAGCAGCAATAGAGAATTGCGGTCGCCGCGCCTCGGATTCACTTATACATCGGAAATTTCAATGCGCAAAACCACACGGCTCATTGCGTACACCACACGTGAAATTCACTTATAGCGTTCGCCCTATTTCGGTCTACAGGTGACGGATTTTACACGCGTTCAAATGACAATTGATTTCTACCTTCGTGACGCAGATATCGCGTTTATCGATCATTCGTTAATTTTTTTTTTTTTCTAGGTATTTTCTCTTCGTTTACGGTTAGTCCGTTGAGCCAAATATTTTTTCCAACGTGCAACAGATTTCAAATTTCGTAATCGGTAAACAAAAAATTACAGAGAACGTAGAAATACTGGTTGAATATTTCAAAAACAATGGAAAAAAGATTGATCGGGCGACGTCAATTCTTGTATGCGGGTTAATTAATAAAATTGTAATTTCCGCGTGCAGAAAGTCGTTGTAACAATTTCCTAATTATTGACACAATCTATTAATCAATCATATTTTCTTAAATAATCCAGAACGTATGTTCGTGGATTACATTTTCGTAAGATTAAATTTGTTTGGGGGTTCGCTTAAAATTAACCGAAGGGACATTTTCAACGTAGTTTTCCAGCGTGAATACCATTGATGCGTTTCGACTGACGTTGACGTATATAGAGATGGTTTTGTGTACTGCAACGTCTACTGAGTTTTACATTTGTAAGCTCGTAGATATTACTGTAATAAATTGTCGAATTATGGCAGAGTGCACAGCTTTGCATAACCCATCGTTGAATAGCCATACACGAAATGGTTAGCAGACTACGTATGAGAACTAATGTGTACTACAGAACACGTGTGCTTGATCGCACCTGAAAATGGTACATCGTACGTTTTCATTTTTTATCGACCAAAAATGCTCCGTTTAAAAATAGTTCATTTCGAGTCATCATATGCATGCCAGCAATAACAAATTATTATATGTATGTAACAATAATTAGGATCAACTGCTTCCTTGTCACTGAAGTATTTGATTTCATTTTATTTGATTTCATCAAAACGTCAATGTTGGTAAAGTAAAATATTGACTTTGGCTGAGACTCCGCCGAATCTCGAGATAAAAAGAAAAATCTCTAAAACTCTAAAAAAGAAAAACTTTCCGAAATCGGGAGATTCCGGAAAGTTGCACTTTCCGTGCAGGTGTGGTGAAAAATGCTTATTGTAGCGAGTCTCGGGCCAGCGGACGACGTTGTCAAATGTCCCGAGACTCTACTGAGTCTCCAGATATGCTGTATCTATTCGATACTCCAAGACACAATTAAAAGCCCAAGCATCAATCAGTAACTTTCGAATGCAAGCTTTTTTAAAATCTTAAAAATGTAATAATGTATTTGATAAATTAATGGGACCCAAACCTGCGACCAGGAAAGCCTGAGTGGGTTCGTTCAGTAAAAAAATAATTTATGATTTGTAGGAGTAAAATGATGCAACATTTTATCAGATTCATGAGAACGCTTTGACTGAAAAAAAAACAGTACATGAATAATGCAGACGTAGATATTTGCGTAGACTCGAATACAAGCGCAAAGCTCGGAAATGCATATTGCGTTGGTCTGACAAATCAAAATGGTTTATCATTTCGTTTGCTTTTTAAGCACATCCGTTATGCACCCTCTCAAGTTTATGTATCCCCATCTGGGAATTGGTGAGGCGATTCGTGGTTCACATGCAGCTTTGAGTTTAGGGTTGTTTTCTTATCCTGTTGGAATAGTCGCGGGATAAAGGTACGTTTGGTAGAGAGCTTTGTTTGGGATAAACTTGATGGAAATTAGACGAAAACGGAATTATTTGAGATCTCGCAATTATTTACAGTTTGTTCGTATGTGCAAAATAATAAATAATTTCATGGATTTACTCTGAAAATCCAGGATACTATATGGTGCGATAAAAAATGTATTTGACTGCTGTCGAGCTCAGTATATATGATAAAACATTAATAATTGTTGAACGTTGTTCGACGGCAGAGAAATTAAATGGAAGATGGAGTGAAGAGAAAGCACGCGGTGTGGAGTAGAAACCCGTGAAATTTGATAGCCAATTTAACGAGGAATATTATTTTATAAGCGCGTCGTTTGGCCCGAAGCCTGTGAAGGTCCTTGGAGAGTTTGAGGAGGAGTTTAAAGGGTTTCGGAAGGGGATGTTGAGCCGTACGCGTGTCTGATGTCAAGATTGTAGAAGCTTGCAAAAAGTTTGTCATCGACGAGAACACCGAATGCGTTGTAAAGGGCGTATGATCATACCATCGATATATTAGCACACCCTCGAACTAGCACATATAGAAACACCACACCGGATGGTGCCTTTCTCTCCTCCTCTTTCTCCATAGCCCCTTTTGGTTTTGACAGGAAATTAAAAGTTTCGCGCACGAACGTAGCGTTCTCCTCGATCTATAACCATATACACGGATGTGTATTCAACATTCCCCATCAGCCTGAATCGTGAAATTGCTAGTGGAATAGAGAGAGTCTATTTAGATACGTCACCTCGCGATAGTAATCGTGAGAGGATATCGAAGGAAAATGCTCCAGACGATAGTCAAGAGTTTACGGAAGAGAATGCCAGACAAACTTTCCCTCAGTGCAATCCACTTTCCTCGTTGAGAGCCTTTTCGCGCTGAAAAAGAATTAAGTTTATCTCGGTCTATGTATGCGACTAGTCGAGCTACTTTGCGAGCTAAAACTTTTGTGCGAATATCGATCTTAATGGCATTCATCTATGTCATATGTATGAAAAGTTCCATGCCGAATCCCATGAAGATCGATTAGCAGAAGATTTCGCCAATTTTTCGTTTGTCCCTTCGATATTATTCGATGTTTGCCGGTACATCGTTTAACGGTCACCCAACAAGTTATTGCATCTCGCTGGCCGCTGTTAAATGTCCCGATAGCCTGAACCACACGCTGATTGTTGACCCATCAATGTCGATGGTGTCACGTTGTGCTCATTGTTTCTAAGGGAAACGTCGCGAATTGTTACGTTTACTAAATACGATTTTGGAGAATTGAGAGAAAAGGAAATCTCGAAAGAGCTCTATTCGACGGACTGGTTTGTTTGCTAGATCGCTTTTTTCAAAGTTGTTGAGAGATTGTGTTTATATGGGATCTATATAAGTTAAATCGTAGGTTGCAACGAAACCGTTGTATTTCTCTCGATAAATGGCTCGTTCGTGCGTCCGAGAGTAACGGCGAACTTTCCACCACGATTTTCGTTTGCTCGTTCCTTTTTCCCTCTGAACGAAAATATATAATCCACTGATGAATCCACGACGGTCCTCTGTTGTTGTTGCTGCCTTTGTGTGTATGTTTCGTGGGTTTGTTTCGTTAGGTCGAAGAACAAAGAAATATCCAACATGATCGAAAGTTGCGAGCTCCGGCGAATAAACAATCAGTTCTCGCTGCTCGCACCCCCTCGAATCTATCGATAGAGTAAACTCGTGATATTTATATGCTGCTTAATGGTACGATCGTGCGGCCACGAGAATCGACTAAACTTTTCGAACCACATGCTCTCTTCCATGCTCTTTTATTTCGTCGCACGATAAAAAATAATAATAAAAATACGAATATAAATAATAGCCACCAAGGAGGGTCCTGGAGCATCAGGAAAAAAAGGAACTTGATCGATTATTCGATACAGTTATAGAGAATGAAATTTTTTAAATTTATTCTCATGCCTTAAATGGTATTTCAGTCTTTGGAACTTTGATGAGACCCAGACGATCGTTAAGGGCTGAAGATGACAAGTATTCAACATAAGACCGAAAAAATGCTTCACCACTTTTCCCCTGATGTAGGGGTGGATGACTCAGAGGCGAGAGGATCTCGTTGGCTTAGATTTATTCCAACCGCAAGATGTACTATGTTGTAGAATCGTCAATAATGTCAAAAAAGAGCAGTCGCCCGATGTCATTGAAAGGGATGAAGAAGGAAAGAAGCTTTTTCTTTATGAAGCTTGCCCTCGAGGCGTCTTAAGGAGGTTCAGGAAGGGTGTGACAGAAAGCAGAGGAGAATACGAGGCTGGAGGGGATCCCGGAGCCAAGAGTGGAGCAATAAAAAAAAGAGTGAGAAGAAAAAGAAAAGTGGAGGGAAAAAAAAGAGGCGGGAGGAACGAAGAAGAAGTTGAGTCGAAAGTGGTAGAATGAACCAGAGAGAAACGTAGTTCTCTTTACCGTATAGTCTCTTTCGCATACGTATCTCGGTATTATCTCACTTTATCGTTCGTATGCGAGAAGCTTTCCGTATTGCACACTCGCCCTTCTCGCCCGCTGACGATTCTTCTTTTACATTTTCTTTATTTTTCTTTTCTCTTTCGCACTAACCCTCGATAACCCTCGAGTGAAATTTCACCGCTAAAAAATCTCGAGGCGCCAGGATATTGTCAAAACGGTGCAGCTTATAACGCGACTAACCATTCGCGATGTTATTGTTAAAATGTTCAACATCATGCGATCTTGATAACATCAATTTTCTTATTAAAACTGCTATTCGTTTCCTCTTTGAATTGAAAATATTAACCACTCCTGACCAATTAATTACAAATTATTTCTTCGTGAGTATGATTTATAATTAATATATTCAATTCCCTCGAACGTGGGTCGACTTTTCTTTGCCTTAGGGTCATCCGGTTCATGTACAGTGAATGTTCTCCCTTTTGCTTCCTCATGGCAGAAACTATGTGACGGTGAAATTTTTTTTTTTCCAGTTTTCAATGTCAATATGATTCAAATTTCGCAAAACATCGAAAAATCATATCTAGAAAAAACGTCCGGATGTATGTGTGTGTGTATAATCTGGCACTGTAAAATTTAAACGTTTATAGCTGGAGAACGGTTTGAGCTACAGGGCTCCCGTTTTGCACAGATGTTAATCTGTACGAACTCTTCATTCTCTGATAATTTCGTCGGGATTGCTATGAAAATACGAATTTTACTGCATTTTGAAATTTTCATAAAAAGGGTGTCACCGCTCTATCTTCCGCAAATTTTAGAATTTATTAGGAATTCTTTTTTTTATAAATAGAGTATCATAATAGGAGGCTTGGTATTGAATTTGGAAAATATCGATTGAATGGTTTAAATTTTATAATTTTTCCAATTTTACAAAAATCTGAGTTTTTCGAAAAATCGTCTAACCGCTTTAATTTTTTCAAATTTTGTAAGATATTGTGTATAAGTCTGTACTCCCTCTTCAATTTCTATCATCAGTTTTTCTCGATGATGGAGCATCCCTGGAGAAAGATTCATAAGCACCAAGTACGTTTAAAGTTCTCACTTTTTTTTCTCGCGTTTCATTCCAACTCTTTTCTCTCAATTCATATTCCGACTTTATCTAAGAAATTCAATTAGAACGAAGATCAGCCAACGTGGACGAGTTGCTTCGAACGATCTTGCCAGACCAATCGCGCCTATTCGCTCCTCGCCTGGCCAATCCTTTTTCCCTATCTCCTCCTCGCACCAGTTTTGTACAATCCCCATCATTAACGCAGCCCTTCATAAACTTGCTGAATTCTTATTCTTATTGTATGGAAAAAAAACCTGAGATTCTACACCGCCGACGATAATAATTCGAGTCTGGTTAACGAGCCCAACTAAACTGGTTTATATTGCGCACTTGATGAGAGCAATAAAAATGGATGAACTGCTGTGCAGATTTACGTTCGATGTCTCTCGAGGAACAAAAAAAAACTTCCTCACTCGACGTATAGACATTTTTTTCTCTCGATTTCAATCCATAATAATATAAAAATAAAATTACTCGAATATCCAAAATAGCACCTTGGCAGAGGATTCAAAGTTCTATTTGAAACGAACCTCAGCAGGACGACGATAATAATTATAAATCTCTCAACGCACGATTCTCCACAATTTACGTGCACCTATGATTGCTTTTTTTTTCTTTTTTTTTTTTAAGTAGTAAGATCTATCTCGGTCAGACGATACAACGTAACTTTTTATTACGGAGCCCAGGATCCTGTATACATGGATGGAAGAAAAGGCGTTTTTACTGGCGGTGAGAAAAAAAAGTAAATAAAAAAGTGGGCCTGAGAGTCTGATATGTGGTCGCTGCATGCCAGGGTAAAAAGAAAAACTCGCAGTTCGTCTCGAGGGTGTGCTAAGGCCAAAGTGGACACACTTTATTCGAAATATCCCGCATTATTCTCACTCATACTAGCTCTGGTATAAAAACGTGGCATGTATTCAGTTTTTTCCTGCGATATACTGTCCGTTTTATTGCAGCGTGTATTTTTTTTTTTGCGGAGAATTCAAATTTGAGTTTGAGTAATCAAACTCATACTCGTTCCTTCGATCGCTTAGCTTTCAAGCTTATTTTTCGTAAAGTACGTGAGTAATTCGCTAAAAACTAAACGAATATATTCCGGGATCGGACCATTTTTCGCGTGGCATCGATTGGCAGAATTTAAATGCAAACTAGTTGATTACCATATTTTATTCCCTCTCGTTAAAATGTAATACTATGAAGGTACGTTCGAAAATGTGCTGAAAGATTTCCTATCCAGTGGGTTTCGTATACTCGTTCATATCCGTGCATTACTCGCCTGTCCTTCTATCATGCAAAATACTGTTGAATTCGAAGCATGATATGGTAGACTGATGGACGCACGATACATGTTTCATATCGGATGAAACAAACGTACAATATTCTATGCATATTTATATCCAGCCAGTCAGCCACACATACGGATCGGTTTCACGTGATTTTTTTTTCTATTTGAAAACACTGACCTCGAACAATTTCTACTTTGTGTCTGTTTTCTATAATTAAAAAAAAAAATAACCGATTGGCAGTTTTGAGTATTTTTTTTTGCATTGACAACTCATGGAATTTTCGAATTGTCTCTTTGCGTCTTTCAACTCTGACTGCAATGACTCTGGAAACAATTTCTCTGCAGAAAGGAATGGATTTAAAAAAAAACATTGTTTCGTAGGCGAGGGCATGCAGAATAAACAAAAGCATCCGTATCAAACTGCACGCTTGCGTTTACAAATTTATACATATATATTTATATATGTGTATTTACATACGCCTGATGCTGATTGGTGGGTGTTCGTAAAGCTTCGACTAAAAGGGGATGGAAGGGTTCAGCTACATGCACTTTTCACATGGACCATGGGAAAGCAACACAGCATCCCTGATGCCGGGAGCGTAAAAGGGTTGAGAGTACATGCATGCATAATACACAGAGATATTCGAATGTACAGCCGTATTTTTCCTTCGTGTACATGTACATCAACTGCTTCTAAAAATGCAAACAAAATGGCAGAAAATCCAGGAACATATGTTACTCGAACTGAGCGAGCCCTTTTGGGCGAAAAATAAATAAAGATGGTCGCAGTTTCTCTTGAGGGCAAGTGCAGCAAAAGCTGAATGCTCAGAACGGTGGAAGATCGAGAACAGTCGTTCGCCTGCCTCTCTGATGAAAAACAAAACAACGAGCAGCTTTTTTTCTGTCGAAATAACGAGCATAAACGAATAAAGCGACCAAGACAGATGACGAATAAATTCCAAGTTTTTTGCTATTTTCTCTGTGAAATTTGGGCAAAATATCGATGCCTCGAAAAATTGGTCTCAACGTATGAAAAGCGTTGAATTATGTGGGGATCGATCTGTTCACTGAGCGATGACAGCATCAAGTTCTCTGTCCAATTTTTGATACGTTGAATTTTCGGTTAGTGGAGGTTTTGGGTATGACTGACACGTATCGAGTTTCGGATTGTGATGAGACAACGTTATTAATCATTGGCTCCATAAAATTAAATCCTCGCGAGAGTTACCGCAATGAAGGATTTACACGAATCTCAATAACGATCGTATAGCTCGTGTGTTTACGGAACCAATCAGAATTGATGTAAAAACTCTTGCTCCATTCAACAATAAATGATCACTCGGAAAATGAGTGTTTTTCAATTGCTACGTACAGAATTAGCGTTCACTGATTTATGAGATCGAAAAAAACAAGTCGGAGAAAACGTTTCAATCTCCAAAGTGTCTAAAAAATTAATTTTCCCGTTAAATCGAGGAGAAAATGAAATTGTTTCGTTTTTTTTTAAGGGTAAAACAAACATAATGGGCAGTGCTCATAGCCAGATGCTAAGACCACTGGATCGTTATTTCCGTTTTGTTTAACCGAGCGCTCATTGAAATATACTTACCGTGTTATCGAATGAATCGCCAACTTTATTTTCACGCGTCGTACGTATACATATATTTTTTTTATTTGTTATGTACTCGCGCTCTTTGAGAGCCCTTTGTTATAAAAACTTCAGCACTGAAATTTTTGTTTCCCGGACCACTCAGCTCCCTCGCGTTTGTCCGAGAACAAAGTTTCTGCTTTTTGTTTTGCATACTCGAATTTATGTTGGCATCGCTATCCTCGACGTGGGAACGGCGCGAATAAATCGAGTTCCCGATATATAGGAAGGAGCGTTGGAGACAGCTCTTATTATTTTTAGTTTTGTTTTTTTTTTTCACATTTCTACACTTGGTGTTTCTCTATATCCGCACGTCGCCACCCTCGTCACCCTCTTCAAACCCGCGGGTCGTGGTGCTCGTGGAAGGCGAACGCGAACAGACAACGTGGTGCGGAGCACCATTTCTGTGTACAAAGCAACGAAGAAATATATGTGTGCGGGAATGTAGAGTGAAAAGAAAAAAAACACACACACACACGGAAAGGAGATCGAGAACTGGGATATAGTTTATTTTTTTTGCCCCTCGATGCGTGAAAAAGGGGTTGAGATTGACGAGAAGGAGAAACGAGACTCGGTGTCATTTTTCTTTTTTATCGCACGCACAGTAAGATTGTTGTCGAATTTTTTGCAATTTTTTAAATATTTTTCGTGCTCCTAATACTTTCCAAGCCGGAAAATACCACACGACACAAAAAAAAACGTTTTTATGTACTTGCTAACGGATGTACGTGTTTTTTTCCGTTTTCTACCTCTTCTGATTGGCTCCATTATATGAATCAGTAGATAGGAATCTTCAAGGGTAGATATTCTTGAAAAGAAAACTAGAGCATCCCATCTATTGCGGCATTGAATAGTCATTCGGGCCAGAAGATTGAATGGGAAGAGCTTTAACGAGGCCGTGAAAGCTCAACGGGATCTCGTTAGTCGCGCGACACTACGCGGTCGCATAGAAAGGAAAAGAGCAAAAGAGGAACCCTTAACTTTTATATAGTCTACGGTATAGTGGTCATTACAGGTTTAAAACCAAAATGAAGAAAAAAATTTTCAACTTAAATCTGTTGTAATTTGTTTTTAAAAAACTGAACTGGTACGTTAGCCCGAATAATTCGTTTATGTTAGCGATTAACAATTATTCATAACGTAAGGATTATTCTTATTTTTCGGAAACGTTCAGTTCTTATCCGTAGTGCTTGGGACCAAATTCATTAATTGAAATGAAAAATATTTCGTTACTACATAAATAAACATTGTTTCACCCTGGCGAATAAAGTTATGAGGTCAACCCTCCATGGTCAAACGTTCTTGAAATAACGCACTGCGGTCACACGGGGTCGGAATGACGCCAGCCATGTTTAAACGCTTGCCGCGTTGCCAGTATTGTTTCGAACGACAGATAAAAATTCATGATATTAGTTTGAACCTTTCCGAATAAGAATATCGAGAGAAAATTTTTTTATCCAATTTTCAACATGGCAAAAAAAATCAGCAAAAAAACAATGTGTGAAAAAAAAAATTCTGCTACCCAAAGCACCGTTGAAAAGGAGGCCAACAGTCTCGAGCGCCAATAATAACTTGTAGTATTTCTAGTTCAAAGTTGCGCTTGGGGTCATTTTGACCCCTGGTGACCACGGATCGTTAATAATACGATGGTTCAGAATCCAAGGGTGTAAATTAAAGTCTCCGCTCCTCAGAGGAGTAAAGCAAAGTATACACAAAAGCGGATATGCTGATGATCCTGAAACTTGTTCCTGTAGAAAATCGTCGAATCGGCAAGATTCAACGCAAAAGTCTTTCGTCGCGGGATCCTCTTCTCGCGTTTCATTTCAGCCAAATCTATCCGGGGCACTAAAACTCGCAAAATGGTAGAGAACTTGGGGTGGGAAGGAAGTTTCCAAAGTTGGGTATCTCGCCGCAGTGTACTGTGGATTTCTATATCCAATGCCTATAGTTTTCGTGAACTAGAAATGGGAACTCGTATTCGTAGATAGGCATGCAAGACAGAAATGGAGAGAAAAAGGGAGAAAGCTGAGGGTGAGTTTTGAGTTTCACGAATCCTAGAGGTTGTCAGCAGGGAGAACTGTGAAACCGTACTTGTTTTGCGCCATCCTCCCAGTCCTTGACTACATGAGAGTAAACCAAAGTTGTCCCAAACCATAGAAATCCCTTTGGCAAGAAACGAACTAAAACTGGGATTTAAATAATCGTATATGCGATATAGGTTTTAGGGCTCTGCATCGAAGCACACATTCCCACATGAATAAACTCTTTTTCAATAAAATCTCCAATTTGTTTGTCAAAAGTTTCTCCAGGCCACCGGAGTCGCCCAGTTACTTTGTAACCCGCATTATCATAATTTAATAAAAGGTCCGGTAATCGAATATTCGTATTTAATCGATTAGCAAGTTCTACGAAGCAAAATAACAAAAAAGTACGAAATATAATTACAATATGACAGTGCAGCTAATGTAATTCAAGTTTTTTATTCCATACGGCCAAAAAAAAGCCAACGAAAACAATTAAGGGGTGCGAAAAAAAAGCGTAATGGATATAAAGACGTATATAACGTGTTCTTTTCGCTTGCGGTTATCCTGCCTAATTAGAGTCGTAGCAAGGTGCATGGTTTTTTGTTGCTTCATTCTCTCGTGACTTGAGCCGAGAAAAAACAAGTTTCCGGTTGCCCTTGCCTTGTGGGCGGGAGGATTTTCCGTCACACACACACACACACACACACGGTAAAAAGACAAACTAAAGAAAGTCCCTCGTGCAAAAAGAAGAACGACCGTTGGTTCGGGTGGAAGTGGGCTGGAGAATACGGACTTACGATGAAGTTACAAAATCCTATCAAGAAGTTGGACGTATTCTTTGTTCTCTCCGTCTACCTATATACTCGATTCTCCTTTTATTGGTGAAAGGGCGTCTTGATAGAACATATGTAACGGCATAGACATAATATTAACACGTACCCTTCTGGAAAAATACTTATGAGCACTAATCACAAGGACACTAGCGATACTTAAATCTCGCGCACCAAGTGAATTAGTATCATGCGTATTTCTCGATGGCGCTAAAGTGTACAGCTAGCTTCACATGAAAAGTTAACATTTTTTTTCAAAATCTTCAAACTTCCATTTTACGAAAATCTCTATAACTTTTTTTTTACAAACATGCACTCCAGCTACCGCTCATTACCTTCATTTTCGAATTATCTTTGAATTAGTAATTAGCGGTTTTTTATTTATTATAGTTTTTCAGTTGCTTGTTGACTTTAAAAGTCAAAAATGTGACGAAAAATGTGATTTTTTGGTTGGGGTTCCCAAAAAAAAAAAAAATTAAGAACCTATTCTGATTCATGAGCTTCGTTTCTGTGAAAAATTCATCGAAATTGGTTCAGTGGTTTTTGCGTGAAAAGAGCATAAACACAATTTTGTAGTAGGGTTTTCATTGAATCATCAATGTCACTAGTGATTTTGATGGTAATTTCATTAGTGATTTCGTTACATTCTCAGTCACTTTGAAGTCGTTTTCAAAGTATGTAATGACGAATGGATTATTGGGTGATGGAATGATCCGAAAATTTCGAGCATGGACATGAACATATATTGCAATTTTTTTCAGTTTTCTGTAATTGTTTTTGCTACCAATTGAGAAAGATAAATTATGACTAATTACCAGCAATCAAACAATGAGGAACCTCACTTTTCGCCCTCTGAAGTACGAACCTCACTTTTCGCCATCATATGCCACCATGTCCATCATAAGTCCATGGCTTCCACTACCCATGTTAGTTGAACTTTTTTCGGATGAAAAACACTACGATAATCTCAATGAGAAAAAAAACACATTTTCCTCAACTTTGCTACTCAACTTTTCTACCTGAATTTATTTCCGCATGAAGGCAAGGAGGATATATAATTAATGAGGAAAAGAGAAAACGAGATTTTGTACACCGGCCGGTATTTTGGAGGCTCAGACTTCATTATTCTGCGATACAACTCGGTAGTAGAAATATATTGGGAAATTTGTAGAAGTGAAAAGATACTAATCGTGTGTTAAAAACACTTGTGACACGTCATTGTCCTGAGACACACGTCTTTCGGAATTTTTCAGAAGAAATGTTCGAAGTTTATCACTGAAAAATAAGCTCGCTGCAAAAATGACAAGTTCGAAAGGAACAAGTTGGATCTACCAATTGTAAATGTTGGAAAGAGCTTTCACTCGAGAGGGTACAACGCACTTAATTTTTTCTCTCTCTCTCTTATGTTCCCCCTTGCACGAACAAAAGGCATGATCTGAAGTTTTTATTATATGACATATCTATATATACTCGCCGCGACATAGAATGAGAAGAAAACCAGCACGCCGCAAAACCGTTGGTGAAAAGACTCGATGGAGCTTTCTCCGTGCGAGGTCGTCTCAAGGACGATCGAACGAAGCTTAGCCTAATCCTCCGAGCGACCCCTACTAAGCCAGGGCCATACATGTATACCAGAAAGCAAACGAGTAACCCAAGAATTCAGGATTTTAGCAGGAGCCCAAGGATGAAGCTTTTTTCCTCCAAGAGAATCGGAAAAAGCTCCACGAAAACGCAAAGAAACGATGAATTTTCAATTCACGCTGCTACATCTTCAAAGATTAACTGTTGTCCTTGACGCGCCTAAACTTTAATTCAACTTTTGCTTAAAGATCGACCGATCGCTTCCGAATGAATGAAAATCACTCAAAAAATGTAGGCTGTCGACCCTGGAATGAAGGTTCTTGCTCAGTCGACGAAAACTTTAACTAATAATCGTTCGAAATAGCGAAAAAACACTTGCCATTTTTTGTCTTATATATTGTAAACCAAATATCTGTGAAAATGGTCTACCACGAATTAGCAATGATCACAGCCCACAAAACTACATTTCACGACGTCGGAACCACGAGAGTTAACACTCTACACTCGTACGTCTGTATTCCGATACATGATAGACGCTTTGATCAATCGGTTTAATGAAGCCGACATGGATTGCCCTGTTTCGAGATGAATCGCTATCAGGATTGATCAGCAAGCGTCGACTTTCACGCGCAGTAATAGCTTTTAGTGGCGATCTTCCTTCCCTCTTTTCCTCCCCGCTCTCAGTCCTTCTGCTTTCGAAATAGTAATCACCGGTCCTATATGACTGAGATGGATTATGCTTCGCCTCCCATAAGGGCTGGGGAATCCTATACAGATACGTAAATTTGTATAGCAGAGCACCACATTGTGATAATGATGCGACACACACAATGCTACACTTTCTCTCTCTCTCTTTCTCTCTCTCTCGCTCTAGAACCAAACGTGATATGCATCTCTACATATATGGTAAAATCAGTAGTTTGGTCGGACAAAATCCGTTGCGGCAAACGGCGAGGAAATTGAACGGTTATGTACCGAACGATCGAACGAGAATTTCGTCCTTCGTTCACGTTTCGGCGTACCCCACATTTCTGTTGCTTCACGCAAAATCATTCACCACTGTCTATACCACGTTGGTTTTGTGAAATTTTCTCTTGCCACTTGATCATAAAATCAAGAAGTTTATATGTGATATTAACAAATTTTCGAAATATTCCAAAGGACTTCCGAAGACTTTACCCTAGAACGGTGACCTGGAGTCAAAAACGACCCCAGGCGACTTTAAATCCCGCGCCCTTTCTCCCTTTCCGTTTTTTATCGTTATACCCCATTTTTGACTAATATTTTGACTTCAAGCAGAATTGCCCCAGGTCCACGTGATTCTGCATTAAAAAACGAACGAAATGAGATCAAGTTGAACATTTTTCGTAAAATTTTACCGGAGATATGAATTTTTCAAAATTGGGGTCATTTATAACCCCGGGATACCGGAATAGGTAAAAAAAAATAAGGTTAAAATAAGGGTTAAAATTACACTAGAAATTAACTGACTGTCTGAAACAATGCAAGTATTGGACTGCGTATCACCTCATGGACAAGGTAGGAAAAATCGTCGTCAGTCTGCTTCACATAGGATGGCCAAATAATTGGGTTTCCACGGAGTGTTAGAATCAGTTGGAAGAGGGAAACATAGTTTCGGGTTCCGGATCGGTTTTGTATGCATGGAGAGATCCTTGGGCAACTGGCACGTGGCTATTGAATGGTTTCCAAGCTTGCTGCTACCTGTATAGCAGAGAACAAGGTTGTTGAATGGCTGTAATCGTTCTCCGATCAGTGGCGTTTCTGGCCTTTTCCTACTCCGCAGGGACACATCACGATCCCCTGGCTCTCCCGGCCCAAAATATATATATATATATATATGAGTACACATGCATGTGTATATTTATGTATACACGGTTCTTGAGCTTTATCTAAGACCTTTTCCCCATCCTCGTCCTTGCTCCGGAAGAGGCTTGTCAATATTCTCCCAAGGAAATTGACCGGAAACAAGATATTTCATTTTACTGATTTTTTTATTGCTTTCATGATTCCATGTGTACGGCTTTCTTTTTTCTCATATTGTGGGGACCAAGTTTCTCTAATTTTTTTTTTTTTGACGTTTCGACCGTCGCGATCAAATATGATGCTGTTAACAAATTAATAACGATTTCTCATATTCCTGAGTCACGTGTATTTCCTACGAGGGTACGGGACACCATATTTATTTTTCTATGGTTATCCAAACATGTGCAACTTTAGTTTACAACAACTATTTCTATAAGTGATCGTTTTCTGGCTTGTGTTATTTGCGAAAACTTTGGTGAAAACTTTTGATACCAATTCGATCAACCACTTTTCTCAACGATCAATTTTGATGTCTTAGCGTGGCAGAAGAATGCAATAATTTGCCTTTCCAACATCTATACCGTTTCCATTATTGAAATTCTTTGACAAAAGAAAAATTACGAAACAGTGCAGTTATCGCTACGCTAATTGAATTTTTTTTTGGTGCAAGGGAAAAAAGCAATTTACGTTGGAGGTTTTGCTGATTATACGGGAAATGAATTTTACGGGAACAGATGTTGCTACTTATTTTCTCGTCTCGTGGAGAATCTCACAATCTCAAAGTTCTGCTTCTCTTGTCAGGTTTGCGTCTCGGTGTTGTTTATATGTACGAAGTAATCGAGAGGTCTTGCCTCGACGATGCCGCGAGGGGGGCCCGACATTGGACGGCAAACGAAGCAATGAAAAACCAGTTTTCAGAGCCTCGGGCAACACAGAATGCTGCAAATGACCCAAGCAAACGAGATACAACCTCCAGGTGTGACCATGATCGCCAATCTCTCGTCTATTTTTTCATATGCTCTGCTGTACCATGCACCGGGACCCCGTAACCATTATCCTGTCATTGCTCTAATACTGTTATTGCAACTCCGACCGAAATGAAACTACGGAAAACTAATCGTCGTGTTTGTGTACATTGCAATCTTCGATTTATGCGCGTGATTAAAATAAATTTCGATTCAAACCAACCTCAAATCGGTGCTTGAAAGTAGAGGTGTTTGCCATCAGATTAATTGAAATGTCCTTGATAAATGCGACGTTCTAAGTTTGTGACAAAAAATTGATCTCTTAGGAACGACTAGTACAATATTTCAAGAAGCTAAACATTCTGGAATTCGAGTTTCACCTAAAGGTCTCGAAATGAGGCAACTTGAAAAACTTGAAAAGTGGTTTTGGGGAAAAAAATGTCGAAAATACGACACCAAAAAAAAAAAATCTATCGCAGGTCTAAATATCATACGCTTAAATTTTACAAATGAACAGACAAACAAAATTTCACAAAAAAACAAAAAATAGAAACAACAAAAAACAAACAAATAAAATAATATAAAATTCTTCTGGTTTATGATATTTTTTTCACGATGCGATTACTGGGCCTAATTAGGGGGTCAATGACCTGTTGGTATATTATTTATTGTACTACTTATCCGTACAATTGGATCGTAGAGGAGAATAATCATTAGTGCAAACCTTCCAAGCCAAACACATCGAGTTCCCATCGGATATCGCGTGTACGTGTGTGACGTTCGACATCGTTAAGGCCTCGATCGTTCTCTCGTTATCTCCAGCCAAGTAATCCCAGTAGCTGATGCAATGCTCCCGCCGTTGTTATGTATTTCTATACATCTATATAGGTGCGAGGAATCGCTTGTACGGTTTCACAGCGTGCGATCTCGCAATGTTCATCGGTAAACGACAGCAGGAGCAGCACAGCTGGATGCTGCGAGAGATCATAAGAAAAAGCATCTCCTCGACACGTACTTTCAGGATACAGCCTTTCCCAAAAGTCGTTTCAGGAAAACAGTGTTTTCGACATAAATGTACGAAAAGTTATTACATTCAATGTTGAATGTTAACCCTGGAACGGTAACCTTATTTTTTTTCTCCTATTCGGTAAGATTTAACGAAAAGAGTTCAACTTTGGCTCATTCTTTTCGTTTTTTAATGCAGGATCACGTAAGCCTGGATCAATTTTGCTTGAATCCAAAAAATTGGTCAAAAATGGGAACGAACGAAGGGAGAAAAGGCGCGGGATTTAAAATAGTCTGGGGTCGTGCTTGAGCCCAGGTTACCGTCATAGAGTTAAAATTTATAGAAATAAAAGGATTATTTCTATGCCCTTCGGATTCTGACGAACGGATGGATTATTAAGTTCTCGGGGGCTCGCGTGATATAGAAAAACTGTAATCTCGCATCAAAAGTTTCGAAATGTTTGATATTCGCAATGTTTGAAGCTCAGGAAAATGAATAGCATGAATCCATCAGCAGCGAATCGAAATAGAAAAAAAATTCATGCGAACATCCTGCCAACATTCACGTCTGTATCTTGTTTTTCAAGGTACATGCGTATTTATATATATATGTATATAATACATATATAGATATAGATACATGTTACATGGTCTTTCTCTTTTGCTGCTGTGCGGCTCTCGAGAGTCCGCAAATTGCCGGATGCAATTCCTCGCCTCGAGCCGCAATTTTCGTTACGTTTAATCCTGCAAGCATTGCGGCACACGGTAACGAGAGAATCACGATATAAGCTAGTGAGCTCTTGCGAGAGATTTCGTTGGATAGAGCCTGAAGATTGAAGAGAAAGGGAGGGCGAGAGAAGGAGAGAGAAAGAGATAATCAGAGCGGGAGAGAAACAGAAATAGGATGAGTAAGAGAATCGAGAGCTCACGCGGATGTGGTATCCTCATCGACTTGACTCTAGTTCATTGATAAATCGTTCTTGAATTCGCATTCCATTAAAGTTAAAAAGATTTATGCGGTCATGACACTATAAACGTTGATATATGAATGTAAGATCCGCCCAAAATGGTTCATCTCCCTTGAGTCGATATTCGCAAAATATACAATTTTCATTCACGTTGAAGGAAAAGGATTACAGAAACGGAAGGTATTTTGGGTTATAGGTCAGTATTTGGTTGGGTTTGTGAATATATTATTCTAGTTTCCATAGAATGACGCTAAGCCTTATTTTTTTTTACCCATTCCGGTAATCCAATTTTGAAAAATTCATATCTCCGGTAAAATTTAACGAAAAGCGTTCATCTTGGGCTCATTCTTTTCGTTTTTTAATGCAGGATCACGTGAGCCTGGAGCAATTTTGCTTCAAGTCAAAAAATTAGTCAAAACTGTGGTAAAACGATAAAAAATGGGAGAACGAAGGGAGAAAGGGCGCGGGATTTAAAGTCGTCTAGGGTCGTTTTTGACCCCAGGTTACCGTTCTGGGGTTAAAACCCAGAATAAGAATGGATTGTTACAAAGTGTCGTAAAATGTACGTAAAATTTGAGTCACTTCCAATGCTTATTTGAATCCAAAGCCATTCACACGTATTACTACTTGAAATTTGCTATCCCCAAAGACACACGTACAAGTTTTCGTTCAACTAACAGTATTGTGATCTGGCTGCGGCGAGTCTAATGACGTTCATTATTATTGCAACGAGAGACATTGGAGCTCGCTTTATGTAGCATATTGCATACTTCGAGGGGTGCGTTTATATATCTATTCACGGAAACTCGTTGCATATTTTGCCGAAAGTGTCCTTTGGGTAACCGATAATAACGAGACCACCATGCAGTGCAAACTTCCGACATCAATACATTCATAACACAAGATAACAATTGTTATCACCGCACGAACCATAATTTTGTTATTCAATCTAAATAAATGGTAATGTGTTTTTTCTCACTTATTATGAACCTCGGATTAGAGAATTGATGTATATTGTACGATAGTTGAGGTTCACAGCATGGAAAGAGAGAACGAGGGTGTAGGAACGTCGTGCCATGTACGGACGAAAGGTGAAACTGTGGAGCCGGTAGTTAGAATCATGGTCCAGAGTTCTCTCTCTCTTTCTCTTTCTCTCCCGCACACACACACACTTTCTTTTTCTCTATCTCAGGCTTTTGGAGGACAAACACGTAGTTACGTGGAGAACATGGCGTGAGTAAGCGGAGAACAGGATCCTCTTCTCCGTTGCATATGCTGGTCGGGTTTATACTCGACTAGTGAGCGAGAACTAAGAAGGGATCGTTAAAACTTTAATTGGCTTCTAGTAAATTAGTAATCGTTAGGCTCTAATGATCCAGTTGGGACTAAAAATTACGAGAATAACTCTATCGAATAATATCATCTGTGCGTTAGCGAAGAGTGTACACTCAAAAGTCTACATTTTTTGCTGATTTCTTTTGTCGCCTGTAAATTGCTTTTTAGAAGGAAACTTTTTTGGAACGTCTAGTTCGATATTGAAACAGGATCGAGACCAGGAGACGAGGATTGTCTTGCGTCATTCAATAATAATGCAGAATATTTCTTGTCGAACTCCGCAGTCAAACCAAAAACCAAAACTAACAATATGATTTGACTCCAACTTTTGAGCTAACAAAAACATTAATCTGTCGGAAAAGAAAGCAGGATCGGGGGGAATACATAAAATACATGATTTTTACAGTAAACGTCAAAGAAATAATTTATAGCTCCGGGACATACAATTCCGCGGAAAACCAAACTATCGCGTGACTCACATCTGGAGTTTTCCTGCCAATAACCAACTTTTTTCATTATCTATCAATTTTCAACATTACTTTGATGTACAGTAATTCGTACGTCCATCGTACGAGTTTATGAAAAAAGCCACATCGACTACTATAGAGAATCTCGGCTCCCAGGATTGGATTTGAAAAAACATTTATCAGTATTAATACATTTTTTTTCTCTAAATAAAATAGAAAAAATACCTCCGGTCGAGGATTTTTAAAGCTGCTGTGTGTTGTTTGAAACAAAACATCATATTTCCAGCTCTATTCACTTTTTTATTCTTCATGATCCCGAACGACCACGTAACGAGAATAACGGAGATGGCAATAATTTCAACTTTTCATCTGCGATTTTGAATACACGATATCGAGTCGTAGTCGTAGTTTTGAAAGGGCAAAGAACGGAAATCCCAGTGAATATATACTGGACGTTATTTTTCTCTTTTGGTGGAGTAGATTTTTTGCATTCTCTTTGCTTCTGACTGCGGGGTTCCTGCGGTAGCTTACTCGACCTTCACGTTTTGTTACGTGTGTATGAAACTGGACTGTAGATTAAAAAAATGGTTTTTTTTTTTTTTCATAACCCTACGGTGTATGAGCTCGCTGTGCAGATCCGGGCGATTTTTGTGCCTCGTCTTTATCGCAGGATTACGCGAAATGCAGATGGCACTATGGCGACGAGGAACACCCGCGGCGATTGCGAGCTCGGCAACGTGGATTTTCAACATTATTTATCACCTCTCCGCCCCACGGATAGGATAAAGTCTATTTTCTCGTGAGATTGTATTAGAATTCGTATAAGCGAGAGGCACGTCTGTGTACCTCTTGTGTATGATATATTTCCTTTGGCCCGCAATGGGATATGTGTCTCTTCCGTACGAACAGTCACACGTGGCTTTCTATATCCACCGCACATTCTCTATCGTTGTGCTTTTCGCTCCTATAGCATGCCTAGTCTTATCCAACCTCGCAGGTCGACGCGGGTGAAATATATCATTGCGTCCTTATCATCCTTCCCACGCGAAAAATAATCATATTGGTGCATTCAAAGCAATCCTCGCGGCTCGAGGATTTTCATTTCTTCCTGAATCGTCAGCAGCTTTGTTGAATATTTAACAAAAAAATTCTATTATTCATCCAGGAATCAGTAATTTTGGTTTATCGCATACGATTCCTTGAACCAGTTCCATTCGAAATTTTTCCTCCCATTGATTCGAACGAAAAATCGTTGGTCGAGGAATACAAAACTTTTCAGAATAAATCACGGTTCCAAAAAATTATGAAGTTTATGAAAAATGCTAACGTTGACGCTAAAGGGTTTTTTTTTTTTTCAAAATCTTCGTATATCTTCGTCTTCGAATTATCTTTGAATTGGTAATTAGCGATTTTTTTATTTATTATCATTTTTTAGTTCCTTGTGAACTTTGAAAGTGGAGAATATGACGAAAAATGTGACTTTTTAATTTGAGTTCCCAAAAAAAAATAAAAAATTCTCGGAATGCAATACAGCCTTACACCTATATTCTGATTCATTAGCGTCATTCCTGTGAAAGATTCATCAAGATTGGTTTAATGGATTTTGCGTGAAAAGTGCACAAACACGTTCTTGTAGTAGTTTTAATTGTATATGATACGATTCGTCACACGATTTTTGTATCTATAAAAATGAGTCTGGTTATTTTCATTCATTTTGAAAAACCCACGCAAGATTCGAGGCTTTCAAAGTTCAGTGGAAGGTCAAAAAAAAGAATTCATTCTATTGTTCCCCATATATGAAAGAACGAAGGGTATACCGGGGTCCGTGTGGCATTACCAGAGGGATTTTTGGGCGATGCAAAGACTCACATTTACACAAGCAGGCGAGGATTGAATCAGAAACGCGTTTGTCGCGTTCTCGGCTCTATGAATATTTTCTTTATCTCGTGGGCGTCGGTGAAAATGGTTGGCGACCGTCGCCATTCGCGGAGGGGAGAACAATTTTCATGCGGAGGCAACAGTCTCGATGGGAAAAGCTCTCGGCCAATCACCGCATTGACGGAAAATTCTATCACGCCAAGAGTCTTCGCAATCGTGTGTATAGAGTCCCACCGATCCTAGCGCAGCATCCACACGTATGCATATCATTCTCATGGATAAAACTCGAAGGTTTTCCCCTGACGCGATCGTAATATACTGTACACATACCTCGCCTGATTTATCGTTCGAGCTCTGGTACAACTCGTTCGTTTTTACATATATCGACCCTCCGGATGTCAAAAGGGCGTATCTCGGCGCTCTAAATCCCTGAACTTAAATCCCTCCTCACATTAAAGGGATCGATATAAATTTTGCCTCCCCTCTTCATATATATCTCCCGTTTTCGTTGGTTGCTCCTCCCGCACTCTTTCATTCCCGTTCTCCCAAATTTGTTCGTTTTTGTTGATTCAATTTATTGCATCAAAGTGACGGGGTTCATCGTGGCTCCAGTTTATCAATAAATATATATCATTCATTATTTCCATATATTCAAATCTAGTTTTGGTGAACTTGGACAAATTTGAAAAATCTGAAAAAATGCAGGAAAGTAGTTTTGGATCTATAAGAAAGAGAGCCTGCACTGGGTGATGGATAAAAATTCTTTTTATTATTGTTATTTAATGGTAATCGATACGAAAAACGAGATATTCACGGGATTCGCCGAATAGGGGCTGGACGCCCCAGACCCATGTGTCCCTACTGAGGTTTAAGGGGATCGTACTCACATATAGTTGAAAAAATATTTGCGCTGGGTGCCGACGATAATTCTGGGAAAGTTGGGACATAAACGGCGAATTTACTGAAACGCAATCGAATGGACGGAGTTACAGGTCAACATTTAGCAACGAAATCGGCTATAGAACGGAAAGAGTGATTATTTTACTGGCACCTTCGTGATTGAGATTTTTATCGACAATTTACGATTCGCCCCCTTTTTTTTTAGATAAAACTGGACCTGGGTCGGCTCACTGGTCAGCTTACCCTACGCGTACAACCAACGACCGATCTCTCAACGTTCCGAACTTGGAATTCATTCATTTACGCTTGAAATAATAATTTTATTTTACGCCATCGCTTCGGTCTCAATCGATGACGAATGTTTTGATCGCTGCACACGACATTTAAATTCGTCGAGATAAATTGTTGGCAAGCAAGAGAGGGAAAAAAAGAATTCAAAAATATTGGCAACTCGATGGAATTTTAATAATTCATTTTCAGTCACTCCCAAATTGGCCATTCCATTTGATCGATCAAAGTTGCAGTAATTTTTTTTTTCAAACTAAATCCAATTTGAGTACAGGTCAACAAAGATGGCGACGATGGTTCCATATTTCTGCTTTTGAACTTGCTGGAATATGTTACAGCTAGCTTAATATGAATGGTTAAATTTTTTTTTCAAAATCTTCAATTTCTGATATTACGAAAATCGCTATAACTTTTTCTTTTTACAAACTGGCACTCCAGCTAACGCTCATTATCTTCCATTTCGAATTGTCTTTGAATTGGTAATTAGCAATTTTTCATTATTATTATCATTTTTCAGTTGCTTGTGATCTTTAAAAGTGAAAAATATGACGAAAAATAAGATTTTTCGATTCAGGTTCCCAAAAAGAAAATTATCGGAATGCAATATATACAGTCTGAAACCTTTTTTGATTCATGAGCTTTATTTCTGTGAAAGATTCATCGAAATTGGTTCAGTGGTTTTAGGGTGAAAAGGGCACAAACACAATTTTGTAGTAGAGCTTTATATACATAGAGATTGACTTCGCAAAAAAATTTATTGCATAATATTCAATCGAAATCAATCGAAAGTCGATTGCAATATTAATTTGTGAAATAAGGACTAACTGTACTTTTTCGACAATGACACTTCAATATGTCATATGGATAATTTATTTATTTACCTCGGGTAATTTCTGTTGATGAATTTTGACAGGGAATGATTGGTTGGCTTTCGTCATTGGTTCGTACTCATTCCAAACTGAATTTCAGTAAAACGTAAATCGTGTGGAATTTCGTGCAAAGCCAATCCAAGTTTAATGAGAATTCGACAAAGCAATAAACCGTTGTTATTTATTCATCTCTCGTAATAAGCGTTAAGAGTTTAGTCGACCGAATAGACTTTTTTGTTTTCAATCGACAGACACTGCGTAAGGACGATAGGGACATTTTACGAATAGTGAATCTAGATTCACTTTATCGTGCACCCCTTTTTTTGTCTTTTTCATTGAACCACATGCGCAGGAAATAGTTATATACGTTCGTTTATTGCGAAGAAGATACGAACATCTCGTGTTCACATTCGTAGGTTGTTTCGTGCTTTATATCGCGTCAGTTAAACCAGAAGGGCGTATCTCTAAAGCGTATAAAAATAACTGGCACGTCCTTTACTACTTTTTCGCGAAACATAAATTTTCCGCCAACGACAGGAGAACGTAGTTTTAGAGCCTTCAAAATTGAACAAAAAAAAATATCGTATTCCGAAAACTTTCCAATTTCTACATGGCGAAACATTGTTGTATGAGTTGAGTAAAAAAAAACTTGTCTCAGTTTTACGACGAGTGCAACCGGGCCGTATAATTTTGTCACACTCGTTGCTCGCACCTCACAAGTTCACAATGTTTTGGAAAAAACTATGAAAATAAACATAAAAATGAATAAATTTACGCTGAAAAAATATTAGTCCAAACAGGACAGATCCAACCCCATTTTTTCGTTCGAGCTTCCTCAACAGAAGCTTTGCTTGCGGTTTGGTTGTTGAAATTTTCTTTCAATCATGATGTTCTTAATTTATCATTATATTTTTGTCCCGCTGCTTCCTTATTCCCGGTGGAATTTCGTTGAGTAATAATACGAAAACTATAACTTCCAGTCTGTTGCATATGCTCGTTTTAACCTACGGCAGGGGCAATCATAAAACTGTTACCCACGCAAGTACAATCCTTCGGGATGTTTTTCAGCCACACTAGCAATGAACGGTGAATCCCCAGAGAAAGGAACTACGTCGTGGTTATAAAATTTCACAAAAACACGATACGGAAGATAATAAACGAGCATGGATTTTTGATGATAATTATATCCGAATGACGCATACGATAACGAAGAGAATGCTCATTAAAAACACAAAGCGTATTATCAAATAAATTCGATTCAAAAATGAAATAATAATTTTAATGCAAAAATTACGGTGTTTTGTTTTTTCATTGCTCATCGGGATTTTTAATCTCGTCTCCCCCAATTTTGACCCCAATTTTGAAAAATTCATATCTCCGGTAAAATTTAACGAGAGGGGTTCATTCTTTTCGTTTTTTAATGCAGAATCACGTGCGCCTGGACAATTTCATTTGCCGTAAAAAAATTATTCAAAAATTCGGTAAAACGATAAAAAATGGTAGAACGAAGGGAGAAAGGGCGCGGGATTTAAAGCCGCATGGGATCATTTTTGACCCCAGGTTACCGTTCTAGGGTTAAACAATGACATTTGGTGGGAATTCAAGGTTTTTAGCGAACGTGACAAAAATCCTACAAAGTGAAAATCCGATGATTAAAGTTCGAACATACGTTACGCCCACTTGATTCTCAGCAGTTGACACACGCATGTGTATATTATGTACATTTGCATATATGGGTGGAAGGGCTGCAGAGAGTGCGAAAAACATCCCGGACGGGAATTCAGTCAAGCTGCACAGCTATCGCGTACGCACTGGACAAATTGATACGAGAGTTTTTCACGAATGCACGGTTTAACTGCCACGTGTAAATTGAAAAAGTGCTCGTATCCTTTCTCTCACTCTATTCCCTTTTCCCCAATGTGTTTTTTCCCCTCTTTTGCCCCCCCCCCCCCCCCCCCCCCCAACGGTCGCGCTTTGCTGATAGACATGAAAGGAATAAAAAGAGTTTTGGTTATACACTGGTGGACAGGGGAAAGAGGACCAAAATCGGGCAATCTGTCGTAACGAATCCTCTTTTCGAAAAGGCTCTTCAGCCCATTCCCTGCACCAAAACGATTTCATGTCTCGACGGTGGGCATGCATGAAAAATTCAATCGGACGCTTCGGAGACAGCGCGAAAGGTACTCCAATTCGATGTGCATTTTGTTTGTTTTGTTTGTTTTTTTTTTTGAGTCTCTCACGCTCCCTCGAGACATCTTCGTCTATTAAATTAAAAACTCGTTTTTTGGTTGAATAGGTAAAAACAAATAGGAGTGACGTAGGTAGGTCACCCAACCCTTCGGCGTCAACATAGAAATTTCTATAGACTTTGCTGTGTGTATGAACATTATTCGTTAGTAAAAAATTCTTTCTATTGTCTTCACCATTTTCCTTGATTCGCAGACACTGCTCGACACGTTTTTTTTCTTGGAGGTATATTTTTTAGTTACGTGCGTAGTGATGATGTACGAGGCTATTCAGAGGTGGGAAAAACCAAGATTGGTGGCGGTGAAAAGCCGAGAAACAAACCAAAAATGCGACAAAAAAAAATCCATTGTTCGTCGAGTTTTGTGGGTCATATTCCGCAGTATCGCATATAAATTTTCTCGTTTAATTATCACGCGTCAGTAACTCTTGGCTCCAACTGTACAGATCGCATAAATTTTTCGCTCGGGAAAAAAATAATTAACAGTAATTTCTCCGCGATGCCGCGAGAAGTTCTGTTCATTTAGGTTTTTCTGTTTGGTTCCAGATTTCATTCCGCTATATGTACGTGACATTTTATAAATTCTATTAAGTATCAAAGACGCGGAGCAATAAAAATGAAAGTGGAAATAATAAAGCTTTTCGATGTGTGGCTTCCGCGGTCACGAGGATTAATTAGCCCCCGGCGGGAACAATACTTGGTTCGGTGACCGCTTAGCCTTCTGTACCGACACGCGCGCATCAATCGTTCAGCTGAAAGTAGTTTTTCTGCGCTTCTCATACCTGCTGTATCGGTTGGGGTTGGATGAGTGACTGATGTGAATAGACGCAAGAATACGCACGAATGATAAAGAAAAAATTGATACAAACGTTGATCAATTCGAACGAAAATACGAAAAAAGTTTGTCCTTCGTTATTTTAAATTGTTTGTCCGCGATAATTACGACATTGCATTGATTTTTTTGTTATCTATTCCGGTAACCTGGAGTCATAAACGACCCTAATTTTGAAAAATTCATACCTCCGATAAAATTTAACGAAAAAGGTTCAACTTGGGCTCATTCTTCTCGTTTTTTAATGCAGGATCACATGAGCCTAGGGAAATTTTGCTTCAAGTAAAAAAATTAGTCAAAAATGCGGTAAAACGATAAAAAAGGAGAGAATGAAGGGAGAAAGGTCGCGGGATTTAAAGTCGCATGGGGTCGTTTTTTACCCCGGGTTACCGTTCTAGAATTAATGTGGAAAACATTTGAATCAGGACGATAATTTGCTTAATGGCACTTGCGCATCACGTGCAATATTAATCCTTGGGAACGAAGACGATGTCTTATATTTTGCTTTTTATGTATCACAATTTCGCAAGCTCCTTTATCTTGGAGAGCTATCAAAGTCAGAAGCAACAGCAGACGAAAAAGCATTACTTTTCGGTCGGGATGTATTCATGGGCCCATCAAATGGAAATCATGGTTTTACACCCTCGCGGTATATAGCAGGAGTGCTTGTCGTTGAGAGAGCAGGTTGCATCGTGCGCTTTTCCGTTCTCCCCGAATGCACCCATCAGCATGAAAGCCAAGAGAAGGCACATGCTGTTTCGCAAAAGCGAAATCTCCCGATCTAACCTCACGCCCCAGCTTCACTTATAAACCACCAACGTTTTATAAATATTTAACAGGCCAACGCTACGAATGAGAGAGAAAAAAGAAGAGGATGCTTGATTATAGCGGAGTTGAACGTACACGTAACCCCACGTAGGTAATATTCGCGTCCGATGGAACATGCAAAGTGCATGTGAATATAGATACGTGTACCAAACTCCGCGTCACAAAATTCGGACTAAAATTTTCATTTCCTTCTGAATACTGAATAAGCGTAATTAGCGGATGATCGGATAATTGTCCGAATTTTATAACGTTCAATATCATTATTAATTTCTGCTTCAATCCAATGATAATGTTCAAAAGCCAAATTATATTCATTAGCCTCGAATAAATTAATGAAACAATGTTATTAATTTATTTAAATGAAGAAAAAAAAAACATCATAGCAGGGTTTTTACGCTCTGTTTATATATTTTTGTACAGTGCGGAATTATTTTTTCTGCCCTACAGACTGGTTTGGAATATTTGTTTCGTTCACCGTTGCTTATTTGCACGAATAATGTATGTGAAAAATTCTACAATTTCATAGGAGCCAGGCACAAAGATAAAAGGGACATAGAAAGGGTTGAAATTCAAGTTTTGCGTGCAGCGCAGCAAAATATAAAAGGATAGATCGATTCAACTGTCGCTACTGCCAAAGCAATTTCTGATACGGATCCTCCGTTTCCCAACAAACTGCATTCCTCTCCCGTTACTCTTCATTAACGTCAATTTTTTGCTTTCCCATATCCTGTGTGTGAGCGAAGTAGCAGCTGCGAAAAAAGCTCGACAAAAGTGAGCAAATGAGACTAAAGTTTCCGACGCTGTACACAAAACGACAAAAGTGACTATAACTCACGCGAGTGAGGAAGACGAGAAATCCTGCATGATTTAGCCCCTTTTTTTCTCTATAATTTGCTTGTTGTAGGAAAATTTATCCGACCAGCGTGTACGCAAAAAACATCCAGAAAAATAAATATACCCGCGCACGTATGTAACGAGCTGGCGCAGAAACAATTTCACCGACGGAATTGTAAAAAAAAAAAAAAGGATTTATTTAGTCAGATGACGTGAAAATGTCGACATACTTTTTGCCAAAATGCGCCTACATGAAAAAGAGGGAAAAATATTTCACTCAACCGGACAAAGCTTTATCCAAATTGACGTGCATGTATATCCGGACGATTTTTTTTCCTCATTGTTCATGAACTGGCAAATTGTCAAATTTAACAAAGACAAAAAATTGAATAGATTGTTACATTGTGTCCTGTTCCACCAATTGCAATGAGTTTATCGTTGGGCAGAGGACCGACATTTTTCAACGAGACAATTGACCGTCATAATCGTGAACAATAAATAAGACTAATGTTCATGACTATGAAATTGTGATTGCAGAAATTTAGAATCATTTGAAAATGACTAAACAAAATGCCTTTCGTTTCGTCGAACAACAATGAGCTTTTGTCAGTTGAAAATGAGCAAACAAATGACTTTTTCCTTCATTGAACAACAACGAGCTTTTATCATTTGACAGATTATTTCTTTGCAACGTTAAATTGTACGAACAACGAATCGCAAACCCTGCAACAATTTCTCGAAATAAAATGCTGTTCAAGGGACTATAAATCGATGCGAATATTGTGCAGTCAATTTTCGTTTTTTTAATCTAACAGGAACAATCAAGAGACCCGATGACATCCATCGAATATCTGCTGGGGCAGGAAAATAAAAATAAATATTACCCCCTGGGGATCATCAGTGCAGCTGTGTTATCATCAAAGCAAGGTTGAGTCGTGAGTTCAAGTGCATCGAGGGTGCTCGCATATATGCCGTGGGATTAAGTGCCAGGGTTAAGTGACTCCAAGCGTCGTTTCCTCTGTGAGGAGAATATTTTATCATAGAGATTTGAAGAGTTCGCTCGCTGTGGACCTGGAAATAATTATAAGGGTCGAAAGTGACGTCGTAAGGTCGTCGTCCTTGTTGCGGAATTTGCAATCTTCCGGACGGATTTTGGAGAAAAAAATGGACTAGGCTCAATGATTTTTTGAAATAATTATAAAAAAAAAACGCGATCTCTTTGCATAAAATTAGTCGCTTCAATATTAAAATATCGAAGGGATTGGTTAACGACTCGAGGGCGATGAGTTTGTGGAGAGTGCGAGTAGCTCCTTGAGGTGAAGGGATTACGTGCAAATATAATAATTCGTAGTACGAGGGGGTGGGAATATTTATTATCAATCGTGACGAAGTGCGAGGATCGGGGTGGGTTCGGGGTAGGCGCGAGGATTCGCGACCCCCCGAGCAACGAGTTCGGAGGTCGCGATAAGCGAACCTCAAAGCCTCACGATAGGTTGCCTTCAAAGTGCCGGTTTAAGGGGGTCGTCGGAGGGTGACGGGGGCACGAGCAGCACAAGAATGTGCTGCGTCCTCCAGGGTGCTGACAGAGTGTGTCCCTCCAGTACAGGAGGGAAACACAACAGTGGCACACTCGCTGGTAATGGTTCGAGGGGAACTATGACGTCATCGCCAGCGGCTCAAGATCTACCACTCGAGTCCCTCTGGGCCGCTGGACTCGACGAAGGCATGGGTTTTCCTCAAAGATGTTCTTACGCACACCAGAGAACCCTCTCGAACAATACCACCGTCAATCAAACCCACGCTAACAATCCCGACGAAATGTGGCGCGATAGAAATCACACCTACAGGTAGCTACCCCTTAATGACGATTTACATTTGTATTTAAAAACCACTGTCCACAAGTTTTAAACAATAAAAAAATTTATTTTTCTCTTTGTCGAATCCGTGAGCATTGTGATTCTGAGCAAAATAAAATTTCGAGTAGCAATGATTTTGAAATAATTACCCGACGCAACATAACAATCGAGACCCACTTTCTAAAATCTAAAAGTCAATTAGCCTTCCGTGGTCGACAAGGGTCAAAATGACTCCAAGTGCAACTTTGGAATGACTACGAGTTATTGGCGCTCGAGACGGTTGGGCTTCTCTCCGATGGTGCTTTGGGTGCCCGAAAAAAAATTTTTTTCACTCATTCTTTCTCTGCTGATTTTTTTTGCCATTTTAAAAATTGGGTAAAAAAATTTTCCCTCGATATTCTTATTCGGAAAGGTTCAAACTAATATCCTGAATTTTTATGTGTCGTTCGGAACGAAACTGGCAACGCGGCAAGCGCTTAATTAAACACGGCTGGGGTCATTTCGACCCCGTGTGACCAGCGCGTTAGTTCTATAACGTACGTGACCATGGAGGGTTAAAAAAAATTTTCATAGAAATGACATCATGTCAAAAATGCAACGGCCAAGGATTGGAGTAGAAATTTCATAAAATTATATCGATCTATCACAAAATTACTTTTAGCCCAAAAGTCTTTAAAAAGATGAACTCTTTTAATTACTGCATTATCCTGAGATAACTTTTTTATCGCACTTTTCATTACATCTCTCAGTATATCTTTTCCATCTTAATTGTCTACCTCGCCGACGGGCAACTATCAAGCATACATTTAGTTTACGAGGTACTTAACGTAATCCTCAGGTAAATTTGTCATTGCCAAGACAGTTTTCCTGGAGAGATAATGGATAGCTTATCACCTAAATTGCTAGATAAAGCATAGATTGCTCCGTTCATTCAAGCAAGTTCTTGGATAATAACTATGAATATATAATTCACCAAGCTCATCAGTTTTGTTGAATGTTTGCTATTATCACTTTGATCTGTAATTGAACTTGGCAGTTTTTTTTCTAGTTTCTTTAATAAATGATTGCCACTCATGAATGGATAGTCGAAGTTTGTAGTTTTTCATTAAAAAAAATATCTTCTACGATCGTAATTTTCAATGGCGGTCGAGGTGGCATATTTTTTGTGGGTCTCGATGTTATTTTTCAAGGAAGAAAGCAAAAAATAATAATAATGAAAAATGATTGCTATTTATGGATACTCTCTACTTGACTCTCTGACTGTCGTGTGAATATTCGAAACAGAACGCCGACGACGTCGACGGGCATTGATACGTCTATAAACGACGAGATATGGACGTCGGCAAACGAGAGAAAATATTTCCGCACGTCGACGACATCGACGGGAATCGGTTCATCGATAAATCTCCACGAGAACAATCGTTCTCTGGAGTCACGAGAGGGTGATTATTATCAAAGCACTGACGTGGACGAATCAAAGGACAGCTATAGAAAGTATTATCCAACGACCCCAACGACATCGGGACTTGGCTCGTCGTCCGAGCGTCAATCGGTCGAGACTCAAAGATCCGGCGATCTCCCTGATCATTTATGGGCAGCTGCGATGGAAGACGGATTCTCGAGATTCAACGCAATGAAATCATTGCAAACGATCACTAGACAACCCCGTCCAAATCACGATTGGGTGAAAACCGAGAGAATCTCCAGATTCACGAAACATCGAACGATAAGTCAACAATCGCCTCAACGGGAACAAGAAATTTGGACCTCGAGACTCAACGAAATAAATGTCTCAGGATATGCGACTCAGCGTATACCGCAACATCGTTGCCATCATCAAACTAGAAGAAGTTTCTCAACTTCCATCGTCGCTGATTTAGCTGGTGCTTCGAACACCGGCTCGCAGCAGAGTCTTGGCAGTGGCGAATTTCTGGTGAGTTGCACGCATCAAACTCTCTATAGATACCAATCAATTGTAGATTCCATCATGTCAATTTAATCGTACGATCACATATAGCGACGTTGAGAGATTCCCAAGATCTCCGAATTAGTTTTTCTTGCTTCCTCATAGAGAAAACTATGTGGCGCTGAATTTTTTTTTTTCAGTTTTCAGTGTCAATCTGCTTAAAATGTCCCAAAACATCGAAAAATCAAATCTACAAAACTGCCAGGATGTCTGTGTGTGTATGTGTACGTCCTGGCACTGTAAAGTTCAAACGTTTATAATTTGAGAACGGTTTGAGCTACAGGGCTCCCGTTTTGCACAGATGTTAATGTACACAAGCTCTGTACTCTCTGAAAATTTTGTCGGAATTTCTGGAAAAATACGAATTCTACGGTATTTTGAAATTTTCACAAAAAGGCTGTCACCGCTCTAACTTCCGCAAATTTGAAGATATATTACTAATTTCTTTTTTATAAATAGAGTATCTTAATAGGGAGGTTGGTATTGAATTTGGAAAATGACGGTTGAACGGTTGAAATTTTACGATTTTTCGAATTTTACGAAAATTTCTCTGATCTGGCCTGATTCACGAAATAAATTCTCCGCATCGAAACGTGTTTTGAGTTTCCGAAATTTCGGTCCTTACCCGAAAGAGGAATTCAGTACATGCTTTACTTACGCCTCGCAAATGTAGTGTACTATCAGTTTTTTTTTTGGTAACGTCTACCCGCATTGATCTCGTTTGGAGAGTGGACAGCAAGGTCCAAAGAGGAAAAGCGTGGGAGGAGGTAAAATGGCGGAAACATGAAAATTTCACAGAGCATCACGTACCAAATTTGCCATGGTCAAAAGCGCCGTGCAATTCCGTCGGAAAATCTCGCTTTGGTCCTGGCACTGGTAGAGCCACTCGCGCACACGTTGGGATGATTTCGGTAGAGCGTTCTCACCTCTAAATATAATATGTATCCGTATACATATATCTATATAATGAAAACCGAGAAACAGAAGGACGTACAGCTTATGAATTCGAGTGGATAATCGAACGGTCGAGGTCCATTTACACACGATCGATGTATAGTTAAACCATGCCCTTAACACTTTATATAGATATATACATAACGGGTCGATGGGACCCAGCCTTATTCACCCAACTCAACGACAGGATTTCCCGCGACGATTAAGTAGTTCCATGTACACGTAAATGCCCCCCGGTCTGGTTTTCACCATCAAGTACGAACTTTCTCGTCCTTCCTTTCTCACATTCCCGTTTCTCATCTCTACTCTGTGCTCTACAAAGTCCAGGCAGCATATGATCAAGAAAATTGTTATTAATTATCAAGCTTCAGAAATTAGGAAATTTTGCAGATGAGGCTTTTGAAATATTTTCACCATAGAAATATTATGTAAGAAACAAAATAGCACTATGTCCCTTGGGCGGTTTTTTTTTTTTTAAGAAGTAAAAAAATTGTGATTTTTTATCTGTAATTAGCCGAAACATTTCAATGGATCCACCGTTCAAAGAGGAATATCCTCGGAAAACCATCAAAGAGTTATCATGGCACGAACGAATTATTTTTTGTGAAATAAGAAAATTGAGTGAATGTGTAATTGTTTGAAGTCAGTGGAAAAAACTCTTTGTACGAATTAAAAGTATGATATGGATATTTGAATGTTCACAGAAGGGGACATTGCCATTAAATATTTCAAAATATTTTACTTGATGATGTAACATTGGAATGTCGAATTAGTTTAATAGAAATTTTGAGAATCTTGAGGTGCCATTTCACGTTTGGAGGTGAATGCTGGATACTTTTCGATTAACAGATTGCAATCGAGGTCACATTCGACCAAATTCGTAATGAATTGAATTTGTTATTTAAAGTGCAGTTCGTATGGGGGTTCCGAATGCTAAATCCAGTTTAACGAAGCAATTTTGTAATCGAAGATTTTCAAGCTACAAAATTATTAATAGCAAATGATGGTTGAAGAAGGAAGAATATAAGGAAAGGATCGAGTCGTGAATAGCACGAGTGTCCCAGCAGGAAACTTCATTGCGACGAACGTCACGTACCTAATCGACGCTCAAAGCCCACTTCGTTTGGTCCGCGACGACGAACATCGCGTGTGAAGCAAAAGCGATTGCAAGAGTGTGAGAGGGAGGGGAGGGGGGGCGAAAGAAAGAGGTTTTCTGATCGCACGAGCTCGACTGATCGAGACCATCATCCCCTTTTTCGAGGGAGTGTATTCGAGCATGTTTGTGTGAGAAAAATCGAGTGCGCGACGAAGGGGCATGGCTCGCCGGAGTGAAAGTCACTCGGTCTCGTTGAATTTCCCGTGAGGACACATTACATGCCTCGCTTTATTGACGCTCTCTTCTACTCTACGCTTCAATGTGTGCAGACACACGTTTCGTCGCTTGCGCCAGGAGCATTTTTTTCCACTCCCTCACTTCCACCTTCGATCCCTCTTCCCTCTTCTATGCGGTCCGATGAAATCTCGGCGTCTTTTTTCTGACGTGAAGGACACTCAAATATCGTTACTGTCGAATAAGAATTTCATTGCAATACGCAGATTTTCTTTCTACAGCTAACAATTTTCAGGGAATATTTTTTTTAACCATTTCAATTAAATAATCTATTATATTTTTTATATTTTATAGTTTGCTTCCTCATATAGAGGAAGCTTTGTGACGGTAACTTTTTTTTTCCAGTTTTCAATGTCAATCTGCTAAAATGTCCCAAAACATCGAAAAATCATATCTAAAAAAAAAGTCCGGATGTGTGTGTGCATGTTCTGGCACTCCAAAATTCGTTTATAACTCGAGAACGGTTTGAGCTACAGGGCTCTCGGTTTGCACAGATATTAATTTATACAAGCTCTTCTTTCTCTGAGAATTTTGTCGAAATTGCTAGAAAAATACGAATTTTACGGCATTTTGAAATTTTCAAAAAAAATCTGTCACTGCTCTAACTTCCGCAAATTTTAATATTTATTAGTAATTTTTTTTTTTAATAGAGTATCATAATAAGAAGGTTTGTATTGAATTTGGGAAATATTGGTTGAACGGTTGAATTTTTATGATTTTTCGAATTTTACGAAAATCAGAGTTTTTTGAAAAATCGTCTAACCGCTTTAATTTTTTCAAATTTTGTAAGATATTGTGTATAAGTCTGCACTTCCTCTTTACTTTCTAGAAAAGTTGTCGAAACTATTTTCAAAAAAAGTAAAAAATCGCTAAACGAGTGAAAATTTTATTAAATATGCTGCAAATAGAAAATTGCAATATGCTTCCTCAAGAAACTTCCTCTATGAGGAAGCCAAAATTAAAAATATAGTACCTCATAGACGAAGATTTGAGCATCGTGCTAAATCGTGAGGAAGCAATTTGCAACTTTCAATTTGCCGCGTATTTATATTTCATTTAGCGTCGTTTTTCATTGGCAATAAAAAACCCTTTGAAATTCGGGAATTTAAACTTCAAATCTCCATCAAATATTTCGAAAACAATAATTTTTGATAGCCGTCAACCGATATATAAATGGAAAAATGAACGAGAATGACTTGACTCTCGCAGGGCGCATCGAATTTCGTTACGTTTTGTTCTTTGGCGAGGGCAGGATTTAGTGAGAAAAAATAGTTAAAATTCTAGCGCCGGTAACGCGTTTAATATATAAATTGCGGTGGTCTGTTTGGTCGGTATGCTTTAATCACACTCAGTATATACGAAGCACAGCCATTTTTTTCACCTTGCCGCAGCCTCACAGGAGGAAGACCCGAGAAAAGCTCGCAATGAGATCGCGCGGTTGAATGGAAGAAAGAGGGGGATGCGGATGAAAAGAGAGAAAGAACGTCCGGCAACGCGATTATTTTGCACTTCGTTAGTGCCAGTTACCGAGCGTGAATTTAAAGAGTGAGAAACTCTTTTTCTTCCAGTTAGGAAAAAGTCAGACACACGCTCAGAAAGAAAAGGAAAGAAGAGGTGAAAAAGTGGCGAACGGAACAATGATAATGAAAAAGAAGAAAAAAAATATAGTAAAATTTATGGAAAAATATAAATGTTCTGGAAGAGAAAATGCACAGGAAAATAAAGAAATGAAAACGTCTAATTTTTCATGCCACTTTTATTGTGTACGAGAAAAAACTTGCTTGTTTTCCCGAGATAATCGTGGAAACGTATCCGTTGTGATAAATGGGTTTTAATCAAATGCTTTCCATTTGCAATGAATTCCCAACCTGAGGGACTCTACAACTCCCTACGTACGTGTGGTTCTAAAATTGTTAGCCCCGCACTTCGTTTCCGCCGCGAAGTTAATTAGAAACGAGTTTAACCCACGGGCTTTCTCTCATTAAAATAATAACGGGCTGGCTGATGGGATCTCAATCCGAATCAAGCCCTTAATTCATAATGTTACTGATCTCTTGAAGAGCAGCTCCACCCCAGAGTTTCGCAGCATCCCTTATTGAGCACCCAAGTGCTTGATAAATAAATTCAATGTATCTCCGAATTTGATTATTCAATTATAAATTCTAGGAAAAATGAAACAGCAGCATTATCATTTGATACTCTAAACCGAATTCGATCATCAGTATTTACGATCAAAGAGGAATACCGAGATTTTCACTTCCTAACGTCCCCGGCGATTGCCTACGGAAAAAAAATATTTCTTGCCACAAGAAAGATCGAAGCTTTTTCGAAAACAATTATTCGTTCCTAATGGATTAGAACCGTTCGAATATTTTTTCGTTTAATTCCATAGCGATTAATCTGTGTCTCAACTAACAAACTATAGTTTCACGTACTTTGAGGAGCAAATCTCGTTCGATATTCATTAGCAATATGATACGAGATCACAAAGTGTCAGGTATTCGGTGGATCAAGCTTTGTTTTAGTCCATACTCCTTGGTTTCCTGAATTACACCGTTATTTCGTGACTCTCCTTTGCTCGAGTTACTCACTATCCTCCGGCGTTTATATTCATTAATAGATGAGAATTAATTACTCTGATTCCATGCAAAACTTATGGACTGTGAACGCGAACCAATCGTCCGTGCTTCTTGACTTTGTAGTTAGTTCCTTTAACCCTCCGTGGTTACCAGGGGTCAAACCGACCCCAAGCTCAATTTTGAGCTAGAATTACTACAAGTTATTGGCGCCCCAGACGGTCGGCCGCCTCTCCAGCGGATTTTGGGTGCCCGAAATTTTTTTTTTACACATTGCCTCCCTGCTGATTTTTTTTCGTCATTTTTATAATTGGATAACATTTTTTTGGCATCATTTTCTCATTCTGAAAGGTTCAAACTAATATCCTGAATTTTTATGTGTCGTTCGGAACGATACTGGCGGCATAGCTGGGGTCATTCCGACCCCGTGTGACCATCGGGTTATTTCTAGAGAGTGTAACCACGTTAAGTTGAAGCATTTCAATAATATTGATACTTGAGACGTTCCCAGGCGATCGATTAAGTGATCGTAATGAAATAAACTATCAAATAAATTTACGCTTACATTAAAAATCATCACTCAACTATATTTCCCCATTCACCCTGTTCTACGGACGCGAATACTTTGACTGTTATAATTTTTGGGGTTCTACAGAGGAAGTGAGTCCGAGCATTTAACCGGATTCTGTCCGATATAAACAACAACTCGACGGTTAATCATCTGTATCGGAGGGTTGTGAGTACGAGGGTTGCACCAGCCACAAATAATGAATGATGCATGGAGGGGCGCGATGTTACGCCCGATAAAATCGTTAAATAATTAACACCTGCAATTCAATGTAAACAGTCATGCGTCCAGTTGAACGATTGTGTTCACAGGAATGTTAATTAAAACTTCTGTACTCCGATCGTTGGAAGCATAGCAATTAAAGAATTCTGAGATAAATTCGGAATCCACATTCGATTGGAAGGTTGGAATGAAATCAACATGGCGTCGATAAACTTGCAAATGATCGTGCCGTTGAAATTTCTGTATATTCGCGAAAGATGCTCTGCGAAGCAAATTAAGCTACACACAACATTGTCTTAATGTTCCTCTTAATTTTTAGTAGTAATTTCGTGATAATTACAATTGAAATGGAGCTTCCTTTCGACTCCGTATTTCTATGGATGTAACGCCGTGTATTATTTTCTTAGCAAGGAAACACGTTGAAGCATTTACGTTGAACGAAAAAGCTTGCGTTGATGACTTGGCATTATTAGGGCTGGAAATAAACATTTTAGGGCATCCAGAGAGGCGCAATTTAATTCGTAGAGTTCTCATTGTCGTTGGCTCTTTCTCCACGTATACATAGTCCAGCCTGTAAACGACCCGGTATACTAATAGCATTCGGGGTAAAAAGCTCAAGTGGGAAGAACCACAAGCAGGAAGAGACTGCCAAAGAAAGAGAGGGGAGGACAAAGAGAATAGGGGAGAAAGCTTTCTATTGTAACAGGGTGACGGTGCAGGATAAATCAAGGAAATGTGATTAACGTTTTAATATGGTTTTATTTACAGGCTCTTGTGAATTCTCTTTCCTTTGCATACGCTCGCGTAATCGTTTGCTCTTGATAGCGTATATCGGCAGACTGGCTCGTTCGCTCAGCAACCGTTGCCTCGTTGCTCTCTCTCACTCACTCGTCACGCTCACTCATTCGCCGCTCGCTCCGACCCGATCGACCAATGAGTGGTCTCGCATTCTTCCGCGCTTCTACGCTCTCATGCGACACACACGGAACAATCCTCAACACTTCCACCGTTTCTGTGTGTCGTACGCTTATTCACACCCATACACTCACGCAGCATACAAAATCGCTCTCTCGCAAGTGCCTTTGTGAAAATGTCCGCTATTTGTTTTTCTGTACACATGTACTCAACTCTTAGCTCTTTCGCCTCGACTTTCTCACGTATAAAGTGGTAACGGATATCTATGTGCTTCGTACGTTTGTGAAACTCTGGATTTTTGACTAGTTTTATCGCACTCATGTTGTCTACGTAAATCACAGTCTCGTTATCACATGGATGTCCGATACCCTCTAACAAACTTCGCAGCCACACTGCTTCCTTGGAGGTTGCCGACGCAGCGACATACTCCGACTCCGTCGTGCTTAACGTAACCAACTTTTGTCGTTGGCTCGCCCACGTAACCGGACCACCAGAGAGCTGAAACAAGTAACCTGTCGTCGATCTCCTTGTTTCGAGATCGCTCGCGTAATCTGCGTCCGAGTACCCAACTAATTTCGGCACGCTTCCACCGCCTCGAAACTCTATTCCGTATTCGATCGTACCGGTAAGATACGCCATTATTTGTTTCACAGCTCGCCAGTGATCGTTGTTATGATTGTTCAGAAATCGACTCACAGAATTAACCGCATATGCCAAGTCCGGTCTTGATATTATCGCCAAAAACATGAGTGACCCTACGGCCTCTCTGTACGGCACGTTTTCCGCTCGCTCTTCCCCTTCTACAACAGGTTGTAAAATCACGCTCGGATTCGCCGGTACACTCACTGGCTTCGCATTTCTCATACCAAACCTCTCGATCACACGCTTCGCATACGCACTCTGGTGTACAAACAGTCGTTTCTCTTTTCGATCACGCTCAATCTGCATACCGACAAATAAGCTCGTGTCGCCAATCGTAATTCTAAACGATTCGTCGAGATGCTTGAGAACACTCTCTAAAGCCTCTCTCGACTCCGCCGCGATCAACCCGTCGTCCACAAATAACGCCAGATACACTACCGCTTGCTCTACTTTACCGACGAAGATACATTTATCTGCGTCCGTCTCGCGAAACTCGAATCGTCTCAAAAATTTGCTAAACTCGCGATTCCAACAGCGAGGTGCCTGTTTGAGACCGTACAGGGATTTTTCCAACCGGCACACAACTTGTTTCGCGTCACTTTGTTTCACTTTCAACCCGTTTGGCACTTCCATGAACACTTCCGTGTCTAATTTCCCGTAGAGGAACGCCGTTTCCACGTCGAATTGAGCTAATTCCAAATCTTTCTCCGCGACGATTGCCAACAAAATCCTCAGCGAGTCGTAACGTACGACCGGTGCGAATGTCTCGGTAAAGTCAATCCCTTTTCGTTGCATAAAGCCACGTGCGCATAGACGCGCCTTGAACTTTACTAAGTCGCCTCTCGTATTCTTTACGACTTTGAATACCCATTTCGAGTCGACTGTCTTCATTCCCGGTTCCCTTTTTACTAACGACCACGTTTTGTTCTCGTCGTGAGCTCTCAATTCCTTGCGGATCGCTTCGACCCATTTGTCAGCGTCGCTGCAGCGCACCGCTTCCTCGAACGACTCCGGAACCTCATATTCGGCCACGTTGCTTTCGTATCGCGCTGGTCGCTTTATCGACCCTCGATCGCGCAATACTCGCTCGTTCTCGACTCGTGCTTGGTCAACCAGCCCGGGCGGAATATTTTCCCCTTCTTCGTTTGCTGGCCAAAACACCTCGTCTTCTTCGCCGTTCCCGCCATCTGATTCGCCATCTTGCTCGTTGTTTTCCTCTTGTAACGGAGCTGCCTCTTCCACCTTTGGTAGAATCATTTCATCGTCCGACTCTCTGTTCGCTGAGAGCGTAATTTTTCCGATCTTTTCGTTAAATACCACGTTTCGCGTTACCGAGACCTTTTGCGTTACAGGATCATACACGCGGTAATTTGAAGAATTCGAATCGTACCCGACAAACACCATTTTCTTTGCTCGAACATCGAATTTTGTTAACTTTTGTTTCGGAATATTTACAAACGCCTCGGACCCGAAAATACGCAAGTGACTCAAATTTGGCTTACGACCGAGCCACATTTCGTACGGCGTCGCACCGTTTCGCGCGCTCGATGAGCTCGCTCTGTTCATTAGATAAATCGCGGTGCTGCACGCCTCTGCCCATAATTTTTCCGGTAAACCTTTCGCGTGTAACATCGTTCTCGCACTTTCGACCAACGTACGATTATCGCGTTCTGCTTTCCCGTTTTGTTCGGGCGTATACGGCGCTGTGTACTCTCTTTGTATCCCGCGCGAATCGAGATAATTGTCCATCTCTCTGTTTCGAAATTCGCGCCCATTATCGGACCTCAATACCCGCATCGTTCTCCCGAATTTATTTTCGATCAGTTTATCAAACAATTTGAATTTACTCAGTACGTCGCTCTTGTGGCGCAAGAAATAAATATGTCGAAAACTCGAGGCATCATCTTTGAACGTGAGCAGAAAACGCGAACCCCCTGGTGACTCTACTGGCATTGGCCCACACACATCTGTGTGTATTACTTCGCCCGGTATTGTACTCGCTCGCACGCGTTCCTTTTTGAACATTTTTCGATGCGATTTACCTAATTGACAATCTTCGCAAAATACCTCACCAGTTTTCGGCAATTCAACCCCTTCGACGAGTCTTTTATCCACTAGTTCGCGTAGCGCTCTCCCGTTCACGTGCCCGAACCTTTCGTGCCAAATCTGGAAGTTTGTCTTCGCCACGTTCGCCTCGTTGTTTTCTTCTTCTGCGCCCTTCACTCGGAACAGCATCCTGAAGATCTGATTCTCTTGTTTAATTCCACACGCGATGACGTCACCATTGTTTCTTATGATCACTTGTTTTCCTGAGAACGACACTTCGTATCCACGAGACGTACACACTCCGACCGAGAACAAATTCTTTTTCATGTCCGGAATATACAGAACTTTTTCTATATTCGCCGAACTCCACGCACCGTTCACGTATTTCTCGATCGCGATCGTTCCTTCGCCAACGACCTTGCATTGTTTATCGTCTCCGAGAGACACCGAGCCGCCGTCGACTATTTCGCGATACTCACTTAGCCACTCACGCCTGTAGGTAATATGACACGACGCACCACTGTCCGTTATCCACGATTCGCTCTTTGAAGCTCGAAGCACCGACCTCGCGATATCGCCGGGTATTTCGTACGTCCCGTCCTTACCGACCTTGTCCGAGCGTCTCGAGCACGTTTGCTCGACGACGAACGCACAATCACGTGACCCGCTCGTATCGCCGTCGCCGTTTTCCCGCTTTTTATTTCGGCATTCCCTCGAGAAATGTCCGAACTCATGACACTTGAAACATTTGAATTTCGTTTTGTCGCGCACACTTCGTTTCTTTTTCGCGTCTTGCGAACCGACTTTTTCACTTTTGTTCATTTTTTTCGTTGCCGAAAAAGCACCCGGTACTTCGTCGTTCGCCGACAACCGCGCCTCTTCCCGCAAAAGTCTCTCTTGAAGGCTCTCGAGACTCTGTAAATTTGCCGGCACGTTGTCCCACGCCGTTTGAAACGTCGCGTACTTCGCGGTTAAACTCCCGAGAATTTTCGCCATTACCGTACTGTTCGACACTGCTTCACCAAGATCCGTCAACTGAGCCGCCATATTCTGTACTTTCGCCATGTGTTGCATCATCGAGTCCTCTGGAGCCATTTTGTACTCGTACAGTCTCGTCATGAGCATGAGTTTGTTCGACTCTGATTTTTGCTCATGCACACTGGCCAATTTCCTCCACATTTCACTCGCCGAGCTGCACGTTAGTAACGGTCGCAGCTGATCCGGCTCTAATGTCGAGGCAAGTAAGAAACTCGCGCGCGCATCGTCCGCCACCCACGTGGCCAGCGCCGCGGCATTGTCGGCATCGTTGGCCGGTCTTGTTCGCGTTCCATCTACCACGCCGAAAATGCGATTCGCGATAAATAACATTTTCATCTGGAACTTCCACGTCTGATAATCCCCTCCGTCAAATTTCGTGACGTTCTTCGTGGAGATCGCGTCGGACATTTTCGATTCACTATCGTCTCGCGGCCACGCGCGTATGTACCGGTATACGAACGTTCAATATGGCTGCCGCTTTTCGACCTCGTGTCCCGCACTCCACTCTTTTTCTAACACTCACTTTTTCCACAGTTACTGGGTGACTGGGCCCATAACCTATTGTAACAGGGTGACGGTGCAGGATAAATCAAGGAAATGTGATTAACGTTTTAATATGGTTTTATTTACAGGCTCTTGTGAATTCTCTTTCCTTTGCATACGCTCGCGTAATCGTTTGCTCTTGATAGCGTATATCGGCAGACTGGCTCGTTCGCTCAGCAACCGTTGCCTCGTTGCTCTCTCTCACTCACTCGTCACGCTCACTCATTCGCCGCTCGCTCCGACCCGATCGACCAATGAGTGGTCTCGCATTCTTCCGCGCTTCTACGCTCTCATGCGACACACACGGAACAATCCTCAACACTTTCTCGGCATCACATCCAAGTAATTAAAGAGAAGAGGCGAGTCTGTAGCTGACTTCACTGCTTTTCCTCGAAGATATATATGCATGTTCTTTAAAGAAGGGCGTGAATCCTCCCTTGGCAGTAAACGAATTTTGACTACCATGCCTAGAAAAAGGACTCCTTGGAATATCTGTTTGGAATTGTGTGAATCAAGAAAACACCATTTTTAACCCTAGAGCCTTATTTTTTTTTTTTACCTATTCCGGTAACCTGCGGTCATAAATGACCCCAATTTTGAAAAATTCATATCTCCGGCAAAATTCAACGAAAAGGGTTCAACTTGGGCTCATTCTTTTCGTTTTTTAATGCAGGGTCACGTGAGCCTGGGACAATTTTGCTTGAAGCCAAAAAAATAGTAAAAAATGAATGAGAAAGAATTTTTGAAACAGACTTCAAAAAATTGTTACTCAACTTTGCGTTCTTTAAGTTTTTTTTTTCTATCTGTTGATTGCAATATTTTGAGATTCAATTTTAAGTTTTTTTCGTTCGTTTTGTTTGTTCCAGGTGAGTTTGGCGTACAGGCCAACGTGAAAAAAAAGACAGCGGAAAAACTGCAGCAAAACGCACACGTATTTATAATCGAATTTACGATTTTTATTCCTCTTGAAAACCTTCTCCTCGTTCAATGCCAAATGTTTGATTGTTTTTTCTTGATTACGAATAATGTGAATAGCCATGAGTTTAAAAAATCGATTCCCTCATCCATATTTATTGGAAATGAATAACGCAGTTTACTGCGATTACAATAATTGGCTGTTGACACAGACAGCCAATTTATAAAATTGGAAAATTAACGTATGCCTCGGTGATTGAATTATTAGAAACACATGGGATTACTATTTTAATCAATATAATGCAATTCGTGCGTCCCTGGCTATTTCACGAGTCAGCAGCCTCAAATAGCACGGGACATTGTGAAATATTTTTCCATGTATTGTCTTTCCGAGCTCTTAGTGCGAGGCAAAAAATTGCAGGGAAATTACAACGGAAAGGTGAACGTACTTATTTATTTTTCGTTGTTGTTGAAAAATGTCTTGCTGCTTCGTCTTGTGAAATTTCCCATTACACTCGTAGCCTTTCGGCTTTCGTGTTTTTATTCCGATCCTAACGGTGGAAAATGCACATAGAGATACACGTATATATATATATATATATATATATTTATGGTGTACATCCAAGAGCAGGTGTAAGCCGCAGTTTCGCGTGCTGCCTCGTTGCATCGTAACGTAATCGTATCTCGCGATTACCTCGGGGACCCAATTTCGCCACGGTAGAGCTTGGTGGAACTTTACGACCTCGTGAGATAGACGCCAACCCCCTTTTCAACCCTCTTTTCGCCATTGCTCGGCCTTTCGCCGTGCCGGACCCGTTTCCCGACCCCGAACTGGTGTTAACCCAAAGGAAGAGCGACAACGAAATAACCACAACGTTCGAGCAACCACGATAACCTGACGATGTGACCGAGGCTAGCAAATGAAGAATATTTTTCCCTGAACGTGACTTGCGAGAGCACACCGAAATAGCAACCAAATCATAAACTGCATATACTCACCCCCTGCCGCACTCTAGCGTCGTCTGTATCTTCATTTTTATCATCGCTTTTCCTTCTCTACCAATTTCCCGCAATATAAATTTTCCTGTGAAGAAAAAAACAGACAAATGTGAAGAAAAAATATCACCAGGAAGGAAGGACGTTGATCACAATAGTTTTTTGTTCGATTCTTTGCATCACAAACTTAATACGAATTTGTATGCTCAATTCCTTTTGAAGATGTATTCTTTACCTCCAAACACGCGAATCAAAGCTTTCGATATTGATTATATTACAGCTCAACCAATTTGATACCCAAATTCAAAAATATACGATTCATGAAGGATAAGAGTATTTTATCCTGATTGATCGAAAGTGTACGTGAGAAAACCATGAAGACTGGCAGTGAAAATTTGACGACCTCCTTCATGGAATTTCATATCGAAAGTTTAAGATCTTTGAGAGTGGTCTGAATGAGAGAGAGAGAGAGAGAGAGAGTGAGAGGGAGATGGAATACTTTAAGGCAAATCTTACCTGCTTATGAAAAGCATCTCGAGGATACAGTCAGGCCTTTGGAGCAAAGCGTTGGAAAATGAATGGGGAGATTTTATTTTTACGAAAGCGTTTAACATTTTATTGATGAATCAACTTTGGAGTGTCGTCGAAAAAGAATTTCTGGCTTTCATTTCTTTGCGAATTGCTTCAAGAAAAAATCAGGGAATTCAATTTTCTTACTTATTCGATGTGACGTCATAGATTATCCATTTTGAAAGATTGCTTTAACTTTCTTCGAGAAATATACCCGGAAATTGAACCCTACTGACCGGACAGTTTTAACCCTAGAACGGTAACCTGGGGTCAAAAACGACCCCATGCGACTTTAAATCCCGCGCCCTGTCTCTCTTCGTTCTCCCATTTTTTATCGTTTTACCGCATTTTTTACTATTTTTTTGGCTTTAAGCAAAATTGTCCCAGACTCACGCGACCCTGCATCAAAAAACAAAAAGAATGAGCCCAAGTTGAACCCTTTTCGTTACTTTTTACCGGAGATATGAATTTTTCAAAATTGGGGTCATTTATGACCCCGGGTTACCGGAATAGGTAAAAAAAAAAAAAGGCTAACGTTCTAGGGTTAATTGCATCAACTCTGTTGACCTATCATAGCCGCAGGATGTGTATCCTGAAGTCAAAAAGGATATGAAAAGCCTGAGCGTGTATGTACCGACAACAGATTTAATCCCATTGTAGAAAGTCACCAGAGCGAAAATGCCTCGATGGAAAGCAGAAGCTACGAGCAAAGGAGTCTCTCGGAAAAAGCACACGTCGTCAGGAAATTCGAAACAATCTTGTACTGAGTAAATATCCAAGTGAACTTTATTTAGCAATTCAAATTTAATTAGCGTTCGCTGTCCCGTGATTTTGCTCTTTCGCACAACAAGAGCAGTCTCCCGACAAATCTCAGGCTTAGAAAAGTGTGTGGAGTGAAAAAATGTTTGAGAGGAATCGAAAAGTTGGCAAACCAGGCCAGACTTGAGCCTTGCATGGTCATCATCCTTCGTCCGCGAGGCAACCTCGTAACTAACAAACATGCAGATTGGGCAAAGCAAAAGTATAATCTCAACCGCGGATCAAATGTTTACCTCACGGCTTGAATGTATAAAGCGACGAACTTTTTTTCCGAACAATCAACGACAAAGTTTGTTGGAATTATTCAACGTAAATCCCTGCAAATTGCACAATTTTTTCTCATCGCCATTCGCATTGCATGAAAAAGTGGACTGAGCCAAAAAAGTGATTTGGGTCAATGTGACCCAGTGTGTTAACGAAGGCTTGAAAAGTGCGGTGGTTAATGGTGGTTCAAGCCTGAATCTCCGATCGAAACTTTTCATTATATTTTCGGTTTATTCATCAAGTATACGAATAACGTTTAGAACAGCAAAAGAGTCTGAAGGATAATCGGACACAGAGTTCGCTCGGTGTGGTGTCTTGCATTCAGCTCATAGTGTAGCAGACGTTTTCCGGGAGTGTCTCGCGTGGGTTGTCTTGGGTCTCTCCATCGGCCTACGTATGAGAATTTGCACAAGAGAGAAAGAGAGAAAGAGAGAGGAAGAAGAAAGAGAACCTCGTGGATCGTTCTCGGATAGAATCGTACCGCGAATAGTCGCGAAACGTGTCCACCGCAGTCCGGTCGTTCACCAGTTCGTTTCGTGTTCGCGTTTACGATAGACGAGAGAGAATTCTCGGGTATGAGTAACATCGCAGAATACTAGTGATTAAGGTGCAGAATCGTTGGATGTTTATTCATATTAATGCAAACTACCAAAGGATTTGAAATTTCGGAAGTTTTATTGCGTAAAATATGAAGAAGAAAAAAAAATCTGCAAAAGGAAAATATTGAATTTTTTCCCATGCAATTATTTCGATGAAATTGCTCCGAAACGTTCGGTTTTCGTTGGATAAAAATAACAACTTTTTTGCCCATCGTTATTTTTATGCCACCACGTGACTAAAAATATATCGTCGCGGCTTGGATCGCGTTTGAAAGTTGGTCGAGTGCGAAAATAAAGTTTTTCAAGTGAAGATCGTCGTTGTATTACAGTGGAGGACAGATCGTTTATTCCGGAGGATTTCAGAAAAATTGTCGTTGCGAACCACGTAGCTCTACGTATATACTTTCTGTCCGTAGTATATAATACTTTAGGAATGAAAAGTGTCGAGGTCGGCGGAAAGTTATCCGCGATAACTCCGCAAGGGGATGCAAGCTGCAATCTTTTTAGGAATGTTCTGTTTATAGATATATATGAGTAGCTTTCTTATTCCAAGAGCCAAAGATCTCTTTCCTCTCTTCGTCATTCCTTATTTTTTATTTTTTATTTTTTTTATTTTGCTGTGTCGATCCTTTATCACGAGACTTCGCCTCATTTTCGTCACGTCGCACGTTCGACCGTTCGAACGGGTCATCGTCGTTGCGAGATTTATCGGTCTCAGGCTGTCCCCCACCCTCACGCTCATCCCTCGGCCCTTACAATCGTACCCTTTCTTCTCTAGTATCCACGATGGATCGTTCTCGCTCGTGTTTCGAATTTACAATGCTCAATACCATAAATGAATTCAACCGGTTTCCTCCTCTTTCTGCATTCCAAATCACTTGCTACGTAACCGATATCCGTTTGGCCCAGTTGTCTCATCAGTTTTTTGCATTACATCGCCAACGAAACTCGCGACCTCTGGCTCCACCATAACTCGTCTACCATTTCTCCGCGTCTACCTGCACTATTTTGCATGTGTGATTTGTAATTATGATTTCAAACAATCATGATTCCACGACGGAAGTCTGCTCCAGATACGATACTTTTTTCTCCCATTCTATACAGATACCGTAGCTTAATTAAATAATTACTATACGTCTGACATTCATTTTATAATTTTTTCGCATCGTGGCCTCATTTCGAGAAAAGTAAATATTAATAATATGGTCGAGATTAAATCCATACAATTTTTCTATACAATACATAAAACTCTACTACAAAATTGTGTCTGTGCACTTTTCTCGTAAAAACCACTGAACCAATTTTAATGAATCTTTCACAGGAATGAAGCTCACGAATCAGAATAGGTCACATTCATCATCGACATATTTTCCACTTTCAAAGTTCACAATCAACTAAAAAATAATAATAAATCAAAAATCGCCAATTACCAATTTGAAGATAATTCGAAAACAAAGATAATGAGCGGTAGCTAGAGTGCCAGTTTGTAAAAAAAAGTTAAAGCGATTTTCGTAAAATCAAAGTTTGAACATTTTGAAATTTTTTTTAAAATTTTTCATGTTAAGCTACCTGTACCCTTCACCGCGAACTAGATGTGCTGTGGGGCGAAGCCCGCAGGCACGTCTAGTTTCAAATAAATTTCATTTTTATCATTATTACTCATTCCCGTATTTTAATGTTTTTGTTAGATTTTTACTTTTTTAATTACAGAGTCGCGAATGTAACTAATTTGTATAGGATCTTCCAAAAGTTTAAATTCCCCGCCTCCAATGCGCGAATTCTGCTGGAAATGTTTTCTATCGTTTTTGGTGTGGAACATGTAGTAATGAAGTTATCACAGGTGAAAATCGGTGATCGGGAAAGGCTGATGTGATCTGTGTCATGTTTGTAGGGCAAATCCAATCTCGCGGTATTTGGCATAATTTTCAAACGGATAATAGTTAACGATTTTACTGGTAAAGCCTATGTACGAGGAAAATCCCGTTGCTCTCTGGTTGATGCTTCCACAGCCACCGGTTGTATCTCTTGTAACGCATCCCAGCACGATACGGCGTGTGCTTCACGCTCTTCTAATTCTTCTATAGCGAGAGAAAGAGCAAGAGAGAGAGAGAGATAAAAACACCAGCAAACTGGTGGACGAGCGTGACCCAACAACGCGTCCAATCCGGGATAATCGACGTGCGCGATTATCACGAGATTGTGCTTCCGGGATTTTCCGCAGTCCTGAAAGAGTGGGAGAGAGAGAGAGAGAGAGAGAGAGAGAGAGAAATAGATGCAACGTATCGCTGCCGGGTTTGACGAGTCAAACAAATGCTCGTGTTTGTTGCAAACGTAACAAACAAACGAAATGATGTGAATGGAACGAGCGGTGTTTTCTTCATTTGGTTCGATTACACCGTAAACATTAAACTGGTTGCATCCTATTTTCCGTCCGTTCGATCCGAATCTCAATATTGTTGTATAATTCTATGGCTACGAGCTTGCTTAAAATTTGTTAACGACTTCAAAAGAAACTGCGAGAAATATCACTCGTTTTCTGTTCAACCAAGTCGATTCGAATTAGCAGGACAATTTGAAAGAACCTTCAGCTCTCAGATGACTTTGAAATGAAACGAAGAAACGAGCTCGAGCGAAAAAGCTCGAGGATTAGGGGAAAAGTTAGAGAAAGCGATTTAACAAAAGTCGGAGTGAACCTAAAGCTTCTCACACTCACGTGAAAAGGTAGTTTGGATGGCACTTTATACACGTCTCGGTTTCTCTACTTTGTTCTTCCAGGAGGAGGCCACGATCTTTTAAGCCCTGGAATTGTAATGCTTGTACGTGTGACGTGGAGAATGCGGTACACACGATGAGATCTAAAGCAAGATTACAAAGGGACAATTCCAAATTAGCCTTTTTCTCCCGGGACCATTATTTTACCCCTTAAGAATTTATTTAATAATCTTTTTGTATTGCGACCATTTGACATTCCAGACTGTCCCCATCTTTGTTACTATTGTCAGTGGAGACTTAGCCATGCTTCCACATGAAAAGAAAGAGACTTCTTTTCACTGCTCCACGCAAGGGTTCACGTCAGCCTTCAAAGCCCTTGACGCTCTGACTTTTGTGCGTGGGACCCCACGAGAAACGACGTCAATGTCACATCGAGAATGAATTTATCGATAAGGGAATTTTATGGTACGTATACGGGGGAGAGAAAAGCTCAATCTCCTCGTGCAGTTACGAACCGAAACTCAAAAGGACGTTTGTAATACGAAATTGATTGCGGAGCCAATACTAATTCCATAGCGATGCCAGCTATACGACAAAAAGCTGTGACATCGCAGGGGAGGCTACGAAGAAAGAGAGAAAAATGGAGAAAGATGACGTGAGAATGAGACGGAGTAAGGAAAGAGTGGAAAGTTCCAATTAGGGAGCTCTGACAATGTCGTCATCGTTCCCTTCCTCCTAATGGAACATGTAAAACACCAGCTCGCGTCCCTCGAGGGTGAAACAAGAATCTGGAAGAGCGATTAAGAAGTCTTCAACCTGCACGTGCTCCACTACCGATAAATTCAATTACTCTGTAGAATTCCTTGCCAGCTCGTTATCAAGACTACGTGTGCGTGTGTCTTTCTGTGTGAGTGTTTCGCCTCGGCAATTTGTGCTAAGAGTGAAGAGCCTGAATGCGGAGGTACAGAAACGAGGACCCTTTTTCTGGCCACCCTTTCCTTCATCCCCATGCAGACACCATTGTGCTTCGAGTCACATTGTTAATTTATGAGACAGTCGCAGGATGTGTCCTCGAATGAGAACGAGCTGCTAAGTATTCGGTATAAGATTAAAGTAAGCATTTGTCAAATTGGTAACAACCCCAGGTAACTTCTCCCAAAGAGAAACAAAATACCAGAATTGTGATGCAGAATATCCATTTCATGAAACATCCACCAAGGTCTGGCAGAGTCGAACGAGAAAGTCACTCTTTTCCACTGTAAAACTTTCTTTCTCCATATTTCCCAATTTCCAGAGGCTTTGCCAACATGACAGATGATAAAAAAGCAAACATCAATTTTTCATTGTCAAAGACCAGCAAATCTTTAAAAAAAAGAATTTAATTTGATGAATTTGTAAAATATTGGCAAAAAAAACGTATCGTTTATCGAATTATCTAGCTAGTAATTAGTGTACAGTGAATTGATAATTCGTACCAACTGCTTGTACTGTCCTCCGTTCGGAAGGTGGCCGACCGTCTCGAGCGCCAATAACTTGTAGTAATTCTAGCTCAAAGTTGCGCTTGGGGTCATTCTGACCCCTACTGACCTCGGAGGGTTAAAGGCAGAAAAATGTTCAAGCATTGTCGCATGATGGAAAAGAAGGTCTACTGAATCATGAACTCGACTTTACGAGTGAAGTGTTGGTAGGGAAAGAAATTAGTAGCTATTTCCTAATAATTTTTTGCTTTGCGATGGTAGTTTATGGGAATGGTCGTAAAATTTCACAGTACGGAAGAGAGTTTGTACAAATTTCTGGATAAGCAATATGGCAGGTGGTACCGTTTATTCGAGTACCTGGGTCGTAGCTGCTGCGGTCATCCAATAGCCATCTAGAGATGTGGAAAGAGGAAAAGAGAGGGGGAAGAGCGAGTAGAGAAATGGAGAGGTCGCGAAGCCCGAAGCCGAACGACCCGCAATTAGTGGTCGTTAAAGTTTAACCGGGCAATCGACTCTTCGGTTCCCTGGACCATCTAGCTAGGGTCGCCGGAAGAAGCATTCACGGTCTTCGAGGAAGCAGTCAAGTTATACGAACGAAACAACAAAACAGAGAAAATCGGTTGCGTTATTGGACTACAAAGTTATATACGATGGTTGGCAACTTTTCACCCATTACTCACGGAATACAACATCTATCCGGCCCTTGAATCGCACACTGGGTCTGAGAGACCCATGACAAAAAAAATACTCAGTCCTTTATTGATGTTGGAAATTATTCCTTCCTATAAATAAAAAAGTTCCTCGCACACACATCGCACTTGTAATCTCACGTTTTGACATTTCGAATTCCTGTCTCGAGGTCTTCGAACCGACAAAGATCCAATTTTCGTCATAATCATGCTGAAAGCAGCCAAACTAAGAGAAAGTAAAATATTTCCATGGATATACAACGACAAAATATTTGGGGTATTTGAGATATTTCGAGGAAGTATGAACGCTCGTTTAATAGTCGTTCTCCAGCCGTTCCTCTTTACTTCGTTGACGTCTATGTATTCGTGGATAGATCTCTCAAGTCTCGGCTGTCTCGCCATCTTTTTGTTACTATATATACCCACGAGCGTATACATAACCAACAGAATGGTAAACTAAACGCGTCTCGAGCTTGAACATTTCGTAGATGTGAATCCCAAGGCAAAATTACTCAGTGCCAGACTATGAAGGCAGTATAATTCTCCAAGTATTTCGATTACGTCTAAAATGATGTCAAAGACTATTGTCAGCTTTCATAAAATTATTTTCATCACGCAACGAATGCAATAATAGCAGAGAATATAAACGATTTCCCTGAAAATCCTAAGAGATTGCCCCAGCGGAGTAACATCAATTCAGGATTAAAATGATTTGAAATTATTCGCCTGTTTTGTCTTATACGGAATGCGCGAAATTTTCCACATTCATGCTCATTGATTTGGACGGATTTCATGAAATTCCAGAATCATATGACATTCCTTCGTGCGCAATTGTTTTTCATTAAAAAGTCAGCAGATCAAAAAGATCGTTGGGAATTTCCGATTTGTCAAATCGGTGGAAATTAATATTGGAAATGAAGAGTTTATTCATTCCAGTGTTTAATAATGATTTTTAAAAAATTCTGCATGGATCAGTGGCAATTTTTTTACTTGCAAACATTCGGAAAAACAAAAATCGGCGAATAAATCGAATAACGCGTAATCGTTTAACAACGAAGTTTGTCTATTGGTGTTATCGTCCATCCAGAGATTATGCCCCAGCACAAATTTTATTGTGGCGAGTGCGAAAATCGTCTTCCCGATTTGACCAGTGATGTGTGCCGATTGCTTTCGTACAAAAGTTTGAACGTAAGATCAACCAAATTACGCCTTTTGGATCATGACGAATATAAATGGGAAGAACGAACAACGAAGCAGATAGAAAATCAACGACTCATTCTTGCAGGATTTGCACACGAGGTACGAACAAAATGGAAGAACTAAGAGTATCACGATGCTTTTTTTTTTTCAATTTCAAACTCATTTGTTTTCATTTGAATGGATGTTTTTAATTTTTCCGCAAGAGCACAGAATTTATCTATGTCAAGTGCACACGGATGACGCATTTTCAAAATATATACATACCTCTGCCTTGCACACGGTACAAGATAAACGGAAGTTTATGCCGCACACTGAGTTATAAAGAGAGTTTATAAATAAAGTAATAATGAAAAGCTGGGAAGATTCGATGTTGCTGAACACTTGAGATGAAAATTAACATCTCCCTCGAAAGCAGACGTGAACGCTGGATTCTCGAGAATATGTTTTTATTCTTTATTTATGAATTTCCAGTCCTTCGTGTTGTTTTGTATTTTTAGAAAATATCGAGGAGAACTGAAAAACTCTCCAACGACTCCAACATTTTCTATGAGCCGGTGAAAACGTAATAGCGATACAGGGAAATTCTTAATATTTAAAACGATGTAAAAAGATTCGAACGACAGGATCCGAAATCAGACACAGACGTACTGCATATTGCTTGAAAATTTACAACGTATTGAAACGCTGTTACACACTGATATTAATTGAAAAAAAAGGACGAAGGGAGTAAAACTTTGTCGTGTACCCAATATCGGAAGTTTCGGCTTTTCCCGATGTATCGATTTTTCTTCACGGCGCATGAAGCTTTACTATCATTCGTCAGGTTGTATTGTTGAATGAAACCCTAAGAGACGTCGTTCCTATAGCCGAGTTGCCTCGAGCAAATATTCATACATTTTTTCCTCCTCTGCTTAAACTTTTCGTCTGCATTCTCGCAGCAGCACAATTGCACTTTTGGTTTCTCCACGTTGGAAATTTATTTCTCATCTCAAAACTTCAAAAAACGTTCGTTTCGCGTGAAATATCGATTTTTTTACGTAAACAACATTAAATTGCAAATTCTTAATAATTAAATATACATCTTGAAAAAAAAACAGCTCCACATCAATTTACTAAGGAGGGAAAAAAATGTAAAGGAAAAATTTGAGAGCTCCACTCTGACGTAATTTCCTGACTAAACGATATTGGAGAGATAAATAACTAGAATTTTCAGATAGCAATTTCCCATGGTAGCACATGCGTCCACCATCATGGATAACTTGAGAATTTTTACTCAGTTTTGCTTAAAAAGTTTCGCCCCTTCTGCACACGAAACAGTTTACAGCCCATTGAGTTAACGAGGGAAGGGTAAGGGATGGAAATTGCTCGAAACCGTCTGTAATTATCGTAGAATGCTTTTGGCCCGACAGACGATCGAGGGGTTGAAAAGAGCACGTACCGTTTGCCAGTGTCGCTAGAACATCTGTGGAGAAGCATAAAGCTCGAATTTACTGTAGAACATTTCTACATCCTCTCATGTGTGTGTGTGTGTGTGTGTGCATGTCAGAGAGGTGTGAAGGAAAAATCGACCCATGCTCGACGCAGATCCACGAAGCTTGACAGGCAGAGAAAAAAGTGTGGAACATTTTTTATCCTTCCTGTTGTCTCTGTCTGCCTCTTCCTTTTGTGGAATGTGAATTATTTTATTAATTTCCTGGCTGGTGTGTAAACCTCAAACTTAAAGGAGCTCTACAGTCCTTTGTTGAGTTTCAAACGAGAGTGCTGTAATATCCTCCCTTATTGGTGAAGAAAAAGGAGAAAAAAGCCATGATCCCCTCGGGGGAAAGCTTTCGCGACTGACGATTTGTACGAGCTTCGAAATAGCTTGTTCGCCCCTCTAGCTTCCGAAGGTTTACGATCACGAACCTTCCAACGCGAGCCAGTATACTCACCCTTCTTAAGCACCTACCCTATGTACGAAATCTTTGCCATGTATCTATATATATATATCAATATACACAGTACAGATATATATTGTAGCTTGTGCACTGTGATACGATTTTCAAGCTCGAGTTCACCCAGGATTTGCCTGCACCAAGATTCGACTCACCGTAAAGAATCCGAACTAACGATCCGAGCCAGCCAGCTTATCGGATTTAAGCCGAAACTTCGTTAGAATTCAGTTCGTTAAAATATACTCTACAGTTACAAAAAATTCTCACTTTCGAATCATCATTTTTGGTTTTTTCGCTTCGTTTTTACTCGCGGAAAAAGCTTCTTCAGCTTTTTTGTCTTTATAAATAAACTTTGCCGAAATAGTGACGATACCATTTCAATTTTTACAGTTGAAAGATCGTACGCGAAGGTTTGTTGAATCATTTTGTAAGAAATAGAGAAATTCCACGGGCGTTGATTATCGTTTAGATTTGACAATGATCGTTTTGCTGTAATTAATTACAGTCGCTTTTATACACGCTCGACGTAATTTTTTCGCTCCGTGTAATCACGGAGTCTGACTCGTTTACACAATCGTTTTGTCATCATTAATAAACGCTGTTTCTTCAATGTAACTGGCTGGGCATTTGAAAAACTCTTTAGTGTTTCTCAATATCCTCCACCCCCAGAAAATTGTCGTCATTTCTCATCGCCCTCTTTCTGAACATTCTCGGGAGGTTCACATACTCTCGTAATTGTATCCCACAATCAGATTTTCATCCTGACGATACGATAAATCTTCCTAGACACATCGAGCCATCTCTGGCTTTGTACATTTCGTGAATCGAGTTCGCTTCGTCTTTGAAAACAACGTTGTTGAAGCACTGACACGTTTTTTCTTACGCTTTTCTCCTTTTGCCCGCTAATTCAGAGCCGCATCGAAGAAAAAATGTGCTGAAGACTTTCACGACGAATTGAGATATTCGCGTCATACGTATATACAAATATATTAGAACGTAATCAGCGAGTTCATGTGCTTTTGGAAACTGAAGTAACTGTCGGAGACACGGACGAATGGGACAAATGCAAGCGACGTGTATCACGTAACAACCAAGCCGCGAGCTCTCGCGTATAATTTGTCTTGTACAATGCACCATGTACAACGAACTGCACTGACGCAAATATAACGCTAATTCGTACTCAGAAGGTTCTTCGTTTCCCTGACTATAGGCTTCTCGTTACTCGCGGTCTCCTAATTTCAAATGATATCGATGAAACCGAGTTATGTTGTTGATTATACGACATTCCTCGACTCGACAACGTTGTCATTACGCGACAAATTTTCGACTTGAAATTTTTTCGGAAGATTCGTAAAGTGATAACGTTTTTCGTCAATTTTTCCATCGAATGTGAAAATAAAAATTGTTTACTCCAGAACCACGTAAGAGAGTAATTATATAGTTATCCCAAGCGAAGTCATTTCTCGTTAGGCAAATATTTTCTTCTCGCAATGACAAACGAAAAAATTTGAAGAAAAAGTTTTCTAAAATTCTTGGCTTTTTTGTTTGTTCGTAGTTTCTACGTTCGATAGACATTATTTCTCCGCAGCTCTGTAACGATAAACTTTGTATTTTTTTTATCGTTTTCGTTTTTTTTTTTACTTCCGGTCGAATTCTTCTCTTCGGTGGTGTAGTGCAGTCGCGGAATAGCGGAATTTCAATCTTTTTTACAACCACCATTTCCATCTGTACGTTACAACCAACCGCATTTTCTTTACTTTCTATTCGTCCTGGTAGCGGTAAGAGAAAGCTTTTTTGCTAGTTGACTCCGTTCGCGATACTCGTAACCAACAGTGCACTGAGAGCTTTCGTTAGAAACATGCGTTTCCACGTTTCCTTAGAAAATATTTCAACGTTCCATTGCCCTTTTCCCCGATCACGAACATACATCCATCCAGTATAAACGTATTTAAGGATCCGTTCGTTTTTATCTCTTTTCGACGTGTAGCGTGTGACTGTTTTCCATTTTTCGTAGCAGGCTCACAAGCCCGAGACTGGTCACGCCAAGGATTTGATGGCGTTGCTTAGGATCACAGTCTTCTTCACGAAACTCTTTAAATTAAGAATATGAAAGGGTTCTCGTAGCTCGACAATGTTCTTGAGTGTTTGCTTTACATAGTAAGCGTCTAAACGCATGAAACGAACGAGGACGATGGACTCTGATTTATCAGGGCTAATGGTTCATACCAGAGACTAAATTTCCATTTTAATGCCTCGTATTTGTCAAAAGAAAAGTGTCTTTTCATCGGTATACTTGAGTCGTTGATCCAGGAAGGCACGAAATTCAAGCGACAAGTGCTTTTGCGACTTGTTCAAATTCATTTTGTTCAAACTCATTGATCACGCTTTTGTGTTATGCAGGCGAATGTATGGGTTAAGTATCCAAGAATCGAATGGGAAATCGTTGTTCTTGGAACTAACGCTGTGACCACCGAAGATATGTGTATGTGTGTATTTCTAAGTATTTATACGTGCACACACATGTGTACTTATTTACGAGCAAGAATCACTGTAGTTGCTGTTACCCACAAACGGAAAGCTCGATGAACTTTTGGTTAACCATGCTTATATTCTCGTGCCGGATTCGTACTAAGAGAATAGTGAATGTGTGTATGTGTGCGTGTGAGAGAGAGAGAGAGAAAACCTGATGGGAGCACCTGCTGGTCGTTTCGCCGGAAAATCGCTGCTAGTACGGCAAGTTTTGCTCACTACTAAAGCAACTGCTGTTGCATTTAGAGGTTCTATTTGGGAGCCGCAAATATGCCAGTATCTCGTCTCATGGGTCTCTATATAGCAGAGACGAGTACGGCGACGCAGGCCTTCAGAAAGTGAACAAGCGTTTACTTCAGACTCTGTCTCGCACGTGTTTCAAAAATTCACGCCCTTTTACAGTCTCGGAACAAAGAGCGAAAATTTAACTTTTCCAGAATATATTGATTGATCAAGGAGAGAGAAAAGTCTCGTGATGATGTTCCATTTTCATTCGGTTTGATTTCACTGAAGAACGTAATCTCTCTGCTTTATTAATTACTCGAGCTTCAACGTGTACATTTGCGCTTACGTTGGAAATGTATTTTGTTTAGAAGGCAAGCACAGGTAATCGGATTCGATTCGATACCAACATCAATCCGTAATGAATATCAATTACATGCGAATTCACAATCAAGTTTAATAGAAATCTAGAAAATAGTCATTGCTGGCTTGTCGCGTTGCCAGCATCGTTATGAACGACACATCAAAATTCAGGATATTAGTTTGAACTTTTCAGAATGAGAATATCATGGCAAAGAATTTTATCCAATTTTCAAAATGGCGAAAAAAATCAGCAGGGAGACAATGTGTAAAAAAAAAAAATTTCTTCAGGCACCCCAAAGCACCGTTGGAGAGGAGGCCAACCGTCTCGGGCGCCAATAACTTGACGTGATTCTAGCTCAAAGTTGCGCTTGGGGTCATTTTGATCCCCGGTAACCACGGAGGGTTAATAATTCTGTTTCATAATTACAATTCTAATAAAGTTATTCGAATAATAACATAATGAGCGTCGTACGACTTGCTCCTGGTTTACACGATGCCCAGACATTTCTCATTCGTTTGCGCGTTAATGAGAGAGCAATGCTTATCATTGTACTTCGTTTTTTTGTTTTGTTTTAAATTTATATTCTCTATACACAGATATGCAAAGAGATAATCACGGTCCAGAAGGGAAGATGGCCTTGTCGTTTTAATCGAGTTTCTACCTTGGTAACCCATTACTCATCCTACAACTTTCTTAATTCCTTCCAACTAATTCTGATCCTCTCATCGTGAAGTGCTCTCACTGAAGGCTAATCGAATATCCCAATGTTTTAAACTTCATCTCCTGCTCTTTCTTCGCTTTGAATATCTTTCTCGCAATTTCCATGAGACCCTCGACGTCGCCCGGTCTTAAGTGAGTTGTCGAAGTCATCCGGAAGTGGAGCACAGCTCTTTTGTTACTTCGAACGCACATAGGACCGTCATTTTTATTAATTCAGTAATCCCACGACTATATCTGTCACTAAAATTGACCCAAAACAATTTCGGTCAATGAAAGTATTTTTGAAAATCTGAAATCAATTTGATGCATATTCGTGAAATGAAGGATCCTTTAAGCTCCTTTAAGCTCGAAAGTTTACAATTCGTTGAGAAATGTTTAATGCGATCTTGAATGTGAATTTCTTTGTGATTCTTTGTGAATGGAAATATGCTATTTTAACTCAAACTTCCGAGGCCATTATCACGAATAATTATGTATGCAACGGCATGTGCGGAAAACAACAAATTACATCGCACGTTTTGCTACATTGGCACTCATACTGATGCGAATACGCATCATAAGCCTTCGGCTCATGCGGGAACTTCACCCGCGATGTAATCCGTCCCTTTCCGACTTGTTGCATAAATAACTATGTCACACTTTCACGCAATACACTATTTAGCATCGTTCCATTATCGAATGCAATATGCAAATCTCAGAATCAAGTGTGGACAAAGTTGCAGCCCCGACTGCACGAATCCAAGTGCATGAATCGAATGGACCTATCAAAAAGCAAGAAACGAGGTATATTATACGAGGTCGCTCGATATTTAGATTAAAACGGGAAGAGTCAGCACTTTGCGAACGTTTACGGGTGAATCCTGCCAAAGCTCCTGGGGAAGTTTATTAAGAGAGATGACGGAACTGCGAAAGCGTAATATTCTTACGTGCGTACGTCTATATGAGTGTAATCGAGTTGTGACGACTTTGGGAAAGTTCGTGACATTTCCTATCGAGCTAAGTCGAGCGCGCTCGTATCAACTAAAACGTCTTGGAATCACGCTTATTCTATTAAGGGTAATTATGCTTGAATAGTGTTGGTTAACCCTCAGCGGTCACATGACGGAGTAATTAGTTATTACCCCGGGTTCAGAAAAAGTGAAATTAGAGGCCTAAAACTTTTGAAATAAATCCAAGTAACGATATCTGCCGGTAGTAGACAAGTGTGAGATATGACTCCATCACATAGGAAGCCGAAAAAACGCGTGGCGACGCTTTGAGCTTTCGTTTTCTCGGCGTGGGGTAACTAGTTACCCCAGTGTGGCCGCAACCGTTGCTCGGCACAAATCTTTCTTTTTAATGTACTTTTTTAATGATCGACGGATTCTGGTATTTTTTTATGGTAGTAGTATACGTTGTGCATACAATTCTAAAATTTTAGCCCTTAATATTGAAAAATGGCGGAGTAATGAATTTTTTCGGAAAAAAAGCAATTTTTACTGAATTTTCACCAGTTTCGGCCAGTTTTTAGAACGCCATCTATAAATTGAACGATAAAAATCATTAGAAATGTTGAAAAACTCTTCAACGAACATGGAACAATCGGTTAGAAGTCTAAAAACATCGATTTGTCGTAACTAGGTTTTTCAGCGTGGGGTAATGAGTTATCCCATGTGGCCGCAATGTGGCCTGGCTGAGGTGTGGCCGCATCCATAATCAATTAATTGAATTAATTGATTATATTTTTTTATTTAGATCCATAGTCAATTAATTGAATTAATTGACTATGGATACTCCATAGCCATTTCCCAGCCATCTAAGGGCCGTTGAATCATTTTTCTCCGACAAGTTTTATCATTTTAGACACGAAGTACACGATTTCGATTTTTGAAAAAGCACTAAAACTGGTATGTAATATAACGAGGAGCAAAAATAACGGATCTCAGAAAAGAGACCACAAAAAGAAACCACTGCAGAGCACGAAGGCTGCGAATGTACGGACGAGACAACGCAATGAATAACGTTCGTAGCTGCAGATCTGTTTCACCGACTATTTATTTCTTACGACATTGAAAAATGTGTTTGCTCTCAAGAATGTCTGTAGTCCACGGTACGGTCGATTCTCTCGTATCGCCGTACATTTTGTGCGAAAAAAAACCCCTAAACGAAAAACATACGACATTGACACTTGAGTACACAAACATATTGTTATTTTCCCGAGATGATAGCAACCCTTTACGAGAGAATATGGCAACATTCAGAAACGCTATCAAAATTTATGTCTTCCAACGATGTTTACTCACAAAATAATCCAACAATTTTCTCATAGGGTTTCGGCAGTCAACATATTCAGCTCCATTCGAAGCTCGAAATTTATTAGTTGATCCCAACATATTTATTGATCACGAAGCTAATAATTCTCTCGTGGTTAACGACTGCGGTGACGCGCCAGTACTGATGCTTTGCTACAAGCTTTCCCTATATCTTGCTTTGGTTTAATCAAGTTTCACGAACAAACAGATACATTGAATAATTGATTGCGTAAATGGTACATTCCGGTCGATGGTCAAATCGCCAGTACTCCGAACCCAAAATATCATGTTGCTCGAATATTTCGTAGAGGATCTCTAAAGAAACTGAATACATTGTTGCAACGACAAAACTTTTATTATGATTATTCAAAATAATTTGATTGACCCTGTTGAACGAAATAACCACTTCTTGAAATTGCGTTTTAAGAGCGAGCAATTTTTACTGTGCAGAGCGTTACGTTTCATGATTCATGAAATCAAAATGAAGTCTTTCGTGTAGATAACAAATTTTATTTATATGAAGACCGCTGCAGTGACTTTTCCATTTTTATTTCCTGCGTGCAGAGTTTTCCATTTCTGTTTACTCGACCATGAATATACAATATTCTGACCTGTACCCACATGCACATGTACCAATCTTATGTAAACGCATTGGCAAATTTCACATCAAGATATATATGACGCGAAAATATATGTATATGTCGTATTAACGTGACTACCTACAAAGTGGTATCGCAGCTTAATTGAAAACGGATTAAATTAACTTCCCGTCGTGACGCCGATGGAACTTGAACGCAACGGGAATCACAGCGGGTGGCCGTGAGCGACCAGAATGTAAGAGACCTTGCCGTGAGGGATTGCTTTCGTGCGTGGTACACAGATGGAGAAAAATCCTCGTAAGAGATTTTAGCTTTTCGATAGACACACGACAGCTTCTGTCTGTCTATCACTCCTGGTGGGCCCGATGCACGATTTACGCGACTACCTGCGTTGATAGCTCATGGGATTTGTATCATTCACACCTTTATAGTCTTAATCACACATTCAATGTCTTCAGTGATCGATCTCTCAAGAAAATGACGAGCCATCTTTCAAAGAACCCATTTCTTTCGGGTTCTTGATTTCGAGCGATTTTTGCCATTCTGAATTGCCAACGAAATGTGGTATTTGCTAATTTGAAAACCAACTCTAAGCGGTCGCCAGTAGTTAAGGATGTTGAGTACCCATGAATATTGTTTTAAGAATTTTAAGAATTCTATCATCATTACTTTAACCACCTTAAGGGTTAAAATAAACAATGATAAAAAAATTCGGAAAATTTAGTATGTTTTTGTATGAAGTATTTAAGAGATCGTGTAAAATTGCACGAGGATTAGGAAGCTCGTTATAAAAAAGTTAACATTTTGTTAAGAACGATTTTTCAAACGAATACAACGAATATTTATCAATTAACTTTGTTTTGTTTTCGTTGCTTTCAGTATCTTGTAGATATTGAAAAATTGCGAGGTCATATAAAAAATGTATCGCAAATTTAATTTTTTAATGTTAATTGTTTAGTAACGAGCTTCGTCGCTAATCGTCGCGAAATTTTAACCCGATCTCTTAAATACTTCATACAAAAATATACCAAATTTTCCGAATTTTCTGATCATTTGCGATTTGGGACTCAACATCCTTTAAAAAAAATGGATGAATGAAAAAATCGATTTAAGTGAATCGTGGCCGGGATCCCAATCCACCATTGAATCAAGCAGCCTGTATTAATGAATATTTGGTCACTTATATTTTTAATTGAAATATTTGGGATTGCAGCTTGTCGCCAGAGCATGGAAAATGGGACACAAATTCATTACAGAAACGTGACATTTTTCAATCGTAATTATAATAATTAGGAAATTACGGTCATTTTTTTATGCCAACGTTTATCCAATAGCAATCACATCTTTCCGATAAAGTTGGTTTCAGTTCCATCAAGTAATTGCACTCACCAATGCCTATCGAGTCGGGGTATTCACGAATTCTTTATATATTTTACTCAACGAATTAGGCCGAATAATATAATAACGAGTGAAGAATGTGGGAGGCAGGCCTAAGCAGAATCCTTACGATCGATGTATCGTAGCCAGGAATAAAATTATCGGAATAAAAAGTCATATAAACCTTGAGAATGTGCAAGCGAACGAAGCTCACAGGAAGGCTGAATTGGCTCGGGTCAAATGAAAGAACGTTCATTCTATGATATCCCGGCTCGAAGTCGAGAAATTCGGAAAGAAAAAAAAATCTCCAGACATAGAGTTCGAATTGACTGAGAAACTCGTCGTGACAACGAGGCTCGTCAGTCCAATTTTTTTCTCAATGAACATTCGAAGACTTTAAATTCACTCGTAGAAATTGATTTTTGCGAGAATTGTTTCAATTCTCAAAGAAATGGAAGCCACGAAAGAAACGTGCAAATCATGAAAAAATCGTTCCCGTTCTTATTAAAGTTATCGACATATATTCAATATAGCGATTGAAAATAAATTTGCCTGCACGAAAAAGAATCGGTTTACGCTTTTCTTTCCTTGTCACGATTTCATTGGGTATTATTCGAAATCCTGTGCTGCATATCCTGTGAAAAACCAATCGCGAATGTTGAATGAATAGGAGAGATCAATAAAAAGTGAGCTCGCGTTTTCTTATTTGATTTTAATCAATTTGTGGTTTCAGACGGTGTGCTCAAGTCTGTGAAACGGCGAGGGTGAAAACTCTTGAGCGATTGAACCGACGGGTGTTTTCCGGATCGTATAGCTTTACTGAATTCTCGCGAGCACCAGCAACTCTATTCCTTCTTTGTTGTTCTCTTGTTCACGAACCTGTAGTAGTATTTCCTCTTTTTTTTCTTTTCTCGCTCGAGGCTTTTCACTCAAAGTCTTTTTCCCTTTCTTATACACCTGAGCGTATTTCAAAAATGCGATCTTTTTATTCTACAACGATAGGAATGAACACAGTGAACTACACCGTAGCGAATAACTTTGCAACTATTGTTACGTCTACAATGAAACACTTGCACAAAATACTGCAGATATAAACGGATTTTTGAACAAACGTCATTCTGTGTTTCGAGACTCCTGAATTCAAAGAAAATTGCTTATTTTTTGTATTTTTTTTTTACTGTATGAATGGAGAATTTATTCAACTGAATGAATAACATGTGACAATTTGTCTGGATAGTAAATACAATTTTCTGTCTGCGATAGTTTTTAAAATGCCACGAGAAATTTAAGGACGTGATTCGAAGTTAAAACCTCCGTTTTGTCTTGTTTATCAATTAGTTGTTAATGGTTTTCTCTTGACTTGGTGTTACAGGAATTGGAAAGAAGTTACACACTGTCGACACCAGGTGGAGGGAGCCCAGTTTGCTGTCCACCTTGCAGTCCACCACCAGCTCCAGCGGCTTACATATCTAGTGTCCGGGCTTCCTCGCGACGTCTCCCAACGGGAAATGGACTTGGTGGTCCAACCTCTCCTGACAGAGATCCCCTAGCAAAACTACTGAGGTAAGTACGTGTCGGGCGAAATTTTTCTTCCGCAGGTGAGATTGTTTGAACGCGTGGTGTACAGAGGTAAAAGCTTTTCAATACGGATGTTAAAGTAGTCTGAATTATCAATGGAGTGCCAAGAAACGCGGAATCTCTGCGGAGCGAAAAAAAAGGATTCGAGGGACGAGAACGACGTGATAATCGTATTAACATTTATGCTCCTGCATAATGGACGCTTGAGGGGATTGTGAGCTCTGCTTGAGCCATGTTGCCCGCAGTAAATTGAGAAAAATTTGAAAAACTTGTTCTTAATGTAAAATTATTCCACCTACTTTTGGTCCTACGCTTGCTTTTAAAATATTTTAACTGGAAACGTATGATAAAACGTGGCATATTTTGCCTGGACGAAATCCTTGGAATTCGTCGGTATTACGATTTTTTATGAATTTATCGTGAGGTCCTTGGCTCTCTGTCCAATTCGAAATCGTTATCATTCACAGATATCTGAAGACTTTCTACAGAGAGCTCGGTACGAGGGACCCTCGGCACTTACCACCATGGGCATCCCCGTTACCTTTGGGTACTTTGTGCCCGGCTCACTTCCAACCTCATCTCCAGCTGGTCCACAAGAGCGAGCAGGAGCATCGATTGGAGAACATAAAAATCGATCAGATATTCGCTCCGGTCCGAGTGAGTATTTTTGGGGAGAGATTTATAGCGCGGAAATGTGGCTATTCCGGTTTGTCTACTTGAGAATCTGGATCGCATGACCCGAGAAAAAAAAAAAGCGAATTCTTTTCTAAAATCCGGCAGTCAGGTACAAAAACTGACTTTATTTTCAACTTTGGCGAAACGGAGGCGAAACAAGTGGGGTCACGAAATAAAGGGAAGCAAATGGGGAATCGAGTGAAAGATGGAACGTTGCAAAAACGTATACGCGAGATCCAACAGCCCAGGGGCTACACATATGTGCTTCGTACAAATCACGAAACAATTCCGGACATATTTATTGCCTCTGGAAAGCCGGTGGGCTTCATCTCCGGAATTATATATAACGTAGTTTTTCTCAGCGCGTATAAAACAAAAGGAGAAAGCAGAGCGAGAGCGAAAAGTTCGGTAGCAGAAATTGAGAGAGGGAACAGGGTTCGAGGTGAACGGAGCGACGAAAGGATATAAAGGAAGATTTTGGTGCGCGGCTCGTCTACGAGAATTTAAAGAGCTAAGCTGACTCTCTCTTTTATCTGGTACGCCTTTCTCGTGCCGCGACCTTGCTGCTGCACAGTAGAATCGAGTCTAAAGCTTTGCCAAGTTGAGGGGGAATGAAAAAATACGAGACAGTGTTGATTAATTTGATAAATCGGGATTTTGTCGATGATTCCTGTTACAAGTTATAATATTTGTGTTACAGTTGAGCGACGGAACGATATCGGAGGCACCAAGGCGTGTAGCGGTGGAAGGTGGTCCAGGAAGTGGCAAGACAACGCTCTGTTTGCGCCTTTTGCATCACTGGGCAACCCAAGGTGACGGACCTGCTTTGGCATTCTTGGTTCCTTTACGAGAATTGCGAGGCAGTCCCTTGTTGAACTATTTAGCACGTGAGCTTTTTCCAAGAACGTCTGCTCTCGGGGATGCGGTTGCTCAAGTCTGGCGGACTCTCCATCTGATGGAGGATCGAGTGTTGTTTGTTCTCGATGGTTACGACGAGTGTCTGGGAGGTAGAGCGTCATTGGGAGACGCGGCGGATCTACTGGAGGGTCGTCTATTTCCGGATGCAAGGATCCTCGTGACTTGTTCGCCCAGCAATTCGTCAACACTATCGCCTCTAGTGCAACGAAGAATCCATTTGGCTGGCTTGGAATGGTCCCACGTTGAACGACTCTGCGTCGCTTATTTCATTCACAACGACTTGGCTGAAAAAGCCTGCGAGTTCCTCGAAGCAGTGAATGTTCAATCCTCACCTGTCAAACAATTGGTCCAACATCCACTTGGCTGGGTCATGTTGTGCGCACTCTATCAGGACTCCGGTAGCTTGCCAAGCGAATCGAGCGCCCTGGTTCAGGCTGCTATCAAGTGTATCGTTCGTAGGAGCCTCGATAGGCCTATACCTCACGACGAAGAGATACCCGGTCATTGCCGAAAGAGACTCGAAGATTTTGGCAAGTTGGCACTTTCCGCGTTACGCGAAGGAAGATGTTGTTATACAGAAGCTGAACTTCGGGCGAGAGGTGGTGGCATCGAAGTTACGAGATTGGGATTTCTCTCAAGGGGATTGAACTTTGGACAACGACGCAAGGCTGATTTGTACACTCCCATTCACATGGCAGTCGCTGAATTTCTTGCCGCTTACTACCTCACTTCCGTTGCACAGTATTCCAATATTCTCAGGCGCGAACTCGAGGGCCTTCCTTCCGGTATTATCGGACACCTTGCAGGTCTCCTAGGACCGAAAACTCATCTCATATTAAATCAATTAAGCCCTCTCGAGGTACCTCCGAGAACGGTTTTCTCACTACTTAAAGCAGCTGGCCCATCCGACGGAAATATATCTGCGGTTTGTAGACTCGTTGGCGCCGGTCCTGGATTTGGACCTGCACCCAACGACCGACCACCCGCACCTCTCGTCCAAACCTCGCCTCTCGAGCTCGAAGGATGGACGAGAATTCTCGAAAGCCCTGCTTGCACTCTCGAAGCTCTAGAGGTCGTATTCCAAATTGAACGGGGCTCTGATCCTTGTTATCTCAATGATTTCTTCGAGGCACTAGCTGTCAATGAAAGTGTCAAACTTGTCAGGATTACCTCCCTCCTTGGCCAGGACTTTGCCGCAGATGAAGCTCAGAGATTAGCCGGACATCTCAAATCTGTTCTTAGCAAAAAAAGACTCAACGACTTTGAACTCGTCATCACTTGCCTTGAAGAATCTGCTCACGATAGGTAAGTACATAACAATTTTTATTTTTTTCTCATCAAACTTACAGTCTGGAAATCGAAAAGTATTGAAGAAAATCTTCTTTTTTTTTCAAAATGCAAACTAAGAAATAATGGCCCCATAGCGTTTTTTTCTCATTTAATATTAATTTAGCGAAAGAAATTTTTTTGTGATTCTGCATATGTATGATGGAATTCCACTGGTTTTATTAACTCACGTGATCGGAAATATTTTAAGCACTTGATATACGCTACTCCGTCGAGAAATATATGGATCGAAATTCCGGAAAAGGGGTCACAGTAAAAATGTCAGAAACCCTATTGAAGCCACTGGTGATCGCAAACAATTCCTCTTAACGTTCCTTCCATGAGTAATATTGCGATGTATGCTCCCGAGAGCCACACACACACACATTCACAAAAATACCAGTATCAAGAATCTTAAGACGGATACTGCCGCGAAGGAATGAGGATAAGAATAAAGTGGATCGAGGGACATTGTCCTGGGACAATTTTTGAAACGATTTCGCAGAAGCTTCGATGCCACACCGACGAGCAAGTTATTGCCATTGGGCGTCCCAATTCTCATCCCTACGAGTTCCCATCGTACAAAAATGAGCCCCACATATATATTATTGTAGAAGACATCTCGTGTCAAATAAGCAAATCCTCTCTGTCACCATGACCCTTAAAAGTAAATCAACTACCATATATCATTCTTGCTGCCATGTGGCCCCACGAGGACCAATGAGTTTTCGATCTTCGCCTTTTATTACTAAGAAAAAAAAACTGTTCATTGAACATTCAAACTAACGAAACTCTCAAAAATTCACACGAATAGCAACAATATTTTTTCTATCCGTAACATTTGAAACCCAGTCACCGATCATTCTCTTTGTATCCGAATCGTTTTTCTAGCGGTAACTCGTGTTTTTCATTTTCAAAAGACAACAGATTAAAAAATTGCATTCCTTTGTTGGCATTTGAGTTACAAACAATTTATCCTGCTGTGAAAAATTCGTTAATACTGATCCAGACGTTTCCGGAAGGATATCATTGAATGCTTCGTTTTTCTTCCAGACGCTGGCTCAGTAGGCTTTAGAGAGAAAAATCCTTTAGCATTATATAAAACGAGAAAATGTGCTGGTTACAGTTGACTTGGAAAGGCTTATATTAGAAAAGAGCGAGGTTTTTTAGAGAACTTCGGGGAGGGATGACGATAGCAGGGAGGCAATGTTATTCGGGGAAGGATAAGGTTGTCCCCGCTGCGGCAGTTCCTTTCAAAACACTCGCTTCCTTCCGACGACTTACGAAACTCATATTTCCCAACGTACACAAAGTTCTTTCAACAGAACCGAAATATCGTACGAGCTTTGGGAAAGTTGTATTTCAAGAAACAATCCAATGGAAACGGTCCGAATCAAACGGCAAATTGTTTTTGAGAAAAATTTCAGTATTTAGAAAATTCGAAAAATGTTGTTTTTTAATTTAACTATTTTGCCACGTAATACTTATCAACTTGATAACAATTTGGTTGAGTTTGACGAATGACTTCAAGAAAAAAAACAAATTCTTCGTACATCGATCGAGATAGTTTTCAAGAGACTAAATTATTTTTCTCGTACTTTTCGGACGTTGCCAATTTGCACGGGTGTCCGTGCAACTTTACTCGCGCCTCGTTCGTCCTATTTGACTTCTCACGCCATTCTAGCTCGAGGCGGAATACGTAACAATTTAATAACCACTAAAATGAAAAATGCCCGCGGAAAAACATCGGGATCTTTCATTTCAACGGGAGCAATTCCAATTTTTTTTTCAAACAATCATTTCCACCTTCGTTGAAAGAGCAAACAATAAACTGGCGGGTAATAAATATTGATGTGCCGAAAATTGGGGAAACGGAAAGGTCCTCGCTACCGAGAAGGATATTTTTCCATATGGAAAAACGGAAAACCAATACGTTCGTTTTTTTCATAAGTCTTCCATGTTCCCTCAAACCCAAAGAGACAGTAGCAAATTTAGCTTACATTTCAATTTACTTTTCCTTTCAAAACGAACCAATTTATTTTTTCCATTGGAAACCTTTAATAAAAGTCGCGCAACAATTGTGTTTTTAATTCATAGTCACGCGATGTCCAAATGGATTTGAAATTGTGGAATTTTTTCAGTGAAATGAATTTTTAAGAAATTGTGGCATTTTTGGAGTTGCTTTTCCTACAGAAGAAATTCGACATTTAAGCACATATCGATACCAAAAGCAAACATATAAATACGTATAAAAACTATGACGAAACTGAATCACGAGTAGATATTGTTGAGGGTCGCATTGTGAGGAACAGTATGAGCATAAAATTCAGTCGAGTATATTTTTGCAACGGTATCCGGATCGTTCATAAAGTAGGGAAAAAGGATATAGCGGAATATCGCGAAGATTTGGGTCGTGGAATGGCAGTCTCGGTGTTTCCGGGTTACCGGATATAGGAACGCCCATGAAGGGTTTGCGATGTTATATATTATTATATAGTCAAAGTCTGGAGTGAGAAGCTTAACAATAGAGCAGAGTTGTGGTCGGTTATATAGCGAGTTGAATTCGCCGATGTGGAAATACGACAAAGAAGAGAAAAGAATTGAAGAAAAAGCGAAGAAAGAAGGGTATAAGAATCGAATGGATAATGTGCAGCTGCCACGGGAACAGTCGGCACTGTATAGCCACCTTTGCCACCATTTTCAACTGCATTTCTATAACAATCGTCACCAAAGTTTAATCCTCTGTGCGAGCAGTTTTGAAAGAAAAATCTCTCCAACCGGAAGTTCCGAGTGACGAATAAGGGAGCACGAGAATTCATCTGCATTTCACGTTCAAAAGATTCCTGACGATTGATTCTAATGCGTTTATAAAATTGCATTTTTATCGGGACAATAAATTTCAAAGAATTATTTTTTGTACCTCTATTGAAAAATATTTGATCCGCTTTGTCAGATCGATCGAATGGATTCGTACAAAAAATTTCAGCCGATATTTAGGGAAATCGAGAATCAATTAACTTGAGAATTATGTTCGTCATCGAGCATGTTTCAAAGTTTCAATTTTTTAAATTATTCTTGATAACAACAGCAGCCATATTTGTATAAACTTTAAAGTATTAACGATAAAAATTTAGTACAACTCTTCAACCTTTATCTGACTGACTCTTTGCTCTCTTCCTCTCAGTCTCGTTATCCTTCCGGTTCAACTCTCCTGTTCCGACAGTCGGATGGCGATAGAAATCTGGCAGTCGGTAAAAGTTCATAAGAAAGTTTGGAGGGAACTTTATTCGGGCATATACATAGAATATATATTTTTTGGAAAGATTAGCAAACAAAAGGCGCAAAGTCCACAGATTCGTTGCTCGAGACGAGCCTAGTTACGTCGTTTTACGAGTAACAATGGTAAAAACGCGCATGAATATGTATGTCCGTACTCATACCGGAGGAAAGTCGAAAGAATTCTCAAACTCCGTTAATTTGCCCCAGACCGGAGGGAGAATCAGCGTTTCTGGAAAACACGAGATCAAAAATATCTTGGAAAATCCAAGGGGAAAGAAGTGTAACGAGCCACTGAGGATGGAGAAAGTGGATCAAGGAAACTAGGAAGCTTTGTTATGAAGAAGAAAGACAAAAGAAAAAGGAAATAAAGAAAAAAAATTCTGCGAAATAAGATATTGGCTGATGCTTATTCTCGACAATGCTTCTCCTCGAGTACCTCTTAAGCTTTTCTATGCTTGTTTGTTATTCTCATATTTCCAATACTTTCCTTTCATTCGCTAGGATATTTTCAAATCCACCTTTTCATATGACGTCTATCGAACTGATTCAAGTCCCTCTACTTCCTTTCAAGAACTCGGTATCGTCCATGATATTTGCTAGATTCATTTTTTTCTATGATCATAAGAACAGATACAGCAATAAACTGCACAGTTCAGAAAAATTCCGAAGATTGCGTTACTTAATAAAAATAAAAAATAAAAAGGACTCTCGGTTTAAAAATCGATTATTAGAAAAGAAAAATGAGAAAATCTCGGAATTGAAAAAACTTCAACAAACGTTATAGTTATTATATATTCATAAACGCCTGAATTATCGGAGTATATAACCCAGAGCTGCTCTATACCCTTTCGGTTTGCCAACCCTGCTGCATATCGTATGTGCCACCTGGCGCAATTCTTACCAGTCTCTCGTCGACATAATAGCCGAATAATGTATACGTAACGCCTGAACATAATACGCTCATTCGTATACACAATAGAAATGTTGACACATATAAGTTGCACAGCTCGACTTTATACACAGTCACGTAAATATGAACTGAAAATATCTAACAATTTGCAACGAGAACACGATCAACATATTTATATGTGTAATATTTTCACTTCTGGATACCATGGGATCTCCGCAGAGCTTCCTGGTGTTTTATTGAAGCTTTTTTTTTCATACCAACACATTCTAAACGTAGACACGAATACCCGAAGTTTTCTCGTAGCAAAAAACGTTGGTAGTTGTTCGGAGCAACAACGAAATCGCGGTATTCTCAGTGAAGTAGATAATATCTGAGATTGAAAATCCCTCTGAATACAACGGTATATTCAGGTACAGAAACATGGTGAATTAAAAATGAAACCAAGAAATTGGATCATGCTTCGTTCACCGATATTGAAATATTCAAGTCGGAAATTGTTTTTTTTTTTTTTTTTTTCAAGTCGAAAATAACTTCCTTCATTGAAAAGAGATACGAATAGTTAAAAATCATCGAAACAGGAGGCTATTAATTCATGCGAGTGCGAAGAAAAAGTCTCTACTACAAAATTGGGTTTGTGTCCTTTTCACGGGAAAAACACTGAATCAATTTTAATGAATCTTTCACAAGAATGAAGCTCATGAATCAAATGAATTTTAGTCTGTGTTGCATTCCGATAATTTGTTTTATTTGAAACCCGAACCAAAAAATCACATTTTTCGTCACATTTCCACTTTCAAAGTTCACAAGCAACTGAAAAATGATAATAAATAAAAAATCTCTAATTACCAATTCAAAGATAATTCGAAAACGAAGATAATGAGCGGTAGCTGGAGTGCCAGTTTGTAAAAAAAAAGTTATAGCGATTTTCGTAAAATCAAAGTTTGAAGAATTTGAAAAAAAAATAATTTAACTTTTCATATTAAGGTAGCTGTACCCTTTAGGGCCACGAACCCCGGAGCGCTAGTTTCTTTATAATCTAATCGACAACCGTATAAAATGCGATTAATGTTTGTTTTTTTTTTTACAGGCTAGAATGTGTAGTAAATGCTCTGTGTCGAGGGCTCAGTCACGCATCGAATCATTTGGCACGTCTAGTTCTCGACATGAATCTTTCCGGCGAACAAGTTTCACGCGTCTGCGAGGCTCTTCGAGATTGCGTCCAAGTTCAAGCCTTACATTTGCCCCATTTGAGCTGCGGCTGCGAAGGGCTTGCTTCGGTAGCTGAATTACTCAAGGAACGACCTCTCCTGGCACTCAATCTGGCCGGAAGCTGGGGCGCCAAAAACGAGGATCCTTCGAGCTCCGGAATCAGTATGGGTAAAACTTTTTTACTTCATACATCACGCACTGTATCGTGTATCACGCTTTCTTAACTTTTTTATTCTACTCTTTCTCGTATATCTGATTATCCATTTTTTTCTTCACATCTCTGGTCCGGGTCACATTATATCACAAAAGACAGGTAATTTGAGAAACTAAGGCAAAATCTTTGCGGAGCTCCAATTCCGCGAAATAAAAAATGTAAGATAATCCTGTAGCAGCGAGGCAGAAGCAAAAGTATTTTGCTCGCCGAAATTTCAGAGGCCGTTACGTCGAGCAGAAACATCAAGCTCGAGGAGAATAAATAAGTGTGTGATGCCTTTGAGACTTAGCCACAAATGTGGGTTCAAGATTTCTGTATCAAGAGTCGCAGCTCGAAGCAGACTGTACCAGGAATAATTAATCCGATTGGCCCAAAGTGTCCGAAGAACTTTGAGCTTTTCACTAAACCAGCGCGTCTACAATCGATAAAAAAAATTTCCTACTGAATGCTTTTCCTCGCGCAACGTTAATTCCAAAACAAAGGCAACTATGTGCTTGAGAAAGAAAAAACTATTCTCTTTGGAGTGAATAGTATGGCAGAAGAATCCACAGACATAAGAAAGTTTAGATCTGAGGCAGACATTGAATGACTTGGAAAGTGAAGGAAGTTGCACAGTATCTAGACTTTTCAAGCTAAAGTTGTGTCTCGGATTAATCGCTGCTCCACCCATTTGCCATTGCCGTCTTTCAAAACCTCCGGCCACGTTGCTGACTCCCGGGGAGTTTCCACTTCTTGCGAGTATATTGTGTTAGTTGGCTTTCCCCCGAAGACTCGCTCCGTGAGACAAAGTGAAACAGATTGAGGATGATAAAAGGACGAAAGGGACGAAAGTGCATCCGGAAAGAAAAGAAGAAAGAAGAAAGCAAAAAAAAAAGCGAGTAATATCTTTCTTCATAGTCGCGTGTATCGAGTTCCTCTTCCTTCCTCTCTGTCTCTCTTGCTCTCCGTTACTCCGTCAGTCACTAACGGACTTTCTTGTCATCCAGCGAGCCAAAAATGTCTGCTACTTTTTCTATTTCCGGCTTTGGCGGAAGTAGCAGAGAGCTTGAGAGAAAAACAAATGGGTAAACTATACGAAGCAGGAGAAATCTAGTGTTACGAAGACTGAAAGGAGAATTCTGATGGAATTGTTGGAGAAGTGCATCAAACGGAGTCAAAGATAGGTCGAAAGTTTGTTCGGAGCGAAAAAAGACCCGAAGAAGTAATAATTATATTTGTTGGCTTGTTGAATGATCGAAGAAAAAAAAATGTACTGGAAAGCAGCGGAAATCGCAGGACTGAGCCAACATGTTGAGGAGTTTCATTTCCTCGGGAAAACTGTTGTAACCTCAAAGTTCAAAGTAGGCCAATATTCTTACGCCCTAGACACGACGGAGTCGTATATGGTTCATCATGGCGCCAGAGACACGAAGTATCTTCGAAGCTAAAGTATCTTGATTTTCACTCGAGTTTTGTTATTGCTCTTGTTTGTTGATACATTTCTTGAGGAAGTCTCCAAGAGGCAATTACAGACACCTGGGTCTTATATACAACACCCACGTGTCCAGGATCCATTCGTAAATACGAGTGCTTTCATTCCGTCATAGCAAAGTCTATGGGGAAGGAACCATAAAATAAATTACACGCTATATTTCACGATGAAACGTACAACATTCGAGGGAGCGTGAAAACGGTTGTAAAAATTGTGTTTATTACGAGTTATGGTGGCAGGGTTAGTGGCATAAACAATTTCAAGACGACTTCAGAAAAATGACTATTCTGAATCAATTAAGGATGTTGAGTTCCAAATCGCAAATGATAAGAAAATTCTGAAAATTTGGTATCGTTTTGTATGAAGTATTTAATCGTGTAAAAATTTCACGACCATTAGGAAGCACGTTATTGAACAATTAACATTAATAAATTAAATGTAGTCGAATGTAGTCTTATGGAAACTGGTATAACTTTGCGATAAGTTTTTTTTTTTGACCTCTCAATTTTTTGATATCTACAATATACTGAAAGGAACGGAAACAAAACGAAGTTTATTGATAAATATTGTTTGTATATGTTTAAAAAATTATTCTTAACAAAATGATAATTTTTTAATAACGAGCTTCCTAATCGTCGTGAAATTTTTATACGACCTCTTAAATACTTCATACAAAAATATACTAAATTTTCAGAATGGTCTTATCATTTTTATTTCAACCCTTAAGGTCATTAAGTAATGATGATAGAATTATTAAAATTTGGTATGTTTTTACATGAAGGATTCACGAGGTCATGTACAAATTTCACGACGATTAAGAAGCTATTTATTGAACAATTTCTATTAACAAATTTCATAGGTACTGCACACCTTCAAGTGATTAAATTATCATAATCGTAACACAAATGGGTGAACGGAAATTGTCGAGAAGTTTTCTCATCGGAAAAACATTTTTCTTCGCGTCTTGACTGCCTATCCATCAGAACATCGTGCAGATGTACCAGAACATCTAATCGACCTAAATCCTGGAGAAACAATTTTGTGTTCCAATCGACTTGGGTTAGAGCCCCGACACGACGATTGAGATTGAGTAGATTGGCTAGATCGAATACCCCTAAAAGACACCTCGCTTTACTATTCCACTCGCGATTGGATAGGGAAACAGCAACGTGAATTATTCGTCAAAAGAAAATACACGAGCTCTTCTCCATTTAACTGGTCAGTTCCTTTCAGAGTTGATAAATATTTGTTGGAGACAAATTACGAGAAAGTGCTTGTCAAGCTCCCAAAAAGCCCGAACAATTCCCCACATCTTTTTCGTATAAATTTCATTTTTTTCCTGAACCTACGTGCAAGAAAAATCACGTGCGTGCCAAAGTTTCAAAAACAGCCTCAACAATTCTTTATGTATTTAGCGCGGCTTGTAAATGTCAGTTTCAAAACTATCGTCAATCGTTTCAATGATGTTGCCGATTGCATCGTTGGAATGCAACGAAATATTGTTTATTCTTCAGCAGAGCTCATCATTATTATTCAACATTCGATGTAGACAATAAAACGATTCTTTCTTGCGACCCAACAACTGAATCGACACGAAAAATTGCCATGATTTTCTAAATTCAATAAATAATAAAACGATATATTTTCCGTTGAATCTCAACGTTGCAAACTTCAGAGTCACATCGTTTCAATAAAAATCAAAACAAACTTAACGTCAAACTCATTGCAACGTGAGGAAAAAATAATTTTTATAGCATTTGTCGAAAAATATTTCGTTTAATAAATTGTGGCAAACGGTACCAAACTTTGGTTTTCATCTCCAAAAGGAAGAACATCACAAATCTCATATCGCCTAAAACCATCCACATACGAGATTACACGTATACATAGTGGATGGAAGCAAAGTGAATATCTCGCGTGCTTTGAAGAGCACAATTCGTGTCCTTCTACTTGAGAATTCAAATCTTGTGGAGGGAAGAGACTTTTAAAAAACTGCTCGACCACGCGCTTCATCTACGACCTCAAAGGCCCTTTATTTAGGGCGAGGAGGAAGCAAAGACAAAGTTGCAGTCTGAGAGAAAAACAACAGCGATGCAACCTCAGCTTGTTGCAACATTTTTTTTTTTTTGCTCTCTCTCCTCCGTATCTTTTTCTTGGCAAAGGGTTTCGCCCGGGATGGCAGATGGGCCAATATAAACTCTCGTACATTTTCCGCAGGCTTAGTCAGCAACAACAAACTATTCGATTGACCGAAAAATCTTTCCTGCACGTAAACCCTTTTCACATTGCTCTTTCATAGGCAATTTCTTCATGCAAAACAAGCGAAAAGATTGAACCAAAATTCGAAATGATCAGTGAAGGAAATGAAGGTCATATTATGTGAGAATTTTTAATATTATTTCAGCTTAACCGAAGTGCTTAAATTTTCGCAACGAATAGTATTAACGATTTTTAACACGCACGTATCATTATGAGGCTTCGGAAGTACGTCGTTGAAGGGATCGTAAATATTCCTCCGTCTGGCAATGAGATCGATATTTTGGTATTAGCTAGACGTTCCTCTCCAATCATTTCTCCCTACAAGAGGTCCTAAAAGTTACGTCCTAGTTACGAGGATATAGTAGAAATGGCAATCCTATTGCAATGAGGCTTCCTAATACACTTGAAACTTCCGGCCAACACACTCGATTGGCTGTCACTAACGAATCAATGTCTCATTAACGAGAAATTCTACCCTGAGATGAGCAAAGCCTCTTTTACAACATTTATACAAAAACTGCTGACAAGAACTTGTGAATGACTTTGGAGACACTCTATACATCTGTCTGCACATATTTCTTACGTATCTATGGTGTTAGTGGCTTTCACGTCGAACGCACCAATCTCTTCGGGCACTCGGTCTCATAGTGCCTCCAATACTACGAGTTACTTCTATTCCAATGTACTATTGCAAACCCCAGCCCTTTGCACCGGTTCTATAAACGTGCAGTTCCCTCGTTTCCTACACAGCATGAGCAATCGTGGCCATAATAAATTCACCTCATTTTGCAATGGTCGTTCCCGACCCTCAGAGGCTCCAAGTAATTTCCTATTCCCTCTCTGATCGATTTTCCCTTATTCGAATGTGTAGACTGTACTCCTACGATGTACGTAACTACCCATAAATACATTGAGGGGTTTATATATCGATTACACCGAACGACGATCGCGGAATAACTTTGTCAACGGACGATAAATTCAATGAATTGATTTCAATATTTCAAACAATATGAAAAAATTTGAGCCATTATGGACAAAAAAAAGTTACAAATTACCAAAAATCATTGAAATTGTTAAGATTCAGTTTAAAAAGTACTTTTTTGACTCTTCATAGAGGAAGCTGTGTGATAGTGGAAATTTTTTTTTTCAGTTTTCAATGTCAATGTGCTGAAGATGTCACAAAACATCGAAAAATGATGTCTAGAAAAAATGTCCAGATGTGTGTGTGTGTGTGGATGTTCTGGCACTGTAAAATTCAAACGTTCATAACTCGAGAACGGTTTGAGCTGCAGGGCTCACAACACACGACATTTTGAAATTGTCAAGAAAAAAATGTTACCGCTCTAACTTCAGCAAATTTAACGATTTATAACTAATTTTTTTTTTCATAAATAGTGTATCATAATAGGAAGGTTGGTATTGAATTTGGAAAATATCGGTTGAACGGTTCAAATTTTATGATTTTTCGAATTTTACGAAAATCTGAATTTTTCGAAAAATCGTCTAACCTAAATTTGAACGAATTTTGTAAAATATTGTGTATAAGTCTGTACTTCGTCTTTACAGTCTAGAAAAGTTGTCGAAATTATTATTAAAAACGCTGCAAATTGAAAGTTGCAAATGACTTCCTCGAGATTTATCACAATGCTCAAAGTTTCCTCTTTGAGGAGGCCAAAATAAAAAATATAGTACCTCATAGAGTAAGATTTCGGCATCGTGCTAAATCTTGCGGAAGCAATTTGCAGCGTTTTTTCTCATATTACGAAAGATTAGACGATTCTTTGATGCTCAGGGCAAATTCACATAAATAAAGATGAATTATGTAAACTATTTTCACAGCTTCACGACAACATTTTATCCTGTCTACATAAGAGATGTGTATTCATACTCGAGTTGGAGATTTTGTACAACTTCGTCGTCTATTTACTTGTACAGCTTCCCCAGAGTACACAGAAAGCAGGAGGAAGATTCCTATGACGTTCGAACGGATAAAGAGCATCAGTAGATAGGGCCAGTAATGTACGGACAGTTTCTGCTACTTCGAATACGCGCAAATGTTCACCATCCTCATGTAGGAATTCAAATGACCCAGCTTTGGTGTGCATATTCATCCGTATGCCTCATTGTCTCGCGCTATCTCTCTTCCACCGTCCTTATCTCTTTCTTGCTATATACACACACAAATATTTATGCACATAGATATTCACATACGTATAACTTACATAACATCTCCATTTCTCTGTCCGCCTAGTTCTGTCTTCGTTCTTTACGAAGTAGGTACTGCATGCACGAATTCGAGACTTCTCAATATTAAACTTGATGTCGAAAAAATAAGATTATTGGTTGTTTTTTTTTTTTTATTGTTTTTGTCCATTATTGCTAGAGTTTGGATGGAATTACAACAACGAGAGATAACAAAAGTTTGCGGTTTTGTAAGCTCGTCTTTCTTAAAATTATAAAGATGGACTTCTAGGCGATCAGCTGCATCAGCCGAGTTTTCCACAGTTTCCTTTTTGCTGGGGAGCCTCACGGAAATTTCAAAATTGTTTGAAACGTGAAGGAAATGTTGAGGAATTTTGTGAAATTCCAATATCGATCGAGGAAGATTAATAAGGGTGAAAAAGATTAAAAGCTTCAAGTTTCTACTGATAATTCGAGCAATTTGGTTATTCTTGTAAATGCATTGGAAGTATGACGGGAAAGAAAATAGAGTAAAAGTGAAGATATGAAGAAAGTATGGGAAGGAGAATTAAAGAGAGAGAGGGAGAGAGCGAGCAAAGACCGGAGAACTCAGCCGGTTGGCTTTAACGTACGGATGCTCAACCACATAATACGAAGGTTGACTTGAACGACGAGTAAAGAGCTCATCCTCTTGTCTGCTCATCTCTCTGTTCTTATATTCCATCGTGCACCATCACGCTCCGAAGTTATTATCTTCCGGTTCCGCCGACGCGAACATCGAGTACATCAGACTCTCTTCACCCCTTTCTTCCCGTCCTTCTCTTTACCTCGTTTAGTCGTAAATTATTTCCGCCTCTTGTCATTCTCCCAGGAAGCACGAATTCACCCCGAGATGCGTATTCGCCCAAGAAGATGTGGAAAAATGCACAAGACGCTCTTCGATCTTTTCGTTGAGAAAATATTAAGTTTACCATCTTGCAAGCTGCGAAGATTAAAAAAGGAAAAATAGGCCAATGGCTATCGAGTGCTCTTAATTCTTGCAGGAAAAAATGAGAATCTATACTTTTCCTAGAACGATCAAAGTTGACAAATAGAAATCACAATACAGTATTGTTTTCGACTTAACGTATTACTATCACAAAATTACTTTATTTTGAATTCTTTAATAATTTTGCATCAACATTCTTGACACAAAAACAATTTTTAAGTTTTCCCATCTAAACACGTGTAAATTGAAGGCGCGTTTCGCTTGTTATTTGCCAAAAAATGTGTTTAGGATTTTTCCTAAAAAATTTCGACTCATAGCCTTTCTGACTATCTGCAAAGAAAAATCCTAAATACATTTTTTTTGCAACTTTTTAACGGAACGTGTGACTTCAATTCATACGCGTTTAGATGGGAAAAATGAAAAAAATGGAAAATAAATATTGCTCGAATTTTAAACGTCTGAAAATTTTCTTCATAGGAGAAAACTGTTAATTTGGTGCCTTAATGAAAAAACCGAATTTCCTAGCCAATGTCGATTTTTTTTGACACTATTTTGTTTCATCAGGTTCGGGTTCAGGGTCTGGAAGCAGTGGATGTGCTTCAAGCAGCCTGGGTACTTTGCCACTGAATCGTTGTTATTCGTCGCTGCCACGTGGTGCGTTAGCAGCGTACGGTAGTATGACAAGACCAGCGACACTTCCAAGACTACCACTTGGTCTGGGCCTTGGCCCCAGTCCCGGAAACGGAAATGCTCTGCCGACGACCGAGCGGGACCGTGACAGCAACGGTAGCAGCAAACGGAATAGTGACAGTGTTTTGTGTCACAGACTACCGCTTATGCACCCTCTTCCAACTTGTGACGTGAGCAGCCATCAGGGCACTGGATTTCACGAAATTTTCAACGCGATAAGGTTCGTAAACGATAAAATTAACTTGCCGGGAGGCTTTTCTAATTACGAGGGGACAGGATGTTCTCAATCATGAATTTTCATATCCGCTCTGTTTCGACTCCCAACGAACAAGTCGAAAAGAAAATATAAACAAACATCTGTCACCGTGTGCATTATTTATATACCGAAAAATGAATGGAAATAAATTGAAGTTACATATATGGCTCGTGTTTTTGAACGAAAAACGCGTACGTCACGTTGGAACTGAAAATATGTAAAATCTGTTTTAAATATTGAACATTCTCTCTGTACATCCGGTTTGCAGTGAAAATGGCTAACCGTCCGTTCGTGTAACTGACCTGCCTCTACGTTTGTCGTTGAATTTTACGTCCAGCCAGCCGTACGAGAAGCTTTTTAATTAAAACCGAGCTTTTTCTCTTCCTACGAGGCGCTTGGTTTTTTGTCTTTATACAAACGACTTGTGAAAAAATGAATCCAGTAGAGACGACAAATATTGTGTTTTTCAACTTTGTATTTATTTTTCTTTCGTCTCCATATGTTTTTGCAGAAAGTTACTCGCTAGCAAAACGCCCCCGAGGAAAACAAGTTAACGATTGATATTTTGTTTTTCTAAAATTTCATTCATCGTTAAAAATGTTCTTTACCATGCATGAGAATTGTAAATCAGGTCAGCGTATGAAAATGTTGGCGGATAAAAGTGAAACAACCGGAAATGTCATTACGCGAAGGATGGAGAACAAGTTCGGTCCACTCGACTTGTTTTCTCTTCGGCACGTATCGTCTTCCATGTTGATCGTCCGTGCAGCTCGACCCTATCGCGATGCCTGAAATTCATCCCGTTCGCATGTTAATCTCCATTTTATTCAAATCATGAAAACACTTTGCGCACGATTGCCTTCTCCGCGTGCAAACGAGTTTTCACGTGAAGATTCTCCTGGCGTCTTTACTCAAAACTATTTAAAGTTAATATCGCAAAACTTGCGATTTTGTTATAACCGTGTTACGCTCCTGAACATTAGACATGCACGTCCAAAGGCTTTTTATACAACTTTCCTTAACTCGGTTGATTATATGAGGAAGGTCTATCGATCTCGCAACTTTTCGGTTAGACCGTATTGTGATATATCGTTTAATTTGAATGAACTAACTAATTCTAACGGGCGAATTACCGGACGACCTGATATAATAAACATTTCTTCTCGATTTATCTTCGAAGCAGCGACCTGATATTTTGTTTTTCATTTTATAATTTTTTGCCCCTTGCCATGCAAGCGACTCCGCAATTCTCGTTCATCATCGTCGTCGAAGGACAAGTTTTCAGACGGGCATTTAATACTCTACGTCAATAACTTTGGTCGGATCGCAACGATTTTTCCTCTCGGCCACTGTGCACGACTTCTCCCTCTCTCTCTTTCTCTCTCTCCCTCTCTGTCTCCTGCTATCTTCTTAGCTGTGCTTAGTTGGTCTTTTCTCGACGTACTACGATAGCTGAGCAAGTCTCGATGGACCAAAGCGCGAATGCGCTTGCTTCGAATGAAAAAAGTTAAGTCGCAGCTTCTTCAGCGCCCCGAAGTTGCTTGCCTTCTTTGTCCGTCGCATCGTACTATCATCGTTGTATTAGGAAGAAAAAGTTTCCCATAGATTTTATACTTTCTTCAGGCTATGACAGCTACAGCTTCTTTTCATTTTTGTTTATTCGCCCTCGACCGTATACACGTATCCACCCGGTACTTTGAATCGTTTATAATCGAAAAACTGCCAACAATCATTTATTTTAACACTTAACGGCCGCAAGGGGTAACTAGTTACCCCAGGCTCAGAAAAAGTGAAATTAGAGGTCTAAAACCTTTGAAATAGATACAAGTAACAATTTCTGCTGGTAGTAGACAAGTGTGAGATATGCCTCCATCACATAGGAAGCCGAAAAATCGCGTGGCGACGCTTTGAGCTTTCGTTTTCTCGGCGTGGGGTAACTAGTTACCCCAGTGTGGCCGCAACCGTTGCTCGGCACATATCTTTCTTTTTAATGTACTTTTTTAATGATCGACGGATACTGGTATTTTTTTATGGTAGTAATATACGTTGTGAATGCAATTCTAAAATTTTAGCCCTTAATATTGAAAAATGGCGGAGTAATGGATTTTTTCGGAAAAAAAAGCAATTTTTACTGAATTTTCACCAGTCTCGGCCAGTTTTTAGAACGCCATCTATAAATTGAGCGATAAAAATCATTAGAAATGTTGAAGAACTCTTCAACAAACATGGAAGAATCGGTTAGGAGTCTAAAAACACCCATATGTCTTGTACAACTAGGTTTTTCATTGTGTGGTAATGAGTTACCTCATGTGGCCGCTATGTAACCTGGCCGAGGTGTGGCCGCTAAAGGTTAAAATAAATACTATTTCAAAATTATGTTCGTACACTTGTTACGTTTGTTGGAATATTTTCTTGGTAAAAAGGGCGACATGGAAATCTTTTAAAGGAATAAAAATATTTTTGGTTAAGGTAAATCTTTTGGGCCGTGAGAAAAACGAAAAATGTTATTTGATTTGTGTTTTTCTGGGTGTGACTATTCCGATTCTGTTCCTTTCAGGAGCCAAGAACTTTTGGAAACCCTGGTAAATTTCTGAATGATAATAAAATGTAAATTTTTTTGAACACAGGGAGCCAAACTGCAAGCTCAGATCGTTGAACGTCTCAAAGTGTTTGCAAGGTGGTTTGGACGCTGGTTGTCTCGGTGAGACGATAAGGCGCGCCCGTTACCTGGATGCACTCAGAGCATCCGGTGCTTCCAGACCAGCAGACGTAATGCCACTTGTTCTGGCACTTACCGAAGCGCCTTGTCTTCAACTTCTGGACCTTGCGAGTCCTCGATTGGCACTCGATGATCACCCTTCGAGACTTCTCTGCCACGCACTTGCAAGAAATGGAACACTTCGGCTTCTCAGCCTCGAGGGATGGACTTTTAGGATAGAGGTAAGTTCTCAGCCAAAATAAAATGTTTACTAAATATTCTACAATAAATCAAAACATATCGCAAAGAAATCTCGACGTATTCGGAAAATTCGAGTATTGTCCATCGACCAGTGTCACTGAATCAACAAAAATCCCAATTAATCCGTTCGACAATTCGACAATCTATCGTCGACACGTGCACACAGCAATACTAGAAAAAAAAAAACAAATTTCTCGTTTCCGCAAAGAACGAAAAATTCGACGAAAATTTAATAAAAATAATAAATAAATAAAAGAAGCAGATGCAGTTGATCTGCGAATATTTGGAACAATTTTGCCATGGCGAGTGGATGTTGGAATACGAATTACGTCGGAGAACCTAGATATATGTACAGTGTTCTATACTTTGGGGAAGCAAATCCCTGGAATATTGTCAGTTACTGGGCAACTTTGTTCAGTAATAGAAGTTTCTATATACTGTTACCATGACTCACTACTACTGGTCGTGTTATTGACTATCCACGTAGTATACATATATGCATATAAATGAGCAGAGAGTATTGGACATTGGGAGAGAAAGAGAAAGAAATCAATACGAGAAACAGAGGCGGGAAGGTCCGAGCGAAGCTTTGCGTTGCAACTGAATCCGGACTAACCATCTCGATAACAATGCTCAACTAGCTCACGAGAGAAGTGAGCCAAGAGAGAGATGGAAGTTGTGGAGTTTCTGCTCACTTTTGTAACCGAGCATCATTTGAAGTTTCGGTACTGACCATCGCTTTTCCGTTTGCCACTCGGTGTCCGAGCGTGAAACTGTTCGCGATCTCTCAGCTCTGTCATTATACCGTAGCCGCTGCTGTGCTCGAGCAAATATCGAGAACAATGCTCGCGAACGCGATCAGTTGGTTTCGATTTCAAATTGATTAATGGTTTCGCGCGATGTTTTGTCTGCGTTCCTAAAGCCCGGCACACGGTACTCATTTTTTCCTCGTTCAACGGCCAGTTTACGGAAAACTGATTTGCGGCTTTCTTCGAATTTAAGTGAAATTCGAATTTATCGACGATCGCCAAAATTGAGAACTTGCTCGGCGGTTATCACAATTTTGCGACTGATTTATCGAACTTAGATCGGGGAAGGTATGCAAACTAAGTTATCGTTGGGAATCTTATAATTCAGGAGGAATTATTATGAAAAATGTGGATATGGGACGGGGAGTGCATTGGCTGACGATGTTTCTGAATTTCGACTTCCCCTTGAATCCAGAGAAAAACCTCTGCAGTGCAGTTGCTGTCACCAACTGCTGTTTGTTTGCTATTGCGGACTAACGACGCGCAAATCGCAATGTTAATCACAAATCTACAAAGATACTCGGACAGTCGCATCGAGAGAATACGAACTAGAAATCCCATAGCACAGAACGGAGCAACCCCGTTGGCTTGCACTCGGTGATCGAAGGTTCCGTGACTCTCAGGGAGGTCATCAACCGGTGAACTACAATGTCCAAGCCACTCGGGAGACTTTGGGAGATTACACTAGTTGATTCGGAGGATGTAGAGCTACTGGATGCCGGAGGATCTAGCACGATAGGGTTTCAAACTCGTAGCTCCGATGATCGAAACTTGAGGAAACTTGAGGTTTTGGGACATTTTAAAAGCATCGACATTGAAAACTGAAAAAAAAAAATTTCACCTCCACATAACTTGCTTTATGAAGAAGCAAATATCGTTAAAAATCCTTTACACGCGGTCTTTAAAATTACGACTATATTTTGGACGTCCGATGCTCCTTTGGATGCTCGGTTCGTTGAGAACAAGAACGGAGCAAGATGGGAGAGGAGCAGGGAAGTCCCTGGCTCGACTAGAATCGAGTCTCTCATTAGCACTTGCACATTGGGTCGATTCCGCGGTATATAATAGTGTAGATACTTTCGAGTAGAGCCTCTTCAGCTTGGTAACCCTCTCGAGACGGAGTTTTCAAATGAAGCTGCGATCTCCGAGCAGCGTGGTACCAGCACCCAATTTCATGGAGTGTCTGGTTGAACCAGCAGGTTCAAATTAATGTACATCCACATAGATATGCATAAACATTTAAATATATATATAGATATATATGTAGTGACGGAAACGCGTTGAAAATCAAAGTTCCGATGTATGTGGTAAGGATTCCTGCTCGACGTACCAAATGGAGTTTGCTTGCAAATGTTGTCCGTCGACACGGATGATGTGATACGAACGAAGAGAATTCTGAATTCGACGAAAGTTTCTACGTTCCAAAACTATCCAACCGCTCCTTTCCTACCCCGTCCGCAATTATTTGCATGTAAACCGACATTCTACAACGTACAAAACTAACGCATGAGCATGTTTGCACATGATAGAAACGGCGAGCGAAGAAAAACGTTGGAAAGTCGTTGAGAGACGGAGATATGGAATAAAAGGAGGAACAAATGCTTTTACCTGTATAGCTCGAGTTCCTCCATTAATGCAATCTACATTTCCATTTCCCAGCTCCGTTATTTCCCTTTTCACTCCATCATCTTGGCAGCGAGCCATTATCATCTCTCGTGATAGGCATACTAAATTAGCACCTGAGAAAAAGTGGCATGTGATGGACCGGACGGAGGAGCAGGAGAATCATTTTCAATGGTGGAAATGAAGGAAAGGAATCCTTCAAGGATTCTCAAGTTATGGTAAAAAATTAAAATAAACACTGCTGACCAACAGCATCTATAATGTTGCACTACGTGTTGGCCTCGTTGGTGTTATGTCTTTGCTATGGGGTCACCGCCATGCGGTCGCCATTGATAAATCTTCTATTCAAATGCTTATAGTCCTTGAATGAACATCATTTGGCAATTTGTTGCTGGAAGGCACCCTTTTGCTGATCGTATCTACGAACCCATAGCCAGAAGAATGGTGAGTGGCAGCAGAAGAGGTTGCAGTGGAAAGATTGCCGACCACAATCGTTCTCAACGTGATCGAACGCCTGAAGAAATGGCTAGATAGGTGGAGAAAAAGAGGAAAGGACAATAGCATCTTCTGACCACATTCAATCGGTGGTTCACGGAATAACCTGGACGTGAAGTTATTTTATAAATTATTCAAATCGACGGACCAGGATCCAGTGGAGTGTTTGCGTACAACGAAAAAGTATGAGGATGGTATGGAATTCTGACGGCATTTTAGAATTCTGAATACTTCTACGAGATGTTTTAAAAATAATGGAGCACGAATTGCAAAATTGAAAGACAGAAAAATTTTGAGCAATTTCTCTGGATTGGCTGAACGGATGATCTTCAACCAAAGAATATTCAAAAGATAAAAAATCGTAGAAAATTCAAATCTAATATGAGATTTTTCCATCAACCCATTTCTCCGTTAGAACGATTTAAGTTTCCGTGACGTCATAAAACGCCTATTTTACTGCATATAAGAGTGCGGCAGCAGGGATCGCGCTACGCTTTCGTTTTAAGGATGTTGAGTACCTATGAAACTTGTTAATGTTAATTGTTCAATAAATAGCTTCTTAATCGTTGTGAAATTTTTACACGATCTCTCAAATACTTCGTACAAAAAAATACCAATTTTTCATGAATTTCTTATCATTTGCGATTTGGGATTCAACATCCTCAATACTTGGCGTCGAGCCGCTGCCACGTTTCTTGACTGACAGCAATTCGGTTCTTCAGACTCGAAGGAATACGCGTTTTTGCATATATTCGGATATGAAACTGCGTAATTTTGAAAAAAAATGAGACTTTTAGACTTTTTGCTTGAATCACTAATTATACGATCCGTCGTGCAGTTTCTTTTCTTGGGGAATTGTAACGAGTGAGTAGACTACAGCACTGCCACGACCAACGCGTGTCCACGTCGCTCGCATCTGCGTTTACAGTTCTGAAACTCAAAGCACTGCCGAATCTATTTCAGACGCTTTCATCTGCTGACGCTCAGACAGAAAATGACTATGATCTTTTTTCCTCCGGTACACATAAAATGTAGTTTTTATACTGTGGCGTTCCGTTTGCGTTCCACAAACATGATGACAATCGAAAAGTTATTTCGGAATTGAAATTGGTCTCGAAAATTGTATTCCCTACAAATATATCGAGTGCGAAATAAAATCCCTTTCCTCGAATAAACTGGCTTTTTGCTGCTGGTTATAACACTCAAAGTTATTCGTTCACCGACCTTCAGTTCGGACGAATTATCGAAAGACAGAAATCATGACGAAGAAAGCTTTACGCAGGAATGTGTGGGAATATCCATTTTCATAGGACCTCGTAGTTTCTACCGATATCATGTGATCGTTTGGGGACGTGACCAGTGGAGGAAAAAGAGAAGCTTGGGTTTGATAAGTGGGCTTATCCGCAGACTCGATATTGGAAGAACCCGGACACAGGAGGATAAATGATGGAACGTAGGCGTCTAGAAATAAGTAAGGTCACGCATACAGACACATTATTTTCCGCAATACACATTTAAGCCGATCTTAGCAAAAGAAAAACAATTTCCCTCGTAGCGCCGGTTCAGGGAAGCCGTAGCAGTCCAACTTCGTAAATTACGTTTGACAAAAACCTCCGTAAACGCGTTTCTCGTATTTCTGGTGCAAAAAAAAATGGAGAGAAGTTTCCACTTTGTCGCAATTTTCAAGATATTTGTTTTATGTTCTCATCGCATCTCGCTTCCTCTTTTTCTCTCTCCCTTTCCGTTTCGTTGTCATTTTTCATCTTCTTCCAGCGTCGACGTTTCGCACATTGAAGAAGTAGCGAATTCGAGAGTGAGCGATGTAATAGCATCGCTGCTAAAAAGAGACTTTGCGTTTTTCTACAAACTTTTTAGCAACGCTCGCGAAACTCGGAACCTTGCGCGATTCAAGGATTTACTTGGTGAATACTTGTCAAATGGCATGAACTTTTATCCCTCCATATTTTTTGTTCTAGTTGAGAAAAAAAAACACATTTTCAACTGGAAGGAAAGGAGAAAAAAGGAAACAGGAAGTATGAATATTCGCTGGGAAGCAAAAGCTGGGCGCGGAACTCGTTTTTATGAATAAACCCAATGATTAATGTTCTTAACGAGTAGATGCTCGTAATGAAAAAAAAAAAAGAAAGAAAATGGAAAAGTTTTGCGCAAAGAAAAAAATTGACATTGAAGGGAATTAGTTGAATTTTTTTTCCCTGCAGTAATAATATTTGCACCATCAGATCGCGACAAGAAAATCTCTCTTTGAGAATTGCTACGAGTAGATAAAAAATAGGGAACTTGGTACAATGTATGCGGAAGAGTCATCGAAGAGATGACAGAGAGAGGATTGGCTCCTTGTCGTGTCCTAGTTCCGGATGCTGCCTTATTTCATCCTCTCGTCAACACACACTAATCACGCACATCGAGCGATACAAACTTATACAGAGAGCTCCAAAAATTGCACCCCAGACTTCCGGTATAACGAGGCCAACTGCCAGGACACTGTTATCTTTTTCTTTTGACCTCAAAAATCTCTCCGGGCTCAAAAATAAGAAGAATGAAAGTTTCTTGTTCATTCCCATGCACAATAAACCAACGAACTTCATATTTTTTCGCCACATTATGTTTTGAGCCTTCAAATTTGATTTCTCGTTCTGACTCCTTGGCCCACCCTCCGTATTTTGGCATGTTTGGTAAATATCTCGAAAACCAATCAGACATAAAATTGGACGAAAATTATTTAACGATCGATCGATTGCCACGAGTCTGGGCAAGACTTTTTGAACAATCTGCTTATCGCATATATATTATTTTTAGTGTATATAACTGTCTTATGTACATAAGTCGTCCATATATCGCCCGTGAGGAGATATACGCTTCGACGCGCTTCCCCAGAGCCATGCGGCAGCGAAGCTCAGTTTTCCATTAAAGCTTCCACCTCGTAGAGGCATCAACGATATCGCAGTTTGCTTTTCACGGAGGCGCGCAATCATCGAGTGGATAAGCCCAACGTTATTGCCGACCGTATGCGAGACTTTGTACGTTCTCGCACGTCGTCCTTTCAACGTGCAATCATCTTCATACGTGAAAATTTGTTTTTTTCCTCTATATACACGAACGCTTGTGTCTATGTATCCGATTCGTGCATTCTTGATCAACGGACGGCAACAAAAATTTGCGAAACTCTTTTCGAATTCTCTCATCCTTCCGTTTCGTGTTACACACATTTTTTTTTTTTTTTTTGGAGACGCGGTAGTAATCGAAAACACTCGAAATTTTTTCAACGAACGCAGAAATCGCGTTCAAACTGCAAATGTGCGCCACGCTAAAATGACACGACTGCTCGGAAACCTATAATGCAATTTTAAGAATCGCATCATGCTTTTTACAACGAAATATAAACGTTTGTTTGTTTTACTATACTTTCAGGAGTCCGATAGTTTGGCAGTATTCTCAGAGTTACTGATGTGTACGAGCGTTCGAGAATTGAGTCTGTGCAACGCACGTCTGCATCTTGCTGTCCACGAGGGTCCACTTTCGCGATTAGGTCGACGAGACGACGCTGGCGCTGAACTCTTGAGAGCCGCACCACCTCCTGCATGTCCGACAATCGTGTTTCTTAGGCTGGCAGGTTTTCAAGTAAGTATTTAATCGCCATTGACTGAGATAACGCGCTGGTCACACGCGGGGTCGGAATGACCCCAGCCATGTTTAAACGTTCGCCGCGTTGCGAGTATCGTTCCGAACGGCACATAAAAATTCAGGACATCAGTTCGAACCTTTCAGAATGAGAATATCATGCCAAAAAATTTTTATCCAATTTTCAAAATGGCGAAAAAAAATTGGCAAGGGGGCAATGTGTGAAAAAAAAATTTTTGGGCAGAACCGTCGGAGAGCAGGAGGCCAACTGTCTCGGGCGCCAATAACTTGTAGTAATTCCAGCTCAAAATTGCGCTTGGGGTCATTTTGACCCCTGGTCACCGCGGAGAGTTAATTGCTTCGTTCGGTGCTGGCTACGAAAAAAATAAAGACGAAAAAACGGTTGTAGGACAACGAACGATTCGATCTATCTAAACGTGCGATTCAACGGTTTTTCGCCAACTACGTCACAGAGCTAGGTGATGATTCAGACTCAGGGATACCGGAGTAGCTATTGAAAATTGGCTTAATGCCATCCACGCGCTAAACACATAGCTCGTTGCATAACAACGACAACAATATTGTGCATTGAGAGACATGTATACAAAGGCATACTCATTAGACGATCGTGAGCTAGGATTGCGAAGAATTGGGGCGAAATGGGAATTATCCTCGAGAGACTAATACGAGCTTGGCTTCCTATTAACTTTATCCTCGACGGCTAAAACATATTATGCACGGTCAAAATGTTCGTTAATACAGAAATGCATTGCAGGTGCATTTGCAATGCCTATCAAATATAAATATATACATCTAGACACAAGCTCATTTCGGGGTAACAAGCTGTGGATATCGCGTTTCACGTAAACACCCCTAGGCTACACACAATATATACCTCGTTCGTGTACTCAACCCTTTAGACATATTCCGATGAGCCAAATCTTGATATAGATGTGCATTCACGTATACATGTTCATCGTTAAATTCGCCAGCCCAAACTTCTTGGTCTATGAATTAATATGACGGAGGATTATTCAATATATTGGAAAAGGCTGGAGTTTAAATTTTTGGTTAAAGCTGTTATAGAGTCTCGTAGGAACTCGACGACGAGTTTCCATCAAATTTTTTGTACCGATTAATTTCGTGACCTTGAAATTAATCAGTCTTCCAAATATTTCGTTTTATCGCCGGAACTTTGCCTGTACTCTTTTAATTGCAGGAAAATAATTAAAATGGGCTTAGACTTTACTTTTGTGGAGAACTAGCCGTGCCTGCGGGCTTCGCCACACACCACATCTAGTTGGCGGTAAAGGGTACAGCCAGCTTAATATGAAAAGTTAAAGATTTTTTTTCAAAATCTTCTCAAATCGCTATAACGATCGAAAATCGCTTTTCTTTTACCAACTGGCACTTTGAATTTAGCGATTTTTGATTTATTATCATTTTTTTAGTTGCTTGGGAACTTTGAAAGTGGAAAATATGACGAAAAATGTGATTTTTTGGTTCGGGTTCCCAAAAAAAAAAAAATTATCGGGATGCAATACAGCCTAAAATCTATTCTGATTCATGAGCTTTGTTTCTGTGAAAGATTCATCAAAATTGGTTTAGTGGTTTTTGCGTGAAAAGGGCACAAACACAATTTCGTAGTAGAGTTATGTATATATAGAGATAGGGTTATTTCCATGTTATGATTCCCATTGATCTTTGTATTTTGATAGAAAAATTGATATTGAATCGTTGAAGGAAGTTTGAATTAATTGGTTCATTATTTTTCAGGTGACTGTCAATGACAGACCGGCACTACGAGGACCTCTGTTACTACCTTTCCTGGCGGGATTCACATCGCTCAGTGAGCTGGATCTCTCGTTGGACAAATCAGAAATTGGTGGAAGCAGCAGTTCGTTATTATTCATCGACGACAAAATTCTACAGAACTTTTTCGCTTGTTTCTCCTCAAATTTCCGGAATTTACAATCCTTGAGGATTAATTATTGGCGAATTAGTTTAGAGGACAGCGATCGTACGATGCGCCAGATATCGAAGAATTTGAAAATCTGTCATTTGAGTTTCCTCAAAGCAAACGGTCTCATCGTTACCGACAGCGCTAAGAAAATTCAGATGGAGCATGTCTTTTTGCAAACTGTATTAGCCAATCTGCAAAATCTCACTTGGCTCTGTCTCGACGGTATTAAATTGACGGAAAGTCAAGCTAGCAGCGTCGGCAAATGTATAAGAGATCGTTATCCGGGCACCGCTCTAGAAATAAGTGCCAAAGACATTCACGTCAAATCAATAAAATCTCTGGTATCAGCGGTCGAGGAAGCCGGACGAGCAGAGGTCGTCTATACCGGTGGCTCAAGTTGCCGACTCAAAATAACAAAGATTCAAAAAAACGGTAAACCCAAGAAAAAATGAATCGAGACCCAGTGGAATCAATAAAAAAAAAAAAAGTGGCTAAAAAAAATGAGGATTCGAATTAGATGATAATCGCAAGGTCATGACGACTCGATTTTTATGACACGAAATAACAAACAGGATTTGAAAGTCCTGACGATAGAATGGTCAGTCGGTAATTACCAAATTTCGAGCGGCCCCGTTGAGCCGTCAATTTCAACACGATTTTAACGAACACAAAGTCTGATCAAAACTTTTCACGCTTAAGATCGAAACAAAAGAGAAACTAACACTTTTCTCCACATGGTTGCCCGAAGCTCGAAGGAAAATGATCGGAGCTTTGAAAATCACGTGGTCATCGAATCACCCGATTGCTGTCCATTTTTTAAATCGAGAATCAAATTTTGCTCCGTCGCTGGACGATTTTAAATATTTACATGGGAGATTGATGAAATAATTGAGAAATTCATTGTTTCGATTCATCGATTAAATAATTGAGAAATTTATCTCGGAAACACGTGACCAAGACGAACTAACGAATAATACTCGAAGAGGCTGTTGCAAATATAGAGGTACGTATTGTTGTTGAATCGAATTGCAGAAATACGATTCGAATTAAGATGAGAAACGAAGAAAAAAGAGAGAAAGAGATATTAATATATAAATATTATTATTATTATTATTAATACGATTATTATTATTGTATCAAGATGAACGAGAATAATGATTCGTACAGAGAAGACTAACATTTTGGAAAAAGCTACGTTGGCGTTGTTGGAGATTAAAAAATTTTATGGTATGCTCAGAGAAATGAATTATTGAGTGATTAGCATGACTTTCTCCAGTGAGTTATTAGGTAACAACCGAACAAAATGGTTTTTTTTTTAAATAGAAAGCAAAGATAATAGTTTTCGGCTATAAAACAGAAATTATTAGGCATTTCGAAAATATTTAGTCTTTTTTTCACCTGAATTTATGCAGCTCTGTATTTTTAAGGATATGGAATGAAAATATGAGGAAATTTGAAAAATAGCCAGTGGCGATAGAACAGAAATAAATTGTGCGCCAGATTTTATTGTATAAACAAAATAATAAAGAGAAAGAAACACAACTATTATCGAGTACCTTATAAAATCAACTGCCAAACAAAAAAGCGTTCTAAAAACATTTCTTTCTCGTCGAATATCGCCTCGAAACGATATCAACGCTAATAAATCGTTCAACTTAGTCTTTAAGATGGTTCAATAATGTTTCTATTACGCATAAAAAAAAAGCTAAATGAAAGATCACATTGAGCCGCACATACGATTTTGCAAATTCGTCCACAACGTCCAGATTGTTTTTCACGTTTCGTCTCACGCTAAATTCCGAAGGATGTATGGGAGAATTTGAAAAATAACATCAATTCTGTTCACTCGAATCACTTTTCCTAGATCTCGAAAAAAAAGTGCAAATACTTTTGACTTTTTAAAGAATCACAAATTTTACTCCAAAAGAGCCTTTTGGAGAAAAAAAAACTTGGTAAATATTTTTTTTTTCTAGAATATTATCAATAAATTCACCAAGATTTTAAATTTTCGCATAATCACCAATTTCCGATAAAAGCACGTTAGAGCTGCATCTCCTCCTATACATCCTTGAGGACCAAAGAAAAAATTGCGATCTCTGCATATCTAAACGACAGGATAATGACGTCGACAGATTTTTTACGTAAGAAAGTTTTGGCATCTGTCGAACTAATCTAAGATGATCTACGATACGACATTGGTATCATCGGGAAATCGATTAAGTTCGCTGTTGGCGAAGTAGGAAAAAAAACGTGAGTTTGAACGTTGTTCCAAGCGATTGGACATTTTAGGCACGAGGAATTTACGATTTACGGGTGTTCGTCGAATTTTTTTATATTTGATAGTTTGCTATGTAAATAAATCTAGAGAGTGTCGTGTTAAAAGCGTAATCAAACACAAGATGCAATTGCGGAAATAAAAACTCAATCTGTTATAGAAATATCGATGAAAAAAAAATATATATATATATAAACACGATAAATGGAAATTAAATGTACGAGGAGTATCGATGTTTGCGAGTTGGAAGAGAAAAAAACGCAAAATTTTCGAAAAAATCGCGCCAGCCAATCTTCTCATGAAAAGAACTCAAGATATTTCCACTTAGGAGCGTTTTTCGCCTCGAGTGCTTTTATCATAAAATATTTATGTATTTATATGTGTGCACATATCCTCGAAATAAATGTAATATGTGTTTGAATTTCAAGGCATTATTTCATTTTCCCCAAAATCTACTTTCGTTCGTATAATCCTATTAACACAATTTCCCTCACTTCGCGACAGATGTGGATTGTACTGCAGGAGAGCTCATTTCGGTCTCACCTCAAGAGCGCGATGCAATTTTAATTCGACACTCAGCCGGACGATGAAAATTGTCACGAGGTCGGCCTTAAAAATCGGAGATTACGAAAATGGAGGTTCTGTGCAATTATTACTGAATGCAAAAAGAATTATGCTACGAAACAGTTATAATTACAAGTTCATCTTTTTATTATTAATAATTATTTACACACTTGGTATTGACGATGTATATCGCCCATTCGCACATTTTTTTTCTCCTTTTGTTCTGTCATTTACATATTTCATCAAATATAGTAGGAAATCTTCATAAAACGTAACATTGTTCTACAACCCACCAAATCACACTATGCTCATTCAGGCGTTAAAGATTCGGTCGCTCACGGAAGCTGAATATTTAACGCCATGTCATCCGATCTGTCTAGTCGATAATTGTGATTTTATCATGAATTTTTATTCTTTTCATTAATTACTATTTTGGCTAAAAAGCCTCGTTCAAACTTCATCGTATATGATTAATCACTATCGTTTACATGGAAATTTAATCCATTTTTTCTATCTCTCCTATCGCTCTCCCTTGCTTTCTTTTTTTTTGAATCCTTTTCCTTCTTGTTTTAATGAATATTGACGATGCACTTTTGGCCTTGTGATTGCAACTGTAATCGATGATTTACCTCCTCATTTTTCTCAGTCATTTCGTATAACTGAGATCTACGATTCTTCGAGTCATTATGGAATGTATAATCACGTAGCTCAACCCGTACCTTTTAAATCATCGATACGTTTCTCGTGGTAGCCAAAAACCAATTTTTTGTTAAGTGAAAATGAATAGTATAAAAAACTCGTAAATATACGACTTGAAATTGGAATAAAAGGAATATATTTTCACGCGTTTCCATATCACGGTAGAAAAACCCTAACGAAGGTCAAGTTCATTCCCTCGTCAATGAACTCACGTAGAAAATATTATTTTTTCATTAATTATGCCGTGCAACAATTTTTTTTTTCTATCTAAGACGAAACTATAGGGCTCGAGGAAAATGTTTCCAATGATTTATTACAAGCCTGATTTTGTGACTTTATTCTTCGAGAAGTAAAAACAAGAGACAAGAAATACTTGAATCTGGGGGTGTGCTACGCAAGAACCTCGAAAAGTTCATTTTGCCAGGAATATTTGAATGTAAATACGGAAAGTGAAATGGACACTTTGGATGGTCGGAATGTGAGAGGCAACTCGAAGCAATCATTTCACGATTTTCGTTCTCCTTTGCAAATATCGTGATTGCCAAGTTAATTGCAGTGGATAATGATGATGATTGATTCAACGAGATGTTTCATTTCATTTGTATATTCTGGTGATTGTGGAAGCGAATGAAATTAAATACAAACATATATACACGTATATATATTATTTATGCATAAACATTTTCTCTAAATCTCCGTGAGGAAATGCACCAGTAAAAAAATAAAAATGTTCAACCAATTTTAGCTGCTACATGGTAGACATAGTACGTTTTGTTTGGGTTTGTTTTTCTTCGTTTTTAACGACGAGGAGACAGCATGGAAAAAATGCAGTCCTCCAAGCTCACGGGAAATTGTCAAGAGGCTGCGAGTACGAAAAGCAACTGGAATTTATATTTCAAAAACGTTTCTTGTTTCAATCGAATGGGAAAGATTTTCTCATCACAAGTAAACGACAAAGCTGAGCTTTTTCGTTCGTCTCGTAATGATTCGGCGGTTAATATAATTATATTTTTTTTAGGCGCTTCGTTCAATGATATGAGACAATTTGTTATTCATTATCTTGGCTTTTGTTGCTTCGATTACGTTAATAAATACTATTGGCGAGGAAAAAAATCGAACTGCAACGTAGTTCGGATCATGGGTTCAGGATTTACTGGCCGGAGTGTGATTCCGGTCAATTAATGAAAGTGTCAAAAATTTACTAGCCTCGTTTTCTCAAGGAAACTGTTGTCTTCAATTTATTTGAAGGCTTCCCTTCAGCAGATTGCGAAAAACGGATTAATTTGCATTCTCATCTGAGCATTTCTCGATTTTATGATATTTAGTCGCATAGTTGAATTTTTCGGAGTTGGTGCTGTTTTCAAAGTGAATTTTCACAGCCAGCAAACCTTTGATCGTGAATTCCCAGCAATAATCTTTTCTCATGACTGGAGAGAAGGTCCGAACACGTTCAGCCCTTAACACGAACGTCGATATTCTCTGTACGTTTCGGTTGAGGTCCGAGATTTTTGTTATTCCATAAAAATTGCCATGTGAAAAAAAGTTGACTCAATATTGTAGTTTAAATTTGTAGAAAAAATTGTTAAGACTGGGGAAAAATATTGCTGCGTTCCAAAGACAAAAACTTTGACTCCGCAATGGATTTTCACACAATTTGTAATCGGAGCCTATGACTGTTCTTAACGTAACCAGGACAGTAGAAAACATCAGCTAGAGCAGAGAGACTCCGGGCGAGAGCTAAATTTCGAACGTGTCTGTGGCAGGCGGCGCAGACTGTTGTTCCACTGTCGGAAGGTAAGTTATCGGAGAGAAGAATGTCTCGGTCGGATCACATGGGTGCGTAGTCGAGTTGTACGGTGAGTTGTCTCACGCCGGCCGCTTGGAAAATCATTTGTGTGTGCGCTACGACGTATTTTGGATCAACCGTTCTGGCGACTTCGAGCTTCAAGCAACCGACGTAAATGTCTGAGCAGAGGGTCCAAAAATGCGGTTCTTGGATGGCGTAGACGCCGGCCAATTGCGTGACTTTGTTGTAACACTGCGGCAATACATGATCGAGCGCAGGTGGTTGCCGTTGCATAAGTACGAGAGCCGATTCTTTGATGAGGCCCAAAACACTCAAAATGATGAGAAGCGATATGAACATGGAGCAAATTGGATCGGCAATCATCCAGCCAAACATTTGCATGAGCACAGCGGATATTATTACTCCTACGGAGCCCAGAGTGTCTGCGAGTATGTGCAGAAAGACGCCTTTCATTATTTGTGACTCCCCGCTAGTGAGACTCGCCTCAATCTCAATGTCGTGATGTTCGTGGCTATGCCCATGATTCTGATTGTGCGAATGTCCGTGTCCCGATGATCCGCCACCACCGCCGCCATGGGAATGACCGTGTCCACCGCCTCCTCCATGGCTGTGCCCATGCCCATGCTGGAACGCGTAAATTCCTACGAGATTCACCAACAGTCCTAATACCGACACTACAAACAATCTTTCGTGCTTCACTTCCGGTGGCTCTATGGCACGCTCTACAGCTTCTGACATAATGAAAAACGCGATAAACAATAAAAACAAGGCGTTGACGAACCCTGCCAAAACTTCGGCTCTCACGTATCCGTACGAGAAACGCTCGTTCGCGCGCCACTTAGTTATCACCGACGCTACCAATCCCGCCAGCAAACCGGTACAATCGAAAAACATGTGAAAACTGTCCGATATTAACCCCAAACTGTTTGTCCACATTCCATACAACAACTCCACAAACGCGAACGACAGATTTAACAGCAAAAATAAAAACAAGTTGCGCGTATTCTTATCCGAAAATATCAAACGCTTCAAATTTCCTATGTTGTCTTTTATAAATACTCCCATGCTGCGCGAATCTTTGTGCGATAGCGGCAACATGGTGACACTAGATTTCTTTTCTTCTTCGCTTTGCTCAAGAAGAAGGATCTGCGAATGAAACAAAATAACACAAAGTTTCAGTTCTTAACTGCCGATAGAAACAACTAACAAGCTTAGGGGAAACCACCAGGAAAGGTTTATAGGTTCACACATCATTAACGCATCATCCTAAAGAAATTCTTTCGAGAGAACAGAATTTCTTTTTTTTCCAATGTTAGTTGGTCGAGTCAAGATAACAAAAGGAGCAAAAGCTAAATGCCAACAGTACTAACTACGTTACGACAAAATAATGACCAAACAAATTCCAGCATTAGACACCCATCAAATCCCGAATTCTTGAGAGCCAACAATTTTCATGCAGCGCTATGTTAAGACGACTAGCTCCTGTCAGGACCCAAGCACCAAAACTACCAAGCGAGGATATAACTGTTTGAAGGATCAAAATAATTCTATTGCATCGAACAAAAAAATGACGTTAACGTTTGCATAGTTCAAATGCAACGAAATTCTCTTTTTCCTTCAGCAGAGCTTATAATTATTATTCAATATTTGATCCGGACAATAAAACGATTCTCTCTCGCGATCAAAAAAATTGCCATGATTCAAAATTCAATGAATAGTCAATCGAAACAATATTTTTTGTTGAATCTCAACGTTGCAAGATTTACAGTCATACAAAAAACGATGCTGCGCTGAAAATAATTATGACCAACGATTAAAGTTGATTCAACGTAAAGTATTTTCCAATAGCATGAAATAATTTGACGACACTGCATTTTGCATCGTTGGAGACCAACGAAAAATATTTTGCTCACTCGCAATTTTTTAGATTTTTGGAATCTGGCTCAATTTTTCTATGACGTTCAGTTTTTCATTTGCCAATAATTGTCATAGTTTTTGGCTCTGCTTTCAAAAAATGGAATAAAATGCGGGATTCCGTTGCATTCCAACGGTGCAAACTTCAACATCATATGTCAACAAAAATATCGACGATAAGAAATAATGGCGACATCTAAAAAGCTGTGGATTGGATTGAGATTCAAAAACGACTTGTGTGTTCGAGATTTCCAATTGTAAGGTTATCGACGTGGACGAATTTTTTGGAAATATTTTTTGAAAGAATGAAAAATCGTGTACAAAATACTGTAAGCAACGATTATGAATGAAAAGCACGAAGCACGAGGAATAACATCGAGAAGAGACATGGGCTCGAAATGTGTCTGTGAAAAATTGTTTGAACAATGATCGTCCAGCAAAGAATGAAAATCACGCATTTGACACGTAAACTTGCCTTATGGAACATACGATTCACGTGCTGTTTATGAAAAGCATGCTTATCATAAGCGGTGCATTATTGATAACGAACAAGAAGAAGCCGGCTGATTAATGGCACGCGAGAAGGTTCTCGGAGGATTGATAATCGTAAGCGATCGTTTGTAAAAATTGAAATTTCTCGTTGATATAGAACAGTGCGGTTGAAGTGACACGTCTACGATGATAGCAAAAAAAAAAGGTTAAGAACGTCAACACTCGTGGAAAACTCACCGTTTCCTCGCCGATCCGGGTCTTCGGGGTTAACGAAAAATAAATAAAGAAAAAGAAAAATCACACCACACACACGTTTTTCGCGAAACGCTTATTTTGTTTAAACTAAAGATTCATTTTGTTTTTATTGAAAATCAACGTTTTTCGATTCCCGGCTGCGAGTCTCCTCGTCGAAACGCCATGTTGGAACACCACGCCGTCAAATTTAACTAGAAAACTGGCTACGTAAATACACAGCGCAACTCTGGCGCTGCGATCGCTTCGCTTGCCAGCAGCGTTCGTACGAACGAAGCTGGCAACAGCAAAGTTGCATTGTTGACATTTAACGTCCTATATGGTCGTAGGAGTTATTGTAACAATGATTCGAACGTTTTCGAGTTTCTGTCCGGCATGAAACTTGGATTAAAATAACGGTCAACTAACTCCTCCGACTGTATTTGCAATACTCGATGCGTTTGACCCTCGACTCATTGCTTAATTACATGATGAAAAAAATATTTAAGAATATTGCTTTGAAATTATTACAGTCTGAATATTGACGTTGAAATGTTTAACATTTTTTCTTTTATAACTGTGGGTGTGGCACAAAGACCGCGATTCCGCGAAATCGTTTATTTTAATGACGCAATACAAAAATTACAAGCTTCCATAAGATATGCTTGTCATCGTGTACGAGCATCAAAAACGAATTTTGCCGAAATTTTCCCTAACTTTTTATGTTCCCGCACAAGATATTGCCAAAATAATGAATATTCTATCGTTTTTCCAACGATGTTTACTGTTTTGATACAGATATTACAGATTGGCGCTGTACGTTCCATGATTTTATGTAGGCACCTCTGATACTATACTTCGTACAAGCGTAATACATGAAATTGACGAAAAAATTTTGAATTGAATAAACGTGCGTACCTGGTTAAGTGTGTTGACGGGTATGAAACATATTCTAAGACTGGACACATTCTCCGGCCAATAAATCAAGCTCAGTTTCCACTCATTCATAGAAACTAATCAGTTCGCTGTAAATTTATGCGGGTCGTCCGGCTTGTTTACCTGAACGTGCTCCCGCGTCCTGCCTGTGGCTTGTGGCGCCGCCCAAAAATTCGTGGCCGCGTCATGATTCTTATCGTTCTATATATACGTAATATATAGATATATAGTTATGATAGATACAAATAGCCGGGAGTGGGGGGCAAAACGAAACCAACATGGAGTTTTTCTACTTTTTCATATCTCAAAAAGGTGTGACTATTTGAAGAAATTAGAGTTAAAAGTTTGAATCTTTAAATTTGAACAAATAACAATTCCGCACTGTTTTCGGGGAAATATTCTGCGTTGCCCCGTCCCGACCTGCAGTCACCGACCAAAAACAAACACACGGCGGGGTAATATATATATATATGATAGACATATGATGTATTCAGGAATACGGAAGAGGCGGGCGAAACTGAGCGAAACGAAAAACACATTAAATTTTAACTATTCCCGATCTGAATCGACGAGATTTCGAAATTTGACGTTCAAACAAATAAAAATTTCAGTCTTTTCGGAAGCATATAGGGTAAACCACCCAGTACTCAGCCAGAAACCTGTAGTCGGCCTCTGCCTATTCTTTGTATGAGTGGGAAGAGTACGAAAGATATATTTTCCACTCTTCGCACTCATGTAAGGCCGACTATTGGTTTCTGGCTGACTATCGGGTGTTTTACCCTATATTCCAACTTGCGCGCTGTTGTGTTCGCGCCCGGCTGTTGGTTTTGCCGGCGTCGCCCTCTCTCCCCTACTATATATAGATATAAAGGTGTATGAAGATCCCCTACCACTCATAGATATTTTTGGAGTTGTAATGGATTACACCGTGACTATGATTCCCATGGGGTTCCGCCCAAATGCCAACATTCCGGTTTTTGGAATGTACTCAAGTCCAAAGTATTATTTCATCATACAACAGCGAACGATTCAGCAGTTCAGACGCTTATTCAGACGCGCTCTGACAGCCGTACAAGTTGGATCGTAATTTCGGGAACAAATTTGTTCAGTCTTCTCAGCCGCCTTTCACGTTCCGAGAAAAGGAAAAGTGACGTTAATTTCTAACTACAAATAAGAGAACGACGCATCCGCGCATTCTCCAAGATCCAACTGTGTCACATTAGCTCGCGCCCAGTTTTTTATTTTTTTATTTTTACGAAATTAAACAGTATGTTGCAAGATCGCGCTATTGACATCCTGGCTCAGCACCGTGAAAGTGCTTTTACTGTAAGTATCTATTGATTTGGGTAAAAAATCTCTATATATATAAAAGTCTACTACAAAATTGTGTTTGTGCCCTTTTCACGCAAAAACTACTGAACCAATTTTAATGAATCTTTAACAGGAATGAAGCTCATGAATCAGAATAGGTTTCAGGCTGTATTACATTCCGATAATTTTTTTTTTTTTGTGAACTCGAACCAAAAAATCACATTTTTCGTCATATTTTTTTTACTTTCAAAGTTCACAAGCCACTAAAAAATGATAATAAATCAAAAATCGCTAAATACCAATTCAAAGATAATTCGAAAACGAAGATAATGAGCTGTAGCTGGAGTGCCAGTCTGTAAAAAATGAAAAAATTATAGCGATTTCCGTAAAATCAAAGTTTGAAGATTTTGAAAAAAAAAATATAACTTTTTATATTAAGCTAGCTGTACCCTTTAGCGCCCACTATAGGTGTGATGAGGGGCGAAGCCACAGGCACAACAAGTTGTGAATAAAAGTGTAAAAGTTTGTTTATGTTTTTATATTTGTTTCAGACACGGGGCATTCTCGTGATCCATGATATGGAACAGCGGCGATGGGACCGTGAGCAAAGGCGGAGAGTGAATGACTTCTACAACGACAGTCGCCGGTTTGGCTTTGACATTTTTCTCATCCGGTGGCTCTTCGAGAATCGGATGGGAAAGCAGGCTCACCCAGAGGGGGATTGGTATCATCCCGCCTGGGCCTCTCCTGAAGGCATTATCGCGGCGTATGATGCCGATTGACAATTTTCCACACGTACTCGATGGACCTACATTTTAACGTGGAACACTTGGAAAAAATCCATTGGTATCGGTGGGAATCGACCCCGGGCTCACTCGTTGTCGCCAAGCACGTTACCACTGTGCCACCGTCTCCCCAATGATTGCAATGAATTATATTAATGGTGAAATGACTGAATAATTGATAATATTTTAATTAATAATTTCATATAAAATTTTATCGCCATTGTATTATATAGCCTCAAGAAAAAAACTTTTCTGCAAAATACTTTACTGTATCAGTGTTGTGATTTTATTTTTATTTATTATTGTGACGATGAAAAAAATATACAAATTTTAAATGATTCCTCGTTTATTAAATTCGTCCCATATGCATGAGAAGTTATAAATGTCAGTCCAATATTTCTGGTTTTCACATTATTCGAATGTAATTTAGTTCGAACGGAATTCAACGCTCATTTGACTGGCACGGAGCAGCTATAGTCATTTAACCTGAAATGACCGTCCATCTTTTCCGATAAATTACGAATCATATTTATTTTGAGAACACACGTCGTCCGAGTTTGATAGTTTTTCAGTTTTTTTAGGGTTTTTTTTTTTTTACTCTCCCCCATCCTCGTGCCTAATATCGATGAAAAAGCAGTGTTGGCTCGAATCAGCTTCGTGTTTCGTAGGAATCTCGTCCCGGTAATCGTCCCGGTTAATTGATGGCTCGCATCGTTCGACAATGCCAGCTTCCTCCTGTCAAACGTCCAACTGTCCCAAGTTTTCTCGAAACTGATACTTCTGCTTGTAATAAATTTAAAAATATTTTTTTCAACGTTTTTCATTGCCGCAACAATATTTATTCCCTGGGAACTGGGATATCTTTGGAAAAAATCAAAAGTACTTTTGACTCCGGCGGTACAGCGGCGCGTTGCGGAAGGGGCAAAATCCAGCATGGCCGATTCGACTCTTCCCTTGTCTTTCCAAGTTGTGAGCCATCATGGTAAGTGTATAATTCCGGCGATTGTCCACAAGTTTTTGTTGAAAATATACTTTTCATCGTACAATTAAATGACTAAAAATGTGTCAAACTTGGAGTGAAATAGTTGATTTACTGTTTCGGAGCTGGTGCATTCGCATAAATCGTTTTATTTCGAAGTATTCGATCGGCAACTCTCATCGAGTCTTCGGCCACATGGTGTCCACAACAAACTCGCGTTTCGGGAGTTCTTTTCGTTCCAATTCATCACACATCCTGCAGATTCATTATTGCAAAGACTATCAGTCTTCCTCAAACAATTAATTAATCAAATTACCATTCGATTGGAATTCGATCTGTTTGTCGCGAACGTTTCATGCCTAGTATTCGTAACATAACCTAAAATCGCAAATTTCATTTTCCCAAAACGAATATCTAATGAAATCGAATTCCTTCATAACTTACAAATCGATCGATTTTTTTTTAAACATTCGCTTGGTACCGCGATCCACGTACCAAATTTATTCGAAATGATGCAATTCTCTTGCAAGACAATGTCCGTGGTTGCAAAAACACTGATTTAATGAGTCTGATCAAATTTTTTTATGCTCAAGTTTTTGAAAATATTAACAATCACCAAATCGTTTATGAGGGACAATTATTTTTCAGCCGCCCAAAAAAGACACTAAGGGCTCTTCCAAACAGCCCCAGAAGACCCAGAAGAAGAAGGAGGGAGGATCTGGCGGCAAAGCCAAGAAGAAGGTTCGTAAAGATCTCGGCATGCATTAAGCGCATAAAAATTTTCAAACAAAAAATTCTTTTCACCAGAAAATGACTGAAAAAAACAATTTTCAAAAAAAAAAATCATCCCTGCAATTCTTCAGTTATTTCTGGTTGTTATTTCTGTTCTGAGAAAGTCATTGGTCAATTTTTTCTACAAACTGTCAATATAATTGCAAAAACTGGAAAAACTGGATGTTTAATTTTTTAAATATTTTAAATATTTTCAAGTTCAATCCCAAAAGCGTTATTGCAGTCAAATAAATAAATGATATTTTTTACTTCAATCTCGGTAGCTTTCGAATTTTTCAAACTTGAATTTCTCCCTCGTCTTTGATTTTACTATTTCCTCTAATGGAAATTTCAATTATTCTGAGAAAAGTCCTTGTACAATTTTTCCTACAAATTGTCAATAAAATTCCCAAAACTTCTTAAAACTGAAATATTTTTGAAATATTTTCAATATTTTTGAATTCAATCCCAAAAGCATAATTGTCGTCGAATAAATAAATTATATTTTTTCCTGCAATCTCGGTAGCGGTAGAATTTTTCAAACTTGAATTTCTCCCTCGCCTCTGATTTTACTATTTCACCGAATTGAAATTCCGCGAATTCGATTAAAATGGAAATTCTAATTACGTAACAAAAATAATTCGTTTTCCGTTCGAAATGAAGGAATAGTTTTGGGTGATGTTAACACTCTGTCCCGAAAAGCCATGAGGGTACAAAGCTGATTTAATGAGACTGACAAAATATAGCAAAAAAAAAAGATGAATATTTCGGGAACGAATTTCTGTTCACTCACGCATTCTCGTTTTCTCGTTTCTGTAGAAGTGGTCCAAGGGAAAAGTCCGTGACAAGTTGAACAATCAAGTCTTGTTCGACAAGGGCACGTACGACAAACTTCTGAAAGAAGTTCCTCAGTACAAATTGATCACACCGTCGATAGTCAGCGAAAGGTTGAAGATTCGTGGATCGTTGGCGAGGCGAGCGTTGATTGAGCTCCAACAAAAAGGACTCATCAAACAAGTCGTTCAACATCACGCTCAGCTCATTTACACACGTACCACTAAGGGCGATGATCCAGCTGCGTAATACAACTTTACACAATGTGTGAATTCCTTTAAATAAAACATCAAAAAAATCTACAAAATTTTACGTCTTTTTCTTTCTTTCGTCTTAAAGCGTAACTTGGAATATTGAACAATATCTCGATGGAGAAAAAAAACTTGATTTTATATTTTTGAATCGTTTTTAACGTTTTCTTTGATCGAAAATACAGAATTTTGTGGGATTTGTTGAAATATTCCCATCGAATATTCCAGCTCGTTATTTCTTTTAAAAAACGATAAATTTACAATAATTTTGAAAAGCTTTGAGGTAGTACTGTCACCTTTAGAATTACCGTTCAAAATTTAATAGAATTTGGTACGGTAGTAGATTATGATAAGAAGAAGATCCAGTCAAATTTTCAAGAGGCTACAGAGAAGCAACAAAAACATATTCGCATTGCTAATTTCATGGATTTAACATTGATTTCATACATTCCATTGTATTTTACAATGAAAACTGATTTGTCCTAAGAATCGATAAGAATTCATTGTAAAATACAATGAAAACTGAGTTTTATCATAAAACTCATTAAATGTATGAAAATACCAATGCGAATCTTTTTTCTCGTTCTCTGTAGCCTCTTGAACATTTGAGTGGATCTTTTTCTAACCATAATCTACTAATGTACCAAATTTTATTAAATTCTAATCGGTAATTCTAAAACCGGCAGTACTACCTTGAAAATGAAGATGGAAAGTTTTCGAATGCATATTCTTTCTACTTCTATTTCGTGAAAACAGTAACAATAATTTTTAGAGTCCGAAATTCTATGAAGATTGAGCGTCATCCGTATAGAAGAAATATTGATGAAAAATGCATTTTCCTTCTCATTTTTAGTTATTAATTAAGTGGGAGAGAAGAGATTGTTCGAAATTCAAACGATTGGAAATAAAGCAACGCGAAGTGATGAGGAAATGAGAAAAAAGAAAATGTTGGTAACCCTTGGCAACGGCCTCTCGTGCTTTTACTTTCATTTGTCATTGAATCACCGAGAAAATTTCCTAGTGCACCGTTCAAACCGTCGACTCTGTCATAATCCTCTCGTAACGTCAAAATTAATCTTCCGAAAAAACGACGCGACGCATTTAAAGAGCGTGGGAAAGCGGCGCGAGGAGCCGCGCGCTCCCTTATGCTACCATCAGATCCGATAAATACGGGACAAACGTCCGCAGATCCATCCTCGTTTTCGTCATCTTGTTATGTTTAGGTATGTCCGAAAAAAAACAATTTTTCTCTCAAATCTTGATGCGAGAATAATTTAATCGTCTGTGTGATAATTTAATCGATGGCTACAAAAAAAATGTGGAATATCAATTCTTATCGAGACCCCAATGGCCTTGAAACTTTTAAAAAATGTTTCCCCGCGGCTACTGCCTTAAACAATATTCTCAAATTACAGAATTTTCGATGAATTTTTTATTTTTTTTGATTTTGTCTTTTTTTTTTTTTTTTTTTTGAAATTTAGTACCGACAGCATTTTCTTGTCTGATAATTTCGAAATCGCAACAGATTTAGACTTTTTGTTATTTTATTTTGTATCTCGCCTCAGGTACACGCTGGACTTGATGCCCAAAATTCCAGTCAAATCATCAGCTTTAACGACCATCGTAGCCGCTTTGGATGAATCAGTGTACAAACGCGATTTTTGACCGGAGAGGAAAAACTATTATTCGTAACAAAAAAAAAAAACAAAGAAAAAGATCGAGGAAACCCATCGCTTTGGCACTTTCTTCAAATACGTGTTTGAGACATTCACCGTATCAAAATTTCGAAAACTCAAAAGTCTGACGATTCTCGTAATGTCCCAATGAAGAGTTTTTGGAATGGACACTTTACTGAGCCCACGAAACTCGGAAGTTAACGCTCTTGAGCAGCGTGGTTATCTCATTGGGAAAAAGATCGGACAGGTTGTTATATTTTCTCCGCTACGATTCCGACAAAAAAATGTTGGCACTACTTGGTTTTCGCGAAAAATTCGTGCTTTAGTAACTATTAGCCAATAATTTTCACTAAGATTTGAATTTAATGAATTTGTAGTATCTTTCCCAAACCAAAATTGAGTAGTGGATATTTATTTTGTAAAAAAAAAAAAAAAATCAATAATGGAAAATTGACATGCTCTCGTTATAAACTTGTCGTTGATGATATCAGGGCTCTTATGCCACTGTCCATCTTGCCGAATATGTTGATGGTACGAGCTCGAAGAAAATGCGCCTCGCGTGCAAAATCTTTGACAAGGAAAAAGCCCCGGTGGACTGCCTCGAAAAATTTTTCCCCCGTGAACTCGAAATCCTCACGAAAATCGAAAATCCCCATATAATCCAGGTGATGACGTTATTCCATTGTCGAGTACGTCATAGTTGAAAAATTAACGTCGCTGATTGGCTGCTATGTGGCAATGACCTTGAAATCTTGAAGATTTGATTGCGTTAAGTGAAATAACTAAATAGACGATTGTAAATATTTTATGCGGTTTTCAGATCCACAGTATACTGCAGCGTGGTCCGAGAGTATTTATATTCATGCGTTGCGCCGACAACGGCGATCTATTGGATTTTGTAAAGCGGAATGGTCCGGTAATCGAGCAGCAGTCGAAATTATGGTTTCGTCAAATGGCCTCGGGGCTGCATTACCTGCACAGCAAAAACATAGCGCATCGTGATCTCAAGTGCGAAAATATACTTTTGTCACGAAAGTTCAATGTGAAATTGGCGGATTTTGGTTTTGCAAGATTTTGCGTGGACGATAGCGGTCGAAGAGTTTTGAGTGAAACATATTGCGGTTCGGCGGCTTACGCAGCACCGGAAGTAGTTTCTGGGACACCGTACAATCCGAAACTCGCGGATGTATGGTCACTCGGCATTATACTGTTCATTATGCTCAACGAGAGAATGCCCTTCAACGACGAGAATCTTCGACAGTTGTTGAAGGACCAAATGTCTAAAAAGTGGGTTTATCGTGCACGCGTTCAAGACACCATATCGCCATTGGCCAAAAGCATTATTCGACATATCCTCGAGCCCGACATCACTTTGAGGCTGACCCTTGATCGCGTCTTAGGCCACGAATGGGTCAGAACTAAAAAAGACAAGTCAGCTTCGATTGCTGGACGTCTTGTGCATTCCGCACCGCCCATACATCCGCAGGTAACATTAGCAACATGTGACATGAACCTATCAATAACCCTGGAACGGTAACCTGGGGTCAAAAACGATTCCAGGCGACATTAAATCCCGCGTTCTCCCTTCGTTCTCCCGTTTTTTTTTTTTTTTTTTTTTTATCCTTTAACCGTATTTCCGACTAATTTTTTTACTTCAAACGAAATTGCCCCAGACTTACGTGATCCTGCATTAAAAAAAGAAAAGAATGAGCCCAAATTGAACCCTTTTTGTTAAATTTTACCGGAGATATGAATTTTTCAAAATTTGGCCATTTATGACCCCAGGTTGATGGAATTTGTAAAAAAAAAGGTTACTGTTCTAGGGATAAATGTGGTTTCGACATTGGGGTCAATTTGACCCAAGCCAATGGCGGCAGGACTGAAAAATCATGTTTAAGATTTTCAAGTTCTCATTTCTTTTAACTGGGTCTGCTTCAGGTGAGCAACGGTGGCGGTACTTCCGGTGGGACAGGAAATTCATTGAAAGCAGCACGAATGGGACTGGCAGCGTTCAAGGCTTCTGGAAATTCGAGTCACCCAACGAATGGAAAAGTTGTGGAACCGTCGAGAAAGGAAACTTCGACTCAACCGTCGGTACCAGCCTCGTGAGAGTGCGTGAAACAAGAAACACGAGAATTTCGTCAATTTCAAAATGACAGTATGTAAGAAATAATTGAAAACTTTTTTGAACGATGAGATAAAAAAAAATCGTTCTTTTCTTTCCTTTTTAGAACTTTTTTTGACCCAACACCGAAATTTATATCGAAATAAAGTTTTATAAGTTTTGACGATTAGCTGAATGAATTATTCACTAACGAACGTGGCTGTACAATTTTTCGAATAAATGGAAACAGAAACGAGGAATATTGTTACGTGATAATGAAATTTATTGTACATCTATTTTCTATTAATATACAAAACTATAATTTTTGGTTACATATACATACACATATGTATAATAACGTAATCATGTGCAGATTATAATATTATAACGATACAAGGTAAATATATATTTATATTTATTTATTTTTCATATATTTCTAATATGTATATGAGAGATTTTTGTGTGTGTTGTTTTGTTTCTTCATTTTTTTTCTCTTTGATATTGTATAGTTTACATTAAAAATAAAAAATAATTTACACGATTTCAGCAGACTTTGAGTGGCCAAGAAGTCATTCTCGAACGACGTAGCACCTTTGTGATGTTGAGAATAATAATTAATCGTCCGAGACTGACTTTTGGGTGTCTCAAACGATATTGTTTCTGATATTGAGCGATTTATAGTTAAATCGCCAGATCGGGGGAAAATTTTCGTATTTTCTTGTTGTATTATAAAAAAATATAAACCCCAAAAATATGGCGTTGCGAATAAGACTCGCTGAATTATTGTGAGAAAATGAAGAAAATTATAATTGGCATATAATGGTACGGTGTGCGTATTTTCGATTGTTTCTTCATTTCGATGAAAAATTGTTCAATTTTACTTTTTTCGATAATTATTATTCGATGGAGTTTCGGGCATTTCGTAATTGACAAAGTCTGGTTTTGTTTGTTTTTTTGTAAGTCTCTATTTTCATCTAGTTTAACTATCTACGACGACGCGTTAATAGACTGGCGCACTAAACTAATTTTCTCTTCGTCTCTTTTTAACTCTTTTTTTTTCAATCATGTTTGTGTCTTGCTCGGATCCTGGCCAATGGCATTCTTTGCCGAGGCAGGCTTTTCTTTTTCTTTTTTTTTTTTACTTTGTTTCTTTCGTTTTTCTACGAAAATATTTTGAGAGATTGTACAGCAGGCTCGCCTGCTTAACGACCGATTCAGTCGTGGCATTAAAATTCAGGATTAATTGTTAAAACGATCATTAAAAAACGACGCGCGTTATATATTTTATGCCAAAGTATTGGAAACAGAAAAATCAAATATCGGACGCTTATGCGAGTTTTTAAACCCAACCGCCGGTCAACTTGTGAAACATTTCCTCGTTCAGCGTTTGATTCGCCTCTTTCGAACGCATCGACAAAAATATGTAACCGCCGATGAATTCGTGCACTACTTTGCAATCTGCCGATTGACACTCGAATATTATGTTCTCCTCCTCGAACTGTACCATCATATGTTTCACCTCCCAATTCACGTTCCAGGCCTGCAAAAATAAACACGAATTTCATTAATTCGCCAATCCTTTTTTTTTCAGTGACAATCTTCATTCCAACATCATCATCGAAACTCTTTATCGGTTCGTAGAGTGCTCATCATTCTCGTTAATTGTGGAAAAATCATCGAGGTTAAGGCAAAAGTTGTTGTGTTTTGAGAATAGAAACATAAATGGACGAATCTCCGAGAAAATTGGATTCAATATCTAGAAATGTTAACGTTGCCAAAAAAAAAAAACGAATAAAATTATTCTGACCTTCATTGTGTTGTATCTCCACGTTTTCAAGTGGTCGCCACTGCTGAGGTCCATTCTCATGAGTCTATTGTTTGCAATGCCGAGTAGCTCGTCCTTATTCTTGCCCGTGAATCTAATGACGAAGAGCGATATACCGTATTCTGGCAAGGATTGCCATGCCTTTATGTAGTTGAGCTTCGCCTCGACGAGAGCAAGATCTTTGACGTTGGTGTGGGCTTCCAATATTCTCTGTACGACCTGACCAAGACGTACAAATTAAATCTCGTCACATTTACAAATAAATACAACGAATTATTGATCTGCGATGCTCATGCGGTTTTCGAAATCATTTTTCTCTATATATATATAAAACTTTACTACAAAATTGTGTTTGTGCCTTTTTCACGCAAAAACCACTGAACAAATCTTGATGAAACTTTCACAGGAATGAAGCTCATGAATCAGAATAGCTTTTAGGCTGTATTGCATTCTGATACTTTCTTTTTTTTTTTTTTTGGGAACCCGAACCAAAAAATAACATTTATATCACGCGGTACGTAAATGGACGTTTTGCGTACACAAAACCCCCATTTCCGCACCTCGTAATATAAAATTTCGTATAACACGCGTACGAAAAACTTTTTGTGAGATTTTTCGTCCTTGTGTTATAATGTACTATTTTCGTTATATTTTCCACTTTCAAAGTTCGCAAGCTACTAGAAAATGATAATAAATTAAAAATCGCAAACTACCAATTCAAAGATATTCGAAAACGAAAATAATAAGCGGTAGCTGGAGTACCAGTTGGTAAAAAAAAAAAAAGTTATGGCGATTTTCGTAAAATCAGTTTGAAGATTTTGAAAAAAAAAATTTTACTTTTCATATTGAAGCTAGCTGTAAACTCTAGCGCCAACTAGGTGTGCTGCGGGCCGAAGCCCGCAGGCACGGCTAGTATTAATATAAAAATCACTGAAAGGATTCTTTACCTTTCCTTTAAGTTTTTTCGCGAACCTCGGTGCTACATAGTCTTCGGGTGTAATGTCAAGAGAATTTGGACTGATTGCTGGTGCAGGTGCTGGCCTTTGTAACTGCAAGAAAGCCTGGATGCTGTTGACTTCGCTCTCGTATGAGGAGTCCGCCAATGAACGACCTTTGGCAGCGAGTCGACAAGCTGCCATCCATTTGGCGTATTGTTGTTCCTGAAAATGATTTTTCAAAATTGAAAAAAAAATTTATTATCAATTGAACGATTTTTTCTTGTATTAAATTGTGTATTTCAATGAGTAATCAATTCGACTTACAGTTTCGCATCTGATCCACATCTCGGTCATACCATCGGCGCTGGGAACTTCCAGTCTGATGCCATAACGAGCTTGTGAAAGATTGACATCGGGTGTGACTTCACAGCCCCGAAGATTGATAACATAAGCCGGGGATTCGGAACTGTTGGCCTCTTCTCGTGACTTGAACAGCCTGAGCTGAAGATCGCGACAGGTGAACCAATAGCGTTTGAAAGCCTTTAGCGTAAAGCGTTTCGGCTTGAAGAAGCGCAAATAGTCCGAAAGTTCTGGAACTTGAGTTATATCGCTTGGTCCATGTGAGATATTTGTCCCTTCGAGAGAAACCTGGAGATCTGTGAGGGCAGCATCGATATCATCTTCGATAGGCGAATTCGCACCGTTTGTTTCGTAACTCGGTTGTGGCACGCTGGCTTGAAGGTTTACTTGGACCTGCACCCAGAAAAACAACAAAAGTAACAGGGAATTAAGATAAAAACAAAAAAAAAGTTTCTGGGTCGTGAAAACCGGATAAAAAGTTCAATTCTTAATGTTAACTCGGGTGGACGATTCAGAACGTAAACAGTTCATCGAGAACATTCACAGGATAAACTAAAATTAATGTTCCTTCAAATTCGTATGGAATTTCACAATTCATCGTGTAATTTCGGTCCACGAATGAAAAACGTAATAGCAATTGTGTAAACACTTTGCTCCAAATTTGTAAAAAGGCTGATTCTCGATTAAGTGCCCTAATCGAATGAGAGTAGAAAAAAAAAAGTGGCTTATGTCAATTCTTGAGGCTAATAATATACGAGAACTGTCTGGCCGTCTGTTATCGATCCTCGTCTCGCTCGGACACGCACCTATATGCTGCATAAAAGTGCTATTGTATACATATATATATATATATGGAATATCCATATATACATTATGTACGTAAACCAGCCAGGAGTGCCTTTTTTTCAATGCACGAAAAACGGAGAGGAGACGAGGTCACTGACGTGGGCCGAAAGAGTTCGTGGGAGAACGGACGTGAATCTATCGCGGAGGTGGATCGTTCAACTCACAACTCTTTAATGTTGCTTTACCGAGATGTATTTAGCCAATAATTATGCGTACCAAAGTTGGTATGCGCGTGGGAAAAGCTAGATGATCGTGAGAGAGCGGGAGAGAATTTGAATTTCATCCGATATACGAACCTACGCGATTCAAGGAGAACTATATTTTGTTTTTGGCAACTTCCGAGTCGTGTGATGGACATTCGAATCGGATTATTATCATCATGATCGATCATTTGTTCATTCCGCTTGAGAGTCAAGTTTGAATGACTTCCTGATCAAAATACTCATGAACCATCGTCAATTCTGACATAATAATTAGCTCATTCGTTTTGTGTCCATGTTATTGACCAGCTGTCGCAATATTATCTAGAGACTCGGTAGAGTCTCGGAACAAGTACATTTGACAGGATCGTCTGCTGGCCCGAGTATATTATCTCTGAATAAAGCAAATTCTGAACTGGAGACTAATTACGTTGCTCCCCGTCGATTGAGCGATAAATTATCACGATTGATGCCGTAATTCCTGAGAAAAAACTTTGCACGGGCAAAATTATGCAAAGAGTAGAGTGTGTGTGCGTGTATGTATATGCGCACACAGACGACACGATCAAAGAGCTCTTGATACCCATCAAGACCGATTTTCATGAAAGTCGATCTTCGATAACAGAAGCGATGAGTTTCTATTACCTCAGTGAAGTTAGCAGATCAACTTTCGGTTTTCGACTTTTTTATCTTGAGACTCGGCAGAGTATCGGCAAAGGTCAATATTCTACTTTACCAACATTGACGTTTTAATTTAATCAAAAGATTTATAAAACAAATGTACTTGTCGAGGCTTTTTCCTCATTATTTTATAAAATGTTGGATTAGGAAGTGGAATACACACCTGAAGAGCAGCGAACATAAGCATCTCTTCCTCTGTGCACTCAATCTCTTCAGCGAGTAATTGCCATTTTGCTTGTTCGTAAATCATGTTGATCCTGACCGCATCAGTTTTCGGGTTGAGATCATAGAATGAGTAAAATTTGAACTTGAGCCTGAGGGTGTCGAATTCCCGGATGCCCTGTTCCATTATCGACAACGATGAGTCAAGCCACGCCACGTTCATTCTTGCACGTTCGATCAGACTTTTTGGTCGTACGAGCTTCGAACGAATTTCGGCGGATATCGAAGTTGGACTCTGGGCAAGAGACTCCGAGAGGCCACCGTTGAGTGCCTCGAGGCTCATTGTGCTGTTGTTGGCATTGAATGATCCTGTACTCCCGAAGCCTGATGAATTGTTATTTCTCTTCCATGTTCCGGTGTGCTGTTGATCATTATTTATTATTATAAACTCACAATGAAGCAAATTGTTGATTCAACGATTAGGCTGAACAAGTCGAAAGTAAAAAACAAACAGGATTTTGTAGGGCTAAAGAAATGGGACTCACCGAAACCGGTGAACTGATAGGCGTGCTGTGATTTCTGTTGTTTGGCGTAACGGGTGCACACATGAAAGGACTACTTTGGTCCAGGCTTCCATTCGAGCCTCTTGGACTCTGACTCACCGGAATAAAAGTGTTAGTGTCCGCTGGAACGTTCCAGTGGCCATTCTTCTGGTTCTCTATTTTTTTCTTCACTGGCAAATCTTTCAAGTTATACTTCAGGTGATTTGGCTCGAGGGGCTTGCAGAATGATAGTTCTTCCGGATGTCGTATACCTGGCAAAAAATGAGACGAAGCATCGAGGATAAAATAAGATAATAACGCAACCAAAATTGTATCAATCTTTCATCAACTTTAAAACTGTTTTTTATTTATCATTCGCGAGAATCTTGTGAATGATTAAATGAGAGCCAAATGACTTTTTCATGTTCTTCAGTTTCTCAATGCATGCGCGGGGAGTGCTATTTATTTCTTCATGAGAAATACTCCTAATGCAGTGAAAGTGAGCCATGTATTTGTGAGATGTGATGACATGGGAAGGGCTATCGTACGGGTCATCATTCTCTCGACGGACGCGGTTGGGTTTTTAAAAAAATCTCGTGGACGTAATTAGCTCCGAAGATAGTGAAAAGTTGTGCCATTACTTTTGTCACGATTCCAATGCAATCAACCCTCCGACTGATTTATTTTCTGCGATTGAATGGACCTTATCTCTCGAGCAATGAATTTTATTATATCGAGATCGTTCTTTCTTCGGATATTTATTGAAGCAAATATTTTTTAAAACGTTCCATTCAATGAGAATAACGTCAAGTTGACGTCGTAGTGCGGAAAACGGTTCGTTCGAACTGTGGAATTTTTTTAATAACGCCGCGGTATATACGAACTTAATACGACACTTTATACAATTTGATTAGCTTTTCAATTAGCCCGAGATCGAAAAATACAAACAATTGACAAAAGTACGCAATTTACGAATGGATCGCGCTTTCCACATGTGGCTTTACATTCTTTTCATCATCATGCACCCGTTTCAATAATTAATGTGGCTCGTTAACCCACTTTCTTGATTAAACAGCGACGTAGATGTCACCCGCGTGCCTTGACTATAAAAGTGTCTACGCGGGTCTCGCAAGATTATCATATGACCTTCGCGTGACCGGTACAACGCAATTGGACCATCTTTTCATTAGTGCTGCTATGAACGATTGTCAAGCAGACGCTTGAGTAACTTTGAGTGAGCATGAAGAGCCCAACTTTCTTGTTCCATTGAATTTCAAAACAAATTACATCAAATTTTGTTTACTAAGCAATAAATAATAATTATTATTCAACTAGCTATTAATTAATGAGTTTATCAAACATTGAGATGACTCACCAAGCTCTTTGCATAAATTGATGACCGTATTGAACGTCTTGACAGAAAAATCCACCCTGCAATCGAGACAGCGCATATCGGGCAATTGGACACGCAAAGTTTTGTGCATGGGCGTGAAATGGAGTAGCGCATCAGCTGCGACTCCGTACTGGTCCAAAGTGCTCCTGGTTCGAGTTAACCAATGATTCCTCGCAGGCCACCAAAGAGCATGATCGGACCAGTCCATTGCGATGTCTGTAATCAATAAAGAAATATCGAAACATAAGTATACGATGAATAACAATCTGGACGTTTTAAAAGATGCTCAAGGCTGAGGACGTTGTATGCAAAATTTTCAATCGATAGAATTCCTTTAAATTTGCACCACACAAAGAGAATAGTGATATCTAATAGCTCGTGCAATTTTAAGAGTTTTCACCATGTAGAAATCGAGATATTTATTTATAAAAATCATAATTTTCAGTAGTTTCTCATAAGAGCGTGTGTTAAAAGTTCCAATTTTCAACATTAAATATTTCGATTTCTAAATGGCGAAGCCTCCTAAAACTTTGCATACACTTTTATGTAACATCGAAAAAGATTTATTTCGTTTTTCAAAAAAATCGGTCGTAAAGTTTTTTCGAAATATTGTTTATTATATAATAAATACAGATTATCTCGAACAATCTTGGATTCGGAGTATGTTGTTCTTTAGTCAATTTGTAACAACTTTTCGTTAATGACCTTAGGCTCGCAAACCATTTTGTATGTAAGAAAAAGTGAAAACAAAAATTTAGAATTGATCGTCGCTGTACAACGTCTTCAATTATTCCATGCAAATATTATTGGAATTATTGGAACAAAATTTCAGATTTTTCGGAAAAAATACAACAGCCGTTTTATCTCCGTTTCGAACAAAGCGAAGCTGCGATTATTTTCGTCCTTGTAAGCATTCGCGTAGAAAGCTTTGAGGATGAGGGTGATGTTTAATGGTTCATTCGTAAGATCGTAGTTGTTTACGAGTGTGATGAAGAAATACCGGAAGCGAATGGAAGATGGAAACCCATAAAGACTCGTGTCGTTGTGCACAGCCCAACAATAAGAGAAAGTGCAGGGCCATAATGATTGAGCCACGGATGAGTACCACGAGAGATTCGCGTGCACGCAACGTTGATTCTAACAACTATCCTTACACGCCTCCAACTCTAGCAGCCATAAAAGTGCACGAGATTCTTATTTGAGCTTCTCCCCCGTTCGTAGCTTATTCGCAACAGGGCTTATTGTTCTCAAGACTCAAAACTCCTTCCTTTTTATTTTCCAATATATCCACTTTCCTCTTATTTTACCGAGTATTTCGAATTCGCACCTTCGAATCTTTTGCTCAATTTCTTTTTTCGTGCACACGGCGAGTTTCGATATTAATTAATTAGTTCTGATTTCCGTGCTTTTCATCAGGCAAAGATCATTCGCTATTATTAATGAAGAAATTATATCCGACGAGCCCCGATTAGAAGAGAAAAAATGAAAAGTTCTCAACTCTAGAAAATTTCTCAATCTAGCTACAGACCCTCGAAGTATGGGGCCCATATTGAGGAGCATCGTGTATGTTTCTAGTGCCAATAACTTGAAAATCTTCCTTTTTTTTACCGCTCAATATGTGTCGCGGATGCGGAGGCGTATCCACGTCCATATGTACTATTCGATGTATATTCACACGTGAATGTATACATAGCGTATGATGTAGTGTGACACGCAGCCTCCAGCATTCCGAGGTCTCCGTACGCGATGACATATGTTTGGGCTGGTGATTTAAGCGCGTCGATGCTTACATATTCCGGCTGGACAAGGATGATACAGGCGTGAGTATGAGCGAGCCAAAGCATACAAATATAAAAACGAAGCGGAATCCTCGAGAAGACCATGGGCTTAAAAAATCAACTCTGTATGTTCGGAGTATAAATAGAGGAATGAAAAACAAATCATAAAAAAACGTTTCAACGTGACGAAATATCTGGATCAGCAGCGGACAATGAGACAACTTCTTCTTCGTGTTTGTCATAAATTTTCAAGCTTCACCGATGTTTCTGAATAAAAGTCACCCCATAAAATAATCTTTGAATCACCTCACCACCGAAACAAAATCCCAATGAGTAATTTGCTATTGATGCCACACATTTTATGGACCCTTCGATTCCCCAGTACATAATACCGTCCCCCATTTATCAATACTTGCATGTATGCGATAAACCTGTTTCAATGAGCAAAGGGCTTTCGAACGGTCGTTAGAAAAGACGATAATAATTTGTGAGCGATCCCTCGAGGGGATCGTTTCGTGTCCTTGTTCTCATTGACTGCTTCATTGGCCTTTCGATCCAAATCATTCGATTTCAACGATATCCACTTATGTTTCAAGTCCTGATGATGGAATATTTCCACTTTAGTTCATTTGTACAGTTAACGAGCTATTCACAACGCACTGTCTCATTAATTAGCATCTCACTAATAAGAGATCCGCTGCGAGCTACTAAGTGAAAAAGTTTCTCTCGAAAATTTAGTTAGATTCTAAAAATCGTGTCGATTTTGACAACGATCTTCAGGACACTCTGTAGATCGACTGGACTCAAGTGCCTTCGTTCTGGACACCCTTCGTTTCGCCATTATGCCGATTCTTTTCGCGTGTTGAGCCCGCGACGAGCCCAAGAAGGTCGTCTTTCTTTATTCTCTTTTCTTTGGCCGTATTTCCTCATCCTCAGGACAACCCCCGTGAAACAAACCCTCGTGACATGGGTGTCGGATCACTGAGGGGTTTCCCTCGTACCCTCGTTGACGCCCTCCACGCCTTCTCTTTTGCGCTTCTTGAAAACCCGAAATAAAAAACCAGTTGTCCGGGTGTCCGTTTGTTCTTGCTAAGAAACGGACACTCTGATTGAGGATGCGGGCGGGAAGTCTTGACGAAACTGAAGGAAGCTTGAACGCGAAACTCTAGAATCCAAAAGCCAGTGAGTTGCATTACGATTATTGTACATCGATGTCTCGAAGCCTCAAGTTTTTTGAAATACCTCCAACACAAGACGATAACGCGAAATGGGTTATGAACCTCGCAATCAAAAGTAGAAATTCGAACAAATATTTTCCTTCACGTTTGAGGTTGCCACCAAATGCCTTCTCGTCGTTGACGAAGAATGGAGCCAGTATAGGCCAGAGGATAGAAAACAGCGGAGTCCATTTTCACAGCTGTTCACTTTACTGGAAAGGGTCGTTCAAGATGCGAAACATTTCTGACTTTGCCATAGAAACATTTTCAATGTGGTCGGTTTATGGAGCTTCCAGTTCGAAATGCCAAAGGATCCGACAGTGATTGAGGGTCCATTTGGGAGCTATTCAATGGGGCCATTTAGCCCATTTTCGTATTTTGTCACATATGTTGAAGACTTTTGATCGGGCTTTTTGAAATCACTCATGCGAGTATCCAAAAGAATTGACCATCAGAACGCAATACATTTTTTTTCGATAAGCTACAAATGACTCGAATAATTCTGCAAATGCTTGGCGTTCGATTGCGAAATTGAAAGATAATCTCGCATGAAAAGCTGATTTGTTCTTGCAAACTCAAAAAATTACCGTTCAATATTCTTGCTCTAAATGCGTTAAGAGATAAATAAAAAATATATTTTACGGGTTCAGAGACCCCAAATCTGTATAGTGTCTGTCTTAACTCTTCGTAAGTTTATTCGAAAAGGCCAGAGCGCAGCAAAGATATAGTGGGTACTACTTCCTAGTCATATTAGTACAACATAATGATTTTTCTTCGGGTCTGTTTCTCGGCAGGGGTGTCTCGAGTGTGGCTGCTGTTTACGGGATTCTCTTCAGATAGACGAAGAGAGTCGAATATCCATATATATGCAACGCGTGCTCTTTGGTACTCGAAAGAACGGAAGCCAGCTTACACGTGTTTTCCTTGGGTGCTCAACATATCGGAGTTTTCAATACGGGCGAGTGGAGTCGGCTGCATACAACAGCAGTCGTTGACATTACAAATCATACCGGAAGTTCTCGAGTTCTTGGATAACGTTTTTTACCATTTTTTTTTCTTATCCTCAAAAAACCCTAACTCTCCGAGTTGGATCGAGTTTCTCAAATATTTGTATAGAGTTGTTAGAAAAGATATTGTCGCTCCTTTGAAGATTGCTTTCAAGTTTTGCATGCTAGACGATTATTCGTTTAAAACGTCGTCTCGCTCGCGGGGTATAAAAAGTTATTACGTTATTTTTTGTTCCTTTTTGTAGTTGTTTTCTGTCTACGATACGAGACGATATGTTTGGAAAATAGTTTGAAATGTGGGTCATATTGCGAGTATATTTTAAATAGCGAGATGCAAGCTGCGTGCAGAGAGAAGTGTATGAGAGAGAAATGGTAGCATTCAGAGACCGACGAAAATTGCAGTTCTCTGCTGCAGCTGCAATCTATAAATACAGCTCTCATTGCAAGAGTTTGGATACCCTCGGTTCGGCCCAACCGCAGAAACGTCAGTAACCTCGTCTGCCATGACGTCAATTATGCAAACACTATTTTTGCCATGCACAGCCATAAATGCATGGTCGCGTGCATGTAAATTTATTGCGAAAATAATTTTCCACATGTGTTTGCATCGGAACAAGAAAAATGTCAATAGTTACGATATTTTTCGATGGAAATATTAGAAATTTGGAAGATTCATCACGATTTAAAATTATCGTCTTCGTATAATTGGTCCATTTTTCAATCGTTCAATTTTCATACTCGACTCAAAGAATTATTAGAAATTCGTGCTTCCTAGCATCCGGTGGAACATCCGATATTCTGTATGTATATTCAGCACACATTTCAATTCACTTGGCGCCAAGACACTGTCGCCTCTCTCGATACGTGCTATATCGACCGTATAAACAGAATCTAAAAAAAAAACGCCTCCCAGTTGAGAGAACAGACAACAGGCTTGAGGCTCGAAGACGAGAATTAAATAACGGTATTCAATTCTGGATAATAGTTATTAAGTAGTAGTTTAATGGAAGTGGGTCACGATTTGAGCTTGCAAAACGTGCATCTTGATCGTAGTCTCGTTATCGAGTTAACAATCAACGTGTCTTCATTACGTGCTTACATTTAATTAGACAACGTAGCGCCGTTGATCCCAAAATACGATTTGAAATTTGAATAAAAAAGAAATAAAAATAGTCCGTTTATGGGGAAATATTTTCCGAAATTGAAGAATTATTTTTCCGTGTTTGAACAGAAGCGAATATTCGAAAGTTTCCGAGGGACGGGTCATTAAATCTTCTACGTGGAATTCCCCATAAGATCGTTCCGCATTTTGCTTTTTCTCCATAAACCCTTCGCAGCATATATGAGGCTCAAAATGGTGCATGTGTGCCACGTGAGTTTGTAGCCTTTGTTGCTCGGTCTCTTGGGTAAATATCGCGTATACGCACCATCTTGAGAACATTGGCGTCCGGGATGAGCCAACAAAATTAGAAACAATGGAAACATGGCTTATTTTTTAAACATATAAGAAGTGTGCGTGCGGGCGTGTGTGTTGAATTGTGTGACCCGGAAATATAACCCCTGCCGTGATCGCTTTGATGAGAAAAATAAAACTCGTTTTTATGTACTTTGGGACAGAGATGAAACAATTGAACATGAATATAATGAATCAACGATGAATAATGTGACAGCGATGGTGGGTGTTGAAGGGTCTCTTTCGATCAGGGCTCCGAATCGAACTGTACAATAACAAGGGAGTGATGATGACAATGACGCTAATAAGAATAGCGAGGTGGTAAATAGCTCCCATTTGCGAGACGTCTGCTGATGCCTAAGCTCACATCTCATATGTATATGTGTAAGAAAAGGGGGAAAAAGATGGACAATGAACGCGTGCTGGCCTCAGTATGGGCTAAAAACTTCAGGCTTTCGTTCTGTCGTATTTTCTCGTCCCTTTTTTGCCCTCATTGTCACCTCGTAACGTCGAGGTTTGTTTATAACGAGTCTGCCCAACATTGCGTGTGTCGGCAATGGAAAATAATAGAAACCATCGATCTTTGTTTCGGATGAATGAGAGCAATTTTATGTGAGGACAAAAAAATGAGGAAGGAGGATGAAGCTGAGGACGATCCTCAAAAAACGTCAAACTCGATATTATTATTATAACTTTTTTCTTACTCGATAGCGCTCCGGCATGTTTCCATCACTGTATTTTTCCATGACCATGATTTTTCCATGATATTTACTAAGAAAATGTCATTTTTACAAATATTTTCAACAACTCAGCCGATTCGATTCGCATGATTTTATTTTTTTCTTCTGTAGACACGGTTTACGAATTGTTGAATGCAAGCGAAGATCTAAAAGGGGATCGTTCTACCTGTGTCAATAGAACTCAGTCGAAAAAGCGAGAGGATAAATAAATTTCGAGGAGAATTTGTTTCGTTGCTTTGCCTTTTGCGATTCATTCGCGCAACGTTGAAAGGGACAAAAGTTATGGGGGATGAAAAATTTCTTCTTTTCAGAATGCCCTTTTCTATCTATACATATATATATATATATATACACATCAACACTTGAAAGCATTGTTGTACGACCCTTCGTGGCTTTGCAGAGCCCTTCCGCAAAGCCATGAAGAGGGCACGCGCCAAAAGAGGAACAAATGAGGGGTTTATACGCATCGTATATAAAAATATAAATATATATGTGCAGCGAACATATTTCATCGTTCCTGCACGTATTCATGTACAATTATGGCTTGCCGAATTTGAAAGCAACTGAGGTTAAAGTACGAAATGAAAGTAAACTGGAAAATACGAATTATAAAGTCGAAGAAAAGGTACGAAAATGCTAAAAGTTCAGGGGGTGTCAATGGAGTTAACGAGGCAACGATCGAATCCCTCAATAAGAAACGAACGTGGCAGGTTTTTTTTCCTCTTTCGAAAAAGTTGATGAAACATATATAGAAATGTTTCGTGGGATTATAATTTGGTTGGGTAACGAAAGGAACAATTGTAGAAATTCAATAAAAAGTTTTACTACTTTTCTAGCAGTTCCATAGCATTAACTTCGGGAATAAATGACGAAGAGTTTCTCAAAAGAGTTGAGGCTATTCGCTCAATGTGGAAAGTTCACTACGAGAACGACTATATTTGTTGTCGTGGGCTTTTCGATTGACCGACTATGAAGATAATAAAACTTCTTATTGTTTGGTCGTACGGGCATAATCGACGAAACGAAGTTTCGGGCGCGAGAACGGGTCCAGAGTGCACTTAAAACATTCCTTTCCGCATGCGTCGAAACGTGCGTCTCCGACACTGGGTGGCCCTTAAATTCAATCTAAAATAAGCACTGACTCAGTAACTCGACGCTCTTTCGTCTATGCCGAGTCGTATTACATTTGTGTACGGATCAGATCGAAGTATATACAACACTCTTTGATGAAATTGTTGTCCTTGTAACTAAATGCATTTCGAATCAATTTTAAAAAAAGATGACTGTCGAAAAATAAAACACTGACGCGACAGTATTCATAGAATTATTTATTACATTCGATGAAGGAAACATTAGTTCAATTATCAATCAATTCAGAAAACCTTCATAAAATAACTAGCCGTGCAGCACACCTAGTTGTCACTAAAGGGTACAGCTAGCTTAATATGAAAAATTAAAAAATTTTCTTCAAAATCTTCAAACTTTGATTTTACGAAAATCGCTACAACTTTTTTTTTTACAAGCTGGCACTCCAGCTACTGCTCATTATCTTCGATTTCGAATTATCTTTGAATTGGTAATTAGTGATTTGCAATTTATTATCATTTTTTAGTTACTTTTGAACTTTGAAAGTGGAAAATATGACGAAAAATGTGATTTTTTGGTTCGGGTTCAAAAAAAAAAAAATTATCGGAATGCAATACAGCTAAAAACCTATTCTGATTCATGAGCCTCATTCCTGCGAAAGATTCATCAAAATTGGGTCAGTGGTTATTGCGTGAAAAAGGCACAAACACAATTTTGTAGTAAAGTTTTATAAATATAGAGAGAAACGATGCATAATTTTTCGGAAACTATGAAATCGACGTTCATGCTATGTCCAAAAATAAGGCACTCTGGTAATTCACGTATAGATAAAAATACATGGTTTGTGTATAGGGATAGGAAAGCGTCACATTGGCCTGATTATTATTATTTTTAAAATATGAATATGAACGGTACGACCACGCGTAGTATCGCGTATGCTGGGAAAGGTGGACACGCGTTAATGAATTTAAGTTCCACGTACACACCCACGTAAAGTCGCGTGACGATGCCCGGACACGAAAGTTAGCTTGGTTAGCTGGTTCACGCGTGTGTACACGCACGAAAGAGACATTTCGACGTCACGTTACCTGTATGGACTTCCTCTGTGCAGAATTAATGAATATTAATGTTGAATTTACTTATCAAGTCAAGGCCGTAACTGTGTCCGTCCCGACAACCAGCTCGAACCCTTTTTCCTTGCGCTTTTATTTTCTCTAACCTATACACAAAGTATGAATGTTCGTGACTTCTTATCGGGGCGTTTACTCGTCTGTTTCCGTGATCAAAGATTAAAGATGGAGAGAGCACTACAGGTGGTTCAAATCACGGTCGCTATAATTGAAACTACTTAATAATTAACACATCATTTTATTTCTGAAAAAAATGAGTTTTTCTTTTCACTCGTAAAAAATCGAAACGATGACGATGTGAAAATCGAACAGTGGAGCATCAATTACTTTTGATAAGAATTAAGGTGGGTCAGTTTTCCGAGGAAATTAAAGTCTCACGTGGGTATGACAGAAAGGCAAAGGACATCGAATGCTATGAGCCAGCTTGTATTGTGAATGTTTTTAAAGTGTATCGAGGCATTCAGGGCTTGGTAAGCACTCGTCAAGAATTTTTTATGTGGGCGAACGTGTATGAATATACTACGAACTATATTTTTTGTTTCGTGTATGAGATCGTTGTGATTTTTACGCGACTCACAAGCACTCCCTTTCGACCTATTTCCTTTTTTTCCACTTTAATAAAAAGAAATTGATGGCGCCTCGAACTGTTTCAGAATAAAACACAAATATACATTTTTATCAGGAACATTTGTAAGTATGGCCATCCTAGTCCTGCATATTCTTTTAATTTGTATAATGTATCGAATAATCCCATTTACATCTTATTAATCACCGTGATTAGAGGTTTCGAATCATTAGCCATTAATCTGCCAGAAAAATAAATAATACTGGCCATTTTTCATCCCGATGAATTTATGGGATTAGGGTCAGTCTACAGACACTCCCTTCAACAGACTTTTTGTTCCTCTAAGGGGAAGCTAATCAATACGATATCAGTATGATATAGACACACGTATAGACTCAACAAAAGATAAAGGAAGAGTGTTGCATGTTTAAAACTATAAAAAAAAAAAATTCTAATGAATCAACATAAACAAATTTTTGGAGGAATTTTATTCAGCCAATTATATGTTCAACAACGCAACCTTCTAAATAACAAAAAAGTGCATGAATTAAGGAATTTCGATATCGAAAGCTCGTTGATTTATTGAAAAGCCAAATTAATCCAACGAATGACTCATCGAGCTCATTTTGTATAATCTCGAGCAATTAATTGTGCCTTTTATTTTTAATTACAGATTTGTTAAGTTTGCTTCGAACGAATCAATTATTCGATGGCTGCAGTTTGGGAATCTCGATCAAAGTAATAAACAGTATATCAGCGGAAATCGATACAGGAATTCACAACAAATTGAGATGGCAGTGTGTGTCCACTGCGGATATACGTGAACGAACCAGGGCCTTTTATATCGATTCTGTTGGCCTTTTACGTTTAGCCATGCGGGCACCATCGACGAATTAAAATCATTCGATTGCGTCACTCCATATATGTACTTCTGGACATATATATATTTGGAGAGAAATCGGACAACTGGATGTCTAATCGATAGAAATTAATTTATTACCTCGAATGTCGTCTCCCTAATAGTCCATTGATTTATTAGTTGTACCGAACTGCATCTGGCTTCTCAAATTCAGCCACAATTCTTTCTCACAACATTTATCGTCCAATTAAGCAGTTCCAGCGATCAATTGGAAATCTTAGAAAATCTCCAAGGTTCCTTTTTTTAAATTTAAATTCTTGTGGTCGATTATTTTGATTAATAATTTATTGAAAGTTCAGTAATTGGATTAAGTGCGATTTTGTTTTATTTACGAGAACTTCTTGAAGGACGAACCAAATTGAACAGTTGATTGAAATTTTTTCATGCTCTAGATGATTTTTGGGTCGATAATTATTTTTTGAACACGCGACTAGTGGGATATATTTCGTGAAATATATTTTCGCATGTAAATCGAATATATTATTTTTTCCTCGGAGCCTCGATCGTCCTACGTGCCCCATCAGGCGAGTTATTCTTTGTTGACATCTTTCGGCCCTGATATAGGCACGGGGGTGTCAAGAAATTCTTGCTTCGACGCCTACTCTCTCACGAAGAAAGAAAAAGAGGGAGAGAGAGATAAAAACGCTACGAAAGGTTGCAGGAAGTGCTTTAACATAATCCCCCTGAGGAAGAGAAAAAAGCAGCGCTCGTCAACGTGACATACTCGTTCCCAAAGTGTCATTGACTTCGATCCATGCTCAGCCCTTTTATAACCTTTTTCTCGTCCTTTGAATAATAAAAACTGACGTTTGAAACTGATTTGACTGAAAATATCAATGACGATGTTGGTGTTTTCTGGAATAATGCAAACACGAAATAATTACGAACTCATGAAAAAGAATTCTTGATTCGAAATATTGTCAAAAATATATTTTCACGCCAAAATTCATTTCGTTGATGAATTCCGATCGTAAAGTGTGATGTTCCTATTCGATGGATCGATCACAAAACTGCAGACACGCGAACAATATAAATTGGATATATTCCGATAGAACAGCTATATAGTTAGGCATTGCCAAAAATCGTCACAGTCATCAATCATCCATTGCAATCCACACAGAGGTTTCTATGGTAGCCATGGGTGCGTGATATATGATCGAGTGCATGTGAAAGGAAATTAGATAGACGTGACTTCGAGCCTTCGTTCCCTGTGACCTTTCCAACAAGGGAAAATCCTTTCGACCCCTCCCAGGCCTGTTGTTCCAATTTATTTTTTCTTTCTGAGGCATCAAGGCCATTGGCTGGTGACCCCATTATGGTGGTAGGATACCAATTAGGGTAGGTCTTGCGCCCTGTTGTGAACAAGACAGGACGATCGAGGGTGAGCAACTATAAAAGCATTTGGAAAGCAGGGCGATCAACAAACTCCGCCGTATAGTTTATTTTCTCTCTATGTGTATACACATTTATACGGTTAATATAGATATGTATGGGTGTGTACATAAAGCTAACCCACATCCTCGACAGGATACACTTCGTTGACATCTTCCGTTTGTGCGGTCATTCTTTTTGGCCAGACTTGTTTCATATTTCCTTGCAATCTCTTTATAGAAACTCTACTACAAAAATTGTGTTTGTACCCTTTTCACGCAAAAACCACTGAATAATTTTTAATGAATCTTTCACAGGAATAAAGCTCATGAATCAGAATAGGTTTTAGGATGTATTGCATTCCAATGATTTTTGTTTTCGTTTAAGGAACCTGAACCAAAGAACCACATTTTTCGTCATATTTTCCACTTTCAAAGTTCACAAGCAACTGAACAATGATAATAAATAAAAAATCGCTAATTACCAATTCAAAGATAGTTCAAAAACGAAGATAATAAACGGGAGCTGGAATGCCAGTTTGTAAAAAAAAAAAAGTTACAGCGATTTTCGTAAAATCAAAGTTTGAAGATATTGAAATTTTTTTTCTGTTTTCACACTAGGCTAGCTGTATACCCTTTAGTGGCAACTAGGTGTGCTGCGGGACGAAGCGATAAAACTAAAAAAAAAGAGAACTAATTGTTGTTTCTAACAATTATTGTACAGAGTCCAAGTTTGTATCCATTGAGAAACAAAGAAATATTTTCTATACGAGGATGATGTGGGTTTCAGCATGTCTTGGCTCGAAGACTTCAACTTCGCTGCGTTGAAGTATAATACTCCGGAAAATTCAAGTCTTATCGCACGATTGGAGGTGTTGAATGATTTTTTTATTCGATCGCAAACAACAACCAAAGCCACGGTTGTTTTTGGCCTCCCCCACGAGAAAACTGGGTCGCAGTAAACGTATTTATAGAGCGCTTTCTGAAAAAGGGGAGGCCATGAAAGTAACATATATGTGTTGATATATTCGTGACTGTACGAGAGAGAGAGAGATATAGAGAGTCTAAGAAAGAGAGCGCGGAAGAGAAAAATGGACTGGCAGGGCGCGGTCGAACACGATCATGGATATTATTGGATCGTCTTCGCTAATGGCCCACACGTCGATTTTCATTCCTCAAACATCCCACGTTTCCCCCTTTGAGTCAAGAGATCAAGCTTAATGAAACTTACGTCATTTTTCTTCTTATTTCAATCACTCTAATTTAGAATCGCAGCTTTCAAACTTTAAATAACAATGAGAAGTGTAAGTAAGTGATCAATTAATTCTACCTTCAAATTTCTACTGATCTTGAGCTTCCAGAATTTTTCCATGCTAGAAAAATACAATCATTCGCAATATTTATTGGTTCTCTAGCCAGCAATTCTAATTAGATTCTTAATTGCAAATTTTTTGAAAATACCATTGAATTTCGAAATAAAATTCATACAAAAATTGAAATTTTCGGAGAATGGAAACGTGTCCAGTCAATCGAACAATGTCGCGCTAATGGCTTTTCCTCTGAATTATATTTACTTCTCTTGAGATCGTGTCTCGTGCGACAAAATCGATTTTATCCCTTTCCACTCGTCAGCTCGTTTCTTGTCTCGGTCCACGAGTTTTACATAAAGGTCTCGGGACGACGACGATGAGGGTATTCGGCTAAGGAAAACAATTTTTCACTTGAACGGCGACTGCTACACGAATGAAGAAAATCCCACAGCCGTATATCGAAAAATGCTTTAGCATGCGAACAGTGGAGTCATGCAGTCACCAATTGTATTTAAACTGAGATCTGCTCTGGATTGAATCGAAATTGTTTTCAACACCGTTTTCCGAAATTTCGGTGAGTCATTTTTTCCAAAATTCATACTATTTCCCATCGTTTTTCTAAGGTTTACAATTTGTATTCGAGCCAACCCAAAGGACGCGAAGAATTTCATATTAATACAAGACGTATCCAGCTCTGGTCAATAAATGTTGAGCGAGTCGATAGAAAAATAAAACGTTTCTAGTATAGAGGGAAAGAAAGAACGTGTACAAGAAAAAAGGGGAAATGTACGAAGAGGGGAAAAAGATAAAAAAGAGAGAGAGAGCAATTAGTCACCAGATTTGCTCGGTTGAAGAGAAACGCACTCGTTAATAATGAGGCAGTGTTCCATGCACCAGTGAAACAGACAACTCGACGATTTCCGGAACGATGAATTCCGCACTTTTATTTATCTAGTAACCTTTTTTTTTCATTTTTGGTCTCGAATCTCGTAATAATCTATTTATCCAATTTTTTTTCTATTTGTCATTCGACAAGAATTCGAATCATTATACGCGACAAATGAATCATTCCAATTGATGTGAATATTATATTGCACTAGCCGTGCGTGCGGGCTTCGTCCCGCAGCACACCTAGTTGCCACTAAAGGGTATACAGCTAGCCTAGTATGAAAACAGAAAAAAAAATTCAAAATCTTCAAACTTTGATTTTACGAAAATCGCTGTGACTTTTTTTTTTTTTACAAATTGGCACTCCAGCTACCGCTCATTATCTTCGTTATCGAATTATCTTCGAATTAATAATTAGTGATTTTTTATTTATTATCATTGTTTAGTTGCTTTTGAACTTTGAAAGTGGAAAATATGACGAAAAATGTGATTTTTTGCAAAAAATCACGAGCAAAAAATTAATAGAAATCTGTATCAGAAAGAAAAATACGAACGTACAATGAAAATGGTATAAAATGGTGTAAGGATATAAATTGAATGTAATTGGAGAGTTTAATGAATGAATGACCAGCACAGGTCCGTGAACTTTTTCACTTTGCAAAAGTGTCCCTGAATTTAGACGAGTTTGAGGTTGTTATGTTCCTTGTTATGAAACACACGTTGAAATTTAAAAGTCACACGAATACGTGTAACTTTTACATTTCCTATCGCATACCAGCGTATTATTATGCAGCGCCTGCGTGTATAATTTCATGTCAACTTGTGTGTGCACATGTATGCGTGTGTGTTGTATGTTTAAAGGTCTGTCAATGACACACGAGTTTATATAGATATTCTGAGATAATTCATGAACTCACGCGAGCTCACGTTCGCGTAATGTGACATTGAGAATTTCAATGAATTTTTCATTCCGATCGAATCGATTATTTCAACGACTATTTTCTTCAACCTGTAACTGCTGGACTGCAGAAATATATTGATCACATCATATCGATATTTAAAGAAAAATACACTATTCCGATATTCAAATTCGTCAAACTGTTATTATTTGATTATTTCGTTCATTCGCAATGTTCTCATGTTACAAAATTAATGCAAATTGATCGTAATAAATGATATGATTGAAAAACAACTCAAATAAGAGATCGCGTGCACAAGAAAAAACTATTTATCTGTTTTCATGCATCTCATGAAAAATAAATAAATTCATTTTGTATTTATAAATAGATCGATGGTAATAATTACGATTTCAACGATTAAAAATCGTTTCTCGTCTGTCATTTTTTCACACGCCAGGAAGTTATGTTGCTCGATAATTATAGTTTTTATTTCACACCGATAGGTGGACTTTCTTTGTGGAAAACGTACTCTCCGCTTATGAATCTAGCGAATGCCACGGCATTGTCGAAAATTTCAACTCGCAAATCGAACCTTTTCTTGTATGAATATAATTTTTTATTTTTTCAACAGCCTCGAGCATAAAGCTACGCAAATGAAAAAAAAACGTGCCTCTTTTATCGCCTCCTTCGCGATTCTGTTCATGCAGGAAACCGCCGCATCCTGGCAACATAGCGACTGGTTACATCTTCACGATTGTGCAATACATCGAGAAAAAAAACGTAACAATCGTCGCAATATCGCGCACGGAATTTTTTATTTCCGGATTCTTTTCCATCGAATCTTGACATTCATATTTATAAATGACAATAAAAAATTTCTTCGAAGTGTCGTGAACGAATTCTTTTACATTTTTCCGAAAAACAAGAAACAAATTGGTCCAAGCGTAGCCGAGCTCAGTCACTTTTTCACTCAATCAGGAAGATCCAAATTTAGATTTTGAATATTCGTGTCTGGACACGAATAGAATATCCATCGAAGACTTGCCGTTACAGCAGAATCAAATCGGAGGATGACCTTCAATTTTTAGTAATTTACAACTTGCTTTTTTTTTTCTTTTTCAATGTCAATATGCTTAAAATGTCTCAAAATATCAAAAAATCATCAAACCGCTGAGTTCAAAAAAATTGGGTAGAAATAATGAAGGAAAAAACGTCGCGAATTGAAAGTTGCAAATTGCTCCCTCAAGTACGATGCTCAAAGCTTCCTCTATGAGGAAGCCAAAATGAAAAATATAGTACCTCGTAAAGAAAGATTTGCAACTTTCAATGTGCAGCATTTTTTGTCATTTTAATTGTTTCGCGGCGAACATTGATACTCATTTGAATCTTTTACATCGTCTAGACTTAGTGAGTTCTATCCTCTAGTTCTTAGGCACCCTTATGTTGAGGATACTCGATCTAGCCAGGGGACATATAGCTGTAGGAACCATCTCTTCATCCCCTAATACTATCGCAATTCTTATATACCTATCATTGTGTACATACGTATAACATGTAGGATTAACATTATGTACATAGTGTTTAGGAGTCTGGAATAGAAGAAAAAAAAATGCTTCCCTAAATACGTATATAAATTTATGTGTAGGATGCGAATCTCTATGTATTATGTGCAAAAGTACATAACAAAAAAGCTTTATCGGACGCTGACCCTTTTTGCTCTCACCCAACAGGCTCCCTCGTACTCGAAAGCTACGAAGAAAAGATGTATCGCAGTCTGCACAACGTAATATTCAATGATTGGCCACTTAGCGGTGCGAAATAAATTTTCTTCAATCCCGTGTGAAAAAAAAGAGTGCTTCGTCTTACAAAAATTTTATATCAACCCGTCAAAATCTACGTTTTTAGGTGAATAAGAATTTGAAGAAAAAATCTTCGATTCACTGAAACAAATTTTCAAGTAATATCAATTTTTAACCGTCCGTGGTCGCCAGGGGTCAAAATGACTCCAAGCGCAACTTTGAGCTAGAATTACCACAAGTTATTGGCGCTCGAGACAGTTGGCCTTCTCATTGCCAAAATTTGTACACATTGCTTCTCTGCTGATTTTTTTACCACTTTGAAAATTGGATGCAAATTTTTCCCTCGATATTCTTATTCGGAAAAGTTCAAACTAATATCCTGAATTTTTATGTGTCGTTCGGAACGATACTGGAAACGTGGCAAGCGTTTAAACATGGCTGGGGTCATTCTGACCCCGTGTAACCAGCGCGTTACTTCTAATTCAGTAAATTTTCGGAGGTTTCAATATTCAGATGCTATCTGTCGAAAAAGTGGCCAATCTCTGTAAACTTCCGAGTCAAACATCCATTATTTTGGTTGTCCAAACGGAAATTTCTTGACGCAGAAAAATCGTTCGGTTACGACTTGTACAAATAGCCACGGTCCAGGAAGCCAAGACGATTACTTCCGCAAAAAAGTTTATTGGCAAGGAAAGTAGTAGGATGTTGACTACATTGGAAAAAAAATAAAGCATAAGAGGAACAAGAGAATAAGTGTCGGGGTCTCCCTGTGATCGATAAACGCGATGTCGTCGTAAAATTTATTTATTAATCACGATTGTATATTTAAAAAGTTTTTTTATTAAATGTAAGGCCGGTAGTTTATTGTTACTGTTAAAATGATCTTTATATGAATGTAGCCATTGGAGGGAAAAATGTTTTCTGTTCGGATCTTATCGTTCAAGTAAAAAGTTGCACCCTCAGCAGACGCGTGTTTGCGAATATCATCAACTTCCGCTTGGGGGGATCGAGAAAGAGAGAACGAGCCTCTCTTCGTTCCTCAGTCTTTTGTGGATCCTCGCAGTACCTCCAGAAAAACTTACTAAGGCACGATCGTCAATCAATGTCTCGAGACGTCGAAAAGTAAGATTCGATTTTTCTGTCGTCGAATGACAAATGCGCAGAGACAATGAAGCTTGAAAGAAAAGGAGCGTGACTCAAAAATAAATTCAACTAATTCACGAGTCTCAAGATTTCCTGTTTTCTTCCGAAAATAGTGCAAAGGCTCGTTTTTGAAAAGCGATAGACATCAACATTGAACTTTATCTCTATATTTATAAATCTTTACTACAAAATTGTGTTTGTGCCCTTTTCACGCAAAAACAACTAAACCAATTTTGAATAGGTTTTAGGCTGTATTGCATTTCGATAATTTTTTTTTTTTTTTTTGGGACCGGGAACAAAAAAATCACATTTTTCGTCACATTTTCTCCTTTCAAAGTTCGCAAGCAACTAAAAAGTGATAATAAATTAAAAAATCGCTAATAACCAATTCAAATTCTCGCATATTCGGAAACGAAGATAATGAACGGTAGCTGAAGTGCCAGTTTGTAAAAAAAAAAAGTTATAGCGATTTTCGTAAAATCAAAGTTTGAAGATTTTGAAAAAAAATTCAATTTTTTCATAGTAAGCTAGCTGTACTCTTTGGCGTACCGCAGGCATTTTCCAATATAATTTTTTAGAATATTCCATGAACTTTGAATCGACGTATGAGCTTTTCATACATATAAGTGTATCAAACGATATAGTGAAGTTTTGTAATACTATAACGGCTCGCCCTGCGAATGAATGTCATAAACTCATATTAATAAATGGCGACGCTAAATAAAAAAATTCTCGCGCGGTTGGCTATTCGGAAGCTCAAGACACACGTAGAGGTCGTAGGTCGAATGAATGAACTTCTTTATCCAGAGCAAAAGTGCCACGCGCGTTTCTTACGCCTTGTTTTCACGATCTTTCGTCTATCCACAGAGGCACGAGATAGATAGATATTCATTTATATAAAAATTTAGTACGCCAGTGGACTCACGCGTACACGGGCGAATCTGTAAGCTCTTGGCTCTGCTTACTCGAGCGGTACGTTTCTAAAGCTCTTGACTGCAGACCGCGACGAAAGAAAGCAAAGAAAAGAAAAAAAGGAGAAGCTAAAAACGTACAAGCTGTCTGGAAACTCTTTTCCGATTGTAAAAGTTAGTCATTTATTTTTATTGTTAAAAAGCATTAATCGCAAAAATCGCATTTTGTTTCTCCGAGGCGTCGTTGCTGAAGTGAATCGATAAGAAATCGGAGTGGATTGGCTACTACCACAAGTTCATAATCTCATTATAAATGCAACAAAAAGAGAAATAAAAAACATCTTTTCGTTGAAAAGTTTCATGCTCAGTTTGGTTCATAAATCTTAACCGTAAATTTCGGCACAGGCTGTACCGCGACGCACTGCTAGATGAGAAGGGTTCTAGTACACGTTTCAAATGGTAGAATCTTAACCCCTCGTTCTCGAGCTTATTCGAGTGCACACAAAGACCAGCAAAAGCTCACTTCATCTCGCGAGACCCTACAAACTTTGCACAACACTTCATTCCAACGCTGCTAATGACAGAGTGAAAAAGGAAGAGATATGAAGAGCGAAAAAAAAACATAAAATTAGTTAAACATTATCGGACGCGAGGGAGATAGAGAGAAACACTTGGAAATTTGCAAACAGGAAGAAAAAAAAAAGATAATGTGTGAAACAACAAAAAATTAATTGCGTATGAAAAAAAAAAGTCACGCTGATACGGAAAAAATGAGCGATCGAGCTGAAGCAATAAAAGGACTGGGTTTATGAATGAACGACGATTGACGAACAGAGGCATTATTGTAAGTACTCTCATTGTGCCGAGAACGATCGTTTATTCCTCTCACAATGATTATTTGTCGAGGAGAAATATTGTATTTAAATATTAGCTGGTACAGTGTTTTTAAAACGACGTATTACCGTCTGACAACTTGTAAGAGCAAATGTGTCTCGCTTATGTAAAGGACAGAATAAATAATATTTTGCGTGGGCGGAATTATCGATCGCGTATCGCGTCGTTACTCCTCATTTGCGCCTCAGGTGTCACAAAGCGAACTCACTTTTTCAAATTCTTCTACATTTCCGTTATCGTCTCCTGACTCTCAACATGTTTTTCCTCATTTTATTTTTTGCTTTTTTTTCACGCTACCAAATGAAGAGCAATAACTTTTACGGTCCACCATTGGATCTCGGAAAAATTACGCCCTTGTGTTTATCAGTCGTCGATTTATATGACATCGTCGCGATTCCCGCGCGACGGAGACTTCGTGTAGGCTTTGAAAATTGTTATTTACGACATTCGATGCACGTTCTACGCTGCAGAAGAGTTTGCGCAACGACCAGCAACCGCACTCTTGGCCAACTATGACAAATCAATGCTAATAAAGTGTGGAAAAATTTATTGTTTTGTTGCTCAATTCTCCGACTGAAAAATACTCGTGAATTTTGACATTTCGTGTTGATCGATGCGCTGTGTGCTATTTTTATTTTATTTTCATAGTTCACGAGATTCTCAAGATTATTTTTCGCGAGACAAAAAAATTCACTGGTCCGAAACTTTCATCAACTATTGTGATGATTGATTATTCTCCGTTGATCGTTCTTAACGGAAAGAGAATCAACACGAGGAAAAAAAATGCACTTGTCGAATTCAAATTCATGAAAATTTATTCAATGCGATCAAAAATCGTTTATCGAAATTTATCTTTCTAATTTGGACGTATAATTAAGTTATTCAATCAATAAACATGCAATATAAATGTTTAGAGAATAACGACGTTTTTTGAAATAAAATTTTTTCAAATATTTCTACGTAGCATTTATTTTTGCAACGAACAATTTGATGCGATATAGAATAATAATACAGATTGTCGGTGGTATAGACGAAATAATAAATCCTCGAAGCACCATGAATGGACACGAAGGCGTCGAGTGAATGGAGGAGAAATCCCGGATCACTAAAGTCTCTCTCTCTCTCTCTCGCTCTCTTATATTCTTCCTACGCGATGTATATTTTTTTTATTTTTTATTTTTAACTCGCACGGATACGATTTAAGGAGTTTCTGTGGAACGTTGATCGTACAGCATTTTTCCAGCGAGATATCGAGCTACATTTCACAACGGCGTCAATGAAATCCCGTCCGAATGATGTTGTAATTATTCTTGCCATTGTTTATTTAAAAAACAGATAAATAAATCGCAAAAATATGTGATAATGAAAAAATCTCCGAAAAAGATAAGCTCGACAAATATATTTACCGATTTCTTGCTCGGTCTTTTTTAGAATATCTCTGCAGGTAGCTTTCCTCCCAACACGATACTGCGCGATGGAAATCGCAAGATAAGACAAGAAGAGTTTGTAGTACGAGATAATTGTGAAAAATAATACTTCGCGTGCTTAATCACTCGGAACATGTTTATTGAAAGAGAAGCTCTTGGCAACTTGCGATTAAAATCTATGGAATTCTAATATCAGATTCAAAGCAAAGTAATTAGTTAAATAAATTTTTTGCGAAATTATGAACAAATCAAAGATTTTTTCTCTACTCAATTGAGTCGATTCTCTCTAGTTTTTTTTTTTTCATTGCTGCTGTAATGTTGTAAACGGAACCATCTTCATGGGAAATTGAGGTTGACACAACTCACATGTCCAAGAGAAAAAGAGAGAAAGAGGGAGGGAGCGAGAGAGAGAGAGAGAGAGAGAGAGAGAGAGTGGGTGTCGTAACGGTTGAACAGACCGCCGTGTGCCATTTGGATGATAATATCGGTAATGCATCGGCGGCTGCCTTCTCGCCCATTTACGGTTTGCCCATACCTCCATCTGTCGCCATTCTGCGATGCTGCTCGAAGAAGAAGGTTTGCGGCAAGGCTATTTCGCGCAAGCCATCTTTTGTGTATATTGCCGTTTTTCACTGACGTTGTCCTTCTCAATGTGTTCGAGTGCATTCTAAACTAATGGGAAACGCGTATTTTATTATTGCGAGTCTTTGTCATTCGTGTACACAACAAGTACGAAAGACTTCTCGACAATCCCGCTGTAATTTGTTACGAGAGTTGATAATACTTGTGTATACAACCACTTGACGAGGTTACATCCGAGAATCTTATGCACGCATCTATGCATATTTCGAGATTCACGTAAATCCATAAATGCACATGTGTAAACAGAAATATACGATAATCGTAATAAAAAATCTTCTGAGAAACCTAATTGCCCATTTTCGTCAAGGACATATCATGAAGAAAATAATATATTTCACGTTGGAATACTATGACGGTGCGAACTCTTTCATTCAAGAATTATTATCAAAATGCAACAGTATTTAATAAAAACAATAAAGTTTTTATAATGAGAATTCTCATCCTTGCTGATTTTTGGTAAAAACATGAGAAGGGGTGAACCTTGTGTGTGTTTTTTAATTTGTCATTTCATTTTTCCCTCGGGATGGTCTCACGATGAAAGTGCATCAGCGCATTTGCAGAACGGGTCAACGATTTAGCTCCCAAGAAAGGTCAGTTACCCGAGAAAGGAGACTCTATCCTCGCCTCTTGTTGTGAGACGATCATCATCTAGCGTTTTAGAACGATGATGGAATTGTTGACACTCGTATTTAATGTGCTCTTTGCAATTGAGCTTGTCACAGTGGCAATGATCCATAAAAGTACTGCGAAGCAATGTGAATATTTCTGCAACATTTGTGCAAAAAATACTTCCTCGCCATTGTGGACATTTTTGTTCTAGCTTCGGTTATTTTCTCACTCGCTCGTAAGAACAAGAGTTTTGTAATTCTCGAGAGCTTCTCGTCAAAGGTCGTAAAGTCGTCGGAGAAATATTCTCGGATGGATATTTCTACTTGGTTTTTTTTTTTCCCCCAAGGTTCCCTCGCAGCAACAGAAATTATTTTTTCTTCCTATCCTCCATGAGACACAACAGTTTTTCTTTCTTTTGTTTTTAGATTTTGTATTTTTTTTTCTTTTTCATTTAGAATACTGGATCGGAGGGAAAAAAGGTTGCAAGTGTGCACATGTCCCTTGTTACGCACGCCGATGAAGCCTGCGAATTGTACGGGAAGAGGGCATCAACGTCAGCGAAGAAAAGTTAGTGAGACTTGGCTCAGCTGACGTCACGTGCTATCTTTAAACCCGACACGAACCGACCCACACTGCAAAACGAAAGAGTCAACCCTCCGCATCCTCTTTCACTTTCTCCCTTGCTCTGTGTCTTCTACCGAAGGAATCAGAGGGCAACAAAAAGGATAGAGACATAAAAATAAAACAGAAAGATATTGAGAGAGAGAAAATTAGAGATGACCAGAGTGAAAAAAAGAAGAGAGAAGATTATTGTGCGAGAACAAGAAAAAATGTGAGAATAAAGCCTCGTTCACAGTGCGAAAAGCAACTTTTAATCTTCGATCAATAATTTGAAACCTTCTTGACCTGAAATCGACGCAACAAGATCCTTTTGAGAATAATATAAAAAAAAACCTTCACGAGAGAAATTTAATGAGAAATATTAGTTTTCAACTGAAGTTTGTTTCCCTAATATTCGAAATGTTCTGCAAAGATCGAGTCAATAATTATAATGTAGAGAATAAAATGGAGTGTAAAATATTTTTGTGAAGAATAATTATGGATGAGGTCTCATTTTTTGTGGCTAATGTGAAGCTTGCTTTAAACAAAGATGAAAGTGTTGTGAATGCGCATGAGATCAGAAACGGATGCCAGTGCGTGCACCGGGCTGTTCCTACCGGGAGAGGCGTACAATGTACCATTGTCTCATTTACCGCTCTCTCATTCTCTCTTTTTCTCTTTCTCCCTCTCTTCCTCTTTCCCTATTCTCCCCACTTTTAGAGCTTTTATTCACAAGGCCGGTTGTACGCTCTGTGAGCGTCGTACCCGCCATTTTGGACGTACCCGAATGTGCATGCTAATTGCTTTTCCGAATCCGTATAAAATTTTCGTTCGGACGATAAAAAACGTTTCTCGTGAAAATTTATCAAGATTCTTTTGTTCATAAAAAAAAAAAAAGAAAAAAACTCGAATAGGAAACGTGCAAAAATGGCAACTTTCCGATGCGATATTGTCATTTTCATGACTCTTTTATTTTATGGCCGATTCGAAGACGAAACTTTTTTTTAATGAGTCAATGTTCATGATTCATTTGAAGCGACTTTGCGTCGTCGTACTTTGACGGACTTTGTACATATGTGAAATGCGAAACCGCACATCGACATAGTTTTATAAGTTGTTTAGATGATTCATTTGCTCATTATCGAGAATTATAATGAGAGGCTACCACAAAGAAAAGATACTTGCGATCTTTATTACCAAAAATAGTGTAAACATTTGTTCAGATTTGGTGAAATTAATAAATAAATAAAATTGCAAAACTCTGGTCGAACGAGCGATTTCTTCCGTTATTCCGAAATATTGTTTCTTCGCTTTCGGTGGAATTTGTATAATAATGAATAAAGAAACGTATCGTTACGCAGCACGAAAATATTTACACAATTCGAGTCTCGTTCTCGCTGCTAGTGATTAAATAATAAAAAAAAATACATTCGTGGTCTTAATTGACTCCGAAAAGATGTTGCGCAATTCCAGTACGAATCGAGTTTTATCGTAGAGTTGCATGAGTTACGCCATCGAGAGATATTAAATGGCAAAACGTCGAAATGGCGCTAGTCATTTCACCGATCGATGAGATAATTATCGTCAGAGTAAATATATAATCCATATGCCCACGTTACTATGTAGTATCGAGGCTGCGACAAAGCTCCATTGAGCTACACACGAACCCGGACCCAACCCGAGCGATAATTACGAAAAAATTATGCATACGGAAACGCACTTAATATCCGTGTTCCTTATCTTGCCCCTGGCATTTCTTCAATTGCATGCTTACGTACACCGGACGATCGGACACTAAACAATCTTTGCAATATTGGCGTCATCCAATATCGTCAACATACCGAGAAACAAATTTATTCATCATTGTATTGCAGGCCATTGTGGAACTGATGCGCTCAAGTATTATAAATTCGTACCGATAAAACCGAATAACTCGATTGTTCATTTTTTTTCTCCTCCTTTATATTTTATGCCCTGCTCATAACACTCGAAAGAAAATCGTCGAGTATATACTCTGAAGAGTTTCGGAGATATTATTCCAAAAACATGATAACTCAATTTTTCAAAATAATTCATCGAATATTCGCCATTAAGGATGTTGAGTCGCAAATCGCAAATGATAAGAAAATTCTGAAATTTTTTTATGTTTTTGTATGAAGTATTTGAGAGATCGTGTAAAAATTTCACGACAATGAGAAAGCTCGTTATTGAACAATTAACATTAATAAATTAAATGTATAGTCAAATGTAGTTTTATGGAAACTGGTATGAATTTGCGATAAGTCTGTTTTTTGACCTCTCAATTTTTCAATATCTACAATATACTGATAGCAACGGAAACGAAGTTTATCGATAAATATTTTTTGTATCTGTTTAAAAAATTGTTCTTAACAAAATGTTAATTTTTTAATAACGAGCTTCCTAATCCCCGTGAAATTTTTACATGACCCCTTAAATACTTCATACAAAACATACCAAATTTTCAGAATTTTCTTATCATTTTTTATTTCAACGCTTAAGGAGGTTAAAATGATGATGATAGAATTCTTAAAATTTGGTATGTTTTTACATGGAGTATTTAGGAGGTCGTGTACAAATTTCACGACGATTAAGAAGCTATTTATTGAACAATTAACATTAACAAGTTTCATAGATACTCAACATCCTTAATTTGTGCTTTCTCGACGAAACGTTTTCCAGTTTTTGTTTCCAGGTTGCCAGAGTATCTTCAAAACTTTTCTGTAGTGCTCTCGCATTTGTTTCCATACTGTGATACATTCATGTACGTGTATGTGCTCTTGTGATAAAAAAAAAGAGAAATAAATGGAACTAGATAGAGATAGGAAAATGGGAAGGAACAGAGCCGAGCATAGATCGAACGAATATGCGCGCATATGAACAACGAGGCGCTTTTATAATGGGGCATATGGTTTTTTTCTCAGATGCTTCGTTCCCCTCGGGTTACTTGGGTTACCACTGGTTTTCACTGTTACACACTGTTTGTTCACGTATACATAATCGTACAGTTCCATCGATATCGTGCTCCAATTATACGTTTTATGTACTGCGATGTTTAAACGTGCCTCAAACCTCCGATAACTCGATTTAATAAACCAAGAAGCTATTTGTTTATTAGAGACTACTCATCAATTCCATGTGGTAATTAAATTGAGTAACGCGTCATGAAAGTAGCTGATCGAATTCATTCCAATGAAAGAACGTCATTTTTTTTGGCACTATCTTTTTACGTCATTTTCTCGTACATGCAAAGTCTTGAGAGTGAATCAATTCAATTTTGAAAAAAAAAACCATACGACTAAAAGGACAAATGCACGTACGAAATTGCACAAAAGTTGCGTAAACAAAAAATTATGAACAATTACATCGAGAAAAAGCTGTTGATAATTTCGATATTTGTGAAAGAATGGGAAAAAATTTCAATGAGTTTTCGGAATATTCGAGCCACTTTTTTTCCGAGACATTTAGAATCTCTTGCATGTGCACATGGCCGGACCAACGACTGGCAACTTTGTAACTCGTTGCAAACTGGAGGGAACGATTTATGGGATGTCGCTTGTTATTTAATCAAATCACAAGTACCCACGTCCAATGGACTTTTCGCACGTATGTTTCTTGAGAGCGATCGTCACTAACAGATTTATCGTAGCAGTCTCAGCTAATGAGTATAATTTATATATAGATATATGAATTCATATTTGCACATAAATAAGATATAGAGATCACGTAATTCCAAGAGGGTCATTGAATTAAACGATTTGGCGTACGAAAAGTAAATTCAAGCAATTGGACAAGTCGAGTGTGGTAAAGTATTGTATTCTTTATATAGAGACTTTATCTATCGAGCGATTTTGTGATTTTTCTCATTTTTCTCATTAAAACATTACACGAAAAATGGCGAATATTTTTAAATTCATTTTGTCAGCACAAATTCAAATATTTTCCTTCAAATAACAAATAAATTTTAGTTAGCCCTCCATGGTCACACGTTCTAGAAATAACGCACTGGTCATACGGGGTCGGAATGACCCCAGCCCTGTTTAAACGCTCGCCACGACACATCAAAATTCGGGACATTAGTTTGAACCTTTCAGAATGAGAATGTCAAGCCGAACATTTTTTATCCTATTTTCAAAATGGCAAAAAAAAATCAGCAAGGAGACAATGTGTAAAAAAAAAAAATTCGGGCACCCAAATGAACCGTTGGACAAGAGGCCACGCAACCGTCTCGACCGCCAAGTAATTCTGGCTCAAAGTTGCATTTGGGATCGTTTGACCCCTGGTGACCACAGAGGATTAGCTGCTCACTGAAATAATTCCCCATAATGTAATGAGTGATGCAGATGAATGAAAAAAATGTCGTTCATTTTGGAGCATTAAATTTGGAGTACAAATGAAAAGAATTTTTTTTTCATGTAAAATCTTCAAAAAATACAAAAGAACGATGGAGGTCACCGGTGAAAGTTGCCTTTATATAGACATGCGAACACGTCTTTTAAGCTTGTCGAGATGCGAGAACACACACAGGTTATACCGAGTGTGCCACACTCGATCAAGCCCCTTGAGATGTATGACATTTCCTCGATGTTCGCACTAAGACTCTGTAAAAGACAGTTTCTCGTACATAGAAAACACGACACGAAAGCATGTAACGTATTTCTCGTTCTTTTCTCTTTTCATCTTTCACTTTTTCCTTATAGATGAGGAGTAAACTTTTCTACCCACGCTCACATAACATTCAGTATTTTATTGATCGCGTCTGTCACGAGCATGCACTAATTTGATGTGTTTACGCTTCACATTAAACCAGAAGCGTGAAATTATTTCAGTTTCTCATTCAAGATGGGGCAAGGTAGTACTGTCGGTTTTTGAATTTAATATAATTTGGTACGGTAGTAGATTACACTAAGGAAAAAATCCAGTCAAACTTTCAAGAGGCTACAGAGAACCAGAAAAAATATATTCGCATTGGTAATTTCATGAATTTAACATCGATTTCGTACATTTCATTGTATTTTACAATGAAAACTGTGATTTCTCCTAAGAAGAAGAACGATGTTGAAGTTTGCATCGTTGGAATGCAACGGAATTGTGTTTTTTCTACAGCAGAGCTCGTAATTATTATTCAATATTTGCTCCGGACTATAAAACGATCTTCTCTTCCGACCCAAAAACTTAATCGACACGAGAAATTGCCATGATTTTCAAAATTCAATATATAATTAATAGAAACAATATTTTTCGTTGAATCTCAACGTTACAAACTTCAGAGTCATTGATAAGAATTCATTGTAAAATACAATGAAAAGTGAGATTTGTCATAAAACTCAATGTTAAATTCATGAAATTACCAATGCGAATATTTTTTTTTTCTGGTTCTCTGTAGCCCTGTTGAAAATTTAACTGCATCTTTTTTTTTATCGTAATCTAGTAATGTACCCAATTTTATTAAATTCTAAACGGTAATTCTAAAACCGACAGTATTATCTCAAGACGAACTGAAAGAAAGTAAAAGAAATATAATCGATTTTTTTGTCTGTTTATTTTGTTACCACCAAATCTTTTTTTCTCGTCGTTCTGATGATTTTTTAACGTTTAATCACTAATTTGCCAGTTCTAAGTTGTTAACCCACGAATTTATCGAGCGTACATATTGGAACACGAGTTTTTTTCGCTATCGGAAGCTCTCGTCCCTTTTGATATGTACTGGGGATTATCGGTAAATGGAGTTAACGTCGAATGCTTACGCAGATCAGTGAGCTCCGGTTACGTTTAATCGAACCGGACGTTAATGATAGAGCCAGACAGTGGGAGGTTCGAATCTCTCCGACTTCGTTAAGGTTGTTCGATCAAAACCAGAGCGCACCTGTCCCGACGTATCGATTATTTATCGATCGCCGTACGACGAGGCGCTGAATTCACTTTCTCACGCTTTTAATATCAAATCTCGTGTCCACGTTATCGATTGTTCGACAAGATGTGAATTTATTACGAACTTTGCATTGTCGGTATCGTTATTATTGTCATTTCTATTCTGTCGTTATTTTTCGAATATCGTGCCAGGAACTTTCGATTTCGATCAGGAAAATCGGCAAATTTTTATGTTTTACAGTTTCTTATGTATCGAGATAAAAAAAAAAGCGATTGACAATCAGAAAAGTTGCGATAAAATTGCGATAAGGAAGAGAGAACGAGATGTTGCCGTGAATTATTCATGATAAATCGATCTATGAATGATAGAGACCGCATTTGGCACCCGTACAACAATTCTCTGCAATCCAATCACGAACGAAATGTCCATTAAAAAAAAAAAAACTACCTGGCATTGGTCCAAGACGTAAAACCTTGAATTTGTGAAACAAATATGATGGCAGACTTTATTGTGTCTCACAGAAACAGGAGCGGCTTATATACATCGATGTTTTTCGTCGTGGCAATTGTGCTTATAAAAACGAAGAAATATAAAAATTACAAAATGATAATCCAACGGTAATTTTTTCGTAATACTTTGAGGAGAATTTTCTATTGGAGAAAATAAATGTTCATTCTGTCACAACAACGATTGGAAATAACTTGAAGGTAAAATCTTGATTGAAATAATTTTTTATCCCAAAGTTCAGACGTTCTCTTGATTTTTGTGGTGACAAAGATCCACGTGGTTCGTGGTTCAATGGATAAAACCTGCTGCTCGGCTGAGCTTGTCTCGACCCTTCGTAGAAAAGGTTTTTTCTTCGACCCTAACTTTCATCTACCTGTCGTTAAGTTCTACGAGGCAAAAGGGATATACGCTCGAATGGAAAATGCGATGAGCGTCGAGATTGTGAGACCCATTCGTGGGCCTCCTGGCACAGAATCACTTCTGGAACGTCGTTAATAGACCAGAGAGAAGTGATCTTGCATTTCGTCTCGTTGCACATCATCGAGCAAGGTAAAGGAACTTCGCTCTGAAAAGTTGCTCGGTCATGTTAAATTATATGGGCGAGCTAATGGCCACAAACGAGGAGCATTAAGTCAAGATGGAAAAGAAATAACAGAACCGATACCACTCGAAATAAAATTTCATTGTCGAGAAAAAAGATCGTGAAATTTCACATGCGGTTTCCGGAAAAATAATTAATAAGAATTCGGTATTTTTTCAAATGTCAAAAGTGTACCGGAGCGAAGAATTCGTTTCAGAAAAAATATTCTTCCTAGCGAAAGAGAGGCAGAGAGAGAGAGAGAGAGAGAGAAGCGAAATCGCGTATTCAACTTCAACTCGCCATGGATTATGAAAATATACAGTGTTTAATGGCAAGCTAACAAACTGAAGAGCGTAAATCAGAGAACTGGAATGAAAACGATGGGTGCGTGCAGCAGAAACGCTGTTTAAACCAGGTGCCCCGGACGTCGGATATTTTTGGATATATTCTTCGATGCTACATACGGATCTTCTCCGTCAATGCATGAGTTTTCTATTTTTTATTTAAATAAAAATAAGTGGACCGATTCCTGAAATTTGTCTTTTCACAAAATAATTGACTTTTGTGCTGCTGTCAAAATGAACTTTTCATTATAATGATTCACCAAGAAATGTTGAAAATCATCAATGTTGAAATCGCGTAACTAAGCGGTCAACCATCAACGATTTTTCACTGCGAACAAGGCAAACGTGAAAGATCGAAAGAATTGACAATCCTGGGAAAAACCAGGAGCGAAACGAATCCTCAATTTTTCAAACATTCCTAATGAATTATCGATCAATGTAAATTAAATTTGCTGTTTAGTGTTCTGTGATATAAATGTCTAATACTTTTTATTCCGTATTAACGTATATTGACGTATTATTAGATTGACCTTCAAAATCATTCCTCTATTTACCTTGACCTGCCGAGGATCATTTACGAACAATGATTATGACGTGAAGACTAATGAACTCATGGAGCTCCCCTGGTAATCGAGCGCAACCTCATTAACTCGTTCGCTGCGGTCATTGTGCCTTCATGAACACTTGGAAAAGCAAGAAGCAAGTTAACATCCAAAATTCTTTGACATTTAGATCCGAAAAGAAACAAAAAAACATTCCCAAATATTAGGCAAACAGCTATGGCTGAACATTGACTGAATAATAATAATGATAATAGATTTGAAAATAGTCAACAAAAAAACGAGCGGATCTTTTCATGAATTCCAGTCTTCACGGATTTTTGTACACTCGCACGATTATTAATTATGTGATTAATTTATAACGTGCTTGAACCGAGTTGAGGCCATGTATGGTTTTCGTCCTTGACGCTCTTTAACCACGTAATGAAGTCACTCCGTCAAGGTTTCGGCCAAACTTTTCACTCTCGTTCGTATTCGTTGCGTTCTCACTCTCTCTCTCTGACTCGTCGTTGCTCGGTTCATCTCGTCGTTTTCGTAGTCAACGTCGACGTAGTCATGGTGACGTCATGGAATGCCGAGACGAAATAAATTCTTATTATGTTTTTAAATTAAAAAGCTTTTTCTCGTTATATCCCAAGAATGTAATTAGAGAATAAAAATCATTGCACCAAAAACTAGTCGCTAGTCAATTTTCATTGCCAAGAAAATTGGTTCTGAAAAGTACTAAAAAAAAAAAAATTTGCAAAATCTTATTCGAAAGCCACCGTAAAATGCAGAACGAGGAAAAAATCCTTAAGAAAAAAAAAAGTGTGTCAAGTATTCCGACGCCTTAAAATATCAAATCTTCCAACGTGGTGGACGTGTTTTTAAATTTATCATTCTCGAAGAAAGGCCCGTGTCTCAAGTATTTTTTCTTATCAACTGATCAAAGTTGCTGGATACTATGAAAAAAACTTATCGATTATTTTGATTAGTGAAAAGAATATTTTATCGATCCAGATAAAAATTTTTATCGTTCTTCGTACGTATCAATATTACGGATACTGTATTAATACGCGTGTTCATATACAAATGTGTGTCTATATTTATATAAGCATATGAAGTAGTGATAGTAAGGCCTCGCTACTATCGATATCAGTTTCATTCATGCAGCAACGCCCTTCGCCACGAGAAACGTAACGTCGAATATGATTCTTATCAAAATATCATTAAAAATATGGCGGATGGAAAAAGAGTTGAAAAAAAAACACAGGAAAAAAATTCTTCGGTCAAATTCTATACATAAAAAACACGTCGCGTCATCGAGGAGAAAAAAAAATTAAAAATACCAGTTCACGGTACGATAAAGCTTAACCACCACAAAATAAGAAAAATGTTTTTCGAGCTGCAGTTGCCAGAAATATGTATACCTCGAATAAGTGAATCAACAGTTGGCGATTATATATAACGATGAGTCACTTCTCGTTATGTAAAAATACATAGAACGGAGAAAGAGCAAACTGATGATACAAATACGTTGGACCTTCGCTTATATTTCATGGCATTTTTTTCGACTCTAATTGCGACCATCTCTCGCATTGGTCGTTCTGTTCCCTTTTTTTTGAATCTCGTTTAGTGGCGGTTTTTTAGCGCAAAATGCTAGAGCCACGGGAGACCCGAAAATATACGGGCGCACCCTTCACAAATCGTAATGAGCCCCTCATCATGCAACAGTTTTTGCTCCTGTACTCGAGGACTAATGGCCTCGAAAACGGTCGATCTCTTCGAGACAATTTAACCAGCACAATGAAGACGGCGACCGTTTTTTTTTTTTTTTTTACTACAATTGTAGTTTCGAAAATTTGAAAAATCTGGTATATTTTTGTAAGAAGTATTTAAGAGATCGTGTAAAATTTTCGCGACAAAAGATACTAAATTTTCAGAATTTTCTTATCATTTTTTATTCCAACCCTTAAGGAGGTTAAAGTGATGATGATAGAATTCTTAAAATTTGGTATGTTTTTACATGAAGTATTCAGGAGGTCGTGTGCTCATTTCGCGACGATTGAGAAGCTATTTATTGAACAATTAACATTAACAAGTTTCATAGGTACTCAACATCGTTAATGTAAAAGGGACATGCGAATAATAACTGAATATTGAAATATTTTTCCAACATTTGAGTCATTGGGAAGTTCATAATAATATTGAGATGATGGAAGTGGATATGAAAACGAGGGTTAGGTTGATGTGATTCGACAGAAAGTGAAAAAAAAATGCCTTGTCCTTGACTCACGTGTATATTTATATGACGCGATGCCAACGATGAAACTGACCGAATCGATACGTTCGTCAGCTAGATCGCTGGGTCAATTTCACCGAACAGAATCGCTGACATATACGTTCTCCAGAACCCTGCACACCGGGAGTGCACGCGTGCAGAGAATTCGTCGGATATCCATGTAACTTGAGACTGTTGTGAGTGCATCAACGCGAAGCTCGCTTATACACGCATATTTTTTTTACAAGCTGCATTTGATGCACGTGGGCCCCGCACACTACCTCGGCAAGAAACCGAACTCTTCCATGAGTCACGATTTAAAAAACCGCACGAAAGACTTTGCTAAAAGTCGTTACAGGAGGATATTGATACGAAAAATTCTCTTCAAGAGTTATAAAAAAAGAAAACTTCAGAAATGCTTCGATTGTCATGGCAGGGAACTCTACAATAAAAATTACGTCATGCCTGGGAAATAACTGTTGAACTGAAAGAATTATCATCTCAATAGTTCTGCTGCTGAGCACACGAGGAGACTTTCCTGTCAGTTCGCAATCGTGTTATCCATCCAATGATAATTTTTCGGATTAATATGTAAGTTTCAAAATTTAAATAAGATTTTAAAAAATGGTACAGGGTCTATTTTGATGACTATGAAGTTTGCAACGAGGAATATTTTGTTTATTCATTATTTTTTGAATTTTGAAAATCGTGTCATTTTTTTGTATCGATTGAGTTTTCAGGTCGCAGGAGTAGATCGTTTTATTGTCCAGACCAAATGTTGAATAATAATCACGAGCTCTGCTGAAGAAAGAACAGAATTTCGTTGCATTCCAATGACGATGCAAACTTCAACATTATCTTGATGATGATAAAAATTAATTATTAATATCGTGATAGCATATTAAAAGCAAAATTTCTCGATATTCGCTGGATTATATTCATTAATCCATACTCGTGAGTTAATCCATACTCGAAATCGATATGCAGACATAAATATAGTGAAGGCAAAGCGAGTAGGGTTAGTTGAATATCGTAATAGCATAACGCGAAGAAAAAGTTGTGCGTTTAGTGGCCCGAAGGCCCCGCCGAATAAGATTATAGTTTCGGAGGATTTGCGTGAACGTCATTCTGGACGCACAGACGTCGTGCCGCATAAGCTTCTATATTCGTTGGGTAATCCTTTGCTGGCCTGCAGTGAAGTTTCTCATGATAATCTCCAATGTTTTTTTAGCTCAATGGTCCGAGATGGTTTACGTGGGACCTGCCCATCAGAAAGGTCCATAATTCTCAGGGGCCTCGGACATACGCGGCACGGATGCGGCTTCTCTTCACGCGCACCCTCGCGGTCATTCGATGCACCAAGACTCTGCGGAGGGCATCTCACAAACCTTCCAGAAGCGAGAATATTCATATACATCCTTCGGCTTCATCTCGAAGGATTTTGCGTGCGTTGCCAGCATTTATGACCACGAAAAATGCCTGCTAGCCTCTGTTTCCAAGAAGAATATCCGCGTCGAAAAACTTGGCCCATTGAAACTCAGGAATGTTTGAAAATCTGCTAATCCGCACAACTTTGCGTGCGCAAACGATTTAAAACGAAAGTGATTTTTCTCACGAAAATAATAAAAATGTATGTGAATTTCGCAATTGTGTATAAATTAGCGAAAAAGTTTCTGCATAGGTCCAAGTAAATCTTATAATCGTAGGGACCTTTGAGAAATTGGTTCTGTCCGCTGAGACAGATAAAAGGGGATAAAGAGCGAATGGAGTTCAGGACGATAAAAGAGGATCTCGGATACACGACCCGGTATTCGCGAGTTCTCGCTACACGATCGTGAGCACGAGAGACCAAGAGAGAGAGAGAGAGAGAGAGAGAGAGAGAGAGAGAGAGAGAGAGAGAGAGAGAGAGAGAGAAGGAGAAATCTCCTGGACCGTACTGAGGTATTTCCAGGCGATCCGTTGCAGCAAAGATCTCGTTATAGCTCCGTCTCGTTCTCTCTCTCTCTCTCTCTGGTCATAAATACACAGACATATCTTTCTCTTTAGTATTATAAAGAGAAGCTTGCTGGTCGAAAGAGGCGCAACGGCCCCGTCTCTGGATCGCGGAGTACCGTAAGTGCGACCTTGCCTTCATGTACGAAGAGAAATCAAACACAGACCGAGGAGACACGGTAGATCGGACACAGGGAAGGGGAAAAGAGATCTCGTGCAGCGAGGCACACTCATACTATACGATTGACTCCTATCGGTTAATTTAATCTCATCTAATCGTATGCATAATCACGCACTTATACTAAAATGAGTAATTGTAAAAATTAGTTCATTACCACGATGACTCGAATTATTCCACATTTTATGCATGACACTTTTTCAACCACAACCATTCTCTTAGCTATTGAATCTTAGTGTGCATCTTGATTTTGTCTCATTCATTCGATCACGCAATAAGTATTAAGGTAGTCCTGTCGGTGTTATAATTACCGTTCAGAATTTAATGAAATTTGGTTCAGTAGATTATGATGAGAAAAAGGTCCAGTCAAATTTTCGAGAGGGTATACAGAGAACCAGAAAAAAGGTATTCGCATTGGTAATTTGATGAATTTAACATCGATTTCAAACATTTCATTGTTTTTTAAAATGAAAACTGAAATTTCTCCTAAGAATTGATAGAAATTAATTAGAAAATACAATGAAAACTGAGATTCCTCATAAGATTCAATGTTAAATGTATGAAACGACCAATGCGAATATCTTTTTTCTGGTTCTCTGTAGCCTCGTGAAATTTTGACTGGATCCTTTTCTAATCATAATCTACTACTGTACAAAATTTTATTAAATTCTGAACACTAATTCTAAACCCGACAGTACTACCTTAATTAAAAAAAAAAAAAATCTTCTGAATTCCACGATTTTTTGGACGCTTTTCATGACTTTTTAGCTCGCGCTATCGTGACATTTTCCGAAGATTTTCATAGTGTTTTTAAAGGTGTTTTTACTTGAAAAAAAAAAGCATAATTTTCGTGCATTTCGAAATAAATCGATGAAGTAAGATGAAAAAATGCAACATGGAGTCTTGTCAAGGATTTCTTGCAAGACAAGGCCGGCGTCGTAAACTCGGGCCCGGTTCTCGATTCGTTGCTGAATTCTCGTACATATGTGACCGCGCGTACGTTCCTATACATGTTTTATATGCACGAGTGTATTGTGTATATGTACATTGCTGAATAAGCACAAACACATCGGCTCAGAGAAGCATACTCGGGACCTCTCGAGATAAAATTACAGTCTGTACAGTAATTCGAGGCGTTGGTAAGCCGAGCGTATAATTCAAGTCAAGTGGGGGCGATGGTATATACATTCGTACAAACTATATGCGTGTGGAGCTTATTCGCGATTGCAAAATCGTTTTGACAATCCTGGTTCCGAGGAGTCGGGATGGATCAGCCCCGAAAAATGTCGAAAAACCGAGCCACGGTCGCACGTCGTCAACGTATTTTTGTTTCTCGAATTAATTCAATAATTCGTAACTAATGCGAGAATTAACATATAAAATTAAAAATTGCTGATGCATTTTCGTCAGTCGAGAAGCTAATTTAATTGCAACCCAAAAATTAACAACCGATTCAAATTGATCTAAATGAGTTATCGCTCTGTATGGAGTGATGACGTAACTATTCATGATTTATTTTATTATCCATAAAGTCGTTCTGTTACGGTCTCGAATTCCTCGAGTGTAAAAAGTTGACACTCGAGAGATTCAAGTGGATAGGACTGTACATTTTGTCGAATGGGCACTTGGTCGTTCTCGAATGCATTGCATTGCACGTGCATATATCGCTGTTGGAGTAAGCAATATATAGCTACATAGTATGCACTAAATCGCCCACGTACTTTATAGCTTCTCTCGAGCGAGACCACACTTTGCAGCCCCACTTTTGTGCACCTTGTCCCTCAGCGCGAAAGATCACCTTTTACTATTCCGGTCGTGAGGAACGACTATATGTACATAAATGTTGTACACCTGCCTGAGCCCCGAGAGGAAATCCTCTCTGAGATTACATAATTCCTGGTGGATATAGATTTTCAATTCCTTAACGGGAGAACCATATCCGGCAGAAATATTGGCGAGTTTCAAGTTTTGCACGGTCAAAACTTTCAGTTTTTACTCCTGCTTTGACTCTCCGTGGTCACCAGGGGTCGAAATGACCCCAATCGTAACTTTGAGCTAGAGTGACTACGAGTTATTGGCGCTCGAGACGGTTGGCCTCCTCTCCAACGGTTTGTTGGGGAATTTTTTTTTTTTACACATTGCCTCCTTGCTGATTTCTTTTCGTCATTTTGAAAAATGGCTAAAAAATTTTCGGCACGATATTCTCATTCTGAAAGGTTCGGACTAATATCCTGAATTTTTATGTATCGTTCGGAACAATGCAGGCAACGCAGCGAGCGTTTAAACGAGGCTGGGGTCATTTCGACCCCGTGTGACACCAGCAGATTATTTCTAGAACGTGTAAACACGAACGTGTAAACGGTGACTATTTGATCTCACCATTGGCATTTTTTCCCGAGTTATTGCGAGTCCTTGTTATTGATTTCCTACGTTTTTCTATTTGATTCAAAGAAGTAGTCCAATATTTTTAGAATTCATGGGAATCTGGAAAACGATCTTTCGTCGAATCTCCGTTCTGATGACTGTGCAATTATTTCAGGAACGAGAATAAGAGCTCGAAGCTGAGCGATTGAGGTTATTATATTACGAGGGCACTTGGATTTTGTATATAATTTGCATGTTGGATTAACGTATCATATTAGGAAAGTCGTCGAATTATGATAGCCGTGAAGAGAGAAGAAAGAAGGGAAGGAGGATTGTAAGCGACAGAAAGCGCGCGAGAGAGAAAGAGAGAGAGAGAGAGAGGGAAAGGTTAGCATTTTTCGCGGAAACGACGTAACAAGAATGCAGTCTTGTCATCGAGTTGCTGACGTACGGTACATTGGACCAAACGAGCGAAAGAGAATAAGAGAGAAAAATAGAAAGGGAGCGCAACAGTATTTTTTCGTCATGATGTCGTTGTTGCATTTTTTTTCTCTTTTCTTTCTCTACTCTTGCCTCTCGACTCGATATTATAGAGCAAGAGCTCGTCCCTGCGTCCATACTTTGTACGAGAGGTTGCATAGACACAGTGGCATGCATGCATGTGCGGCACTACGGGAGGGACATACACGTGTCTTGAGTCTTGGCGAACTTGGCAAAATTTTATACGTTCTAGGCTCACACCCTATAAGTGCCACTTGCTTATGAGAGAAGGCTTGTTAGACACTGTGAGATGACGCATTGTCGCATCTAAACAATTTGTTATATCGGCAAACCTTTGGCGTGGAACGCACGAGAGAAATTCTGGGACACGCGTGCTAATACGTCAGCTTTCCTCAGCAGCTTTCTTTCCTGCCGAAGAATGGCTAGCGAATTTATTAAATTTGCGGTACGGAAATACCAAATTTATATATTTGACTGCCGCCTGACTATTTTCTCGTTTCCGTTCCTTCGATCAGCAACAAATTATCCACAAATATATAAAACTTTACTGTAAAATTGTGTTTGTGCCCTTTTCACGCAAAAACCACTGAACCAATTTTAATGAAACTTTCACAGGAATGAAGCTCATGAATCAGAATGAGTTTTAGGCTGTATTGTATTTCGATAAGTTTTTTTTTTTGGGAACTCGAACCAAAAAATTACATTTTTCGTCATATTTTCCACTTTGAAAATTCACGAGCTGGAGTGCCAGTTTGTAAAAAAGAAAAATTTATAGCGATTTTCGTAAATTCAAAGTTTGAACATTTTGAATTTTTTTTTTTTAACTTTTCATATTAAGCTGTACCCTTTAGCGCCAACTAGGTGTGCTGCGGGGCGAAGCCCGCAGGCACGGCTAGTTGCATATAAAGATCATTGAAAATCTGTGCACAGAGATTCTCGTTGTCTCGTCACTCAATTAATCATCCCGAAGCAGCATGAAGTCATAACAACCGCGAGCTCCAATCACGAACTCCTGATTGATCACGTCAGTGCACACAATTAAAAAAAACTTTTTTTAGATCCATTTGGATCGGTGGGGATGCTGCACTGTGTCATCGGTTCGAATTGTTTATACAACATCTGGAAACCCGTCATCTCTCTCCAACCAAATAGTCCATTTATAATTGACCGAAAAGGTGAAGAAAAAAGTTATCAGCTGCGCTACTCGTCGAAGCAGTTCGAAGATACTTGTCATTCGAGATGATTAATGGTTGCGAGCGTAAAGATGAAAAATAAACAATGAAACTGTAGCCCGACGCTAATGAGAGGAACAACGAAAGCTTTTTGATTATTTTTAGGTAGTCGCAAAACTTGGGTATTTATCTCGTTCCATTTTAAGAATACAAGGAACTCAACAGATATATACATCGCGATATTTCAAGACTCCTCGATATTCGAAAGCGTTCGTCAGGCCTCACGAGCTGTTCGCCTACAAGTCTCTACGTGTGTGTGTGTGTGTTTATCGGAATGCATGAAGCAAAAGGGAGATGGACATCGAGTTTATTGGGTCAGTAACATAAAACTATGTATACGCCCTCTCCTCCATACCATATGGGTTTACATTCCAAGAACATCTGACTGAATGAAACTTTACGCAGTTATTTAACGCTATCGAGCCTCGTGTAATTAAAACCTGATGAAGTGCTTATTAATTATAAAATTAAATAGTTTTTCCTGTGTAAAACTCTGAAGGCAATTTGAACGGTGCTTTGAAAAAAAAAAAAAAAATGTAAAATCTAACAACACGAAATAGCACAACTAGGAAACCGTGTCGTGGTCGCTCGTGTGCTGGCGATATTGCGGATCTTTTGCACATCCGCGATTATCATACAATGAATATATATCTATATGTATATTGTATCCGGTAATTCGGGATGATAATGCATTTATATTGATCTCAAATGTTTCATTTGCGAGAGAGGCTTGGCTTACGTCCGGTCGATACTTTATCGTATCCTCGCTCTGCTCTCTCTCTCTCTCTCTCTTTCTCTACTTTTCGCTCACGCCATTGTTTCCGGTCGGAGTGTGCCTCATTGACGATATACGTACATATTTATATATGTTTGTGTGCATAGATGGTAAATTTTATCAGTACGGTAATCACTGCAGGGAAGCACAAAATAAAACATTGCAAAAAGCAGAAGTGAACAAATGCGAGAACTGGCAGAAAGTTGTGTGTAATAAAAATATAATGCGATTGAGTTTTCTTGTGCTCGGTGCATTTCCTGTTCAAGTGTCGATATTTATGTGTAATTCGAGGCGAAGGAATACATGACAGCAGGGGAAAATAAATAAAGAAAAAAAAAAGCGTTGAAAAACCTCGAAATAATGAAGCAAAAAATGGCATCCACGTGTATACGCAAGATTTTTCGTTCTTCTCATAGGAAAATAATAAAAATATTCCCCACGGGGCCTGGGAGTATTTTTGGGACTTATTTTTTCTGCTCTTCCGGAGCTCGTTTAATGGCACACACGGTATTGCCTGTACGTGCTCGGAAGCAAGTGTAAGGATTTTCAGAAGATCTGAACGGAATTTTTATTTCACGCGTTTCCTTTTTTTTTCCTCGTCAATTGTCAACTTTAAATAATTTCAAACTATCGGGCTTTTTGGTGCTGCTTATTTTTTCATCACTATTCTATTTATAATGAAATTTATTCGTCATAAATTTCAGCACCGTCCAAGGAAATCAATAATTACAAACTTAACTCCATCATTTTTTCTAATAATTCCCGAAAATTTAAGTATTCACGAAGCGATACGATATTTACTGGACAATCGTAGTAATCTACTACAAAATTGTCTTTGTACCCTTTTCACGCAAAGACCACTGAACCAATTTTGATAATTTTTTTTTTTTTCGAACCCGAACCAAAAAATCACATTTTTCGTCATATTTTCCGCTTTCAAAGTTCAGAAGCAACAAAAAAATGATAATAATTCAAAAACTGCTAATTACCAATTGAAAGATAATTCGAAAACGAAGATAATGAGCGGTGGTTGGAGTGGCAGTTTGTAAAAAAGAAAAAGTTATAGAGATTTTCGTAATATCAATGTTTGAAGATTTCGCATTTTTTTTCTTCAAGTTTTCATGCTAAGCTAGCTGTACCCTTCAGCACCAACGGCTAGTTAGGTATAAAATCCGGAACCAAGCTTTGAATCTTAGAACGAGTTTCTTAAGGCTCTTGGACGACGGACTTGAAGTTTTCACCAAGTGGGCAGTGCGCGAATGTTTGTCTTTTACTTGAGACTCGTTGGCACAAAAATGTGTTCACATACATATTTCAACGGTGGAAGAAAATGGTTAGCCGTGGGCGAAGACTTTATTGTACCTGAGGACGCACACACTCACAAGCTCAGCATCCCATGCATTCGTAAAGACGGTGAGACTATTAGGAAACAAAACTTAGCTCCGAAATAAACGAATTTATAAAAAAAGAAAACGTGACTTTTGACAGAAGGAGAGCGAGGATGTCGTAAGAAAAATCCAGAGAATAGCTAAGAACTTGAGCAAAAGATGACGATGATCTTTTGAAAAACAAAAAACGTGTCTGTTGTGTCGGATGTCTGGGGATTAGGAATCGATCAGAATTCCGTGGAGAACGAAATCCAGTCTAAGACTAAACTGTAGCAATCCCTAACGATCGAAAAGCAAATATCTATAAAAGATTCTCTTGCATCAGAGTGTGTCGAGGCAAGGAATCGATAACAAATAACGAAAAGGAATCAGTATTAGTTGAAAGTTAACTGCTGGGAAGTTTTCCTAATGGAGGAAGCAGGGCAGGACGAGTGAAAAATCACGGTTTCCACGTAGCGTAGTCGTCGGAGATTCCGGAGTTTTGTCCTAAGGAAATTTAAGAAGTGGTGTCGAAATAATCAAGCGAGAGAGGGAGCGAGAGAGAAAAAAAGAAAGAGAGGGAGCAGGAGAAAAGAGGCTGAGAATGCGACAACGCGTTGGAGAAGAGGCTTCTCGTATCTTGTTGGAATGAAACGAGGGATGAAGGGACGAGATTCCTGGGGCTTCTTAGGCACCCCGTGGCTCGTTTCGCACCAAAAAATATATCCGTGCATATATACACGGCCGTATATACTCGTAATTCTCCATGGCATTGCTCGTCGAGAGAAGACGCGAGTCTCTCTCCTTCGTTTCCATGCCGAGCGAGCTCTGTATTTCTCACTCGAAAATCCGAGAGAGGAAAGAGGGACGACGAGCCAAAATAAACTCTCGCAGAGACCATGGAGACTGTGGATGACGAAAACCGTGCACATCCTCCAAACCATACGCACAAAGTCGTGTAAATTTTTAAAACACGAATGTATACACGAAAACCGATGTTGTTCACGCAACCATTTCGCATCAGACGGCTTCTCGGTTTATTCTTAATCAAACATCAGTGTCTTTACACGAGAGCAATGACTTTAATCATTCTATCGAATAAAAAGAATTAACAATTTCCACAGCAACTTTGGCCATCAGTTAATGACACTAATTTTTCACCTAAATGATCGCTGCAAAGAAGAGAGAGAGAGAGAGAGCCAGAGAGAGTTTTAATACACATGGTAAAACGTTGGGCATTCTGCACCGGATTGTGTGCTCTGTTGCGACCGTTACGAGAACTTCTCTCGGCCATTTAACTCGAGAATATACCGGGTGTGCTCGAGCATAAAGTTAACTACGATGTGCTTAAACGTATGCATCCGTATGTATGTGTGTGTCGGTATATCGATCGATGACGATAAAAATAAAACGCTACGATCTCACGCGACGATATATTTACAAGTGGAAACTACGACCTTTGCAATTAAACGATTTTTACATTCCCGTTCCATGCACATCGTTGCCTCAAATCAGAGCAACGAAAAATCCTCAAAGTTGTGCCAGTTTGTGGTTTAAATTCATATACCGAAAAATAAAATCAACAAGCGGCCACGGTTTTTTACTAAATGCTCTAAGGTCAGGTCAGAGCGAGTTTTGAACTGTTTTTTTTTTATTACTTTATCAGTCTTTCCTGTGTATCTCAATGCATGCCGTACGTTGGTGGCAAATGGAGTTCTTTTTTTTCAAAAATATGCTTAGCATATAAATAAGGCCCCCCCGGCCACACCACCACCACCACCACCACCTTCTCAATGTCCTCGACGTAATGGCGAAACTAGTTCGGCCCATCCAGTTTTTCCACTCTCTTGAGAGCGCGAGCACAAGCCTGTGCACTGCAGTGCCAGGGCAACAGCCAGAACACACAGCATCTCTACGTTTATCGAGCTCTACAGCGACACGCGAAACCTGCAACTTGTTGCTCCGCCAGATATATAGACCCGCAGGACTCACGCTGTATACTTTTGCCCCGTTTAATTCTCGAGCTCTCGTATCGCGAGCACAGTTTATTATTCCTTATCGAATGTCGCGCGTGACAAAAAATTGGAAACAACGATTGCTCATTGTGTTTTGAGGTAAATACTTCGCTGCATACTAGTCAAATGATTGTTAAATTTCCAAAACGCTTTTAGACCAAGTTTAACGTAACAATTTAATGTATTGTTGGTGGATTTGTATTACAGCATGTCTTAGTAACATGGAAAAATATCAAAAACGATAGTTTTGCAAAACCATTAACTGATAAATTAAAATTTCCATAATGACACATTTTCACTAAGTTTTTTCAAAGAATTATCTGCATTTTTAAACCGATTTTGATGCACCACGTCTCCGTTTGTTCCTTAACTGACCCTTTACGAATCCACCACGTAGATTTTTTTTCAGCTTAACCGTTTCACTATTGCAGCTTATTGTTTATTAAGCGAAAATACTTTTTCATAACTAATTGCTGAACGAATGAGCTTAAAAAAAATCTACGTGGTGGATTCGTAGATGATCAGTTGAGGAACAAAATGAAACGTGGTGCATCGAAATCGGTTAAAAAATAAAGATAATTATTTGAAAAAACCTAGTGAAAATGTGTCACCATGGAAATTTAAATTTATTAGTTAATGGTTTTGCAAAACTAACTTTTTTAATATTTTTCCTTGTTACTGAAACATGCTGTAATACAAATCCACTAACAATACATTTAATTGTTACGACAAACTTGGTCTAAAAGCGTTTTGAAAAATTAGCATTCATTTGATTAGTATGCAGCACAGTTTTTTCCTTAAGGGTCACGTATTTTCTCATTAATCTGTCGTGAAATATTGCAAATTTGTTTGTTTATCCCAACATTTTCGTTTGGCTAGTCAACAATTGGTCACTCATTCAGGTCTTGGCTGATGATCATGTCATTTCAATTTCATTTATAATTGGAATTATTACCAAATGTAACTTTTTACGGAAGATTTGAGCATAGTGCTAAATCTTGAGGAAGCAATTTGCAACTTTCAATTTTTCATAATGAAAATAGTCGAAAATATGGACATTGAGAATTTATTCGAAAAAATGCCCGTTCGTTTTAAAGTTTTTCAATAATTCGAATTTCAATTCTACGTATTGGAAATTTGGAATTATTTATTGCTAATTAATGCATAAGTCTGGCGAAATTTGCGAGGGTGAATAAATGAATGAAAGAAATTGGGAATAAACTTACCAAGGTCTTCGACCAGCCGAAGCATTACACCTCCAATGTGGAGTTCTCCTTTGACGCGAAGACTCCTCTCGACCTGAAGATCCGTGACGTAGACGCGCAGAACCCAACTGCCGTCTACCTCGTGACCGTCCGAATACATAATTTTGTTGTTGGTTGTTTTCTCTTTACGTAGCGATACTCAGCACGACGAACTTGGGAAGTACGGAAAAATGGAGAACGGAATGGGAAAGAAAATAAAAACCTCTTTCGTCTGGTCCGGACGAAAGGCCAACACTTTTCGCACAGACACCGATTAATTTGTTTATTTTTAGAGGATAATTCCCTAGGTCGCCTCCTCTCAGCATCGATTTCATTCAGCGCACCGAACTCATTGTGAAATCCTTGTTTTCCCGTGCACTTGACACTTTTTTTTTATCAATATCCAGCGATTAATTATTCGGAAACTCTCGACGATAGTAAAATTTTGTCAGAAACTGTAAAATGTGCTCATGGAAAAATATTAATTTATTAAATGTTAAATATTCGTCGTGAAACTCTCGTCTACGCAGTAAAAAAAAAAGACTTTATTCTAAAGAGTTTTGTACATTAGGTCTGTGTGTTACACGAGCTCTTAACGGAGCAACCAATGTCGTTCTCCGGATAGTAGTGACGCTTGCTTATCTCTCGTAACTCCGTTCTCCAACAACGCGCTATGTGGCCTACCGAGTGATAATAACGATGGTGCGCGAAAAAGTTATTAGAAGAAACGAAACAACACACTCGTGATGTACAGAGCGCGAGCAGACACTGGATTACGAGAAAGAATATTTTTTTATCCAACAACGAAAGAATGAAATCTTTTTAAATAGAAAACTTTGCGGAGAAATCGTACAGCGCTCGCGGATCGTTTAGTCACGATCACTGGCTAAGCCGGTACTAGCGGCTCTCGGCGCTCTCGCTATACACCAAACTGTACGAGCTCTTCCACTACCACCCGAACGACTTCTTTTACCAAGAAATATAACCACTTACAAGGGACGCGCGCTCTCTTTGCCAACACAGTGCGCGCGCAACGTGGCTCTGGCTCGTACCCCCACCACCCCCCGCTCCTAGCTTCGAGCTTCGAGTCACTCACTACGGACTCGGCTCGGCACTTCGGCAGTCGTCCGCCGAGCAGTCATCCGACTCTTCGCGCTTGTCGAATTAATATCATTTGAGCGTCTTCTTTCAAACATAAGCGAACTGTCTTGAGATTTGGCAACAATTTCGCAAGCGAATGTCGATCACACGTACACCTTTAGTTTTCGTATACATGAGTTGATCTTTAATTTGTCGAAATTTTGAGAAAATAACGTTAATAAATAGGTGGAAATGTATCCAACAGAATTCTTCAAATTTTTTTTCTTTATCGCTGCATGCGAGAGTTTTTTAATGATTGATTATAAAGACAATAATTAAGCAAAAGTTACGAAAATTTATACACTTAGTCGTGAATTTCTGTGATTTTCACTTTTTGCCAAAACATTCAGCGTCCTTTTCAAACCGTTTCCGAATCATTTTTCAGGCCACATTCCCTCGACAACGATGCGCCATTTGAACTTTCATTTCTTTTACTATTCTTACCGAAATCAGAGTTTAATTTCAAACTGAAATCCAAATTAATGGTTGAAAGCATTCTCAAAAAGGAAGCAGTGTCAGAAAGACACACACGCGTTTTATCATCGTGTGGCGTAGAGACATCGTACGGTCGGTAAGATAGGAAAAGGTTGGCAGTCGGTAGAGTAGCTCCCGCTACACCTTGGGTAACATACAAATGACCTTGAGACAGACCCCTCAAATTGACAATATTAATTTTTTTTTACAAATTTATTGGTGGTCGTTCACTGGTTTATGGTAGCGTAATTAAATCGCTCAGCGGTCAACGATTTTTTCGAAAAAATCAATTTTAAAATCGATAACAATGCACGACTTCCCCTAGTTTCCGAGCACTTCCTGTCCGCGCTGTGCATTTGTGCATTTTTGTCATGGAAATAAAAATAAAAAGGATGATTGATAAGTTTTGACAAAATATCTTTTTATTTCCAAGTATACTCGCTCTTAGCTAATATGATTCATGCAGAGAAACAGGCAAACCAAAGGATGTACCTTTTTAATCATAATGAAAATTGTAAAGAGTACTCAACCGAAAATTTTTTCGGTTGAGTAAATCTATTCTATCGAATCTATGAGTAGTTCTATTTTGTTTTTCGAAAATGGAGGGTCAACATTTTTTCAGAACTGCAAACGACTAGAACTCTTCACGAGGATAGGCAGGGAGACTTTCTCCGTCACCCAGAATCGCTAGATCTACGAAAACGCGTCATGGAGCCTCAGCTTCGGGATTGAAATTTTTTATTTATTTTTTTCCGAAAACGGTGGGTTAAAATTTTTCCAGAAACGCAAACGATTAGAACATTTCGAAATTCTTGCGAAAATTCACCAAGGTTGTGCGCAGAACCGTTTTACGCTTTATTATTTCTCAGCAAACGATGTACTGTCCAACCTTTTATTTCATATCCGGAGCAAAGTTTCGAAAACGCATCTGTATCGGAGAATGGGAAATTGATCGAGATCCATGAGTTTCAGTAGAAAAAATAAGATTGCGAGGACGATCAAAAATATCAATTTCACTCCAAATTTAATTTTGTCTCCATCATTCGTTTTATTAACGGCATCAGCATACATGTTCAGTTTTTTATCGTACGATGACCCGAGTCTATCAGCGGGTTGATTTTATTTCTCTTTGCTATCGAATCGGATAAATCCATCTGTTTATTCAAATGAAAAAAATCGTGTTATCAAATTTGATGGTCCGTATGCAAAGAGGACATTGAAATCGTTGAAAAAAATTTAGAAAGCTCACCGCTTTCACACTCCGGATAGATCTTTTCTGGAACGCATTCCATTTTTTCTGGATAAAATACTTCATTTGGTGGGCATTGCAAAACCTCAGGGATACCATATAAACAATCAATGTATACGCGGCAGTTGTGCGAATGCGGCAGTACCCCATGGAAATGAGGTGGACAAATGTGAACCGTGTCGGCCTAATCAATTAGAAAAATAATATTTTTTAAAATTATTTTATAATTATATCATATTATAATTATTTCTAGTGATTTGTACTTACGGCGAAGGAATAGATTGTTAGGTAACCAAGGATCAATAAGCAAGCTTTGCTCGTTCTCGTTGCAAACGTCATTTCGTAGTTCTCGTAGTTTGGATTGGATTCCTTCTACTGAAAATTTCTCTGATGATCAATTTTTCCCAATGCGGAAGAAATAAAACAAGATTTTATTTCTGTTTGTCGAAAAGTTGAATAGATCCATTCAAATCCATTTATCGAAGTATTCGAAATTCTAATTTTCAGATTCAAATTCTTGCAAGTTTTAATTCTAGCCAAACTCCTAGGCAATTGTCACTGACTTAAAAATTTCAACGTATATTTCTCAAAACGCTATCGCCGTTTCTTCATTAATCAATTGTCATTGTCCGCATGAGGCTCAAGATGCTGTATCCGCACAAATATTCGGAAAAATCTGTTAACTCGTGATTGCTCAATACTCGCATTCACAATAACGCGACTGTCGCTACGATGGAACACGAATTTCTATCCAGTTAATGAACCGCCATTATCTTTAATTTTTAAATATTTCTTATTTAAAGTAGTACTGCCGGTTTTAGAATTAGTATTCAGAATGCAATAAATTTTTGTACAGCGCAGTAGATTATGATTGGAAAAGGATCCAGTCGAAATTTCAAGAGGCTACAGAGAACCAGAAAAAAGATATTCGCATTGGTAATTTCATAGATTTAAAGTATTCCCATCACGAAACGACTCTATTTAGGGTCCTTTCGAAACTTTGTATAAACGTTTCTTGGCACCAAAACTAAAAGTTTTCTCCTATGAAGAAACATTTTCTGACGTTTAGAATTTGAGATATTTAATTTCCAATTTCTTATTTTTCCCATCTAAACGCATGTAAATTAAAGTCACACGTTTCGTTAAAAAGTTGCAAAAAAAAAAAAAGGAAACGCGACTTCAATTAACACGCGTTTAGATGGGAGAAATAGAAAATTGGAAATTAAATATCTCAAATTCTTGATTGATTTTCGAAATATATGCTTACGTGACTGGAGCGAATTGATTCGCAGAAATCCTGGACTTTTACTGCTCAATGAGAAACTTAATGCAGCTTTTTATACCCATTGTCAGACGTGAGCGATAATTATAGATGGACATTTTGAATAATTATGGATGGATGGATGGATGGATAATGAGATCCATCTGTGCAAACCAAACGAATAGAGGATTTTGTAAACCATTTCAAAAATTATAATTTCGATACTAAAAGCTAAAGAATTCGCTCATAACTGCGTCGGGTACATTTTCACTGGTGCATATCAAATTCTAACAAATCTGGAATTTTTCTCTCGCCCGCGGAAATTGTGCATTTTGATTCGTGAGAACGAGTGGACAAAAATGTCAGTGATTTTTTCTTTAGTCTAAAAATCGCTATGTGGACAAGGTCGATTATAATTCGGGACGAAAAATATTGAATAACGTGATTCTCAAAATATAATGAATTGAAAAAACAGCTGTTACAGATTTTTTCCGCTTGAACGTAGTCAAAGAAATTTAGTGATCAATTGGGTTCGTTGAACGGATGGAACATCAAATTTGATTTTTAACTTATTAATAATTTTGAATAATTAACGTCTTTATAAATTTGAATTATACTAATGATTAATTAAAGTCATATTTGCTTAGGCTCGGCCATATTTAAAAAAAGTTTGATTTTTCATGACAACACATTTTGATAGAATTCAATCGAAAAATAGGTTATCGGAATTGTTCCACACGATTGAGCATATTGAGCCGGGGCGCTTATCGCTTTATGTTTAAACTTCAATCAGTTATTTATGGAAAACTACGTATTAATCAGCTTTTAAAATGCGGTACCAATAACTACTAAATAACTACTCAGCGATAGCAATTGTAAAAAAAAAAAAAATTGAAAACGAAAAGTTGCAGTTTGTGGTCGGCAACAAATTCGTTGATATATGTGATTGTTGGTTCGATGGCGGGATTTTTCTTGTCATGAACGCGGCGTCGCGGAGTTTGTAGACAATTGAATAACGTAAACAGCATATAATAAGAAAGCCAAAATGTAGCAGAGAATAGAGAGATTCTAGTCGTAGTTGTTGACTAAACTTATCGTCGTATCGCGCAATGATGATTGTTATCAATCGGTGATTTATTAGCAATGTCAACATAACCTCATAATATAAAAACAACGAATAAATATTCATCAGTGTTTATTTCGCGATTTTAACTTTCTTTATTATTGTCTCTCTGTTTTTCAACGTGATCCAGTTTACGCAGAATAAAAATCTACAATGGATGCAATCAAAAAATTTATGGATATCTTCGAACAGAAGCGAATGTCATCTTCTTGGCTGGAGATGACTTCGATCCTGAAGGAATGCGATCAATATTTCAAAAATGTTCCTGCCAGTGAAAGAGGTTCGAAAAATCTTTCTTTTTTCTATGAAATATCGATTTTCCCCTATACAGTCAAAAACAAACTCGCTACGCCATTGAACTCTGAGTTGTTAAATCTCTACGGCAATAGAAGAATCTTTTGTTAAAATTTGAAACTGAACGAATTGGAAAAAATGACAGCGATTCGAAATAACGAAAGAATGAATAAAAGCTTTTTGGTTGCGTTGCAAATATCCAAATTTTTAATACTGCATGGTTTTCGTTAATCAAGAGACGCGCTAGAGACTCGACGCAAAGTATTGAAAAGAAAGCGTATCGCGAGCTCTGCCGCACTCTTATATACAGTAGAATAGGCGTCTTGTGAACGTCACAGAAACTTCAAATCTTTCTAAAGGAGAATCGGGTTGATGGCAAAATCTGATGTTAGATTTGAATTTTCTAGAATTTTTTATCTTTCAAACGGTCCTTGGTTGAAGAAAATCCATTCAGCTAATTCAGAGAAATGTAACATTTGAGATTTTGGTAATTTTACAATGTTTTTCCATTAGGAGTAATTTTGAGTATACTCTTCAACGAAAGGAAAGGACTGTTGGCTTTCCTCATGGATTCTTTGGAACAACCGCACATAAGCAAAGATTTAGAAGCGGCAATAATTCAAACTTTTGCACTTCTGGTTCCGATAATGAATCAGTGTGTCGAGGATTACAAGCCCTACACAAAACCAACCATGGTAAGAGTACAACGTTGTTGCATCAATGCGAGCAACTTTGGTAATTGTAACACAGAATTTTTCTTTTCTTTTCAGGCTGTGCTTAAGCTGGCTCTCGTCATAAAATCTTCTTGGTTTTTGAAGAACGCCGCTGTCAAGACTTTCATCCAATTCATTCTAGTCTTCAAGTCATTTGATTTGGATTTCAATCCTGTTGTCAATGAATGCATCAAGAAATTGCACTTATATTCAATACAAGGTGAATAAATTTTCCGGAATTTCCAAAATTCCTCCATCTTAAACGGATTTCATATCGATATTCAAATTTCAAATTTCACGGAGCCTCGAGGTTACAGACACTTGGGAAAAATACGCTGCAAATTGCTTTCTTGAGATTTAGCAGGATGCTCAAATCTTGAGGAAGCAACTTTCAATTTGCAGCGTATTGAATTAAAATTTCACTCATTCACTCATTCGAAAAACTCAGATTTTCGTAAAATTCGAAAAGTCATAAAATTTAAACCGTTCAACCGATATTTCCCGAATTCAATACCAACCTTCCTATTATGATATTCTATTTGTAAAAAAAAATTAGTAATAAATCTTAAAATTTGCGCAAGTTAGAGCGGTGACAGACTGTTTTTGAAAATTTCAATATGCCGTAGAATTCGTATTTTTCTAGAAATTCCGACAAAATTCACAGAGGATGAAGAGCGTGCGTGGATTAACATCTGTGCAAAACGGGAAGCCTGTAGTTCAAACCGTTCTCGAGTTATAAACGTTTGAATTTTCCAGTGCCAGAACATACACACACGTATCCGGAAATTTTTTCTAAATATGATTTTTAGATGTTTCGGGACAGTTTAAGCACATTGATATTAAAAACGGGAAAAAAAATGTTTATCGTCACAAAGCTTTGTTTATGAGGAAGCAAAATGCCAATCAACGTTTGAGGTTCATACGCATTTAAAATCAGAATGAAAAACATTGTGTTTTGTCGATTTTCAGAGCGACGCCTCATTCTTCAGGTGTTATCCGTTATATCGGTTCACTTTCCACAAACGGAAGCTTTCGGAGGTGCAAAAAAGATACTTCGTCAGCTGGTGGCTGACTTCACAGAAACGGTAAAAAATCCGTTGCCTACATCCTTTAAATTGAGATGATGAAAAAGCATGTTTTTTGAATGTGTCGTAGTATGCAGCGAAGAAATCCGTCACATGTGCGTCATCGTACGTCGAATCACTCAATATGATGTTGCGGAATTTCCCGCCGAGTGTCAACGATTCTGGATCAATTGCAAGTTCCTCGCTGTACAGACTACTGAAGAATCTGTGCAACTCCAAAGAAAACCACAATAATAAAAATCTGATGCTCGAACTGATAAAATTGTTGTCGATACATTTGTCACTGTTCGATGAACACGTTTACGACGATTACGAGTTCTGGCACGTGACGTTGAAAAATTTCGTAAATAAAGGATTGTACGGGGATGCTGCGATCGAGGCGTTGAGAAACTATTACAGAACCGTTGGTAGCGTTTTGGGACGAAAAAATTCAACACGAGACAAAAAAGTTTTTCTTGTGAGTTTTCTTTTCTTTATTTTCCAAGTTAAAAAATATTTAATCGATTTTTTAAAAATGAATTTTCATTTCTTTCTTTTATTTTATAAATGTACTATTCCATTACAGAATTTGCATGAGTCTTTCCTCCAAAGTCTCGCATCCGACGTTGTTTCCTCAAACGTACTCCGACTCGTTGTTTATGGATTCAGCCAGATTACCGAATCCTGTAAACACTATTTGGCCTCAGCAGGAGTCGAGGATACATTTTCGCTGATTGTCCAGCGCTTGATTCCGCTTTATTCTTGGTGACAAATATTTAATTATCCATTTATTTTCTCTTCGAGAACTTGACCATTTTTGGAAATCGTTTCTCAGACGAACATTTACAGATTTCATTTAGGAAGCAATAAATAATTGTTCAAAAACTGAATTCATAAAGAGAGAGCGAGAGGAAATGCAATTATCACTTTTTACGTTGTTTTTTGCACACGAAATGGTTGATAACTTTTGTTTTTATGAAATATTGTGTTGGGTCCTTAGCGAGGATAACGAAGAGACTCGGTTCGAGGAATTGGCCGATTATCAAGAAGCCCTTTCCAGAATAATCAGATTTTTAGAGAACATTTCGATCGACCAAATGAGAGCCCTCACGACACTGTGCTCACTCATGATCAAGCGATTCCCCGAATTGTCGGCCGACGATCAGCGATACGCAACTTCTTCTCTCAACAGAACCATCATCAACGTTCGATACACCAAGGAAATTTTCTATCAAGATTTCATCACCAACATACGTACGTTTTAGTGTCGAATTCAATTTTTATTTGCGCCAATTCAGAACTTTGTTTATTATTATACAATCTTTGACATTATTTTCGTATTCCATGCAAAAATTTGATAACGGGAAATCAAAATTTTAACATTTTTCACGTTTTTTTGAGAAATTAATACAAACTTTGACACAATCTGTTCGGAAGAAGTGCGTAGTCCGAAGATTTTATATTTTATAACAAAAAAAAATTGAATGCTGAAAAGAGTTTACGACTTGTCTTCGTAAAAAAACATCAGGATCCGTCGGATCCTAACGACCGTTACAAATAAGCAAATACTAATGACGTTTCGACTTTGCAGTTTACGATGGTATCGTCTGGAGTTGTTCGCACATATTGTTGATCGACGCGGAACTGAAACGTGACATGAGCGTGACAACAGAAAATGTGATAACGTATAAAGATTACGTTCCTCTTTGGCGCGGTCTCTTGAATCCTGAAAACTACGCGTTTGCCACTGAGAACAGCGAGACGCGAGTAGCGGCATTGCAAATGGTCGTCGATGAGATAGTTACGACTTGTATTCGTCTGATAAGCACGTTGAACCTCAACATTTCAACAAGAAGTAAGGAAAGCGTTTTCGACGATGATGAAGATATGGCGCAAATACCTTCCAACGAAACGGACTTTCGTATATTTCTTAATCTAGTCGATCTTTACGTGGAGATATTACCGAGCATCGAGCATTTCTTGTGGTCGAATACGCTTGAAAAATTAATTTACGAGTTGATTAAAAATTCGTACAAAAATCCATGGATATCCGGATTTTACAAGCTGGTAAACGCGACACTCGCCTCGTCCGGAGCTTTTGTATACAGCGACCAGGCCGAGTTCTCTAACAACGAGACGTTCAATTTGATTTTGCAATATTTATGGAACGCAATGGACGCCCTGCCGCATTATCCCCAAGAGCTACAAATCTCTTGCCTGCAGCTCGTCCTTAATATCCCCGAGGCTTTTGTCCATCGTATCGTAGATCGGGCTGCTCCAGCATTCCGAGTATCCTTGAATCTCGGACTGACCAATTACGAGATCGCAACGGCAGCAATGACGGCTTTGGAGCGTTGGCACGAGTACCTCGGCGCCGATTGCCCGAAAAATTTTGTCTCGCAAATCGTGCCTTGCCTCGCCATGTTCCTCCAAAGCGAGGAGTCTTCGGAGCGCTTGGTTCACGACATCGAGGAAACGCGACGACGGAGAGGAGGAAAGAGTGCGAAAAACGTCGTTACTTTGGTCGACGATGAAAAAACTGTGCAAATATTTCAAAAGAGAATTCTTCTCTTCTTCGGAGCCTTGGACAATGAAACTATGTCGGAATTCATACATTCGAGATCTTTGAAGACCGGAGCTACGTGGAGCAAAAAAGATTTGTTGAAATATCCCATGCCGTTTCCCGACGTTGACGTGCAAGTCCGATTGGATTCAATGTTGCCGAGAATAATCGAATTAGCGCTGAGCTCCGGAGATCGAAGCACTCGCATCGCAGCTGGAGAAGTGTTACACACAATCGTTGCTTTTATGCTTGGAAAGACTGTCCCTCTTTTGACATACGACAAAGATCGATTTTCGTCTCTTTACGAAATTCTCTGCCCAGCACTTTTGCGACTAGGCTGCGATCCCGACGACGTTATCATGCAGATTTATCATCCCTTGATGCTCCAACTTACACACTGGCTAACGTCAAGCTTCATGCTCGATTCCTCGACAACGGTTTTCCTCGTCAATTCTATTTTCGACGGACTCTGCGACGAGACGAATTCCTCGTTGCGCGAGGTGTCCGCCATTTATCTCGCTGAATTCGTCCATTGGTCGATCAAGCAATCGTCGGACAAGAGACTCGCCCAATGCCCTACGAACATTCAGCTCGTCGTGCACAGAATCGTCGAGTTTGGGCTCGATCCCTTGACAAGAAAACGCGTCGCCGCTGCCATCGCTTTCAACCATCTCTATCGAATTCTTCGCGAAAAAGATGAAATCGTAAATATTTTTTGGCTCGTTATTTTTCACTCGTTTGTCAAGAGCCTCGACGGCTGTGACGATGCGAGAATCGACGATTCCCTCAAACACGTGCAAAGGGTTTTTATCGAGAAATCAAGAATTTTCAATCTCACGGATTCACGCCGACACGAACCCTCCGGTTTCGAAGGTGTTACCATGATCGATGCTCTCACGTGGACTTTTCAACAGTGCAGTTCCCTCGATCGGAATTGTCGAATAAAATGCATGCGGATTTTTGTCGCTCTCTCGCCGACCGTTCAACGAGCCAATTCGCCCAAAACCCTCGTCGACGAATTTCTCAAAACGCATGGAATCGCCGGCTTGAATGGGATTTTGATTGGCCAGTCGTGCACGGATTTCAACACTGCGACGAGCCAAGGATTGATGATGTTTCAACGAACGTTGGATTTGTACATCTGGCTCATTCGCGATCATTTGATCGAACACGAGATTCTCTTCACCGAGACGAATCCTCGGAAAATGTTCGTTTTTGATCGCATCCGAGATTTCGTACTGGAAAGCCTCGAAATCGTCGATTCTCTCGTCGTCGAAAATAAAGCTACGAGCAATCTCCGGGACTTTGTACGATCCAAGACACTAAGGTGCGAAACGATCTTGATTCTCGTCGACTTCGTCCTCGTAATCCTAGAAGTAAAAGCCGCAAACTCCAGTTTTATTCCGGACGAGATTTTCGACGATAATTATTTCTCTCTGGTTGCTTGTTGTCTCACGAAACCTCAAAAACTGGCCTTCGATTCGAGCAATTTGCAACTGACCGAACAACTCCCTTCCAAACTGGAGTCACTCATTAAAAAATCGGCCAAGATTCTCGCCCCGGAACTGCTGACTCGAATGACGAAAAGCTTCGCTAATGAGATTGGAAAATATACGAAAAAACTGTTCGATTTTGACGACATATTCGACAGCAAAGTGTGGATCAACGAAAACTGTTTGAAAGGTATTATACTTTTGGAAAAATGTGACATTTTGAAAATGTGCAATAATTGCGAAAATTTGACTTTGGAGCCGAGTAAAAAAATCGTGAAAATGTTCGATTTTTTGAAAAAGGAAGAATTTGCTAAATCTACATGTTTTCATCCGAATTCGGAGACGAAAATTCATCTGCAAAATCTCATGGAATTATTATTGATCGATTATCACATCGACACGATGAAAACTATCGTAGAACTTTCGACAAACACCGATAAACTTTACCGATCGAACATGACGATCGTAACGCACGGTGAACATTTTTTCGGATTATTCAAAATCGCCATCGTGCACGGTTTCCTCAAAGACCCAGAAACCTCGTTGAAACTGTTGGAAAATGCGATAAAAGTAAATCCTGACAACGTGCTGAGAATCATCGAAGCCATCGTGCTCCATTTGCAACGCAATAAAAACAACTATAAAGAAATATTGGAGGAATGTGCTAACACGATAATTGGAAAGTTCAGTGTGTTCGAGAGATCGGTTAACAATCTTGAGTATCGAAGGAACATATTTTTGAATATATACGCGATAGTTGTGAGATTGAGGAGAAAGCAATTGATCGAACGTGATTGCGATCTCTATCGTTGGCTGTTGGGCGAGCTCGTATCGTGTCAAACTTTCAAGTACAAGATTCGATTATTGGAAGACTTTCTGGTTTGTTTGGCGGACGAAAGATTGACCGAGTCACCGGAGCTGACAGCGATACTTGGCAACCTCAAGAACGAGCGAAAATTCACAAATGTTGAAGAGACCACAGAGAAGAAACGTGCCACTACCGAAACGATGAATTATTTTCAAATTCTGTTGAAACTCTTGCCGATAACAAGATCAACGATTGTCCTCGACGCCATTATCAACTTTACTTCTGGGGCTGCCGAAGTTTTCTGCGAGGACGACAAAATCATTGGATTCTTGAAACTCTATTACGACGCTTTGGATATTGGCAACGTTTTGAAATCGTTGCAACTCATTTACAAACGTTTCATGACGTGTACGAATACGAAGGAGAGGCTCGACGTGTTGCGATACTTTTTGTTGCCCTCGTTGAGTCAATGCCCGCAAGAATCGATGGAGCTATTTTTCGAGCAAAATATTGGCGAGATTTATTCAACGATAATGGAGAAAGCAACGTTGAATATTGAGGACAGAAAAAAATTGTTCGTTTCGAAGATCGCCTCGTACAATCTGATGGAAATAATGTTTGCTAATTTGTCGAGAGACCGTATAGACTCGACGGATAGTTGGTTGACGCTGGAGCCTGATGGAGGGGAAAGCAGCAAAGACGAAAAGTTGTCACGAAAGATATTTCGTAGCACACTTCCGGTGAGACAAATGGTCGGGATCGAGGGCGACGATCGAGAAATAGTTCGTCTGGTACATTGCGCGGCTTACAAATGCTGCATCACAATAGTCAGCACAACGAGAGACGAGAGATTTTATCTCGCTGTGTTTGGCGAAAACCGAGAGAAAAAACAACTCATCTGGGAGAATATTATCGACCTCGAGAGGAAATACGATTTGCGACAGGTTTCGAAAAAGTATCCAAAAGAACGGGAGAAACTGGTCAACATAAAGAAGTGCTCGAGAGCTGAGAGACCGCGGGACGATCGTTACTCGTACATCAAGAGTTACGACCTCGCCACCTCGACTCTGAACGAAAATATTTCCGCTTACGATCTCAATTCAGTTAATTTAATACCGCGAAGAAATCTCGAGTCACAAAAAAACGAGACAATGTCATTGACACTGGAGATCGATGACTTGAACGAGCACGAGTGCATGCCACTTGTTTGTGGCCTTTTGAAACACATGTACGAAAACATCTGTACGAATAACGATGAGATTTCTTTGCCAAAGTGGATGTCCCAATTTCGGGCATCGATGTGGTCGGAGCAAGCGAACGTTCGTTTATTTTTGCTCAAGGTCGTTCTCAACAGTCAATCCATTTTTCGTCCTTACGCCAAATATTTTCTCGAGCCTGTTATAAACACCATTTACAAGTGTCTCAAAGAAATCGACTCGTTGAATTATCTCATCACGGATTCTCTTATGATGCTCGTCGATTGGCACGAGGTATCGATTCCGCAGACGGAAATTGAGCAGAATTTGGCCAAACTGATGTTTGCCTACCTCATGGAAAAAAGCACCGCAGCACCTACGAGATATATCGTGAAATATAATTTAAGTTTGATCGAGATGCTCGTCGATGCGTGGCACGAGTGTCTCGTAGTGCCGGAGGCCCTCAAGGATCGTATGGCACGCGATGATCGCACGGCTTTGAAGTTCATACTAATTTTCCTAACGAATCAAATGTCCGACAAGATCGTCGCGAGAAACGACATTTGGAATTTTGTTCTACAGTGTTTGCCCGACTGGAAGATCGAGGAAGTGACCGTTCTCCAATCTTACGAAGCTGCTGGACTCATTCTCAAAGATACACCAGCCGAACAGTACGAATCACGAAAAGTCCAGATCACCGAAACCGTTTCGGACGTTTTTCGTACAATGCAAATTTCCAAACCCGACAGACTCCTCAAATGCGTTTACTCGCTGTGCAAAGCTTGCGACGATCTCACCCTCGATTTTTTCCAATTGGTTTCCTCCGTACAACTCCGTGTCGAACCAACCAACGTCGCCAAGTGTCTCGAGATATTTTCTCTCGTCATTCCGAAAATCAGTCGCGAGAATATTCTGAAAGAACTGACGCACATGCAATTCAAAAAATTCTTGCAAAACAAAGTTTTGTCCTGCGAGGAAATGTGTTTACGGATCGTTGACCAATTGGTAGTAATTTTGGACGCACGAGAATTGTCGAGTCTCTTCAAGCTCGTAGCTTCGTACTCGAGTCACGAGGTTCTAGAATATCGCCGACTGTGTCACGGGATTTCTGTCAAAGTGTACGCTAAGTATCGTTCCGAAGAATCCTCGTCCGATAGGGAGGCGAACATCGAGACGATGCTGAATATCAGTAAAAAAGTTTTGCTGTCGGGTCTCTTGGACCCGGCGGAAGAAATGCAGCAAGCATCGTTCGCTTTCTGGTCCAACGAGGTGAATCTCCGAGATAAATCGTCCGAGAGATTTCTGGACATTCTGGATACTTATGGCTGCGGAGTCGAAAGAAATTTCTTGCAAATAATAACGATCATGCTTTTGGAACTGACGAGAAAATCTGTCAATTGCGATAAAAAGATGTTCGAACCTTTGCACAATTGTACTTACAACGATCACGAAATATCGGTCTCCTGGAAGTCGAGAAATTACAGATCGAAGATACCGCTTTATGCTCCATCGCTAGCGAGCCAACTGAATCAACAATTTTTTCAATACGGTTCTGTGGCAGCAACTTCCACATGGAACGATCGAGACAGTCAAGATAATTATGTATTGCGTGGGACAGACGCGCCGCAATTCGAAGCTACGTATTTGAGCGTTCTCCCTGCGAGCGAAAATTCGAGTAATTCGGACAATGGAACGTTCGCTGTACCCAAAGTTCCGCCGTTATCGAACAACAAAATTTCCCGTAGATTTATCGCCGACTGGTCGGACTCTACGCCAGAAATGAAAAAGCGTGAAGAGTCGAAAAGAATATTGGAAATGGAGTACAAACGAGAAAATCTAGTGAGACAACGTGCTCGTGTAAAGCTTCGTCGAAAATATCGAATAGGCGATTTTCCAGATGTCGAAATAAGCCACTCGACCATTTTGGGACCTTTGCAGGAACTTGCAAAGCGAGATCCACACGTTTGCAAAAATCTTTTGGTAACGCTCTCGCGTTCGATGATCGAACAACGAACAAACGACGAAGCTCTCGAAACTTACAAAACTCAAGTTTCCGAAAAATTTGCAAGAATTTTAGAAGATGGACGGGAAAACGGTGGCGTCGTTTCCACCATTCTGGAGATATTGTTCGATACTCCTGGACTCGAGTGTCCTTGGTTGGTCGTCGCTAAAACTGCGAGGAATCATCGTTTTCACGCTCAGGCTGCAATTCTCGTTGAGCAGAGTTTAATCCCCAAAGCTCAGCCCCCGGAACCACCAGCGAAAAGAGCTCGCATGGAGAATTCTGGAGGAAACGGTGAGTCGAAGGAGCGATGGATCGAGTTGGCCGGACTCTACGAATCGATGGACGAGCTAGACGTTGTTCTTGGTATTTTCCGCGGTGACATTTTTTCCGAAGATTTGCACAGTGCCGCGCTGGCAAGAGCTTATCACGATTGGGCCACGGCGGAAAAGTTTTATCGCAAAGCGTTTCAATCAGAGGACGATGGAGAAACGCGACAGCATTGTCTTCGAGGTACTTACGAGTGTTTGAGTCGTTTGGGACAGTGGAAGCAGCTGGAACGTGATATCGAAAGGAAACTGGATGGGAATTTCGGAAAAGTCTTGTCGCTTGATACCGATGAGTCGCGATGGATCGCACCCTGGCTTTTCCGCGCTTGTACCCAAAGGATTTTGGAAGGACGTGGCAACGAGCAATTCCTCATGACGATGGAAACGCTGCTGAACGAGGCGACGAGTTATCAAAGTTTGAAGGAAAATTTTGGCGAGGAAACTGCGGTGATAATCTGCAAGAAAACTCCAGAAAGATCTCGGGACTTTGTGAACGGAAGTTGGGAAAATATTCGTCAAATGTGGTTACGAGTGAGCCCTTTGGCTGTGCCCCTCAGACTCGGAGCCGTTGGAAAACTGCGTGCAATTTACGACATCGACAGATACCTTCGAACTCTCGATAGTCCCGATCTCCCGGAAAGCACTCGCAAGTTAACGAGACAATGGAAAAATCGAATGCCATCGATACAAGACGATTTACTTCCATGGGAAATAGACATTTCTTATAGATCCTATTTTTCTGATAATCTCATCGAAGCTCTTGGCTCGAACGACAGCCAAGAAGGCATCGATCTCGTTAGCGATATTGGTTCTTCCATAACTCACCAAATGTTGAGACTAATCGATTGTTCCTTGTGTCAGAAAAACGAGCATTTGACGAAAAAGTATCTCTTGCGAGTGGACCAGCGAGTGCAAGATTGCCAACGGAAATTGTTGAACGAGTACGAACTCGATGCTGTGAGATACAAATTTTTAAAGGCACAAAGAACCAGCAACAGTTCCGAGAGCTTGGAGCATTTCTCGGCAGCCTGGACAAAAATGCAAGAACTCTTAGACTGCGATTCGTTGAGTCTCCAAGCGGAGAGTGCAATCAGAAAAATTCTGAGTGAAGTCTCGATCTCGCTGGCTAAACGAGCCAACGAGAATCCAGAATTTTTCAAGAGTCTCGCAGCTCGTACGAACATTGTTCAGGATATATTTACCGAACGTATAGACTTCGACAATGATGGAGAAACTTTGAGCTACTATTGCTTCACCAATTTACTAAAATGTTGCAAGTTGGCGCCCCGAATGGCCGACTGTCATTTGCGTCTCTCGAAATATTGTTACGAAATGATATCATCGGGTAATTGTGACGCTCAATTATCGCGGGAATTCGTACGATCAACCTTGCGAGCCATGAGCTGCGCTTCCGAGGAAGCCACCTATTATTTCCCATGCTTGTTGAGAGAGAGCATCTTATCGGACGAAGAAATCCAAGCAATATTTATCGACGAATCGGCCAACGTCGAAACTTGGCGTTTTCTTATTTGGCAGACTCAAATCTTGTCTCATTTAAGTACAAATATTGCGGCAGTTGTGATGCCCATTGTGAAAAGAATGATCGAAGCATATCCTCACGCAATGGTCTACTCGGTGCGTTTGGTACTTGACACCAGTCCCGCAATAACCGAGCATTCCTTCCTCGCGGAGCTTGAAACTTTTCTCGCCGACAAACGCGAGTTCAAGCAATTTTTACAAGCTTTAGAATTCGTTGTTCCACCCAAAAATTATGTGGAATATTATCTTCGTGAGTTTTTGAAAAACATTACGATCGACAGGTCTAAAGCTTTCGAAAGATTGAAGAGCAAATTATATGTGGACGATTCGGATGTCGGACACTCTCCTTTGCATGGCGAGACACTCGGAGACTTCGTAACCTCGTTGAAAGGAGGCTTCGAAGCGATGAGGGATTCACCAGTGGACGAAATCGTGACGCAAGTGAATTTGTTGTTGAAACGAGTCCACGAAAAAATGAGGAATCGTGCTGATAAAACCGAATTGAAATTCTACAGTCCTTGGTTGGACGATTACGTGGGTCATGAGATCGAAGTGCCTGGACAATACAAAATAAACAAAAAACCAACGCCCCGATATCACGCTAAGATCGTCAAGGTCGAATCTACCATTAAAATCATGCAATCGATCCGAAAACCTATAAGAATAACAATACTGGCAAACGATGGTAAGAGCTATCGCTTTTTGGTTAAATTTGGTGAAGATTTGCGTTTGGACCAAAGAGTCGAACAGATCTTTGACGTTATGAACGACAAACTCAAGTCTGACGTTGCCTGTTCCCATCGAAGATTGCTCATCGATACCTATCAGGTCTTTCCACTCTCCGGAGTTTTGGGTCTGATTGAATGGATCGATGGTACCAAGACGCTCGGAGAATATCTCAATTTCTCGATAAATGACGACGAAAAACGTCAGCACAAGCTGCTTGAGAATCGATATGAAGAATGGATCAAAAAAGCTGCACCAACCAAAATTCTATCCGTTCAATACAAAGAGGCACTTCTGAAATACAAAAACAAAGATGTGCGCGACAAAATGGAAGAATTTATAAGTAAAACTGAAGTTGACATCTTACGGAGAACCTTCGTACGTTTGAGCACGTGTATAGAAAGCTTCATGTCCATAAGGAGCAATTTTATTTCTACATATGCAACCATGTCCGTTGTACAGTGGATCTTGGGCATTGGCGATCGTCATCCTGCCAATACACTCATCGCCATCGAATCCGGACGTTGTTTAGGTATCGACTTTGGCTCCGCCTTCGGCGGTGGCATTGATCAATCCGTTCCTGAACTTGTACCTTTTCGACTCACCGCACAAATCAAAGGGTTGCTCGAACCTTTCAACGTCTATGACTCAATGGGCAATACCATGATTCACGTACTTCGAGCATTGAAAAACAGCAAAGGGTCTCTTCTCGCTTGTCTGGATGTCGTTGCACACGAACATCTCAATTGGGAGCAACACGTCCAGAAATTGTCCCAAGAAAAAGAAAAAACTGTGACTGGTTCGTTGAAATATTTGATTATTATAAATTATTCATTTATTTAGAAATCATAATATGGGCTCTATCATGAAATGCAGCTTTTCTAAATTTATTCTATGAAAATTGGTGCAAATGGACCACGAAATTGTTTTTCAGGATGTTGAGTACACATGAAACTTGTTAATGTTAATTGTTCAATAAATCCTCCTTAATACTTCATGTAAAAACATACCAAATTTGAAGAATTCTATCATCGTTACTTTAACCACCTTAAGGGTTGAAATAAAGAATGATGAGAAAATTCTGAATATTTAGTATGTTTTTGTATGAAGTATTCAAGACGTCGTGTAAAAATTTCACGACGATTAGGAAGTTCTTTATTAAAACATTAACATTTTGTTGAGAAGAATTTTATAAACAAATACAAAAACTATTTATCAATAAACTTCGTTTTGTTTTCGTTGCTTGCAGTATATTGTAGAAATTGAAAAATCGAGAGGTCAAAAATAAAAACTTATCGTAAAGTTGTACCAGTTTCCACGAAACTACGTTTGACTACATTTAATTTATTAATGTTAATTGTTCAATAACGAACTTCCTAATCGTCGTGAAATTTTTACTCGGATCTCTCAAATACTTTATACAAAAATATACCAAATTTTCAGAATTTTCTTATCATTTGCGATTTGGGACTCAACATCCTTAAGGAAAAAAAGAGTTTGTCTGAAATTTAATGAAAAAAAAACCAAGGATTTGATTAACTTTGAATTTGCCATTTTTCAGAAGTGAAATGGCTTCCCAAGAAAAAAGTCGAAATCGTATCGAAAAAATTGGATGGTTTTAAACCTTCGACGATTATTCTGGAACAATTGGCGGAGCATCACTCTGACGAAAAATATTTCGCCCGTTATACCGAAATTGTAAATGGTACTGATTCCGATGAAAGTTCCAAGCGGTCGGCCATGATGGAGAACAATTTATCACCCGACGAACAGGTAAAATTTCAAGTTTGTACGAATTATCCACGAGACTTTACCAACTTATGTGAATTGTTCATTTTTCCCTTTGCATCAGGTTCTGTGCCTCATCGAGCAAGCCACCGATTTGAACGTATTGGGACGCACATTCGTGGGATGGGCGCCTTGGCTCTAATTGAAATGAATTTATAAAAAATCAAATCCACTTTCACGTCACGATCATCGAACATTGTTTACGAAAATATTTTTATCGAATAACTTCTTTATACGAAATTGTATATAAACCCTTCAGTTTGTATTATTTTCTAAAGAGAAAAATCACGAATTCTTGCTGCATTTTAATATTTTATCGAAAATGAAATTTCAAACATCGTGGACCACATGTAATTAAGGAATTTCGAAACATTTTTTTTATCACTGAAAACTTTTTAACAAAGCTAAAGAATACAAAATAAAATATATCGAGAAAAAATCTTAATTAACAAGAACTTAATTTCTGCATGGCATTTTCAATTTTTAGTTGTTCCCTCATCCGGAAAGAAAAATATTAATGATTTCGTATGGTTGGTTATTTCGGGGTATCCAATGTTGACAAACTGCTTTACACTACTGGTTGGTCGACGTCGAATGCTGTCGTGACAAACCTCAAAAAATTTCAACGACATGTTAGATTATTCTTCACAAAAATTCAACATTTTTTTTTTTACATATTCCGGTAACCTGGGGTCATGAATGACCTCAATTTTGAAAAATTCATATCTCCGGTGAAATTTAACGAAAAGGGTTCAATTTGGGCTCTCTGTTTTCGTTTTTAAATTCAGAATTACGTGAGTCTGGGGCAATTTAGCTTGAAGGAAAAAAATTGGTCCAAAATTCGGTAAAACAATAAAAAACGGGAGAACGAAAGGAGAAAGGGCGCGGGATTTGAAGTCGCCTGGCGACCCTGGCGTCGTTTTTAATTCATTGCCAGCAGGTTACCGTTCTAGGGTTAACGTGCTACATTTCTTTTCTTGTTTCGAAAGTATAAAAAACAAATCGCGAAGCATATTTGGGGAAGATTAATTTTCAAATGGCACGTGTAGTGTGTCCTCGGCGAGTGCTGGTCAAACGCCAATATCGCCATATCCGGTTGAGATTGTAAACACGCGAAATGGTATCATAACCTCGACATCGACGAGCGAGAAAAATTGAATAACCATCTCGATACCAAATGAACTGGATAGCAGATCAACAAGAATGAACAGATTAAAAATCGTGCAGAATTTATCGTTACGCGACTGTTGCCGCATTCCATATTGGAATTTTGAGGTTAATCCTGCGGGAGTCCCAAAAACTCCGCAGATCGAAGTAATTCAGAATTTCCGCGAATGTCCTCTCGCAGTTTCTGCACGCATCGACAAAAACAATAACAGTTTAACAAACTCGTGGAACGTGTCACCATCGTCGACGAGCTTTGTCTCGAAAAGCTTCACGAGAATCCAGCGTCCATATCCAACGTCCAAAGCCGAGAAAAAATTCAGTGCAATTTTCAGTCAACAGAATTTTGTTCTCTCGTTTTCGAGGCCCAATTTCCGTTATCAAAATGTCCGCAACTTCTCGGATGCAGCTTCCAAAGAAATTGTTGTTTATCCTTATATGCAACTGACTGGAATATGGAAATCTGTGGCGGAAAGCACGCCCGTTGAATTTGCTCAAAATGGTCTTGTCTGGCTCCACACAACGACCGGCCTGCCGTGGTGGGCGACTATCCTTCTGGCTACCTGGTCCGTCAGAGCTTTCATAACTCTTCCCCTCGCTCTTTATCAGCATAACGTACTGGCCAAGTATCTGAACCTGAGACCCGAGCTGGACAAAATGGTAGAGGAACTTAAGCTCGAAACAAACTTTGCCGTCTATCGGTACAAATGGACCGAAACGTATGCCAGAGCCGTTTACAATCGTTCTGTGAGGAAAAGTGTTGATGCAAAAATTCAACATGATACCAAAGTTTGGAACGTTGGAATACAACGAAAAATATATCTTTTATTAATTATTTTGATAATCAACGCGATAGTTTGAATTTTTCTAGTAAATTCGCTTTTCAAATGGCAAAGAAGACTGTCCCATTATCATTGACAAATATTGTATGAAAATTTTGCACGCTGCTATAAAAAATGATCAGTTTTCGTTGCGATCCAACGATGCGAACTTCGACATCGTGTTTCAACTGAATTCAAGAAATCCAGCAATAATTGTGCGAAATTTTTTCAGTTAAAAAAACAAAGGCAGAAGCTGATCGAAAGGGACAATTGTCACCCGATGAAGAGTATTATTTTAGCTTTGGTACAGATTCCCATGTGGATCACAGTTTCCACCGCTTTGAGGAATCTCTGTTTTATATTGCCCTATCATAACGAACGTGAGATTCCATAATCATTGAAAACCGAAAAAAAACACTAAGAAAATGAAATTTCATACACCCATGAAATTATAAATTTTTTTTTTTTTCATTGCAAATTAAAGTCTCAATTAGTGAAAATTTGAATGGCATTTTTATGATGAAAATTCATGGGCTTTCCAGAGGCACGTACTATTTACCTCGAGCTAACGACAGGAGGATTTGGATGGATAACAAATCTGACTGTGGCAGATGGCACTTTTGTGATTCCTGTGGCTCTTGGTCTGCTGAATTTATCGATAATCGAGGTGAATTTTTTTCCCAGACGTTTACCATTCCAGTATCAAACATTATAGTACTTATTACACAAATTATATTTTTCTTTTACAGATGCACAATCTGATGAAAACAACGGAGCCCACAAAGTCACAACGAGTTGTAACAAATATCTTCAGGGTCCTCGCTGTTTGCATGGTTCCATTGGCTGCATATGTTCCATCGGTAAATAGGAGGATGAAATTTTCATTTGCCATTCGGAAAACATTGGAATATAGAAAAAAAAAAATTTCATGGCAAAAATTTTTCTAGAAAAATTGAAAATTACGAAATTAGGGACGGAATCTTCGCGTTTCGCTTACAATGCACATGTGTTTGTCACAAAATTTTCGCTTGTCATAGAAAAAAATTATCGTTGTCGAAAATTTAGCGGAAAAATGGAAAACAATGAAATTGGAGACGGAGTCTTCGCGTTTCGTTTACAATGCACATGCACAAAATATTCGACTGTCATGGAACAAATTTGAATATTAAAAAATAAGAGTTTCAAGATTCCAGGCGAAAATTTGATTTCGTTCCGAGATTTCACGATCTTGATGTTTGATTTACAGGGACTGAGTCTTTACTGGGTGACGAGCAGTGCCCTTGGTCTTGCGCAGAACTTAATTATAATTTCACCGAGTATTCGACGTCTCGTGGGAATTCCACCAACTGTAGTCGAGCTTGAACAACCATACAGTCATCTCTACAACAATCTTCGACACAAGATTGGCCTGAAGGATGTTATTCCAACGGAAAATGGAAAAACCATAGAAAAAATAAAACGTACGATGAAAAATCCTTAATTCTCCGGATACACCGGAATTTCGAGTGGCTTTAAAATCGTAATAGAAAAATGATACTTCGGACGTTGCGAAATGGTGCGAGAACATGTAAATAAATAACGTAAGTTTTCTAAGCCTGATTAAACGTCCGGTCATGAAACAGATATTGTGACAATATTTGCAATCGTCTTCCTCTCCACTTCATATTTTTTTTTCTTCCAATTTCACGACACGCGCTTTCAGGACGCTAAAACTTTAGCTAAACTGCGATCAAACAAATTTCTCTATTTCATCAACTATGGGAAACGGTATAGATATTGAAAATATTGCGAATTTTGAATTTTTTTTTTATAAACAATAACAGTTTTGATTATGCAGCAAATTTCATGCGAGAAATTTTTTAAAAAATTTTTTTACTTTTTTTTCCCCTATCATTTGAGAATTTCAACGCAACATGGAAATCAATGCCGTTTGGGTGGAGTTGTTACGTCGACACCAATGATATCCAATGTTGAAAAGGTTTTTAAATTCGATTGAAGAAATAAAGTAGGAAAATAATTTTTCTATAGAAATACGGAATCCCTCCAACATTTGTTATTATCAGTTTCAGGATTGAGAAATTGCGACGATAAGAAAATTTTAATATTCCAACGGTTGAATGTCAACGAGATCCAATTTTTGAAATATACAAACACCACGCAGTCCGGGCCCCGGAAAATCGATGTGTTCTTGTTCGGTCGTCTATTTTTCTACGAACCCATGGATTGAGTCAGCAGCGGTTATCATTTTGACAATCGCGAAGAAAACCAATGAGATTTTCCCCACACGCTTGAGCTAGCCTCAGCGTTGACACACTGGGTCAATGTTACCCATTTGATAATCCTAGCAGAAAATGCTGAGAAGCCTCAGAAAAATTTCTACGCTCGGCATAATTAACGTGGAGAAATCACTTCCGGTCACGCCGACCCACTGTGGCAACAAAGATTCAATTCTTGACCTTTGTTCGTGTAACTTCATAACGTTAAAACAACGTTTGCCCAGAGCACGTTCGTAACCAATTGGCAGATGTAACAGCAACGATATTTGCTTACGTTGAGACGGTTGAATCGGCGATGCACACGATTACGCCGAAAGTAGAACGCCTTGGGCTCATATGTGTGGCTGAAATCGTATATGTTTCGAGAAGAGTTTGCTTCAGCCCCACACAATTTCTATGACGTATATTTAAAAGACTCGTGACCTTTGTCTTCGACCTGCCTGATAACCCTTTCTAAGAATCTTTATCGTCAAGTCGTTTCGAATGAATGTGTTTTCCCGAGACGATAAGTGAGCAAGCTTTGGGTCGGATGAGCAGTACATAGAAGATCGAGCTGCAGCGTGGTTATTTGAAATCAGTCTGAAGGAATCGACGTTGAGAAGAAATTTTTAAGGGCTTCAAGTTTCTTTTTCATTAAATTCGTATCCAGAGACATTAAAATTGGTTTTTATACACTGGTGTGAAAAAAATGCGTGGGTGGGTTGTCTCAGTGCAGAATATTTAAATGGAACGTACAAAATCACCGAAAATGAAAGTGTCGAACGGAAACAATGCTCCGTTGTGCATCTTCGTGTGCCTTTTTTTCGCTGCGGTTGCTAACGGGGTAAGTTTACTGGATATTTCTCCTCGATTTTGCTTCCTCATAGAGGAAGCTTTGTGACGGAGAAATTTTTTTTTTTCCGGTTTCCAATGTCAATGTGCTTAAAATGTCCCAAAACATCGAAAAATCATGTCTAGAAAAAATGTTCGGATCTGTGTGTGTGTGTGTATGTTCTGGCACTGTAAAATTCAAACGTTTATAACTCGAGAACGGTTTGTGCTACAGGGCTCCCGTTTTGTACAGATGTTAATCTATACAAACTCTTTATTCTCTGAGAATTTTGTTGGAATTGCTAGAAAAATACGAATTTTGCGGCATTTTGAAATTTTCAAAAAAAGGGTGTCATCGCTCTAATTTCCGTAAATTTTCAGATTTATTACTAATTTTTTTTTTTTATAAATAGAGTATCATAGGAAGGTTGGTATCGAATTTCAAAAACGCTGCAAATTGATAGTTGCAAATTGCTTCCTCATGATTTAGCACGATGCTGAAAGTTTCCTCTATGAGGAAGTCAAAATAAAAAATACAGTACCTCATAGAGGAAGATTTGAGCATCGTGCTAAATCTTGAGGAAACAATTTATAACTTTCAATTTTTTCATTGCAATTTCTTTGTCGGCAAGTTTCGAAACTAAATTTTCCATTCATTAGATTTTTTCGAACTGTAAGAAATTATGTATGACCTCCTTATCAATGTTTATCATTTTTATTATTGGAGCATATTTAACCAGTTGGCTACAAATGCGCTCGGTACACAAGTTTGTCAATTTTTAATCTGCAAACAACTGATGCACCGTTTGTGAACATGAATTCCTAATAGTTTCTATTGGCAAAAAGCAAAAAACAATGTGTAGAAAAATTTGGTTATTCCGTAATTACGTATTTCTCTTCCAAACGTGTGCTCATCATTTTTCAAGGTTCTTTGAATCCGTTTTATGACGAAGCTCGAAACAAAATTATTCAACATGCATGCGATATTTTTGTCTTTCTTTAAATTTGTAGATAACTGACCCAAAAGAATCTACGACGAAACCATCGAGTCATCGTGAACCCGACTTACCCTGGTATTTACGCGATGGTGAATCACCTCCTTTGAAAACATATTCCGGAACAGAATCAACGCTGGAGCCTCAAACAGATACATCGAAAAAATCAGTGAATTATATGATCCAAGCGATGTTTGACAATCTATCGAACAAACAGCAGTTCGAAAAAATTACTGATGATGACACAGATCGTTCAAAAAAAGTAGCTACTAAAAATATCGATAATGGGATCAAGAATAATCTGTACGAAGGAATTCCCAGCGACAACAAGGTTCGTATCGTCAACATTTCCCATTTAGCTCAATCTTACGGACCTTGAATTTTTTAAATTTTATTTTTCCTTCATTTCAATTAAATCAGTATCGGAGACGAATCACACGGAGCTACTCTCTTGATATTTATTTTCATCAGATCACTTCCGGCGATCATTATTCTTTCTCTCTATTCAGAGATTCGTTTATTTGAACCGTACACACACACACACACTCATCCATCTCAAGGACGTTGTATGGCGACGGTCAAATCTAAATTTTTGTTTTCAGTTTTTCTTACATACAAAATGGTTTGCGAATCTAAGTTCGTTAAAAAAAATGGTTGAAAATTGACTGAAGAACAACATACTCTAATTCCAAGATTGTCCGATATAGTCTGGATTTGTTATATAATAAACAAAATTTCGAAAAAATTTTACGACCTATTTTTTTGAAAAACTAAATAAAGCTTCTTTCGATGTTACATAAAAGTGTATGCAAAGTTTTAAGATACTTTACCATTTAGAAATGGAAATATTTGATGTTGAAAATTGGAACTTTTAACACACGCTCTTATGAGAAATTACTGAAAATGGTGATTTTTATAAATAATTATTTCGACTTCTACATGGTCAAACCACTTAAAATTGGGCGAGTTATTATTAGATATCACTATTTTCTTTGTGTCGTGCAAATTTAAAGAAATTTTATTGATGGAAAGTTTTGCATACAACGTCCTTAAATGCTGCACAACAATAATAATTTTCTTTCATAATTTGATGGTTCCTCAAATTCTTTATTATTCGGAAAATGCAGAAGCCAACGATGGTGGAAATGGAAACTCCAGCGAGGCTTGGCCGAGGTGACACAGTGGCGAGATACGACGAACAAACGGGAATCGCTGAATGTCCTCATTCCGATGCTACTGGGCAATTCGTTTATCCTCCGGATTGCAAATTTTTCGTCAATTGTCATCGAGGTCGGGGTCACATGCAACAATGCGCTCCTGGTACACTTTTCAATCCCGATAATCTGGAGTGTGATTTCCCGCACAAGGTCAAATGTTACGGGGATGAAAAGGAAAAGATTGGAAAAATCATTTACTCAAAACAGGTTCAGGAAGGTTTTAACGCGCAACTCACGCAACCGCAGGTTTGCACAGCCTTTCAAATTATCGAATATCATTTTTTCCTCATCATTGCTGCGTCTATCCTTGCGGATTGTTACGAGCACATTCCGTTGTCTCTATTTTCTCGATTCTGTTCCTCTGAGTTCTTGTCAACTGGTAACTCCTTATTAACTAACTTAGGAACCAGAATGTCCTCCTGAGTACAGTGGATTACTGCCACATCCGGCAACTTGCAAAAAATACGTTCAGTGTGACAGAGGAGGTACGTTCATTCGGGATTGCGGTCCTGGTACTGCATTCAACCCCGCGATATCAGTGTGTGATTGGCCATACAACGTTCCGGGCTGCCTAGAAGGTGGGTATGACAGAGAGTGACTAATTACCTGAGAATTTTCGAAATGAGAATTTCAATCGAGACTAGCCATTGCGATAAGAAAATTTATAATTATTGTATTCGAATGAAAACACGTTTGATTGCCAGATCGACCAGCTTCAACTCCACGACCATATAACGGAGGCTACGGAAGTAATACCGGAAGTGGACCAAGGCCAAATAGTCATGGGGACCGTTATGGTGGAAATTACGGTTCTGGGAATCGAGGACACGGATGGAACGAAGGTGGGCAGACTGGTCGTGTGGTTCAACCAACAAACGGTCAATACGGTCAGAACGAACCATCCGGTGGTCCTTACAATGGCCATGGCTACGGACACGTCGAGGAACCATATGTGAGACGTGAAGAGAGTTTTGACATTCGTATGGGACCTTCTGACACCGATTCTCCGCCGAAACCGCGTAGACGATTCGATTCGAGTTCATCTTTCAATGATCGCGTCCACGATCACGCCGGTGCTCATAACCGAGAACAAATTCCACACTCGTATGAAAATCGAGGGGAAACACAGAGCACTGGTGGCTGGAACAACGAAGGATACGTGAATGGAAAGAAAAATGAGCCACGGGTTACTGATCATCGCTACGGACACGGTCAGCCGAAGCCGTACGGACGGCGACCGGAAATTGAACCTACAGCATATCCTGAAAGCGACGAAATCTTTGCTGAGTCTTCTCATCATCACGGACACTACACTAATGCTCACAATGGTCAGGGTGCCTACGGCTCTAGGGACGATCCCGAAGATGGTCAACATTCGGAAGATGACATGCAGATTACCCAGACTTTTAACCCTCCCGAATGGCCACGTAAATATTCGATTATTTTTTTAAGATTTCCTCTACGCATTAACCCTCCGTGTTCACTAGGGGTCAAAATGACCCCGAGCGCAACTTTGAGCTAGAATCTCTCTCCTTGCGATTTTGTCTTATTAACTGGCGATTTGTCTGTAGTATCAACTTCCGATGCTGCTCCGGGCCATCATCACGCTAACCATGGTAGCCATAATCACGATCACCGCTACGGCCACCAACACGATCACCAGACTGGGCCTCATCCCCATCCGCACCATCATCCCCATGGGTACGATCATAATTCCGAAGATGGTACATGGCAGCAAGTGGAAGGAAGACCAGGAATGCCAAATTCAAAGTATCCTCCGAGTGACAGGAGGAGCTATGGCCGCGTGGACCCAGATTTTTCGAATCCTCCACCGGATGGTTCTTTCCGTCCAAAAGAAATTCCTCGAGATGACTGGACACCGATGTCTCGTTTGCCAACGCCAACGAACCATAACGATAATTATCCATCGAAACCGGACTGGAATCGTGAACATTTACCCGGCCATGATCATCGCATGAGACCGAGTCAGCCTGAACCTACTGACGCCCAATCTGGAGTTTTCGTTCCAAGCACCTGGCCAGCACAGCCTCGGGGCATTCCTGTTTTCCCACCACCATTGCCAACTCCAAGTGTTCCAGCCTTTCAGTCCGAGTCTAAACAAGGTACGCCCTCGCCGAATTTCCACATTGAATGCAAACGAAAGAACAAACCCGTACGCGACAGCTGCATGGGATGATTTTAACAACTTAATTAATTTGCTGTTAATTTTGCTATCGAAAAGTATCATCCGACTTTGAGAATCAATCCAATAATTATCTGTGCAAACGAGTTCTCCTCGTTCCTCAATCATGGCCTTGGTAATTACGTTTTTGTGGCCTCCTGTTAATCATACTGATGATGCACAATGGTAAATACTACTAATTAAAGGGTTATACCTAGTTGCAAAGCCGCAAAAGTCGTTTTCTTCACGATTTTTTTCTCAAAAGGCATTTCATTTGACCGACACATGTAAAGGGAAATCAATGTAGTCGTAGCTTTTGACTTTACTCCGGCATTTTTTATTTTCAAAAATATTGATTGACACTGTTCCTGTAGACGATCCCTTGGAGGTTCTAAAAAAAGGTGTCTCGCGGTGATCACGAAATCTCCGGTTTGGATTATTGAAAATAAAAAAACCAAACAGATTCTTCTAGTGAATAAAATTTCCGATAATTATTTATATCTTTTTTTAACACTTGAACGAAAAAATTTTAGTCGAAATTAGAATTTTTGTTTTGTTTTCGGAGCCGCCAGTTTGTCAGAAATCGAAATTTTAACTATTCCTTCGATCAATATCTAGATTCGTCGTGGATACCTCCCTCATTAGTATTTTTCCATAAGGGAAACGTCCAATTTTGCACGTGATTGTACAAGATTTTCGAGAAAACAGTTCACATTAGGTACGCTGGTTTTTCAGGCAATGTCCACGACCTTACCGACCAAAAATTGGACGACTGGGCGTCAAAGACTAACATTAATCAGGGAGGGTATAAACGAGGACAACAGGACAGCAAACTGGACGATTGGAGCTCAAAAACAACGGTCTCCGTTCCGCAACAGGGGAACGTATATTACGGTAAGGGAATAAATATTCGTAAGTGAGAAGCAAAATATTTGGACACTGAGAAAAAAAAATTGACGATAAAATAGCAATCGATGTTGTTGGAATACTTTTCTTCATTTTGACTCATTCCTAATGCAATCTTGAAACACTTTTCAACGCCGTGATTTTTAAAAAATTTCTTGGCACCGCCAACTTGAGACTTACTCTCGATCCAGCAACTTTTTCCCAATGTATTTCAATTTTTTACTGACCAAGCACTGAACATTCGCTTTTATTTTACTTTATCGAAAGGTGCCAAGCCCTATCCCCCCGCACATAAACCCACTGGTCTTTCGGGGATCTATGTGAACATAAATGGAACGAGCGGTCATTACATAACAAGGGATCTCGAAATAAACGAGGGTCATTCGAATACGAGGAGTTATGGTACAGACGCAACGTTTTTTCCGCCAACATCGGACGGTGACGATAATGCTCCGTACGGTTATTCCGAAAAATCGGAACAAACAAATCCAACACGACCGAGCACATCCGCGCCTATTCATCCATCGAATCGCTGGAGACCACTTCAATACAAAAATAAAACTTTGGACAAGTCTGAAACATCGATCGAAGCAAAACCGAATTATCAAAATCCGATTTACAACCAAGGAAACCCACCTATTTTTACAACTCACAGTCCGACATCAGATTTTGATCTTTTCGCTGAACAAAGTAACAATCGCGAGGCCAGAACAGATCGCCCCGGAATCGAATTACCAACCGTCTCGATCGAAGAAAATCATAAAGAAAATAACAACCGTCCGAAAACCTATGGCAAACAAAAGGAAACTTTGGATTTCGGCGGGATAACCGAACCGGATGTTGACAATTACGAGATTGAAGTACTCGACGAGGAATCGTGGAAGCCACGCCTCAACTTTAAGAACAAAACCAAAGAAACTAACGTTCAATCCGTCATTATGAAAATTAATAAGAAAAATGACAACGTTGAGATTTTAGATGTCAAACTTGCACCGTGGGGAGAAGGTAAGCGAAATTCTCAATGAATAATTTGCATAAAAGAAAAAAAAACATTGCTGTTACTAGAAACACTCATTTTTTCTTCAGACGATCCTCCATTTCCGGTTTACTACGTTGCACCTGTGCATCCCTTGGGCCACGAGCCAGAAACCTCGAAATTGACTCCCACGACTGGCCAGGTAATCCAACACAAATCCCAAAAAATTAAAAGCAGTAAAAAATGTTTTTTCACTCTCTTTTTTTTGGGAATCGTAGATTTTTAAACGGAGATAACAAAAATTAAAATTTATTCGGTAGAAAATTATTTGTAATGTTCATTCGATTTAAAAGACTTTGAGATTACGCGGAGGTTCGAGTCCGCGAGACGGTTATCTCGAAGTTCAGGGTGTTCATCCTGGCTGGGGCATAGTATGCGATTCGAGAAACGGTTGGACCCTCAAGGAAGCTCACGTAGTGTGCCGTCAGCTCGGATACACGAGGTACGAAAAATAAAAGGAATTTTGTAATAATTATTATTCGTGATCCGATTACTCGATAAAATTTCTAGTATCGCATGTTCATTATCAATGTGAAACATGAATTTTCGCAGAGGTGCCGAAATGGCTTGGCAGGGACGAGTACAGAAGGAAAAGTTCAAAGCTCTGTGGGTTGCTGCGAACCGTGTCAATTGCAATGGAAATGAGACCCAATTTCAAGCGTGCAAGTGAGGGATTAAAATTTTTATCTCGATTAGTCAAATCATTAACATAATGAATCATGAAATAATAATAAAAACTAGAATATTAAACGAAAAATTGACTAGAGTGGAATAATTAATTGTTTTCAAATTTTCGTCGATTGCAAAACTCTTTAATTAACTCTTGAATTAATTAATCGAACTTTAGATTCGTCCACGACGAAAACTGTGCCATCGAAAGAGACGCAGTAGGAATTCGTTGCATGGCTAATCCGTTGGCTCATTGTCGCGACGATGAGGTCGCACACGATGGCAGGTGTTACCATCTTGCGAATGCTAACTCCGGTCTTAATCATGCTGAGGCCTTGGATTATTGTTCTTTAAGAAAAGCCAAATTGGTCGACATCACCTCTCAGGCAGAGAATAATTTCATCTCCGAATGGCTTATACACAAGCATCCTACAGTGGACTCGATCATGACTTCGGGCATTGGATTTACTACTTTCAATAAAACTCTGTGGCTTTGGGAAGATTCAGCTCGGGCAAAGTTCCAGTGAGTTGTGTTTATTAAATAGTTGTAACCGTCTGAATATTTTGTTCCTATTTTGCAATTTATCTTTGTTATTTAATTTTTAATTTGTTTTCAAAGTTCTGGTATTTTTTGAAATTTTATTCAATAGGTTCCATAAGTGGTGGCCTGGCTGGAGTAACGACAAGAAAATTCCTCCCTGGCCAGGCTCGCGACCCGTTTGCATTCTCATGAAAAAACAGTTTCCCTGTCAGAATGATCCTGATAAGAGATGCACAACCGATTATTTCTTTTGGGACATTGAAGATTGTGCAACCTCGATGAAAGGTCACTCTTACGTGTGCGAGAGATCTTACGACGATATTGGTATTGGAGATTTCTTGAAAACAACAAAAAGCCCTGCAGTCAATGAATCGCGAATGACAATTGTTTTCTCTATTCGGATTCGTAGGTTGCGTTTATGGAAAAGGTCAATTGTATAGAGGAACTGCGAATATTTCCGCATCAGGAAAAAATTGTTTGCCTTGGAATCATCAAACCCTCGTCCATTCGCTTCGGTTTAATGTTCGTTTTTTTTTTTTATATTTCGTTCAATCTCCAGTTTTTCCAGTATATCAATATGAACACCTCAATGAGTAATTTTTTGCCATAATTTCCAGGTGCCGAACCCTGCCTCTAGGCAAGAACTGATGGGCCATAATTACTGCAGGAATCCTAACCCGAATAAAGAATCGAGACCTTGGTGTTTTATTGAAAGTTACGGTGAAAAAGAATACTGCGACATTCCACCGTGTGGAGAAACAGGTAATCATGGTCTTTCAACATTTTTTATTAATAATTTCAGTTTTCATTGAATCTTTATTCGAAACTTTTGCAATTTTAATTCCAGGCACTCAGAGATCTATGATTGGAGGCAAATGTAAGTCGAAACACTTTGAATGCATGCCCGGCGAATGCATTCCATCGCCATGGGTTTGCGATGGCGAAGAGGTATGTTCTAACAAAATGTTTCGTTTTTTATATTCTTACTAACCGTGCTGACGGGCTCCGCCCTGTAGCACACCTAATTGGCGTTAAAGGGTACAGCTAGCTTAATATGAAAAGTTACAAATTTTTGTTCAAAATCTTTAAACTTTGATTTTACGAAAATCGCTATAACTTTTTTTTTTTATAAACTGGTACTCCAGCTACTGCTCATTATCTTCGATTTCGAATTATCTTTGAATTGGTAATTATCGATTTTCGAATTATTATCATTTTTTAGTTGCTTGTGAACTTTGAAAGTGGAAAATATGACGAAAAATGTGATTTTTCGGTTCGGGTTCCCAAAAAAAAAATAAACTATCGGAATGCAAAACAGCCTTAAACCTATTCCGATTCATGAGCTTCATTCCTGTGAAAGAATCATTAAAATTGGTTCAATGGTTTTTACGTGAAAAGGGCACAAACACATTTCCACAGTAGAGTTTGATAAAGAGATAATTTTATAATCTGATTTTTGTCAGCTTCATTTGATTTTTTAATTAATGACGTTGTACTATTGTTGAAAAGGATTGTACGAACGGTCTCGACGAGGCGTCGTGCTCATCGCACTTGGGCTTTTTCAAAAAAGTCGAATCCCATCGTATGAATGGCCACGACGTTGAGAAATGGTTGAACACGCCAAAAAAAACGTGTGCACTCAGATGCAAAGAAGCAGATTTCACGTGTCGATCTTTCTCTCACACATCCAAGGGAAACACTTGTTTCTTGAGCGACACGAACGTCGGACTTTCGGGAGATTTGATGTTCGATGTCGAGTACGAATACTACGAAATGATCGACAGATCGATTAACTGCGATGGCATGTTTGCATGTGCCAATGGAAAGTGCATCAACCGTACAGAAGTTTGCGATGGTAAAAACGACTGTGGCGATCGTTCCGACGAAAATATTTGCACGCCAGAAAAATTAGACTACTCAATACGTTTGGCTGGATCGAACAAAACGGGCGAGGGTCGAGTAGAAGTTAAAGGTAAACGCGAGCAAAATAAATAATTTCGAAATTAATGGAAATAGGAATTTCCCACTTTGAATTAAATTCATTTTTTTTTTCCATCGTATTTAATTTTTATTTTTATTTTCCTAGTCTTTGGACTTTGGGGACAAGTGTGCGACGATGGTTTTGGTATGAACGATGCCAATGTTGTGTGCAGAGAGTTGGGCTTTGAATATGGAGCAGCCTCCGTCAGCGTTGGAGGATATTTCGGAAATATGAATCCTCCCGACCGATTTATGGTTGATCAACTCAAGTGCCGAGGCAACGAGACGACGCTACGTGAATGTGACTTTGCCGGGTAACTATTCCTTTAAAAAAAAAGCCAATAATTAAAAAGTAAATCAAAGGAGAAATCGAGTTGCGTCTCTATTCGATTCGAAAAATCTGGATTTTTGACAGTTGGGGCATTCACAACTGCCGTGCTGACGAGGCTGTCGGTGTGATTTGCAAATCAGCTGTGGACACGTGCCCCTTGGGTCAATGGAAGTGCGACACCAGTCCGGTGTGCATTCCCAGCGGATTTATTTGCGACGAGGTTGTCGATTGCCCAGACAAATCTGACGAGAGCTCCTTCCATTGCATGGTAATGAAAAATACTCATTCGTCCTTAAAAATGAGTCGAGAGCAAAAAAAAGTGAAGCACAGTTAAGAAAATTCCTTAAAGATAACAGCAATGAATATCGAAACTTTTGTATGTCGAAACGGAATAAAATTTTCAAGTGTTACTGACCGCCTTTTTGCAGGCTCCTTTTGAATTGCGATTAGCAAATGGCAGCAGTCCCATTGAGGGTCGAGTAGAGGTTCGTCATCACGGCGTATGGGGAACCGTTTGTGACGACGATTTTTCCCAATTAGCTGCGCAAGTAATCTGCAACTCATTGGGATACGGTGGGCGGGCTGTTGCTAAGAAAGATGGATATTTTGGACCTGGCGAAGGACCGATCTGGCTCGATGAGGTATATAATATTTCCTCTTACCCTTTTCATTGTTTCGGCGTGTTCATATCGCTCCAATCTTATCAATCTCGAATCGTGCTACATCTTTTCATTCAACCTTCCATGGTCACACGGTCTAGAAATAACGCGCTGGTCACACGGGATCGGAATGACCCCAGCCATGTTTAAACGCTTGTCGCGTTGCCAGTATCGTTCCGAACGACACACAATAATTCAGGATGTTATTTTGAACCTTTACGAATAAGAACATTGAGGGAAATTTTTTTTTCAATTTTCAAAATGGCAAAAAAAATCAGCAAAGAAGCAATGGGTAAAAAAAAATTCTTTTCGGGCACCCAAAGCACCGTTGGAGAGAAGGCCAACCGTCTTAAGCGCCAGTGACTCGTAGTTATTCTAGCTCAAAGTTGCGCTTGGGGTTATTTTGACCCCTGGTGACCACGGAGTTTCAATTCCGACTCGGTGATCAGCTTTTCAGAATTATTCGCCGTTATAACTGTGAACGTCAATGCTAAGCGTAAAAATAATGACAATTCATTTTAATGTCTCAAAGGTATTCTGTCGAGGCAATGAGTCTCATGTTTACAAATGCAGCCACAATCCTTGGGGTAGTCACAACTGTGATCACAATGAAGACGTCGGTGTAATATGTACGGAAGGTGCACTCGGCGATCCTAAGGTAAATTGATAATGAAAAGTCTTTAAACTACAGGAAGAGGATTCAGTGAATTCAATGAAAAAAATATAAATAATTAAGTCGAAGAGGTTGAGATTACTCCGTGAATCAATTTTCTGTCATATCAGTTTATAGTTTAGATCTTTTAGGCCGCATCAAAACTGCAACTGTTCGGTTTCAATAACATTTCTACTTGAAAATTGTGACGAGTTTCAGATATTGCTAAATAAATATTTTCAAACCGTCAGAATCTGTGTTTTATTTTGAAAACCTTGAATTTCCTTATTCTTTTTATACTCGAAACAGTTGGATCTTGATGGACAAACGAAGCAGGAAATCGACATCAACAGTTTGTTGCCCAGTGATTGTGGCCAAAGGGCAGAGGATTTTGGTAACGAGGAGGAGGAATTTTTCCAGAGAGTCGTTAAGGGCTCAGTTGCGCCTAAAGGATCTGTACCTTGGCAAGTGAGTCTTTTGTTTTAATTGCCACTCAAGTCTAGTAAGTGAACTGGAGGCGCTCTATCTTGAGTTCGGTCTTGAATTTTTTTGTTTATTATAAACACAATTTTAACAATTTTAAAAGGCAAGCCTACGAGTACGAGGCCACAGCATTTCGAATCATTGGTGCGGTGCTGTCATCATATCACCGTTGCACGTTTTAACAGCTGCCCATTGTCTCGAGGGATACACCAAAACATCTTATTTCGTCCGTGCAGGTGATTATCACACAGAGGTAAGCAGAACAAACTCTGATCGTAATTCTTGCCTTAGATGTAGACATGAGTAGACATGGGCAAGATATTTAGAGCCACAGTAGCGTCTTGACGCCAAGTATTAAAAAGAAAAGTTCGAACCGACAAGGCAAGTTGGGCCGCACTGGTCGCCATTAAAAAACGCGTTGACTCATTGGAAATGTGATGGCAGTTTATATATACACATATGTCTTTGATGTAATTCTAGAGTCTCGCTTCTGAAAAATCATTAATCTTAGTTAGAAACTTTGACGTGATTTGAGTGGAAAAATGTTCGTTACTCAAAAACTTTTCCATTGATCCATACATAGGAACAATCGATTGATATCGTATTGGTTACGTGATAAAATTGCTGAAAATAATGCTCGTTATGTTTTTCGAGTTGTTACCCATTTTGAAGTTTGTAGTGTCGGAAAAATTGATCGTGAATATGAATAATTCTTACGTGAGTTCCATTACTACGCAGTTTTCAATTGAGATATTATTTTGTTGTGTTTTCTTGGAATAAAGATTGACGAAGGCACCGAAGTTGAGGCTAATATCGAGGATTATTATATTCACGAAGATTTTCGAAAAGGTCATCGGATGAACAACGACATTGCTCTGGTCCTTTTGAAAGGTCGAGGTATACCATTGGGTAAAAATATCATGCCCATTTGTTTACCTTCGAAAAATATTGAATATCCGCCTGGACTCAATTGCACTATCAGTGGATTCGGTAGCAGTACAAGGGGTGACGCCGGTACGATCTGAAAATCATTTTCGTAGATCTAACTTTAGAGAAGAATCCTTTCTCTATCAATGAGATATTTCTTCAAAATATATTTATTCACGTGGCAGAATTATGTCGACTGAAATTTTTCGATTCCAGTTCATTCTCTGAATCTCCGACACGGTTGGATTCCATTACTCGATCAATCAACTTGTTCAGCCGAATACATTTACGGGCCAGAGAACATAAAGGACGGAATGGTTTGTGCTGGCTTTCTTGACGAAGGAGTGGATACCTGCGATGGCGATTCCGGTGGTCCTCTCGTCTGTCAACATAATGGTAAGAGTACTACTTAGTACTCGTAGTACTACTACTATTACGAAGAGTACTACTAAACTACTTATTTTTTCCATTTACGAAATTCATTTCAAGGCGTGATTTTGTTTCGGATTCTCAGGTGCTTTCACTCTGTATGGACTAACGAGTTGGGGTAAACATTGCGGCGAAGCAAACAAGCCCGGTGTTTATGTGAGAATTGCGTACTATCGCGATTGGATTGACAGGAAAATTCGCGAATCTCTTTTCGGAAGGTGAATTACGAACGAGCTCAAATCGGAGAAACAGAAAATAAATGTGTAGATAAAAATGATGTTTAAATGATGATTAGCGAATTCGTGCCCAGATTTTATGTCGATCATTTCTTATCTACGTTTAGTAATGTCAAAAATACTTTCTACGAACTTAAACTTTCGTAGTTTATTTTTGAAAAATTTGCCAAAACAACTGGAAAAATTGACAAATTTTTTTTCGCCGAGATTTAAGAAACTCGAAAGTAGGGATATATCCATGGAAAGTGGTAGGAGTTGAAATGAAAAATGCAGATTCATGATGAGCTGTTAATCTTGGACTCTATTTCATAAGACATCATCGTTTCTACAATAATTATAATTCGTGTTTGTTTGTATTTGTTGTTTTCTTCTTCATAATCAGTTTTCTTCCGTTTTTCGCAATCACGCTTATCGAGCTTATGTACAATATAGTCCGCCAAACGTAATCGATCGTTCGTTAATTGGAAATAAAAACTCAAGTTAAAAAATATATGCGAAGAGGCCATATATTTACAAGACGGATGTGAGTGTGGATCGGTTGAAATGATTCAAAAAAAATCTCATGGGATACGGCGTTAGTTTGAAAACAGAAAAAAAAACCATTATGACGTTGACGATCGATGACATTGAAGTTTGAATCGTTGGAGTTGGATGAACTTTTCTCGGCCTTGGTTTCGAAATGACATAAAAATCATTTTTTAGTACGAAGCGAGATCGAAAAGTAAATAATTGAATTTTCGCCACATTTCAGCGATACAAACTCTAATGCCATCATGAAAAATGTGCCCTTTCGTTATACAATGTATATCACTCACGCAATTATGACGGTCAAAGTATTTTCGTACTTTTTAATATTTGTGCGATTATCGTTATTAAAAATGTTACGGCACGGTGGAAGGTTACTTGAAATATGTGGAAAGGAAAGAAGGGAGAGGCAGAAGGAAAAATATATTTTCGATTGGTCTTTATGAGACCGAAGCACGATCGATAAGTTGGACAATAATTTCATCGCGATTGTATTGTGCGTGTATCGCAGTACAAAAAATAAACAATCAGAATTGTAAAATAAGAACATACAGAAATTTGCGTTGCTTAACTCTGTGCATTACGAAATGGTTTCGTCTAGCGGCGCAGTATAAATTATTAATATTAATAATAAGACAAATCGTAACAATAAAAAAAAAAAAAAAAAACAATACTACAACGAATAAAAAACGCTTAGCTCTGGTTTCTTTCAACTTTTTGTTATTTTTTGTTTTCGTTCGGTCTGTCGAGGGAATGTGGAGCGAAAAAAAACATTACAACGTGCGGCATTAAATTAGATTTGTAAGCCTAAACTTATACGCTTTATTTAGGCATAAACACGATCAAAGTTTTTCTACGATGCCAGAAGAAAATCGACAAATTTCAAAAATCGTCTTCCGCAATTTCGTAGACTTGGACATTTACTCAAGAATTATGGTCGTTTTGTGCCGTTCTTGACATTTTCCATTTTCGAGTTTTTAAAAATGCCTCATTCGACGATTGGAATGACGTGTAATAAAAAAAAAACGAAGACTGTGTCGACTTGAAATAATTAAAAAAACTCTTTTGACTTGGAATCTCATGATTTTCTGACTGGCATTCGAGAAAAGCTCAGATTGATCTAACGTCTAGTGACTAGATGGAGTGAGAACTTCCAAACGCTCGTGTTCCAGCGACACAGGTATTTTCAATATGAAGTTTAAAACTTAATTTTTTCAGTTTCCAAAATGATTTCTCACGCTCGGCGATTAAATCAAGAAATAAATAAAAATAAAATGGAAAACTGAAATTCACATGGAAATTACCAGTATCGCGGATATCTTACTTCGTAGATTACAAACTACCCTTATTTCTACCGAGTTTATAGGGGCACGTATTATGTATATACGTATATACAAGATTTTCGTATTTACAGATGTCAGAGTTATCGGAGTGTCTCGGTCGAGTACGAAGTTACGATATTCATTTCTCTTAGTTTCGTTTATGTATTTTTATTCCAAGATTTTACTTTTTTTCGTTTATAAGTCCACATCGGACGCACATGAGTCCAATATGATAATGTCAGTCCGGTTTTCAATCGAGATAAAAATGCGATTGCAGGTATACTGAGCAATTGCTTTCATTCGGTTGTACAAATTTTTAAGAACGAAATTTGGTACTTTTTTATTTCTACGGGTTTTCATTGAAGGTTCATGGCTCTTCAGGGCCATTAAGAACATTGGAAGAGATAAAAAATGGTTCTACAAAATTTCATCGGACCGCGATAATCCAACGGGTAAAACTAGAAATCCTCAATGGGCCAAGTTTTCCCGAAATAATGGTTTTATCAAAAATCTACGTACCAGCGTTGAAAAAATTGTCCAATTCGATTAGAAAACTTTTATCGAAATAATTGGTGACATACCGTTGGAAAATTCATGTGGGACGAAATACTTTCCGTAAGGAAATCAAAAAAATGTTAAGTATCAAAAAATGTATAAATTGAAACGATCATCGAAACACGGTTGCTACAAGATTGGTGTACGATTGACGACTATTAGATCTGACGATATATTCGAATGAGATGATCGATGCACGAGCTATATTATCGTAATTTTTTGTCTATATTAACGCTTCATTATTATTTTTAAAATTTTTTCACGGTACGTGCAATTTTATTAACCTTTTCATTAATTTTTCTTCTTAATTAATGGCTCATAGGAATGATGTCCACGCGCGTTGTACCAGTCGGATTTTTATAGATCGTGATAGTGCACGTTGGAAAAATCGAGGAAGATGATTCGCTTGTTTCGATTATAAAAATCTGTCTGGCAGCGCACTTTTGTTTCTTTCGACAAATGACTTACTTTCGTTTTTTAGCGATATTATTTTTGTTTTTGCAAAAATTGCTCCGTCACGCTTCTTTTTTCTTTGAATGAACAATTCAAAGACAATCTCGCTGCCTGGGAGAGTGCGGGAATTAATAAATATTGACATTTGACAGTCGTTCGTAATTGATCACAAAATCAACCTTTTTCTTTTAATTTGCAGTGACAACCCAATCGCCGTTTTTTTTTTTTTTTTACCTTTTCGTTTCGATATTTCGGTCTTTTTTCGCTTTGCTATTTGGTAATTTCTCTCTGTTTTTTCAACGTGATTGCTGTTAATAACCACGTATGTTTCGTCGAAATATTTTTTGTTTTCAAATCATACACCCAGGAGAAAAAGAACTCTTGGTCCCTATATTATGTACGAATTCAAAGTACAATAAGTTTCTAAGCTCTAGGGAAGCTTCAGAACTCAAACTAAACTATTGATCATTGGTATAAATATTCGACGAGATTTGACCTGATTGTTTTATTTTTTTTTGTCACTTAATCTTTGCAACAATTATAACGTTTTGAGTGTGTTAGAATTCATTTTGGCTGGTGAAACACGCTGAATATATATTTGAGATATTTGTCAACAGATTCTGCGGGAAATAATGGTGGAAATACTTGCATTTGTGTACCGTATTTTAAACGATTTTATAAAAACCGTTACTATTGATAGGACTTGAAGAAAAAACGATATTCTACATATTGAAAAAGTCACAATTTCAATACTGACCGTTTAGCAATGAATCCGTCGATGTATTTTCTCGACATTTGTTACTTTACTCTGCTGGAATATCTGCCTTGTGTTTTTGATGAAATCATATTTTTTGAGGCTGACGATAATGGGACGGGATGCTGTGTGTGAGTGTGCTGGAGTGTCGTAAGTACATGAACGAAAATATCGGAAAATGTTATTTTAACGTACTCTTGGCTTAATTCTATACTCTGTTACATTAAGCGTATATCAAAAGGTTTAATATATACAAAAGGAACTCGCGTGGCAGTGTCTCAAAACGTGCAATCGTAAATAAGCTTACTTGATTTTTTTCACTGGATTAATTCATTTTTCATGTTTTTCGACGATTTATCGTTCTGTCAATAACTTACGAAGCTCTTACATCTACTTTTTTACGATTATACGATTTCTTTCAGTTGTCGTAATACTTTTCTGCTTTTTTTTGTTTGTTTTTTATCGTAAGATACCAATTTTGAATTGGTAAAAGAGCTTGATCGACGATTGAAAACCATTTTGAGAATCTTCCACGCAGATCAACGCGAGGCTTAGGAACTATGCTTAATCTTCTAAGCAAATTTTCTTCTCACACCTGTTTTTTACCATTTTTTCTTTTACTTTTGTCACTGTTATAAACGAAAAACGCTTCTCAGTTGGCTGGAAATCGTACAGCGAAATTAGTTTTCGAATTGACGTCACGATCGATGTATGTAATCAGTGTGGATTTCGAAGTGTACATGATTTTCAATTTGCCAATTTTATTTTCTGAGATTATCCGTTTTTTCGCTACCTCTTTATCTTATATCGGACATTTTAAAATTTCATTTTCATACCACTTTGGTAGTACGATGGATAACTGAGTTGGAAATTTATGATTTGATCCAAATTCATCTTCAGACTGTGTGGACAATTTTGTATCCACATTTATACAAATAAAACGATTATAATTTCTATGTTCTATAAGCTGACACAAAATTCAGAAATTCGTGGTTCGATTTTGAAAAACTCATGAAAACAATTCGAACGCTGGGAGAATCGTTGTTTTTGTTTTGTTTTTCCTTAAGAAACAGATGATTAACGCTTTTGTTTTTTTCTTCATAAATTCTTCGAGGGCTGAATCTCACCACCTTTGGTGGACAAGACTTACTACTTATTTTTCTTTTTTCCTTATAGTTATTTCCGTAAATGTTTGCATCTTTTCATTCCTCAATATCTCTCCCATTCGGCGAACTCATTGGCAGCTTTTTTTCACTGGGCATTCAATTCGGACCTGTAAATAAAATGATAATTAATTTATCTCGAGTGCTATTGAATGGAAAATAGAATTCTAAAAAAAAATGTAATTTGTTGTTGCCTCACTTTAGAGCTTTGTATCTTTCTTTTTCTGGATTGTTGTCCGGTGGCTCACACTCGAACGAAGCCAAGGCCAGTGCTGGAAAGAAATAAAAAAAGGAAAATTCATTTACGTCATACAGCGAAAGAAAAATTAATGAATTCCGAAAATTATGATTACGAAATATTTCGCAGTGCAAACATTGTTTCTACTTTTTCGCATACAACGATCGTAATGTCAAGTTTTTATATTTTCTTTAAGCTTCGACGTACAAATGTACAACAAGAAAAAAACGCTATAATTATATTTTTCTCATTTTCCACTACTTGCCATTTTCCGTGAGTACAGGGCTGGCTTGAAGAAATGCGATAACCCGGGAATTCTTCTCGAATGGACAGGCCACCTGTTTCCAAGCGATGAACTCGGTCACTTGTTTGGCGAGCTGCCAGAACTTTTCGAAGTTTATGTGTCCGTTGGGAAGTCTGAAATCGAGATAGACAATCGAAGAGGAATAACTTTGCGCTCGTCGAGCTACCCTTATCGTTATATATAAATGAAGATGTAACGAATATATACATATATCGATGAGAACACTAGAGTTTCGTTATCGAAAGAAAAGACCAGAACGAAACGGAAAATAGAAAAAAAAGTTTCGAGGAAAGGGGAGAAAGGCAAAGTGAACGTATACTTTGTCAGGATCGAAAGTGTACAAGAAAATGGACAAAGAAGTAGTAGTTAGAAAATTTCCTAGGATTCAACTTTTGCAACAGAACGTTGCTGACGATACTTGCGAGTAAAAGGAAAACATTGAACGAGAAGAAATAGTTGGAAGTGCAGATACGATCGCCGATAAATTAATAAACTAGTAAGGCAACAAATTTTCTTTAATCAAATTGTTTTCTTTTCTTCTAACAACTACGTGCGTTAATTTTTCTCATGTTTGGTGAAGTAGTCAAGTACACTTGACAGCGTCGTCTGTTTTCCCGAGACTCGGCCGAGTATATTATTTCTGAATAAAGCAAATTCGGTGGTAGGAATAAGCATAATGTTTGAAAATTAAACTGGAGACTAATTACGTTGCTCCCCGTCGATCGAGCCATAAATCATCACGTTTGATGCCGTAATTGCTGAGAAAAAATTTTGCACAGGCAAAATTATGGAAAAAGCAGAGTGTGTGTGCGTGTATGTATATGCGCGCAGACGACACGATCAAAGACCTCTTGATCAAGACCAATCAAGACCAATTTCCATGAAAATCTATTTTCGATGACAGAAGCGACGAGTTTCTATTACCGCCGTGAAAGTTAACCGGTCAACTTTCGGTTTTCCATTTTTTCATCTTGAGTCTCGGTAGATTCTCGGCGAAAGTCAATTTTCTACTTTATCAATATGAACGTTTTAATTTAGTCAAAAGATTTGCCATGATAAATATTTTTGCATATGAAAACAATCGATTTCACGTGAGGAGTATTGTAAACTTGAGATTTCGTGAATAATTATGGATTTACGTATTCACGTACGAGCGTGAACGCGCGAATGTCTCGAAAGCTCTCGGACTTCTTCCTCGTTCGGAAAATTACACGAAGCAACTTCGCCAATTTATGGGACGTCGCGAACTTGTAGAGACTCTGGTGAAGCAACGCGAAGTGAAATCTGTTAACTGCACAAAATCCACCAACATGCTGCACGCATCCTATATTTATTTCTATGTGCAGGTGTATCGTGGTTGGAATATTTGCTTATATGAGATCCTTCAATATCATCGTTCCCGAGGAATGGCAAAAGGAATCTCGTAGCACACAGTTGTTCAGAAATTGACAGTCATTGGCCACAAAGATCGCAATCGGGGAAGAAGAATCCACGAAAATGAATGAAATATTCCACGACTTTAAAATATGGGAACATAAAACAGAAATAGTGCAATAGAAAAAATTCTTGAAGTACAGAATTTCCATTGATTGATTTGAATATGGAAAACTTGAATTTTTCCCATTATTTTAAACTCGATGGCCATGAGACGTAATTTATAATAAATAAAATTCGTCATAGATTCGAGTCTTTTTTGGTTGCTAACAACTGTGCAATGCTTTTTGTACGATTTAGCTCGTTTTTCATGAGAGGGCCATCGATGTCTCGTCTTGAGTGCAACTTCGAGTTCCATGATCGTATATAGAGGACGGTGCATCTTTCTCGTCTTTGGCTATTGAACGTACTATATCTTAAATTTTCCCAGCTGAACGTCCATATTGGGACAACTTTTGCCATTACAAGTTTAATAAGTTTAAACACGTATCTGCACGCGAAAATTGGTGAACAGGTAGAGCGAAAGGAGGATGCAGGGGCGAGGGCAGAGAGAAGGCGTTATAAAGACTTTTGAAGCGTCTGCCGGATTGAGGACGATAAGCTACAGGGTGACTGGCAAAAACTTGAGAGGAACGCGACACACACGTGTAGTGGTAAATAACGTGATAAGCCTCCGAGATGCTTCGACAGTAGGAATTTTTTCTCGTCACAACTTCACTCCGACTCACACGTGATGGGGAATTTATTTAACAAGCTTCTGCAGACTTCTCCTCCGAAAATTTACGGGAATGGATAAATATATATTTTTCTTTACGTTCCAATTTTATAACAAGTTATTCTCAGCCAGGATATGCGCAAGGATTCTTCGGGTCAGCATTCAAAATGCCGAATAATTGGTTGTTCGCGAAAAATTCATGAGTGTGCGTGATACAGATTTTCACAAGTTTTCAATAAATAGACAAAGATTGGAACGAAATTTTGAGAATTTTGAGAAGAATATTTGGAGAATTACGTGAAGGATTGTTGGTCGAATAAAAGATGCAGGAAGATGTATATACAAAAGATTTCGTTAACCGTAGTAAAATACTCACTTGTTGCTGCAACCCTCGTTCAGAAAATAAAGATCCTTGACGAGAAGACTGAAGAATGGCACGACAATACGTTGTCTCTCGTCGGTTGCTCCAGCGCTCCTCCACATAGCTGCCTTCAGGGTGCTACGATAGCTGCTGAAATTACTGCTAGGATCCATTTGATGCTCCAGGATCGAGAACTTGGCTGATTGAACCTTTGACCACTGTAAAAATAATGCACAATTTTTTTTCTTCTTATTATCAATTGAAATAAGAGCATAAAACATTTCCCATTTTTTATGACGATTGGTGATAAATGGCAAAAAATTCAAACCATCCACGAAACATTCGAATGTACCAGAAAATATGGCACTGAAGTTTGAGATCCAACGAAAAATACGGTTATCTATTAATTGTTTGTTTAATTTCAAAAACCATGACAATCTTCGTACCAATTTTCTCTTTGGATCCTAAAAAAAAAGATCCTTTTATTGTTCTGACCAAATATTGACTAAAAATCTTGAGCTCTGCTCGAGAAAAAACAGAATTTCGTTGCCTTCCAACGATGCAAACTTCAGCATCGTCCAGAAAATGACTTTTGCTTTTCTCATTATTCGTGCCATTCCATTTGCGGGTTTTAAAAAGCCCATCCCATCACCTTAATCCAGTTTACTAATTTCCATGTTTCTGCGAGACACGCCCCAGGAGCCCACAAACCACTCTTTCCTTAAAGCATTACTATCACAAAACGACTTTATTTAGAGTTCTCTCGAAATTTTGTATAAACGTTCTTGGCACCAAAAATAACAGTTTTCTTCTATGAAGAGTATTATTCTAACGTTGAGAATTTGAGACATTTAATTTTCAATTTTTAATTTTCCTCATTTAAACGCGTGCAAATTGAAGTCACATTTCGTCAAGAAGTTACAAAAAAAAAAAAAAAATGTATTTTTTTTGCAGATAGCCAGAACGGCTGAGCCGAAATATTTCAAGAAAAATCCTAAACACATTTTTGTGCACCTCAATAAACTAAACGCGACTTCAATTTATACGCGTTTAGATGGGAAAATAAAAAAATTGGAAATTAAATTACTCAAATTGTTAACGTCAAAAAAATGTTCTTCATAGGAGAAAATTGTTAGTTTTGGTGTCAAGAATTATTAGAGAATCCTAAATAAAGTAATTTCGTGATAGAGTAATACGTTAATATGCACGCCTGGCCGGTTCAGACGAACATAGTTTCGTGACTCCAAACTAGAAAAACACAACGCAGGAACAAAAGTGCATTCATGAGATTTTCTCAAAGTCATGGATCAATATCGACAAATAATCTTGGTCACCCGAATATATAATTTATCGTTAGATATCCTGCAGTCCGATTTTTTTTTTACGAAGCTCGCTTTTCTCCTGATATGTATGAATAGTTGGGAGGATATCGCGAGAGAGTAATTTATACAATATGTTCGGTGGCTGCGACAGGCGATATTTGCGAGATCTTTCCGCTATTTTCATCCCTACTCGGTCATGGTGAGATGCTGGTGCCAGTGACGACGAATTGCTTTCGAAGGGCATAGCAATGGGAATATTACGTATATAGATATATAATCTATTTGCTACATAATGGATACAAACGGCAGAGGTAACGGGAACCTGCATTCGACAGACAATAGGAGAAGCTGGAATCGCCCTCTGTGCAGTAACATTGAAGCTAGCGATCGATCTCTCGTGCGTTGATTCCGCTCGATATGTATCCTTACTCCCGTGACAATGTCATTGATCCTTTCCTCTTTCTCGTGTCTATTACACTATGATATGCTCTGCTCCTGACCCATCATATAACCCTCCGCTGCACATGTAACATGCACGTAATCCAAAATATCAAATGTTCGATATCGCCGTTTGCATTAAACTGTCAAGGGACACACGCGATGAGACTCTTTCTCACGTTTCTATTGAAACGATGTTAACGATCGAACGATTATTGAAAAGTTATTTTTTTTTTTTAACGTCTGTGACAAATAATTCTCTTTACCGAGGGAAATTCTTCAAATTTCATTAAAAAGTAACGAATTCTCTGGCATTATTTTCAAGTTCTCATGAATCGAGTTGATCGATTGAGGCTGTACGTGCGGGAGGAAAATTCCGGTGGCATGACTGATGGTTACGATGTAAAAGGGGCGCGAGGACCGAGGAGCTAATTAACCGAATTTGAATAATGAATGACTAAATATTGTTAACGTTATAAAATTGTAAATTACAATCTCATAAAAAAAATGTCACTTACGCATTTTTCATGCAATCGAATGTAAACGATTTGAGCCATTTCGAGGGTTGTATGGAAGCAAATAAGAGCAAATACATGAGAATAATGGTCCGATAATTGCTATTGAATATTTTTCTTTATGCAAGAGGCAAAAAGGTCAAAAGTAAAAACGACTGCTCGTGTTTTTCGATTGCAATTTGGAATTTATTACAGTGCGATAGCCAAACGTAATTTAATCATTGCTTCTCGCTGAATTAATTAATCGTAAAAATGCATGTTCCAATCGTTCGTTGCTCGAGTGTGGAAGTTGGAAATTGAGGCTGCGTGCTGCTTCGGAAATGCATTGCTCGATGTATATAAGTATAAAAAATTTGTGGGTTAAAGAGGAAATCCCGAAAGGCCATAAATATTGTATTTTAGGGAGTCGACACGGGCCAAATATTTCAAGGCCGAATTAGTTTACGATCTAGCGTATGTATTCGTTGTACAAAATATTTTCTATAGCCACATGTGTAGCAAGTTTTGATGAAAAGGGCAGCGCGGGCACGAGGAAACTCGGAGAATAATTGAATCAACTTTGAGAAGGAAACTGTCATGGCAAATGGTCGTATGACAAGTCACGCGTGCCGCAAGAGATGTGCCTGAGATTAATTCCGTCTAGTGGATTCGCGGCGGGCTTTAATTCGTGAATTAACCAAACCGCTGGACCACATTGCCAAGAGTTGGACGAACGAACAGAAAAGAGGCGTCTGAGAAATTCTCGTAACGAGCAAAAGAGACACCCTTGTTTTGTTGCAAAAATAATTTGCTTAGGTGGAGCGTACGAGGCCTAGCGATCACCCAACGAAGTATTGGCCTCGAGCCACGCGTCGCGAGCTTGGCTTTCGATTCGGTATTCGTATTATTCATGTATTAATTTATAAGCAGTCGAGTAGCCAATTACGTAAGCCCCAATGAGAATCAGATGCGGAAATGGAAGTTTCGTTGCAAAGTTCGATTTCTCAAAGCCAAATGGTCGTGTTTTTAACAAACGAAGCGTTCGATGCAATTGGAATTTATAGATACGCTTGACGAGTCTTTATCTTTCCTTTACAATCAATTCTATATCTCTGTGTAATTTATGTTCTATGAACTACGAGGAGCAATCTTTTGTGGGTAGGATTCCGGAAACGGAGGGAGGTAATTATCTCTTTGAGGCGTGCAACTCAAACTTGGCTATGTAACGAAATTTCCATGGCTCCAAGTTTGACTCCTCTTCTTGCGCATATAATGTATATTTATTTGAAAGCTTCAGCGAGATAAGTGCATTAACGTGAACAGCAGAAATGAGGATAATGCACCAACGTTTCCGGCAGATTTTCCTTCCAAAAGTTAACCAAGTACACACCGGTTCCGGATCCTCTTTGCCGTATTCTCTGTCAATATTTTCTTGGTTTCATCTTGCCTCTTCGGACTACCGTACAAACTTTTCTCTTTTGTTCTTTCCTCCTTCTGATACTCCGGACATAAATAATCTAGCATTTCCCCAACTGCGTTGAGCGAGCACGCTCGCCGGGGAAAAGGAAATTGGATTTCAATGAATAAAAAAATTTACGTCGCAGGTAGCAGGACAAACAATCAATAAAACTTTACCGTTCTGATTTATCAATTCGAGACAGTAATGAGTTATTTTTTCACTGTGAAATAAAAACCTGTAATTACCTTTTTTTTTTGTACTTCTAAATTTACTCGCTCCCTAAAAGAGCCAATATTTCATCATTACCATAATTCGAAAGTGTATAATTTGACTAGAAACCACATGATAGTGTTTTAGGTCGTCCAGCACGTTCGTTATACAAGGAAAAAGTTAATTCCACCAAAAGTGTATGGGGTGTGTAAACTCCGGGAAGAACTTTATGGTAATTGCTTTATCCTCTTACTCGTACGAGCTGCATTAGCGTTTAACCCACATTTTTTTGTTACCAACATATCAAACTATTAAAAACATTAAAGCTGCTGGAAGTTGCCAACTTTCTCTTTTCTTCTCTCACGAATTTCGAGCTTGAACACGTATCATCGGCGCGAAATACGTTTTCGTACTCGTATGACTTTTTTTTTCAACAGACGACGGGAAACGCTGAAATGTAAAAAAAAAGAGGAACGAGGGAAAGGAATTTGAAAATGAAATATGTAGACTGTACAGTTTTTTGTAGTCGCTAGAGGATGAGAAGCGTTTGCTCGCTTTCTCAAACATCCAATTCATTTGGTTTTTACTTTCATTCGCTACGTCATCGTTCAGGGAAATGAAATTTTTGAACGATTCTTTTCCTGTGTCTGTGTCTGACTCTCTCTCTCTCTCTCTCTCTCTCTCTCTCTTACTCACTTCTCTCTCTTTTCTGACAAATCGCGGGTTTAATGTCAGAGTGAACGAGCACACGTGAGAAAAGTAGTTGCGATTGGCTGGCACCCTGTGCGGCAAGGTTTGCGATACGGTAAATTTTCATTAACGGAAATTACGCGTCGCGAATTTTCGGTTGTACGAGAGAAAGGTTGGGGAATCCGGTCGCGTCGTTGCCTAGCAAATCCATATACGCTAGCAAGGTTTTTGCAATTATTTCCTCGGCCCCCGAGCCATAAATCAGAAGAGAGTGAAAGACAGAGATAGAAGCAGTAGAGTAAGAGAGCGATAGAGAAAAAGACGAAGAGAGAGAGAGAGAGAGAGGGAAACAACCAAATGAACTCTGAATAACGCGAAGTACGAGCCATTTTGCCACGTTCCATGGGATATCCAGTCAACGAAGCTGCAATGGAGGGAAAGGGCTGTAACTCTCGAATATCTATGAAACGTCCGACTGCACAGCTTTTCGTAATTAAAAAGTCCAGGCACAAAAAAAAACGAACGTTTAACTAACCGATCCGTTCAAATGAGCAACGACGACAGGTTGACGTTTCGAGTTCTCGTCTCGTTTGTCTCCCCTTATAACCGAGTTACACCGTAGTATATATATTTACGAATCATGCCGTTGAAAACCTTCACAGATGTCCCACGGTGAAGACATGGGAATTTACTTTTTATTTATCTTTGCAATATTACCAGGCCTATAACAGCTTCTCGGCCAAATTTCATAGCTACATGGGAAATTTGTCATAAATTTACGAGAATACTGAGAGCCATTGTGGTTAATAAATTATTCTGGAAAAATAACTCACCGTTTTCTTCAATCGGGAAATCGGTGACATATTGAGACCAGCGATTATGGCCATGAGCGAATTAAAATTGCCGATGTTGAAACACTCCCTTGCTGCTTCGATCCAATACTCGACTACACGAACACGTTGTTTTTTCTTGGCATGCTAAACGAGGAAGAAAAATGAATTATCACATTGGTGAAGATGCTGCTCGATCAAAAATGAATGAATCCACAATTTCCACTCTTATAATTATTCAAGAAATTTGAAATATTTTTTTTTTAGTACCTTGCAGACCTCCGTAGCTACGAAATAACTCAATCTATTGAACCACTGAACGTATGACTCAAGATTACGTGTCTTCTTCATGTCCTTGAAGGATGTTTCTAGGTGAGGCGATTCCTGAAAACAATTCGAATTGACTATAATCAACTCTTCGTCCTCGATTTTATTTTTCGAACGTTCACCAGCAATCTGGGGATTTCAACTCGAGTCCAGTTTTATTATGTGTTTGAAACTTCGTCAAAATCGAAAACAATCAAAACAATTATCTTCAATGTTGCTTCCTCATAGAGGAAGCTCTGCGACGGTGAAATTTTTTTTTTCAGTTTTCAATGTCAATGTGCTTGAAATGTCCCAAAACATCGAAGAATCTTATCTAGAAAAAATGTCCGGATGTGTATTTGTATGTTCTGGCACTGTAAAATTCAAACGTTCATAACTCGAGAACGGTTTGAACTACAGGGCTCCTGTTTTGCACAGATGTTAGTCTATGCAAGCTTTTCATCCTCTGCGAATTTTGTCGGAATTGCTAAAAAAAAAAAATCGAATTCTACAGCATTTTGAAATTTTCAAAAAAAGTCTGTCACCACTCCAACTTCCGCAAATTTGAAGATGTATTGCTAATTTTTTTTTTTTTTTAGTAAATAGAGTATCATAATAGGAAGGTTGTTATTGAATTTGGGAAATTTCGGTTGAACGGTTTAAATTTTATGATTTTTCGAATTTCACGAGAATCTGAGTTTTTCGAAAAATCGTCAAACCGCTTTAATTTTTGTAAATTTTGTGAGATATTATGTAAAAGTCTTGCTCTTTACTTTCTAGAAAAGTTATCGAAATTATTTTCAAAAAAAAAGTAAAAAATCGATAAATGAGTAAAAATTTTATTAAATGTGTTGCTAATTAAAAGTTGCAAGCTGCTTCCTGAAGATTCAGCACGATGCTCAAAGCTTCCTCTGTGAGAAAGCCGAAATTAAAAATATAGTACCTCGTAGAGGAAGATTGGAGCATCATGCTAAATCTTGAGAAAGCAATTTGCAACTTTTTCTCAGTGTTCGTAGTTTGGGTTCTTGACAGAGAGTGAAAAATCAATTGAAATGGAAAGTTCGGTGGATGAAATGCTTTTACTGAACTTTTAGAGAAGTGTGTTGTTCATTATTTACGCATGAAAGGGTTCATTATTCCGATGATCGTTGGTAAGAATTTCAACAGTGGAAAGAAGAACTAAAAGAAATACACAGTATTAAGAAAATAAGAATTCCCTGGTAAAATGTTCGGTCAATCGGAATCGTTGGTTGCAACGATGTTTTAGCAGACATAACAATTCTATTTGAAGTGTCTAAACCGTCTTATTTTTTCTTTTTCGGATAATTTTAAGACAGCAACGACTTCGCCAAAAGCGGAGGGTTCTTTCAGGATGCGTAAATATTGCATTTCGACAAAGCTGTGCAAACAAGATTACTAACCTTAGCAAAAGCTTGAACAAACTCCTCCGGTCCGATGTAGGAAAGTCTCTCGAGTTCAACGTGAGTCAATTGTTGGGCGAGCACTGTTGCTGAGGGGCACAGCTCAGTAACATCGACCTGGAAAGATGTATGAAAAAAAGTGGATAAAATAACACACCATCTTGGAGATGGATTAAACGATGGAAGGAATTCTTATGCTATTTTCAAATGGACAAACTTCGTACGTACGAAGGAAGATGAAACGAAGAATTAGATTTTCGCAAATGGGCAAATGTTCCAGGCACGAGTATCATAAAAATATAAACATAGTTAAGAGAAAAACGTAACGTTTGAAAAAAGTACGAGAAACGAAAGAAAACCGTGTGGGTCGACGATCGTTTTTCTACATCGTCAGCAAGATACACATTTCCGAAGTATACAGAGAAGATTTTTTTTCCTCTATATTCCGGACTATTCTCATTCAATTTTACGTGTTGTACGCTTCGCCGAGCAGTCTGGCGTTCCTTATCTCGGGCAAAGGCTGAAAGGGAGTCGAGAAGAAAGCAGAGTGAAGAGTAGACAAAGGAAGAGAAAAGGAGAGAGAGAGAGAGAGAGAGAAAGAGCCATCTCCCAAAAGGGAAAGTCTGTTCGGCGAGAGAAAACTGTAGACAGCAGACGACGTGGTTGTCGTTGTCGTCTTCGTCGTCAATGAACATTGCCGAGTCTCGCGTGCGTAACGGAAGAGAGGTTGGGAGAGCAAAATGAAGCGAGTATACAAAAAAATATGAAAAAATAGAGAAAGGAAAGTATGATAATAACAGGACGAACAAAACTCGGAAGAACAGCGAGAACGAATGAAGCAAGAGAGAGAGAGAGAGAGAGAGAGAGAGAGAGAAAGAAAGAGATGAGGAAGAGAAGAGCGAAAGTACAAAAAAATCGATTGGAAAGGAGTCCTTTGCCGGTATTCGGAATTATTTATGTCTCCCGAACCGGCATTGGTACGTCCGGGAGGAAGGAATAGTATAAGCCCCGACAGATATTTCGATTTCGAATCGAAGGGGCGTCCCACGGGGTAGGGGTAGAGGCAACGGATACCCGGTTACCGTGGCGTCGAAATTTATATTCACGCCACTGTATATGCCGATGAATAAAGAGAAAAAGAGAAAGAGAGCGAGAGAGTGAATCGGGAGAAACTCTATAGTTGAGGGTGGAGCTGTTGCCACCCTCGATAGCCTCCAGCTACCTCTTGAAATAACGCTCAGGTGAAATTGGCCAGCTACTCGCCATGGACCTGCTTCATGTCATATGTATGAATTGCCAGTTTCGTCAGCTCCGAGCATCTTTCCGAACACCCTGCTTCTTTCGTCTTGTCCAATTTTCATTCTAAAAATATTTCAACGGTTCCAAGCGGATTTCGAGTTTTGCTCAAACTGCAAAATTAAATTCGGTCATACGGAAAATAAATTAATAATCCGGATGGTTAAAATATTTATGACGGTGTTACCTCTCAATCTGATATTTATTATTTTTATTTTTTAAACGGCTTCGTTTTGGTTTTCTATTTTTGGTTCTTTACTATCGCGTATCTCTGACAAACTAATCAAAATTTTTATCTCGCCCTATCAGCCTTTCCGGTCCGGACGAATTTTGAACTATTTTACGGAAAAGCTTCGTTCATGTTGGGGAATTCAAAGTCCCAATGTGAGATGGAAATTTGTGGAATGAGCTATACATAACGCATAGATCGGGCAAACGCGGTATAGGGAGAATAAGAGAGTCATTCGATACGATGGAAGTAGTGCAGTTGTATATGCGTTTTGGCCGGATCGAAGCCTGACCTGTTCTACTGGGAATCTGACGAGCCCCAGGCTCAGCCGTTACTGTTAACAGTATTTCGACACTGACGTCCGTATATATATTTGTATTTGTATAGAACGTTCTGTGCCGAATCGAGCAAAATTTTAACGTGACGAATTCGTAACCGATCCATTATTTTTTGTTATCCTCGCACATTTCAAAAGTTGAGCCAATTCGGGAGAAAAAATATTGCTAACGATTTGGTATATTTCCCGGTTGTTGTTGTTTTTTTTTTTTTTTTTTGAGGAATAACATTAAGCGAAGTGTTACGCCTTCTGAAATGTTTGCGAAATTGCTTTTTCAAGCCCTACGGTCACCAACAATAATTCACAAACAATCATTATCGTTTCCTGTCCATCTAGCAAATAGAGTCTCAAAAATAACAAACAATAGCTGACGCATTCGAAATTTGAATGAAATCTCGACTGTCGAAATATGTCGAAACTACAAAAATGAATATTTTCTTTGCATAGAGTATCAGAAAGTTTCAATTGGCAACTAAATCAAGAAAAAATGATTGTTCATCGTTCTAAATCCATTTTAGAGCATGAAAAATGAGGAACCCAGTGGTTTTCGCGTCGAATGTTACTCCGTATGCGGCAAAAGGCCGAGGAAATCTGAGAAAAACTTAACAAATGGAGGCCCGGTCACTTTTACTGTGTTGCAATTGGTTTTCACCATGAGAAAAGTGTGCAATTGATACGCGAGCCGGTGCATGGGTAAACGGTCACCTAGCTGAGTATTGACTGCGCCCGAGGCTGCTTAACTCGGGAATCGTTGAAACCACGCACCGCGAGGGATCGCATCCATTTTGCTGTCGATTCATTGTTTCGCATGAATTTCCAGAAACATATTGAATAAATTTTAATTGCGATACTGAATGCCTCATGTGGGCTAGAGCCCTGCAGCATATGTCCTTTATATAAAGGTATACGTGTATGCGAGTGAGCAGAAATTATGATATTCCGTATTGTACCCCCGAATGTGCAGCATAGGGTTTTCAGTATTATCAATGCCGAGACCAAGCTTCGTCCGGCTCGTCAATGATGACTCGGAATATTTCGCGGTGGCTATCCAGAATAATCGAGCCCCCGGCAATAATTGGCTGGTGCAGCGTTTTGTGAAATTGTGCAACGCCCTCAGACATAGCTCTTGCATCTCTCCAACATATCTGAATCAAACCATACGCTGTGATGCGTTGTGCTTCATACGATGTATGTGATGTTGAGTAGTGCAGATCATATACGTACTATACGCGTTTGTCATCATTTTCAAGAGAGCTTGCAGCACGAAATTCAGGAGTCGAATACAAATTCATTTAGAATATTCATAGACAGACCGAGCGTTTTCCTTGAGGTCAGCAATTCATAATATTTCTATACTTTTCCATTAAATTAAGAAACTGCATGAGGCGAATTTTCTCTATGGAAATGAATACGAACGAGATGATGGAGTCAGTATTTGCATGTGCATGAAGAAAACTAAATGATTTATCGCTTTGTTGTGGGATATGAGAATATACCAGCGAGCTAGACTGGGTGGTTCGACAAAGAGTAGATTGAAGCAAAAAAGATACGACAATGAGCAATATGGCGTACAATCATATTTTCCTCTCTCTGTGAAGAAAGGAAATTAGATCAATATATAAATGACAGTGGCGTGGATGAGATTGGATGGAAAGGTGGGCACAGAAAAGTAACTCAGAGAGAGCTCGTTCGATACTCGATTGCATTTAAAGTGAGAGCCGACATTGAAACGGAAATAAAGAAAAGAGGAAGTAAAAAAAGAGAGTGAAAAAGTAGGAAGATATAGATGGGGAAAGAAGGAGTAAAAGGAAAAGGTGAGTGCGTCGCGAACTTGGCTTTTACTTGCGCGTATCGCGCAAAGAAGAATCCATGAAGTACTCTTTTAGCGCCCATCATACCCAACTCCTCTCGTCTATTCTATCTTATTCATATAGCGCTGTTCCTTCGGCTCTCTTGTACCTCGTTCCATTCGATGCCAGGACGATAGAGTATTGGAATGGCGAAAAGGCCCGAGAACGGGTTCTTAAAGATATCGCGGAAGAAAAGTGTACGCCAAGGTGAAAAGTCACTTCAGTAAGAATGCCAGAACAACTTTGCCACCCTTACGAGTACGTTATTGCAAGCAGCCTTATTCGTTTTACATTTCCCGTCCAGCTTTTCCATCCTATTAAGCCTTCTGGCATATTTCAAAAGTACACCTTTTAGCTTTACTTAAAACAGCAGCACCTATGCATAAAATATAAACTATAACTGTAAATCCATTTTTTATCGTTTGCACGGAACTAGGAAAACATCTGGTTCCATAGTAGAGGCAAAGAAGCAGAAAAAAATGACCTATTAATTTTAATGGGCAATAAAAAAGTCCTAAGCCATAAAAAATGATAATAATCATAGGGAAACATCGCGGATGGGAGGAAAACTATGAGGCTAATCAATAGAGTCGTAAATATGATTAAGTCATTTTATGATTTGCCATATTCCGATACGTTCAATCAGAAAATAACGACAATGAGGTTCATTGCTCTTCCGTTCTCACGACCTTACAGCTGAGCAACACGGCAAAGCGAAGAAATACAGTGTAGCCCTGCAGACCATCGAAATAATTGTTCCCGTTTTTACGACATCTCGAATATCAATATTCTTTTCTCTCCCCCTCCCCCCTTTCTCTTTTACTCTCTTTCGCTCTCCGCCTCATTCCCTCCCTGCCTATTTCTTTGGATATCCCATGCAATAACATTTGCAATGCTCTCTTCGTCACGTAGAAGTCACACCGGTAGAAGAGGTCATAAAGGAAAGCAGTTTATACGTTTTGGAGCAGATTACAGTGGGGCCTGAGCCAGCTAATTGGTCGAGAGCAGCCCCCACCAACGAGGAACTCGTAAAGATAAGTACAGGGTATAAGCATATCTCGTTTATATACACTGTATATATTCGCATCTGTATTAATCGCGCTTGGTACTCGCGGAAGCACTCTCGTTTCGATTCTCGAGTTTGCACACTTCTAATCCTTTATTATACTTATACCCATAGCTATATACATACACGAGTCATATATATCAGTTATATTGGACGTATATATCTGTAGGATACATATGGATAGGATTCTATAGTCATAACATACAGGGAATGTATATTTGAGAGCACAGACAAATTTTCCTCCATGCCATCAGCACTGTGGTTTAATTAGGTTCTCTAATTTACACGAATGCGTATGTAAAACAAATATACCACCCAACATATTTTTACATTATCGAAACTGTATATATGCTAGACGGTGATAAGCGATAAGGGTTTTTTGACCTTGCTGTATATAATCACGAGGCGCGGTAGCGGCTCGACGCCAAGTATTTAAAAAAAGCTTAGCAGCGCGAGCCCCACCGCACTCTTATATACAGTAAAATAGGCGTTTTATGACGTCACAGAAACTTCAATCTGTCCTTTCAGAGCAACGGGTTAAGGAAAAAATCTCATGTTTAGATTTCAATTTTCTACGATTTTTTATCTTTCGAATGGTAAAGTAATAAAAAGCCGCGATTACTATTGCATTGTATTGCCAATATAATCGTTGGTGTATATACTGTTGGATGTTTTTGTTGTTGTTCGGAATCGATCCGCCCCGGTCGGCTATAACTTGGCTGAGACGATGCAATTCATGAGCAATGACAAATTGTTTAAAACAACGGTATAAAAATACGCGAGGGCTTGGATACTGCGGAGAAAATGGTTTCTCTCGCCTCGTATTTTCTCAATTCGCATCTCACGACAATTATAACGGTGGAATAAAACGAGACAGCAGAGACGTACAATGCACTCTTGGGATGTGAAACACGACCGTGTCGCACGTACGTATGCTACATCACACGGACGATAGTTTCCCATGATTGTCTTACAGTGAGGGACAAAATGGCCAAGGGCATAGAAGAACTAGGTCATTTTTTATCGTCCCCGTGGTTTAGAGGGGAAAAAATCATGAATAAGTTCGGGAAATATTTGATATTATTTATCTGCGCAGTGAAATATGGCTGCATATATCGGAAAGATTCGGAAATTTCCATGATCTACAAAAATGTTGCGAAATAAAGAGAAGAATCTTCTATGTAGTAGAAATTTTTCGCTATTATTTGAACCTCGCTGACTGCAACAAGAAAAATCTTCAGTGTCGTCGACTCTTTGTTCGTCGCACGATTCCCAACCCTGAGGAAACCGTCACGTTTCCACTAGGTGACTCTTGAACCATTGATTTCTCTTTTTTTTTCGGTTCAACTACTTCGTGCATGTACGCATTATTGTCTGTACAGTGCGCTATGGTTTCTCATTTTCATACCTGAGTTCCGAGCATGAAGTATATTTATATATCATGCTTGAAACGAGGGCGCAAGGGTCCCGATTTACTGGTCCAAAAGTGACGCGAATGACGTTGTTCTCAATAGTCGGAAAAAATGCATAAGGTCGTAGGGAGCGGGCACTTTACGAAAGGGGGTGGTTCTACGTGCTCTCATTGCTTGTACGGTTCGTTCGTAGGTATCTCGTTACGGGGTGAGAGGTTGGTATACGCAGAAGGGAAGTCTGAAGTACCATATGGCGGTTAAGGAATAAAAGCGTTGAAACGCCATAACGAACGAGACGAAGATGTGAGAACCCGAAGACACAAGAGTCGGAAGAGATAGAGCGACGGCTCCGTGGCGAGAACGACCATAACGTTAATCCAGAACGAGTCAGAGTTCTCGTTGAGCCTTAATGCTACGTGCTGTCTGACGATGCCAGAATCTCTCACATTCCTCCTTTTCCTCTCTCCCTCTCTCCCGCACCCTCATTCTCTTTATTCGTCAGCTTCGCCAATGTGCAGACAATTCAACAGTAAGATCTTAATGTCGAGGGTTGAGGAAATCGAGGATGAAAGTTGGCGAGGAACCCATCAAGAACTCACACGGCCACGTTTACATTTGGTATCATTTTATGAACCTTTGCTTGACGAATTCTCAAGTGAAACATTTCGTACGATCTATTGTGATAAACGAAGTCATAGGGCTTTTATTTGTTGTGTCGTTTATCTCAAGGGAACGATGAAGAAAAATATACCACGTGGCGATTAAAAGTTCTTGCCTAGGGGCAGCTCTGCTATTTTCTTTAAGGGTAAGTCTAGGATGTTTATTCTCATCACAGATCGGGACAATTGGAAGTTCCAGAACCCTGGGGTTTCCGGATAATACATCCGGATATCAAAAAGTCCTCAGTTACCCAAAAAGTATTTTCAAAAAAAAACTTGTAGAATCTTGTAGACACCGTCGTCGGTGATGACGGTGGAGGATTTCCAGATTATTCAATGAAACTTGATTCCCAGTAATTTGTAATTGGAAAGAGTTTTCAATAAAAAATTTCTATAGTTCGTTCGACACGACGTCGCAGTGGACTGGATACGTGGTCAATGAGTTACGACATCAGAGATGAAAAAGACTCTTCGAGGGAAGTCACAACTAATTCTACTGAGTGATCGAGGAAGCAGAAGCCTCTCGAGGGGACAAAAGTCTACAGGACCGCAAGTTAGTACACGGCAACACCCACACACAACATATCTTCGAATTATCCCTAGATGTATCTCGGTACAACGGATTAAAAACGAGGGAAAAGTGCTAATAAAACTATTCATGGCATTAGCTGGCAATCCGGCTGCCTTGGAATATATATATTTTGACTTTGACCTTTTTTCGATTTCGTGGCATTCGACTGTTGCGGTCGAGTATTTATATCGGATTAAGGAGCATAAAAGAGGACACATATAAATGGAAAACGGTGAAAGGGCGGGCTTGTAAGGTTGAGATAAATTGGGACGACGCAGTGGTGAACTCTGAAGAAGATTATCGAGTTTCACGACTTCTGGTCGCTCCAGAGCGAGTGGAAGCTGCAGGTGCATGGGCCACGGTGAAGGGAGGAGATGAGACTTTAACTTTAATCGGCTGTGCACGGTCAAATGGGGGACTGATAGGGTGTGCCGAGTCTCAGACTGAAAGGTGCATCTACAGTGGTTTTGTAGATATAGAAATAGAAACATTTTAGTAGGTAGAAGCGTAGAAACGTCGAAAAGTGTAGTTTGGGGCATGGCAGAGCTATACGGTATAAGGGAGAAAGCTAAACTCCTTAACTGGTGGTGACTGGTACAAAATCGAGTGGAACGATTTTAACCACTCGCCACAGCAGCTCGCCTCACTCTTTCCAAGCGCGACAGCAACTCCCCCGATCCCCAGCCCTCCTCTGGAGCTTGGGGCCTTTCTACCATCCTTGCTCTCTCGAGGTTCCCCAACACGTTAGCAAAAAGGGTGTTGGCGAACGTTGTCGCTAATAACGAGCAAACACAATTAACGCCTAGCTTCGTCCCTTTCACTCTTTTTCTGCCTCTCTCGCTCGTCCACACTTGTGGTGGCCGCGTCTGCGTACTCAACACCCCCAAACGGTCCTGATTCATATCTCTTTTCACCGGACAAAGAGAACTAAATGAATTCGGACCGTGAAAATACACGAGAACGCATACCTGCTCAAACTCTCACATTGCTATTCTCGTGCATTTTCCAACATTCAAACTTTCCCGACTATAAGTCGCTTTGGACTTCTCGTCACACATCATTTATTCATGGCTGAAATTATAGGGTGTCGACTTGAAGTAACTGCGCGTCTGTTGTTCACCTCTCCTTACGTGAAACCACGAATAAACTTTTTCGCTTTGAGTAAAAACATTAAAAATGTTATGAATATCGAGAAAATAGCTAATGACGTCGGAGGCAATCGACAAATTGGGTTAGCAAAACTTGATAAAAAATGAGAGCTTGGCTACTGATTCATAAGTGATTACCTGCTGTAGTTACCAGGCAGTGAGTTACGAACTAACTGTCATCCCAGAAAGTCCGTTACCGTGTTCCGGAAGTCATTGCACTTGACACGTGACGTTTCACGAAGTCCTAAGGCCGAAGGCTCCAGAAGAGCAGGAAAAGTTGTGCAGCTTAATAGTAATAATCCAGGTTTGGAGGTTTTCAAAGTGTTTGTAGTTTGTTTCGAAGGTGAAAGAGGTGCAAGGCTTGGATTGCCAGACTTTTCGCAGAAATACTAAGACACTCTGGCTTGTTACAAGCTTTCGAAACTTTTTGAGAAACTCAATCGGTTCGAGTCTGGCCAATCTTGTAGCAAAGGTTTCAAAAAAAAAAAAAAATCCAGAACTCTCTAACAGAATCAGTAGCAATCGGTTCGATTCCAACCAGCAGAGGTGGGAAGATTCTAGATGTAGGGTGGCAGAGTAACTCCCCCGCCCGCACCTCTTGCAGTAATCTCGTATGGCAACGACAGGAAGCTGACTATACACTTTATTTCCGGCCACCGTATAGAACCATAGTGAACACGACCATGGATTATCTTTGGCAATTGGATAAAAGCCCAATCGCAAGCTCAGGTCCAGGCTTTTCTGTTTTTTTTTTCTTCCGAAGACTCGACGCTCGAAACCGAATGAATAGTCACGTTGGATAAAATTCTATCAGAAATGCTCAACAAGGTAGAGCCCTCGGACGAAGACATGAAAAAATTGCAAGTAAAAACTTTATTTACGTCAATGATTTTGAATGTGGAGTAAAAATTTCCTGAGTGCATTTTCCGAGGGGAAACGGAAAGCACCATTTTCGAATGACCATAAAGTCTTGTTCATTATATAAGAGCTCCGGATATGAGCAATGAAAACTTACGGTCAATGGGACGTCAATGATCACGCATATGGGCTCGTTGGTGGGTTTAACCTTTTGGTATTACTGCGGATCCGTTTAATGATGGGCCATAACCACACATGTATCAAGGATCGGATGTTTCGGAGGATATAACGCGAGAAATACTACTGGTATTGGGATGCTCGTTGTTGCTCGTAGCATCGTACGAATGAGAAGGGAAGCGGTTTCGAAGTGATTAACGAACATTGCCCACAAGCCGAATATTTAACTCGGTAATGCAGTTGTAAATTAGCTATTAGCAGGTGTTGGACGCGTTGGCAGATAGGTGCCAAGCTAATGAAATTAACGTCGTACAGTTACTGTCTCTCGCGGACACCGGTCCTGGCGTTGAAGCGGCCTACCTAACTCCATTAGACTAACTGCGCAAAGTGCACTCGTATCTATACCTGAATATGTATATTATATGTCTATGTATAAATGCATGTGGAGTTTCGTTGCTGGAGTTCAGAGAGTTGCTCGAAGTAATACATGCCAATAGTAGCAAGAGTTTCGTACGAAGTAACGCGCTATACACACTCGAGTTTTCACCATCGTGCTTACACGAATGTCCACTGATGTTACAAAAGAAAATTGGTTGAGTGCAATTCGCAAATTACCATTTCAATGATTTTGTATCTGTTTGAATAAACTATTCAAATGCCAGCCTCGAATCTACTTTTACATTTTTGTAACTATTTATTTCCGGATTCCTAACCATGTTCCATATAAAATCTGCGACATTGTCCGAAAATTATCCAACTGTCGATCGTCTCATAGATTTAGAGACGCGACACCGTTTGACGACAAGTATTAAGGTGACGGATCACTCGCTTTCTCGCCACTGTGAGTGCGAGAGAGATGGCTGCAATTTTCGAAATTGAATACTTTCGACACGGTTTCATCAAATTAAATTTTTGTCATCGTCCTGCGTACGCTGACAGAGCCGTTTTTTGATTAGTCAAACAACATTGGCGAATTTTAATTTTGAAAATTCGAGGTGAGGTTCAGTGACTGTTCTATCACCTTAAAAAGAAAAGTTCGAAACGACTAGGCAAGTTGCGCCGCGTGTCTATATACTCGAGATTGGACCTTTTTCCATTACGTTAAAACTTAAACTGGTCGCCATTAAAAAACGCGTCAACTTATAAAAAATGTAATGGCCGTTTACATATGTATGTCTCGGGTGGTTCATCCAATAGTCGATGAATTTTTTACCTGTGACCTTGAGACGTTAAATAATTCTTAACATATAGAAACTGCTTAAGATTTTAAAAATAGGTGGACAGGTTGTGTTTTCAAATTTGAGAATGAAGATGGCTGTTTGTGAATAATCGGAGTAAAAGCTTACCTGGGTGAGTTGTTCCGTAGCTGCCTCTGTCGATAATCTTGCCAATCCTTCCTCGTATCTTTCGAGGGCGGTCAGTCGTAGCAACAAATTTTGTAGAAGAACCGATACTTCCTGCCTCGCAGCTGCATCAACCGCTGCTACTTTTTGGGTGATAGATCGAACGTGACCCATCACTCTTTCATCCCGGAAATCATACGGGAAGGTTTCGGTCCATTCTGCTAGAAGTTGCACCAAACGTGGAACAAACCGGTGCAGCCGTTCCTGACAAAATAATTTTAAAATAGATTCACGTTTACATTCGAACCAGCGAGCTCCGCAAATTATTTTTCCGCACTTTCTGACGTATGGCCTGATAATTAATTGATAACGAGGATGTTTTCCAGACTCAGACGTATCGATCAAATTTCACAAAGTTTCATAAGTTGCACACGATCGTTATCACCTTGTCTGCTGTGAGAACAACTTCGTCTCTCTCGTGTTTCAAGTTTTCGTCTAGTTTAAGTTTGGTCACGCAAGCAGCAAGGTTTGGGGCTCAAACGCTATACAAGAACATCGTCATTAAGGAATACCTTCTCAGTGTAACGGGCATGAAAACTACCGATTCTTGGTGATTCAATTTTGTTCCCGTTTGTTCAAACAATCGAACTTTATCGCAATTGCGTTCAAAGATTCACACAGCCGATCGAATCCTTTTTTTCATCAAGAATAGCGAACCAATATCGAAATTTACATTTCGATAACAAAATTCAACAGCATACGTTCTTGAGAGTGTAATTTTCAAAAATTTGATACTGAGAAGCTGCTTATCAACATACAGTTGCGTCCCGTCCAAGAATTTCCAGGCAGAGTTATAAAAATTGAAAGATCTTCAAGTTCGAACGCGTTCCACGAGTATTCGAAATGGATAAACGGTTTCTGTTCTGTCTAGATTCGTGTACATGGAAGTTAAACTCATATCAACAGTTCTTGGCCACAATCCTTCTATATATGTAGCGGTTATGGATCGAGGTCTTTGTGTTTTGCAGCGTTATGAAGGCGCAAGCTCGACAAAAAAGAGAGGAAGAGAGATAAAATGTTTGTCATCTTTGGTTGGCCGAAGAGAAGGATGGTGAAGAAAAGAGTAGGCATGCAAGCTTATTCGGGCCGATGGAATGATAGTGCACGCGAAATGACGTCGAAGGGCTAACAAGTAAACCAGCAGATACTTCCAAATGAGAATAGTACCACTCCGAACTCTTAGTGAATAGTCTCGAAGCGAAAGCTGCATGTATATGAAGAGAAATACGTAGGGAAAAGCACACTCGGACACTCACCTTACCACCCTCGCCGTTGAGGTTTTGCTGATGTTCGCAGAGAGCGCACACGTCCCCCAATAACTCGTGGGGCTTGATGAAGAGCCTCGCGCTCAGCAAAAAGGCAAAGAGGTATGCCCGATCGGGATAATACTCCTCCGTAGGCACCATATGCTGTACCAGAGCTTCTAGAGACCCCGATACCAAATTTCCGTCCCGGTACACCAGAGCCTGAAACGATAAAACGACCAGAAAAAATTACCTTTATTGAATATTACATGAAATCTTTTCGCTCCTCAAATCACGCAATGACTAATAACTGAAATGATTTTTTTTTATTGATTGCCAACGTTCTGGCTCATTAACCCCTCGGAGATTAACTTTGCCAAGCACACACGGTGACTTTGATCATAATTTTTTAGCGTCAAATTTGTTGTAGAGGATATTTTCTATTCTGCTTTTTCTGCCATACGCGTTGACATGGAAAAATTCAACTAAAAAAATGAAAGACGCACGTGTTACTATCATAATCGCGGTGAGTAAGGTCAGGCACTCGAAGAAATGTAATATGGCGCGAATGTATATGTGTATGAGGGATCGTATAGCAGTGATGTGCCAGACTGGTTTGCCACTTTTTGTATATCAACGTTGGGAAAAATCCGACTTTTACGATAGCCCGGAGAGACGAAACCCGCAGAATTTACGAGAGGGTATCACCGTTCCGGTGAAACCCGTAGACGCCATTTCTCTTTCAAGCCAGCTTTCTGACATTTTTCGTATTCGACGAACGTGGAAACGAGAGCTTTGATATACGCATGCAAAAATGTTCTTCTGTCTTCGTCTCGCTACTTGCCGCGTTAACTTTACGAAGGTAATAAATAGAATCGAACGTAATAATATCGATTAGATTTTCAACAATCCATACGGATTTTATTTTGCAAGTGAACAGAGAAAATGGAAAAAGTTTATACGAAATATTCAACGTCTCGCGTTGAATTATTGAACGAGCATTATAATCAACGAAAAGTAAAGAAAATTGGTTAATCTTATTAGAATTTGAATTCTTTTCGAATTCATATTTGCATGATTGCGCAATTCCATTAAGTAACGCACTAAATTGTATGGGTATTTGCACAAGCGAGTTGCTCGCTGAGAGAACGCTTGAATATGCTGCTCGCAAATGCCCTAACGTTCAAACAGTCCACGAATACATGAAATTATACTCTGGAGACTTGTCGCAGCCGTTAAGACATTATTAAAGTTGCCAAGGTGCGGTAGACGAGAGGCAAGCATGGCGATTCAGTTAAATACACGAGAAATTAGTTCGGTTGCTTGTATTTGCAGAATTGGATACCAACTTTTAATTTGTGTACGACAGTTGTGGAAGTTTCATCAATTAAATTCTGCGATGGTGCAGACAGTCTGAATATTCCGATATCGAAATATTCACATTCTAATAACCATTCATTCAATTATAAATCCTAGCGCAAGTTTTTTTTTTCCATTCTGTGTAAACACGAAAACACTGGTTTTTCTTAACAGACGGATTTTTTTTTTACTCTACTATTTTCATGCTATCAAGAAGGCAGGGTAGCTTTTAGCACTGCCAGAGGGTATTAACCCTTCGGACGAAGAGCTCACGGCTTCGTGAGTACGCATATACCTATCATGAAGATGTACTCTCTTCTTTTTCTTCTGTATCATGATACTGCATACACGTTTCGTACTCACTACTGGGTCGTTCCTCCAATTTCAACCGCTGAAGTTATCGCAGCCCCAGAGGAAAAGCTTTCTTTTTAGACTTGCATCGTAATGTACTTCGAAGAAAGATTGAGAAGAACTTTAAGAAAACACTCAAGACTACTATTATTTCAAAAATGTTTATCGATAAACATGATAAACGAATATTGGAATAAACGTCCGGCGAATATTCATCTTATGAATCTTATGAAAGGGTTTATGGAGGATTTTCCTTGTTCGCCTCAAGGTCTTGAGAAGTGTGATGAGAAATAAATAAAGTGAAAAAATAAAAAACGATGGAAAGAAGAAAAAGAAATTATGAGGAGAACACTTCGTGTCTCAGTTTTCGCGGTGTTCGCGCTCAGCCGTCCGACGGTTGAGGGTGGTATGACCCACCCTTTTGCTTTAACCTCTTTCACAGACCGCGTTCTCGTTTTTCTGTTCTTTTTCAGTCTTCCTCTTTCCCTCGATCCTTTTTTTCTCTAGCTGTATCATTCTTTTCAAAACGCATCTATGTACATGATGTGCAGAAGTATATTATAGTATATGCTTGCACATCCACATCTATGTATGTATGAATTACACTCGCGAAGCACAACTAGAAACGAATTCGCAAACTAAAAGGAGAGCACGAGCGGAACACTGTCACCGGCATTTCAGACACTCCGGGAGCTCGGTGGAGAGTTTCTAGTTTTTCTTCGTTTTCCTCTTTCTTTCTCTCTCTCTTGTTCTTTTTCGCCGGGTTATTTCGTTGGTTGGTAACCGCGAGCCACCCGCTAGTTTGCTGGACAGCCATCCGTTTAGTTTCCCTTTCCCACTTTTTCTCTCTCCCTCTTCCCTTCTTCTATTTTTCTCTCTTCTCTCGTTCTATTTCTCTTTTTTCCATCCACCATCTCAACGTCTGAGCTTTTCTCGTTCAGGGCTTTACCATCCACCGCAACTCTGATGACGCTTCGCCTCGAGCTTTTCGCCTCGCTTAACTTTCCTCACGTACGTTTACGTACACCCGCCAACTACGAAAGCTATGTATTACGTACGATAAATAATACGGTGCAAGTTTATCTCCTCTCTCCGACTAAGAGTTTCGTGAACAAATTTCTGCTTCGTTCGCTTTTTATCATTTTATTTTGCGCCACACTCTTCAAGTGCCGAACGAAGATCGCTACGGACCAAGTAGAACTGCGAATCATCGCAGGCGCGTCGTTTGCGATTAAAAATCGAGCCTCCGTCGATTGCTCACCATTGTCGATTCATTAATTGTGCAAAAATTAAAAATTTAAATTTATCTTGAAAAATAATTAATAATTACCGGGAATAAGACTTGCATTATTATTGCGCACATCGTGTATTTTTACATAAAAACCGCACTTTCAATTGTTCAATTAGCGAGCCGGATCGATTTTTTCATTGAATTTTAATTCTAATAAAAAAAAAGACGAAGTAATCTCAACGAATTGGTCTTTTATTTCAACGAATGAAAAAATTTCAAGTACCGTTCAAGCACAGCGACGAGATCGTCGCAACCGAGGCCATTTGACAGTCAAGATAGGCAAACTTTAATGGATAATAAAGGAAAATAACGAATTAAATACCCTGAGGAAACGATACTGTTATATATGCAACGTACATTATGTCTATATATATATATATATATATATAAAGACGACAAAGCCAATCGAGACGAGTCACCAGGACTTTCAATGGCCGTGAGGATATCTATCCATTCCGGTCGAGTGATTTGGTCCTCATCTCAACTCATTCGTTTCTCCTCCGCTCCTCCCTTTCTCTCTTGATTCTCAAGAGCTTCTCTCTAATGGCACTGCGAATCCTCGATTAACGGCCATCGAAGGAGAAAATTAATATCCGACGTCACGAATTGCATCAGGGGCGTACTTTGGGGATCATGGAATTTGCCGATTATGGGCTGGTTAACCGTCGAGCTATTCTGAGCAACGTTGATAATGCGCTGTCCTCATTTCCAATTAACAATCGCCCTCTGATGACGAAAAATTCATCTAAATTTGGTTATTGAATGAAAATTTTCCATATTATTCGTATAATCAATTTTTTATTCATTCTTTCTTGATAGCATCAATCAGTTCATTGACACATGGGTCAATTTGGCCCCCGACGTACTTCATTCACCTGCTATCCTGTTAAAGGGTTTTTTTATTTGAAAAATTTGAAGCCCACTCGAAGCATTTTTCAATGTGAAAAGATTGCAAAAATTTAATAATCGTCAAATAAATAAAAAAAAATGTAATATTCCGAATATTGTCTTCAATGACGTATTTGATTTATCAAAGTTTTAGTGGATATTGGAGCATAATTAAAACTTTACTCGGGGCTTGGAAAATGGCCAGTGAACCCATTTTTCACGCATTACCGTAGAATTTATAAATTTGCATAATGAAGAGGATTTTTGAAACGCTCCGAATGAATGGTTCTATAGTTGATGGAGTTTCGTGAGATCGTCAAAGCGTGCTTCCATCAAGCAAGCTGGAACAAATTGGACTGTGGGTCAAGCCCGAGCGGTATTAAATAATCAGGCTGGATTGAATCTTGATATGACGTCAACACGCTACGCCGGAGCAATTAATTTGGTCCACTGAAATGAAAATTAGCTAAACAACCGCCAACTACATAATCTACGATCCTGCCAACGTTCAAATTTTCTCCGTTGTTTATACGTTTTAATTTGCAACCCGATGAAATTATTTTCCGATTCAAAAAATTTTAATTCGAAATATATTCGTCATATTATCAACAAAAAAATGAATTGCGAATCGGAGTAATCCACTTTTGAGCGACCGCTAATTATTTTCAATTAAGCGTAATTGCACGTTTAGGCTGTGCGAACAACACGTTTTATGGCTGTTAGCATATGTGCTCGGTAAATACGCGATTATAATAACAAAAGAGTCGTGACAGTGGGTTGAAGAAAATTTGTTGAAGTTTATGACAATAGTCGGCGAGTTTTCGTCCGCGCTTCTTTTCCGCGAGCCGGTTGGCACACAACGTTATACTACGGGGTGTAAGTGAGCCGCTCGCCTTGTCTTTCAATTTTCCTTTCTTTACTTTCGTCTTTGAGTTTCACCGGTTCTGTTCTCGTCTCACTTCCGGATTTTTCTTCTCAACTTGTACGTTATTTTTTGTATTTTTTATCTTTCCTCGACTCCTCATATACATGCACGTACGATATATATATATATATATAAATGCGTGAATATACACGCTTGTTCCTACTTTTACCTTTTAACGTCACGTCGACGTGTTCTCCTGCAGTCTTTCAGTACATCCGTTCGGACCTCTCGCTAACTCTACTCTTAGTCAAGTTAAGTTTGCACTCGACAAAACCCAGTCGGACAGAGAAACTTTTGACTCGGTCTCGGGGCGCTGTACGAACATTTTCCGGATTTAAGCTCTCCGTAGGAAATGCATAATAATGCAATTCGTGCATATATCAGACATATTTGATTACGTTAATCTAATACCTGTGTGTTGAGGTGTGTATGTGTGTGAGCGCGCTAACCCACATGGGCGTGAGTGTTATGTATGTCTTTCATTTCGTCTCGGAATTTTTCCTTTTTGCCTCACACTATTTAATAAAGTGGATTACCCCACATTTTTCCGGATTTTCATGCGCGTTTTTTCTACGGTTATGATATATGTAACTCGGGTACATTTTCGTCTAGACCACTTTTCCTGCTGCAGCTTTAAACACGCAGGATTTTTCATCCTCTTGAGATACTCTGAGGTATTATTAATATAACCCCCTTCAGGAAACGTTAAATATTTCTTCTCGAAAAGGACGAGATGAGGTTTTGAACACATGTGAACGAGAAAGTACCGCATGCTACGGAGAGGATTCAGATTGAAAAATTAATGGAATGTGAATTTTCGTAGAAAAAGAAATCATTTTTTTTTTATCAAAATGTGTAGAAAATTTTATTTTATTTTCATTGTCAATACGATGAAAGGTTCGGCGATGTTTTGGTTTAAAAAAATATCGCGAACCTCGTTGGAAAGTTGGATTGATTGAGCGTAAAAATAACAATTTAGGAACCTCATAGAAAAAAGTTGGTACTGTTTTTTTGTTGTTGCTGTATTTTCTCTTACGAAGAATAAATAAACGCATGAATAATTATTACCGACGGTCCATCAAAGAACTGCCTCGAATAAACAAACGTACAATTATAATGTGTATATTCCTCAGTCCCTAATAAACGAGGTGTAAATATTTATTACGTCTTTTTACTTTTTTATTGTAAACGATATGGAACGAACAGCGAAAAACTTTTTTCGAGCGTTTTCAGTTTCATTCGTGTGTGAGAGCTATTTTTTACAGACGAAAAAACAAGCGTAATCCCTCAGAGATGGGGTAGACATTCAGAGCTTCTATTCTTGTTGCATCATGGCATGGACCAGAAACGTTATTCGTTTGCTTCATACCTCATCCTTCCGTACATCCCTTGGGACAACAATATATATCGCATATGAAGAGCATTGCTACGCATACATCCACACATATACATGAATCCATGAAAAACCCTTATTTCATAACGTTCGAAGACATTAAATTAAAATCGGAGATCCTCCACTTTTTATTTATATTGGTTATAAAAAAATGGTAGCATAACTATGCCCCGATCGTTATTTCTTGCATACGAGCTATGCACCGACTGTAATTGCCTGTAAAACAGATGATGTCCGTTTCATGGGTAAACGCGAGCGTTATTCTTGTTCGGATAGAAAACCATCGCTTTTAGAATTTTTTAAAGAATCGGCAAAAAATAGTTTTTTGTTCTTCGTTTTCATGGCTCGTATATTTTCATGACGGAATGTCCACTTATAATAATAACAGAACTCAGTGTCTTCCTTCGCTGCGAACAGAATCATCGAAATGGGCAGAAAACATATTTCGGAGGAACTTTTCGAATGCAAAATCATTCTGCTTGCTATTTTGTATTTATTTTGGTGACAATGAAAAAATAAGTTAACAAGTTCTTTAATTCCACAATGAGATTCAGAACGAACGCAATCTTTTCTTTTAAGTTAAACGTTCTTCGTTGGCGTTAACAGGTTTAATTGCACACGTTTTTCTGGGTCTTTACAACGGAGGAAATGGTGTATGACAGAGTTGCGTTTGTTGAATATTAAATGATGAACTCTCAGAGACAAAAATGTTTTGCGAAGAAAAAATACGAAAAGAAGGTTTTTTTTTCACTCAACAAAATTGGCTTCAAGTATTCTAAATATTTATAAGAGCAGTTCTGTTTTTTTTCCTACCATAGGATTCCACGGCAATGCGACCAAGTACCGTAATTTGGTGGCAAGTATTTTCTCTCTCGTTGCGTACGAAGCCTGAGCTAGGACGAGAAATGAGTTCTTGATGATTTCAGACGATGTAACGCGGGGAATGTGAGAGACTTAATAGACTCGAATCTCTTGGGGAATTTCTCATCCAAGTAAGGGCGTGAAAGAAAGTGAACGCGAGGTATACGTTCACAGACATGACGTCGCCGGGGACACAGATAAGGACAGCGAGAGGGCGACTGTGAGATGTTGCCCTTCCCTCTCAACGTGAGCTCTTTGCTGGTACACATATATACTCAGTGGAAAAGCTGTTTAAAAACGTTTTCACATATTTACGAACAATTTTACGGGGAGGTAAACACGCCACGGGCCAATAAAGCGTCTGTGCGGATGGAGAAAAATTACACGAAGGGTGAGAAGAGGCGTGCAGAATAGACCTTAAAGGAAATGGGTGATCAAGTGAGACCGAAGTGGAGGAGGAGGAGGAAGGAAAAAAAATATGAACAAGAACAATAGAGAACAAAAATAGGAACTAGTTCACTGAAAAGAAAATTTTATTGGATACGTTCGACTAAACTTTTTTTGAAAAATCACAAATATTTTGTCATTCTAGCAAGAAATATTGTAGAAAGTCTCTCCGAAAAGCAAGTTTTTGTTATTCCAATCGTAAATTTCGCTGACTAGCTCCATTAGAAATTAAAAATATTGTCAAAATTACGAAAGTTTTGAAATTATCCAAAAATATTTAGTTTACCGTGTTGAACCAAATATATTGACGATTTTTTAAAAAATTTAATTTTCAGTGTAGAATAGTTCTTACTGCAACGACAAAATTTTTGGAATTAAGAAAAAAAACGTTTAGTCGAACGTATCCAACAAAATATTCTTTTCAGTGTTGAGACGTTGTACGTAAGAGTTGAATCCGAAGAGCCTTGAACGCGTTTATAACCATATATATATATATATATATAAATCTTTAGACGTGTGTACAAAGTGTGGAAGGAAAGTGCACTGGGATGATCACAAAAGGAACGAGTGAAGAAGAAAAAGCAGAAAATGGGAAGGAAGACGAAAAAATTTAAAGAATTGGTCGCTCTGCCTCCGACGTCGTGGGGGGGGGGGGGGGGGAAAAAGCGGTGAGCAATTAGGAGATTAGTTTTTGCCAGTGGAAAATCTGTGCGGGTTGCTTTTTAAGCTTTTGAATGTTGCATGAATATATACCTTCAAATGAGAACCAGAAGAAAGCCTCAAAGAAGCCTGGCATGTAGAAAAACACAAGCAATTTAGACTACTAGCACTTTTTTTGATTGATGAATTTTTGAGATTTTCAAAAGATCTACAAACGTATATAATAGAGGACATTATCAAAATAATGACTACACAATCTTTATAAGAAAAAAAAGAGTATGAAAGAGATGGTTGCCGGAGAGATTAAACGAAGGGATGTTCGCGTCTGGGGAAATTGAAATTGTTCTCGTTATGCATGAGCAGCAAATACGTTTTTGCTCAACGCGATATATCGCATTTTCTATATATATATATTTGTTGCTTTATTTTCTTTCCATTATTCTACGAGCAGGGTAGAGAAGCAAGGTCCGAATTGGCTGGTCCGACTACGAGTATAATATGCCCGGGTCGCGAAGCCCACTCTGTTGTTATCGCAAAATGGAATGAGGAGGGAGATCGTGGAACGGAAAATCGTGAGCAATTAAAATAATTCGTGGAAGCAGGCTTAATTAGGTCAAGCAACTCCTGGCATATTAGTTATGCAGCTTTATATACACCGTTATTTATGTAAATAATTGGTGAAATTGCTGTGACATACAGTGAGATTTTTAGTCTCATTATTCATACTTCATGATTTTATAACGAATACAGCACATTTATTTATTAAATGGAAAATTTATACAATATAATCCTGTCATTAAATATTGTTAATATTGAGTGCTATTTGTGTTCGATATAAATTATTATGAAGCGCTATTCACCGGTCTTAACATCACCGATTTTTGGAAGCACCGAGTTGGACGGATGACAAACGAAAAAAAAACTTTAATGGCATCACTATCAATTTTTTTTTAGGAATTTGCTAATGACCTTGTTGTTTTAAAAAGGTTCCGTCTTCATATTCGCACATTGAAAGACATTGAAAAGGCTGAACGGTCGTTTAGGAGGATGAGCCAAAAAAATACGAAGAAACTGCAACGTTTTGCGAGATCGCGATGAAAAATGATGGGCTTTTAATCTTCTTATTTGATCTTAATCCGGATGCCAGTTTTAATGACTTTTTATATTTTCCCATTTTGGCCCGATCGAGAAAGGTTTCTTTCGAAACGCGCGGAAATATAGTTGCACGCGAAAAATCCTGAAAATCCGATCGCCGGTATGTTTAGTTATTTATTTCGGTAGGATAAAGAATTTAGTAACGGCATTAATAAAATCCGTGGAATTTCTTTGCGGCACGCAATATTTCGCAAGAACTATGAGGTATTTTGATGGATTTAGTGCACGAACACGAAAGCTCACGCTTTCGCATAAATCACATGGAATTATGTTGAAAAGCCTCAAAACGTTGCAAGTTTCTTTAACGTTCTTCCACGCCTCCGAGCTGCTTATTATCCCACGCAAAAGACAAGCCATTTTAATTGTCATTTTCGGAAGCCTTTGCGACCTTTACGGCATGCGAGCCAACGAAATTGTTCTGTAACAATATTCTCCCATCAGGATCAAAATCCCAACAACATTTGCCTGAGACGGAATTCCCTAAACTGGATACTGAGGTTTCACAGTCAATTAACTTACGGAGAGTCTTCATTTTCTTTACAAAATTCAAATGATTTACAGTGAATTGCAAAATTGTTATGTATATCACATGACGATAAATCTTTGTCAAGCGAATACGAGATTTTAGCAATCTTGAATTCAATCCATGTAATATTTATTCAAAGCAACAAAAGAAAATCAATTTTCTCGAGTTTCTTGATGATATCCGCTTCAAAGTAACATAATTTTTTTTTTCTTCCGAATGCATGCTCATATAAATCAAGTTACAGGTTATCTGTACGAGCTTTTTTCCCGAATTCCTATATATTTTGAAAACTCCAAGGGAAGCAAGTACTATTCTGTTGTCAGTGCAAATATCGGACATGAAATAAATGCGATAGACAAAAATAAATTGCATTTCATATACGTTGAGAGTTCGGAGACGCAGAGGAGATTGGGAGAAAAAAGATTACTATACTCTCGAAAGAATATAATAATGGAAAAAATAAAGAGTACCGTTTAACGTTTATCAAAGTGGAAGCGAATGCTGGTTGATAATAATCGCTATATGGATCGTTCCGAGCGAAAAAAATTGATCACTTTAATCTTTTTTCTTATTTGTATAATTGCCCACCGAATTTAAGGTGCAACTAAATTTTCTCGTTGGGGTTCCACAAAAAAAAATCTTCTCAAATCGAAAAAATATATGCGTGGAATGAATTTCGTGGGAAAAAAATGGATGCACATTTTTTTATATTTACTGGACAGTTGGAAAGTGTGAAATAAGGGAAAAGTATGGATTCAAAAAAAAAAAACGGATAAGCGGATTACAAGTAGATTTATTTGATAATGGAAATACTCACATGCTCTGGATTTATGGCGCTGGCATCGCGGATATCTTGATGATCCGAGCTGGCACCATTGACCATACCGGATGCTGAACCAGCTCCACCGAGACTTTTTCCACCAACTCCACCCGCAGGGGTTTGCGGCAAGCTCTGTAAAATAGAAAAAAACGACGCCGTCAGTATAGAAGTATAAAAAGGGCAAAGTAAAAAACGTTTGTACGTCATCAATTTTAACGCATGAATATCGTAGGCGAAATTTCAATGAAAACTATAAATAGCAAGAGATCGGAACTCTATACACACGAACGAAATTCAACTTTGAACGACGTACATAGCTTCATTTTCACTAATTGGTAATAGGGAAAAGCGAGGCTCTTAAAGTGATAGGCTGGTGAGAGGCCTGTGAAGACCACTTTGTGCTTTACGAGTCTTCTCTTCCAAACGGAAGAGAAAAGACATTCTGTGGTTTGGAGCTACTCTCATGGTTTCACTTTCTACTTTTTTCGCTGTTTCTGCACTAAGAAGAAGTTCAGTCGCGTGAAGATGATTACACACGCAGAAAAATACGGCCTCAAATTCTAACATTCAATGCCAGAAAATATAGCAGTTTACTGCCAGTTCGGAGAGATCTAAGATGACTTGTTGTTATAGAAGAGTAAAAATGATTCTCACACCGTAGAGAAAAAAATTGTGCGTGCATATTACATTTGCAACTATTCTCTTTATTATTACACGCTATATATTTTCATATGGATTTTACTATACGTATAGCATGAATCTTCATGTATATATAGATTTCATTATACGCATAGCATAAATCTTCGGCGTATAGCGAAAAATATTACGGGGTTATCAGTAAAATGTGACTTTTTATCCCGTGGGCAAAATATTTTTGAATACTACAAAAAATCGCGATATGTCGAATAAAATGTAGCCCCTCGAGTTGACTTGCCATATCGTAGGTCAAAATTAAAATTTCTTTATTATTACTATGCAATATTTAATTACAATTTTTTATTCTAAGCTTCGAGGCCGCTGTTTTCTCTGTGTAGTAACTTTTCATAATACTTTTTTTCAGAATGCACTAAATCGTCGGATTTACTAAGGACTATAATTATGAGAAAAAGACGTTGGGTGGATTAGCATGCTTCAGAGAGAAAAACGGTGCGGGTCGCTTACGGCAACGTTTGACCTCAGCTCGAGTTACTTCAGAGTAACTCCTGCCTCTTCTCCTTGCAAGTACAAAAAGCGATGATACCAGAATCTTTTGCGAGTATCGATAATGGGCCAGACGACCACACGCTTTTTCGATCGTTTTTTTTTTTTTTTTAATCATCCTCTCGCTCTGTGCGCGTCTTTCTATCGCTTTATCCTGAAACGGTTCCTTTCACCTCCAACATTTTTTGCTCTTTCCTTGCTTTCTCCGTTCGTTCGACGCTTTGAGAATACGTCGAGAAAGTGAATTTTCTGCTTTTATAAAACTGTAAAGTGCAGGGTTGAAAGTGCTCGGTAACTCGGAACGTCCTCAACGTGCTAATCTCTTTGCCACGTTCAAGTTGACTTATACGGTTTAGTGTCGAAGGTCAAAATCTTCCTTATATCGATCAGCGTGATAAACCCTCGGAGAAAATAAAATTAAACGTTGCGTAGGGCCAGAAAAACAAAAAGCAGTAAAAAACGTTCGTTGTAATAAACTGATGAAATTGTCGGAAGCTGTACATCGCACAATTGTATATCAGTGAGTGAAGATGGATTAATTCAATAATGTTGAGTCGAATTACCGTTCCAAATGCGGAAGTTGAATCGGTGAACAGTTGTGAATGTTTGGATGGAAGAGATTTCGCGAGAAAGCAGAAAGGCGGAGGTGTAGGTAGGTGAAGTCTTGCTGGGTAAAGAGGGTTACTAATCTCGCAGGGGAACCGCGACGTTAATGGCTTTTAACGGCATACCCGGTGCGGATTTTAATGAGATTTATAATTGCGAAACAACGCAGCGAAGCCTTCTTTCCCCGGCTCAACGCTGGTGAAAGGAGGGTGTACAGAAGCTTGAGATAACGGAGTTCAGAAACATTCGTTTGAAAGCCTTGATACAAACGCTTAAGGAAGGAATTTTCAACAGGCAGACGTTGAGGAAAAACTTGGCTATAATAAATAAATGCTGAAGTTAAAAAATACCGAGTAATTATGATGAGACACGCGTGAAGATGATACCGGAATCCTAAAAAAGAAAATAATCCAGAAAGTAAAGACGTTGAGGAGAGGGAAGAAATAAAAAGCTGCAGGTCAGGTGGATTGGTATGGTTGAAAGTGGCTGGAGAAAGGGACAACAATGGTCTCGAATTAATCCAACAAAAGGTCGAACCTTTTGACTCTGGGAAATCCTTCGGATCAATGCTCGAGAATTTTGTCCCCACCCCTCGTTTCTTTTTTGTTCACCCTAATTCTTTCTGTCCACCAGGTATTTTATCCGCTTTCGTCAAATCCTCTAGATCCTCCGATTTTCGGCTCCTTTACGTCTTCCATTGAAGATTCGAAAGAGCGTTCGGAGAATAATGACAAAAATGACTGCGTAATGAAATATGTTCATCGATCTGTTCTCGTTCGAAAAAGAGAATGTTGTTGAATACAAAAATGTTCCCGCGCGACTCGCTCGCATGGTTATCAACGGTGAGCCACCTTTTGTTGGGCGAATACAATGAAAAGGATAATTCGTTATTTTTTATCAATTATGAGGAGAAATACTCAAATTTCCACAAAGTTGAAATGCGAAAACAAATTTATTTTTTCATACTCTGCTCTTTACTGAATTGAAACCACTGGCACACGGAACTGTAAATAATTTCGTAGCTTTTATATGACTGACGAACGTTTCAAAACATCAAATCCAGCTTTCACGAACTTCCCGTCGTACGCATCCATGCACTTTCGATTGTTTGTGCAGTGGACCATATTTATTGCCGGAAAATATGAGCCAGAACTGGTAGAACCAAAATATGATTGAAAACATAAATCCTCGGGATTCAGCAGTTTGTCTAGGAATTCGTTGATTCATTGATGAATATTCAGCGATTTTTCATCAATCCCGACAAAGTCAACATTAGAGGAACTCATATTGAGCGTCAACATGATCTGTGGTATAATCACAAGAATGGAATCCAGCTTGGACATGATTGTCTGATCTGGAGCGGATAGGAAAATTCACGAATCGCTTAATTCGTAAAAATTTGAATTCATCTTCACATTTAATTGATTCTCATCGCTGGCAGTCCCGTGGATATCGGATCAAGGTGAAGCCATATGAATAAAACGTAAATATTATTGAATACGAAGTAAACGGACGCATCGTCGGGTTTGGATTGGTTGACAAGCTGTTTGACCCTGCGAAAGTTCGATCGGACTTTGATTAAACGAATGAGTATCATCGCAGGTTCGATCCAAGAGACTCGAAGCTTTTACCGAGCCGCCATCTTGTCTTGCGAAAGTTTAATTACCTGTGCAACATCCGGATGAGTCTCTGGAACTAGCGTTTCGAAGGAGGGGTACACGATGTCTGTATGGAGCTTGAGATAACGTTGGTAAGATTGTTAAAAAGTTTCCGTGGTCAGTGAAATGAAAGCCTCGTTGGATTCGCTTGCGAATGCGACGCCGATGCCATCTTTTCATTTTAACCACGAAGGATCGCCGGAAAGACGAAGACAAGGAACACCTCGATCGTCCGAAGTAATAGAAAGACAAACGGAAGGCCGAGAACTACTGTCAACAATGGGATTGCACTTGAAAGAAATGCCTATGAGTAAAAAGAAAGAATGTTCATAATTTTAATGTCTGGAGCAATTATCAAACAAAATGTCCACTAGTAAACAAACAAACAAAATTATCAAATGAAGGGATTCTAGATTAAGGATATACATTGCAGTTTTTGAAAAATTTCGTATGCTCCTCGGCACGTGCACTCGAGAAAATGTTAATAAGGAAAGTGTCTGGGTGAATCAACGGTTTGAAAAGCTCTGGGGAACGAACAAAAGGGGTTTGACGGTGTTTGTAGAGGAATGGGTGTTCGAAGATGAGTACGAAGTACCCGGAGATCTCATCGTCGTCGTGTTCGTTCCTTTCTCACGTACAAATTGGTGGCACGTACTTGAAGCGTCTTCACGCTGCTGTTGGGATATCTTTCAGTCTGAGGGCCAGAGTTCACGGTTCCATAGGTTCTTCAATGATCAAGGGTTTTTGGCCGAGAGGTCGAGCGTGTTAGCCAACCGAAACCCGACTTTGGTGCCTGCATTTGCATGGACAAGCTAACGGTGAGCTCGGGTAATGAAGCTGATGATAAATTTTCAGCTCGTGTTCGATGTGATGAAAAATATAAAAAAATAAAGATGGATCTGGTTGATGGCACATCGCAGAAAAATTTATAAAGTATGAGGTGGAAAGGTTTTTTTGGCGCTAACTCAGTTTACACTGAACTCATCACTTCTCACAGAGCGACGGTTGCTGCCATGGGATCTTCAAATTGAAAAAAAAAGAAAAATTAAAAAAATAAAAACCTCAGGACGTATTTTGTTTTCATCAAATCTTATACAAGCCTATACATCGCAAAGCGATCACTACCACTCGTTTACGAACGATCAAGCGAATTTAGTGAGCTGGCATTTTCTCTGCAATACCCATGGTTCAACTTGTCCGTTTGCTTTATCAGGCATACCGTACAATCGACGCATAGATGTTCGGTGAAAGGGAGTTGAGGTTGTCTATATGAAGGTGGATATATTAATACACAGAGCTATACACTGGGCTGCCAAGACCATTCGTTATAATACTCGATGATATAGGACTTTCTAGCGTTGCTGAGCTCGTGGAAATGCGAATTTGCTGCTGCTGCTGCAGTTGCATAGGTTTGAAGGGGTGTGGACGCAAGCGAGGTATTAGAAGTAAAGTGGGATGCCATTGCTAGTGGGCAATGGCAGAAGAGCGCGATTCGAGATCCGACGGTGCATAAATTGGTAGAGAGAGCGAGAGAGAGAGGGAGACAGAAAGCCTGAAATGAGAGTCTGGGACATTGGAAGTGAATGGTGGAGGATAGGACGAAGCTCCTGAAGCAACGGAAGAGGAGAAAGGGACTTGCTCTGTGTGCGAAAGCGTGCGCATAATGGCTTTCCAATGTACCCGGAGACCTGGTACTTCCGTTTACGTTGGGCCTCGTGGCCTATCCGGGCATTACTGGATTCTCCTCTTCCTTTCGACACTACCATTACATCATATCTGCATATGTATATATATATATTTACAACATTCTCAGGATCCTGCTGGTGATGCAGTACCTGAACATGTCAAATTCAAGAACACAAGCAAAGCATCAAGCGTCCTTTCGAACGTCGTTGTGAAATACAAACTCCGTGTGTCGTTGTTGTTGCTGTTTCTGCAGGTGCTGTTCCTTCAATGTTCCGTTTTATGGCCTCTCGCACATCCATTTGAAAACACCTATATATGAATATTTTGGCATGGCTGTTATGATTACTCTTGGACAACCTTACCGACCCCTGGACCATTTAGTTCATCGACTCGTGATACTACACTCGGAAACCAAAATTTACTCCCAGGCCTGTCCATTCTGCGGGTTTATGAAACGGTACACTCACCCTCGTTCATCAGCCATACAAGTGGTAATCGCAGTTTGTGCTGCACTGCATCCTTCCGGAATTCATACGTGGTGGTTTCATGCTGGTATATTTCTGCCACTACATTGAATACTGGTATGTTTGGCTCTTCTTGTACTTTGTGCAAATTAGTAAATGATCTTGCACTAACCCGAATTCGCCGCTATTGGTATGATCAAGATCTTGGCTTCTCTTCAAAGTGACCGTGTTATCGGAGAGTAGAACGTTTTGGGAAGTAACTCGATATTCGGTATACTAGCTTTCAAGGGAACAGTAGTATTTTGGGAGAACCTTTCGCCCCCTTATTAACGTTCGAATTGTGCAACTTTATCAAGACGATATTACACAAGCACGCGATAATTATCTGCACCCGCGAATAGTCGGCGGATGTACATAATTCAGGTCAGGATGGTCGGGTCGAGGTTTCAACCAAGTTTCTCTCTTTTACCGTTCCCCAACGACGTCTCTTGACCAGTAAGCAAGCAATTCAGAGTAAACGCAGGCAGATATGCAGGGCGGCATTGAATAGCCCTGCGCATCGAAGTGACGGGCTTTGTAACCAGTTTGCACCCGAACTGATCGAGACCGATGATTGTGTTTCCAAATGCGTAACTGTATCCGATACGCTAACGTACGCAACTACGTGTTCCTAACGTAAGTGGTCCCTCTTTAGTTAACAGTAAATATCAAGACTGACCGCGAATGAATGAATCACGAAGTTGGAAGTTGAACGAGGACTGTGGGGCCATCGTAATGTTTGCAAATGTTACGGTTATTCTTGAGTGTAAAACACAAATCTAATCATCATCGAGCAAGTGGTGGAATGTCAGACGTACGATTTCCGGAATAGAATTTCTATTCGAATTGGAGTTCGTTCATTTATAAATATTCCAAGTGATTTCAAAACGAACAGGAAGATGGAATGAAGACAAAAGTATAACAGTCGTGATAGGATAGAAGCTCAGACCCAGAGCGGCAGTAGCAGAAGGCACCAACGTTTAAATGCGCCAGACATATAATCCTCAAGTAGACTTAAAGACGAAACTTTGTTCAAATGATATATCTATGGATACATTCGTATATATAAAGCTGTATGCCAATTCTTGAGAACGCTTTTCACCATCTTCGGTTAATCCCAAGATAAAGTTTCACGCTTCGTGCGATAGTTCGCCACTGGCAATATCTCTCTTCTTTCGTCCCGCGCGATCTTTCGCTCTCTTTAAACTCTCGCCGCGCCCTATTTTACCTCACTTCTTTTCATTTCTACATTTCTCACTTTTTTCCGGATCTTTACCAATTCTTCCATCACAACTTCTCGACGAGTTGCACAAGTACACCACATTTTTCAACGTCTCGCTCAAAGCGATGTGACTTATATATATTCCCATTCATATACATACACATCCTTATATACGTTCCTTTTTCTTTTACATATATGAATGCATAATCTCATGCAAATGAGCTTGCGAATAGTATCTAATATAGTAAATGTGGGATTAAATGTAACGTGGAATCATTCGTGGTACGTTATTTCTAGCCAGGAAATTGTTTTAATATTAACCGTCAAAAAACTATTTTCACGAACATTTATGGGTAATGAACAGATACTATAGCATCATGGAAATCATTCCATTGCATAGAGAGATCGCAAGGGGGGATCAGAAAACATCGAAAAGTCATATCTAGAAAAAATGTCCGGATGTGTGAGTGTGTATATGTTCTGGCACTGTAAAATTCAAACGTTTATAACCCGAGAACGGTTTAAGCTACAGGGCTCCCATTCTGCAGAGATGTTAATCTATACAAGCTCTTCATTCTCTCAAAATTTCAAAAAAAGGGTGTAACCGCTCTAGCTTCCGTACATTTTAAGATTTATTACTAATTTTTTTTTTTATAAATAGAGTATGGTCATAGGAAGGTTGGTATCAAATTGAAAAAACGCTGCAAATTGAAAGTTGCAAATTGCTTCCGCAAGATTTGATACGCTGCTCAAAGCTTCCTCTATGAGGAAGCCAAAATTAAAAATATAATACCTCATAGAAGAAGATTTAGGCATCGTGCTAAATCTTGAGATAGCAATTTGCAACTTTCAATTTGCAGCGTCTTTTTATCATCTGTTGACTATAAAGTATCATTACCAGAAAAAAGACAGTATGCTGCAGAGAATCAATAAGGACATGAGAATATATAACAGGAATATCGTCGTATCTAATGCAGAACATATCCTATGCTACTAATAGCTTTCTGTAGCGAGTGTACACGTGTAAATGGCTGAGGACATTATACATCTGAGATGGTCGTCCCAGATGCTTAATGGACCACGGAGCATACACCCGTAGCACATCCCAACGACTTCCTTCTCTGTTGCTTCTGGCCCCCCTTAGCATTCTGTCTCTATCGTAACTGGTTGTTGCTGCTTCGTGTATTACAGACGCGATGTTTGCTGACGATGCATTAACGCGAGTTCTGACGGACAACGGATTAATTGTGCAGCTGTGAGTATACATCGAAATCCACTAATGTACGTAATTATTCCAGCAAATATGTACGCTAAATTGTTAGTTTGCCAACGAGGAATAATATATTTATATATGTACGTATACATGGCACATGAAATGAGTGGGATTATGATAATCGATTGTAATCCAAATTCGTCGAAGGCCACTGTTACGATTATTGAGGCAGAATAATTTAATTGAATCGAATAATTTATACTCAATCAGCCAATTGAATTAATCGCGACATCAACCGACATCTCGCATTTTCGAACTCAAACAGCTCAAATTTGGGAATTTTGTTGTAAAAAATAAAAAAAATGATACAATATTGTCATTTTTCTTTTGAATTTATAGCAGTTCTCTGATTACTTATTTGATTTGATGACTTATTTGTTTAGTTTTAGAAAATAATAGCGGTGCTGATGGAGTAGACAATTTTTGGCCAAGACACATAGCCAAGACAAGGCCATGCACGTACAAACGATGCGGTATTTTTTTAGTTGGACAGTTTTGTAAGAGCGCACGAATTACTTTCAAGTTCAACGGAGCTTTTCATCCCTCGTCGAATGAGAAACTCACGCACATATTCCTCGCCCAACGTCGTTAATAAATCAGACTTGTGTACCCACGAAAATTACACTCTTTATCATCCTTTTCAGGGTTTCGCTGGGTTCTGGTGTCGTCGAGACTGCTACTCTCGACAATGTTTTTTTTTCCTCCGCGTACCTACTTTAATCTTTTCGCTTTCACTTCCAACTTGCACCATGCCACTGACGATGGCATCGAGATACTTTACACGTACCTTTCCTCTTTATTCGTAATCTTTCTTATACATAACCGTACGGGTCTCGGCGTATCTTTATCGGGTTATTATCGTTGATTGCTTTCCCTGTTTACCGAGCTCTATTCCGTGTAATCTTCATGTTTTACCATTTATCGAATAAATTTTCAAATTACGGAACACACATTTTTTTACCTCTATTGTAACGAGTTAACCGTTGAGCACATTGAGCCACTTCTCGTGTCAAAACTGATACGGCAACTGGTTTAACTTTCGTTTGTTTGTTCTATAACATATAGTCTAGAGACTCGGTAGAGTCACGGGACAAGTACATTTGACAGCATCGTCTGTTGGCCCGAGACTCGGCCGAGTCTATTAGCTCTGAATAAAGCAAATTTGGTGGTGGGGATAAGCAGTTTTTTAAATTACGGAGCCCAGGAGTAATGTCTGAAAATTAAACTGGAGACTAATAACGTTTTGCTCCCCGTCGATTGAGGCATAAATCATCACGATTGATGCCGTAATTGCTGAGAAAAAACTTTGCACAGGTAAAATTATGCAAAAAGCGCAGTAGTGTGTGTGCGTGTACGTATTTGCGCGCAGATGACACAATCAAAGGCCTCTTGATGCCCATCAAGACCAATTTCCATGAAAATCTATCTTCGATAACAGAAGCGACGAGTTTCTATTACCGCCGTGAAATTAGCCGGTCAATTTTTGGTTTACGATTTTTTTATCTTGAGACTCGGTAGAGTCTTGGCAAAAGTTAATTTTCTACTTTACCAATATTGACGTTTTAATTAAGCCAAAAGATTTATAAAACAAAAGTACTTGCACGGGCTGTTTTTCTGTGAATAAGGGGATTCGCCATGATTATTAATCCTGGGTTTAAGTTCGAATGCACTAGTCTCGGAAATCTACAGCACATCCTGCTCAAGGAATACGCATACGCAATAATTCAATTGGAATTACGTTTTAAATTACAAAATTTCAAGAAATTATTCGATGGCCGTATTAATTATCGATTTTTGGCAGGAAAATATGTTAGTTCAGCAAGGACGTGGAAAAAATGCAATAATACGGTGGTCATGTATGAATTTTGCTCATTGTCATAATGCATTGAAAGTCATTAATTTAAATTCAGTCTCATTCTGGTTTCCACGGATCGTTCGCTGTTGCTCGCAGTTAAAAGAGAAAAAATGGAACGTTCGAAACAACAGTTCCGAGGACGATACGAATGAGAAACGAGAAACACATGGATTGTAATATGGAGCCTTGAAATTGATCTTTTTGACCAACGACAACGGACAAGGGCTTTTGAACGTAAACATCGAACCGTAAACACACTCGAGAACGGTTTCACCCACCGTGAGGATGGCTGAATGCCAACGACAAAGTTTTGACATCGATATACGTGACCAAATTAACAAACGTACATATACGATTTGTGTACAAGTTTTGGTACTACGTATCAATGGCACTAGCGCCACAGCGACGGAAATCGTATTTTTTAATCAATTCGATAAGCCCTTATGACCTCAAGATCCCGAGGTATGTGACACGTTGTTTGGTATCTGAATGAAAGAGGAGAATTCACAGTGTTTCGGCAAAATGCCATGCGTTACAATCTTTTGTTTCGTACTTGCATAAAAAACATTGGTATTGGAGGGAGTTTGAATATGTTTTTCATGAGTAACTCTGCGTTGGCTCTATCGTGACTCCTCCGAAATATCGCCACGAAAACAGAATACATCGAATTTTGCAGTTTCAAAACGCTACTACGAAAGTGGCACCAAAGTTATCCCCATTGCATCGCTCGTAAATGTGCAATATGTGCGGTAAATCTTTTCCTTTAGTAGCTTTCATGAAAAGTTACAAAATTGGAGCCTCGACGAGAATCTGTCGGAATAACCAACGATTGTTTTCATTGCAAGGAAACATTTTGATGTCCGTTCTAACTGTACGGAGTTTGTAAATGTTTGTTTGAGTAAACACAAATATTGTCGATAGATCTTCACTGGCTTTTTTATGCAAAGTTAGAAATACTTGAGAATTCGATAAAATAATCAAACGCTATTCTTTTATGCTCTACCGTGTGATACAATATTCATAAAGCAAGGAAGCGAGCACGTTAATCGAGTATACACGAATAAACCCTTCTTGAATTTTAAACTTTTCCAACAGTGTAACGACAAACTCGTTCAGTTACGGACTTGTATGCTGAAAAAAACAACCTGCTAAGAAAAAGAGTTTACGGAATGCAAATCACGATTCCGACCGTCTCCGGTACAAGAAAAAATCGTATTGTATTTTTCGGGCTGTTTTTTTTTTTCACGTCGAGATTTCGGGCTCGTTTCTCCTAAAATGTCTCCATCCGCCTCGGGTGGTGTTTGAAGATTTAAAGAAAAAACCGTCTTTGAGCTGCAGCCATATTCTAGAAAAATCATCGACAAAAGCTCTATAGGTCGTCGTCGAGCCTGTCAGCTCACAGGCCAAGTAGGGATTACGACTGCCCAGTCAGCTTCACCTCTTCCTGTTTAATGTACCAATTCTATATGTATACACAGAAGTTTGTATACATTTCGATCCACTTTGTGAACTTGAGCTTCATTCACTTTACGACGAAGGATCGTCGAATAAGTGGTCCGTGATAAATGAAAACGGAACGAAAATCATCACAGTGAAGAGACTCAATATGGACCAACAATTTTATCAACGTTTTGATATCGTCCTCTCACCAGGATACCGAAATTTTCCTCTGCAGATAAACAGGCCAAGTGGCTAAAAAAAAAAACCGAAACGCTATGAAACTATTTTTGCATCGTCTACCTTGCTCCACCTGATTGCGATATTCGAGTCTCGCTCAAAAAAGCACAACCCACTTGAGTAGAGGTTAAAGTTCATTTCCTGGTTATCTATCCACCTGGTTATCTATCTATAGAGAGACAAATTTCGCAAATAAGCATAGAGTCATTGAGAACAATTTTTTTTTCAACCAAGTATCAACATCAATGAATTGAAATGATTCGCAAGTCACTGTCAAATTTTATTTGACTCAGAGTAACTTCGCTTGGATGGTTAAGGAGTTTCGTCAGGAAAATCTAAATATTAAGAAATTTATAAATTTTAATGATAACGTTCTTCAACATCAAGTGCGAAAACATAATTTTTTTCAAATTTTTCATCTGTCTAGTTATCGAGTAATTCAGCAGATTAAAGCAGACTTCTTATGCCCGGAATATATACTTATACATATGAAAACTCTATGCTTATATACACGTGAACTTCAATGTTCAATTACTCGAGACCTGGTTAGAAGGAAAATCTGAAAAAATTTGTATTGTCATGCATAGTACTAAAGAATGTATTCACAAAATTTCATTAAATTCTAATTATTTTGAAATTTTTTGTGTTTTTAACATTTACGATCTAAAATATCGATTTTCCCATCGTTTAGTTAAAAATATTCCAATCCAGTATAATTTTTACATGCATACAAGATACACGTGTCAACGTGTGTATGGCGACTCCTAATACATGTTTCAAATTGTTGGAGAGCTCTAAGTGTAGATCGTTGTAGATGAGGCCAAGCAGAATAAATCTCTGAGGGTTGAAATATAAGGCGACCTACAGGCTTGGGCCTGTAGGTCGAGCGTGTGTCACTTGAAGTATGACATCGTCAAAATCCAATCTTAAAAGTTTGTTCTTCAAGATTTGGGCCAAGGACAAGCCAGTCGTGGCTTCCAGCTAAATTCGTTGATTGTAATTATTAATGGTGTAGTTCGCACGAGTTGAAAAGTATCCACCTGGCTCTCATCGACCGTACCGAGTTAAAATGTCATCACAGGATCGCAGCATATACATATTTGTATCTACGAACGTATGCGGACACTACCGAACTGCATACTCGTGGATTTTAATTGCACGTGGTTCAAGTATCAACAAGGTTTTCATTCGTAGCTGGTGACCGGAATGGATGCTTTTGACACGATTGGGAAGCAAGGAGGCGTGCGACTCTCGTTCCCTTGCTCTTACTAACACTTCCGGCTCCATGACGTTTATCGTATTTCACTTTCTTTCGTACTTTCGCGATATAAATGTGGGGTCGGAATACTTGACATTTGCGGGTTTTATCACACTTAGTTTGTTCGAATGTTGCTCTTGATTAACCTTTCGCGGGTCAATGAGGTTTAACCGAACGATTTTTTGCATTTCTGATCCACCAAAAATTTGGAATAAGAAAAATGTTTTGAATGCCGATTCTTAACCCTAAAACCGTTCTTGGGTTAAATTTTGAATTGAAATTGATCAATTGTGAAAATTAATAGTGACAGGAGTTTTATTTCTAAGTGCTTCGCGATAAGAAACGTAAAAATCATCGGATTCAACATTACGAGAAGAAAAAATATTGGCGATGCTGAGAAATTCTCAGTTGAACGTAAATATTGTTCCACGCGTCATTCTATTCAACTGAAAATTTTCTACTACTCCGAAAGTTTTCACTATGTATGCCTCTTTTCAATCCATCGAATTGTTTCTACACTCGTTAAGAAGAGAAAAGTGAAATGTTGGCTGAGTTACATTGTCAGGAAATTTTCTTTTTTCGTGTATCACGATCACAAGGCAACGAGCGTAAGTCAAGATGGAAGGAAACGCCAATTGCGAGACGTAAAAGAGTACAAACTTGAAATAGATAGGTGAGAGAGTTCCCAAGGAAAAAGAGGGAGAATGTGAGTTTTGTGTAGAGTTGGCTATGGACACCTCTGGGAATAAAGCATTGACTTTCTAGCGCACGTTTCCGATAAAACCACATCAGGGGCGAGCACAGAGCAACTTGGTAGGAGGGACGATTTACCCTCTGTCTCAGGTGCTATCGTTGTGAAACAACAAATCGCTTTCCTTCGAGGAGAAAAAAGAAAGAGTTACGTGCTGTATTATTTGCCATATGGTACGTGCATCTTCATACAGTCCGCGGAATCTCGTATCGTACATGATTGATCACATTATGCAGATCAGCTGTTGGCTCTTTTGGTTGAAATAACTGAAGAAATAGTGGGCGAACGTGCAAGAACGCAATGTTTTTCGATAGCGACATTCGAAGTCGATTGTTTATTTATTATCTTCTAATTATTAATTTGTTCTGTATTAGTTTATTTTGAAGCAGGTTCACTGCTCGAATTGCTACGATCTAACAAGAGTTTTCTTGATTTTCCTAGGTTCGATTAAAAAAACAATAAGCTGAGCCTTTTTCTCTGTTCGAGATCGAGAAATATCAAACCAACTGCAAGAGCGCAGGTTGCGAAAGATTTGAGATTCGAAATTTGGAATGAGACTGAACGTGAAGTTTCTGATGTGGTATGGTTTGAGAGACCGTAACTGCTGGTCAAGCCTGTTAATGGAACGGAAAGGATTTTCGTAAGCACAAGCTGTATACGACGAGGCAACCGATTCATCCGGTGAAAACAAGATTCGCCAAGATGAATGATTCGCTAGGACGGGCGTAATAGAATGAAAACTCGGTCCGAAGCTTTTGGTTGGTTCGTCGAGCTAGTATGGAGGTTGTTGGATCCATTAGACCCTCGTTTTACCTTCCCTCGTAGTCTCGTGGACAAACGGACCACGATTAATCGTGATCGGAGCTGCTCTTTCAGGGAACGAATTCAGCGGCGGGTTAATAGTCCTGCTAGATGGGTTCGTCATCTACTCCATACACATTCGTGTATGTATACACATACACACATCCGAATGTATATCGGACATAGAACAGAAGCGATTTGGAGGAGTGACCTGAAACAAGAGGGCACTGAGATTCAATCGCGTATCCAGCCCTAAATGGAGAGTCCATATTACGCGATGCACGCCCTAGTCCAAATATATCAATCGTATAATATTACGTCCAAATTGCCGAATTGACCAACTGTGTAATACGAATGACGTCGAAGAGAAAAACACGCATGAGGGGAATGGAAAAAACGCTCTGATTGAACTGAAAGTTGAGTATGAAGAGCTCCGAATTCACTGTGCGAACGAATGGAAACAAGGGGTAGTAAAGTTTATCCCTGAATCGCTATACCCAATTGATCCACCGAATGAAAAGCTTCAGAGTCGTAAAATTAATTCAGAAGCGACGTATGATTTGAAAGGATTGAAAATAATTTTTCGGTGGAGCTTTAGTTAGGATATGAATTGAATGAGAATTTTTGCTTTTCGTTTTCAACTCCCTTCGTAATTGGATGTGTGGCTTACGAATGTTTATTTTTCGTTGGGAATTATATTAGCTCTCGTTGAATTTCAAGTCTTTAAAGGCTCGCCCTATATCATTATCGCGGATAAAAAAAAAAGTGCTCGAATTCGGAGGGAGTTTCGTCAATTAATCACGACACTGCGGGGCTTCGTAAATATCACATTATTCCTATCGCGCAGCTTATTCTCGGGAATCTCACACGGTTCGACAACAATGCGAGCAGGGTGCAATCACGAAACTTTCCACGTTTGCGCGTCCATCGCTCCTCGCCGATGAGAAACCTCTCGTCATTTTTCACACCCACGTACCAGCATCGATGCTATACAACTCGTTGGAGCGTTGTGGTCCAGAAATATATATATCGTATGTACATAGGTGTATGAGTATGTGTGCGTGGAAAATATGTGCAGAACGGAAGAGAGAAACAGCGACGTGTCCACGCCAACAATTCGTTCTCCAGCATCCGCCATTCTTCGAATTAACCCGAAAAAAATTGGTGGTAAAAAAAGTCGTAAAAAAAATGAAATCAATGCCCCACCGAAGCCTGACAACTGGAGTGAAAACCGCGTGACTAGAAACAGCAGTAGCAGCACTAGAGCGGATGACCTTCATAGTCTCGATCGAGCTGCCTCTTTTTTCATGTTTTTCCTTTCAATCGTTCTCTCTTTTTGGATTTTTTAAATTTTTTCTTTTTCGGACCGACGACAACCAGCGCTGGTTGGTCAGTTCCAAATTTCTTCCCTTGCCCGCTTCGCTGCTCGACTGAATACACCTCGATGGACTGCTGTGAAATATTTTTGCTCTTCAAGTCGCCCCGCGGAATTGATTCTTTCGTATCCATGAAATTGTCGACTGGTTTGTGTTGGACGTAACCGTGCGCTTGTTCAGGGTGACGTGAAAAATTGATTTTGAGGATTATCGTCGTGAAAGTTGCAAGAGAATTCGAGAAAAACCTTTTTTTTCGCGACGCAATCGAAACGCAAAGCTCGCGTACGCTCGCCAACATCTTCGTTGACGTCTATCAAGTCGGAACCGCCAAATGCAACGAATGAAAAATAAAATATCGAATAATTAAGAGCTGCTCTTAATTTTGGTGCACGAAAAATTATAACAGAGCGAAAAAGATCTTGAGGCGGCACCAAGTGTTGAAAAATTTGAGAATACCTTTTCTCAATTGTTCGATATTTTAATTTTAATTTTTTGCATTTGGCGGTTTCAACTTGATAGACGTTCTTCGTTGGCTCACAAATCAAGCAGAATTGTTTTTCACAAATCTATTTATTACACGGATCCTCCGATTAAGCAGAGTGTGACAAAATGGGATTTAGTATTCGAGTACCACGTAGGAAAAGAGATTTGATAAAATCAAACGACTTCCTTCCCCGAACTATAAATTCCTTAATAGCCTTCCATAAAAGTAGAGCTAGTACACTTGATCCATCTCTATTACTTTAATCTTCCAGCGACTTCCTGTGTTCGGCAGAGACACGTACAAAGTGACGTTCTTATGCGCGTCCATGACCCGGTGGTTCGAAGAATCCGCACTCGCTGCGCCATTTCGAGTCGCTGCACAAAGTACTCGCGAAAAATATTGTTAGAACGATTTTTATCCGCCATTTGTCTTTCTTTTATCAGATGTTGATTTATATATTTTTTGTCAAAGCCACATGGAACAGTTCTTGGTTCTCAAGTATTACATTTCGAAGGGATTGGTAGTAGCCGTTTTGGATTCGAAAAGAACATACGTGTCTATGTAAACATTGGTACATAGACATATGGGCATGCATGAGAAAGATATCCATGTGGTGCGAGGCTTAAACTCTTTCCAATCCCATATATCCGGTGACTTATGGTCGACACGAGAGTGAGAAAGGATACTCGTACGAGAAATGGAGAGGATATCGGAGAGCCTGTTTCCGTCGTGGAACGGTTCTCGATCTCTGATCTAACCGCACCAGGAGGAAAGCGTCGACGAGGGTAGTTGAGGAAGTATAAGTTGCACACCGAGTGACTCTGTACCTTCGAGATTCCTTTGCTCGTCTCTTTCTCCCTGCTTCTATTCGCCCACTTCGACAGCATGACTTGACGACAAGAAAGTCTAAGGAGAGCTAAGCCAGAAATAGAGGTATAGAAATTGTTTGGGGGAGGGTGGTGGTTTAGTTCGCAGCCTGGTCACGATATGGTTATAGCCATTGGAAACAGGGGTCGACAAAGGGCTTCCACCTTCGAGGCAACGTCATGGGAGCATGCTGTTAGTGTGTATGTGTGTGTGTGCTTGTATGTGTAGGTGGCTGATGCAGTAGCTCAGGGTTGGGCAGATGGCTAACCCCAAGGACTGCATTATGCATCCAGGAGCGTTACGGCGCAATGCTATTCCAGCCAAACAGCTAACCACCGAGAGCTACGGTCTTGCTTACAATAGAATACGTATGTGACATTCACAGTATATTATATACATCGCGGCTATTTACACCCATGGATTGCTATGCTTTTATGTATGGGATACAAACAGGACGATGTCAGACATTGAACGTGAACATGTGAGGAAATGTCACGAACCTGATACTACAGCCCATTAACTCTTTATATTCGTAATAATGTGTGAGGCAATTGTTCGAATAAAATAGCGAGCTCTGAAAATTGTTTTTGTTCATAGAAAACTTGATTATTAGTTGAAAAATTAGTTTGTTAAGAAATCTGTTTTTTTCCTCCGTATTTCTCTACATCGCCTTTGAGAAAAATGTTTAGCGAGACCTGAGCTAAGTCTGGAACTAACGAATAGTGGAAAAAAGCTCGCGACAGCATCACGATTCGCTGGAGGCACAGACCCTCATCTACCAGACTGTCCGCGGGCAAAGATTCAGACCATTCGAGCAGGGTAAAGATTTAACGAAAGATTCGATTTGGGAAAGGCCGTTTGGGTCTGACCCAGATTGTTCCTGACGTCCTGACGTATCCATCGATGCGGGATTCTTGTCTGAAATCCACCACACACGCTTCCGATATTTCCGGTGTGCTCGACAGCCCGAAATTTTTCAGGTATGCTCGGGCGCCTTGGACGAACAGAGTGAGACATTTTTACTCTATACTCTTTCACCTCTTTCCTTCCTCGTGTTTTACAACCCCAACGAACTCGAACCATGGAATTGATACGAGCTTAGATCGGCCATTTTTTTATTCACATTTTATGGTATCTGGGATTCGATACATACCAGAGACTATATTGCATTATAAATCGCATACCTGAATTTCGATTTTAATAACGATGTAAACAGAATTACGAAGTCGAAGCGAATTTATGAAATTTTTTATTTTTTATTTATTGTACGTTGAATCCTGTGCAAATAAATCTCTGTTTTTTCGTTCCTTTTATGTTATTGATTTATATATATATATTTTTATCGGCCGAGCGCTTATTATTTTAACGGAATTTGTGTTTTTTACCTGCCCGAGTGAATCGGTCCGCGTACAAAAATACTGGTGCATATCCAGTGCATGAAAATCTCCATCGGAATTTTGCGCGTGCAATTACGAAAGTTCAACGTTTATTTCCATGAAGCCAAAATCCCATGTTACACATGTGCCGGTGGCATCCCGTTACATATTTCCTAATGATCCCTCACGAATAATGATGCCAACGAGGTGGAGCGCAGCAGAGAACGAATACATGATGGATCATCTACCAATCAGGTTTGCTGATCACGTCAAAACGCTCACCATCATTCTCGTTCATCGTTATATTCGCTCTCGAATCCCTCAAGCTTATCATTTCAATGAGCAATTAGTCAGGTGACGTTGATTCATCGAGCTTTTAGAGAAATTGCTACAATTCTGACAAGCATGAGTTGCCAAAAATCATGAAAAGCATCAATCATAATCTGGACAAAGTATTTACATTTACAGTAAAACAGATATTGAGAAATGGGCGCTCACAACGAATATTAGAGACTGAAATTTCCTTACATCGTTTATCGGAACGGAACATTAAATTTTTAGCTCATTTTCGCCAAGGACGAAAATGGGTGTTGCATGCAAAATTTTCTATCGGTGGAATTCCTTTAAATTTGCACCACACAAAGATATCTAATAACTCGCGCAATTTTAAGTGGTTTCACCATGTGAAAGTCGAGATCTTTATTTATAAAAATCACAATTTTCAGTAGTTTCTCATAAGAGATCGTGTTAAAAGTTCCAATTTTCCACATTAAATATTTCGATTTCTAAATGGTGAAGTCTCTTAAAACTTTGCATACGCTTTTATGTAACATCGAAGAAGCTTTATTTAGTTTTTTCAAAAAAATCGGTCGTAAAATTTTTTCGAAAATTTGTTTATTATATAACAAATACAGATTGTCTCGGACAATCCTGGATTTAGATAATGTTGTTCTTTAGTCAATTTGTAACAACTTTATTCAATGAACTTAGATTCGCAAACCATTTTGTATGTAAGAAAAATTGAAAACAAAAATTTTGGTTTGATCGTCACCATGCATACAATGTCCTTAGTCCTTTGGGCAAATTTCTGACTTTGACACTTTACGTTTCCGTGCAATTACAGAAAATGCATCAAGTGTCAAGGTTTAGAAACAACTGATGAAACGTTTATTATTAAAGCCAAGTTTTCTGTCAAGTTTATTGTAAATTTTAATCAGTTTAATTGTAGTCTTCAGTCGCTGGATGCTGGATGCTGCTGAATGAAGAGAAATGCTGAGACAAGAGAATCGGAAAAAAACAAACAAGATATACTCTCCGTTTTTTCTTATTAAAATCCTCGTTGCATTTATATTTCTTCAGATGTCTTATTTTCTCGTGTCGAGAGAAGGAACGAGAAGGGCATCAGCCAATAACTGGGGCAGGGATGGACGGGATGGAAACCAGCGAAGGAGGGTTCGGATGATGAGGAGAGAGAAGAATGAGAAAAATTAAAAAACTGGAATAAGACAGTGTTTCTCTCGCTCATGAAGGCGCGTGACCTCGAAGCGTGAAAATTATCTTGCGGATGCTCCGAAGCTCGACGAAGCGTACCAATGAGTGAAAAAGCGTTAGCTCTGAAATCCGAGATTTCTCAATTTTCTCAGTACGTATATGTATGCAAAAATAAACCGGAGCAGTGGATAAACGAGACGGAGAGGGAGAGAGAGAGAGAGAGAGAGAGAGAAAGCGCTGAAAGAAACATCGCCAGAAGGAATAGCGAATGAAAATATTTTCTTGAATCCCCTGAGCAAGGCCGATGCAGGCATCTCGTTGATTTTTTTCTCTTCTTTTTGCTTGTCTTTGAAACTCTCTTGGCTTTTTCTTTCTTTTCTGAGCGCCCGTATAACAAACGGGAACCGGAATTCTCACTATTTGGACGTAACAACACGAGGAATATCGATCCATTAACGTGATTAGCAAAACATAATTGGCATTCGAATAAACTTTATATTATTCGTTGCTCCATGTCGTCTGTATAGCTTGAAAATACGAATGACGTAAAGAACAATATTTAGAAAGTCAGCTTCGGTCCATACTTCTTGGGATATTTCAGTAAAACTGAAAAAAAAGGACGGATTACGGATTCATGTTGGCCATCGATGAATATTTGGTAAAAGCATCGACAAAGAACTTTCGAAAACATGATATTCATTAGACTGTGCCCAAAACTTGGAAATTCTGACGATTAAATTAACATTTTTAGCCAGTTTCCGAATTAGGCAGCCAATGGGACTAATGACTTTCAAACAATAAAGTTAATTAATAGTACACAATATATTAGTGCTGCACGATAAGACACGAGTTTTCGCAACGCTGCGTTAGTATTTGGAGCGTACACAGATTATTGGAGTCCATAGCCAAAGTCCACGTTCAATAAATCACAATGGGACAAAACACTCGAGAATACGAAGACACGAATTCGACGAGGCAGCGGAAATGATGGAAAAAAACGGACAAACACCCCCTGTGACAAAATGACGAAAAAATAAGACGAAGAATAAGCATGTGAAGCATTCGGAGGAGGGCCCGTGATGGAGAATTTGTGGTAAAGCGGTGATGGTGGTGGGGTTGAAAAAGAGCGAAGGAAATGATGAAACGAGAAATAGCTACGCCAAAATCGCGGTTCGTAGGGGAAAGCCGGAGTAAGAACGAAAGCTTTTGAAAAATATATGGAACTTTGCCGTGTGTATAAACTACGATTTCTTATTCGCAAGCTCGTGTGTGTGTGTCATTGAGAGAGTGTATATACGACGAGAAAGATCGAGAAGTACAAAAAACTTGAAGAAAAAAAACCGCAGCGAGGAGGAAAAAGTTGAAAGGGTCCACTGCGGTAAAGTATGTGTAGAGGAAAAGGCCACGTGGTCTCTCGCAGCGTGTCTGCAAGAGAAAAGCATCAGTAGTAACGGACTCGCATCTTCCGCCACTGTGAAAGGGTCTCGGGCTCTTGTACCATATATCAAAGCAGTGTGTCCTACCAAGCGTATATCGCATCTTATCTAGGCCTCTCGCTACAAAAGCGATGAAATAGAAGGTAGACATTGGACGAATGGTGAAACACGGCTGCGACTCCAAACGAACGAAAAAAGGGTTGTGTGTGTTAGAGGGGATAAAAGCTTGCGAGTTTTGCCTTCCGAAACGGATGTATCATTGCTGACTCCCCTTCGTTATTTGCAGATTCAACGTAACCAACCCTCGTGTTCTTTAGAATATGACCCATTCTTGATAAGAATAAAAAAATCGTGCAACTTTATGTTTTTTCTCGAAGTTTCCGGTCTAGTTATCCATTCTCGAAAGTTCATTGATATTGTTTGTGACGGGAGACGAAAAGAAGTCTTTTCGTGGTTGAAAAATACTGCAGGGAGCTTAACGATTTATACCCAAAAGTTTTCTCCGCTATCTGCGACAAAAGCACGATGGACGATCCCCCGAATCTCCCTTTTTCCTCAACAAAAACGAGATTTATTCGCTCTCGTCGATTCTACTATCGCTCTTTTTATTTCTCACTGTATCTCGAATGTACATATGTATGTATGTACATCAACTCGGTTTGGACCACTCCCTTAATGCACACACTCTTAGCTCTCGACATAATTTCTCGAATTCGCAATCTCCTCACGTATTTTCCATCAGACAAACGTTCCGCGAGACAATGCTGGTTCTGCGTGATCTAGAAACTCTTCGAGAGAGCATGTTCACCGAAAAAAACTCTGAACAGAGAGACAAGATAGAGAATTGTTTTTTTTTTCTTTTTATTTTTTTTTTTCTGAACCTCGTGTATCAATCTTCCGTGTGAAAAGAAAGCGATAAATCTCTCATTGAGTAACCGATGAAAGTATCGCGAGCCAATAACAATAATATAACGAGAAGGAGATTTCGTTTATTCCGTGAAATGAAAAAAATATTCAAGTCACTTCCGGAGAAATGGAAACTGAGAAATTGTCGTAATAAAACGGAAAAATATGAAATTAATGAAAAGAAGAATCCATCGAAACATTGCAACGCGGTCATACGATAGTTTGTAGGAAACCAGAAATAGGAAATAGAGGCAATGTAACTTCTACAACGATATGGTTCTCTTCTTTATTTTTTCATTCCACAAACTACCAATTGTTTCGTCTCTTAAAGTGGACCCGATTGCTCGCAGTTAAGCCGATTTTCTGCTGCGGCGATATACCCCGAGCGGCCTTACATCGTCATTTGGCCACCGGTTTCCATCTCCCTTCCTCTTTGTCTCGCTTTCTATCGCTGCTATACCTTTTGCTCTCCCGTTCTCCACACCCGATCTCATACTCAAGAGCTAATCCATTTAGGCCAGGAATTAGATGGTCCAGTGAGGGCAACGGTCAGAGCCGATGCTGATGGAAGAATTAGTTCGCTATAGCCCTCTTTACATGAAGGGTATATGTCCGAGTGGATACATCGTAGAATTAAGCTCACCCTCCCAATGTTTCGCACCAGGAAGATTCCGTCGACACCCTTTCCATAACCCATGAACTTTACGGAATCTTCTTATTTATGTATATAGATATATAATTGCTTGTGTAGATGCTGGCTATGGTGTAGTATCACTTGTTCAACAATGTTCCTAGCTCAACCGTGTATTTGCAATTCTGGCACTAGCAAGAATGAATCGTCCAGAAACGTTTTCCAACCGTCAAGAATAAAAAGAAAATAAAATTTCTTCTAAGCAGTCCGAAATATGTATTTCCGAATACTTATGCGAATAGATTATGAATCTCGAGACACTACTGATACTCGAAAAAACCAGTAAACATAGAGAAGTATGTTTGCTGGGTGAATTATTCAAGCGGAGAGAACTTGATGTTTATCAAATTTATAGAGAAAAATCGTCCATTCGCATTGTCTTGGTGTCACGCAGTGGATTCGTCACAGGAAAGAAAAAACGAGGATTATTCCCCAGGATTTTTTGGACCAGCTGTCAATGGAAGAGAAAAACGTTTCGAAAATTGTTTAGGTAAATCTCGAAAGTAACATTCGTTCGGCATCGAATGAAGAACTAGCATACGTATGTACGGCGAGACACCTTCGGAATATGTGAGATGGTAAATCCTGAGTGGAGCCTGTAACACGTACCGCGTATCGAATATGGCAGTATTAAGCTTCCCTTCTGTATTCTCAGCAGTTCAGCTACGTCGTTAGGTTCAGGCTGTAGTGTTGTAATATTAGTAAGCCTATATATACTTACACATGCACAGATTATGTACATATGCTTACAATATAACCTTTGCCCTTCATATGACAATGAACGTAATGTGATTAGGGATATCTTCTCTGTGCCACTCTATAATAGACTCTGGGCTTGAGTACACTTAACTAGCTACTGCATATACGTATGCGATTGTCTATACGTTTGTAAATATTGATATATCTATACTTATATGAACTCATTCACCGACACGCAGACTCGAAACAATTATGCAAGTTTTCGAGGCTCGAGAGTGTTCTGCGTCACAACTAACGAACCTAACAATCGCCGACGTGCTTGGAACTTCTGTTAATTACGACCAAAACTGGGAATATCATTAGCCTATGAACAATTAAGAAATGTCGTAATTATATCGCCTGCCAAATAATTAGTTCCCTCTCGACAATTCAATTTATATAACCTGTATGTCCGTCGATCCTTAAAATTCAATTCAATGCATGTCAACTCGATATATATACTGTTTTAAATGAATGAATGAGTAAAGAAGAAAACGACCCAATTCCGATGAGGTTATGTGTGCGATAGACGAGTTAATTGAAAAATTGTACTAAGTGGAAGAAATAATAAATTACGTATCGTTGGAAATATGAATTTTTTTTAAAAACGGTATAACTCGGTACGTGAATGGAGAGTAATGTTTGCGCGTGAAGGATTTAAATAACAAGATTTTTTCTTCGTACTGTGGATTGAAAAAAAATTAATTTCTACCTCGTTATAAATCCGTGACTGCGGAAGCTTCGCGCTCATTCGCCCGCAAGAAAAAAAAATTACGTGTGTGTGTGTGTGGGTATTTATATAGACTTATCACGGCGATCCTGCTTGTGTGTGATTCTCCGTTTTTGCCGTTTCTGCTCTTTCCCTCTTTCCCTTTTTCTCTCGTCATTTGATTTCCATCTGTTTGTCTAGCGCAAAGCGACCTACTTTGATTTCAACCTTTTTTTATCTATCGATCCGGTTTGCGTTTTGACCTCGTTTCCGTTTGCAGATTACACTATGGGACATTCCATGTCATAAAGAAAAATTGAATAATTCCGCGATGTCGAATGTTTATCAAATTCTTTCATTTCCTTGGCCCTAATTCCAAATCTTATACTTTACCAATTCTTTTGTCTCTTTTAAGAAATTTAACAAAACTAATTCATTTACAATTTAAAAGCTCATGAACTTTCGAAAAACTATCGCATGAGCTTTGTACAGATGAAAGCTTTTTTCTAAGTAACGCAGGGAAACTTTACATGGAAAACTTCTATCCATGGAATATCTGCCGACTGTGAAAAACTTGGAATTGAATTTAAAACGTCGAATCTTTTGATTCTTTCCGAATTAAAAACGGAAAAGCTGAAAGTTGAAAGTTTTTTTTTAACAACGTTTTTTCTTTGAATCCTATTTTCGTACGAGTGACGTCAAATTCATATTTATGAGAAAGAGTGTTGCGCGTACATGGTGGCTGCTCGTACCATCAAGTCTGCGCATGAAGAGTACACGAGAAATGTGGTCGAAAGGGTAAGCTTTGATGAGAAATATGTCTCTTGTGTAGAGTTTTCAGGTATTAGGTCACACTTTGAAAAGAATTGTTGGGGCGTATATATACAGGATAGGAAAACGTAATGGATGAAAGAGAGTTTCTGTATTCCGGACATCACTCTTTGGTACAGACGATCCCGTCGTGTCGGGGACCCACCCCATCGTTCGATATATGGAAAGATATTTTTCAATTCTTCACCAAACCAAAGAGAGAACCGTCAATGAGAGTTATCAACACGCGAGGATGACGTAACGGAAAATAGAAAAACAAATAAAGCGGCTAAAAGGAAAGGAAAGGCCGTACACGATTGTGGTGGACCTTTGTCGATTCATTTTCATGGACATATCGAGAAGCGGTTCTGTTATACCGCGAAGGCTTGCAAAAATAACGAATCTTTCTCTTTCTTTCATTTCTCACTTTTCTCTATATATACTTTACTTTGTCTCTTTCCCACACGAATTGCCACGTCTCCCTTTGAAGCTTGCGATAAAAACCATATGGTTCAATCTCCCATGATGCTTACCTGCAACAGAGAACAAATGTGCATCATCAATCATCCGTCTTTTATTCTTCGCAGTCTTACGTGCGTATTTTACATTAAATCTATATTAGAATTTTTACTTTTCGAGCCATAGAGGGACATAAGTTATGTCACCTAATGTTTTGCAGTTTTTGCTTTCTCATAGAGGAAGCTTTGTGGAGGTAGAAATTTTGTTTTTTCAATTTTCAATGTCAATGTGCTTAAAATATCCCAAAACATCGAAAAATCATATCTAGAAAGAATTTCCGGATGTGCGTGTATATGTTCTGGCACTGTAAAATTCAAACGTTTACAACTCATGAACGGTACGAGCTACAGGGCTCCCATTTTTCACAGATGTTAATATATACAAGCTCTTCATTCTCTGACAATTTTGTCGGAATTGTTGGACAAATACGAATTTTACAGCATTTTGAAATTTTCAAAAAAGTGTGTCACCGCTCTAACTTCCGCAAATTGTAAAATTCATTACTAATTTTTTTTTTTTAAATAGAGTATCATAACAGGAAGGTTGGTATTGAATTTGGGAAATACAGGTTAAACGGTTTGAGATTTATGATTTTTTTAATTTTACGAAAATCTGAGTTTTTCGAAAAATCGTTTAACCGCTTTAATTTTTTGCAAATTTCGTAAGATACTGTGTATAAATCTGTCCTTCCACTTTACTTTCTAGAAAAGTTTTTCGAAATTATTTATAAACGCTGCAAATTGAAAGGTGCAAATTGCTTCCTCAAGATTTGGAACGAAGCTCAAATCTTCCTCTATGAGGTACTCAATTTTTAATTTACTTTTGACTTCCGTCATCACTTTATTTTATTATTCAAGAAAATACGATTTCAACATTTATCAAAATGGTCGAATTTCGCACTTTTCATCATTCAAATTTCCATTTTTTTCTTAATGACCCTGCTGCCTTCAAAGTATCCGAAAGAGGTAGTAATAATGTTCGATAATGATTATAAAAAAATGCAGTTCGGAAATATGCCTCGATTTGTTAAATACAAAGATTCTTTGTGCTTGGATTAGACAGCGCTGCTGCATGAATAGCAGCGAATATCTCGTTGAAGCAAAATGTCCCTCTCAGTCTCGTAAATGGCAATTTCAGTGGCTGCTTTAGCGCGGCATTCGGATGTAACGGTTGAAGCAATGCCAGAGTTGTATTTCCGAGCGTCGAAGTTTCCGTGGCTTGTACTCCAATATTCGAGCAATTCTACGCGAGGAACAAAGGGATCTAGGAATCGTCCGCCTCATAGAAAAAGCCGCAATTCGGACTACTGCGGAATTCCGAATGGCATAGAAATAACGCTGCGAGAGACGTTTAGAAAAAGTGACACGGGAGTTGAGTGTATAGTTTACTAAAAACTTCATATTTTTCCTAATAAAGATTTATTTTCTTTTCGTCGGCCATGCATAGAGTCTGTTATATATCGGAGCTTCGTTTTCCTATTCCATTTGATTGAGTAAATGAAAACGAAAAAACTTCAAAATTCCGCTGGTTCACTTTTTTTGTTTCATTCCATTTAAAAAACCGTATGACATCAAGTCCGTCAAGTCATGTCGAATTCACGACTTGCAACTGTGTTTATTCGAAACATTTCTCTTAAGCTGACACACATTCGAGATATGTAATCTTCTGGCGATCGATTTCCCAGACATTTCGTTCACACCTAGTCATTCATATATTTTCAAAAGTTATTTTCGTGTATTACATTTTTTTCCAGCACGTTTGGTCCTTGTACTGGCGCGTGTACTCTTGAACTTCCATTTGCCTAGACCCTTGAGCAGTCGCAGCCCAGTGACGGAATATGGAGCGAGAGTTCAAAGAGAGCAAGATGAAAGACCTTCATCGGCTCGAGTGTGGATATGGGTGTGCATGTGTGCATATGAATCCGTGAAAATTCATACATGCGAATGCGCCAGGGTGTGTTGTGTTAAAAACGAAAAAGAGCGAATGGGCCAAAGCGAAGGGATGGCGAGGACGGAAGAGAATAGACAAGTACGGAAGGGAGGGAAGAAAAAAAAGGTCAACCAGTCGGTGGCAGAGCCAGTGGGAAATTGTGGGATCCAAAGCCGCGACGTTATTTCCGCAGTTTCGCCGTGCGGTGGCCCAGTAACGGAATTAATTTCAACTTTCACGTTTCCGCCTTTCGCTTTTGTAATCTAACGACCTCACGTAGACGATCCTCCCTGGACCCTTTGCCAGGTACACGAAATATATACAGACACATATACGCATAGAGACGAGATAAAACGCGATGTAAAAGAGAATTCTAGACAAGGATTTTTTTCTGCCGGTTTGAGCATGTAGTAATAGCGCACAATTTGATATCGTGCGCACTCTCGACGAAAAAACTTTTCACCCTCGTCCACACTCGTGCTACGCTCTTCACCCCCGCATAATACGACCGTGTGGTATAAGAAAAATCTCAACGAGTTTTTCATTATTGTAGAGCCTGAGAGACGATAAGAATGACTTTGATACGAGAGCTTAACGTTTATGCGAAGAGAAACTTTGTCTTGTTATTGCATTCAACTATTTTCTGGCGTCGTCTCTTTCACTCTCATCGTAGTCTCATTATTATCGTCCTTCGCTTTTTCTCCCCTCGGCATTCGGTCGTTATCCTTTTATTCCCTGTTCTCCGGTATTGAATAAAAGTTTCATAAGATATTTTCTTGGCAAAATGAACGAAGATCGAATAAGCGAAGTGTCAAATTGGCTTTTTTGCCACAGTTCCAATTGACGTTAAAGAAAAATGATTCCCTGGGACAAAGTACAGTTTTTAGCTTCTAATCAAAATGTTGATTCCTTTTTCTTTTTATTGCAGTAATAATACTTTTATTATTCCTGACCCATCAATTTAATTCCTGCCTGAAAGATAATCGAGCCATTCGGTTCAAAGCTCACCCCTTCTGTTTTCATAATTCACGATACATTCCCCTTCCAACAGTCAGTCCAGTGTGAATTCACGGTTGGCTCTCAAAGTTGAACAATGAACAGGAAATTCAATGAATACGTTTCAAACTCTATATGTCTATATATCTGTCCACACTCCACAATTGCACAATGTAGTTGAAGCGTATATGAATGATAGATATTAATAAGTACAAAGCGGTGCAGAGTTGCGGGCACTGCGTCTAACCAAATACTTGGATTCAATATGTGAACCTTTGCATTAACCAACAATTTCATGCGTTCGAATAATAATCAAATTTTCACCGTAATCAATTCGTGGTTGCTGACGTTTGTATAGAAAAAAAAGAGACGAAAAAAAAACACCCGCGTTCAAATAAAATTGAGATAAATTTATAATGTTGCTCGGGCCGAAATTGCTTATGGGTATTAAGGACGTTGTATGGCAATGGTTGAATATAAGTCTTTGTTTTCAGTTTTTCCTACATACATAATGGTTTGCGAGCCTAAGGTTCATTAAAAAAAGGTGTTACAAATTGACTAATGAACGACATACTCTAAATCCAAGATTGTCCGAGGTAATTTGTATTAGTTATACAATAATCAAAATTACGAAAAAATTTGACGACTGATTTTTTTTGTAAAACTAGATAAAGCTTCTTCGATGTTACAGAAAAGTGAATGCAAAGTTTTGAGAGGCTTCACTATTTAGAAATGGAAATATTTAATGTTGAAAATTAGAACTTTTAACACACGCTCTTATGAGAAATCACTATATTCTCATTGTGTGGTGTAAATTTGAAGGAATTCCATCGATAGAACATTTTGCATGCGACGTTCTTAAACGAAACGTAAAATTGGATTGAAAAATTGAAAATTGAAATCGAAAATTGGACTGAAAAAAGCGCATAGTTCGTATTTTTGGGTAGATGGGTCAAAGAAGATTGTACCGGAAGCTGTGCCACAGTTAACCTCATGCGGAACTGCAACAGAGCGTCTTACACTTCCTCTCCTTCGCTCTCCCTTTTTTTCCCATTCTCCTTCTCGTTCCTTTACGTTATTTCTTCCCCACTTTCTCTCTCTCTCTTTCTATCTTTCGACCACTAGTACTGATCGTCGGTTGCCATCTCTTTGCGATATGAGAAAACGGATGCTCTCACCGGTGCTTGCCAGTGTACGTGGAGAAAGCTGTGCTTTATGGGCCGTTGCCGTGCCAAACGATGTTTAAAGATCGTGGAAACGTCCCGGGGTACTATCCACCTCATGAGTATGTGTGTGCGTTGGTCTCCTTCCATATATAATCTGCTTTTTTTGTGTTACTTCCTTTTTTCTCTTTCTTCGGTTTCCTCTTTTTATCCCCGTTTCATGGGGAGCTTTTCTCCGGTTGTTCGGGTATCCTTCGCGTGTGTATCGGTCGGGCACGTTGCCGACACCATCGGGATGGTTGAAGGCAACCGATCGAGCACGAATAACGAATGAATACCTAATGACGCTTTACGATCCAATATGCGCGCCTGCAGTGTCGATATTTCAGCGACACTATAACGCTACTCCTCCATCTCTCGCATCCTGTATACATATAACATATTTTTCCGATCGTTTTTTATTCTCTATCGTGTTCACCGTTCTCTTCTATGTATATATTTTCTTATTTGTATCTCGCCAGACAGACTATGCCGTCTTTATGTATTTACCGGAAGACCATTTTCATCATTTTTCATTCTTTTTTCTCATCTACTCCATTTTCGTTTCTCCAATCTGTATCTTCCTCACTTTCTTGAGCTCCCTGACAGCTTGGATATTATTTCACTCGAGTGTGATATTTATTATGCAACGGATGGCATTGTGTTGGCATCTTTTCCTCTTGAAACCTTCTTCCTCTTCTTCCCGCGAGATAAAGTCTGCATTGATGATAATACAAACAACGTGTACAGCTGAAGAAAATATTTATATTTACTCGCCGAGTGTACATTGAGTTGAGAAAAAGTCTCGTCGTACTTTTATTTTTATTCGAAATTTTTGCGATAATTCTTTCAACCATCTAAAGAGCTCATTATCACTTTACTTCTATGATTTTACGTAATTCAATTGGGGGAATGTAATTATACGAAATTATGAGCGTGGCACTGATCCAGCAACGATCAATATATTCGTTTCAGAAAAACGGATTGATCGTTCGATAACCCGAGTCGACGAGCGAAGAGTGCCGGAAATTTATACGAATTGCTGAACGGGCTGTTAAACCGCGTTAGCCAAAAAAGGGACGAAAACCAAGAAGGATTGCGTTTTGTATAGAAGAAAGAGGGGGGGGGGGGGGGTGAAGGATGAATCTTGCGGAAGCTCATAAAATCCCGATAAAAGCAGGTTGTTGTTGACGATCTGGATAGACGAGATGTTTACGAGAGTCCGCTTTCTATACTTTTCTCTACCCCGTTATCGCGTTCTATACCGTATTTTATTTTTCCCTTATCCTCTCGCTATACTTTCTTATATTTCTCTATATTTTCGATTTATATGTCATTCGCTTAACTCGGTACTTTTGTCGGTGCATTTTTCTGTCGAGTACACCGCCATCTCACATACTTTTCCACTCGTCTGAGCATAATAACGATTAGCGAGAGAAGAATGTCAAGTGAACCCACCGAGCGCTTAGCACAGCTTCCAAAATCGTAAAATTTATCGAGCGCGATGAGCCCACATGCACTTTGCTGCACATACGTGGATGCACTCGCTACGGCATTTTTTTTTTCGCCATAATTCTTTGTGACGTTTTCCACAATAATTATGCGTTACACAGTTGTTCCGAGGATTGCTTTTTGTCGCATTTTTCAATAGTAATTCTTCGCCTCAGATATCCTTATGGCATTTTTTTTAGTGTAATTATTATTTTTTACATCTTTTCCCGATCCGTCTTCCCACATTCTTCGCTCCGAGTAGCTCAACATTTTTTTTTAACCTCGGAAATACTCTTCGCACGTGATATATCCATGTCCCTGTTTTTCCATCGCAATAACGTCGAAACGATCGGAACGAAAATTTTATCGGCCACGAGGACGTGAATTTCACTGCGAGCAAGTTTGTGTATTCATTTCTCTGTTATTTTTTTCCTTAAACTGTGGAAATGACCGTGAATATGGTCGATGATGACCGTCACATGAAGATCACGAATCTGCCTTCCCCGTTCATCAGTCACTCACGAGGAGTGCGAAATAGAAAACAACGAAAGATTTTTCGACTCGGTCATTCCTCTATTTTTCCCGACAGGTAATGAATCTTTTGCGATGCCATTGTCGCACAGGGTCAAGGTTCAAATTATTTTGCAAAGGCAGATTGTATGCCAAACTCGAATTTCATCATTGAGGGAACGCAACGAATGAATATTGCATGAAAATTATTACAACCTGTTAGAATATGATCGAAAAACAAATGATGAAAAATTATTAATTCCGCATTGACTCTGGCCAATAAAGAATTTCGATTGGATTAAGTTTGGAATGCGCATTTGCGACGTTTGATGCTCTTTCTAAAAAAATATCCATTTTGCAGAAAGTAACAAGACGCGGAACAGTCTTTTCGTTTAATTCATTCTGCCGTTCTGTATAAAAAGAAAAAAATTGACTTTACGAGAAACTCGAGAAACACGAGAACAAAAAGCGCAAGCATAAAAGCTCAGTTATGCGAAAACATTCCCATTTGCATTGTTTGTGAAGAGCAGGAGTAATACGATAGGTGCCCGTTATGAGGCTCAAGAAATACGTTGCTGCGTTAACATGGAAGACTATCAACCTACGTATCTCAAATGACTTATTTGCGAGAGGTGGACGGAAAAGAGCTCGAATAATAACGCAAATGAATCCTTTTTGCAAAGAACGAACAAAAAATTGAATAAAAGTTATAAAAATCTACGAAACAAACGGAGAAATCTTGCTTTTCTTTAGCGTCAAGTTAGATTAAAAAATCAATTCCACTAAGCGTCGATTACCGGCTGAAAAAATGTTATAAATATTCAAATAACGATGGAAAACAATTTTGTATTTCGAATGATCGAATTTTAAAAAAATCCTTCGTCCACTTAATGACGTTTCCTCTTAAAAAATTTAGATAGTGCGAAAAAAATGTGCAATATTTATTTAATAGAAGTTTAACCCGGTGCTTGTGGAAATTTGTAACACGGGGATATTTCGAACGACTACAATGTCTTCCTGTGCTAATCAAACGAATGTTGCGAAGAGAATTATTCACATTCGTATACTTCTCTCACTAACTTTGTTTCAATCTCTTTGTCTATGTATATGTATAGAAGTTGCTCGTTTCAAACGTATCGTGTGCATTACGTAGAAGTCCTCAAAGAGCCAAACCTCCTTTTTACCCCCTGAGAGGAGTACATTTTCAGTGGAAACGTAGTTAAGGTCTATAGCGATCTGCATCATATATTTCCCATACTTTTCTTTTATTTATATATGTCGATATACATATAAATAACTATGTATACATATATACATGAATGCATTTATTCAACCTCAGGTGGTAACTGTGAAACGACCAACGAGCTCGAGCCTGATGCAATTGCATTTGAGATGCAATGCCAGCGTCGTTTCTACCCTCGGATCCAATTTCCCTCACAACCTCCTCACACAGTTTTCCTCTTTGAAGAAAAACCTCGACTCACTGCTCTAATACACCCTCAGTGGATACATCTAGGACAGAGTTATTACTCGTGGTCATCCCCAAGTGATTCACCCATAAAAATCCATCGAATGGAAAAATGGAAATGAATAGGGACCGAGGCAATGACTCGTTCACTTATTTTCTTCTCGAAAAAGAGGGAAAAAACTTTATATCTTGGTCGATGTGCTTTTTTTCGTTGTTGTTGTTCTTTACACGTCGAACTTTCGAGGGCTCGATGCAAAGTCGACTCTGTAGTAGATTTCGGTCTGGTGGAGACTCGAAATTCACTGAAGGAAGAAGAAAAAATTATGTCTCTTGTTTTTTTGCTTCTGCGAGATGGAACGGGGAAATTTGTTGTCCTCTTTTCCGAACGATGTTTTTTTTTTAGTTTCTTGTTTAGTCTTCTGCGTTACTCTCTACGATTTCCCTTTGATTCCTTAAACGTCGTAAGTACAGGCGTCTCTTTCCGTTTCTCGCTCACGTTTCCTTTTCCCTTCCCTTCTCTCTTCCCTTGTCTTCGTCTTTCTCTTTCCTAGGTCGACAACTTCGGAAAATAAATTGTTCGCCGTTATTGGGAAAATCCACGGTCCCGCCCAATGCTTCAATACTTTCACGAATCGTGTACTCTACGAAGACCGTAATAAAATTTGTCTCTGCCTATAACTCCTTTGCCTAACTCTTTTCGTCCTTCACCAATACTTTTCTTTCCAGCATTTGCTTCTACCCCATTCCTCTCCTCCCTTTCCTATTCGCCACCTCATGCCGACTTTCATTTCTTTACACTCTGTCTTCGTACAAGACTATATTCCTCGTGACATTTTTTCCTCGTTCTTCTGCCATCCAAAGTTTCTTGTTTCTACACCGTTTAATCTATTTTCCCTCGGCCCTTCTCGAGGACACCCTACGCCCTTTCTGGGGATTTGAATACAGAATAAATATTCATGTGACCCTTTGACACAAAAAAAAATGAATTCGTAACAAGCTTTCGCAGCATTTTCTGCACAGAAGACGTTTTGACATAGATTCTTATAGTGTTTCGAGCTTGCAAAGAATCTCCAGGCTCTTGAAACCGAATCCTTTTACTCCAAACTCAATGTGTTCCGATCCATAAATTATCAAGAATAATTTCTCGCAAGAGTAAGATAAGTGGGGTCTAAAGGAATTTCTGAAAATTCACAAAGCTGAAGAATCCCAAAGATAAATTTAATACCGCGCTCAACTTTGTCGATCCCAAGTCGGTCAGTTCTTTCTCGAAGGGTCAGCGAATACAACTGATGGATAAAAAGAATGGAATAGAAATCCGTGCATAAAAAAACTGATACGGAAGCATTTTTTCGGCCATCGTCCAGGATACTGCGGGATCTTTCCAATCTGCGTGAGATAAATATACACATAACTTTCTCACTGGTGAGGAACGACTTGTGAAAATTTCTATCTGCATAGAACCTCCAGCGAGCTTTGCGGAACAGAAGTATTGAGATTATTCGCTTCGGAGCACAGAATAGTTACTTGAAAATACTTAATCAACGGGAGTGCGTCCAGCCGTGAGCAGTTCCCGTCGAGATAAAATGGAAAAAAATATATATTTGAGATAAAAACACAAACGGCTAATTGAATGGCTATCGGCAAAGGGAACGAACAACATAAATTATTGTTGGTGAGAAGTTAGTCGAGAGCCACAATCAAATAAATCTCGCCATAGAATACAAATGGCATATGCGACATTTTTGAGAAGCGATACGTTTCCGAAACACGAACGAAGATCTCAGCAGCCCCTATAAATTGCTGGCAAGAGGTTCCGCTTATACTTGAAAGTACTTATACGAAAACTCGAGAGGTTTCACCAAATTCGGCACACTCGCGATAGTACGTGTCTCGAATACCGTATCGATTTATAGCGAACTGTCGCACACACTCCATTATACGTGATGGGAGAATCATAGAAACGGTTAATAAAGTCGTATCGAAGCTTCACGTCGTTGGTGTCCCGTTGTTCGAAAACGGGGCTTCGTGCGAGTATTTACAGATGAGAAAACATAACGCAGTCCTGGAGATTTAGTCAGAGACATACACATGGTATGTATATATTTACGAAGGACCGTGAAGTCCGAGATAAAGCGCGATCAGTCAGTCGAGCAGTGTTCAGTGGCGATCGGCAATGTCGTTAGAGTCGAGTGTATGTACACACGCTCGAATAGGAATGTATCTATTTTATGCACAATGGCTCAAGAGGGTGACCCAACCGAAAGCCGATGAGAAATTTATACGATTGTATATCTGTACTTGGAAAGGGCACTATCGCGGAGCTTCCACGTTCTTCATGTATATGCATCAGGATGAGATTTCATCGAGGATTTCATCCCAAACGTGATTTATGCAGAAATAATGATAAGAAAAATGGTGCTTTTCCTCATGACATTATCCACGTGGTGTTGAAGCAAAAATATCAAACTTGCAACAAAAATCTCAATTTCTCGGGAAAACGTCATTTCGAGTCCGTGAGCAATATGTCTTTGCGATGAATCGAAGGATGGAGATTGGGGGAAAGTTGAAAAGCAATCTCGTCTGTTTCTTCTGTTCAACGAAGTCGAAAAAACAATGTGATGAAGGGGAATACTTGATCGATAATAACGAGGAACGCGGTTGATCAAAATATCAATTTGGATGAAATTTTCTCACACCCTTTGCTCTTCGACTCACGATAGAATACCGGATTTCTCTTTGTGATCAGATACAAGCACTAGGGGGATGTTTCATGATCAGAAATCAGGCTGCGTACACACACCCACGCCACGTGATTTACATCGATCGGAAACTACATTTACGAGCATGCATCACCCTCTAGCAGCACGCTCTTATCTCGTTCCTCAGTTCCGGATAGTTGCAAGTTGCCAGTCACTATATCTAGAGGGAGGGAGAACCGAAGAGAAGACTTTATGGGGGTACGTGTGTAATCCAGATAACCGGAAGAGGCCGCAGGGGGTTCACCCACTCTCCGCTGTCACAATCACACCCAAGACATCTTTTATAGAAATTCGTGACTTTCGTACTGTATATATAATAAAACTTTGTTAATAAGCCAGAAGTCTCGACTGAGATCATTGAAACTTGGTGAATCGCAGTGGGTTACAACTTTTTGTTTTTCGGCTTACTCCATACACACATGTTTGCCTCACGATCACTCGTTAACCGTTTCCGCGGCTTATTTTTCGTTGGCTCGATGATGATAGCAAGTTTCACGATATCGACATATCATTTTGTGGCGAAGGAGCGTTATCCTCGCAAACTCCTCCGATAACCTTTCTCCCTTTATCCTCTTCGTTCCTTTGGGCCGACTTTCGTTTGCAGTAGATTGAACGAGCTCGAACGATCCGGTATTCACTACTGATTTAGCTGAGTTTCATAAGTCGATTCATTTCGATCACATTCATATGTCAACGTATAGAATCTTCAAAACCATTTTCTACACAAGATTGCCAAGTTTTTTGTTCAATTACCTTTATGCAACGGTCAAACGTTTATCAGTAGGACGGATGAGGAAAAATGATCGAGAAACGGTAAGTTTGCTATATTCGTTGAAGTTTTTCATAGATATACATTATAGGACAGCGCGGTTCACGATAGTGCAAATCTTTTTCCATGCTCTCATTCCTGTTTTCGTACAATTTTTCCTTTCGTAGTTGACATTAATACGATTTCAGATTCGGATCCATATTTATGCGCCATCGTGCTCGTCCTAACGTTGTTATTCGTCAAATGGTTTAACGTCAAGAGCAGAAAGTACGGATCGTTAGAACGAGATGGAATATTGAATAAGAAGAGGAGTAAAAGGAATTCACAGATGTTGACTTGGCACCGGTCTCTTTGAGCCGTCACACTCCAGCGAGTGACAGTAAGCAAAAGCTTCCGAAGCTTCTGACAAATTCTCTGGTACAAACTTTATATTTGATTACCCGAGAAGAGGGTAGATTAGCCCATCTGCTTTTCTCTCTCTCTCTCTCTCTCTCTCTCCATTCCTCGCTCACTGTCCCCGTCTTCATATTCGCTTCTTTAGCCGAGCATCTCCATCTCGCTCTTTATCTCTCGAGTTTTCGGCTACGCTCAGTGTCCGTTAAGACGAAAGTTGGTATTTAACGTTGAATCCAGTTAAGTCAGCTTTGTCTAACACGGTTAGTTTTCCGTAAAGGAAGGGGTTGTTGAGTTTGCGAATCTAATGTCTAGCTATGCAAGGATATGTGTATAAACGCATCATGGTATCCACAAGTACGCTAATATGTACATAGAGCGTGTACAAGAGGTCTCAAGTCTACCATACCATCCGATACTTCAGCAATGTCATAAGTTACTGCGCTTTGCAGCAGTGGCGCCAGTGGAGAAGCGGTGGCGACGTCGCGTTACTAACTTCGCCACGCACAACTATAGCGTCACTATTATTCGTAGTCGGAATGCTACTGTTCTTCTTGTCACACTGAACTATGGAAACGGGAGAGAATAGAGAATGGCAGGAGAAGGGAATGAGAGAGAGAGAGAGGGAGAGAGGGAGAGAGAGAGAGAGAGAGAGAGAGAGAGAGAGAGAGAGAGAGGGAGACTAAAAGAAACGGAGTGGGGATGAGGTGCCCGTGAAAAAATAGCCGATGCTCACTATACGGCCGAAGCTCGGCGCGGTAATAGCAAACGACGGTTCGAACCCATTCCTAAGCCCGATCTTGGGCCAACATATTCGCCGATCGTCAGCCGATGCCCACATCGCGTTGGCATCCGACGATCAGCTCAGCTTTGGCCGATGAACGGCAACCAACGATTGGTGATCAGCGTTGGCCCAGACGCCGAGCCGATGCTGTTTGCCTGTGCTGAGCCTATGCTCAGCTGCACTATGGGCACGCCAATCATTGCCAATCTTATGCCAGTGTTGGTAACTCGTAAACAGGTGACCGTTGGCATTCGGCCTTCCAACCGACGCTCACCCGGTCTTGGACTTACGATATTTTTTTACAAATATCTCAAGTCTTGACAAAATTCAGAATTTTTAAACGTTATACTGAAATCGCAATTTTTATTCCTCAAATGCACTGCCTTGGGCCGCTAACCACTATACACTGCCAACCACATTGTAACTTCAAGGTTCTTTATATAGGTTGCAGAATACCGAGCACGAAAATAAATTAAATAAAAACGTTCATTGCGATAAAAATTTGTATCATATTATTTTCATGTATATACACAATTTTAATAATTAATAAGATTAATTAATGATAAAATAATTTTAGATTGCGCGATCAAATTTTGTATGTACAAATTATTTATTATTAATAATTTATTATTATTATCAATTTATTATTATTTATTGTGTATTAAAATTATGTATATACATAGAAATAATATGATACACGTTTGTATCGCAATGAACTATTTCATTTTCGTGCTCGGCATTATGCAGCTTATATGAAGAATTCAATCTTGAAGTTACAACGTAGTTCGTAGTGTAGTGGTTAGCGTCCCGGGTTAGTAAGTTAGGTGTTAGGTAGGAAAGTCATAGGTAGGCAGTTCGAATCCCTCCTCCGGCAGAAAATATTAATCTCTAATGAATTGTTAAATCTGTTTTTTTTTTATTTTCCTAATATGCTGCAATATTTTTACAATAAATAATCTTATTTTACGGAGAAATAATGATTATTTAATAAAAATACAATTAAATAATTAATCGGTGCTTGCCATTGGGGGCGATACTGGGCGAGTGTTGAATGAAACTCTGGGCCAACGTTGAAAGTCACCGTTGGACCGAAGTTATCATTTCGACTCTTACCCAATGTAAATCCAGCACTCTTTCCGATAATAGGCCAACGGTTGAGTACATTTGTGGAGGTACTCAACCATGGTTGGGCCTTTCGTCATTTTTTTCACGGGTGGAGGGACAGCATCAGTGTGTAGCGCCAATATGCTTTGCTAACCCCTGCATACGACCTTCCCACTTCCAACCCACTCTCGACCAACTAGTTGGGGTTATATAGACCCACTGTGGAGAGCACACAACCTCTAACTCCCGGCCTCTCTCTCCCGTTGAATCGAGTTAGTCTCTCGGGACTCTGGGCTCGTTCGAATTACCTGAAAACTTTTGGTACCCATGCATCCAGCTATCTCTATGTATGCCATGTGAAAGGAGAGAACAATACAAGAGCCACGCCCGACGTTTCGTGTCAACGTTCTTCCATGCGATGCTATTTTTCGTAATAAATATTATGCGCGGCGTATATACTTTCGTAAAGCACATGCTGAGTAGCGGAAAAAGCCCTTTCGCGTGGAAAGAGCTTTATCGTAATCGCCAAGTTCTCAGACGCGAGTCTAAGAGAGATTTTCCCTTTCTCTCTGTCTAACGCGCATGTGGCAACTTGCGTTCGTATTATGGTCTCTCGCGTCGAGTTTACCGTTGTGAATACATTCTTGCATCCTGGATTAAGGAATTGCAGTCCATTTCACCGCTCCGGTAAAATCCCGATGCTGCTTTCACGAATGTCGATTAAACGGAGCAAATCCTCGTCCAAGTCTGCGAGTGTTTGTTCACAATCACAGTCAGCATAGGAATATCGGTCCAGGGAGTAAATGTTACGTGCGCCTGCGTGCGACTGTAATGAGTGAATTTTTTTTATTGTAACTCCAATGTTGATATTGTTTCGAAACTACGACAAAAACTTTTAGTTGTATCCCCACGACGGTGTTACGTATTTTCACGAAGTTTACACGAAACAACAGCTACGTCGTTGGAGCTTCGAAGAAGAGCAAATTTCCAAAATATTTCATGAACACCGAACATTTTTGCTCGTTGTACGAGCAAATCATTATTTCCTTCGTCGTTCCGTTGATCAAGTTATTGAGAATCCAACTAAATTTATACTTTTCATTCTCGTTACTAATCCATGGTTTTTAACCCTAGAACGGTATTTTTATTTATTTTTCCTATTCCGGTAACCTGGAATCATAAATGAGCCCAATTTTGAAAAATTCATATCTCCGGTAAAATTTAACGAGAACGTTTCAACTTGGGCTCATTCTTTTCGTTTTTTAATACAGGATCACGTGAGCCTGGGGTAATCTTGCTTGAAGTCACAAAATTAGTCAAAAATGCGATAAACCGATAAAAAAAAACAGGAGAACGAAAGGAGAAAGGGAGCGGGATTTAAAGTCATCTGGGGTCGTTTTTGACCCCGAGTTACCGTTCTAGGGTTATTCGAACAGCGCACTTAAAGCCAGCATCAATGTGTCTTGCACGATTGCCACCATGAAGACGGAGCAGTTGATCAAGGCTACAACTCTATACGGGATTAACAGCATAGTTTTAGGAGTACAAGTGTAGTCCGTGAACCGCAAGTGGATATCCTTGTACTGGATTGGTGCGTAGGGCATACCTACTACGCGGCTCAATATCGGATAACCCTGCTGCGAGATCACACCCAAGAAGGAGAGATTTCGATCAAGAATACTGTACACGGCTAAGGGTTCGTGCATGAGGGAACAAGCGTTGCCCATGCTATGTGGCTGCCCACGGCGTTAGGCCAGGAATTATGCAAGTGTCACGGTGATAAGGGCTCTCTCTCTCTCTCTCTTCCTATTTCTCTATCAACCCTTCAATCACATATACATATAGACAGGGTACCTCTATACGCAACGACCTCGGTCATCGAAAGTTCCGATACTAACAATGCGTTGGTATCGACAGAACAGCAAGCTTCAAGCTCCCCATGTTGAACTCGTGTATACAACGAGGGTAACCTACTTGAATGTTCTCTCATCGATTGACGTACCAATAATACAGTTGAATATTCAAACAACGCGAAAATGTTCAATGTGAAGAACTATTTTTGATACTAGTCGTTACGAACATATGTGTCAAACTCAATGGCCACGTGCTGGGCGAGCGAAAAAACTCGAAAACTTTGGAGCCTTGGTTTCCAAAATGAAATTTACTACAACGTAGTAAATTCAGATTCCATTCGCTTAGGTTGCGAATGTATAATTACTGCGGGCTAGAGATTCAATATTGCAATGACGACTAGCCCGTTTAATTGTATTTTCTTGCTTACAGTCTCCCATCTTTTGGTCAGTTAATGTTCCATGGAGTATGAAATGAGAAACAAATGAAAGTTTTTCATATTATTAAGCCGATCGTTAAAAAGTGTTAACGAGTGCAACTTTCTCGTAGAGTTTGGTTTAGCAATATCGGGTTAGAGATTAAAACGCATAAAGTCGTTTGGCTTTTATAAGTATTATATAGTTGTTTATAGGTGCAACGAATATCCTATGGTCTGGAGTGAGAGGCTCAAAAAGGGGAAAGAAAGGTGAGCGAGTGGTGCGAGAGTAAGGGAGAGGGGGAGAAAATATCCGAGATCGTAAAGTATCGCATCTTGGGGAGGAAACGCTTATTAAGTCACAGAGTCCATCATTCTCTTACCGTCAGAGCACCACATCTATCCCCGGACGTTATTAAACCTTTATTTATAATGGTGAAGATATTTAATAGTGATCGTGGGTCACGCTTATAAATGCTCAGCCGTGTTGGCTTAACGCGCTATTAAGTCTCGAAAATGAAACGGGGATGTAGATTAATGGCGACCGAGATACATCGACATGATATCTATGTTTAGAGCATCTCACCGCGCGTTGACCTCAATCTATTCAGTTTCGTTGCACATCATATTCTTTTTTTCCATAGTTTAATGATTCGTTTATTAAGGGGTTATACCTAGTTGCAAGACCGGAAAAAGTCGTTTCCTTCACGATTTTTTTTTGAAACGGTATTTCATTTGACCAAAATATCCAGTGGGAAGTAAATTTAGTCGTAGCTTTTGAGTTTGCATCAGCATGTTTTATTTTTAAAAATATTGATTGATACTGCTCCTGTAGACGGTCTCCTAGAGGTCCTAAAAAAGGTGTCTGGCGGTGAGCACGAAATCTCCGGTTTGGATTATCGAAAATAAAAAAAATCAAAAATATTCTTTTAGTGGATAGATAAATCTAGGTATTGATCGAAGGAACAATTGAAATTCCGATTTTTGACAAGATGGGGGCTTTGAAAAAAAAAATATTTCTATTTTCGACAAATTTTTTTTTTTCGTACAAGTGTTTGAAAAAGATAGAAACAATTATTGGAAATCGTGATCCTTCGATCAATACCTAGATTCATCAATCCACTAAAAAAGAATCTTTTTGGTTCTTTTATATTCTAATGACTGTCTTGAGGCTGACGAAAAAACCGCATCTATTGCAAAACCTCGCATTTCTCAATATCAATCGGCATCAAATTATTTCCCCGTCTTTTGCTCATTGAGGTCAGCTCATATATGTATAATAAAACGTAGAAAAACTTAATCCAATGAATTAGTCTGAAAGTATTATTTGTCATGCACCCACAAACAATGCATCGAAAAAACTGTCTCGAGGTGTGTAACGGTAAGTAAAATAATGTGGTATTCGTGAGAATAAATTCCAGACGAACCATCTTGATAAATGGACTTTTTCATGGATACTTCTACGCATTTATATTCGATGCTAATATTCGTATTCAGCGGGCGTCCGTGCAAAAAGTATGGACGGAAAAGTTTAAGATATAGGGGACTCCTCAAAGTTGGTCGACACTTTTTTCCTATCGTTCTCAAAGTTTTATAAATGATCGGATAGAAAGATTAACGCATTATGCGAATTCATCATGATCCACGTTTGTATGTATTTATTTTTATCTCAACCAGAAGTCTGGAGATACGAATTCACGAAAACGTGAAAGAAACATTAACGAAGAGAAAGCAGGGAAAGAAATCAACCTGAAGTTGCAACCTTGTGCTGGTTGAGTTAGTCAATAAATTCTCCGAATTTTGATATGTTTCGAATTTGCAGTGTTCCCTAATAAGAGGCAGACGAACATTCCTGATATGCTTAATTGCTCCATTGTCAAACTTCAGTAATTACTTATTGCTTGCCAGCCTTTTGTATACGACGATACAGTTCCACTGAAAGCTTATTTACATTTATATGGAAACTCACTTCGTTATGCAAATCGCAATATAAATTTGAATACAATTGATAAAATCGTAAGTCAGTGTGCAAGAGTGACGAATCAAAGCCGGTGGCTTTTGGACATGGGAGTTACGAGGAACTCTCGATCCCAGGAGGGGCGAGGTATCCGCAGAGCTTGAGTTGTTCCAAGAACGTAAATCCAGGATCATGGAAACTACTACGTCCATTTTCGCGGGTGATTTTCTCTCAGGAGGACACACATCGGTACTAAGTGCGTTCGTCCGTAAATTGGTCGTAGTCCTAGAGCTGGCCTTGTTTGTGAACTTTGGTACCTGCATCGATGGCAGATTTGGGCTGCCAGAGGGACCTCTTATTTATAGTATCCTTCCTTGGGGGATTTCCGTGAGAATAGTTCGCCAGCTCGAAAGTGGCTCGAAACTTTGAATTCATGCTTATACGATTGGCAAATCCAATCTAAAGGACTCAGCCATTTCCCTGATTTGTAATATCGCGATGTGTACCTCAATAAATATCAAGGACGATTCACTTTTTTCTGAATAGAAAGACGACAACGAAAACATTAATCCCCTGCCAACTGTATCGTACTTTCGGTTCATTTTAATTCGAAGCTGAGATGAACGGCATTTCAACTTGGAGCTTGGAACTCAACGTTTATTTCAACTTTGCTGAGATAATTCTGTGGTAACTAACGGAGAGTTTATATGTCAGGGAGAATGTATACATATGTATACATTAACGTACAAGGAGTTTAAAATAGGAAGTAAAGGTAAATTGGAAAGAACGGAATGGAAAACGACGTGGGTCACAGCTGGGAAATAGGGTTTGATAGGATGGTTATCCATCTAGCGGGTTAGTCAGAGGAGCTGTTGTAACAGGATTGTGCAAAAGCTTGCAGTTTCAGCATTGGTCTGCTTTCTGGACACTAGGACGAAGCTTCTGTGAGCGTGTGTGTGTGTGTCTGGAAACAGACCAGGTGGATGTATATGAACTTTAGGTTTGCCGGAGAAGGGGCAAAGGAAAAGGCTGTGGCAGATAGTGGAGTGAATATAGAGGAAGCGCAGGATGAGAAGAGGACACGACAGAGAGGTGGAGTGAAACTCTCCGGTTTCCCCGTACTCCAGAGGAAGCGAATGCTTCAAATTGAGGAAATGTCTCACAGAGGAAATGACTTTTGCCGTAATTTCGTGGAAAACCTACGAAGCGTTCGAATGTCGTTAGGAAAGTCGTACTCGTTTATTTTCCACCATTTCCCCACTCTTTGTGACCACGATTTTTCTGTCATTCCTTCTCGCCTTCTCTCTCTCTCTCTCTCTCTCTCTCTCTCTCTCTCTCTCTCTCTCTCTCTCTCTCTCTCTCTCTCTCTCGCTCTCTCTTTCTTTCGGTTTGTCGTATATAGTGCGATTTTCTCTCGACTATGTGGCGACGTCTCTACAGTATCTTTCGGTATGGATTGCTCACTTTTTCTGCTTTCTTTTCTCTGGAATTTCCCTGCTACGAGTCTTTCGTATCCTCCGCTTACTCCACTGCCTCGGTTGTCATGATTTCATTAACCTCGTCTATAAACATCGTTAAATTATAAGCGCTGTAGATACAAACTTATTAGATGCCCGGGCGACGTTTAACGGGCTGATATTTTTTTTCTTTCAATTCGACAAGCACTTCCGAGCGATCGAAATAAAAATTGTTCTGCTTTCAATCCGATCCAATTATTTGAATATCAGAGAAGAGCTTTCCATGACTTGGTATTCAATTTTTACAATCTCTCGTTATGACAATCTTGTAGCTTGAAGGAAAATTTTCGAAAATATAATAAAAACGGTACGTGGTTTTATCAGCGAGGCTCAAGAAGAAATATATTGCTGCAGGTTTCCTCAGGCACTTCTTGGTGCAACATCCAACGAACGTACCGAGTTAGAAAGAGCGAGAGAGAAAATGATGGAGACTTTTGCACTGTACGAGCCTCAGGTCTTTTGGTCGTTAGTCACGATGTCATAAGAAAACCAGGGAACCACTGAAATATGCAACCCTCGAGGGCGTTCGTCGTCTACGACAACGAAGTCGGCGGAGAGCGAGAGAGAGCGAGAGAGACTGCGTGGCGCGTTATATCCTTACAGGTACAAAGGAACCATGGATTCACGAAAGTACCGAGCGCGAAAACCAACGGGAAAAAGTATCGCGACAACCAAAAAGCACGAGACGAGACTTAATGACAGAAATATTGCTCACATGGCAAATGCCCTTTTAATTTCTAACGCAAATTTCATTTTGAGCCAAAAACTCTCCCGCAACAAAGTTACTAAAACATGTTTTTGAAATGCAAATTTCGTGTTTCTTCAGAGCATGTTTGCATTTGGGTGGTAAACTTTTGTTATAAAATATCGAGTCACAAGTGCTTTGCTTCTAAGTTCCGAGACACATCCTAAACTCATTTTACAAGAAATGGTTGTTTTTTTTTTTGTAAACATCAAAATTTAGCGAATGAATTGTTAATTCGAAATGAAGCAAACATTATTTTTGGCTTCCAGTTCCCCAAAGAGTGACATTAATGGTCCATGTCGTTTATAGTGTCCAATTTTGTCGGTCCACTACGTTCTCTCTCGGTGCAGATAATGTAGCGATAAAAAGTTATAAATAACGCGGTTGGTCCACCGCACGTTAAACGCCAGTCCCACAACATTGCGTTTTATTACACTGAAATAATGAATCTGCGTAAATCACGAAACAGTGGTGAGCCGATGTGGAATTTTTGTCATTTATTTTCCGCTCGAATAATTCACGGTTGGACAATTGATATATCGATGCTTGAAAACACACACAGTAATTGTAATACTTTAAAAAAGGCACATTAGAAGTGAGATATATGTCACTGTGATAAATTGCGACGTTCCCAATATTTAGGGACTCGGTAGAGTCTCGGGACAAGTACATTTGACAGCGTCGTTTGCTGGCCCGAGCCTCGGCCGAGTATATTATCTCTGAATAAAGTAAATTCGGTGATGGGGATAAGCATTTTCTTTAACTACGGAGCTCAGGAGTAATGTCATGATCTGAAAATTAAACTGGAGACTAGTTTCGTTGATCCCCGTCAATTGAGCTATAAATCATCACGATTAATCCCAGAATTGCTAAGAAAAGACGTTTCCCAGGCACAATTATGTAAAAAGCGCAATGTGTGTGCATATATGTATATGCGCGCAAATGACACGATCAAAGGGCTTGGATTGGAAAAATCAGAGAAAAGAATTTTAAAAAAATCTGCCTACTAGAAGAATTAAGCTGGCTGGAGTATTTCACTGTGTATTCTGGTTTTGTCACGAGCAAGAACGAGTAATAATGAAGAATAATGGTTTCGTCCTATTCTCTATACCACTGTCTACTTAGCCTCTTCCACGCTCCGTCCGTTTCTGGTAGTAATAAAGAGAGTTTTGCGATGCAAATTTTCTCGTATATTTTTCCTATAATAATGGGTACTTCCTTTTTTCTTCAGGAATAATCATAGAGAACATATACGTCAATCTTGCTGAATTATTCTAAGCGCCCGCCCTCACGTTCCCGGAAGCTGAATAATTCCCACCCGGAGAGCTTCCGTGGGTATTAACAAGAATGAAGGATTCAGAATAGTACGTGTTGTGTTTCAAATCATTAACATATATATCTTCATTTAAGGCTCGGGAACGCATGACTTTTTTCAGATTACCAGCACGGAAAGTGGAGGCGAAACAAAAAGCAATAAAGCTCGATGAAACTGGAGTGGCGGAGATTCGAGAGATTTTTCTCCGAAACATATCCCGACACTCCAGTGATTTTGTTTCCCTGTATCGTACTTTGATATAGACAATGAAACAATAACGCTTTTTCGCTCTCAGGGACCGTGATCATTGGCGTAGAAAAAATGCGATAAGCGAAATGTCGTGTATCAGGAACTTCAATAGCCCTGGGAAAATTCGAATCACAGAGTGTAAATGAATATACCGGGGTAGTTGAGTCAACGTTTCATGCATGTGAAAGAATATTCAGGAGAAGATAAAGGAAGACGTGAAAAAAAAGGGAGAGCGAGAGCGAGAGAGAATGTATGGATCGATCAGGAACAGTGAAGGGTGTTGTGATGCTTGTGTTCCTTCAATCTCCAGGGTCTCATCTTCGATGAAAGTGATTGAGTATTTCCATATTTGACAAGACAAAAAGACTGTATCACAGCGAAGAAGTTTCCCTAACGGAAGAGTTTGTCCGAAGAGACTTTGATCGCAGGTAAGCGAAGGCTCAGGAATAAAAACTACAAAATCGAATGGACGCGCTCATAAGTTGTCATCTGCCTTCATCGATGATGCTCGAAGATTGTTCAACTATCGAATTTACATTAAAGAGAAGACAATAGCAGATATAATTCTTATTTCGCATTTTTTATTCAGAGTCGCCGTTGAAGAGAGAAAACGAATTTGTCAGTTTGATAGTTTGATCCCCCAGCAGGTACAGAAAATTGTGTTTATTCAGCAAGAAAGAGGCAGCATCTTATCAGTTTATTAAGGGGGCAGATTCGCCATAGAAAATTCTGAAATTACTGCGGGAATTCATAAATGCTAAGTTCCATGGAGGGTGTTGAGCTCAAAAACGGATAGTATTCAAGATTTCACGATGGCAAGAACAACGATGAGGCGAAGGAGTTCACGACCTTTTGGGACACTGTATCCACGACGTCAAGAACGCGGGCATATATTTATATAGTACACTGAGAAGAGGTTTTTTCACGCTTTGCCAGCCCAAGAATTAAGAAGGTGAAAAAGCAACGTTGGGAGTACAGAGAAGAAGCAGAGAGAAAGGAACGATAAAACGAGAGTGAATGCACCCCCGGCATGCCCATAGAATGAATGGAGCTCGTTAGCGCTCTCATTATCATGCAAAGTGGACATGAAAACTGTCCCGTTCAGAGGGTAACTCTATACATCTACTCTTGAGTCCGAAGAATCTTGTGTAACGATACTCCCGATTTTGTTTAAGGTTCTTGTATAAAACCGGCTTCATGACTGACCACCAAAGGGCTGATACATTCACAATTCTTCAATTATTCCTTTCAATACATATTTGCCTATAAATAGATAGCAATGAAAAGTACGTTCTTAAGGTCTTAAGGTACTGTCGCTTTTAGAATTACCGTTCAGAATTTAAAAAAAAATTGGCACAGTAGTAGATTATGATGAGAAATAGATCCAGTAAAATTTTCAAGAGACTACAAAGAACTAGAAAAAAGATATTCGTATTGTTGATTTTATGAAGTTAACATCGATTTTATACATTTCATTGTATTTTACAACGAAAACTGTGATTTGTCCTATGAATTAATAAGAATTCATTGTAACATTCAAAGAAAACTGAGATCAATCATAAAACTCAATGTTAAATGTATGAAACTGTACCAATGCGAATATCTTTTTTCTGGTTCTCTGTAGCCTCTTGAAAATTTGACTGTATCTTTTTCTAATCATAATCTACTAAATGTATCAAATTTTATTAAATGATGAACGGTAATTCTGAAATGTTAAGAGACATTCCAGGGAAATTTTTTAAATATTGATCAGCAATGTGTTTTTTTTTTTTTTTTAATGTTTGTTTCCTAAATTCGGTGGATAAATCGTATTTTTGTGGAGCATTCTTGGCTGAAATATATTTTCGTACCTCATAACGCAGTTTTATAATAGCAGGTCGACGTAAGCTACCCTTGCGACTTCCCGCGTGGAATGTATCGAGCACAATCCCATTCACATGCTGTGAAAAGCGGACGTACGAAGGAAGAGGACACAGAAAAAGAGAAGAATATTTTCAAAAGGATTTATCAGGGCCCTGCATGAGAAAATACCGTTTTCATCTTCTATACATTGGAATATGCGATGAAACGTCAACAAGGTTCCCATATCACTAGAGAAAGGGGAAAAAGTCAGGACGATGGATGTTAAGTTTTTTGAAGCTTAACAGCCACCGATGGAAATGCTTGAAAGGGATGTTATATAGCTTGAATGTATATTGGGGGTATAATTCGCGTTGACATCAATGGTCCAATTCGTCGCTTTTCTTGCTACGTCATAGCTCGAAAAATTTTCCTGTGATATTTTCTAACTGGCAGGAACATTTTTGAAATATTGATTGCATTCCTTCAGGATCGAAGTCATCTTCGGCCAAGAAGATGACATTCGCTTCTGTTCGAAGATATCCATAAATTTTTTTGATTGCATCCATTGCAGATTTTTATTCTGCGTAAACTGGATCACGTTGAAAAACAGAGAGACAATAATAAAGAAAGTTAAAATCGCGAAATAAACACTGATGATTATTTATTCGTTGCTTTTATATTATGAGGTTATGTTGACATTGCTAAATCACCGATTGATAACAATCATCATTGCGCGATACGACGATAAGTTTATTCAACAACTACGACTAGAATCTCTCAATTCTCTGCTACATTTTGGCTTTCTTATTATATGCTGTTTACGTTATTCAATTGTCTACAAACTCCGCGACGCCGCGTTCATGACAAGAAAAATCCCGCCATCGAACCAACAATCACATATCAACGAATTCGTTGCCGACCATAAACCGCAACTTTTCGTTTTCAATTTTCTTTTTTTACAATTGGTATCGCTGAGTGGTTATTTAGGAGTTATTGGTACCGCATTTTAAAAGCTGATTGATAGGTAGTTTTCCATAAATAACTGATTGAAGTTTAAACATAAAGCGATAAGTGCCCTGGCTTAATATGCTCAATCGTGTGGAACAATTCCGATAACATATTTTTCAATTGAATTCTATCAAAATGTGTTGTCATGAAAAATCAAACTTTTTTAAAATATGGCCGAGCCTAAACAAATATGACTTTAATTAATCATTAGTATAATTCAAATTTCTAAAGAAGTTAATTATTCAAAATTATTAATAAGTTAAAATTCAAATTTGATGTTCCATCCGTTCAACGAACCCAATTGATCACTAAATTTCTTTGAGTACGTTCAGGCGGAAAAAATCTGTAACAGCTGTTTTTTCAATTCATTATATAGCTTGAGAATCACGTTATTCAATATTTTTCGTCCCGAATTATAATCGACGTTGTCGACATAGCGATTTTTAGACAATAAAAAAAAATCACTGACATTTTTGTCCACTCGTTCCCACGAATCAAAATGCAATTTGCATTCGCAAATCAAATGCATTCAAATTTTCCTAAGAGAATCCATCGTTGCTTATTAATTTATAAAAATCTGCTGAGTCTTTGAATATTTCGGATGTCTTATAATTTTGGGTAGGGAATATGAGAATGAGAAGGAATTTGAACTTTCTTGAAAGCATGACAGGGACGTGGGGATGATTTCCATAAATAGACTAGCGGTTGCGAGAATCGTGCTGAGATGGTGGATCCGTGTAATCAGAACACGCTTTATGGTCTTGCGCACTTTTTTTACCTCGAAAGCGCAATCCATTCATTCCTTAGAGGAAAAATGGGAAAGAAGGATAATAATAAAAACGAATATTCTTTTTATTTTTATGAAAATAGAAAAAAACCGCGCCACTGCCATCGTGCGAAATGAGAAAAATAGTGCCGAAGCGTAAATGGGAAAAAAATAGGCAGAGTGCGAGTTATAAAGAGCGAATGAGTGGAGAAGCTGTAAGAGGAAAAGGGAGAGCAACTTTCGTTAGTGAGGAACGGAACGAGAGTGGGAAACTCCGAGATAAAACGAGAGACGAAATTATAGATGACATAAGAGAAAGAGCGATAGAGGAGGAAGAGAAAAACAGTGGTGTTGAGCACCCAGATTCACATGGGCACTTGGGGCAAGAGAGAGAGAGAGAGAGAGAAAGAGAGGGAGAGGGAGAGAAAGAGAGAAGTGAGAAACGTGGAACGAGTAAACCGAAGTACAGCAATGAGGGTGTGCAAGGAAGAAAATGGAGTGAGAAAGGGAGAATTTCGAGGGAGGCATACATCGGAGTATAGGACTGGTGGACGAAGCTTTATTATTGTTATTTAGAGTTTTGTAGCGTCATAACCAGACGAGCGGAGATGCTGCAACGGTAGAAAGAAAAAAAGCAAAGGAAAATTTTTTATATTTACTGCATGGAACAGAGATATATTATGAGCGAGAACGGAAATGTAAAAGAGATGGAAACGACGAAAAGCGTCAGTTTCTGTATCGCATTTGTATGTGTAGTGTATAACCTCAATTCCTTTTTACTCAACAATTAATACGTGGCGCAATTAAAGTTCACTGGAAAAAAAAAAAAAAAAAAAAAAAAAATAACCACAGGAAAGATGGGCGAGAGAAAAAGGGAACGAAGAGAGACTGCTGAAGGTTTCCGGACCGCTAACTGGAAATTTGTCTGCAAAATGCGTGCACGAAACAGCAGCGTTACCTTTTTCACCGAGTACAACGTCAAATCAATCAAATTTTTTTCATCTTTACTTTTTTTGGCTTCAGCAAAATTACCGAGGAAAATGAAATACAAAACAAAAACGATGCCGAAGCAGAATGTGAACATACTATCGAGACTTATTTCCATTCGTTGACATTGGATAATGTGACGCAATCAATTTTCGTTGAATCTCATCTAAGATCGATATTTTCGTCGATGTTTATATTTCATAGCGGAAGAAAGATATTTGAGAATTTCGGAAAGAAGAAATGTTAGTAGGTCGAGCTTGACAGAATTGCGAACACGGATACACCGCTTGGGCAAATATACGATGCTCGTACACGTATACGTTATCATGACTTGGACCTCGAATCAGCTCGGTACAAACACATACAGCCCATTTCTGTATACGCTACAGAATGAAAGCTTTGGTACACTTTCGTTGGCTTTAACCTCTATGTCGTGTGTATTCATTCTTCGAGGAAAAAAGAAGCGACCCATTCAATGTATATCTCTGTCTTATCCATGTATATGTATCGGGGAAGAGAATTCTGGAGTGTCAATTTATACGAACCCGTCCTATCGTATCGAGACCGTCAATTTCTCTCTACAATTGCTTCGGCTGGCCAAGCTCGTGCGATCTCACTGAATGTTGAGATAGAAGATCCTCCTACAAGCTATGAAAACCTGGATTTGGAAAGCGACCTCGTTAGGTCGTTGTGTTTACGAGTCACGATCCGGGTATACACTCTCACTCAATGCGAAATATATTCCAATCCTCTCAAACAACGTACAGCATCCATTTACAATAGAAATCATCTCCGCTTTGCTTAATCTTCGAGCTTCGTAATTTCAGTGTCTGCGGTTCATGGGGAAGCGAGTATTTTTTTGCAAAAATTATTTTTCCGGCTTATTGTCAGATAACGGAAAAAAATCTCGTGGTTTTTAAAGAGCGTCAAGTTCTAGAGTCACGCCGCAGTTAATGTGATATTCGCGAGAAGCAAGAGCCTTAATATGTAAAGCAGAAAACTGTTGAAACGACTTAATAGCGGAAAACGTTAAACGGTTTTGTATATCCATTTTTAGCCTCGTCAGGCCTAATGAACGTTGCCAACTCTGTAGGACCCTTGAAGAAATCTTTTGAATATTATGAGAACCGAGAGTCGAAATGTGTGTTCAGACAGAAATATAGGGCTGGGGTAACGGAGTATGAACGGGGAAGGGAAAAAACGTATTCGTGCGATACGAATTTGCGGTCGAGGACGAAGAAAAGATCGAAATTAGAGCACGAGGGTTGGAATTCATGAGAATAGAAAAGAGGAATGGGTGAGAATTTCAAGAAAGTGCAAGTCGGGAAACACCTTTACAGTTCGTCGCTTTCTCATTCATAAAACCAGTTGAGAAGGAAACGGGACTGAGAGATGGAAAGAAGAAGGAAAAGATAGATAGAGAGAAGAAGAAAAAGGGATGATGCGTCCCTCTCCTCACTTTAGACTTACTCTTCGCTCTCACCGATGAATTTCTGCAATTCAAATCCAAGTCCCAAACAAGTCAACGAAGAATTCGCGTCTGTATCTATACTTGTACATAAATTGAGAATCCAATCGAGCTGGGTGCACCGTTTCCGCTCGTTCCAGAGACTTATTTGCTGCGTTTATATCCATCATCAATCCTGGCGTTCGACTCACCCAAAATGTATGAAAATTCATAGATTTTCAGCCAGAAAATAACAAGACCGATAAGACAAATTAATAGAAAAAGAAAACAATTTCGAGCCTAGAAATCCCATGTGGACAGACGTCAGTTTAAAAACTTAAACCAAAAATCTTCATATCTCTCATAGTAGATGGCTCTTAGTTCTATAGCAGAGAGGCTATACCTTTAGGCTCCTACATACATGCGAGTAGATAATAAACATAACATGGAAGTACCGACTCTGGTTAGAATTGCTTCGGATAATGACGAAAGTTCTCGTTGTTGAAACAGAGAATTGTGGCAATGCCACTTGTTACTGTGCGATCTGTATATTCAAACGTATACCTATTATGCTATATATATATATCTATATATAATATGGAGTGCATCGACATTTGAGGTGTGATAGTCGAGATGTGCGACGAGAGTATTTCAGGGTCGTTGGGTTCCTCTTGCTTCTCTCATCATCAAGCGGACGGTTTGACGCTGGTAACTAAGTTGTACTCAACTCAATTATAATGACTTGAGAGTGGCGACAGTGGCGCCGCATCAAAGCTCCAAGTCCCCTTAAGACTCACCCTCGAATGCCTTATGTTCTCGTGGGGTGTTGGGGATTGAGCACAACAGCGGGGTCATTTGTAGGGCCCTTGGGCCAAGACCCGAGCTGGATTTGAGGTGATAATTCCAGGTGTCCTGAACTGCTCGTCCACTGAGATTCAACGTGTTGAAAGCTCAAAGGAATGCGTAGAACCGGCCCTTCATAAGTTCCCACAAGGGCAACGAATGGCCTATCCTGAGGGCAATACTACAATGAGCGTCAAAGGGGAGAGAAGATCTAGTCATTTTTATATTCCTTTTTCATGCAATAACTATGATTGCATCAAATCTAAGAAATTTTTCTTTTTACCCTCGATCCGTGGTCACACGTACTAGAAATAACGCGCTGGTCACACGGGGTCGGAATGACCCCAGCCATGTTGAAACGCTTGCCGCGTTGCCGGTATCGTTCTGAACGACACATAAAAATTCAGGATATTAGTTAGAACCTTTCAGAATGAGAATATCATGCCGAAAAATTTTTATCCAATTTTCAAAATGGCGAAAAAAATCAGCAAGGAGGCAATGTGTAAGAAAAAAAATCGAGCACTCCAAAGCACCGTTGGAGTGAATTAATCGAAAAACTATGATCGCCTTGAAAAATGGCTTGTTCAGCCTTTTGTTCGAAATGAAAATATTCCTTGGGGTTCATCGTTGACGGAAGGAAGTGGCTTTCTGTTAACATCGCAATGAAAGTATTTGCTGGACAATAATTTTGTATGATATTCATTAATGCAATATCCTACAACCACGTATGATTCAGTGTCTTTTCCTAATAAAATTCATTTGCAGCTGCGCTCAATTAATTTCGCTGCGCTCAGAGTATTATCGGCTTTGGAGCTCGAGGACAGTCGCACCGATGATTTTCCAATAATTACGTATAGGTGCATTTCAGAGCAAAAGAGAGAGAAAGGGATTGCGACAGTGAGAGAGAAAGAGATGAGGCAGTCATGCGAGCGAGAAACTGCTAACGACATAACAGCCGTCTAATTAGAGGAAACCACAATCTGATAACATTGGATCTCCGACCCTTGCCTCGCACAGTACAGCAGCAATGATGCCAATGGTAATATACCATTCTGAATTTTCCGTCTGATTGATATATGGAATTAATTAAATGTTAATTAAATTCAATCAGCGTTTGAATCACTCGTCCCGGTCTTTAATTACACTTATCAAATTATGATTTCTATAAAAATGGACTCGAACTCGCATTCAATTCAATGAAGGCAGTAAAAATAAAAGTAAATAAATAACAAGAACATGCACGATAAAGTTTCTACAATAACCATTTAAAATCGGCTTGAAATCTCTTGAGATTTATTTATTCGAAATTGCAGACATCCTATTCATATTCAGAACGACGAGGTAACTGACTTTTGTGCGAATGTTGAAGAAAAGAGAGTTCTTCATTCAGCTACGCGTGTATAGTTGAACCCCGAAATAATATATACATGTATATTTTCATACATGAGATGTAAGCGGTGGAAACGTTGAAGACGGATAGTCAGAGGTTGTCGTGATTCTCCAGGGGTTCCCTCATGCACACGATATATAAATCTGGGCGTTGTGCCGGGAACGAGTAGAGAAGCTGTATTCCGCTGATATAAAATCATCCGACAAAGACAGATTGTGTATTCACCGCACGAGTGCTGCATGGCTTCGCCATGACCGCGCGTCTAACGGCGTACTTCTCGGTTTTCCACAGGCCATTCGATGTATCCCTATCTCACACATACTTTATATTCGTCAGTGTATCCATCGTGATAGAAATTCTTCGATTTATCCACGATTAAGATTTGTGATAAGATTGTCTGCCGAGCAGGTTTGAATGTGGTAAAAAGTAAATGTTTCGCTGCCGGTTCACATGCAGTCGAGAAAAATTGAGAAATTCGTGTGAAACAAAAAATGTCAAATAAATACTCGTTTAGAATGATTGTGCCTTCGTTTTTCACGCATTGATATAAATAAAGAAAACAAAATTCCAGCGAAGATGGAGCGTGCTGAGTGCGTTCGAATATTTTGTCTTGAGAAAATGAAGCTTCATCGTCATAATTCATCGTGTTACCTTCATGCCCTAACACGGTGTATTTTCATCCATTACTGCTCCATAACGATAAAAACAAGCATTTTTGATCATTTTCATTTAAATATCGTTATTATTATCATTGCCGTTAGGATTTGAGGAAATTAGAATGAAGTGCTCAAGCTCAAAAGTCTATAATCTGCAAAGACGTCATTAACGAGGAGCCAATTACCGTACACTGGTTGGGAGACGAACCAGTTCTTATACCCATTTGTACAAGTTTTAGCCGTGAAAGATTGCTCGAGGTTGAGATTTCGACTGGTGAGCTTTCTCGCCGTGTGTTTCGTCGTTGGATTCGCGCGCCTCGTCGCGTCTGTTCTAAAAGCCAGTCAATTGTCCCTCATCAACGGTGAGGAAAACTCTCTCGCGGCAAGGATTTACTCTCTTCTTCTTGACAATCTTAGCGAAGAACAAGAAGATAGATAGAGACAGATAGAGAGGGAGAGATGAAGAAGGTGGAAAACGTTGTCAAGAGCGGATTCTCCGAGGCCAAGACCGTGGTAGGAACGTCCCCTTTCATTGTGTATCTCGACTCGGCATTGATTCTCTGCCACGGCGTAAATTCTGCTCTTAGCCAAAGCTCTAAGCAATAGAGCTTATTTTCGATCTCTAGCCCCGTCATCGTTGTCTCCGCTCCCCTCGTCCGATATACGTACCATCTCGAGGAAACGTCTCTCATTTTCAAGATTATTTCCTCCGTCTACCAACGAAAACTTGTCTCCGGCACGAGAGACATACGAGACTCAAAAATCTTTTCTTCTCTGTCTACGTCAACTTGTTAAGATGATCGTGTTACTTGTTTCGTGTACCACGTCAGCAGGCTAGCAGGCCCCAATACTAAAATTTTGTGGTTCCAACAAAAGTACATACATATTATCTACGTCTGCCTCAGCCTCTGGTGTAACAATGTTGCAGTTATGGGTCTCCCATGAGAATAAACAACCCTGTCGACCAACCCACCCATCTCCCTGTGTCTTCCACCTTGATATGCATATACAAAAGTACCTCGTTACCGTTGAAAGATAAAACCGTAAAAGTTATGTGTTATTAAAATATAAGGTTGGATGTAAAAAGACGTGAGCTGGGGAGGAGCCCGCGCGCGTGAATCTTCTCGTTTGCATACACATTATGCCCTGCTTTATATTCATTCGTCTACAGTAGATAGAGGTTTACAGCATGTCGACTTTCTCTCAGTCGTGTGAAAACATTTTATTTATCTCGTATTTGATACCGTGACATTATTTGCGACATCAGTATTTCAGAAGTACGCTGTAACTGGAGGAAAAAGTGGAGTGCCGAACAGGCGTAGTGATGGTATGGCAGAAGATAATGGAACGAACAAATTTCCATAATGCGATGAAAAAAATTCCATGCAATATGTGATTATTACAAAGGGAATGTAACTAATTGAAAAGAAAGCATAAATATATGACTGCACGTTTTTTTAACTTCATTCGGATCCAGACTTTCGCAACTTTTCTCACAAATAGGAAGGATGGAATTGGTTAAGCCTCAATCCCGACACATTGTCGCGTAAAATCTCCCACAAAGTTCCGAGATCCCGCGAGCTTTGATCTCATCGTGCCGACGAGAACCACGCGGAAATAAAATGTGTCGTTCCAGGACTGGGAAAAAGGATAAAAAGGTCAAAATAGACGGCGCGTCTGCGAGAGAGAGTGGAGGTCTTAGAAACAGAGATATAGGAAGAGTGTGTGGTGCAAAGTATTATGTCGATACCACGAGGCCGTAAAATCTGTAGCAGCCGGGTCAATCTCACGATGCCGAAAGTGCTTTGCTGTTCGTGCATTTTTCCACTTAAGTATATCTATGTCTTTTCTCTGCAACTTTAGATCTAGACTTTATTTTTTCAGCTCCACAGCTTTACCGGCAAGGTCGAGCAGACGACATCCGGAAAAGTCGAAGTCTTGATCGGGCTGCGTGCGTATGTATGTGTGTGTGTGTATTGGTGAAAGGCAGTAACACGAAAGGGAACGTTCGACGTGGCAGACACGGAGGAAGCATCAATTCCCCAACTGGATAGCACATCAAAAGGAGGAAAGGGATGTAGAGGAAAAAAAAGAAGGAACAAAGTTTCAACGACACTACGAGGAGCGAAAGGCTTAGAAACCAACCGCAAAACTGGCAAACCAGCCTAACCTGGAATACGTGTGTGTGTGCTCTCTGCTTGTGCCACCGATGGTGCGAAGGCTTGAACAAATTTTCGGCACAGAGCTTCAAGGTTTTGTAAAACTTGACCAGAGAAAATCATTCCCACAGCCCGTGGGACGAACACGCTCACACGGATGCACTCACTGCAGTACTTTCTTTGTACAAATTTAGTTTTTTGTTGTTGTCTATGTAGCAGGCCCTCGTTTGAACGTGCTGGAACTTATACAAGAGTGTTGAGACTCAATGGCACCAACAAAGCAAAAGAATAAGTATAAAAAATACAAGGGTGACCTGGCTCGACCAAAATATTCTCCATAATGCGATGAAACTTATAAACTGCATGCGGCTCTGGGAAGCTTTTCTCTCGTTGGTAAAAGTTGGATGAAATGTGGAAGCACAGCGCGCCGAATTGTGCCCGCGACAATCTTTGCCAAGAAGTAGACTCTTTGATATCGTCTTTTTTATTTTTCACCATTTTTTTCTTTGCCTCTCCTACTTTTCATCCGTCTTTAACGAATAATATTTCCGAAGGGAAAAGTCGATGGCGAGAGAGATGAAAAATTGCAGCAGGCGGGAAGAAAGTATTTCTAGGAGCGACGGATGCATTCAAGCAAAACGGGTATTCATTCATCGATGTTACCACGCGAAGCTGAAAGAGGGGGAAAGAGAAAAAGAATCTTTCAGGCAGAAATTCCTCGATAATGGAACGTTCGGAGGGAAAGGATTGATTGTGGTGCAAAAGTTTCAACCCGCCAGGAGACGCCAACATCTTTCGTGACGAAGGACTCTCAGATCACGAGACTCCGAATGATTGAATAAAACCACCGAGCTTCGCTGCTGTATTCGCGAAGCTGATACCTTCCTAATGCACCACCGTTTCGCATTTACGCAAGGGCCAAGGGAAACTGTAGGATATCACGCCGATACAAACGACTATATTTTTATCGAGTTTCAGTTCGAGATTTAGCAGTTGCCTGGAATCCTTGATTTACATACAGTTTACCAAAACCACACACCAACCGCAAACCCTCCCTCAGTCGGTATTACCAATCTAATTAAAAAACCAATTCGAATATGAGGTTCCGAAAGGTTAGCTGAGGAGAGAGAGAGAGAGAGGGAGAGAGAGAGGGAAAAAGAGAGGGCAGCGTGGTTTCAAGAGGGTGAAAATTGAAATTAAATTAGTCTGAAGACGCCCTTTCGAGCTAAACGAGAAGTACACGACAGGAAAGTCGATGTAAAATGCGATGGGATAAGAAACTAAAGAAAAAGAAAGAAAATTAATTGCAGCCCGGTCCAGAATACAAGGACGAAAGACGAGAGACCTCACTCTTTCTTAATAGTTCTTTTTAATCGGAAGGGTGTCTGGCTCGCCATTCTGCATTGGTGGATAAATGGTACGTAGAGGAAAAAAGTTCCTGGACACTTTTCAGCAAACTTTACGACACAAGAAAACAACATCATGATCAAATTTGTTCCATTTACATTTTAACGTTCAAAATGCCGCCACGGGTATTTTCGGCTTCCTATGTAATAGAGTCAAATCTCACACTTCTTTACTACCGATAGATATCGTTACTTGTATCTGTTTGAAAGGTTTTAGACCTCCAATTTTACTTTTCCTGAGCCTGGGGTAACTAGTTACCCGGGTGGCCGCTAAGGGATACATTTTATAGGAATCACACTTCCAAAGATTGAATAAATTGCATCATGAAGTTGCATAAAGTTTCGTAGGTTCTACAACGTTTTTTTTTTATGTAGATACTCATCTTTGAATGCTATCGTAGTGTAAAATTTTTTCACATTTTCTTTGTAATTTAACGCTCAGCACAAGTGGCATGAGAACATTACTTTCGAAAAAAAAATACCAAAACTAAAGGGTGAGTACGTGTGCGTCTGTGAGAGGGAGAGAGAGATAGAATCGTTGAGAGTGGCATAGCCAGCGAGTGATGTTGAAAAAAGGGGCATGTGAACGAACAAAGGGCAGAGAAAAAGGTTCAAGGCTCGGAGGATCCGTTGGGTGGATGGCAAAAAGTAGTGGGAAAAGTGAGACTATAGCGAGGGGTTGGGAATTTTAAAGAGACGTCACGACGCTACTACGACTACCTCGAACCCATCTTCACCGACGTCTCTATGACTGTTTTCTTTGTTCTCTTTTTTCATCTTTATCCCAGTGGTTGCTGCCTCTCAACGTTCACCCGCTCACCTCTGTTACTTGTTAAAGTTTTTGCTCTTTCTCCTCTTGTGGTATTCTCTTAATATATATATTTGTATAGATATACATATAAAGTGCAAACAGGAAAAAGTTATCCTTCCGTCGTAACTTTGCATGTTGAAGAATAATTCCTACAGGATCTCCTGAGTTATTCTTTCGTCAAATACTGGGTCGATGCCTGTGGATGTCTGTTCTCTTAGCAGAATGTTCCTGACGTCACAGCTGCTCTGGTTTTTTCATATTATATGAAATTTTATATTCCTCGATGGAATGATCGAACGATGCAATATTAAACAGATGAAATACAATTATTTCCTCGAGGATTTTTGAATGTACCGAATAAATATTTTTAGATCAAGATTTTTTGCAACTGAGCACAGAGATTATGTTACGAAAACAAAAGGTTTGCCTATTTAGCCTCAGGAAGTGAATGGTCAATGTTGTCATGAGTCGTTTCTCAAGATCCCACAAACTTCCACCCCAAGTGACTATTCTCTCAAATTCATCGTAAACGTAGATCTCGAGTGGTTGATACTTGTACAAGACGAACTTTGCCTCACGGAGCTCGAGTTAAACTTCTAACAACGTATACAGGAAAAGGTGAGGTTTAACGATCTATGCACATACTTTATGAGTTTAGAGTTTCATGTGCAGATAGCTCTTAGCCATAAATTTTCTTCCAGAAGCTTAGATTGACTCTACAAGTGCGCAACTAGGTCGTTCAAGAAATCACTTGGCGTAATTTATAATTTACTATTTGCTGTGGAGTTGATTCTAAAGAGGACATGAGGTGGATAGTCTCGAATCCACTTAACAAGGAGCCACTGCCCTTTTTTCAGTGCCAATAATGTTCAGAGTTTATTTTTTAGGTCTTCCACCGCACAGCGCATTCAGATTGCTTTCTACGAAAAAGGGAAGCGCACCGATGATTCTAAGTTAACTTTGGAACTGCAGGTTTTTTTTTTTAGAAAGGCTCGATAATCGGGTTTTCAACTTTTCCGGTCGATACGAAAGTTACCGTTGATATTTGCCCCTGAGAATCCTACCTTGTGCTTTGTACGATGGCGATGATGTTGATTCGACCTTGGATGCTCGATGCTGACGGTGGCAACAACGTGCTCAACCGAGCTGGTAGGTCCGGCATTTGAATTTATCTTAGATGATGACCTCGAATGATGTTGGGCCCGTGGCGGTGGTGGTGGCAATGTATCGAGACACTGCGATCGATCGGGTGTCCTTGGTTCGGGTGGCTTTTCCATCTCATGGCATCGGCATATTCCACTGCCGCCTGGTCCATGCGTCCCATTGCCACTCGAACCACCGCCACCGCGCAAACCTGCGCTCAGGGCCGCCGCAGTCAGCTTGCTCGCATAATAATACATCGCGCACATTTATCCGGCGAGAGCTTAACACCACGACCCGAACGCCACCTCAATCTGGTCATCACTGACGTCGATGACGATTTGTTTTTATCCAATTACAAAATTTACACTTTCAACAATTTAACAAGTTTTTATGATTTTATGTCACCTTCGCAACTGCACCTTCACTGAATCAACGGCAGACCGGAAAAGCTAACTGTTTTTTTTTTTGAGATTTTATCTGCGCTTTTCAATTTTTGTGATTTTCCAACTTCCAGCCTGGGGGTTGTAGAAAAATATGCTGCAGAAAAATTCTACACGATCGTCACATATTTTTCATTCGCCTTTTATTATCGTAAGTAGTGTCACGCGCATTTTTATTCAACTCGTTCCCTCTTAAAATGGTAGGCTAAGGTAGAAGAAGATTTCTCGGACTGTGTAATTTGTTAAAATTTTCTAATGGATTTAAAACATTAGTTTGCGGTAATATCTAAACGAATCCATCTCTTCAGCGCCATAAAACCAGCAGGGCAAATTGGGCGAGCAAAAAGGGTGAAAAATAGCGTGAAACGAGTCCGTATGGGTGAAGGTATGGAGCGGATGATACAGCGAGAGATATGGGAAGGGTGAGTCCAATGCAGTCCGGTATCTCGATCGATTCTTCTTCGGACAGAAAGGCCGTTGTTTATGACGACGGGAAGGCCGGTAGTCTGCCCGAGGATCCCACTGTTAAAATTCGCGTAAATCTTGCCGTACTGTCTATAAAAGTCGAATGGATTGTGAGGTCGAGAACTCCGCCGGTTTCCTCGCCCAGTAGATGCAACCAAAACATTAAAACAATCCTAGAAATTTACCGTGACGGGTACGAACGAGGCAAAATTGGTGAAACCCCGTTCGGAGAATCGTCCACCCTGGTGTGCCTGATCGGCACTTTAAAACGAGAATGAGCGCGAAAAAATAAAATAATATGTGGACAAAAAAACCTTTTGGAAAATTCTTCAGGTATAATATTAAAATTCTCATCGATTCGAGGTGTCTGATGATGCGAGATTCCTTCTCGATAAAATGTGGAAAGATTTCAAACGATCGATGTTTACACATTTGATTCATTTTGGATATGCCTTCGATTTATATCTACAACTAGCCGCACCTGCGGGCTCCAACCCGCAGCACACCTAGTTAGTGCTTCAGGGTACAGCTAGCTTAATGTGAAAAGTTAAAAGATTTGTTTCAAAATCTCCAAATTTTGATTTTACGAAAATCGCTATAACTTTTGTTTTTACAAACTGGCACTACAGCTACCACTCATTATCTTCGTTTTTGAATTATTTTTGAATTGGTAATTAGCGATTTTTGAATTATTATCATTTTTTTAGTAGCTTGTGAACTTTGAAAGTTGAAAATATGACAAAAATTGTGATTTTTTGGTCCGGTTTCGCAGAATAAATAAAATATCGGAATGCAATACAGCCTAAAACCTATTCCGATTCATAGGCTTCATTTTTGTGAAAGATTCATCAAAATTGGTTCAGTGGTTTTTGCGTGAAAAAGGCACAAACACAATTTTGTAGTAGAGTTTTATAAATTTGTAACCTTTATATTGTAGTGAATAAGAGAAAGAGTTTGTAAAGTTAAATTATTCGAGCCGTATGTTGGCAAATCTTAAAATCAATGGCATATAGTGCGAAGTGCCTCTTATCAGGTAAACTCGATTGGAATTTGAGGGATGCTGCATGAATAGGACAGCGTGATGAGAGCGAGGGAGAATGAATGTTCTCAAAATCCCTGCAGTATATAGGAGTAGAGTACGAATACTCCAGAGGGGATAAGATCTCGTCTCTCTTGAAGTATCGAGAGCATAGTTACAATTAATCACAAGGAAATTGAATGCATGGTGGTTCGCACTCGAGACACGTGTGTCGACCTTACCACATGTGTAGATATCGAACGGTAAATTCTATAGTTCGTTAAACGAAATAATACCGTGTAATTCATGGCTCAAGAGATTGGGTTGTTAAGTGAGGGCCGTTTAACAATGCGTCGTTAAAAAAGCTCTCCTGATTGATCAAATTTTGAAAGGAGACGCTTCAATGGTAACAATGAAAACTTGTTATTCACAGTTACATCAAATTGCGCCTGCCGTAATTCAATAAAACAAGAAATATACGAAAAATGTGAACTCAAATATAATCACTCCAATCCGTGACCAATCTTTTTCGATGTTAAACATTTTTCTAACGGGAATATTTTATCACTCCGAAAATTCTTGATTGTTGCAGTGATTGATTGACTCTTTTTGCACAAAAACACGAATTTGTTACGTCATCTAAAAGATTTCATTGAAAATTTTAAATTACAGTAAAAATAAAAAGTAGAAATCAGTTTTTTAGCCATCCTCGGTTTATTTACTTTTCTAATAAATCGCTCCGGTGTTTTCCGACGTTTAATGGTTATTGCACAATGCACGTACAATGTCGAAGTTACAATATGGGTTTCCCCTGTGTACACGATTCGGTATGCTCCGAAAACAAACCACGCAATACGGCAAAATATTCATATATTACAAAATATACATGATTAGCTGTAATACCGTCCGTACGAACGTCCGGATGCATATCTGTTTGTGTATACGAGTTGAAAAAGCCGGAGAGATCGAGAGAGGCGGGTAACCTGATTACGGTATCAATTAATTATATCGATATTGTCACCGCGACTGAATCAGTAATTATTGCCCGTTCGATCGTTTCCAGCAATGAAGTAGGCTCATTGTGCATATATAAACGACGAAATGGGTTTCGGGCGCGAGTTCGCACAATCGGTCGAAAGAGAAGTGGGTGGGAGGGCAAAGGGCGTTGTTGGAGTTTTGGCGAGATTTCCTCCATCATAGAAATATGCTTCACAGTGGAGTTTGCATTGGCTGCCTCAATTCTGAATACTAATTAGCGCAACACGTTGCAATAACTGCCGTTCAATGGAATTGACGTGCGGCGTTGAAAAGGTGCGAGAGGATTGAGTAACGAGCGATACAAGAAGTCATTTTGCGTTTGACAAAATGCCATGCTGAAATATAAAGAGACGCCGAGTTTGGTAAACTTTACGAAAATTTAATAACGTGAGAAAAACCTTCAGCGTTCCAAGATTGATAAAAAAAAAATCTGTTGCACTTTTCTTTACAAGGTTACGACGAGAGAATGTGACGAAAATCTTTACGGATAGATTTTTATGATTATATGAGTGCATGTAGCGAACCCTACGTTTAATCAAGAAACCGCGGAATTTTGTGAAAAAATAAATAGACGAGAATATACCAGGCCGAGGATAATTTTTAATTGTGAAACATTTTACGACCCTGCCTTTGTATCGTTCGAAATGGAATTGAAGTATTCGCAATCGCGTTAAATGAGTTTCTGTACGTTTGTTCGTTTTTTATTAGTCAAGCTCGTCATAAATGTGGTTGAAAGTTACTATGCATGATTTTTTGAAAATTCGTGTAAAAGCGAGGAATAACCTGCTCGCGTGGGGAAAGATGAAAAATTAATTTGAGCGCCAGTTGAATTTGTTTCGTCCGAGATTGACTGTTATATATTTTGTCGTTACGTGAAAACACGCAACTCCTTTTTACAGTTTCTGCATTTAGGGGGAAAAAAAATACGTGGCTGTTCACGATCGTTGCGAGAATGCAACTCTTTTCGTATTTCATGGGCGGTATGTGTCGGTGTGGGTTTGTGCGTGGATCAAATCGAGAATTTATCCGGATAAATGAAACACAGCGAGTTGCTGTGCTGCTCTCTGCTTGCCTGATATTGCCGCCACGGCTGGCGCATAGCCGCTAAATAATGTGTCGATATAAAAGAGTTGGAAATTAAACGGTCACGAAATCCACGACCAGAACGGATTTCGTCGTATCGCGAATTTGCAAACCACGACTAAAAATTTCGTGCCTATCGCTCCGATCAGGTCAATCGATATTGACTCTCGATAGCTTGCTCGATAGTGCTATTTGCGATGAGTCATGACACTGAAATCTTATTAGCCGTAAATCAGCGATAAATTAAATGCCCTTTGTTATACGAGCAATGGCAAAAGTTTCATCGCGACAAAAAAGGAGGGAAACAAAATTAATTCGCACGAGCCACTGAACTTCACTAATGAAATTTTTTTGAGAATTCTGGTTAATTCATTGATCAAAAGCCCAAGAGAATTTCGTGAACGATCGCTGTTTGCAGCTGCAGGAACAAATTTCAATAGTTCGTATAGGTCATCGTTTGCTTTGATGCTTTAATTTCCATATTTCCTGAACTCGTTCGACTTATCACTCCGTTATCAACCGTGAGTAAAATCTATATGTGGAAAATAAAATATTCGTAATGTATTTTCAACATTCAGAGTTCATTTGTTTTTAGCCCGAGAGATTGGATGAAAAAATGCTCATGGAGTGGTACTTTTCATTTAATCGGCACGTCCCTGAATTGGACTATCTTCTTGTCCGACGAATCTCAGTCTGGCAATATCCAGACGGCAGTATCCATCGAAATAGATAAAAATGGAAGTTTAAAAAATATGAGAAACCACGACGAAATCAAAGATTGAAATAGTTTAGTGGTTTTTGGAGGAAAACTTGGTGAATCAGCGAGTAATGAAATCTCGCGAAAGGGCCAACGGTTTGGTGAAGTGGTTGGATTACATTTAGGAAATGAGAGGCGAAGCTGTACGGTTGTAGGAAAAAAGAATGACGAGGGAAGAGAAGGAAAGTGGTAAAGATGAAGAAAAAAGTCACGAGACTTCTCTCACTCGTGAGAAACCGATTATCGGCTGGAGCGCAAGGAACATTAAAGGTGGAGGGTTTTGAGGGGAGGGAGCTCAAGGATAAGTCGCGAGAGCCGTTCGAAGCAACGAGAGTAAGGAAGTTGAAGGAAGACTAAAAAAAAAAAGGGAATGAAAGACAGAGAGGAACTGCGAAAGCGATAAGAAGAGGTTTGAGTCTGGTTCACTCAGACTGGCAGCTCGCGGGCTTTCAGATCGTCTACAAAGGAATGGGTGTCGAGGGCAAACACAGGGAGGTTGTCTCAGTCAATATTGAAGTTTCTTCTCGTGTTCGTTTGGCCCTCGTTTCTCTCCGCCATACGATAATCGAGAGCGCCGTTGACATTATCTTTGCTTCCGCTTCCGTCATCAACGAAATATCAATTTGACGTGGTTTCGGACAATGCAAAAACAATCGCGTATTGTGAAGCAATATATATGTCAGTCCCATCATCGTGGTGAAACCGCATAATTTTCAATATTTTATTTCGGTCACGGAAAGTGCCAAGGACACGGATTATAAATGCATGAAGATGCGATGGCACCCGAGGCAACCACGCTAATGAAGTTATCGTGTATGAAGAGAGGCTTCAAAGTTTAATTTCCATTGAAATATGCAGAATTTTATGTCACAATAAAAATCACACATCACTGCATGAAGGTTGTCCAACGTTTTTGCTGCAGTACCGGTAATTTTTCCTCCCTCGTAGAAGAAGCTATGTGAGGGTACAAATTTTTTTTTTTCAGTTTTCAATGTCAATGTGCTTATTAAAATGTCCCAAAACATCGAAAAATCATATCTAGACAAAATGTCCGAATGTGTATATTCTGGCACTGTAAAATTTGATTTTTTTTTATAGCTCGAGAACGGTTAGAGCTACAGAGCTCCGTTTTGCACAGATATGTTAATCTATACAAGCTCTTCAGTCTCCGAGAATTTTGTCGCAATTGCTAGACCAACACGAATCAACGGCATTTTGAAATGTTCAAAAAAACGGAGTGACCGCTCTAACTTCCGCAAATTTTGAGATTTATTACTAATTTTTCGTTCAAAAATAGAGTATCATCATAGAAAGGTTGGTATCAAATTGCAAAAACGCTGCAAATTGCTTCCTCAAGATTTAGCACGATTTTTAAAGGTTCCTTTATGAGGAAGCCAAAGTAAAACATATAGTACCTCATAGAGGAAGATTTCAGCATCGTGCTAAATCTTGAGAAAGCAATTTGCAATTTTCAATTTGCAGCGTTTTTTCAATATTTTATGGTAAAATGTCTCCCAATGACAAACGAAAAGACTCAAACTACACGATTTGATTTTTGGGACATTTTCTACATCGTAATGGGTTTTTAACCGACACTACGTTCAACAATCTTAACAATAGTCGCTTGTCGCACATGTAACCACATGTCACAACGCATGGTTTACATAAATATAGAATAACGTTCGTTATACGGAGCCGAAGAAAAAAAAAGTCCATTGTATTTTACACGAGTTGTGTACTCACGTTTGTGCCGACACATTACAACGAAGTGCCTTAGCTTTTGTACCAAAACATGGAGAATATATTTGTATGTACATTTATAAATGAAATCTCGACGTCAACCAAAACGAGTTAAACGTTCCGCCCGTTCCACCTCTCGGAATTTTTACGAGGAAACTATAAAAATGTTTATCGTCGCGCGTTAGCACAACGCTCGTTCTCAGAGACATCACGATATGCATTTCGTTCTGAAAATTCAAGGCACTGAAGGTAGAGAAGAACGTGGTGCGCAAGCAAATAATCAGGTTTAAAAAACTCGGATACAAATCTGTGTTGCTGGCTGTGCGAAATAAAAAAACTGGAGATAGTGTTTTATGGAAGTAAAGATGAAGAAAGTTTCACTGCTTTTCTTCTTGCCGCATAGAAATCAGTGGAAGGCGAAAAAGTTGGAAACTTGGGAGGGTCCATTGCGTCAATTCACACGAATTCAGTCAATCGTTAACTTCGAGTTCGTCGAGACGAGAATCAGAGTAACGGAGACATACAATTTAGGTCGCGATAAAGCGCGAATCGTTCATGTAATTCCCTCCTTCCCAGCAAATCTTCAAATGCATGAAACGTCTAGAGTTCTTGCTAAAAGACATCAGCTGGGATGACCGAAATCCGACAGCGCCCAAAGCAACTTCAGAAATTTCCATCGGCATTTGATTCGTTGGATCCACATGTGCACGGACCTGAGGGATCCGTAAAGCGGCAAGGGAATTTCTCGACGTACAATCGGGCGTTACAGATTTCGTGTTGAACCAGAGAAACAGAGAATGAGGGAGAGAGGCCGAGAGAAAGAAGGAAGCTCCAAGCAGCGCGGGTAGTTCGCAGTTTGCTTTCCCCCGAGCTGATGTGAGGTTTGCAGAGTGCAGGATACTGGAAATTTGCGTACCACGCTAGTATGTTCCCTATGAATATAGCAACGTCTGTATACCTCAACACAAGTTTGTATACCTCTTAGTTTTACGGAAACGTGGCGAGCGAGCCTGGTTTTCCGAAAGAGTATAGAATCCGAGAGGTCCTCAATGTGGAAGATGTGTGTATAACCGTTATACCCAACAAAGAGCGTTACCCTTATGTTAGGGCTTGAGTAAACGGCAAAGACCCCCAGACTCGAGGTACGTTCTACCAACGAAATCTGGGAACTCTATGCTAGGATTTTGCGATCCTATGGGTCTTGGTAATATTCAAAAGTGCGAGCAAGAGAGGAAAGAGTGTGAGATAGACTCTACTCCACGAGCTCCAATTCTCGCATCCATCGTACTTGCACTCTGCCACTTTTCCTCCCTATCCGTTAGAGGCGTGAGCATTTGTGCTTGAAAAGCCATTAACGTCCGATCGGAAGCTTCGACCTCGTAGAGGGTTCTCAACCTTTCGTCTATGCCAGTTTCCTCGTAAACTTTGATTCCGATCATCGCTGAAAACGCGCGACGCTGAACAAATCAAAAGCAAGCTCCGCTTTTCGTTGTCGTGTTGGGAACGAGACAAATTTCATCTCATTTTTTTTTTCTGTTGACGCCATGGTGTGCAGAAATATTTTAGCGCTATTCCGCATCGTATGCTCGACCCTGCACTCCGTCCAGAACTAAATGAGCTTCGCCCTATGTTGATCTTGCTATACGCTGTAGTTGACTCCGTCCAGTGGATGAAAAGTGCAACCGAAAACTCGAGTACGATGAAACTCAACCGAAAAATGTAAATGTCCGTGCATGGCATAGGGCTGAATGGACAGACTTTATTATGACAGCAAAACTGTGAACCGATTTCCAGAGTTATTCAAAATACATTGCGTCGAAATCAATTAACAATGCAGTGCATGTTAATTTTGTGAATGGTGATTTTTTTGAGCCGTACAACAAAAACTCAAAGAAAACGACGACGAGAGTGCGTTGCTTTTAGAACTTGGCAATTTCAACGATTTCGAAATCAGAGAATTCACGTGATTGCCTCATTGACGATCGCGGAAGGATGAGATGTTGTTTGGGCGTCAGCGAAACGCTGTGCCACAGATTTCGTACTCGATATCTGCAAGTGTACGTTTCGCGACGTCTGGTTTTCGCGGTCACACCAGCTTGTAACCCTATTCAGAGACTGTGATTTAGGTCTAACCGGTTGGACGGTTCCGGACCGGAAGTACGTCCGATGCACAGTCGACATTCTACTGGGAGACCACAAAGAGCGACAGAGAAAGAGAACAAGAGATAAGAGATAGTGCCGACGGTTTGGAAACGCAGGACGACGCACTAACTGCAGTGCTGCTTTCAGTTCCAAGCCCCGAAGCCAAGGGACTAAGTTACCGCCTTGCTTTCAAAATACCGTTCCTCTGTCTCCTGCTTTCATGACTTACTTCTTTACCTGACAATTTCGTTCGGTGCTCTATTGTATCTGACTCGTTACAACTTTTGACACCTCTCGGTACAGACTATTCTATTCTTTGTGCTATCCGCATAGACGTACACCGACGTATACACTTCGTCCATTCTCTGGCAATAAAGGAGCAGTCTGCTTACGTCTCATGAAATTAATTTTTCAATAAAATTCCAGTCAGTCCGAAGCCTCTGACGTCACCATATATGCGTTGTCAAACTGTCAACATCTCAAGTTATAAAAAATGAGGAATAATCCTTTTGGCTGGAGATTTTTTAAAAAGTAACAACTGCAGAGTTATTCGTCACACAAACAAACGATGCGAAATTCAACGCGGAATTTCTAGCATATCCCTTTCATAATATATTCCATCCCTTGGAAACTCGTGCGTCTCGCACGGCGTGTCGTGCCACGTGTTGCTATATATAGCCGAAGGTCCTTTCGTTGAGCCACAGCTGCGTTTATCACAAATCCTGGACGAAAGTTTCCGTACTCCAAACGGTATACATATTATATTATAGAAAATATGTAATAGGTGTATATGTATATATATGTACTATATGTTCCATCGTTCACTCTTGCAACTATCGCGCAGACAAATTCTCATCCCTCGTCTTCCTCGAGTTGAGTCAATCCCGCACCGTTTCTCTTTTCTCTAACTTTTCGTCAACGTTTCCCACGTAGACATATATCTGTAGATCATTCGGAACCTTGTGGCATGAGCTTTAGAACGAATCTCGTGTATGCTAAACTGCAGTGTAGTAAGGCCAGATGCAAAACTATTTATACCAAAAGAATTTTTGTAACGCTTTATGAGAAAAGAGCCTGTGAGCCTAACGTTTCGTCCAACCGGAAGCCTCCCCTCAATCTTTGCTCGAATCCTTGGTAATTTTTCTATCGATTCATTCTGATAAGCAAAGGAACATGATTCTGGATGTGCTTTTCGATTCCGAGAAACTTCTCAATCAATGAGCGAACGGAATGAAAGACAAAAAATGCAATACTTTTTACACGTCGAGATCTGGTGGTTTTTTGTGAAAACTCGGATTAGACCAAGACAGAGAATGTCATGCCAAAGAATTTTTATCCAATTTTCAAAATGGCGAAAAAAATCAGCAAGGAAGCAACAGGTAAAAAAAAGATTTTCCGGCACCCCAAAGAACCGTTGGAGAGGAGGCCAACCGCCTCGGGCGCCAATAACTTGTAGTAATTCTAGCTCAAAATTGCACTTGGGATCATTTTAACTCCTGGTGACCACGGAGGGTTAAAAAATCATTTTTCGAATGTCACGTTTGCCTCTTTTTCCATGCGCAGCTCAAATTCAGGACGTGAAGAATTTTCAGGAAGTACTTGTTGCTTACACGAGCTCAGAGACCAGCTGGAAACTTTCCAGGGTTTATGAGCATCGAATATGCATGTCGCAGTACGTTACACCGAGACTATTACTTATACAACAAGCATTGAGACATAAATCAGCTGCCATGTCCGAGATTTGTTCCACGTCTGACCGCATATGGGTCCGTTCTACTTCAAGTGGAACGGTCTATTGTACTTCAGAATCCAAGGTATACATCATCGTAATCAACGTCGTGAAATGTGTGTTGAGAAAAAATTGAAACATTGCTCTGTTGCTCATCTACCTGGGCATTCTATATTTTATTGCTGATCGGATAGAGAAGCTCGAGAAGCTCTTAAATTCGAAAGCAATCGATGCAAAAATGTATCGCTCTTCGTATTCGCTTTCATTCCTCGGAATCAGGAATTGCAAATGAATGCAAAATGTTCGAGTCATGATTGTCAGGATGGGTGTATGTGTACAACTTTAATGATAGACGAAGCTTTCGGAGGGTAGATTACGAGAAGAGTGTGACAAAACGATAAATTTCTATCGTGATCGTACAGCAGTTATACGAGAGGGCGTTTACATGGGATCGTAAACCGTCCCGATAGTCTAGAATACTATCAACATTACAGCTATTTTACAGCAGGTTTATACAATCGCGCTCGCAGCTTCATCCAAAAAAAGAGTTTTTCTGATTTTTTTTTCGCCAGCCGTCAATGCGTGTTTCGCATTTGAAACACGAGAGGATCTCAATAACATTACCACAGAACAAAACGTGGACAACGGCACGGATCGAACGAATGGAATTCTTGCAATTGGTCCGTCCCCAACAGATTTAAAAGAGTGACATTTTATTTATAATTGTGTGCACTGCTCGTGCGAAGATCTACGAGCTTTCCAAACTTCTAGCAAGTATTATGGGGAGCTATTATAATTTTTCCAATTAAAAATTTGTAAATCGTTATTTATTGGATGTTTTCGCACGGAATAGAAAGTGGAATTCAAGTTTTTTTTCTAGATTTCATTCGCAACAAGAGAGTCGAAATCCATTTCGATCATATTTGTGCTTAAACGTTTTTGTGGAATTCATGTTCGAACAAAATGTGCACAGATGCAACGTGAATTGCAGTATAACAACAATAATTTTTTTTTTTCTGTATGCAAGGAAAACCACTCGGAAACTGTTCACTAAAAAATGGAACATTTTCTAGAATGTCAGCTGAATGTTCTCAAACGAGATATGCGCGACGCACTCTCGCAAATAGAGCAATACTACGTCGTTCAGAATATATTCCCTGTACATAAATACATTTTTTTGGCTCGATCCTGCTGAAAGACCTGCTTCGGAGTTGTCAACTTTTTTTATCTTTCATTTCAATGGCGCTACGTGCACTCCGCAGCATGTACACGATAATCTCTCATCCACAAAAGCATCATGAATAAAGGAAACAATCTCTACATCCAAAATAAACTTGATCGTCTGCATTCCAATTGAAAAGAATCGGGAAATTGGAAGAATTGGTGAAAAAAATTGAATCATGGAGAAAATGTGATTGTTGAAAATATAATTTGAAAATAATCTGAAATGTTTGAGCTATGAATTTATCAACGATTTGGCCATGGAACGACTTTTACAATTTTTACCGAAATTATGACTCTAGAGTGGAAACCTTTGCCCTTTATACACAGAATTGCAATTCACATATAAAAGATCGTAGCTTCCAGTAAAGCGTGCTGAGTCGAGCAATACTAGTAAGGCAAGAAGGAAGCGCTGGTATAGCTGGAACACTCCTGCTTTGCGGTTTGTCCTGTCAAAGCCTTGGGGCAGCAGGGGAAGGAGGCTTTAGGCGAGCGTGCTTCGCTGTGCTAAGTCTACAGAAGGGGAGAACAGTCCATTCACCAGTGGTTTAGCTCAGTGTCGTGTCAGGCGAGCCTCGGGTGAGAGCAACGTTGACCCGAAGGCCTCAACCCCGCAGGCTCGAAACAGCAGCCAACCTTGTATATGTCTCACTGCTTTCTATGCACTCTGCACTCCACCTCTTATTCGCTTCCAATGAACCTGCCTCGGTACGAAAACACACACATATAGATGTATATATATATGTGTATAGATAGTGAACACGTTCCCAGGGTTTTTATTCTTATACACGAGATCTTTTTCTCTGTTCCTATAACGAATTATTTTTTCTATACATTCCGAATCTGTTGTTCGTGGCACATATTTTCGCATCAACTTTTCAAATCATTTTCACGAGGCTGGAATATCATGTAGATTGCAGCATTTTTTATGTCGTTAAACAATTTGCATATAAAAATGAAATAGAAAAATTCCAGGTTAATTGATGTTTGGATTGGGAAAATATTTGCACGTTGCGAAATTCGAGTTGAGGTTCAAAGAGGCATTGGAACCATAGAAAGAGGACGCTGATAAAAAAAGTGGCTCGTGCGGTAAAAAGGACAAACGCACGAAATAACGCAAGGGAAAATATTGCTGGAAAAAGGAAAAAAAATAATATAAACGCAGACATAGTAAAAAGAGAAAAATTTCAGCGAAGCGATGCAAGAAGAAAACAGAGAATTGAAAAGGTATAGAGGTCAATTTTTCTAGGCGAAATTTTCGGTCTTTATATTGGTGCAGTAATGCAACGAATGAATTCACATCGAAAACATTTTTTAACGCACACACACACGCACTCACATTAGTTCACGTACGCATAGATATAAAGTTTGAAAGAACTGCGTTCGTAGGATAGCACCGCAAAGCAAATATCCAGAGAGATAAAGAAGGGAATGAGAGTACTGGGTTTGGCGAAACCTGTCTATTTTTCTCTCGCTCTGACCACGAGATAAATTCCGAGGCATGCGGAAAACAAAACTCCGAGCTACAGCAAGAAATATCGAAAGAAGCATTCTCTGTAGTTTCATTTTATCGTTTTTAATTAGCGCTCTCCAAAATATAAAGTTTGTTATTGGGTTCCAGTTCGACGCATATTTCAGTTTATTCATTCCATCGATATTTGGAGGTATGCGTCGAGAGAAATAAATTTTTATTGATTTTTATAAATTTTATTTTTGGCAAAAGGATCGCGTCCTTCAGGATGACAACGCAAAATGTATAATTCAATCAACCCGATATGTTTAAGAAGCGTTACGATATGTTAGTGTTGAATCCCCTTAACGACATATTTCACTATTTTAAGATATATGAAGATTTCATTGAAATGCGGTGGAGCGGTCTCGTAATGGGGTTGTGTCGAGAGATAGGATGAAAATTATATCTCCGCAGGGGTGAAACGACGAACGGAGAGATATCGAATATTTTATTCCGCGATGTTTCAATTTACGTTAACGGCTTTTGATATGTATTAAAGTGCCGGGGATAATTCTCTTTGCGAAGTAAAGCGAGGGTTGAAGTTCAGTGGGGTCGGGCTGATGGAAGAGAGAGAAATAATTTTCATCCCGGTGGGATTAGAGAATTCCCTTGAGCTTCTATATCGGTATTTGCGATGGAGGAGAGTCACGAAAATATTCGTTTCAGGCTGGAGCCTTGAGCAAGAATTCAACGTGCTTGAAGAACGGCAAAATATATATTATAAGACGTTTGTGGTTTGCGGTGAAATGTGCGCCAAGTTGGCCACTTTTTCATTTTCTTCGAGGGGACACGTATGAGAATGTTAAATGCTAATTTATTCAAAATCCTCCGGTGGAGCGTTAAACGAAATCGTAAAACGGTGACTTTATGCTACCCCGGAGATTTCAACCGACGCACACACGTCCACACACACGTACACGTACAAACAGTTTTGCTTTATCACGAGATTCAAGTTAAAGTTCACGTGGAAATCCCCGAAGATGGTGCTAAATATTTTAACTCGTTACTCCGATACCACATTTCTAACGACCCTTCGCCGCTTACCACGATCTGATACGAATTATCATCCAAAGTGCGAATAAATTATGAGACCCTTCGGCAATAACTCGCAAACGCCTCGAAAAGTACTCACGAAAATTAACATACGATTGCGCCATTTCATACTCAACTCAAAAATTGAATGTAAATAAGAAAAAACTTTGAAATGATCTCCAAAGAATGTGCTAAAGATTATTCCATAAAATTTGGCACTTCTTAACACTCGTGCCTAAAATATTGAATTATCAGAATCCATGATTTACTTCTCATTTTTATTTTTTTTCAAATATTTAAAAATCCTACAGTGCGACTCATCTCTGTCAAGTACGACAATTCAATGAGGATATGAGTCGAAGAAATATGAACATTATCGTTCACAACCAACATCCGAAGAACTTGAAAATCCAGAGCAGATGTGGAATTCTTCTTCGTAATTTCATGTTCGCGTACATTTCTTTTTTTTTATAAATTCCTGTCCCATTGCTCCTTTTTCTGTGCCTCGTTTCTCGAGCTGCATATGCTCCATCACACGATTTCTGAACAACAAATTGAATCATAAGGTTGAACAAGTTCCACTGACTAACGTTCCACGCACCGATTTTCTGCCCGATTACCGATCAAACGTAAGCTCAGACACGTCGTCTTTCGTCAACAGATGACCCGTTACATCCTATTTACATGACAGCAAGCGTATTCACGCCCTCAAATGTCCGTAAGCTTGTCGGCTTTTTCCCTCGCCTCTTTTTCTATTTCCTCCTCACTGGCACTGTCGCCTCGTTAATGACGAGAGCACACTTCGAATAAACGGATTACTGCGATGGAAGCGAGTAACGTAAAACGCATTGAAGCTTGCGAGTTCCGCAGTGGATGCGAAACTATCTGAAGAGCACGAATGGATACGTAAATCTCACGAAATCCTTATGCCCTTTGATCATCACAAGGGATCAAATTAGAAAACACAAATTTCGGAAGAACGATGAATGAAAATTGAATAATGATCGAGGAAAATGGTAAAGTTAGTGGCAATGGAGCCACATGAAAAATGTCGACAAGAAACGAAAGAGTATCGTTGGCACGATAAAAAGTAACGGGATCTGGCTGATGAAAAGTGTGTAAAAGTTCTTGTTAACGAGTGGGAATGAGCGACTTGGAAAAGAAATTCGTGCACGGACTTGAAAAACTCGATACAAATAAGAATAAAAGAAAAAGAAGAAGAAATATCCATCGATCGTCTCATTCATCGGGCAAAAATCTCATCCACGTATAGGTCTACGTATGTGTAGCTGAATCTACGCACACACTCACACACATACGCAGACACACATATGTGTAAATAGTCATGGCTAGATACGTGAGAAGTCGCGAACGTGTGCCAATAATCCTTCCCGATTCTCGATTCGTAGCTGGTGCACGGATTTCCGGCAAGCATCAGACAGTATGGGAGGGTGGTAAGGGTGAGGGGTTGACTGTAGAAGATTCCGAACCGTTTCCCCCAAGAGTCAATCGATCTCTGTTGGCACTGGTACGTCGCGGAACAAGCACTCATGAGATTAACTCCTGGCGCTTTTGCCCGTGCAGAAAGAGAAAGAAAAAGAGAAACAAACTTCGAAGTGTAATAATCGAGAGAGGTTCGATCTCACCCCTTTTCTATACTTCTATCTCGCCTTGGAAACAAAAAATACAAAATCAAAATAACTACCATAAATCCTTTGTAATCAATAAACCGTAGAACCATTTCATTTTACAGGTATACGTTGCGGAGACTTTAGCGAAATTACCTTTTCTCGGAGCACAAAAATAGTAAAAAAAAAAAGTGACGTATGTTTTCCTATACGAGACGTGATTTGCTTGGGTCGATGAAAAAACAAAGCTCCACTTCTCACTCACGTTCTTTTTTTATCGATTAATCATCAAAATAAAAATTATTATCACAGTTAGGTCGTTGAATGAGTATTTTCGATCTCCCCTACACGTTTATCGTTGATTTCGATATTTATGAATTCAAACTTTTGGCAATGTTGTAACAATCGTAAATTCAGGGTTTTTCGATGTTCTACGCACAATAACGAATGTTTTGAATTTTGTTTTAATTAAAATTTCCGGTGTTGAAAGTTAGGGAAGGTTTAATTAAATCACTGCACAAAACGTCGCATTAATGTCGTCGCACCATGAGAATTTATGGACCTGTATTTTTCTAGATTTTTAGAATTTTAGCACGTAACCAAAGGCGAAAGAATGACGAACGATCGTGTCATAGGATGATGAGGTAGACAACGGTGAGAGAAACAAAGTTTCCCGCCACCGTGAGTAAGCGCGGAACCGTTCCAACAATTTCCGGTAACCTCGGGGTGAGGGCGAGACAGAACTGGTACTCTGACTCCTCACATAGACCGACGTCGCGTTGCCCACCATCCCCGCCAGTCGAGCTCGAAGCTGCTGCGAGAGAACGAGTAGCAACTGCCAGGGGGGTTAACGGCGCGCCTGCGTTACACAATCATTCCTGCGCGCGTTCACGTGTATGTATACATCGCCCCGGAACAGACGGAAAATTATCGGCAACTTACTCTGCACGCACTGATAGATGAAAAACAAAAAAAAAAAACAATCACCGAAAAGTCACGAAACTCTTCACTACGAATTCTCAGAAACAGGTCTCACTATGAACGATTTCCAAGTCTCAGAAACTAATTACCGTGATAGTTGTTCATTTTCGGACAATAAAAAGAACTGCGCACGCAGATAAAAAATCGACACTAACATTCAATATTTTTTCATCAGCAGCGCTTCGGGAAAAGGCAAACAATCAATATTTCATCCAATTAAAAATAACAATAGCATTTATTGCTTTATTATGACGTACTCATTCCATAAGCGACAGCACTGACCCAGGGAACGAATTTTTCCAGTGTCCAACAGTAAAAAGTACAGAACGATATGAAGTTAAATTGGTCCGGGGCTTCGGTGTTTGCACTGTGAAATTCGAGCGAGCGTGAAGTATAGAAGAAATTGTAAAAATTGAAATAAGTGAACGTTGATCGAATTTGAATTAATTGTTTCGGGCCCGAATTTAGAAGTTGCAAGGAACGAAAGAATTATGATGAAAGTGAAATTCGTCATTAATTACGAGAACTAGAGAATTTTCATGAATCACTGTTCTGGATGTACGTTGAAGCGGGATTACGAACTTGAATAATTTTTTTTTTAATTTATATTTTCTCTACGACGATGCCGAGGTTTTGATGCTTCCAAACGCAACTTTCCGAGAGTCGGAAAAAGTTAAGATCGCGTGAATTGGCCCATAGAGCTCTTTCAAAAAAACACGAAATTTTCATTGGAAAATGAATAAATCAAAGATAAAGGAAAAAAAGGAGAATTCGAATTTTATTTTCTTCATCTTCGTTGTTGAGAATCTTCGTGATAACATGAATCTGCGGCGGGCGTAAGTCCTGCAGCGTTTGCGAACGTGCCACAGCCACGCCAAACGTGATCCTTATGTAGCGAGGAATATCTCGCGGTTCTTCGTATGTTTCTCTCCCTACGTGTCTATATTTCCATCTCTCATTACCATAATAGATGTGCACGCGATAGCGACTTAGGTTCCCGGCGTATGAGAACTCCTATATATACAGTGTCTGAAAAGTTAAGCAAGTGAGTTTCGAACAGCGAGAAATTGGCATGTGTGGATTCTTCCGTTGTATGCGCCGTTGACGAGATATTAATTAATTAGTAATAGACAATCCGCAGCATAGACAACAAAAGTGCCATGGATTGTACGGAGCGTTCGAGCCAATTCACGGCGATGGATTGGATGGAACGCGCGTTTCCCTTCTGCGTTCTGCTCTCTTCCTCACAATCTACATCGGCCCTCACTATTCAATTAATTTCTCATCAACGCTGCAATACGTACAGCGAAAAATGCACAAAGACTCGTCTCTTCAAAGTTCCATCACTCGTTCACCCCATGAATGTTGAAATTGTCTTTTGAAATCGTCCATGTACATATTTGAGAGTGTGCGTATTTTTGTTCCGAGCCAGAGTTATCCTAAAGCAATATACTCGCCCAAGGAAGGATAGAGATGCATATTAGGTTACGACTATAGGAGCTTTGTTGATTCACAGTACGTACGCTCTAGGGATCAAGAACACACACTTGGCATTAATGGCTCGAATATACACCCCATGAACGACAAGAATCTCCGAGAATCTACGTCTTGGATCGAAGGCCCTGCATTATTAAGTCTACAATTATAGAAAACATATAGACTATACTAGTCAGTCTATACTAGTCTTTTCAGACATTTTAAACACATTGATATTGAAAACTCGAAACAATTTCACCGTCACTTCCTCTATGAGGAAGCAAAATTGGTTAAATTTAGATGAGAATCGAGAATCGATTCGTTTTTGAGCAAAGTGAACCTGTCGATAAACATGTGGACATCAATGTATGGAAAAAAGAACGCTGATCAATGGACCGGGAGTATTCTTTCTCTGTTCGTATGGCCGAAATTGGTATGATCAGTCTACCAATACATTTTCGATGGTATTCAACCGCACGAGCCTACTCAGCATTGAGCATGAATTTTCTTTCATCCATAACCTGTAATGTTTAAGCCTTGAAAGAATTCGATGATTGAATTTCATGGAATATAGATAGAATTTACAATATCCATGCAGTCCAGCCCCATCCAATTCTATAATTAATCCCAATTGGTTGCATCCCAATTCGACAATACACCCACGTGGTCCAGCATTTTCTGGCTATGCAATGAAAGTTCAGTCATTTTTTTTCACCCTCTATAATTCATTAGATACCTCCGTGTCGACCAGCTATCCCTAATTTCTACAAACACTAAAAATAACCGAAAACACCGCGAGTGAACCAAATTACCACTAACTCGTCCATCATGTACGACAGGTACATAAATTATGTTGATACACGAATTTCCCACGAGAGTCTTGTAGTCAAGCGTGTAAACACATTGCGTTGGTTCATCCTGTCTCAAATCTAGCTGGTCCATTATTGTTATCATTATCCAAGCTAGGATAATGATAACAATATCCTTCATACGCAAATCCGTGGTGGGATATCCTTTTTGTTTGGATGACCTAGTTTTATGATTAATTACTAGTATCGTGTTGTCTGTTGATTGGTGTATAATTACTTTCCCTGGACAACGATTTAGCGAAAAAAGCATAGGGAAAAAATTGTTTACTCAAAATCATCATTATTCAGTTCACGCGTTTTTGCCATTAGCCACATTGAACGATGTCAAAAGGTACAGATTTTTTTTTGCTTGTTGAGTATCTTTTTCCTTCAGGCCACAACGAATGAGTTTTCGCAGTATCACGTTGAGAAGTTGAAGGCGAGATGTTGGAATTACTTCTACTTGCATATTTGGCATTATCCTAATGCGTATTATCGCTCAATACCAAAAAAGTGGGAAGAATTTTTTTTTTCTCAGTTTGCGACGTTTTTATATTAATTTGAACTTTTGAAACGTACTCGAGACGAAAAACTCTGTGTGTTTGTCACTTTTTTCGGCTGTGCTTAAACTTTTTCTGTAACGTCCGGTCAAGCTCACTGCGGATGCAGGAGCTTTCTTCGATGTTTAGATGCTACTGGATCCACGAAGTGCATATATGTGAATGATGGAAAGAAGACGAAAGGCGTCCGGAAATATTGGCCAGGACAAAAGTTCCTCTTTCATCCTCTCTGCCACGTTTCACTCTCTTTTTCCTTCTCTCTCGCTCTCTTTCCATCGTTCTGCTCTTTCTCTTTCTCTGTTTCGGTCGTCCCTTCGCCCGGGTACTCTGTGCTTAGATTTAATTTTCAGTTTGGGTCGTCGCCAACCCTCGTTATTTTATATCTATACCAAACCCACGAGGACCGGCGCAAGTTCCGAAGTAGTAAAAAGCTTCTACGTACGTGTATGTTTGCGCATTAGTATTGCACGATATAGATATAAATACCAAAGCACCGGAAGAACAAATACGCATCTCCTTGCTCCACCTACACCCTCAATTCAGTCTCGCTTTTCACCATTGAATTTTGTTATGACGTGCATTATAATGTTTATCATCGAAAACCCGATGTACTGGATTTTCGTTCGACATTGCTTCCCAAGCCGAAAGTACCGAAACAAAACATTGTCAACATTCTCGCGTTTGAGGTAGCAAAATTATTGAATACCTGGGCTTTGTTCTGTTGACACTCTATTTTTATTTTATTTTTTCATACATAAATCAATAGAGACACCGACGTTGGTATTTTTCAATTTTCCGGTGTAACTGCTACGAGTGATTCTATCATTTTGTTTATTTTTTCAAAGGCGGTGTAATACAAAGTTGGATGAAATTCTATTTCATGGGAACCATGCAGTTTGACACACACGTTGCCAATTATTTTTCTCGATATTCCTCGATCTGCGATAATTCAGTTTTTTTTTTTTGCTTTTTTCCTCGTGTCCTTATAATTCTGCGGTCTCTTTCCTTTTCCTCATCTTTTCCGCATCCCGAAGAGACCGTCATCTCCCCGAGTTAGGAGCTTCAAGTTATAAGTCGAGCCCGCTGGGAACATCGTTCCGTTTTAACTTTCAACCTCTTCGTCTGTTCAATAGTTGCCCCACCAGCTGGCGAACGTGAACTACGAGTTTCTCTTAATGTACCTGGTACAAAACTAGCAAACCGTTCGTATCGGGGACTCTACGAATAGGTCCATCGAATTATTACTTGCACAAGTGACGCTTATTTGTTCATACGACTTTATTCCGAGCGATACACCCTTTAAGATTATAGTACCCTCTGGGACAGTTATATTCGATAAATATCACGACGATAATAGTCAAAACACAAAACACGATATTTATAAACTACTTATTCGACCAAATCCGACCATATCTTCGTACCAAAGTCCTTCTTATAAAAATAGCTTGTACATTATATCGATCGAGGATCGACAAAGAAAATTGTTTGAGAAAATCGTGTGAACAAATTTGAACGGACTCCATTTGTAAATGTTTTTATGTGAATAAATCACTCACTAGTCACTCACTGGTGTCGGCTTAAGCCGACACATGACCAGTGAGTCCGAGTTCGATTTCAACGGACGGATTTGTCCGTGTATTTTTTCCACTCTCAGTGGTTTGGAAACCGGTTTAATAATTTAGGTTTTAAAATGTACAACGTACTTTTGTTGGGGGTGTGCAAAAAAAACTGGATAGATTGTCAGTGGTGTGATTTCCCTGGGCATCGTCCTGTCAGATGAAAGCTGAATAGACTGCATGTAGCTGCAGGTGAAGGATTCGCGACCAATCACTATAGGCCTTCCGAACTGACATCCTAGCAAGGCTCGACAAGTTCCGGTCAAGGGAATCATAGCAGAGGCAAAGGAATGGGGAGAAACCGTAGGTAGATATGGTTCAGAGGGAAAGAAACAGAGAACACACGTAAACCTTAAGGGAATACAGGCGGTTGGAACATGGAGCCAATACAAATGCCGATACTAAACTATTCGGAAGATATTGAAAATATAAAGAAACATAATTAATCCTGACTTTGTGAATCTTGTGTTTGGGATTTCTAAGGAGTGGATTGCACGTGGGAAAAAAGCATAGTATACGAAGAGTTAACCTTCCAGCACGCCTCGAAATACTTTGACTTTGTATGTTGATTTTCTTCATATGAAAAAATTTCAAATCATAATAAATATAAAGAAAAACGGGCATAGTGCGAAAAAAAGAAAAAAAAGATGATAATTGCGAGCGGAAGGTAAAATGGCTAATCTCCTCGGAACTAGCTCGAATTTGTGCGCGCCAGTTTGGGCTCTAATGAAATTCCGACCCCGTTACGAAATAGTTCGGTCTGCAATATTAGAAACGAAGTTTTAAATTCCCAAGCGCCCGAAATTGCTCTGCACTGCGTGATGACCGTTTTCATCCGGCGTCGAAGAAAAGCTCTCTTTCGCGCAGGGGTCACCACGACCCGTCCTTTTATCGTGCCTTTTTTCGTTATTTTAAACCACGCGTGGTGTCCCCCCCACCCCTCGACGCTATTGCCACAGGCCGAAATCAAGAAGACCGCCCCTCTTGGTCAAGCGATGAGTGCTGAAATCCCACGGACTCTGTTATCTCCGGCTGTGACTGTTTCTATGGTTAATTTCATTTGCATTTGTTACGCTTTGGCCAGACGCCAGAATAATTCTCGATGTACACTTCGCGTACACACTGTGTCGTGTAACGTCGCAAGGCAAATTTTCCAACTTCGTGCGGCATTTCCCACGACTCCGTAACGTATGTTTTTATTATTATTATTATTATTTTATCTTTTTTTTTTTAGCGGAAAATTTTTTTCGGTATATTTCGAAAAATCGTTTTACGAGATCAGCCGTGTTTTTTCATCAACTTCCCCGTCCAGTTTCCTATTCCCAAGTTATCATCGTTGCAGAGCTTTCTTCGAGCAACGATCGTGCCCATGCGCCCATCGATAAGAAGATTGCGTAATATTAACCTCCGTTAAATATTTTCCTAAATGTTCTACAGTATTTTCAAAATAATGAATTGAAGCTATGATCAAACGTGATTCGAACGTGATGAGTATGAAAGCATGTGCGTTGCAAATATCATCATGAATTCGTGCATGAATAAAAAATATGGGATAGCCTCCAGTAAAATTGACGAAACATTGAGTTACACAGAGCAGAAAGCTCGGGTTCGTGTATCTGGTAACTAATTGGTTTTTTTTTATACGAACGAAGTAAACATGATAAATGTATAGAATCATCGGAAACTGTTTGACGAGGAAAATTTGTGGAAAATAAGTTGTGCATTTTTGTTCAAATTTTTATGACAGTTTTTGTGATAAAAAAAAGAAAAATAACGTTGTTTAAATCTCCCTAGTAACATCAATCATTCTGCACGCTGAAATAAATATACGTGTGCATGCATATAGTCGGAATACACAGGTGCATTCACGCCTTCGTGAAAGTCACGTGCACGATGGAAAATACATGACAATGGGGCGACGAGGGACGCGGTTCGATCAGCCTAAACGCCATAAATTCAAAAGTGCAGCCCGGCCGTTATTTGCACCGTCTATATGCAGCGCCGACACACGAAGGTATCACAAAACGTATATAACGTATTGAGATTCAACTCATTCGTTTCTAATAAACTGACGTTAATTTCGTCATCGAGAATCGGGCCAAGCCCCAAAAGATATTTTAGACTCTGTTTAGTTTTTATTTAAGAAATTTAAGAGTTCGAGAAATATTTAAGTCTTACTCAAAATTGATGTGTGACCGGACGAAAGGAAATAAATAGTGCAATTGAGACGTGCAGAGGAAAATAAATAAGGCTTTTGATACGCGTTTGTTCTGCAGGTTCCACGATACCATATCACAGACAAAAATATTCAGCAAGAATATCCACCACATAAACATCACAAAAAAAATATTTAAACAACGTATATCACACGTCTAAACATCATACGCTTAAATTTTGCAAACAAACAAAAATTACAAAAAGAAAACAAACAAAAAACAGAAACAAATAAAATTCTTCCAGTTTGTGATATTTTTTCACATTTATGTGGGATGGGCCCTTCGCATAAAAATGTTGTACATTATTATAAAATAAAATAAAATTCTTGTCTGTGATATTCATTTTTGAGATATTTTCAGCAAGTAATGTCACATGCATGTGATATTATGTCGCGTCACCGTTCTGTGTATTGGTGAGTCGAGTGATATTTTTTGTGCTAGGTTCATCTTGCCTCATAGCACGTATATAGTCATTATATCGCGACCAGAGCGCTAAAGGTTGTGGGCCTCGACGATGGTAGAGGAATATCCGAATTTCACGCACCGCGACGAGAATCGGTGTTACGAGAATAATACTCGAAGTAGTATGGAACATGGGACATACTCATACACATGCATTCATAGGTACATGAGTATATACAGATCCATGCAGAGAACCGAATAAGTTATGGGTCCCATAGCGCGCCGTAGATTCCGCGGACGCAGACGTACTGCGATCATTATCTTCGAATTTATGGTTGCATCGCGGGGTGAGAGCTTTCCCCTCCCCTTCAAACTTGTGCGACTCCGCTCGCTGTACCAAGCTCTCGTTCTCTGGTTACGGTATAGCCGCTTTAAAATGATCCTGAATGGTATGCACGAGACACATCCGTCGTATGTACTGTCGCCCGAAATTCTCATCCGTAGGGTTCGCCAGTAATACTTTTTCCTTCGTCTATCGTCAGAGAGAGGCTGATGAATTCTTTGAACGTGACTTGAAAGAACACCGACGAGAAGGCAATGGTAATGAACACAGTTCCTGGTTTTTTCGAGCATCGGATCCGCAAAATAGAAAGAATTCAAAATGAGCCTTTCATGGGAGAACTAATGATCACTGATTTTAATCTTTGTTAGAAATCATGCTCAGAGAAAAAAACTACCGAACTGATTGGTACTTGGTCGCTCGAAGTTTATATTAGTAAATCGCGATGGTGGATGGTTCTCTTTTCGAAAACAAAAGTCAACATTTCGGGATTTTTTTATGCACGCGCACAATAAAGTGTAAGGGTTCGACATGGTAGGCCGTGTGCAGCAATTTAGGAACGATCCATATAACATGGACCGTATAAAACATCCCCGTTGCTACCCAGCCACGGGCCAAAATTATTCCCCGGAGGGTTCGCGTGAAAGAGAAAAAGAAAGGGGGAAAAAAGTACTCGATGACTATCGAGTTTTCTTCCATTAAAATTGTCCATCGTTGGGCGTGTTCGCTCGGCGATCGAAGTGGAGAGCTTCGCGAAAACGATATTCGTGAACCTCACGAAGCGGTAACCGGTTTTATATACATATATAATAAATGACATGACTCGGCAACACGCAGTGCCAAGCTAACTCAACTAACTATAATGCCCCTTCAAAAACACTCTCTACCGACGTTGACACATACTCTCAAGTTTCAGAGCCTCTCTGAATCTTTAATGGAAACGAATATTCTATGAAAATTGTTCCGCTCTTCTGCTGGGACATTTTACAGCATCGGAATCCAATTTCCTTTTTTTTTCATTCCAAAATTGTAATACGTAATATTTGCTCAACGTTTTCCTTGCTGCTCTCTTTGTTCTATTATTTCACTGAGCTTCAATTTTCATTCACAAGTATAATTATACAAGCTATACAAATTAACGAAGCAAGATTGACTCCGGAAGTATGAATCGTTGCGGAGTGAAATTTATTGGAAAAACGAACCGGTTCTGCTTTGATTATGAAAATGGATTTTTTTAGAGAATTCGACGCTGAGTCCAACAAATCGCATGGTCCCATTTATCAAGCTAAATAAACTGGAGGCTTTAAAGCTTATTAAATGGACGATATCACACGTTATCTTGTGGTAAGACGGTGCGGTGAATGAAATAGGAGAGAACTAGAGGTTTTGAGATCCTGCTTCTAGGAGCCATGATCGCGTGTGGCTACTATTCGTGGTATCGTTAATGCATTCGAGGGTGTATCCTCGCTAAGCCTATAAACCCCCTAGAGTATCCCTTAATTGGTCGTCCCGCGAGAGAGCTCGAGCTACTCTGGCCTTTTCGTTCTTGCTGCTTGTCTCCCGAATCCCACGGGAGGGTCATTTTATCTTGCTTCTCGTAGAATCTATATCAAGTGCAGTCCTGCTTCTAAGCTCACGTTTGGACTAAAATATATCGATTCCTGATGCAATAAAAAACGTCAATGAAAATAAACCCAAAGAGAGCCCGTTAAGTTCAGAGTCTCGGTATACAAATGTTTTCGGAGATTGCTCATCTTTTTAAAAATCATTTCAAGTATAACATTTGTAAACTGCGACGCAACTAGTTTCTATCAACGGTAAAAGATACATTCGAAGTTTGCGTTGTCTATTATGCTGAATATGAAACATCTCAATACGCAAGAGTTGTTCAATTCCCATATAGCTTTGATCGTAAAGCTGTAGATTGAAAGTTTACCAGAGCGAAGTTTTACATGGGATATACCGTAAGATTTTCCATGAGTCAAAAGTATTCGAATTCGTATACGAATCTCTGGTAATTTGATTATCTTATATATATTCAGGACAATGGCTAAAATCAAATTGTGGGCTCTCGAGTCGAGGATAGGACAAGGAGATAAATTGAGTAGGAGACTCGTATAGCGTGGCGTATTTTCTCGATGAGGAAGACAGGAAAGGAACGAGTACAAGTGGCGTGGAGAGGATACATATTATGGATGCTATATAGGTACGTAAAACATGTAGAATCGGCAGGAAAGATCGTAAACATCTTTACGAACCTGTCCAAACGACTAGCCATAATCTAGGGAGAGTTCCCGGTGGAACGGTCCCTGAAGCGAATCGTTCGGATCGTCGTTGATGGCGTTCCAGTGAGAGAAAAGCTGTGCTACGAAAAGCGAGGAGGAAGGCCCCAAATACGAATGACCTAGGAACGAGGAGAGCTATCTAGACGTTCCCTCGGGACAAGATCGATCGTCGCGTACTCCCTCTGACACACCCATACCCTCCAAGTCACGACCAAGACGACCGAGAGGAGCTATTAATTTTCATTTGCGGTGAGCGGCCCGACGAATCCTTCGCGATCGGTCACATTAAAGTAGCAAGAGTCATAGTGCTTGAGCCTCAAGGAAAACTAAATAACAAAACCCTTTAGTTAGTATCCTGCTGCTATTGGCTGCATCGTGCTACGAAATTTGCATAAATTGTGATGATTATGTAGACGGAGAAATGGCAGAACAGAAAGTAACGTAGATCGCGCTTCCAGGAATGCGTGGAAAAGCAGTACGTTGACGTCATGGCGAGGTTAAACTTGAGAAAGGCGAAGACTAAGTGGCCTGCAACCTCTTGAGCCTTCGACCTCCATTTTCTCTCGGTTCTCGCATCTGTTTACCAACCAGTCTTTTTCTACCGTTCGTTCTTGCTCTGCCACTCGTTTACCGTGGCCCTCTGCATCCCTAGCAACGCCACACAACGAGCGAGCAAGGAAAGCAAGCAAAGCACATCCTTACGGGGTTCAGAACTCTACCGTGTACTGTTGATGCTAGCGTGGGTGGCTGCTTCCACTAGAACGCGAGGAGCTCACAACGCTGTGAGCCAGAGTGGAGATAGAGGACCGTCGGCCAACAAGGACGGGTCGTGATTTAGTGCGCCTAGACCACGCGCTGTAGATGCCTGCACGGGGAATCTCTACGTGTATGTGTATGAGTATCTATATGTATATATGCATACGAGAAAGAGGGAAGGAGAGAGAAGGTTCTAAGGGCTAGGTAGCCTCATGAAGCAAGGTATTCTCTTCTCGTACAGCCAGATAAATCGCAGCCGGACGCCTTTCCACCCTCCAGAACTAGTACATCCCCAAGGCTACAGAATGAAGAGTGAGCTCGAGGATGAACGACAGCGACGGAGAAACCCGGACTTCGTGGAACTAAGGACCCGAGCATACAAAAAATCGTACCCGGAATAAAAGAAGGAGAAGGTATAAGACCTCGTGGATAAAGAAGCTTTGGGATGCTTTCCCTCTCAGGCTGTAAGTGAATCGGAGCTATGTTTATCATTTGTTGGCACGATGTAATTGGCTTACTGGGATAACAAGAATCGTCACAATACGTCGGCTGTAACGAAATACACGATTCGGGTAAAAAGACCATTGCAAACTAGTAACATGACATGACACTTCGTTCAAATTGTCCAATTCGGAACAAAGTAATATCCGGAGCTGTTACGGCTCCGGTTCTCAGGATGTTCTCAGATTTTCTTAATCTTAAAGAACACTTTGCAAACTGTATCGACAAAACGTACCTATAGCTTCGTCGAGGACCGTGTGCCAATTATGAATTAAGCAGCGCAATGGTTAGCAGGCAACGCGAAAAGATACAGTCGATCCTCGAGCAGAGTCGAGGAACCATTAGCGAACGAGTGGTGAGAAAAATACTGAAAAGAATTCTTGGAGATACCTGGAGAATTGGCTCCATTCATATGTTGGAAAAGCACTGGCCGAAAAGGACAAGTAAAAGTGATGTGAATGATTGCCACAGCGATTGGCACTCGTCCCAGCAGGTGTATTAGAATTACTTGAAAGTATCAAAAGATAAGAACAAATATTTTGTCGTTTCATGGAGAGCTGCTCTATCCAAGTTCAACGAGCCACTAGTTCCGAAGCGTTCATTGCATGCACCGAACAGCATAACGAGGCTACAAGAATGGCCCTAATGGACGTGTCTACAACTCCCAGGACATATAACGAATGAACCAACAACTGGTTTGAGGCAACTGAGACGGTATTATGTGGATCCTGGGCACTTCCATATACTACCTCCTCGTAAATCGAATCATGACCAAGACTATTTCTAGCTTCTATACAACGAGTGAGTATGCCAAGGTAATTGATACACTAGCAGAACAATAGAGAGTCAATTCTTTGACATATTATTTGTTTAGCTTCCGAATCGTCTTCGTTTTTCTTTCGTGTTTTCCGTCTTTCCTCCAGTCTAATGGGCAGATTCCTCGGGCAGCAGACCTGCACTTATTTCTTGTGAATATCGTGAATCGCCCACCGAGTGGGACATAGATACAGAGTAGTAAAACTTCGACAGAAGAGGTTGTTAGAAGTCCCCAATTACGGGATACTATACGAATCCCCAGTCGAAGCGACTACACTAGAATATACTTTATCACCAAGCCTTTGCTTAGTCTGCTTCATGGTTGCCATTCGCGAGGCGGTATTGTGAAACACTAACGGATCCGTTCATCGACTGATGTAAAAGAAAACCGCGACTGTTCATACAACATTCGTAAAATGTCGTTGGAGCTGAGTTGCGCCAATTGGTGCTTTAAGTACGATTTCTAGCATGATGCTGGCTTCCAACTTGAGGATCGGAGGTTCTATCCCTTTGGGTCGTCTGCCTTTCTACTAAAGAATAACTTCCCCATCCTATCTAGCCGCCCATCATTTTTACTCCTTCTTACGCTCGCCTTTCAAGCCCATCGCCCCGTCGTCGCACTTAGTTCGGGACTCTTATTTCTCGGCCGTTTGACAGGTCTTGACTCAAGGTCTAGCTCTGTTCCTACCTCATTCAACTATCCATCTTTCTTTCTGCATCATTTTCGCAGCCCTGCATCCTTCTTTCCACCCCCAACGAGCTCGGCTACCTTATTTAAGCTCAAACGTCGTAACTCCCGGGAGCAACGTCCACCTGCCGTGAAATTAACGTACCCCCCCCCCTTCTTCCACTCCCCTGTCCCGCCCCACCCATTTACCGTCTGCCAGTTCTCCTCATACTCTTCCCCATCAAGCTCCGTTTACTCTCCATTCTTAACCACGGGAAGAAATGCAGCTGGGACAAAAGTTCTCGACTGCCTCTGGCAAATTCAAACCTTCTTCCCAGTTGATGCATGAACGTGTTCTTGATCTTTATCGTTTTGCATTAACCTGGCATACGAATCTACGACTGTAATTCAGCACTATGATCGAGATCGGTGATGAATGTCATGAAGATGATATGGCGGTGGTTAAACTCCATCTTTATCGATAACGGGAGCACGACAGTGTCATATCTGTCGAAATTCAAGGGAGGAAACTGATCGCTAAAACGAGACAACGGGAACCTTGTCATCGGCGTTACGAGTGTGAGTAACCTCCAAGTTTCTCAAGCTTTGTCTCAATCGACACTTCGAGCGTTACATAAAGTGTGTCCTACAAAATAAAATATCTCTCGAAGCTGTGTATTTTAACATTATCTTACCAAATATCCAATGCTTGGTTCTCACTGGTAGAGTTTTGAAAAAGATCTTCATATGCTTACCTGTAACAAACAAAAATCACATATATGAGTTTTAATTAATTCGATTGATTGGTGCCTACAAATTTTTATTTGTTATCAATATTACTGGTCAAATGTAACATCAGTATATTCCATGAACCTTCCGTGGTCACACGTTCTAGAATTAACACGCTGACCACACGGGGTCGGAATGATCCCAGCCATGCTTAAACGCTTGCCGCGTCGCCAGTATCGTTGTGAACGACACATACAAATTCAGGATATTAGTTTAAACCTTTCAGAATGAGAATATCATGCCAAAAATTTGTCATCTTTTTTAAATGGCAAAAAAAATCAGCAAGGAGGCAATGTGTAAGAAAAAAATTTTCTTCAGGCACTCCCAAGCACTAATGGAGAGGAGGATGTGAACCGTCTACAATAACTTGTAGTAATTCTAGCTCAAAGTTGGGCTTGGGGTCATTTTGACCCCTGGTGACCACGGAGGGTTAAAGAAAACGAATCGTACGTTCTGCGTGATCAGGTAGAAAATGTGCAATCACGCGGATATTTTGTGGAGTCAAACAGTACACACGCACTTTCACTACACGTTGATATTTTTTATGTTCGTGATGAGTGAGACAACAGAAAACAAAGAACTCGAATCAACTGGATATTCAAAAAATATTGGGAATACCATTTTTCAGCGAATTCGTCGAATTTCAAGTTATTCGTGTAAAAGTGTCTTGAATCTTCCACAATTCTCTACTTCCAAATGAATACGTCAGACAGATGCCCTCTTAAACGATTGACGGATAATCAGCATCAGCAAACAAGTTGAATATGATCAAAGGGCTTTGCTAGAAATTTCTGTCAGTACACCTCTCGATCGAGCACAACGACAGGGCTTGATACTGCTATACACATTTTTCGTAGCTTTTGTCGTTACAACAGCACCACAATATAGCCACAGTGGACAATGGTCTAGACTCCCAATCAAAGTCTGTCCACGTACGCCAAGTTCATTTAGTTTATGGGTAGCTGGTAGAAGAGCATGGAAAGTAAAGTAGAGAAACGTGAAACACATCGCAGACGCTTTATCACCTTATTGCCAAAACCAACACCACTTGCACTTTCTATCTTTATCTCATAATTTGGTACGTCCACCAAATCCCATGGATAAGAGATATCTGAAGAAATATCGAACGTACGGAAACTTTTCCTACAGCTTAGATATCCGTAATAATATATTTCCCCAATACGTTATGAATGATAAAAAGGAATACATGTGTACGGATAAATATTATCGAAAAAAAACTGCAACATTGCTGAATTTTTCGGTGAGTAATACTTCTGAAATATCACGTAGAACGTATTCTTAATGTATCCCTATACAGTGTTTTATCCATGAGGGAAATCAATGATGTATTCTCTCCCTCACGTATTTGTACTTTTTCTACTTGGGTTTCTTCAATCCTGTAGCTTCGCTATACAAGGAAAACAATTAAGAGCTAAGGCGCTGAATGGAATGGAGACTTAGGTGGTGATACCGGCAAACAAGGGTCACGCTCTCCCATTTCTTTCTCATCGATCTCAAGATATCCTGCTGTGTCCTCTCCTGCTTTCATCGTTTTTTCTCTTCTTCTTTGTCCCCGCTTAGATCACAACTTGAGACAAAGAAACCTACGTAGTCGTTGAGGACGCTTTCGAGGAGTTCTAGACTATCGTGGTCGTTTGTCAATATACCATGAATGAGGAGGCAAACAACGCCAGATAGAATCCGTACGGTTCTCGAATCGACACATTTTACTCACTCAAGGACGATTAGAAGAGCAATAAGATAATGAAAGCCTTTACCCAAAGGACGTACACTATTTATGTACACACGGGGCCTTTCATGTCACTTTCACATTCCGAGACCCTGTTCTTTCTTCATTCATGCAAACTTGACGAATATTAGTCGCATATTTTGTGTTGTATTAAAAAAAAAAAAAAAACCCGAACAATAACAATCGATGATACTATTTTTAGAAAATCCTCACCATTTTGCTGAAGAGTTCAAATTGAAAATGAAAATTTTTGATCCTCGTCTTTTCCATCTGGAGGAACGTCCGCAACTGCGCAACGCTGTTGGCTGTCATTTTTGGAATGAACGTCAATAATATGGCCAGATCGGAAACTCCCAGAATACACGTCCGTTTTTTATTCCTAGATACGAACCTCAAACAATTTTGGACGGACGAACCAAAAACAGTCAGGCTTCGTAATGTAAAAGTGAAGTGAAATAAATGCCTCATATGTATGCTGTTCCAGTTTTTTCAGAAACAGTACACTGAGAAACGTCCGATGCTGTATTTATAGCCCACTCAATAAGAAAAAAATATTTGGTATCAAATGTTCAGAGCGACAATCACAGGAATCTTGCCAACGGTATCGATATTCTCTAATTTTGGGTTGGGATTCCGAGACACGCCTGATACATTATCGGCTCTATCTATTTTGTATCCACGAATAAATGTTACTCTATTTGTACAGATTCGAAACTGTATGGGACAGTTTTATTTCCGCGAAATTTAATAGAAGTGTTCGATCGGCAGGTCGAAACTCAATAAAGTTCATACGAAACCTGCAACGATAACGGCTGTTTCAGCTTTTCTTCGTTTTTATGAAGATGATGAACAAAAAAAAAGGAAAAGTACGAGTGAAGGGTTCGAAAAGACCCGAGAATGGGAAACATGTCTGTGCCAACGAAATATCGACACATATGATGTTTTGCTACAAATTTACAAAACACTACCATACCTCTGGCAACGTGTGTCATATACTTGTATGCATGCATTAGGAGAAAACTACATGTGTATAAAGCGAAACAGGAATGACGCAGGGAGCATGGAGAGCCCACAAACTTCCACAATTTTGGCCAGGGATCGACGTTCGTTCTTGACTGATATATTATTCGGACTGCTCCGTTCGGTTGAACGACACTTCAACGGGGATGGAACGAAGAGTTACACAGCAAGCGAAGTGTGCGAAGTCGGGAATGAGGAAAAATTTCGAATTTTTAATATTTTAGCAGCAGTTTTTCTGCCTGTCGTGACGATAACACGAAAAAACGTTCCGTTTTTTTTTTTCGTCGAGTTTTCACGGGGAGAAATCTATAACCATCTTCATACATTTTTCGTCTCGATCGTCAAATAATTCAAAAAATTACACATTTTCTTTCGTTCTTGATTTCAGAACGATAACGAAACGCCAAACAGAATTTTACTCCAACCATGCAAGCAGGTCTTGAACAATATTGCGGTGCACAGAAATTGAGACTGAAACACAATTCATCTCACCTGTAAGGTCTTTTTTCTCTCGATTGAAATTTAGTACAAGACAAAAAGGAGTCGCGATTGCCTCAAGTATCGTTTACATATATGTGTCCATATTTACCTAAAGTGCTGTGTTCGTCTTTATCTGTATACATGCAAAGAATGTATAGTGGGAAATGTAGTACACTGAATCAGGCTCCATTCTATGGATGCAGCATCCAGAAGCTGCAATACAGTGATGGATCCCCGAGAATGTGAAAGGACTGAATTGAATTTTTCGCAACGACGATAAAGAGAATACCCGAGCATTCCGTTCGTATTCCGGATGTACGCTGACTCGAGATTGAAGAACACTTCTCTCATCCTTTTCGAATTACGAATGGGTTCCAACCGATATGAATATATGTTCCATCCACTAAAAATATAGTTACCTGAATCGTGGCGGTTGAATAGTTCCTTTAGAAATCGGAAAGGCAAATGAATATTACAACAGCGAGAATACGCTTGTGGATTAGATCCGCAAATATTTCGGTTGAATTGAAGTGATCCAACGATTGGCACAAGGCGAATAGGAAGCAAAAATACATAAGAGAGTGAGTAATTAATTATAGATAAGTTAGAGAAAGAAGCAAAGGAACAGCTCTGTGATGAGAGTTGTTGATGTAAATCTGTTTTGCGTTTCATACTTCGAGCCTGATCTTTTCGAGGATGAACGCGTTCTCAAGACATTGAGACATCGTGAAATTTAATTACAAAAGTTGTCGACACTCCTTTTCATTGATATCGCGTCTGTGGAAGCTGTTCATGCTTTTCAAGAGCAGAAAACCGGGATTAATCCAACGATCATTAAATGGACTAATCGGACGAGAATCTTCCTCATTGAGTTTTTCATGGCTTTCAAACGACGTTTTTCCAATGAATAGAAACTGCCTGTGTGGAACAGGGATCTCGAATACCCGTTACAAGCGAATAATGTAATGAAAGTGAAAAAGCTTCTGATAAGATCTATCCGATGAATTATCATATCCAGGGCCTTTTTTGGTCTTTCCAATCATGTATAACCTTCGTTTTTTACCAAAAATGATTGATTAATCATCGAAGCCCCATCAAAAACGAATAAGACGTTCACAAAAACTACCAACCGTCGAGTATTTCTCGTTGTTCCTCATAGAATATTAATTAACTGACAAAATTACTGCCTCGATGATGAATTTCCAGGTCATCCGGGCGCAGCAAACTTTTGGTGGCATATATTGACATTTCAATAAATTCCAATCACCAAATCAACAATAATCAACGATCAAAATTGCTTGGATACGAATAATAATAATAATAATCATGATGAAACAATATTTGACGGTAACATGTGCAGAGTTCCGTATTTTATTATTGAGGATTGTATTTTTCAAGTAACTAAATATTGAATGAATAATTAAAAAAATATACATTCGCACAGACCACGTTTTCGACATGCTCGGTTTCAAAATGACCTTCATAATGAATTACAAGCTTTTGGCGCGACTAATCTGCATGCTGATTGATTAGACAGAGCAGAACACGATTCTTTTGTACAACGAAGATTGATGATCGAATCGAAAATAATCGTATGACTGCGTGCATACGATTGGAAATCCATATCGGAAATCATAAAACACGATTCTGATGACGACAGTTAAATACGGACATTATTAAAATGGAGAGTCAACAGTGGATATAATAACTGGTGGAAAATCGACGCTCAATATATCGGATACAAGGTTCGTTTGAGCAATTCATTTCTGTACAACTTGGTGTCCATGCTACACGCGAAAGACGAGTAGGCAGTACTGCTCAATACTGATCTTAACCTTAAAGCGAGGCACGGATGAGTCTGCGCGTTCCACGTAACCCACTTGCGGGGTTTGAAAACTTTACTTCACGCAATCATTATTGACGCAGCTCAATCCAAACGAAGGAGCAATCGATAAACAAATTAATTCAAAGCGTCGTAAAAAAAAGATCGCATTTTATTAAATACTAGTCTTGCCTGCGGGCGTTGCCCCGCAGCACACCTAGTTGGCGCTGAAGGGTACAGCTAGTTTAATATGAAAGAGTTAACAAATTTTTTCAAAATCTTCAAACTTCGATTTTACGAAAATCACTATAACTTTATTTTTACAAACTGGCATTCCAGCTACTGCTCATTATCTTCGTTTTCGAATCATTTTTGAATTGCTTCTGAATTTTGAAAGTGGAAAATATGACGAAAAATGTGATTTTTTGATTCGGGTTCCCAAAAAAGAAAAAAAAAATTATCGGAATTCCTATTTTGCCTAAAACCTATTTTGATTCATAAGCTTCATTCCTGTGAAAGATTCATCAAAATTCGTTCAGTGATCTTTGCGTGAAAAGAGCACAGACACAATTTTGTAGTACAAAAATTATAGTAATTAGAGAAGACGTTGTTCTTAAAGTATTGCCATAGTTGAAGAATTAGCTTTGAATTTATTTCACCGTTTTCCATCACTCAGTGATCATGAACGTGCGCAAAAATTTTGAAGGTCAACATATTCGAGTTGATTAGAAAATATTTTCAATCTACGTGTCGACGACGAGATAATCGGAATTACTATGAATCGACAACATGCACTTGATCGTTTGAGAAGTAACACTCAGAGATGTTTATTTGCCTGCTTCAGAACTTCAAGGACCACAACTCGGAAGGATCCATTGAATATAGTTTTGAGGCCCGATCGGACGTTATACATTTCCACGAAGAGCTTCGTTATTATTCCAGAAGCGTTTCATTTTGAGTTTGAGAAATTTTCCAGATATTTCGCTGTGAATAGTTGCTGGACTTTTTCATGTGTGCCGGGCGTTGTTCTTAACACCGTGACACGTGGGATCGAAAAACGGAGAGAGAAGCGAATGTGGCTAGGCTCGAATCCTAGGAGGATTGTGGTGTTATCCTCAGAGAACTTTCATCGTTGTTGAGTACGTGGAAAACAGGTGTGTGTAGCCAGCAAAACACTGAGGGAGAAAGAGAGAGAGAGATAGAAAGGGGGGGAGAGACAGAGAAGCGATCGTGTTGCGAAAGGAATGGAAAAAAGCTTATACGAAAGACGATGGATTTCCCAGGACGCGAACAAAACCAGGAGACGAAACTCCTCGAATGAACTGGGAGTCCAAGAGGATCCAAGAAAAGACGTGGAAAGGAGGGGAAAAGGTGAAAGAGAAGGGGAGTGGGCACAGGTTGCACACGAAGTAGAATCAGTACGGTACAAGTAGCGAGGAGCAGCACAGTCTTGTGAAGGTTCGCGGGAATGGGAGTAAGCTTTGGCGACTTGCGATAGAAGTATCGGAAGAAGAACAAGAACAAGTATAAGACGAGCGAACGTAGGAGTGAAAGGCTTCGAGGTGGCGAGCTCGCGGCCAAAGAAAAGAGCGAAAGAGTACGGTGGATTGTAAGGCAGTGGGGAGAGGGTTGGAAAGGAAAGCCCGCAGACACATTCGGTGCAGGACTTGTTCGAAAGTTTATCATTACTTTTTACTCTCGTACATCGAAACTCGTCGACCTGCCTGTATCCCTCTCTCACTCTCTCTCCCTCTCTCTCCCTCTCTTGTTCACCCTGTTCACGTCGAACCAACTGCGAGAGGCTCACCGACCTAACGCGATTGCCCCTCGGCTAATATCATTTTAAAACCAAAGTTTTGCAACGAAAACTTTTGTTTATTATTTTTCCATCCCGAGGGCAAGCGAGGAGGACGTCGCCAAGAAATACTCGTGCGCGTATACATATCTATGAAAATCTTGCCGAATGTAAATTTCGTGTTTCTGTATTACACCACAAAGACAAAACAAACCCATAATACAAATTACGATATAAACGAGAAAAATGATGTGCTGGGGAGACCACAAAAAAACTTGCTTTTTTCATTCGCAATTCAATTCTCACACATTTATAACGCGCTTATCAAAATATATTTTTTCATTCCTTTTTCTTATCTATTTAGCAAGCGTCAACATACGATGCAAGGAGTACAAAATTCTATACACTTGATTCTTACTGCAGGCTCTATTATTCCCATTCTCTCATTCTCTCCTTTGTTATGACCTGCTCTCGTGGCATAGCACTTGTTATTTGTTCTATAGGGACGTAGGAACACGGGGGCTCATGTACGATCCATTGCTCGTCCCCGCTGTGTCGCTGAGAAACACCCCTACAAGCTTGGGCACAACAACAACGACCGATTGTCGTGGCTGCTACAGACAACGCAACTTGCATCTGGCAATGGAAACAATTCTTCTTCTTAAATGGAAACAATTCTCCTTAAGCTTTATGATCTTCCACCAAAGGAAAACGCAACAACGAACGATTCTGTACATCATGCAGCATCACCAGCTGCATACAATCCCACAGATATGTGTTCTTAGTCGTTGAATTAAAATCTGCCAGACCCCATTAACAAATATTCTTGTAGATGAATGTACGAACAATGATATTTTTGTTTCAGATTTGTGTTTGAAAGTGTGGTCAGGGTTTAAAAAAATGTGTTTATAGGAGTTTTTCGACCGCGTGCATTTGACAGTGCACGGTGGCCATCCGTGTGGTTATGGGTGATTTTGACAGGGGAAAATATGTTTAGATTTATTTTCGTTCGAGATATTAATGTTAGGATATTTTGACGTAGCGTTGTGTTCGCAATATATGAGCAAATCCGGAAGTCATGGACAGAAATCCTCAAGAAAGAAGATCTTGACAAAGGACAATGTGCACGCGATCCTTCATCCATCTTCTTTCGTTATTGTTTGCCCAAAGACGCTTACAGCTTCAGAAAAAAAGGACGCCGCTATATATTCTGCCCTGAAGTATAAGAAAAGAAAGATCGTATTTTTATCAAATTTATGACGAAAATGCGACACTCGATTCAACATGAATTCGTGAACTTCAACTGGAACGATGAGCACACTGTCCACAGAGAATTTACAAACGAGATCAAAAAGGCAAGTTATAAATCTTCATCTCAGACATGTATGAAGATGCGAGATGAAATTTGATGCAGGTGAACAAATGTAGCGATAGAATTTGTCATGGAAGCCGCAGGAGCCGGAGAAATGGAAAGAAATATTTAAACGGGCAATCTACTTTACGCGTAGCGCGAGGATTCCGCGAAATACTTGGAGCAATAGTACTTCGCCCTGCTTCGTTCGTCTCTGCTCCGGTGTCTCCTTACGGAGACACATCATCGGCTCTGGGAAGGCGTTTATTCTACTTCTCACAGCTCACAGGACGTGAAAAACGAACAAATAAAGAATAAAACGCGAAAGAAAAAAAAAAATCTGAGAAAAAGGAGTAGCACCGGTACACGGTGAAAGCGTAAAGAGTATATGGGTCCGTTGTAGATGGTTGTCTCGGGACTGGGAGTAAAAGAGGCGACGAGATCTAAGGAATGAAAAAACCTGCGAATAGACTATAAAGGAACGCTGCTCGGAGAATAGTAAAAAGAAAGACAAAAAATCCAACAAATAAGATGCCAAGCTTTTACTAACTTAACAAGGAAATTAAGCCGAGTTCCAAGAATGGAGAACAAATAAAGCAGCCGGGAAAAAGAAAGAACTTGACGACAAATTAGACCGGCGACGACTGGAAAGAAAAGAAGGTAAAGTACAAAAAATGTGATTGAACGAGAGTTGAAAAAAAGAGAGACCTTAAATTTTGTATGCCAGCATATATATAACAATTTAATCCAAAGCAGCTGATTTGCTCGCCAAATTTGATTACATTTTCAAGGCAGAAATTAACGACTGCACAGTCAGCAACTTTCCCGAATAATGAGCAGAAAGTGACAATGATAATGCAATTGAAATTTCTTTAATTTTTCACAATGGAGACATTTTTCGTTTCATAACAATGAGAAGGGTTTTCCCGGTTTACCAAAAACATCAACATTTTTTCAAAATTCGCATTATTTTGTTTCAAGAACATTACATTATGAAGAACGTGGATGAGTTTCGAGTTTCGGATGGTTAAACAGAGGAATCTATAGACGAAAGGGACGCAAGGAACAGGACGAATATAAAAAAACAACCGAAACGCGTCGTACTTGCGGGCGTTCAAAAGAACATTATTACATTACGTATACATGAATGTGTCGTGGTAACGCGGTTGGATCGCACCTACAAATATAAAGATAAAAAAGAATCCGATAAAACTACGCCGAGAGATGTTTCCATTTAAATTCCCAGTGCGCAATGCAATTCGCATGTGGCATGCCCGTTTAATTCCGTGTAATCCTCTCTCTTACTCTTTCCCCGGGTTTTTGGTCTCTCTATGCCCGGTGAGAGTTTTTCCGACCTGGAGTTCCATAGCAGCGCGAGGGAAAGCAATTCCATTCGCCCTTGGCGTGTCTTAATCCGGAGCCACGTAAAAGTGCAGAACATTACGAATTAAAAAGAAGATAAAAATGATAAAAAAAAATGGTACAATCGCCGCGGTTTGCCAAAGGATTCGAGGCTCATTAATTATCTCCAAGATTGTTTCATGCATCGTCATTCGCCGGATTTATAGTGAAACATAAAAGTTCAAGATTGACGACGGAAGAAAATTGATTTATTCGAGCCATTGTGAAAGTTACGACGCCTCAATGCGACGGTGAATAATTGACGCATAAAAGCAGATCGACGACCGAGACATTTTTTTGCGGGCAACTACGGAAATCCGGATGACGATTCGCGATAATTCAACCCCTTGAATTCTTCGGAACGCGAGAGAAAATATGCGACGAAACTTTAAGGCGGATAAATAGCTTCGTATTTGTTTCGTCTGGCACATTTCATTACGACGAAACATGGGAAGAGGCTTATTTCCTCCACTCGAAACTATGTAAACATCGTTTGTCCGGAGATCAAGATTATGCGGTTAAATCAAAGAAACAAAATCTACAAATCAATAAAAATACGATGCCAGAAATTTCTTTAAAATCCCTTTCTTGAAATTTTTAGTTCTTATCCGAATTACGGAATAATGAAAAATAATGAATTTATTAAAGGAAACTCGTGAAGCAGCAGCCGGAAATTCCTCACCCTCCTCGCACACCTTTGGTTCTCGAGCTCACGAACCTCAGCCATGGCTAATAATAATGTCAGGGAGTCACGCAAACATTGAGTATTCGTTATTCGAGAATATCAATAGCGTGAATGTATATGAAAAGGGCTGAATAAAGTAAAAACGTAGAAGCAACAAGAAGGAAAGGATGTTGAAACTAAAAGAATGATGGCCTCGTGCTAGGAGGTTCTACAGTATGATGGAAGGGGCATCGACGGGTCTATTAAAACCGTCTCTCCATTCTACACTGTCCGCTCGAGATGAAAGGAAGTTCCATGACTGAAAGGATTATGACGAACTGCTTCATGTTCAAAGGGGCGGCCGGCGATAATCGGCAAAGTAATTTTCCGAATATTCGCTCCTCTACAGCCGTTCCACTCCTTTTCCCTCCGGACGTCACTCGTGCACTCTTCATGTAGTACCACTCTTGGCCCTATTCCCTTACTCTCAACGCTAGACGACCTTATGCATCAAACCATTTGCTTTTTTTTAATTCCCTCAATCTCCAACTCTTCAACGCCTCATCTCTTTTATTTTATTGCCATCTACCCAATTATTTTTGTACTCCATCGCTTGTTATTGCGTCCCCTATCGTTCTTTGTCACTCTTAGATACACAGCTATTGGATATCCGTGTAAAAACCATTTCTTTTTTATATCTCCGACTGAAAAAGTGGCGGCAAGAATATGAAGAATCGAAGTCGTCGTTCGAAATCTGCTGTTCAAAAATGAGCCAAAGGAATAAATCTCTTTTGCAACAGTACGCCTTTGCAGCGAATGTTACTTTCATGCTGAACCTGTTCCAGTGTGAAATTCCAACAGTATCGTAACAAAGTTGGTCGTCTTCGAAAAACATGCCCTTGATAACGTGTCTGCAGTGAATTAGAATTGATCATGCGATGTAGCAACTCTGGATTAATTTATTGAACAAAAATAAATATTATTATGATTATAAGGGAAGCCTTGGGGGGTCGAAAGTGTGAAGAGTATAATGAGTTTTTAATTGGAAGTTGTGGAAAGAAAAAAAAGTCAGATGAAGCAGCGAGAGACGTGGCAAGAAAGGAGCGGACGAGTGGTTGGGCCGAAGAGAGAAAGGGGTGTAGATGCCACTAGAAATTCATCCATGGAGTCACTATCTCGAGCATGTGTAGAGAGCACATTCGTCCCCATTCCCCTACTTCGGCTTTCGAACACATACATCGTTATACTATATACAATAACGTATACATACTTTTGTGCATATACTATATAATATATCCATGAATGCATGCCGTATGTAGCGCACATAATGAATACATAATGTGTGCGGAAAGGAAGGGGGTCGAGTACTCACGATACCGTTGCAGTTGAGTGAGAAAGAAAGAGAGGCTGTACCTCTTGAGCCTGGTAAATACGGGAATAACGAAAAGCTTGAATACGCAGAGTGTTCTCCACGAAGCCGTTTGGACTCGGCTTCTTGACCGAATTTTCTCCCCTTCGTGATTTTTTCTTTTTTTTTTCTAAGTTCGAATCTTGTTTCCCGACCCAACGTTATTTGCTCGCTGATTTTACTTCACACTCACATGAATCGACAACTTTTGCTTCCTGATACATGGACCGTGCGTTGTTCTGTTTTCATTAAATTTCCCTGATGGGTTTGGATGAAAAATTCTCCCCACATTGTTTCAACGTTTTTCCTCGCACTTTTTTAATTCAAGTATTTTTTCCGGACGCTTTTTCAATTTTAATTTTTCGTATTTTTGTTCCTCGTTAGGAGAGAGAAAACGTTTTTCCTTTTGATGCTTCTGGGGGGTTTTTTTTTTCTTATCGAAGTGCATACCCTAAACGTTGACAACGTCGAACAAGCTTCAACACTTATTTACGCTTATTCAAATATTTGTCTCATTTCATACTTGGCAGCAACCAGGCCAGAGAAATTCGTGTAGGAACGCATTTAAGATCCAGAGGAAAACTCAATGATGCGGTAGCTGTGCGCGTACATTTAATCTCGGTGTGTGCTTAAGGATCAAAAAAGGGCAAACCTCATATCACAAGTTGGCAAATATTCATATAAAGTTGAATATCTTGCTCGCCGTTCGTATGTACATCGACATGCGCTATTCCGAGGATTGAAATGAAGGTAATATGCGTGCTGAGTCTATGACGTGGCGAAATGCAGAGAAAAAGCGGAAAGTGTAGAAAAATCGACGTTTCATTTTTATTCTATGCTAGAAATTTGTGCAAAGCAAAATTCTCATCTCTTTTGCTACAGGAAAAGTAACATAATACATGAAAAAGTTTTATATTACACGTGTACCGTGCAAACCACAGGTTTTGATGTTTTTGTCGAGCTTCTATTTCGAAAACTTTTTCTCCGAGTTATTTTCTGTTGAGTTTTTCGATTTTAAATAAGCAAAACATTGTTGTCAACGACTTTCTGATTCTTTCTTGTGCCTCGGTCGTATTCAAAAACTTTCATGCTCTCGAAAATTGATTCATATCCGCGTAATTCTTGGAAGGATTTTTGAAAAATGATCAATCTCTATGACGGTATCCGAAATTCTTTTCTCTTAAAATCCTACACGACAGAAGGCTGACGGATCGATATGATATATTTTCAAGAGCTTTGAGTGCGTTCGAGACATATATCAATGGGATTCTTCATCACCTTTTTCTTTTGGATAAACTTGTATGACAGGAAGTGAAAAAATGCGAATAATTTGGTCTCTTGTCAGTGCCAAGAAGTCTTGAAAAATATACTCATGAGAATATTTGCAAAGCCCTTTTGCGTGAGAGAATCCACATGGTATACGAGCCCATATAACGACTGTGGAGCCAGCGAAGCTTGGGACATCTTGACGTGCACCCCGATAGAAGGATCATCCAAATGTAATTTATCTCGCTCGGCGGGGTATCTTTTTGTGACGGGCATTGAAAAAGTCGCGAATCGGGTTCAGATATCTCCGTTGGCTTCCGTTTTTTCTTCGTTTTTTTTTCTCTTCAAGGTGACGGAATGACGGAAAAATACAGCGGAGTACTGAGCGAATGAGTTCCGAATGACTGGATTTTAAAAACACACGCGGAATGTCCCTGACTATTTCCTCGACTTCAGTTAATCTTCGAGTAACATTTCACGCAACCGAAATTTCGATGTTCGCACTGCCGAAGATTTTGAAATACTTTCGGATTTTCGATCATCTTAATCTCCGCAGACGATCAGTAAACTTGAACACAAACTTCGTAAGAAAGGGGATTAAAGGTCTGGCTCAAATTATACCAAAACTGGATCGGACGCATTTGTAAAAATTGGCAAACCAGATTTATTGTTTACGAGCCCTTCCAAACAATCACTCTTTCGAGGTATGGTAAGTAATAAGGCTTCGCGTACAGCGTGTAGATGAAACGCCGTCAGAAAATGCATTCATCACGTATACTCGCGTGGATCGTGTATCTATACACACATTGAAACATATAGACCGTCATCGTCGAGGCAACCGCACGTATATTCGTTGTTCACCAAGGAAGATTACTTCCGAGATTACGGGAGGTCGGTGCAGAAGGCAATTTAGTGTCTGGGTGATCAGCAACGAGGTAGGGCAACGAGATAGACTATGAGAGCGAGGGAAAGAAAGAGAGAGAGAGCGAGATAGAAAAGGTTTCGGGCGTTTATGGCTCCAAGATTGAGTACGTTCTAGTGCGAGAGACACAACTGATTTCGGTGCGAGCATCTTGGGGGTCTTTCTCGGGAGAATCCCACCCTTGAACACAATGAGTGCGGAAAATCGCACTTGGCGACTATAGCGTTCTCCTAGCAAGGGAGCAAGAGAGAGTGATAGAAAGGGCGAGAGAGCTGCACAGTATAGAAATCTCATTCTCCGTCCTTGGGTCGCTGGAGCCTCGGTGGTGCATCACACGACGTGAATCGGTGTTGGGAAAAGCAGAGGAACCCCAAGTCGCTATGACCTCAACAGAGACCCCTTTCAAGATGTATTACCTCGCTTAATTACACCGAACCCCGTCGACTCGTCGTTTTGCACCCACCGCCCTTCGCGCTCCCTTATCCTTTCAAGCCTGCGTAATCTTTACTCAGATACATAGAAAGTCTGTAAAATCACACTCGAACTATTGGAAGGTAACTAAAGGATTACTCAACAGTCTTATTACGACCGACTAACGTGTCGCTATCGTTGCTCTAGATATGGAAAAGTTAACGACTCGCGTTTCAAGAGTTTCACCATTTACTTTCAGGTACATTTTACATTTGATCCTGACAGAGAGATTGATCATTTTTTGAACATATACGTATACATGATGTAAACGTTTTTTTTTTGGAAAGAGGAGGCGAGCATGCCGAGCAGCAAGTTGGAGAACCTTATTCCGTTCTGCTTAAGCATATTGGAACGATCAAAATGGCACGTAACAGTGGCACTGTATGAAAGATGCAAGAGAGTTCAAGAGAGGAATTACAGATATTTCGAAAGTAAAGGCCCTTGACGCTGTGTTATAAAGTAAACTTTTCGTTCTACTTTAGAACGCGATATTCACAATCATGGAAAATCCTCTTCACGAGGAAAAAGTCCGCACAAGTACATTTGTTTTATAAATCTTGAGAATAAATTAAATCGTCAATGTCGGTAAGGTAGAATTTCGGCGAAAAAATGAAAAACGAAAGTTGACCTGCTACCTTCACGGCGGTAATAGAAACGCGTCGCTTCTGTCATCGAATATCGACTTCCATGAAAATCGGTCTTCATAGGCATCAAGAGTCCTTTGATTTTGACGTCTGCGTGCATATACGTACACGCACACACACTGCGGAAATAAAATATATATTCGGAAATAAAATACGCGGCCGAGTCACGGGCCTGCCGACGACGCTGTTAAATGTCCTTATCCTGAGACTTTACCGAGTCTCTAGATATTTCGGGACATGTTCGAGTAAATAATTCTCCCTCGTTTTCCACTACTCACGCCATGCCGTCTAACAAACTTTACTGTTCGAAAAATATGTTAATTTCGTGAGACTAAAAAGAATATGCGAATTTTTTTAAATTTATTTACGCAAGAGGATATATAGAGCAGGGCGCAACGGAGCTTCGGGGCTTGAAGTGAAGAGAATATTCCGAAAGGTCAGCAGCTTAATTTTGTGTAATTGAGTTGCAAGTAGTTTCGGAAAATCGCTATAGCGCGTCTGTATGCAAAGGAAAATCGAATATTCAGCAAGAATGAAATCATATAGTGCACGATGCGCGTCTAAATTCGTGTTCATTTGGATCGCAAAAAAAAATCGCCTTATGGAAGAAAAGCATCGCAGAGGGGTTCCTCAATTTTAATGTTTTTCAGGAAAATGTGATTTACAAAGATCTCAGACGAAAAAGCAAAGAGTCTTCGAAATCGAATATCGAAAGAAAAGCGATTTATCGGTGGTCGCTTGTCGAAGCGCTGCGCATGGACTATCTGTTATGTGTTGTGCACGTAAACTTCCCATGGGAATCTTTGTGTCGCCATCTCATTCTCGTTCTCTCGTCGTCGCATTCATGCGGAAGACAATCGTCGGCTAAATCACTCACAGCAGTCCTGTCTCGGGATGGAGGAAAATCGTATACTCGGATATCCTTGCGGACCATTCACCGTGTTCGATTCTGCCTTTCTCCCGCAATTGAATCAGCCGACCCAAATTGTCGGGAAAAGCAGTCAGTGACTTCGTTTCCATCGATCGTATAGAATCGGAGCTTGTATGGAAAAGAACGCCTTAACACGGTGCCTGCAGTTTTCAAAACGTTGGACGTTCATTTCGTTCATAGTTTCGCGTGGTACGATTGCCCAGGAGGAAATCACGTGTGCTGACAAAGGTCCATATGCGAAAGGTTTGAATAGCCGAGAATTCACGAGAAACCCTGATCAATTACAGGACCTTGTGCAAATGATCGTTAACCCGAGCATTGTCTTTCGTAATCATGTATAAATCTTCCAAGATTTTATTGAAAAATGTGGACGATATAGGGTGAAAAAGAAAAAGTTCCAAGTCCGTTCTACGCAAGTTGGAGACTCGGGTTCGATTCATCGTGGCGTGTATTTGCGAAAGAGATTAAACAATTCGCCGTCTGCTTCACAGCAGTTTCCGCTCTCCAACTTTTATTGCTTCCAGTGGAAACTTCCTTGAGATAATTAATCCGTACACCGGATTTGCGGTGATCTTGTGCAGTGCCAGCGAAAAAAACTTCGTCCAAATGTTCCTTATCATCCAAGTAATACAGAAAGAATTCGCTAGGTTCAAGTTCATGGTTAATACCAATAACGAGACTTAGATAAACGTAATTTTTCGAATGAGAGAATTTTGCTGAATAGCTATTCCATATTATATGAATCGCTGTAATGTTCCAGGCAACTCGATCGCTAAATACGGTCAAATCGTGTAACAATTATCGACCTCGAATACCTACGAGAAGAGAAGCAAAAAAAGTTGACCTTTTGTGCGCAACAATGGGCCAACTTCGCTTGCTAATAGTGATCCTTTCATCGACTTGCAAATTTTCAATCGTCTCGTAGAATTAGTCTGCTACGGTAAGTTGGCGGAGGCAACGCTTGTCTCCTGCTATCATCCGACGATGGCTTTGTATTAGCTAACCTTATCTCTCGCTATGTTCTCTACTTTAGCTGGTTCTTGTTTGCTCGAGTGATAACATCTTCATCCTTCGCTCTATCTTTTGCGGCTCCGATTTTCTTCTATATGTTATTGCATTCTCATGTATATAAGGCATCTCTTTAACGTTAAGCGATTCTTGGAGAGTGGATAGGGTGTAAGACGCCGGTGTGGGGCAAATTGGTCAATGCAAAATGGCGAGAGCATTAACGTGATACAGAGGAAGAAAGAGGACGCAGGAGAGAAAAGAGTGAACAGCGGCGTGGCCTCGGAATAGAAGTTACCTTCAAAGTTCTAGAGACTGATTTTAATACGCACGGAAGAGTCCCCAACCCTCATCATGGGTTTCTCTTCTCTGCATTTCTCTATTCGTTGCTCCCTAGGGAGCACGAAGACATGAAAGAAGTAGAAAGTGGCAACGAAAGCATAACGTAGACGAGAAAAAGACTAGAAATGACAGAGACGGAGGAGGGTAAGGAAGAGTGCAAAGAAAACTCGGAGCGGCAAAGCTTCTGGGAGGAACGAGGATCGTCTGAGAAGCCAGAAGATAAACAGATACGTAAGACGAGAAGCATGGTTAGAAAAACGCGCCCGTCAGCTCACCAATGGGCCTTCCATCTTCTCGCAGCCGACGCATATACATGTTACACGTGCCAACTTCAAACTTCGTCTCGACCCAGACTTTTCAACAAGTCTAACCCTTATAATGCTCAAAAATAAAATTTCCGTCAGTGCGGATTTGCCATATTTTTTATTTCGTGCATTACGACGGATGAATAATCACGAAAAGTAAAATCTTCCGAAAAAACGCCTTGATTTTGGGGCCACAGTCGCATACGAGCAAAGTTTAATATTATTTGAAGATATTTCGAAACTAATTATGGTCGTAAGGCCTGAAAATTTGCCGATTTCAGTAACGATGACGAATTCGAAGCAAAATGGACTCCCTTTGAATCCCCATTCGCTGCGTATCTGCAAAGCTCTTAATAACTTAAGAGTCAAGAGAGAGAGTACAAAGTCAAAGCCGGAACAGAACAGTAAAGACAGAATAATTTTTTCGCTGTACACTGAACGAAGCTTACGCAGAGATACATTTGCATTCCGTTTGGACTGAACTCAATACATCTACAAGAACACCGTTAGCCGTCAATCTGCATAGCCACTGTTCATCCCTCTCGGCTAAACAAGTTTCGTCTTCGACCCACAGGCAGAACATCGAGACTATTCCCTGTGGTCGAACATCGTAACTCAGCTCTGTGTACCGGCTTTGCTGATATTTTCAGATAAATTGTTAAGCAGGTCTCTGTATTTCGTAAACGCAGAGAACCATCGCTTTCCATATAACTTGCATGACCCGATTTTCACAGAGAAACTGACATCTTTCCGCTTGATCTGCATCTTGACCTAGGATTTTCATCGATTTATTGTTTTGGACTTTTACCCCTTATGAAAACTTATAACCAGCAATGCAAGGATTGGATTTAAAATCGTGTTGACCCTCGTCGCTGTCCCTTTGAAAACGGACGCTGATGCGTGGTTGAATGAATCGATATTAACGAAGAAAAAGACTTTTGTGGCCGCGGTACTCGTAACATGTTACGGTTTCGAGTACCTGCAACAAAATGGAATTATTATTCGTATTGTAGAACTTTGAAACTACTAGAAAAGAGACACCAAGTGTATTCTGACGTCGTACCAGTGTTGCGATACTTCGAATAGCCCTCGGTATATTTTAGAGAACTCTGACTTGATCTCTTCTTTCGTGAAATACCACTGGGCAAGTCTAAGCTGCCGACACTCGACCAAAAACCTCCTTGGAGCAACTTCGAAGCGTATATAAACAACAAAGCCTTCTTGCGTTTGCTGGCTTTTCCTTATTCCAAGTTCTCAGGTGTCCACAGCTTCGCTCACAGTATCAGTTTAGTTTCTGGTGGAGGAAAACTGTAAGTCCTGCCCACTCCTTGCAGTGGCTTAGTGCGGTTCTATGTGTGAAGATTGTATAGGAGCAGAAGATACGAAAATAAGGAGAAACCGAATGAGAGGAGTCGAGGGAGAATAGGAATAGACAACGCGAAGAAAGAAGGAGAAGCTATAGTTGAAATATTTATAGAAACCAGGTTGAATATTTGAAAACGTCTGAAAGCAAGTTAATCTTGGGTCACGGATTCGCTGCACCGCACCAACGGATGTACTTGTTAATGTAATAAAACGCGATGTACAACTTCCTGGACCGGTTGTAAGGAGTAGAAAATTAGAAGAAAAAAACCGAAGGCGATGCATCCGGTTGACTGCACAAGCGATACTATAGTATGAACGAAGACCTCCGGTCAAGGGATGCGGAATAACGTGAACGTAGAGTTAGCCGGATCAGAAACCTCCAGGGACCGCTTCCACCAGGCCTATCAATGATGAATTGAGCTTCTCGTTTACTTTGGCGTGCTGACGAAGTTCGATAGCTCATTGTTCCTACCGCATCAACCTCCTAACCGTGCTCCGTATGTACTCACTAGATTCCCAACAACCGATTCGCAAGCTCTCAGAACACGAACAAGCTTCGTCGAAACTCTCTTCCGGGTATACGTAATACGAACGTCAACTTTCATTCTAGTATACGACGTGCATACCTAAACGAGTTGACATTCATGTATTTCAGATATTCTTCCAAAATTTCCGTCGAATTACCATACGCTTCTCGGTTGCTTTTAAACTAAAAAATGTGCAGTGTTATACAGCAAATCGAAATGACAGGTTGAAAACGATTGAATGCACAGCAGATGGGAAACTACTCGTGTATATTGAAAAGAAAAAGTGGTGAGAGAAAAAAGCCGTTGCCGAAACAATGTAGGACACACAGCACGGAGGTGAAACAAAGGTATTTATTCCGACATTCCCAAAGGATTAAGTGAGAAAAGCTGGAGCATGCATGGTTTAAAAGGATTAATTTACATCGTGTTTAACCGGTGTCCGTGAGCTGCAGTACGACTAGGTTTTTACTCCACTGTTTTGTTCCCTTCTTGTATCCTCTGGTATCTCGTGGTGTATGTGATCTATCAAGCCGGCTGGGCTTGAAAAACGACGAAGATTTGTACGTAGAACGAAATTAAAGTATTCAACGAAATGTCGATGGATTCAAAAATTTACAACATCGTTTCCTACCCATTAACCATTTTGCTATAAACAATTGCTGCATTCGATATGAATTTAAACAAGCCCGAATTGTTTGTTTTTTTTTTCAAGTGCGATCACAGGATCGATCGCGAATGCACGGCGTCTGCATTGTTATATTGAAAACCACCGCAGAAAACGAATTAGTTATACGCCACGGATATATCATGGCTGATTCGGAGTGTGAATGAAGTTGGTAAAGCAGACAAACTGTCTGGAGATCTGCTTCGTAGTTGGAGGGGCAACGACGCACATGTACCGACCGCGTTGGCAAGCCGTCGAGTTGCGTATACGCGACGTCTGAGTGTGTGTATATCTATGAGTGTGCGCGCATCCACCGACAGGGGTAATTAATCTAAGCCCATCAAACGGGCAACCACGGGCGGGCTGGGCGTCGGTACAGGTGACAAATTGCCTCGATACTCTCCAGCCGACTGCTCCCATCCTTGGCAAAACCAATCCCCTTTCTCTATCCCACCCGCCGCTCCCCTTCATCCCCTGCCATTTGATTCCTTACTATATACACACGTCATGAGGATACTTCAGACAAATCTAGCAAGCTTCAGTGCAGTATTGTATTTAGTTATCATCTCTAACTACGCGATCTACCACAGTTGGTTGGCACAGTTGCGGCACCGAATCGGTGTTTCAGGCTAGTTTTCACGCTCTTGGGAGCTCCGTCGTGGTGTCGGTCGATGACTTCACCACCGGAAATTTTGGTTCGCCACGTGTGAACGAGCACGAGACCTGCTGCTGGCCGTTCAGTTTATATGGATGGCTTCGAGTGTGAATCAGCCAGGGAGATCGACTACGTTGAAATGATACTGCATTCGTATGTAACTAAACGCGACAACGCGTACGTGCTGCGTTGCGGAAAACCACAGAACGTCGGGACCAAGCCCCAAACATTAGTTGTACGCACATTTGCTGTGCTTCGTTTAAATATCGCTTGGTACGCGATCGTATCACATAGAAATTTCGTTGACGAGACTCGGGAATTAATGTTCATGTAGTTAACGGAGCTGTCAACTTGATTATGATCGAGGCGTTAACCAACATCCCAAAGGAACGCAGCGTAAATGTATTCGTGAATGCTATGCGTACGGAATGATAGAAGATTACCGTGTAGAACGGAAAAACGAAGAATGATTGTATTTTTGTTGCTATACGTTCGCAAAACAGAGTTTTCGATCCGCACCATAAATGCAATAATTTCAACACCATCGGCATCAAATCATTTTGCCTTTCGTTTTGTTAGATCATCTTCCGCAACACTAGCAGTCCATCCCATAAGATTTTAGGAGCAGCCGTACATTTCATCTACTCTATCGCGCTTCACACGGATGTGTATATGCATAATACGCTCGAAGGAACATAAGCATTTGTACGTACGTAAAACAAGTATAACGATACATCTCAAAGTTTTTGAGAGCCGGTAGATCGAGTGCGCGATCGTTCAAAGGACGTTGATATACGGTAGTGAGCACGCAATGAACGAAACGTTCAGGAATTCTCATCATGCAAATCAGTTCTATAAAGTCTACCAACAGAAACATAAGTACATATCCACAGTGTTGACTTTGTTAGGAATCTGCTCGTTACATTTTACTGTTTTTTCAATTTTAAGGATCTCTGAATTTACATCAATGTTTGATAAGAGTTTCGCATTAGAGCGATTATTTCGGAATAGCGAAAATCTCCCTACGAATAAAGTTTACACGAAATATTCATGATGTAAGTAAAATACGTGTGAGAAGGGTTACCAACTGGTAATGAGTTGAATAAATCTCTATCCCAGATAAAGCTAATTCTGTTCGGACGTACACATGGCTTTTATCCAAAACTTTTTAGCCAGATCCACTTGAAGCCTCGCGCTTACTCGCTTGTTCTTTCGGAGCATGAGGTTGATGCTGCCTGTTTAGAGTAGCGAAGGGTTATGCAAATCTCCCAAAAGCCCCGAGGGACACTGCAGCTCGTCGAGGTTCTTGGTTATATAGCTGTGCATATTTAGGAAAGCTACGACCAAGCAGGTATGGCCTGATACAGGTTCGCCAGTGAGATAGGCGGAGGACAGCGTATTAGTGTGGAAGCGGCAATGGAGCATCCGTCGATAAGATCAGACTACTGCTTCTTTTTTCTCTCGAGCTATACCACAGCACTATATGCTTCTAACGAATATAGAGATACAAGGGAGTACCGTTGATACCGTTACCTGAAATTGCCTGGCCGAGCAAGCTGCTCGTTCCCATCCTACCCGGACGGTCATCTTACCATTCATGGTTATGATATGACTGTGAAGCGATGCGTCGTTGCTTGTTCCGAGGGTTAAATTCTTTTCGCCTGAGCGGCGTTAACGCCACATGGCAGCGGTCTTGCCACCGAAAGTAACATCGGCAATGTTGGCATGAGAGGTTTGTGGACGATAAGAATCAAAGAGCTTAAACGTTGCCGCTGAAAAGTTTTGGACAACAACAAGATAGCGCCGTCTAAAAAGGACAAGAATATTTCGGGCGTAATTATGCAAATAACTCTACTTCATAAAGCACATTATTTTGCTGAGTATATTGACGCGTTAGTACGTTACGGGAATAAATTTTGTTGACCTAAGCGAAAGACTCGAGTGATGTAATTTAGTGGGCGAGTTGCATATGGCATACGGTTAGCAAAGCAGCAAATATGACGATCTTTCATCATTTTGCGCCCGAGTGGATCCTTAATAAACGAGAGAAAATGTGCCAGTGAACAAACGTTGCGAAGGTACAGTGGGTGCAAGAGCGAACGGGGTGAGAGGAGCCCCAGGCGTCACGTCGTGTTTCCCCCTGCTCGATTTATTACTAAAGACTCGTACCACTGTGAACACCGAGAGCAGAAACGCGGCCTCTCAGCAAGCGGTGCTCCGTGATGAGTCTAGTTATTCGTAATTACTAACGTTCGCGTTCTACTAGTTTCCTCATTTCTCAACGCTTTGCGAACTATATCTGTTACTGCGGATATTGACTCGAATACATTAGAAACATTCTCCGTACCCAAAAATACCCACAACGGTTATCAAACTTTGAGCAAAAGCTTCTCAATATTCAATTGTCACGGGAGATCGGACCGGTACCGCGGTGGAAGAAATGAAGCGAACGACTACCGATTATGGCGACTACCCACGGCGGGATTGCTACGTAGAAAAAAAAACAACTTGGGAGACTTCGCAAGTTTCTCGTCAAGTCTTCCATAGGATGTTCCCAAAGCCCTCGTCACGACCTTTCCAAAGATGCAAAATTTTTTAAAAATCTAGCCGAAAAACCGCCGAGACAGTTTTATTATGAAATTATGTATATTGAACCAATCATCCCGGAAAATGTAGGAGCAAATTTCGAAAAGGATTGCAGCAAGATTTTTCAAACCACGATTTTTCAAAACTTAAATGGTATATTTTTTGTGGAAATTCCGATAAATTGGATAGCTATGACGCGGTGAATGCCAAAGGAACAGTCTGGCCTTGTGAAAGTCATTACAGTAGTTGTTTTCTTCTCTACCATTCGCGTCGAACTGTGGTCTCCGAGTGCTTTAAATATGCGAAAATTTCCTATTGTAAATTAGAGGTCTGCTTGGATAACTGTGCCGCTCTTAGGAAAAGTCCAAAGTACCGAGGTGTAATGGATTGATAAAGAGAGGAGAGCTTCGATAGAGATGAATGGGTTGCCTCAGAGTAATAGAAGAGAATGCCAAAAGAATTTAAGAACCAAGCAACTGTACGATAGGCAATCTTTGCCCTGCTCTCTCGATCCTTCTCCTTCCCTACGAGGGCTGTAATTTTGGCAGGCAGCTTGAACAAAAAATAGAACTTTTTGATAGGAACTGTTAATTTTCCAGCCCATTGAACTTTTTATAATTCGTTGGGGTCAACCCTCCTCATCTTGCACTTCAATTTTTGGGTTCGTCTCGGTCTTTAGTTAGAATTTTATCAAAGCGTAAATGAGACGGGTGAGCAATGAGCGAGACATCGTTTGATTGCACCCCCAGCGTCTTCGCGTTATCATTGATTACAACACCAAGACGTATAAATGTATTGTTGTCATAGTCAGCCACATAATATCTTGATACACCTTACGCAAACATGCAACAAGCATAGGCTATGCCACGTCTCTTGTGCTGTGTGTTATATGTTTATGAGTTACATGCAGAACACATGGAAAGCTATGGTTCTCTAATTTGCAACGTTTCTTGGTGTTCGCCAAACTCACGAGTAGAGCGGGTCACATACGTATTCAATCAAGTATAAGCAAGGAAAGCGAAGCCCATCTGTCTATGTCTCTGAGCATCCCTTCAGTGTCGCGGTTCACGATGCTTGTGTAGATAGTTCCAACAATCCTCCCAGTAAGCACGGTGAGGCGACACGACGTATGGTACATAGTAATCTACGGAGAGAAACTACGTAGTTTGCGACCCTGTTGCAAACCTCTGTATCTACGAATCGATGACGCGAAATTATGATATCAAACGCTGTGATTGACGCTTTGCTTCGACTCATTATTCCTAAGCTTATATTCTCGATGCCTTTTCATTTTGCACTTAGAAATTCACTCGCTACTTTTCTCTAATGCGTGATTATTTCACCCTATTCCTTATTGACTAGATACGAAAATAGCAAACGATTCATTTTCAGTAATTTTTAGTCTCGAGGCAATCCTGGATGAATGTAGTTGTTAAGTTCAATCGTGCGTTTACTGGCAAAGTCGTACCAATACGCACTGGGGCAGGTTGTGCAGCGAGTAACATAACGCATTGCGATTACCGGTGGGTGCGCTCGATTGTATGTACGAGTGATCTACTCCCCGGCTCTCAGTCACAAATGGAGTATATTGGTACATGCTTCGTATTTGCAGACCGCAAAGGGTTTTCCATTTGCGTGAGCTTGGCTCACGTTTATTGTGCGTCGATGCAAACGCCTGTTGTTCTCTATGCTTTTGTGAGCATACAGTTTAACTAATGCAGATGTATTAGACGAGTCTAAATGAATAAAATCGATGGCTGGCTTCATGCAAATAGCCATTTACCAATGAAGTACACCGAATGTAATGCTACTAGTAAAGGAAACTCCGGAAGCATGCAATTACAGTTTATAATGTGCACTTAATATGTATCCGTGAAAATCGCGTTAGGGCTGTCAAATAGTTACCAACGATTTCCACATAATTGGAACACATTCATTATTTGCTTGATTACAAGTCATTCCCTACAGCTGTACTCGATCGGTTTATTTTTCGTAATCGAAGCTTCTCAAGTAGTATCCCATCGTGGCAATACTTCAATTTTCTTGAGATTGCTCAATTATTGCTTGTGCCACATAAAGTAGCCAGCGCGAAGTAACCAATCGTATACTTCAAAAAGCTTCGAAGAGGTGCTCGAGGCTCCTTCATAAGTGCGTGTACACGTCTACGAGACTAGTAAGAGCAGTACGACCAGCTGCAGTGTATACCAGAGAACTGCAATTTCTGTAGAATTTGTTACTTCGTTTCCCTTATCTGGTTGAAGGATCTTTAGCTACAAGCACCTTCATCCCGGCCCGTGCCGGATAATAAAGACGTTTATCGCCATTGTTACTGTTATTAGTCTCTCGGGGAATAAGAACACATCGTGTTACGTTGTATTGCACTGAGAAAGCAGCTTCGACGTGTTGCAAAAGCTTCGCCAGTGTATAGCTGTAGGTAAACTTTGTACGTATATAAAATATGCTGTAAACCATATCAATGATACGTGCATGTAGGATTCTGCTGTAACGGTATTCGGTGTGTCAGTAGAATTGCTATACACTTTTATACTCAGAAAGATCCATAAGAACGAAAGCATTCCGCCCCAGGGCAGACTCTATGCGGCAGACCCCTCATTCCATCTATGGAAAATATAATGTAATTTTCTTAAATTTCCATATTACGTATAGAGGGAAATCGCCTTTAGGTTGAGAGTGAGTCTAATCGCGAGATCGATCGGCGAAGGCTGACCCTTTTCATATTGTTGCTATTTATTGTATCAAAAGTGCATCTAGGTCACTGCTGCTTGCCGAAACATTTCTTTTACGTATCTCTCATTGGGCAGTGCCTTGTCTTTCTATCCTCTGAGATCGATATGAAAAAAAAAACACCCCTAAGATGCAATGGAGTGAGATTGGGTTACAATGATTTGCCGATCTCCTCTGGATACATAGTTGGTGCCCACGAACAACAAACACGCATATATATGCTTGATGTTGATATATTTGTCACCCAACCGATCATGCTCCTTTGCTCTTTGAAGTACGAGTATACTGAGAATATCGAGACAAGAGGGTCATCGGATCGTTGCCGCGTTGAAGCTGCTTCGAGAGTTTCGAGAGTTTCCCGAGTAGCAGGCAAACTATAGAATGCCTACGTACTTCCGGTATCCGTTGGAAACTCATGCTTATACGTATGTACGGAAACTGATGTGTACGTTATTGAGTATTAGGTTTAGGGGTTGAAGGGTCGTATCAAGCATGTCACTGCATCAAGTGAGCAAATGCTCGTCTGTGTCTGGGTTAACGTTGTAACATTTACGCGGAACTAGAATGCTTGCGTATAAACGTTCGAATGTGAAAACGCACACCGTATAGAAAGCGCGTTTGCCAATTTTTCAATCACATTTTATTCGAGTCACGTTTCGTCTTTAGTTGGTGTACTCTTCAGAAATTAGAGAATAGTAAAACAAAGAGTGGACAAGACGGATTGTTCGGTCTGCTCATTGTTACGGATTATCCGTTGACCACACGTACTTCGATCGTTGAATCCAACAGGGTGTCAGGTGTCATTCACTCTGGTTCGAGTGGTCTGTATTACGTTTCGAACATACTACAGCCATACCGGACCATCGGTTTGATCCTTGATCACAGAATCCCATTCCCCGTTCCTCTTTGCTGAATCCCCTCGCTCTCCCATATCGAAACTACTGATGGCTTGCTCATCGTGATTACGTGAATAAACCAGCCCTCGTACCATGCGATGACAGTGAATTTATGTCGCTCAAGACGAGAATTAGTCTCTTGTATACATATACGTATAATTGCACATTATGTGACCCTGTCGTGCGAATTGCGCAGAAGATTAACAACCGAAGCGCATGTTGTTCTGTTGGTGACCCAAGACAGTAGAGACGAAGCAATCAATTAAATATCGATCCAATCTGATGATGAGTTTTTTCCTATCGATTTCGCGGAGAGCTAAATTGATAATCGGTATCTAGAGACTCGGCAGAGTCTCGGGACAAGTACATTTGACAGCATCGTCACGGTGTCACGATTGATGCCGTAATTGCTGAGAAAAGTCAATATTCTACTTTACCGACATTGATGTTTTAATTTATTCAAAAGATTTATAAAACAAGTGTACTTGTCCGGGGTTTTTCCCCGTGAAAAGAATTTGAGGTGATTGAATTATTTTTAATTATATTTTGTTAATATGATATTGGCTACTCTCCCGCATTCATGTGAGGGTATTACCCAGGCCCCTTGACCTTATACGTCGTTGCAGCCAATTAATTAAAAATGAATTAATAAGTTCTGATCATTGACCTCGAAATGCGATTCTCGGTAATTTAGAGAGAATCATTCGAGTAATATGAAATTCTATTCAAAATGAGAATATGACAAAGAGGAATATTAAATTTATGAAATTTGTTATTAATATGACAGTGATCTTCATTTTTTACTGTTCTCCAACAGCATGGCTCCTTTGGTTCGTAATCTATATTCATCTACATTGTCGTATATAGGTAAACGTCGTTGCTTTATTAGATCTCGAAGACGCGTTGTCGACAACGAACGACGATATTTATATTCATAACCAAAGCAGGAATGGTGGAGGGAAGGAATGTTTTCTTCTTTCCTTACCATCTCGCTCAACGTCAGCAATATTTACCCTCGACAAATATGACGTCGAAGTCTTTCATCGAATCCTTTCAAACGTTTACTTCTATTATTTCTTTTTCGTATTTCCATTGCAAATCTCTTATATGACGTTCATCTACGGATGATATTCACAAATCTTCGTCACAGATTTTCACGACATTTCCCATGAAGTACTATTTTATGTAGTATCCTTCCCGAGAGCCCGAGGGGAGGAAAAGGGTGACTGATGGAATTTTTGCAGCTGTCGATTTCCAATAGACCGACAATAGAAACGCTTAACCATTTTTATCCCTACCACATAAACACATACCTATAATACATTCATACGCGTGTTGGATTCGCGGCTAGGATTTTTCTCTACTCGTGTTTTTAGTCCCTCAAGCGGAATCGCGACTCGGACATGAAGTAGTTTCCCGCACCACATTTTTCAAGAGTCTTTTGCTCCAGGGAATCCTCCAGACGTAAGTGCAACGTTTCAACCGTACACGTATATGTATTCAGGAGTCTTTTTTACATTCTGCATTGAGACCACATCCCATGGTCCATACAAATAAATCATTTTCAGAACAGTACTTCATGCTTATCTGAAACTAATGTCATCGACTAATAGTAGCGCTTTTTTCGTTTATCATCGAGTTTACGAAATGGGTAAAACTGCTCATTGAAGTATTACGTAATTTCGAAGAAAATGTAAATTGAGAAATATCGATTGGAAAATATCGAAGACAAAATCACCTGCTACGGTCACTCGATGCTCCGAACCTACGCGATGATTCTTTTTTTAGGTATCAAAGTTTTTAATCGTTGGTCCATGGAGAGGAATGGAAAAAGGAGGAAAAAATGATGTGGAACGATTGAACCACTTGGCGCAGCAGTAACTTTTAATTAGGGGAACCACCCCTACTATCTCAACTGGGGCGGTTAGTACCTTGACGCGACTTAACGACGATTTTTACTCATTACGAAGACCGAGGCCTGACAAGAGTATTCCCCGTGGTGCGTTCTAACCGAGAAGAAAGATGAAAACGTCCCATGGGTTAGCACCTCCTACGAGGAAGGATTTCTCCAACTGCTTCTCTCTTGCCAAGATATTCGAGCTTTTAGCCCCGCGAGTCTCGTTGTTTAATTCTCTTGCTGCATAATGCTTTTGAGCTACTCTGTAATACCAGGCTTTTCTTGAACTAGCCTCGTTAAGGCGAGCGGATAAGAGAAGAGAGAACAAAGTCGGCGCATATCACATAGTCTACACGCTTCTCTCGTTGTTGGACCTGATTAATCTCTCGGGAAATATTGATAAATGCACATTTTTCTTGTGTCTATCATATACTATGGCAGGCGATTAGGTGCCTAAACTATTACTAAAAATATTCGGCCGATTTTATTTCATTTTGACGAGACGTTATCATTAATCAAACTAAATTCACGCTATACACGACATTCTTATGTGGTCAGATGAAAAGAAAGTGTAACTTTGATTTTTCTTAAAACATGAAAAACGTTTGAAAATAATGTTAAACTGCTTTGTGGCTAAATACGTGCCATACAATGTTCATCATTCTAATGCAAAAAATCTTCTGAACTACATTACTTTCTTTATTCATATTATTCATGGAAATAATAGGGAAAAAATGTTTTCTAAATTCACTCACCCTTCGACTGTTGCCGTCCTTTGGATTCAGGTCCGATGCTACGGTTCCAAAGATTGTCGGCTGTAAACAGAAGAGTAGAGATACAAATAGATAAGTATACAGAATTGTTGGAAATCGCGAAAAGTAGCGAATAATTAAATCAACGTCGCTCAATTACTCTGAAATAATAGCCTCCGAATTGCCTCGGAGTGCAGAAGAAATATTATCACGAATATAGCCTCGTGTTAATCTCGCTTCTTTTCCAATGAGCTTCCTAGAAAGGAATAACTAAGTTTACTCTTTATTTTTCTTTTTTCAACTTTAATGCTCTTTTCCAGCTGTGCTGGCGTAAAGTTCATAAGAGAATACTTTCGCAGGAGTGGATCGGGGGATCGGACAGATTCATCGATGTAAAAAAGGGGGAACCTGCCGTGGTCACGGAAATTAGAACTTTGAGAGTTCGCCGTGAGGGGTAACCCGCGCTGTCGTACACGCGGCGAGAAAATTATTACCATTAAAATTATGCGCCGGAGGGTAAACTTGGCTCAAGAAATGTGTTCTATTATGAAACAGGAACGAATTATCTAATATGCGGAAGTATCGCCGTAAAAGTCCTTGGCCTCGCAAATGCATCGTATTTTATCCAACGGAACAAGTGCTGCCTTTGGGCGACGGTATTAATACAATTGATATTCGAAGAAACAGCGATTTCGGTGGTGCTCAAGTTTTACAAAATGAACAATTTCTAAAATACAAAATCTTTACGTCTGTATGGGCTTTACGTCATTGATGTAAAGAAGGAATGAAACAGTGACATCCAGAGCGAAGCGACAGCGACCGAGTGGACGCTGCAATGTCACTCGTCCATGAAATTCTGCTTTTTGAAGAATGTTCTCTCATGTGTAGCTTTTGATATGGACTTGAAAACGTCTGAGAGGAAAAAACGAGACTCTTTTTCATTTCATGGATAACCTGACGGTGAGGCACGTGTTTTTGACTTTTGATTGTCGATGCATATAAATACAGTTTATTGAGTTTATAGTGTGCCACTGTAAACATGAGCCATTTCGCTGGCAACATCCAGCCTCATGAAACATTGGCACGATGTGTATATTCGAATGTAGTAGATGAAATTAAAACGATCTGACAGCTCCACGATGCCAATCATAATTATGCATTAGAAATGTATCATGAATTACGAACGAATCATATATACCAACATGTCGTGTGTACAGCAAAGCATGTATGTGGATTGGATTGGTTCACGTGTGTCTGCACCGCGATGCACCTCATCTCATCTCGGTATAAATGGCAAATGTTATCGATTATTCCGCCCGCTTTTTTCACGATTCGATACGCAACGTGACCATGGCCAATTGACATATGTGACATTTATCGCGGCAGAAGCTACTGCCATAAAAAAACGAACATGTCAAATCAGTGATGGAAATTGTATTCATCTATTCTGCTCTCTGTATGTCAATAAAGACGTAGTTCATCATGCAAAACCGTATCATCGACAGAAACTTTTATTAACGGTAAATTCGACACTTGGTATTAAAGATTTGAAAAACTTTTCGAAAGAGTCATAAACGTTTCTTTTTCAAATTCAAAAATTAATAAAAAGTGAAAAAAGTCGAGTTAGCATGGACGAACTGTATTCCGATTCATCCCAGTATGCCGTTTTGTCAATTTTACTTCGTGACTACTCTTTTCAAGACTTTTATTCAATCTTAGGGACGAAAGTTGCTGCGTCATTGAAGACGTCAAAATCACATTTCAAAGGATGCGTCTTCGCATTTCGTATATCAGGGTTACCGTTTACGAGTGTAGTGTCACAAGGGTCTCAACTTTTTTATTAAATCAAGCTTTACGCCAATTCATCTCGAGATAAAAGAACGAAGAAAGGTGCTGAAACTTCGAGGGACTAAGTTTTTTAATGTAATCTTCGAAACATGAATCTTCCGCCTTTCTTCCGAGTGGAACGAGACACCGCAAGCGGATGGTTCGAATGTTTGACTGCATGCAGTTTTGCTTCAACCATTTTTGGCTGCGGCGATTTGCAAGATTTTAGTAAAACGATAAAAAAAAAAAAAAATTGAACAATGATGCCCACAACAGCCGGAACAGAAAAGTGATTTTTGCTTACAACATTACTTTTCAATGTCAGAGCCTCGTTGCATAAGCCAAAGTACAAAGCCTATGTAGCTCAGCGGAGAAACGGTCGGCGGGAAGGAAGGGGTTCGGTGATGAGGTTCGAGCAGGAACGATAAATCGATCCCACCACCGCATCTCGAATTCGATCGTAACCTATATGTAGAACGGATATTGTGTATACAAGCGCGGACGTGCCGAGATCAAAATGTCTATCAGCGGGCTTAGTAACCAGCTGTGCTTGGTCGTAGCGATCATCGTCATCCTCCTTGTCGAGTCTTCGTTGTTTCGATCGGCATGTGCAACTACGGATAGTCATGGTGAGCTGATGACAGTACGGAGATTCGGAAAGCGCCTGTTGAAACTTTCGCTCTCAAAAAACAACCTTTATCGGAGGGTGGAACGAAAAATTGGTTGCTTCATTTGTACAAAACAATATTTGCGTTCGTGTAATAAAGATAAAAACGACGAGGATACTGCGAATCGATAATATTTCATTCGTGACGTTTAATTTTTCTAAATATAAATTTCAATTGATCTCCGACGTTTCGCTGACGATTGTTAAAGCGAATGCCTCAAGAGCATGGACTCGTCTTGGTTAAGATTCAGCACAACCTTCGAGTGGTACATGGATAAACAAGATGGATATGTTTATCGTGCAGTTGCTGCGTCTCCTGGCTGGTTTTCACCAGCCACGAGACGCGGAGCCAAGTACCTCCGGGCATACCGTTTTAACATCACGGAGCAAGCTGTCTATTGCCAGAAGGAGCAGAAGCGATATAGAGCAGCAAAAACTGCAAATGACAAGAGAGTAGAACCTGCTGAACGAATAGACGTGTACTCGAGATCGATACCACTCATTTCCCGGCGGGATACGTGAAATGGACTCCCATCGTGGCTGCTGCCACGAACTCCATTTTGGAACATCCCTCGGTTCGGTACCGGGGCAATCTGGTTCGCTTCAGGACCGTTTCTTCGCATCTGTTAGTGTCTAGTTTAGCCGTTCCTGTTCCCAAAGCACGCGGAAAAGCAGACACGAAGCTTGCGGTGAAACGAAACAACTCGTAAACCACTTCCAAATGGTTCGAGTTATAGTGCAAAGTAGATAATAACAGAAGGTAGTGAAAATGGAGTTCGTAAAAATAGCTCTGTTCTCCGTTACACGCGTTATTTATAGAACGTTAATTCTCAAGTGGAAAGCTCGCACGAATTTACGTCAAGCCGCTGAAATACACGCAAGTTTCGACTTAAGAAGGAATTACCAACTGCTGGTGGATTATCAAATGGAAGAAAGATAGAGCAACATTCCATAATTCGGTTATACATTGAACGATTTTAGGAGTGCTTTCAATGGTGTCTATTTAACATGAATTTGCCATTACTCGCGTGGGAATGAATTAGCTTCAACGACGTTTTGAGAACCATGCATGCGTCGATTGAGAAAAAAAGCAATATAAAAATAATAAACAAAATAGCAAGGAGAGGCAGAGAGAAACTTATTGAGAGGGTCCATCGCGGATATTTCCACTAAATAAATTAATCGCGGTAGTCGTTCGGCGAGAGCTGTTTGAATAAAAATCGGGACAGCGTCGAAGCGTTGTGGCAGCAACCAACGGCATCCTCGCAGTAGGATGATGCATTGGTGAGAACGATGGACACAATGGAGCGTGGAGTGCAATCTCTCTTTTAGGGCTACGAATAAAGCTCGGAGGGAAAAGAGGGTAGGAGTGGAAGCGAGTGAAAGAGAGGTTAACGGAGACGAAGAGAGAAAGAGCGAGAGAGAAAGGAGAGCTCATACAGCGTGGCAATACATTGCAGCACTCGCGAAATGCCTGCAGCTGAACGAATCGAAAGTAAACAGCGCAACGGCTGTACATTCACAACGACATAGGACATGCGCTGAGGGGGTATTGGCTGTAGAGTGTATTGTAGAAACCGATATATATATATATGAATATATATTCGAGTAACCGGAACACCACCTCTCGCGCCGATTATTGCGCTTTTATCTATTCAATTACCGTTCGTACTGCCGTTGACAATTAAATATCGTTAAAGTACACTCCACTGCGGTCGGTCGACGGTACAATATGGCCCTCGTATCGTCATTCCAACTTTATAATACATTGCTCACTACAGAATTTTGGCTTTGTCAAATTAGTCGTAACGTGACCACAATCTTCCTCCATTCTCCACTGCGAACATCAATTTGTTGGTCGCATATTTCGCATCGTGTGCTTTATCCAGAGTTATAAAATATCGATGGTTCGTGTTTTATTGAATATTCGCTGTCGCTCCTCCACAAATGCAATACCATTGGATAAGAAATGCACACAAATGTGGAAAACCCAACGGCCCCGTCCAGTGAGTCTATGGCAGGCGAGTGAAAGGTTGTTTTCAAGTTTCTGGTTTTTGTTTGTCGTTTCAAATAAATATCTGATCGATTCCTACATGTTTCGTGCAATTTCGCACGTGAATCTTCAGGAAGAACTCAGGGTAGTGATTCAAACAAAAATTCTGGGCATTAATCCCATCAACTACTTGAACGGATTGAGGTTGGTTATGAACTAATGATTTGTCGTTATTAGGCAATGGGTTACTGAACTTCCACCAGTTTAGTGTGTGAGCTTTTTCCGTTGGATCCACATCCAACGGAAAAAGCTTGAAATTAAAGAGATCATCTTATGTGGGACACACTCTCGACAGATTGCCGATTGAAGAATCGATCGAACGATTCCATTCGATTTTCATTGATACTATACATAAATACCACGATAGAATCTTTCATTCAGCAGCTGATTATTTGCTCACACACTTTTTTTCTCGCGAGTCGAATGGTCTGTTTACTTTTTTTTGAAGCATTCACGGTAACTGCACGATAAGAAGTCTCGGGGCCACTTTTCTTAGTTCATCGAAAAAGAGTGGAAACGTTAGAGGAAAAACGGTTCAATTGGAACTTGGTATAGGAGCATCTAGTACGTCGAAAGTCGATTAAAAAAAGCGGCAGTACTTGAGGGCTGAGCCATGTTGGTTCGCTGCAATGTATCGATCACTCGAGAATGGTTTACCCGAGTGATTGACCATTGCGCATTTACTGCTAGGTAGTAGTTGATGGAGTACAGTCAATGCTCTTTCATATATGTATACGTATACATATGTATGTACAAAATTGCATTGAATCGAACCAACCATCACTAGCCGCTGAAACGAAGTACAGCGAGAACGGAAGTTGACCTCAAATTCAATAGTACGCTGTACAATTATTAGGTTCGTCCATTTCCGCGCAACCAACCAAACTCAATCAAATGTTGAGGAAAACTCGCGAGTTCAAGAGTAAACAGTATGGAAGGCCACATATAGTTTTTCAATCACGTGTATCGAAGCTGCTTTTTCCTCATCAACGACACCAAGTTCAGTTGATGGCTTTTCGGCTAAAATGTTAAACCCCGATGCCAATTTCCTACTAAATTCGGTTCGCGATCCCGCGGAAACATTTTTACTCTCGTCTCTATTATTATGGGAGAACATAGCAATCCTACTTATTGACGTTGCTTAAAAATTTATCAATATATCCACATAATATTGTGTTTCGGTTGGCAGAGTTTACTGATTCGCGGCAGTTCAAGAGAAATCTCGCAGTATCGCGATACCGAAACAATACACACTGGCTGCCGAATTATTCGTGGAAACCATTGGAAAAGTTTGATGGACCAAGGTATTTTTATTATTTCATGTCGAAATGTACTTATCAACAACTTTGAGAGCTTCTATTTATTTACCGATGACACAAATCAATAAATTGGACCTATTGTTTGTCTAGAAAAAAACCAATCTGGGAATCGAAACAAGAAGTTGTGACGGAGGAAGACAAAAAGAAACGAGCACTATTCGATGAATGGGACAGAAAAATGCGCCAAGTAACCAGAGAGCAGAGAAAGAAATGGAAGAGTTGGAGTAATGACGAGAACATACTGTCGGATAAGATGTCCACATCGTCGAATGAAGATTTGGAACATACGACGAAAGCCACAGAGCCGAGGATATCGGTTACCGATCAATTGGTTGATAGTTCTATCGAAGTACAAAACACTTTACACAATGGGCAATGGAGAACGGTTGTCACGAATACATCCCGAGACCCAATGAAAGCAAATCGAATCCGTGATAATTCCAAAAAACCAATAGACCAAAGTATTTTTCCGAAAGGTCGTTGGGGAATGAGTATCAGTGAGCCTCCGGAGGAATTTTTGAATGCCATTGATCAAAGGTCAAATATTCAAAGATCCAACCGTGCTCCGGAGCAGGAACAGCTCGAATCATCGAACAAAAGTTTTAATAATAAAGGAAAGACAACAACTGAACCATCCGTTGTTGTGACATTTCCTCCTGGTCGGTGGGGAATTGGCGTTAAAGAACCACCACCCGAATTCTTGAAAGAAATAAACAAAAAGTTACTAACTTTGAAGATCAACAGCCAAGCGGAAGAAGAATCCAAGAATGAAGTACCTCGGAAAGATACAAAAGTTTATGATTCTCAACATCAACAAGGACAAAGAAGAAGCATGCACACGAAAGCAAAATCCATGGAATCATCGAATGATCAATGGAGCTCAAGTGAAAGTTCATCGCGTCGGGAGTTCCAGGGGGGAATTCAGGCTCATGGTCATCCGGAAATGGTGGTATCCCAAAGGGCCAAGAATCCGCATCAACTTGACATGGGCACAATGCAGGATCCTCCGTTCCAACAATTGACACCTATCCAGAATTTATTGTTATATAAAATGCTGTTTTCCCCACAATTAGCTAGAACTATCGATGTACCAATGATCCCTGAACTTCGGGAGAATCGAATCGTTTTCGATCGTTTACGAAATAAAATTGCTCCCAGTATGCGTTGTATCATTTGCCAAACTTGAGGCTTGATCGTCACAAAAAATAGTCATAGCCAAGTTTTTTTTCGATACTAAATAAATAAACCTAACAGTAAGTTCAACAAATGATTTAAAACCAAAATTATTTTGTAGCACGAAAAATTCAATCAAACATCGGTTCCATGGGTGATAAGTTTGCGGTTTTCTTCCTCATGACAAAACAGGCATTATATGTGCTCGATGCGAATCAAGAAACATTTCATAAAATGTCCATGAAATGATGGCTCTTTTGCATAATTCAACGTGTAACTTTATCCATTGGGTAAAGCCTTGAGTGGCCGTTAAACCTTGTGAATGTATAATACGGAATTCAGTGTTACTTAATCCGTGGGAAGCCAGCAAGAGGCATACGTGCGCCCTGTACGCAAGATGAAAACGCGGCAGAAATTCTATTTCATTGTTCCTCCTCTTATGACTACCGTGCTCGCACTAATCCCCAAGGGCCACGAGGACAATAAACCGTTTCATTGTCGCATCAAAACATTTTGTTTTTACATCACGATACAAAGCCCATTAATGAGAGGTAAATAATTGAAGAGCTAGTGCAGAAAGTCATCAATCTCTCAACGACCATGCAGGTAGTTGACATGAAAGCAAAATCTATTTTTCGAGGCTGTAAGTAAGTTCTAACGATTAAAGTATAAAAGCAGTAAAGGAGCTGAAGAAAAACAATGTAACAGTTTTCAAAGATTGACGGCATTCGATGATTCTAGCACAAGTTTTTATTTCGTATTCCGTGGAAACGATCTCGTCAAAAGTGGCTGGAATTGTTTTAAATAAATTATCGAACTACTGAGATTTGACGCGACGTTTTTTCTGGACGAATGAATGTTATCCCTATATCTTTTAATTTCTTGATCGTGATCTATGGCCAATCTGATTACCTGGTCACTAACACGTTGAAAATTAGGTGACACGACATAATATGGCAGTCAAAATATCACCGTGACAAAGTATCATACATTATACTATTTGTTAATGTTTGTTCCTCTTGTTTTCTGTATGGGTGTTGGTCCTCTGGAGAGAATGGTGGAGATTAATTCATCATGTGCGTGCAATCATAAAAAAGTTGAAAGATCCAGGAGATTTTCTTCAAGTGTGAAAAACTGGATCTGCTCACCTCGATAAGTTTTCAATTATTGGCAAATCAACTTTATACGACATTCCACCTGGATAAACTGAGGGTATTTCGTCATCATTCAAGCTTCCGGGCGCATCATATTAAATATGTAAGAACTGGTAAATTGTTCGCTAAACAAAATGCTACACGCGATGGATGATTGTCGAAGCAGAAAATTTTCAGGCAACAATAATCATTCGTTCGAAGTATTCAACCGTACTAAATCATACAACCATGGCACTCAACGTTCGAGAGGTATTTCGGAATTTCTATTATCAAGAAACGTCTGTTCAAGATGGTACTTTATTCTACGTCGATGAACATGCCCTTAGGAATATTTTATATGGATGTATATTCGAGGATTCCAATGAAATCAGCAGGTGGGGAAATGGAAGGATATTGATTCCTCGATGACAATATTCTCGAAGTTGAAGATCGAAATCTATAGATTGTTGACGCCTGTCAATCGAATTGGATTATGTGTACGTACAAAACTTAAGAGAGTTTGCCTTCCAGTAACGCACGAAGGATTATATTGAAATAGCGAGAAAAAAAACAGTTTCCTCTTATCGGCGACCGGTCAGGCTCGATAAATCGTTATCGACTAATCGATTTTATCTTAATCAACGTAACAACAGCGTGAAATAATGTTACCGACGACCATATATGATAAATATAAAATATGAATCGATTTTATGTTTGTGACATCTGCGAGTTTTAGTTCCTCTCCATACCTCGCACGACGTAATATTATTATTGGAGAACTAGCTGAAAATAACAACAAGCAGATAACAAGAATAAAATTGAACGGTCGATATCCTATTCCATTTCATAAATGGATCAACAATTAATTTATAGCTCGAGATATTCAGATACGATTTCTCACAAAAGTGGAATTCGAGTCGAAACTCCATTTCCGAGGAAAGAAAATAAAAGTATGCGTAAATACTCTAGCGATTTAATTCGAGGATCGGAAATAACGGCCTCCACGGATACAACGGCAATGCGGGAAATATCGGTGAATAAATCAAGCGTGAATAATGTTAAGAGAACAGCCGAGAATCGCAGTCGTAGTACGTGCGATACCGCGATTACGCGAGCAAGAAAATTCAACGAGCACGAATCAAGTGTTTAGCACAACGAGAGCTTTATCGATTGGTTAATTTCGAAGCTACAGTCCGAAATTAAACGACTGCTAGAGGTTTTCATGACTTTATCAAAAACAATGAAAAAAAAATCTTTTGCCAGTCCATTCCGCCGCTATTTTCCTATAAAACAAATCGGATCCAAGCAAATCGATGAAAAAAACAACGAGACCAAATAAAAATCCAGCACGTGTATTATTCTTTCGGAGATTTTTTTGGCACGATGAATCCGTTGTTCAAGTTATTTGATGGGAAAGTTAAAAACTGATGCCTTCCTGTGGAGAATCGGCTGGAATAATCTTCGAACGCGCGAGATAATACACGCTGCAGATTGCATCCCCGCAAGGGCGAAGATTCTCCGTGCTCAGTGGTCCAGCGAGCATAGAAATGGGGCTGGCAAGGTTGATGCGAGGAGGGATTTGAGGCAACCGACTGATTCCGTAAAGCAGTGTGAAAACTCGTTGCACGCGAGAGATTCGAATGTTAAATATTTTAGGAATTTAACATCCACCGAAGTAGCAGGAGTAATGATGAAAATCAATTAAATTTTTGGAACCCATATATTCTTCGCGAAAAATCATGGTGTATATCGCAAAAAGGCTGCAATATCAGAAAAGTGAGAATCGCCTTGCAGTTCCCTCAATGTAACCATTCCCATTTTCTTTTCGCCGTTTTTTCTTTATATCTTTCTTTTTCCCTGCGATCGTAAGCTCAGGATAGTTAATGCTCGAAAGTTTTGCAGGCTCGTTCGAGAAAATGGCAGTTATTCACAGTATAGTGCGCGCGAAAGCGCTTTACGAGCTCGAGAAACGACACCCGATGGACAACGAAACGACTGGCGAACATTCCGATAACGAGGGAGACCTATATTTTCATCGATTCGCAGAATATCCCGAATTAAGATGAAAAAAAGTAAAGAAGATCTTTCGAGCGTATTTTCTCGAGGCATCTCGATGTCAATGTGTATTGTTTGATTGAATTTTAATTGAAAAAATATGGGTTGAAAGATAATTCTACGAAAATGCCAGTGTAGTTACGAAACGAAAACAAGTGGATGAGAATTTCATCTCGAATTTGAATAAACGAATGATCCATACAGCAAAATATCAACGAGAGACATTGGCGAATTATTTATATCTGAATTATTACGATCCGTCGTCGTTTTATTCCTCATATAAACCTTTTATGGCATTGAGTTACGAATAATAGTAAAACACTATGTGATGGTTGTTAATATTCTTCATAGTACTCTTCATATTCTATATAATATTTGAAATTTCTTTTGCCATGATAAAGAGTCTCTAGCTATGTATTACTTATAAAAGCTGATTGTTAACAAAAAAAAGTGCATCTCCCATAAATTTTTGTTTCGTTAGTTAGACAGTTCAGAAAATCAAGAGCCTGAAACGAAATTACAAAGGAAGAACAACGGGAGTTGCACGTGAAAATTACAGAGAGGAGCATTCGTATCCGGACTCGTTAACCACTTCGAGACGAGTTAATTGACCAATTGTTTCGAGACTCGCTCGTGCACACATATAGCGCATATTTGACGGGGCGATTTTGGAACTTCGAAAACCATTTCATGTCTGCTGTCGTTCAGCTACTGCTAAAAGAATTACTTTGAACCTCCAGGAAATGTGAAAAATACGCCGAAAAATTTACTCTCGACAATATATAATGATTTGCTAGCAAAAAGAATACAAAAGAATGCATCAAATTCATTCTGTTCCCTATGGTTGAAAGTATAAAAAATTACTCCGGCGCACATTCGTTACTTAGAGACAAAGAACGAAATCAAAAGTTTTATGGTGTGTCGCGGAGTGTACTATTTTTTCCCCACGAGGTTTATCTGGTTCACGAGTATGTCCGTGATGTCAAAATTCGTCACTGCGATGTTATTACATTATCCAACAAATTTTCTCCTGCGTATCTATCTTGCCCGCTGTTTCAGATGCAAATGAAGAGAGTAAGACGAGTCGCATGATCAAGCTCCTGCTACGTGTGTATATCCCTTCATATGTAGTCATGTACATATGGTATGTACGTTTGTACATATATACGTGTTTTAGAGGCATCGTGGATTCGCATAAATCGAGGGAGCCTGCTTGAGCACAGTTCAGCTTGCCCAAGAGCTTATTCCGGACTTAGTCTGTATAATACTCTACATATTGCGTATACAAACTAGGAGCATATGTATATATTACGTATACCTGTTTCGCTTTATATACACACGTTTATAAAGAGTAGACCTTGTGATCACTTCATTCACGTACAAACAAGAAGGCGATAAAATAGAATGATGTTGAGATCACGTTTGAAAAAAGTTGGATGCCTGTCTCGTAAAATCAGTCGTTGAAAAGAATCGGAAAAATTGACACATCACGATATCTCTATGAAGGGAAAGAACGTTCGAAAAGAATCAGTAAATTTCCGCTGCATATTCAAACATTGTTATATTCCAATGCCTGTCAAAGAAGTACGAAACAATATCCGCCTGAATTTGAGCTCTTAAAAATGGCTCTGCGTACAGTCAGTGGAGATCCGTGACTTTTTCGAGAGCAATCCAAATTCGTTGAGAAAAATCGATAGCCGAGCACAATGGTTGTAATAAACATGGTGGCTTTTGATAACGAAAGCGATGGAACAGAGTCGACAAAAAAAAACGCTCTCCGTTGCCATAGCGCGACGGACAATGGAGGAACAAAGAGTAGGGCAAGGGGTGTCGAAAAAAAGAAGACAGAGCAACTCTCGATTTGTGCCAAGCACGAACTCACTGAAATTATGAGCATCACGCAGATCCGAGGGGAATATTTCGAACGTATTTCGTTCTGTAATCCTCGTGGACATTGAACCGTTGGAAATCGTTCAAATGTTCGTCGTACTGAACGTACACGTACGTGCGGTATGAAATTGGTATTCCCATGTTTCCCAGCATCACTTATACACCACATACCCAGAGATATCGACACAACCTCACTATAGACCTGTATTAATGCGTGTAGAGATTATCATCTATCTATATACATGGTGCGTCACATATATTTATATTCATATGTTTCACGCGAATATGCACCGAATTTACGGAGCTGGACATCCAACTGTTTGTTATTTACTTTTGGGAATATAACCATTCCGTCCATTTTGACATATAACTATTGCGTGTCATGAGCCGCTCCAATAATTATACGACCAAGAGGGAAATTGGTGGCGGACTAGCCACCTATAAGCTCTTGCACATATACGGAGAAACGTGTCTGTTCTATTGCATGGGATGAAACATCGCATCGACTAAAACTTGAAATTCTTCAAACTCAACGTTGTCTGGAATCAATGAATGTATGTTGACAATACGTGGGATATGTCGTGATCAATCATTTTGCCGTAGTTTATTAAATATTTAATTACAGTCCCGAGTCTCGTTGATAACTCTCGAACGAGTGCTCGAATCCCTGATATTTTTCATGGATTTCGAGAAACCTTCTGGATCGCGACTACATTGTCATGTTTTTTAGCAGAAACTTTAAGGGAGTTTATCGAAATTCTCTTAGTTAACGATATGGCTCTGCCAGCTACTGAATCGCAAAATATTTGCTTGTATATTTATTACCAGAGCAACGTGATCACTTCGTGTACAGTGCGAGTAATGACAAACAATATCGTTATTTTCGTACGTACGAACGAATCGCTTTTGGACGAATCAGAAAATATTATACACAAAAAATAACTTTTGTCGGCTGCGTACGATGTTCAAGTCGTTCAATCACTTCGTCAAAACACCAATTTCATGCGGTTGGCAAAGTGTAAACAAAACAAATATAAAAATCAGTGAAAAACGCGGTATATATGAGAAGCGTGAAAGTTTGGATCGTTTCGTTCGCATTTAGAATCGTAGTGTGACGATGCTCGATTTAGTTAGATCATACGATCAAATGTAGCGTCGTTTTTTCATCGCAAGAGGGGATCGCCGATTTGTTTCATTGCATTGCATGGTCGAAAATTCAATGATTTTGAAGAGTTGTATTTTTGTCTGTACAATTGTGTGGATCTGGTCTTGTGGTAAGTCGATTAATTGAGGCATTTTGTTTGTTGCTAATTTCTTACTTATGCCTCACAGCGTTGAACAAAACTTCGATGGCCATTGATCATGGTTAATCGCTGAGAGATAAACAAATAACAATTTGGGTCGATAGGAGCAAGGTGCGAAACTGATGCCTCGCCAGGGCCTGGAAAAACAAATCCGTTGGGTTTATCGAAAGCTAAGCTCCACCAGCCCGTGAACGGGAGCAAAGTCGATATTAATCAAGTTAAGCCGACGGTGAAAAAAGCAAGCTTGTCTGGAAAGGATCACCAAAAAAATAATACAAAGCCCAGTTTGCTCAAAAGTAGTCTCAACGTTAACGTTAATCACGGTGGCTCTTTGGACCGACGACCGTACAATGCAAGTAGAAAAACGAACATGTATCAACATCACACGTCACAACTGAACACTGAATATTTGAAAAAATATAAAGCAAAAGCGATTATTCATTTAGTTGTTTTTATTTTTTAGCGACGACGGAATCGATATGGCAGTTTGCAAGGTTCAAGGCGTCGTAAAAAGCATCGATTACGGCAACTAATTGACACGTTACCAATAGCCAATATCGATTACAACGAGATGCATCCGGATGGCAACGTGCGCATACATAGAAGAAAGCCCCAAACCCGTAGATCAGGGGTAAGACTTTTTTTTACACTTCAAACGCTTCCGAATGCCGCGGGGAGGGCAATGAAAAATCCGTGAATGTTCGGACGTCGAAATTGCCATCCCGAGTTCCTATTGTCGAGTATTCATTATTCAAATTAACCGCTGACGAGTTAATTAGTGAGTTTTGATTCCCGGCTCCGTCCAAAACTGAACAATCCATAACTAAGGGTGTTAATTAGAAAAACTAATAAGAAAATTTCTATTGGTACCAAAAAAACGTCTTTTTTAATACGACTTTACGCGTCAAATTCGTAATAAATCAATTTAATGTTAGACTTTACTTTGTGCAATTAATGAATTTCGGGATGATTGATTTCCAATTAGAACAACTTAGAACGACTCAGGAGCGATGACTTCGCGTTAATCGAGGGCGGAGGCACTAAATGTTATCCAGTCGTGATGGACGCTCTCGAGTATCTCCGACTCATGGAGATAAATCTGCGTAACGTTGACCGAAAATTAAAATTACTCCTGCGGCGACTGCCCAATGAAAATTCTTACGAAAACTTTGTACGACGTCAATCAAAATATATTCAAACTTGAATATCTTGAAGATCTGTAAACGTGTAATTGGTTGTTGAGTTTAACATTTATTAATAATTAAATGGAACTAGTCAATGAATCAAGCAGGAGAGCGAGATGTGGACCAACAAAATTAACTGTGTACCGACGTTTCCAACGATCTGATTTCCTCGTTGATGTCATGCGGAGCATTATCTGTATATGGATGTGCAATTATACATACTAGCTGAAACATAATACACATCTCCATGTATTTCGTCTAATACGACCCTGAGAATCGTAGAACCCCATTCTCTACTCTATAATTACATTTGACACAGTATCGATCCGTATAAACTGTCAGCTCACATGTTTGTCCAGCGTTAATTTTCCTCCATAATTACAGGATAACAATTATAAAATAATCTCGATCGCGAGCATGTTGGCTGAAATAAATATGGACACCAAAAATATGCAGGAAAATATAGTCAACAACGAAACCAACAAGCCAATAATTAACTGGCAAGAAACTTTTTGCAAATCAAGCAACAAAATGTTTTCTTTCGATCTACGCGGAAAGAAATAAATTGTTACGGTTGAAATATCGCGGAGTGAAAAACACGTAATAATCTCTATTGGCAAATAAATTACGAGGTGACGAACAAAAAATTTGCAACTCCACAATCAGGGACATCCAGTTTATCTGTTTGGACGTTGCTTCCATAATTATCGAGTAGCAGAAAACCCGTAAGGGCCGACAAAAAAAAGCGGATATTCAAATCATATGGAATCCAGCTCAGCATCATTATAGGAAAAACGGGTTGAAACTCTGCGATGTACAAGAGTCCCGTATCGATTGCACTAAATTTCCCAGTTATGTATGCAAACCCGAGCGTTGCAAATCAAGAATTTCATCCGGACTCGTGGCAAGGAAATCTTCGGTGGAATTACCAAGTGAATTGCAGGAACGTGCAGTCTGTTCAATCGACAATTAGAAATCATAGACGGTTTCCGTACGGGGAGAATGTTGGGAAGAGGAAAAACTAGAGACTAACGACTTCGAATTTGTAAAGTCGTTAGCCGATAAAACGCTCGTGACATACCTTCGTACACAAGCATTTTTGTGTACTGGCTGTTTCTGTTCAAATAGTCGATAAAAATTCACCGTAATTTTATACCGAACAGTCAACTTTGATTTAAAACCGAATTGCAAATAAATAAAAAAACGAGTTTTTCATTAGTCTCGTGCACTTTCAAAAATGGAACTTTGTCACACTTCGACACGAGAAAGCGTAGAGATTCAAAAACGTTTTGTTGATTGATAAATAAAAAGACGAGGAAAATAACAAAAAAAAATTGAAATTTGAATTTTCGACTTGACATTAAATCCTGATCGGTTCACTTTTAAGCTATTCAACACTTATCCTGGAAAATTCTGTATTATATGAAGTTTGGGTAAGTCTGTAGAAGAGAAAGATAGAGGAAGAAATGAACAGAATCGTTGAAGAACTAAGCTAATATTGCTGGGTCATTACGTTAAGCCGAAGGTTAGAAACGTTTTCGTTCACCCCCTTATTCTCTGCTTGATCCAATAAAACCTCGTTTATTTCGCTTTATACCCCCTTTAACTCGCTCTCAACTGGTTGGTTACCATTCTCTCTCTAGCTCTGCCTTCATCTCTTTCCCACGTTTCCTGTCTCCGCCACGGTCTCCAATGAATGAAACAATCGATTAGCAACTCCAAGTACGCTGTTCACCAAACTTGTCGTGGCATAATCGCTTTTCAAGTATTCGAAGCTCTAGATATATCGCGAGAGATGCAGTAAAGTAGGATTATAAGTGTCGGAACACGATCCCGTTGAAACTCAGATTTACTCGGTCTTCCCCTGCACAACTCTTGCTCCTGCATATATACCTCCAGGGGAATAAATCGCGACCGATAGATGAAAAGTTGAAGGATCTACGAGAATATTATAGATCTTTGGTATAATTTTGAGGAATAGCCAGAATCATATCCGAGGTATGTCGCAGCAACGTTCGAGTTCATTCGTTTATTCTATCTCGACAGTGATGTAACGAGAATCCATTTTATAATGGGGGAGAGGTAAAAAGTGACATTTCCTTTTTCTCTAATTTCAAAATGCGAATTCTCTTAATTCAGTCATCGATCAGTCAACTAATCGAGTCGGACGAAAACCACCACCAATATTTTAGAAAATCAACGAAATTTCACGCGCACAGATAGTTTCCGGATTATCGTTGAAATGATGGCTACCCTGAGTCGTTTTTATTCGTAAATCTTTTAGCCTAGACGTTTTCACGTAAGGTATGCAGTGATCGTTTTGCGGAAGAAGCTTTTAGTCAACGAACTTTCCGCAATGTTTTTGTTTCCGTTCTGTTACACTTCGGAGTGATGCTGGGGGGTAAGGAGGATAGCTAATGCTTGCCCTCCCACTATTTGCGGAAATTGCCGCTCGTTGCACACACTCCGCTTTTTTAGATAGATAATCCCTCTTTTTTCCCGCCCATGAATCTCTTCTCTCTTTTTCACAATTCACTCCGAGCTACTTTATTCTCATCAATTGATGTGAAGAATTAAGAAAATCAAAAAAGGTAACCACAGAAGTGGTCCGAGGTATGTGAAAGCATTTTTGCCGCTCATCGAACCCACCTGCTTTTTTCATCAGCTTTCAACCCATTTCAACATTAGGGATAGTCGGAAGGAATGAAAAATGTTTATTCAGAAAAAACGAAAAAATAAGACAGAATAGAATATTTGATAGATGCCTAAAATGGTTGTACGGTCTTTGCTTCAGATTTGATTTTATCGTCAGGAAAAAGTTCTTCGAATGACGCAGTGATGGAACGAGAACTTTCATATTCTACATTACATTTCATGAATCCTGTTTAGGTTCCATTTGTGAATCTTCGGAGTAAGTGACCCACATCGAAAATACCCATGAAATATTTTCACTCCAGAAGAATTGCTTGAACGCGAACGTACGATCTCGAATGAGAAGCTACTCTCGAGATAATGCGTTGAGTTTTAATAGAAAACGAAAATAGAATCTCTGCTCGTCATGAGTACGACTGACGTGCAGTAGCTTCGCCTTTTATCAACATTGACGAAACATAGCGAGAGTTCATATTCAGTTTGCAATGGAGCGAAGTAAAAATTATTATAAATGTATTCGATTCGCTTCAATAACACAAAGCTTTGAATTTTTCTGCCAGTGACAAATTTCACGACGACGTTCGACGTTCTTCGTGCATTCCAGAGTTGCCCGACGACGTAAAAATGAATTTAAAGTTGAGTAAGCTGCATTCGTTATGACATTTTTCCCATGGTTCAATGAATGAAAAATATACGAGCGAAAGAAAAATAGTGCGCGCATAGAATAGCAGAATTCACCGACTTACCCACAAAACATAGCCAAGAACGCCAGTCAGAAACGCGATCATCAAGCCATAGGCAGTCGGCAGAGTCTCGACTTGGTCGTCACTCTCTGCCATATTTGTTTCTCTCTAGAGATCCTTACACCTCGACTCGTACTCTCGGTCTCTAATGCAAGCACGAGATGGCAGTATCAGCCTATCCGGTGAAAACCGGAAATAGTGCGGTCACGAGAAATCACACGATCACTGAATTTGCCGGACAATGGCCGACGGATCGGGTAAATTTATTGGAGGAGACGAAAGCTATCGATGCTATTTCCGGTGCAATGGGGTTTGTGACAGCGGTCCGCGAATCAACATAACGCGGATGTCCTCCGACTCTCACGGTATCGCTGCTCCGATACCGACACAGCCATCATAGAATTACCATCCGCGTGTTCACACACGATCATTCAAGCCCACTTGTATTCTATCTCCACGTGCAAAGGTATACATTCATTTACCAACGAAAAATCGTAAATTTTTCGTATACACAAAAGTTAAATATGAATGAACCCTTTGAAAAAAGCCGATGAATGCACTTTGAATTCAAATGAAAAACTGAAATAAAATCAACAGGAGTAAAGAGTGAGTGATTCAATCACTTGTTTAATGGGATTCTCCGCATATGAACCAAGCCGATGGAATTAAACTTTTTAATTAAAATCGGAGGCTCACAAACAAGGAAAAACTCTATATATGTTTAAAGTTATATTGAATCGAGTCGATTACAAGCAGAGCATCTAGATATAATTACAAACAAAAAAAAACCTGTAATAACGAGTAATACAATTTCCATTTTCATGCTGTCTAAAGACGTTGTATGGTAAATTTTCTATCGATAGAATTCCTTGAAATTTGCACCACACAAAGAAAATGTGAGATCTAATAGCTCGCGCAATTTTACGAGGTTTCACCATGTAGAAGTCGAGATATTTATTTATAAAAATCACAATTTTCAGTCGTTTGTCATAAGAGCGTGTGTTAAAAGTTTCAATTTTTAACATTAAATATTTCGATTTTTAAATGGTCAAGCTTCTTAAAACTTTGCATACACTTTTATGTAATATCGACGAAGCTTTATTTAGTTTTTCGAAAAAATCGGTCGTGAAATTTTTCTAAATTTTGTTTATTATATGAAAAGTACAGATTACCTCAGACAATTTTGGATTTAGAGTATGTTGTTCTTTAGTCAATTTGTAACAAATTTTTTAAATGAACTTAGCCTCGCAAACCATTTTGTATGTAAGAAAAACTGAAAGTAAAAATTTAGATTTAACCGTCGCCATACAACGTCCTTAAGTATCATCAGAATGAAAAATAAACTTTTGGTTGGAAAAGAATAGAATTAATGAGAATAATATTATTTCGTTGCTGCATTTGTTAAGAACTTTGGAACGGTGATTTATTGGTTATAATGGATTGTCAATTATTGATGAACAATTAAATACTGATTATACGTGAAGTGCAGTGTACATAAAGCTTATTTACGCAGCGTGTTCTAATAGAGGTATGCCATATGGTCGATGAACATAGTATCCATCGTGAAAATGGACAGGAGGCTGAAAACCAGGATGTTTTCGAGGGGATGAACAGGAGGGAGGAGGGGTCGAGAATAACGTTTCGTAATCCTCTCGCTTGCCCGAGTTTTGTAATCGAACGTGCCACCGAGAGGAGAACTGATTTGATTTTGCCACACTATCGAATTACATACTCTAATTGACCGTTTAGTGTTGTACACGCGTGTATCGCCGTTGGAATATTGGAGAATTTGCATATATTAAAAGCCGACTGTATGCGTTTGATCACATGTGCAACGAGAAATGAAAAAAAGGGGCGGGGGGGGGGGGAATCCGGGAAACAAAATTTGCTTTCCGGTTAATTTCACGGGGGATGTAATCCCGTATCGAGAAATAATGAAATTTTAATATTCCCAAGTTGATGAATAAAAATTCATGATGCTGAGAGAAAATGAATTGATAAATCACTGATGATAATCACTGTTATCGATTATTTGCACGTTTTCGATGTCGACAAATTTTCAATTCATAACCCGAGGTGGATTATTTATCAGCGTAATTTCACGGTTTTTCACATCGTCCACAACCTAAAATTTCTTCTGCGTCTACGTAATTAAATCGTCGATTGACCAACGTCGCAAAACCTTGGGCAACAGTGCTCTAATTGTCGTCACTATTTCAAGCACGCTTGTTTATTCCGACCGTCATTTTTCGATCGTTCTTATGAAAACAAATGAAACTCCGGTTGGAATGGCTCGCGGCATGGACATCGGCGAGTTGGGAAGCGACTGGACTACAGCCTCAGAAGCGCAACATTTCTATATCTATTTTTACACATTGATGTGCTCGAGGGGCATATAGACGCCGAAGGGTCTATCTCGGTGCACGTTTTGGGCTGTGCTCGTGGCTACCATCTCTCTGTCGAGCACTATCGACCATGAATTTATAAAAATACTTGTATTTATAAATATATGTAAACAAAAACGAGGCCCATCGATTAAAAATTTGGAAAATTCACTCATCATCGTAGTAACTTTAATTTTGATTCAATCTCTGCAATTCCAACACAAATTGGCCTTCATTATGATAATTAAGCGAACCGATTTCATTAAATTAATTAATTCCTACTGGGGAAACAATTTTTCGTTTCTCAGCAATCTCATTTTTGTAAAAATCCCGTACATCTTTTTTTCGCAACATACTGTGGACCTTACTGTCGATTGTTTTTTCCATGCCATCAGCATTTTTTCTTCCGTTTCCTTTCGTTCACTATCGCCCTCCATTTCGCTGTTCTCGCATTTTCTCATTACCTATTTCCTCCAATCTGGTTCCCTGCTTGACTCGAACACGTAGAAAGCGACATTACAACGCGGAAACGAGCTTATAAATAGTAGGTCTCCGGTAGTCGGCATGGGCAATAGGAAGAAAGGCGGAGGGAGCTCGAGACGTCGAGAAAATACACAGAGGGACAAGTTGAATCTCTGAGTAATGCGAGCAATCCGCAAGTACAAGTAGAAAGACTCAGCGAATTTATGTCGCGAGCTATTCGGTCAGGAAACTCATATTTTATCATAGTTTTATTTTCTCATTAGCTCGAACATTCGAACGTCGCGGAAGCGGCGTTTTGTGCTTTACCACCGAAGATAAAGAAAATATAATAACTTTAGGTCCTTATTTTTCCGAGCAGGGTGTTCGGTGCACAGATGTCCGGCAAAGATGACCAATATTATAAACGTGAACGACACGACGCCGCATATCCGTATATCCATGGCGTTGTTGTAATGTCAAAAAGTTGTAAAAACTTCAATATAGTTTTTTATATGTATTTCATTTTTTATACGCCTGTTTATACATTTTTCCAGTGTGCTCCGAAAGGGCTGTAACCTTTCGAAAGAGGCTCGTAAAAAAGCAAACGAAATAGACGGAGAAAACGGACAAAAGCGAGTTATAGAATTAGAATATGAAGCATAAAGGTATATATTGTGATTCGGGTTATCGGTCGATATAGTGGGGACCTGTGCCGTGCATAAAATGCAATTTGGTGGGTGTCAGGTGGTGGAAAGAGGCATGCAAGGAAGGGAGACGTTCCTGCCGTGTTACGAAATTTAATTGAATTTATCGATCGGTTTTCGGATTCTCCATTTACCGTGAGCTTGCAACGATTTGGATAGAGAGGGGGCGGGCGAAAGGCAGGGAAGGAGGGAGGGAGGGATCCTGTGCATAAGGGGCTATGAAGGGTTTTGGGGGCACTTCTGAACCTTCCGACTATCCACCTATTCGCACCGGAAAGCATCAGGACCATGGGCCAGGATGGTCGTGATGCTGTGGGCGAGCGTTATATATGTATACAATATATGCTAACTCTTGTGAGTACAGCGGGATGTCCAATAGACCACCGACTCGCTAATCGATTCCCTTAAACGTTATTTCCCCTTCAATCTTCACCCTCGTACTCCCCTTTTTCTCGTGCCACTTAAAATATCAACGTCCGCGAGTTTCCCATTGACGGAACGAAACGAAGTAAAACGAAAACATTTTACCAACTAAAAATCTTTCAATCTATGTTTTCCTTCACAGTGCGCACTTGGATAAAAAAATAAAAATAAACAAACAACAAAAAACTATTTCCACGAAAGTAAAGAGCAACAGAAAAAAATTATCGATCGCTCTAAATTGGTGCAGCTCGTTCGAACGAAAAATAATCATGGTAACGAATGCCCTGCTGTCAATATTTCATCAAAAGCAAAATCGAGCTAGAAAAGTCTGATGAAAAAAATTATAAACATGTAATTACAAATTTAAAGCAAGCTCCGATGAAGATTAAAAAGTTTCTTGGTTATTAGCTCAAAAGCTTTGCAGAAAGCCTCCGCAGGAAGCGTAATACAACGTATGCTTTTCTCTAAAAGAGCAATCTAGTGAAACCCTTCATTCACCATTAAATTTTCGCTTGAATGCGGGGCTGGATCTTAAAATCTCTCCTCACACAGCCACACGCAGACACATTGTACATAGTCTCGCGAGCATGTGACGTATGTAGCCGGAAGTTGAAGTATTGGTTGGCTTTTTGGTGGTTTCCAGCAGCCTCTCAAGGATTTTTTCCTTCACTCGTGCTCACTCATGCTGAACGAAGAGTGGGAGGCAGGACGAGAGAGAAACGTCGAAGGAAAATTGATGGAAAGATCCTGGGTATGAGGGCAATGGTTTGCGGCAAAGATGCAGTGTACGTAGTTGCAGCTTTGCCGTGTATGTGTGTGCGTGTGTGTAGACGTGTGCGTGAGTAGAAGTATGCGGAGTTGCGAGTCTCACATACTTATATGCTACGTGCCAGAAGGATGAATGTTGAGGGTTAAAGCATGGAGGTGTGAGACAAGAGTGGATTCCGCGAGTTGAGAAGGACGAAGAGATATGTAACGGGGCGTGTCGGGAAATGTCGGATGATAGAAGCGAGAGAAGTAACGCGGCTAGGCTCTTGTCAAGCACAGTGTGAGGAAAGCTCTCCTATCTTTTGTGACGTGTTCGGGACTTTGCGGGGTTCCTGGTAGGCCGATCACGTTTCCTTTCCTGCCCGAGCCTCTCTTAGTCGTGATTCCGTCACTTAGAAATTTCGATCTGACATAATGTGTGTTATTCTTATTCTCCGAGAACTTTCAAGCCCCAGTCTCTTTGTTTTTTGTATCGTATAACGCGGCTGTGTCATTATCGCGCGGGAGACTGTCATCGAGATTGATATTCTAGAAAAAGAAAACTCGTATATAGGGAGACGAAAAAAACTGACGGCTGCTGTAATGGAAGTTTGCCAAAAGAAATAAAATGTAACAAGGAGAAATGTTGTTTCTGCATGACGTGAGTCCTGTTCGTGCCATTAGGCGGCACACTTTTCTTTTTGGTGGAGCGATTTGCAATTTGCCGAATTCTGGCCAAATATATCGAAAGAGCATGTTCGTGAAATTATAGTTATGAGGGAATTCGTTGAATGAGCAACAACGATCGAGGAAACGTCCGAGAACTTTATCGGGAATCGTGTTTTCGTGTTCGGCTGTCGATCAGCACGAAGTCTGAAAAATTAACAATCGAAACTTCGATGCATGGTAGTGGAGGAACGTTTTTGCCAACAACCAACTCATTCGAAGCCACCGTTGGTATCGTATCAACCAATGGGAAGCCTTGATTAACGACAGTCTCCGAGTTACCGACGGTAGGTAAATTCCTGTGAAACATCAAAAACAATTTCGATCGGTATGATCGTTTCACAGGGTCGACAAAGCAGAACGAGACAATTTCCGGAGTATCGAAAGAGCAAGGAAATGTGAAACGCGACCACGAGTTGCGGGATGACCTGAAAAATTTGAGACAATCAGCTGAAACCCGAATCACTTTATACTATAATTATTCCTTATCCAGGACACGAAAAAGTTGATGTCGTGTTTGCTTAAAAGTGTTGAATGAGATCTCAAGAACTTCTTTATCGAGAATGCACAAAGGTTCGAATCAATGGATCTCCACTGAGATAGCCCCCTCAAATTGACAATATTAATTTTTTTTTTTTTTTACAAATTTCTTGAGGGTCGTTCAGTGGTTTATGGTGGCGCAATTAAATCGTTCAACGGTCAACGATTTTTTGGAAAAAATAAATTTGAAAATCGATTACAAATTTTTTCCAGAAACGCAAACGACTTGAACTCTTCACGAGGACACGCAGGGAGACTTTCTCCATCATCCAGAATCGCTAGATCTACGAAAACGGCTTCGGCATCACGGGGTTGAAATTTTTTATTTATTTTTATCCGAAAATGGGTCGGTTTGTTTGGTGATCCGGATCCGAAACAAACCGGTTTGCTCAGTTATCTATGGTGGAATTGGCATGACGTTGGCGACCATCGAAAAAAGCTGTATTCATTACGAAAAACTGTAAGCGTTGGAGGACGATAATTATTTTGAAAACAAAAATCTGCCACCGCGAAAGAACCGAGGAGCTTTCCAGTGAATTTGAAAAAAATGCATATTTGCATCCAAATTGCACGGTGATTAAGAATTTTCGTATTTTCACGAGCGATGTAGAGCGAAAAGAGCTTTTGTGCAAAAATCTCAAGAATAGTTTAATAGCGAAATTCTTTAAAAAAGCAATTTTGTCACACTCTCCGCGAAGCCCTTTGTAGAGGCTAAGGGCGCGGTTAGAAAAAAAATGTAATAATCTGCAAATGAAAAGAATTTCGCGAGTACTTTGAAGCCCTTGCGTTAAGAAGCGCCATGCGCGCCGTAAAAACAAAACAAACGGTCAAACTTCCCTCCGGGCGTTTTCCATTGCGAGGCAACATGACAATTTTTTGTTGCTAGTATAAGCGCAAGAGTTTTATGACTTGGCTGACCCAGAGTGCCTCGAGGATGGAGGAAAACAATAGAGGATGCTCGTGAGGTTCGAGCCGGCATAGCCGTCGCCGCAAAGGAGCTTATATGGGAAACGTACGAGAAATCTTCACCGCCGCTATTTTCTTTTTCTTTCTACATGTTCCCGCGGTTTTCCTCTCGTGAAAAAATGCGCTGAAATATTTATATCGCGTCTAGATCTGTCTCGTGAATCGAAACTTCGAAATCTATTGTCGTTGGTTTCCCTAGACGGCCCCACGTTTCTCTCACCGCAACTTCGATGCGTTGCTCGCCACCGAAGAGAGTATATCGAGCAAATAAGGAGAAAGAACCGAGGGACCGACGCACACCTCTTGTCCGGTGCTCGCGGAGAGTCTCCGCATTTATCGAAGGGAGCATGCAATTCCGAGCGACAAGTAAAAAATTATTATTCAAGTCTGAGCCTACGGAGCTCTCCTCTCCAATATAAATGAATTATTAAAATAAAAAAAAAACTAATAAAAATGCTTCGGTAAAGCGTAGCTCGGTGGAACTCGCAGGAAGCCACCGAGAGACCCTGTTACCCACTTTTATCGCGCTCTCCTGTGTCGTCCAATATACATATGTATTAAAACATGTACGCATATATAAATATATATGTCATGAAGTTACACATGGTACGTACAGAGGCAATGTGACGGTATAATAATCGGCAACGTCGGTTCGATATAAAACGTAAGCAGGGAGCACAAGCGCAGCACACACCATGAGCTGCCACAAAACATGTGTGTGTTGCTCTGTGTTCATCAGCGTAGAACGATTCTGTACGCTGTGAAGGGCTTAACACGTTTGAAGCTCTTAATGGAGGGGTTCAACTGTGCCCTAATTATTAGCAATCAGAAGGTGTGTGCTAGAAAGAGAACGTTTGAGAGCGGAACCAACCGAGAGCAAAGTATTTGCCAAAGAGACCTCTCGCGTTGCTTTGTAAGAAGCTTCTAAACATAAAAATACGTTGCATCTCGATTTGCGTATAGAAAGGTACTTTGAATAACCTGCTCCCAAAAGACGTATCCATATACCGAAGGATTTTAATGGCCTTTGACGAGTTCGTCTTTAAAATTATTCCAGAGCAAATAATCTTCGGTCTGTGCATATTTTAGTGCTGTACTCACTTTTTAACGAATTCGTGCCAATTACAGTACGCATAGGTTAACTCTGAACCACGCAACATCAATACTTTCAACTAATTACTCCAATTTTTCTACCGACGTTTAAAGTTACCCATGGATTGTTTGAACCTTTTTTTTATTTTCAATTTTACGATTAATTGATTGGGAGCTGACTAATTGCCACGCGCTGTGAGCTTCTGGGGTCGAAGAAATCTGGTTGAGAAAATACACATTCTTGAGGGCATGCATTTTTTTGCGAGCTTCGGTGGAACACGCAATTTACGTTTGAATTGAAAAATAAAGTCGAAATAATTTTTCTTTCCAAGGGTTAGTATAGGAGCTAATTCGCAAGAGAGCATCTCTGCTGCGGAAGATGCTCGTTTGTGGGCTGAATTAAATGTTGGGATGGCGATAAATTTTTAAGGACAAGTAAACGCTTGAGCTTACCGCGGAAGTTGTAGTTTGAAGCCCGGCGACTCTGTTGGGATTTGAAGCTCCAAGCCCGGATAATCCACCGAGGCATCGTTTGGCACAATCGGGATCGGTATCCTCGCAAATAGGACAACCGTAAGCAGCACCACCGCGTACACGTAGCACATGATTGGTGCTCGTGTTTGTTGTGTAGCCCTGATCGGAACTAGCGTTCGAATTAGGCCTCGAATCGTCCGAACTGTCAAAGGGTTTGATATTCCGAGGACGATGGATTATACCCACGGGTTCCCATATCTCGCTCGTCGACGAGGCGTAAAAGTTGTTCTCCTTGGTCTCACGGCTTCTCTCGTCGACGACTTTACCACCACGTGCGACGGTAACCTCCTCCTTCGTTACGACCGTCGACTTTACGCTCAAAGATGTCTCCAATCGCACCGGTGCCCTTTGAAATATTTTATCGTAATCGTTTTTCTCTCTCACCGGTGGAATTTCAGAGGTAGCAATTTTCGTTTTCATTTGCAAAAAAATTATCATTATATATTTCACGAAAAAACGAATTGGGAAAACAAAATAACTTAATCAAAAATTTGAGAGTAAATAGAGCCATTCCCGAGTTATTATGGATCATCAATGTTAATGTTTATTTCCAAACAATTATTATTCAAAATCAATGTCAATGACATTATCAGAGCAGCAAATATTTGTAAAAAAATGAATAAAATCGTTCACAATATTTTTTCACGATATCAAAGATTCTAGACTCTTCGAGATAAATTTACGAGTAGATGAATGGCGTTCACGATATATCTAGAAAATATTTTGAAAGGTACTTCGGTCTTGTCTGACTACACGAGCGAATTAAAATCAAAGAAAATGCTCGTGATTATTGAGAGCAATGGAAAAGATTGGTGGTTGAAAAGTTATTTAATAAAGTTTGTGCTACCTCAGAATTCCAGCTCGAACGAGAATCTGATTGAGAAGATCGCAAGGCGGTATTTGACCGGTTATCATAGCTTCGCGTATTGCAACGCCATCGGGGCCCTCCAGGGCAATTGGTACGCCGTTTATTAGGAGAACTTCTTCCTCCCTTACGCAATTCTTTTTCTCGCAGTCAATAACCTTGACTCCGGGTCCTAGAATGGATTCCACCGTCGACTGAATTTCGCTGTCGTCCATATTTCTAAGAAACGAGAGATGGTTCGAAAATGTGATGACGAAGCGTGCCAATGTTTGGGCCCTCGTGCGAGTAAGCGAACATCATAAATGTGCGTCTCGTGTACAGCGATTTTTCATTCAAACAGTTTTCTTTGCAATAATTTCACGAAAAAAAAAAACGCAAAATAGTAAATTTGAATATATATGAACAAAAAACTCAGATATAATTCACCTTTGGTGGCTTTGTGGTTCCAACAAACAAACCAAAGAATTTATGGCTTGACAATATTTTTCTTGGAAGCACACATAATCCTAGTGTTTATATTCAAAATGATTTTCACGAGGTGATTAAATATCAAGCCTGACTTCCGGCTTCGTCAAGTCGGAGAAGTGAGACGCGGTGGAAAAAAAAGTGGCCGCGTGCTCGAAAAATCATAAATCCCTGGTGCGTCTAAAGTATCGTAGCATTCAAGCTACACGTTCGTCAAGACAATCGCGAGCTCAGCATCTCAACTTTCTCACCGCGTTTAAAAACATAGCTCAAATACTCGGGTTTCGTTTTGACAGAGTGTGTTTTGCTTCTTATCGTTATATTCAGGAGTCCTGACGACATATCCGAATGAGCTAATCACAAAGTTTGAAAAATAAATAAATTTATGAAAAAATGCTCGATTGTATTTCGCATACGGAGCATTTTTCGTTCTTTATCAAGTCGACGATAAGATAAAACGTTCGTAAATCATATGTGAATGACGAGACTTCGACAAGCGCTCTAATCTTTTCGCTGAAGGGACGACGATTGATTTAAGCCCGTGAATGAGCCTCGCGAGGGAAAACTTGTACAATTTTTGCTCACGCATATATATAGGAGCCTTATGCCTTATGTATATATATACAACGCCCACTTGAACGAGACTCCACGTGGGCGGATGCAAGACCGAGACGTCCGTGTGCGGATCAATGAATCTCGGGGGAGGAGTGCACATGCAACGACGAGAACGATCGTACCTCGAAACCCGTATCGATACTTTTTTTTTCCCGTCTGCGAGATCGTACAAGGAATTACTTAAGGACATTAATAAGCCTCCGGAACTGACAATCGTTGACCTCTGGTAATTAATCTTAAGAAAGAAAAAAAAAGAGAAAAAAAATCAAACGAACGTGAAAAGTGCTTTTTTTTTGTGAATTCCGATCACTGCAGTGAAAAATTCATTACGAATGCAATGTTCGTTCGAAAAATTCCAAACTTCAGCACAACTGTCGCCAAAAATTGCAACGTGAATTAATAATTGTTTCGCGGTTCATCGGAAGTAAATGATTTCGAAATATCGCGTGTCGACTGCGCAGTGGCCCGAGAATGAAGTAGACTTTGGATCGTGTAATACGGCCGATACGTTTCACCGAGCACAATACTCGCAATGTTCTCTTGTATGTTGGTATATTATGCCGGAGGGAAAACAACGAGGTGTACCCAGTGCAACGAGATGTATATTTGTGAATGGACGATCCCCCCAAAGAGGCTGAATATTCACTGAAACAGTGAGTTTCCGAGTCGAACAGTGAAAATGTAAACACGAGGTAATACCAACAGGCACGAACTGCACGAGCAGAGCAATCGAGGATCGAGGGTGAGACTGCGAGCTGTGCGATCTAACGAGACCGAAGCTTTCACGTTTACAGAGCCCGTAATAAAATAAAAGTAAAGCAAATTAATCGTTTATTTGTGTATAAACTTTTCAACGAACGATATTGCTTTCTCAAATCTTGCCATTGTGAAAATTAAGAATCTTCGAACAATCGAGAAACGTTCTTGTTCTCCCAGTAGTTTTGTTTTCACTCGAAATTTCGATTCCAGCCAAAAATCTTTTACAAAATAAAGGAAAAATGCCACACTGCACTTCATTTTCAATGTTTTTTCCGCATCGATTATTTTCTCAATGTGAAATACAAATATTTCGGTGCACTCGTGAGATTCGGAATCCCCAATGGACACTGCACAAGGGTAACAAAGAACCTACTCTACTATTAAACCCTCGATCGTGGTTCCAGCATGCAGAGTCCTGAGTTGTCGACCTCAACGTACGATCGCCTGGAAAGTTGCTATTTTTAGTTCTCTCTTTCCAACGTGAAGCCGAGAATCTCTCACGAGCCTTGGGACATGGTTGAGCTCATCGAAGAGGGAAATAGAGCGAGAGAATTCACGATGTGTAGGGAGAGAGTTCAAGAGTGAAAAAGAAAAAAATACTGGAGAAAAAGAAGAGGAAGGAGATGAAAAAATAAGAGAAAACGCTGAGAAAAATGTTGAAGAAAGAAAAGTTGCACTCTACAGAGAAAAATATGCTTTGAGAGCCCTACTGTGTGCTTGACAGTGTCATCGTTGACGAAAAGTGCATGTCTGAGTGTCAGTGGCCAATTAATTGGTCCTTCTTCCCTCTGGGATGATATATAATTAAATTGAAACAAAACAGAAACTCGGAGACGACTGGGGAGACGAAAATTTTCAACGAAAGCAAGTTGTAAGCCTTGGCCCAACTGCAATGACTCCCTGTTCGACGATTTCGTACCTACTCAGGATCTTAATTACAAAAGTTTAAGCCTCGCGATAACGAGTAACTCGTTTCGACTTTCGCCACTGTAATTTTGGATTTATTCTTTGTTATAATTATTCCATCTTGATAGCTGTTTCACATCTTGCTATTATAATATGGAAGCGAAAAGATTGTCGGTAGATCGTGAGACGAGAAGCGTATGCACAGGCATTTTGCCCTTTTTCGGATAATTAATTGCTCCCGCTACCCTAGTTGAAGAGCAGATGTTTCCGTCGGTGCGTTATTAAGCCCGAATGAAGAATAAATCGTGGATATTGCCTGCACGATTAAAAATTTTATATTTTAACGTCGACACTGTTCATTTCCGAAATAAGTTTCAAAAGAAATGATAAATTTTGTAAAATGCAGTTCTTTTATCATAATTTTCGAGCACAGCGAAATCCTTTCGTTACTTTTTTCCCCCAGGCAACTGCTTGTATATCATGTTATCTATGTGGTAGTGGAGAGAATAAAACAGTTTCTCAAGAGTTGGCGTCTCAAGAGAGTTTGCTTCTTCACCTCTCCGTATACAGTCAGTGTCCCATGGAAATAGAACACGAAAAGAATGCAAGAGAAAAAAGCGGACATGTTCACACATTCCTGACTTTTCACCGAGGGAAAAATTCCAGGCGAATTGAGAGTTTCGCTAATTGAGAGGTGTGAAATTTTCAGACGAAAAAGTTCAACGGAGCGGCGTGTTGGTTCGTTTGGTTAAGCGCTAAAGGGAAATTGGCGAAGAGATTTCTCCGGCAAGTGGGATGAAAACAACGTCGGTTAAATTTCAATCTTAAAATCTCGTATTTTTCGTAATAATTTTCAGGGTTGAATAACAATGAAAATCCGAAACGAAAGGAAAGGCTTGAAAACACGTGTCGGTGCGATGTCTCCTGGCTCACAGATCGAATACTGAATGTGCACATAAGCGGAAGAACGCTTGGCTAAATATGTACGCGTGAGTGAATACAAGCGAGAAAACGAGCAGTCTGTTTTATAATCTTCGTTAACATTGCAAATTTAAATGGAAGCTTTGTTCCATTCGTTTTCCCTTATTTCTCGACAAAATCAATTTCACTCTGCAATGCAAATATCGCACCGAACGCGGACGAGAAAATTCCAAATTTTCCGATCAACTTTACACACAGATAACAATCGAACGCTCGAGCGTCCGCGACTCCCGAAATATATGTCGTTTTTAAATTCGAAAGATTCAAAAAAAGTCACGATTTGCATGAAAATCATGCAAACCAACCAAACAACTCAACAACGAAATTCAGTTACAAAATTCAAAATATTTGTGTAATTATTGAAAACAGTCTTTCTAGAATTCTGCGCAATGACAAATTCCAAAATACAATTTAATGCCGCGCAGGAATAGCAAAAGAGAAAAAAGTTAAAAATTCCAAAAACATGGTCTGGTATGTAACATTGATTATGTACTCGACATTTATGTGGATAGATAAATGTTATATATATGTAGGAACACAACACGAAATATAAGAAAAAAGACGAATCGTGAAAAGCAGCGATAGAAAGGGCAACTCATATATAAAAAAAAAACGAAAAGAAACGAAGAAGAGAGAAAGAGAAGTCGGAAAAAATGACAGTTTGTCGATCGAGAAAAAGAAGGTCGTAATCAAAAGAAAGAAACGAAAAAGCAATTTGTCCAAAATGTTGTTTTATTAAATAAAAGATTTTCCTATTTATTGTATCGGATCCTACATATATGATCATGATACATATATATGCCATGGTACATGGCTGTGCATGGCTACATAGTCGCCAACTGCAAGGAGGTTGGAACAGCCCCCTTGTCGACGCAGAATCGCAGCTCAGAATCAGAAGGGCGTTTTGGAAAGTGGAAAATCGAGTCGAATACGACGTTTTGATTTCTGATCCAAAATCCGCTATGTCCACAATGTCGAATCGAGCTACTACGCAGTGTACACGAATTCATAGCTTGCACATACATATACATACTCGTCGAGGACATGCACAACGTTATACGCGCAATATTATGTAACCACATATGATGTTGTATATATGCACACTAACCACGAGAATATATTAAATCGCATGAGAATCCCACGTTGCATATATTCAGTTCGTGCAAGCTTCTAAATTGCGATGAACGTGAATATGATGTACGTGAGCAGAGGATTCCCATTGCAACAATGAGTTATCCAGCATCATTTGCCAGGCGTAGCCCAGCATCTCTTCGATAAATATATTGATATACGAATCGAGAACCGTTTCAACATGCAAGCGGTTTCCGTGTTGCGTCGGAAAATGCACGCTGATTGGCCAAATAATTCATGGGAGCACACTTTTTTCATGAGGACTCCAGATTTTATAAATAAAATATCCAAATGCTCATTCAAATGCCTAGTTTCGTTACCATTTTTGCATTCCGAAAATGGAGATAATTTTTTGGTTAATCGAATATCGTTCAACACGCGAGAGAGATAGTTGCGAGGATAACTGCGCAGTTGAAATATCCTTGGTGTCTCAACCATTAGCGTTGCGTTCATGTTTTGACGCGCCGATGAGAATGTCTAGATTTCCTTATTCGAGAAGCGAGATTTTTCAACACGTGCTTGAATTTGATGGACAAAAAACATGAATAGGTAAGAGTGTGATGGAAGAATCAATGAAATCGTTCGAATTCGTTTTCCGATGGAAATGCGAGGCGAAAGACGGAATTCTACAACTCGTTCGGTGCAGACATCGAAATCGTAGGAATTGGAGGCTTTAAGTATCGTTGGAATATTTTTCTTGGTGATTTTATCGTGACCGTTGCAACGAATGAAAGATAAATGTTTTGATGCAAAACATTGATGGGTGAAAGAGAGAATAACGGAAAAATACAGCAGACTGTGTATATATAGTCGTAGCAATGTGACTGTATTACTCGAATCGACAATTTCCGCAAGTCCCTGAAGTTTGGCTTTCAACAACCCATTCAACCGCATTTGCCAATCAACCAAAAGAAGATTCGATGACTGGCGAGAGCACTCGTTTCATCCCTCCACAAGGGGCGAGACAAAAAAAAACGAAGAGAAAAAAAGGAAGAGAAACGCCTCCCTCAATCGTAATAAACGAGTGAATCAAGAGCATAACAAGAGCAAAGCGAAACGATGAGAAACACACAACACGTCGATCTGTACGTGACTGAAATCGAATTGAATTCCGGTAGTACTCTAGCGCCCAGAGAGGAGATTGATGTCCAACGAAAAAATATATGTACGTACAGAACATTCCATGCCAAAATGATCCGCCCCTGAAGTCCATAATCTTTTATATATTTCGGAATATCACGAGAATATACTTCGAAGCTATATCGACAGATTTTTCTGAAAAGATCTCTTTTTTTGTCCATATCAAAACTTTCTAATGATTGATATGGTTAGTTTCGATATTATGGCCAATCGGTTGCAATTGATGGTTCTAGAGATTTTCCATTTAAAATCTGTGCAGTAAGACCTGCCAGCAGGATGTGCAGACAAAAAAATGAAAAGTGCGCGCACATTGACATAATGAAATGATTTCCTGCAAAGGACAATTTGAGTAAAAATAATGTTAATGATTCACTTTATTTTAATGGAATTTTAATGCGATCCCACAGGCTCTGACACTGTCTGTCCAGTGCAGTGGAAAACCGGGGATGAGTGATTGAAAACAGCAAGTTTTCAACGACTATTGCCGGCAATCTGTACTCGGCCAAGCGATGACTCGTAAACTCGGTTCTCGTGCAGGAATTCAATAAACGCGGAATTCGCACACTAATCAACGTAAAAGCGCTCTCGTAATTTGCTTGTCGTTCCCGATATATAGATTACCAATATCGGATTTGGAATCGTGTCCACTTGATATTTCAATGTGTTTGGTATTGAGCGAGAGTGCACCAGGGAGAAAAATATTTTGTTGGATGAAATATTGTTCGGCCAATATGGCCCCTATTACGTTAAATTTGTTCTGAACAATATATAGTCGTCAATTAACTAAATTCATCCATAAAACAAGAGAGCATTGAGCACGTGAGATCTGCAGCATATCCGATGGGCCAATGATTTATAAAATTGTTAACCCTCTTGTTTAATCTCCCGTAATAAAAGTCGTGTTGCTTCAAACTTCCATCACCAACACTGGAAGGTTGACAAACTGATAAAGATTCCTATTAGCTGTTGATGGGAAATGCGTCGTCGAATCCAGCAAAAGTCAAGTTCGCAGGAGGCATATATCGAAACTGGATGAAGTCAATAATATATGCATTCGCAGAGATGAGAGGATGTCGCGAGGGACAGCACGACAAAGTGTACCTTTGAACGACTTGCACAAAGCTCATCGAAAATGCAAATCTATGCTCAAGTGTATACAAATTTGTATTTATGGGAATGATCTCGCACGATGCAATCGGACGAAAAGGCAATATCGGTATGGCTTATGATGAAATATGGACCAATCAAATAGCAAACTCCGTCGTGCTCGGATAATTAAGCTTTGACTACGGTAATCGGCTATCGAAGCTATCAAACAATTCTCAATAGAGCTTAATTATTTGTCAATATCCTATAATACGCTATGCGTGTTAAACGGGAATTTGTACGGTCTGAGTAAAGCCCACTTGAGTGAATAACAGGCTCTAATGGTCTATGTATTGCCGAACATTTGCAGCGGAATAACGAAATTATCGTAACAAGATTTTTTAAAATGAAATCTCTATACGATTCGTGCATCCAAAGTCATGTAATTGAGAAGCAAAAACATCAATTCCATTGAAACTTAACATTATAATAGAATGCGAAATTTTATTAGATTACGAATGATGAATCAGTGATTTGCAGCCAATTTGACAATAATGCACTTACACTAGCCGGATACTCTTCAAGTTTTGAAGTGAATTTCGTACATTCATAGGCATGCGCTCGCATTCTTGATGAGCTGACGTAGCAGCATTCAAATCTACCCCCACTCCCCCTCTCTGTCTCCTTCGAGTATGCGAGAAAATAGAGAATTCTAGATGGACGCCAACGAAGCCATGGACAATGAATGGAGAGTAAGGGTATGTAATGTTCTGTCAGGATAGCTCAAGCAAGGGTTTGTAGGTTTGAAGATATTAAGCGACGTTCCTCGGGGCTAGCTCGGAGGCTTTCGGATCTTTGGAATTCGCGACACGCTCTTGTACGACCGGCCCTACAGCCATTACCACTTCGTCCGGTGTTGGTGAAAATGGTGTCTGTCGAGAAGACGAGATATCACGTTGCGAATCAAGAAAATTGCGGTATACCGAGTTCACTAAACTATTCTGTTATTAGTACGTCCTTCGGATCACTGTCACGAAACTTTATTCCTGACACATTAGCGCACTCATTATTCTTATTCCTTCAACATCCCTAACGACGCGGCAGCAATGTCTTGTCGCCAAAAAGAGCAAACGGAAGTCACCGCAGAGTCAAAGATCAAGACGTCTGGCGTTTTTTGTGAACCCAGAATGTCATAAAAATGATATACTTCAATAATGCGCTAAAGTAATTGAATGAGATTATGTGGTTTGGAAGAATTGCAATCGTTCAACAAAATGCAGACCAATTTTTATTTCGTTTATATCCGCTGGCGCGAATGCAACAACCGTGCGTCCGATCATGAGTAAAAAGGAGATAGAATCTCAAGCTCGCGGGTGGTCGAACCCCCAAGCGTATATTTACGTAGCGTGTGGCTGCATAATGCATAGTTTCATTTCCCTCCTTTCCATAGCCCCCCCTCGTCAATGATTGCCAAAGCTTTCGCATCGGAGAACGCTTTATCCTGTCCAGGCGCCTGTTTCAGTTTTCCCTACACGATGAAGGGTGATTTTACAGCCCTCATGTAGAAGATCCTCGCAACCCTCCTCGTGGGACCGATTGTTCATTGCTCTAGAACATTCTGTGAATATATACGTATTCATGTATTAACATATGCACATATTGCATTACAACGTTCAACCCTTCAGACTCAGCAGGAGCGAATTGTTGGGGGATGCTGAATAGGAAATATCGATCTCGTCATATAATGCCCTGCTCTTTGTTTTGAATTTATATCCAGAAGATCAGATCGTGTGTTTTATGATTTTCTTACAATAATTGCTAATGACAATAAATAAAAGTTTTTCCGATCAATTTTCAAAAATTACTGTCTACGTTTGTTGCGGCGTGGAATAAAATTGCACAACTCAGTCAAAGTTCCATCTCTTTCAAAAGCTTAGGAAAACGTTGAGAGAGTAAAGTTTCATGTTCAAAACCTCGGACAAATGATCACAGCGTACTCGAGAATATTGTTCGTATACTTTCAAGGATTAGACAACAGCAAAGCGCCCGAACGTGCGATAGCAATCTCTCGCCACTGGTCAGGATCTTAATACAGGAGCCTTTGAATTCGAAAGTCTCTTCATGCATGGGCTCGATGACTTTCACCGCGGCAAAGTATCCATTCGAGAGTATACTTCCTGACTGACACGGTTAAAACTTCACGGCAAAAAATGGGGGCATTTTCATCCAAACAGAAATGAAAATCTTGTTGGAACGAAATATTTCGTTTTATTGAAAAATACTTTGATCGTCGAATCGAGACGAATTGAATACTCGATTTGTTTGATAAAATTTACAATTGAAAAGTTAATTTGTTAAGAACGTAATATCCGTTTGGGAAATGTGGATGTTAATGTAAGAAAAATAAGGCAATCGACCAAAATATGAGAGGGCAATATGAAAAATATCGGAAATATTTTCAGTTATCGCAAGCGTTGTGTATATGACGAAAAAGTAAAATAAAACTAGAAATACAAAGAAGTGAGAATGAGCCTGTAAAAATAATGAAAAAGCAATACTTTTTATTCCGTTATAAAAGTGTAAGTTCGCGGAGTATATTCGATTGGTGGCAGAGAGTACAAAATCGGGAACGGCCAGAAGTGCGGAGGCCGGAAACGGGCCCGGCTTCACGCTTCGCGAACGGATCGTATCGATGAAAATTGCAATGGCCTAGAACCGTACACGTACTTTTCAATTTAAAATTCGCATACACATAAATTCACGTACATGTGTGAATTTGGGAGTACATTTATCGAGACGGGCACATAATACGAAGCCGACAGAATAAAAGAATAGCGGAAAGGTTTTTTTGTCTAAAAGAAAATTCAAGGCAATCACGACGATGCAAACAGGTTCGGCAGGAATGAGGAAATTCTCGAGTCTACAATTCAATGAATTCTAAAGCAACAGGAAGTCGAGGGAAAGTAGCGAAACAGCACCGTTGTAGTCGATTTTTTTGCACATTAGATAATAAAAGATTCATAACGCCAGAGGATAGGCATGTACAAAAACTCAACGACCGATGCGTGAGACCATTGGCCTAGGGAGAATTTGCTGGACAAAAAAAAAAAGAAAAATTCAATTCTTTTCTCGATTTCCCCAATCAATGCAGACTATTCGTAACGATCCTCTTAAAATCTCGTTTCGCGACACGCAACGAAAGAATAAAACTCTAGGTTTTTATAATGGGAACAAATCGACGGCAATATTGTGCCAATTATATTTTATTCACGTTTGCACATAATTCAGCAAATTAATAACGCATATACATGAAATATGAATTCATGTATATACTTGAGAATAAAAAGAACATGTTCATCGACTCGAAGCTTTCGTTAATTTTCAAATAAAGTTTCTATGGCATTGCTGTAATTTATTCAAGCGAGAAGCATTTTTTTCATGGCAGCAAAACGATTGAAAAAAACAATTAAAACAAAAGATCGTAAATTTGCTTAATTCTGTGCATCTCCGCATGGGGGAGCTTGGCTTTTTTGTGCCGCGTTGATTACTTTTACATATAGAGAGATGTACCGGTGCATACACGTGACTCTATTTGCCAAGACCATTACGTTTACGGTTACGATCCCAAGGGCGCCATATACGGAACGCCCAACTATATATGTAGGTATGTGTTATCACCGAGTACACAGTAAATGGTTTTCAACTGAGACACAACAGAGAAGAAGAATAAACCAAGGCAAGATATTGAGCTGATAATTTTCAAGAAATCAGTTAAAACTGAAAAAGTTGAAAGAGAGAATTCAAAATTGAGCAACTCCACGAAATCGCCAGTTTCGAGAATAACACGAGAATAATTTAGGCTGCTGCTATATATGGGAAAAGAGCAGTGAGCAAATAGTCAAGTGTATAACGAGACGCTCATGGGTGTTAGGCAATTTTCACGAGCGTAAGCGCGGAGCGCCGTCATTTCAAATTCAAATGACACCCCCTCCCCCCCACATGGCAAATCTTTCGCGTTGCAAAAAAAAACAAGCGATGGTTTGAGAAGAGCACTTTCATAACTGTGGCCGCGCAGATCCACAACTTTTCACGAGCATTTCCTCCTCTTTGAGGATGAAAATGAAAATTCATTGTTCGCACTACAAATCCCAAAAAGATTGAAAATTTGTTAGCAGACCAGGAATACTTATGCATCAGTGCTGAATTATTCATGGGAAATTGTTAAACCCCATTGCCAAACTCAGTTAAGGTCAGTCGACCTGATGTATTATACGGACGGAATAGACGTACGCGAAAAGCACGTACGTGGGAAAATTCGATTGCGCTGTTAAAACATGAGAAAGCTCCGACCGCAAGAGCCTCTCGCTGGATTCGCGTCAGATTTTCCGTAGATGGCGATCAGCAAAAGTTGGCTTTTTCACGCGCATCAAGATAACTTATATAACTTGTTTCCAAGTAACGTTTAACAAACATGAGAATGGTATAGGAGGCGAGAGTGCAAACGATACAACATTCGTGCGTTGATAAATGTGCTCGGACCCGCACAAGGAATGGAACTAAACTTGGAAAGCTTAATGGATAATACGAATTAGAATCGTTTGATCACAAAATGTATCATTCGTTTCAAATGTCTCCCTTCGATTCTATTGGCGAGCGTTCCACAAAGTTTTTTAAACTCTAACAGTCAGACGTCAACGGGCAAATTCCTGGCAGTTGTGTATTGCTAATAGAGATCCGTGTTCTGCGTATAACCCCGGAGGCATGAATTCGTTCGTATATCTATGTATACGAGTGGACTGCGTTGATGGAATCGCCAATAAGGATAGTCTCATCTAAACGAGGGCAAAAACGAATTGCGAGAATCGTCGCAGACTGTCGTTGGACTGATCGAGAAGCAACACACATTAAGGAAGAGAAGAACAAATAGAAGAATGGAAAAAGTAAAGAAACGAGAGGATTCGTCTTTAGTCATTACTTCCTACTCCCTCCTTAGGCCAAGCCTGTTCGATGTATATGCTATATATGCCGCATCCGCCAATCTTCACCGTGTGCCCATGCAGTTTTGTTTTAATCCGCACAAGACACATCAACATGAACATTGAAACAAAACAAAAAAACGAGGAAGCATATACACATTTTTTTTTTTCGTCAAACTACTCTTCATGTCCTCTGACTGAAGATCCGGAACGTTGGTGCGTGTGTGTGTGTTTTACTGTGCATGTGGTTGTGTGTGTGTATGGACGCAACTCGGTGACCGCGACGAAAGTAGAAACGACCGGTCGTTGCAGTTCGGCAAATAAGGCTGGAGGAAATGAGGAAACGGAGAATGGGTTCCAATGTTAAAGGTGGCCGTGTACATGTGTATGAGTCTGTCACATATATGCATATACGGCTGCCTTTGACATACATATATATTCTGTCTATATAAACATACATAGAGTAATGTATTCTTTGACGCACATATTTGTGTATATATTGGAGTTGCTACTACTTCGTTTAGTGTTTAGAGGCTGTTATAGCTGCTGCTGGTGGTAGATCCCTGTGCGATGAGTCGAGACCGCGAGGGAGATGTAGAAAGAGACGGGAAACTAATTCCGCACGCACAAAAGCCTTGCCGTGGGTTTTCCATCGAAAAGGGCGAAATAGGGGACGAGGGATTGAGTCGAGAGAAAAGAAAGAAAGGCTAGATGCGAAAAGGAAGGGATAAAGTCACTCAGAGGCGAAATTGGGGAAGCGTATTATGGCTTTGCGATCGTTCAAGATTTCAGGGAATTCTCAACACGGAGCATGTCAACAAAGAGTTCGAAATAATGCAAATCTTTTCAATGGCAATTTCAAATGCAATGTATAGTGGAAAAATAAAACATTTATTACAAAGTAAGGAGTGTAAGATGTTGACGATCGCGAGTATACTTTCTATCTTGGTGATGAGTCAGACAGAGCGCGAGGGAAAAAAACTTACGAGCCCGCTTCTTTTGCCAAGAGTGACAGGTGCATTGATCGCCATTACGGGAACATAACCAGAATAACACACTTTAGTTTGAATGGAATGTTCTCGTGGCTGTGAATCGGGGGGGATCGGTGAAGTCGTCCTTATCGAGGAAACGAGTAGAGAATCGATAAAGAGCAGCGAATATATACAAGGTGTTACGAAAATTACAACCAAAATGCATGGGACCCATGAATGATGAGGTTCTCAAGAAAAAAATTTGTTTAAATTATTGTGAACAAGAAAAGATTGGTGGCGAGAAAAGCGCTGGGGATTCGCTTTCTTTAGGTTGATTCATTTCGTCCTAATGGCGCATCGTCGAAACGAGATCCAAAAGCTCTTAGACTATTGCACTCTATCCAGCCTGTATAAAGCCAGACCGGCGACCACTCGATAGAATCTCTCGAACCCCTCGTACTTCATACCTATTGCATTCTTCCCTCTACGGTATATACACGCAAAGTACACACTTTTGTCTGCGTAGTAACCCACACATAGAGACACACATGTGTCACTGGTTAGAGATGACCAGAGCAGCGAAATGGCCACGCGCCAGCTAACCATGCAACCCCTCGGCAAACCTCACCAAATGTTTCCCGGACTATGCTTGAGCAAGCGTTGTTTTGCCTCAAGGGAAAAGGGTCGATGCACTGTGTCGCAGTCCTTGGTAAAGAGAATACACGTCCATGAGACAACCCTCCACTTTCTACCGAGACGCTCTTTTTTCGCGAGTTCAATTTTTGTTTTCCCAAGTTGCTTTCGACTGAAATCGATTCCAGACACATTTTTCGTTTCATATTTACATACCTACTGATTATTTTAATTTTACACTATTGTCAAAAAACAGGCTACCTCACTGATTAGTGGGTCTTCCATCAAATATGCGCCTGTGGATTTTACTAGAAAAAAATTATCGTCGGATCACGTGTGCATCTAATTTCGACGAGCTTTTTGACAATTAACAATAATGAAGATCGACTTGCACGAAATGAATGTACTGAGCAACGTATCAGAGCAGAAAACTTACTCGTGAAATATATGTTCGTCGAGGGAGAGATTGTTCCGTAGGAAGCGGAGCAACGTTAGCAGGGAAAATTGACAGAATCAAAACTGTTTTTTTGTCATCTGAAAGTCGTAATCGTACATTTTCATTGTTCAACTTATTTTTATAATTACTCGTTATAAATAAATTGGGTTTTTTATACCTTTATGACTTTTTCTCAAATAAAATATCCGACTCATTATTTTCAATTTAATTCAATAAAAAATAGAACATGACAGCTTAACGACAAACCAGAGAAAAAAGACAAATTTATGGAAAATTCAGAATGTGTATTGGCGAATATATGCAGGCATGAAAATCGATATTTCACAAAGGAGATATGAGGGCAACGAACGACGAGGTAAAACGCAAAGGGTTACGTAAACGGAAGCTGCAACATGAATTCCTCCTTCAGAGATAAACTACCACATACTTTTTATATATACGGGAATAGATATGCATGTATGTTTGTTTTTTACATATATAAAGCATCCGAGCATTTTGTAGCATACAAGTAGGGAACTTTCTTTGGTACAAAGAGAATTTCAGGATTGCATTTCACTCAGATGCTGTTCAGAGGTGTAAAGCCACATAAACACATGCATTTATGCAGTAGCGTTCGAAAAGCGCGGACGGTTCATCACGATAGTCTCCATCGCGTGAATAGGAAATGTAAAAAAAAATTTTTTTTTTTAAAACTGCAACGCCAAATCGACTCGTAGACAATGAAAAAAAAGTCCTGAAAATTTTCGTTTTTCAGTCATTCATCGCATTATCATAATCTCTAACCACCAGAATTTCCATAAATATTTGAATAATCTAATTCAACGCCAAGTGAGAGAGGACGCTTGGAAATATTTGGCGTGTTTTCTGGGCGAGTAAATTGACGCACGAATGTAATTAATGTTGAAATTTTGATCACGCCTGCCTCGGTATACGCGTTATTTCCGTAAACTTGGATAGCACAGTTTTATCAGGATTTTTTTTTTTGAATATTGAGTCGGACTCGATGTGATGTGAATTCGTAAAAGGAGAAAGCGATTTGCTCAAGACCAAGTGCACTAAATTTTAAATGCTGTTTTTTTTTTATTTAACGATATATATTCTCAATTTTTCACACAAAATCGATGACACCTCGGAACCGTGGCGTCTGCAACTACTCCCCACAAAATGGTTGGTTGTAAATAAAATAAAATATTAATTATATGAATAATTAATTAGTCTTGAAAGAATAAAAAAAAAAACCGAGTATTGAAAACTTGGACTCATCCACTTGACCATCGAGATTTTCTCTCGAGAACTGTTTCTTGTTTTTCGAATTTAAAGAAGACCTACTTATACACGTCAAGGTCTCTAAAAGTAGTACCGCATCGTTTTTATTGCCCTCGTAAACACTCTCCCGCCTCCGCTCAAGTCTCTCTTCGGTATCGTGTTGTATTAGATATCGTATACAGCTTCCCTTCGGAGTTAAAAGGTCTGAGACGTCGTACAATGCTTTGGTAAGCCTAGAATAACACACTCGGCAATTGGGACGAAAAAAAAATTAGACAATGGTCGTACTGTACGCGTATCGGAATGACTAATATCTATAAATACATTTATGCATATCAAGTTCTGTATTCGAGTTTGCAATTTGATATTGACACCATAAGATTGCAACAATAAAATGCTTGGATTTGAAACGGTTCAAGACTTTCTACTAATTTATTTATATCGAACAGTTCACCGACGAGTTGCCTCGTTATTCAAATCGATTTTTCTATCGTTTTATTTTTTTTTATCGTCTATAAAATTTTATTGGCCGAATGATTCTTGAAAATAAGGATTCGATTTTCTTTCAGGCGATGAATTATGCAAATTGTATTCGAAGTCTTGTTTTATGGAGAGGAGAAAATAAATGCGATCCGTCATCAGGATCCGAGAATGAACATATCCAAGTTCTTTCACGCAGGCAAAGGGCGTAACTTGGAGTAAACAAGTATAAAGAGTTATCGTCTGTTTCGTGTATAAAAAAATTAACGTGGCTGCTATAGTTATAAGATCATTTGGGGCAGGCCACAAAGTGGAGGCGTGTTTCAGTGCGTTTCATTTTTTTAAGCAGCTGTCGTCATGCTTCGTCTATAACATGCTGGTATATACGATGGTTTGTAATGTCTTTTCCATGCTGGATAGATCGTGTTCCCCTATGAGCTAAGAACCGGATCGTAGTCATCATAGGTTTTTACGTTTTCTATGGGTCTTCTTGTGTGCGCGTTCATTAAACGCACGCTTTGGCCATATACGACCTTCTGTCGTCGCGTCATTTCCGTAGCAGACGAACACGGGCCTTATGTACTTCGTCACCTATTCGTAATACTTTTCAGCTCGTGTGGAAATAATTCATTGCCTCGATTCCCGAATATGCGAAGAGTTTTACGTGCCAGATTATTCGAACCCGATAAAAAAGGAACAATGATTCTATCCGTTTCTCCTTTATTTCCGCAATTATGTTTAAAAATTTGAAATAGCGTTTTTGAAAAAAAAAATTTCATACGCGAATCATCAAAAAATATTCAATCATCGACATTCCGGAGACCTCTGGTTTATGACGCAAATTCTTCCAGTGCGCATCCAACAATCATTAAGTACATTCTCGTTATTGCTAGGGAAGGGGTAAAAATAATAAGGACGAGAAACCCACTTCGCCGACACGTGCCCTCAGGATGTTCCAAAAGAGTAATGGAAAAGTATTTCCTACATTTTTATATTTAGAAAGTGCAGAGGAGAAGTGTTGCACCGGATAGGAATGAATCGCTCGGCACCAGATCATAATGAGGTATTTGCCTAAATAAATAAGTTGAATAAGATTGAGCAGAGAGATCCAGAGAAGAATTTGTTAGTGACATTAGTCGCATAAGGGACGTAATGGGAGACATTTTCTTGACGAGATTTCGCACGACCTCGGGTGCAGAGTGTTTTGGTACACCACACGTCAGTGTTCCTGACGTTCCGTGAAGCTCGTCATTCACATTGACGCGAGAAATGAGACCGCTACGGCTGGTCGCATAATCCTCCTTCCATCGCGAAACGACCGCGAGAAGATAATTGCGAGATGGCATCGCGGGCTCGCGCCTCCCCCGTTCCGAAACAACTCGAACATGAGGCGTGAACCAACGTAGGCGGTTTTCCTCTCCTCTTCTTATTCATGATCTCACACGACCTCGATTAAAGGATAATAAAACGTGAGTACGAATTCGCCCAGACGCGACGCCGAGTCTGAACGTCATTTTTATTTCCTGCTGGTGCATGGAGACGTTTCCGTTTGCTTCCATTAAAAATATCTCTGCTGTCCAACAATAATGTTCACCTAATTTCGATTAATGATAAAATGTATACATATTTCTAATAGTTATTGTTTCTGATGCGTATGACCTCCTTGTAACCTCAACTATACCGTTGATCCGTTTTATAACGTTACGGCGATCAATCAGTCGTTCAGTCGATACATTTCTCCGGGATAATCGAAAGTTTTCATCAAGCAAAATAAGAACTGTTCTCCTGATTCCGCTAGAGAGTAAAAAGTAACTTTACTTACGAAGCTGAAAATTGCATCGTTGGAATGCAACGAAATTCTGTTTTTTCTCGAGCAAAGCTCAGAATTTTTAGTCAATATTTGGTCAGTACAATAAAAGGATCTTTTTTTTAGGATCCAAAGAGAAAATCGGTACGAAAATTGTCCTGGTTTTTGAAATTGGACGAACAATTAATAGAAAAACGCATTTTTCGTTGGACCTTCATCAACGTTGCGAACTTCAGTGCCATACTTTACTTTTTTTTCTTGATTCCAAAGAGGACGAGAAGAATCGAAATCTGTTTTTCAGCGACGTCTTTTGCACTTTTGCAGTGCAACCGCGATAGAAAACAACTTTGATAGTAATTGAGTGAGTCTCATTCGCGGAAATTCGATGCATCAGAAATTCTGCTGAACAAATTGAAACTCCCAATTTTTGTATCATTCTGGTAAACGGGCACTTCAATTTTGGCTCAATCGTGCGAAAGGAATTCCAAAATAAAAGAGATCAATACTTAGCGAAGCAGTGGAAAAAAATAAAATAAAATCTATTCCCCACGTCAATATAACACCGTGGCTCAAGGAATGACTGATTGAAATTTTCCGTTTGTATTTGCAATAAATTATTCGTAATCTCTCATACAAAATGATATATGCAGGTCTGGAATTTATAACACCACCTAGCCTTAAACACACTCCGGCGATCGCAAATGTAAACATACGCTATGCTGTACAAAGGATGAAGATACAACGCACCTATCAAAGATATCTGCGGTACAACGATATAGAGTCCCTATCGCCATAGTCCATTCACTAAACGCGATAAGAAGATGTTACACATTGAGAATTGATTCACGCCTGCTAGAAGTTATACAAACCATCACTCTCTAGGAACGTAAAATTCAAACAGGGGCTTATAAATGGCGAAAGGAGCAACAAGAATGGAAAATTCATTGAGATTGCAAAATTCAAGTGAACCAAAAACTTTTTCATGAATTTTTCAGTTTCCAGGTATTGGAAAAGTCTTTCCAAAAGTTATAAACATAGGTCGCTCGACTGTGAAACAATTTGTTGTCCATCCTGTATAGCATGAAATTAAGAAAGAACGATGCTGCCAATCGTGTTTTCCATCGAATGAATTATGCATACAAACACACGAACTGAATCACGTTACAGTAGAGACAGTTCCGCGTATACGATTGTCTTCTTTTTTCAATCAGGAGACAAAGCATATCGGCCCCATTTCGCCCGGTTGAATTAGAAAGTCTAGTATACTTCGCTTCTATACATCGACCTTGACATTTCGCGATTGAATTATTGTCATCTTGAAAGGAATATCGATAGCAACGTCTTTACTTATATTCACCAGCGTTTCATTAAAGAAATTATTTTCTTTTCGTAAAAATAAACATTCCAATTTTAGCAAAAACAACCCTGAAAACAATGCCCGCGCTTCCATTGCTGTAACGTCAATTTTTTCTATTTCAATTACTTCCGTGGATACGCATGCCGCTTGGAAACAATTTTGTCAAGCATGAAATTTCTTATTTAAAAAGAAAACTTGAATGACAGTATTTTGTCTGCAGGAGTTCAAACCTGAGAATTTTAAATATCTCGCTCTTCAAAATAACGGATCGACACGCAGCCATTTTTTTTTCTTTCAGACATCCATGTACAGAGTAATATGTATATGAATACTTCAATGAACTCGAGTTAGCACAGCCAAAAGTTCCTTCATTATGTCGTTGCGGGATCAGTACAAGTTCTGCTTGAATCCATAAAGTTCCTTTGTCAAAGGAAGAAGGCGGAAGCAGGTTTCACCCACGATTCATCTTTCAATGAGTCATTCTTCCATCGGTCTCGTGCGGAATCATGAGCCCCTCACAAGAATATGTCTTCGTGTCTTTTCGAACCCGAGGGTCCGGGCAAGAAAAGGACTTGAGGGGGAGCCTTTGTATTATCCTAGGGGTGGAAAATTGACGCCTCGTTCTTTTTCCTGCAGCGGAATCAAGAAAAAGGGAAAAACTGAAATTATCTTAATTTCAGTTTCGTCACACGCCACATGCAGAAATGAAAGCCGTGATTTATTTTCATTAATGATACAAAAGAGAGAGAGAGAGTACCCCGAAGCCAGAGGCGGCTGAAGTGCGCTTTGGGTCAAATTGACCCAGTGTGGCTATAAAATCACAGAATGACTGTGTGTCCACGAGGATCAAATGAGCCGTTGGTTTCTTTTTCATTCGCGACTAAAAAATAACAAAAATAAAGGGACGGGGATGAACGATTTATTCCGGTGATGATAATAAAGCGATACGTCTACTTTTATTTTCAGCGTCTGTTAAAAAATGTGCTCGGAAATAAATTCTTACATGAGTTCTCACGTCGAGAATACTAAACAGCGAAACTCACGTTAATTTTCTCAAGTTCTTGTCTCGACGAGGGCAAAAAAAAACTGCTACAAAGAATAGTCGGGAGGAGCAAGGTGCTAGGTCAGGGTCTGCGAACGAGAGACACACCGCTTGCTGCGATTAAATCACCAACGAGAAGCAATAACACACACGTGTAGGCAAAAGCCTCGTACGAAAACGCGCAATTGGTCTGTTACATTACGTCTGAGAAATCGCGGTAAAGAAAGGAAAAAGAAGGTAAACTGGCAGACGATGTGGTTGCGTTTAGAAAAACTTGGAGATCTGTGATGCGATTGGCGGGGAACGTGAAGTTATTTGGTTTTGTAATAATCAGCTGAGTAATTTCAATAATTACGGCACTCGTTTTATTTTATTTATTTATTTATACATATTATTATGGTGATCGCAATATCTTTCGGCTATTTTTAAAAGCCACTTAGACGTGAGTTAGAGCGAAAATAATTTGTCGCGGAGCCTCCCTGATACGGAAGTGTTAAATGCCCTTAGGAATTTCTCTCTCGTTGCTGCACACCACGTGCTCTCGAGCTTTGGATATTTGAGCCGAGAAACGAGAGAAATGCACGGTCTCGCGTGCTCGACAACCGAAATATTTCCCCGGGATTCGCGAGAGCGCGCTCGTGCGTGCCTGGTATTCTGAACATATGCTTCCTCGCGCGTATATATGGGCCAGAGGGTAAATATATACGAACATATAAATATACATGCACATCCGTAAATATTTAGCTCCATGCATAAAATTTGTTGCGTATACCCAGTTCTGCAATATTTACCAATAATTTATAAATGCCATTGCAACTTGTTTGCTATTTACAATTATTCATTTACAACGCAATAATTTCATAGGAATAGAAATGCAATCATTTGCCACATGACGAAAGTACATTCTTCGCCACGACAAATTATCGTAGATTTTGAGCGAAACTATTTCGAACGTTAAAATCCATATAGTAACCATATTTATTATTTTTCAACTCTCAGTTAATCACAAATGAGTTTAGACATATTGAGATTCGTATAATTCGCTCGGAAATGTGTCTAACACATTATATAAATCTTCTCGTCCGTGACACACTCTGTGTTCCTCGTGCTTAGTCATCAGAGCAGCAGAGTCGAGAGCTGCTTGAAAACGAAATCGTTCGAGCCGAGTTCTTCACCGTTACGAGAGTCGAAAATTGAAATAATGCAGGACACGAATGAGTTCTCCAATTCGAACAGGAAGTATCCAGAGCTTTGCAAATATGTCAACATTTTTTTCCCATTACCCTGACGAAATAAAAATGAGATTAGAATAAAGACGTGCGGTTGTATACTTGCGTAATAATAATTTTCTCTCGGTAATCTCACAGTGAGCGTAATATGCCTGAGAATACTTATGGAGAATATACATGAGCTCGTTCACTGTTAACCAAGTTTTCATCATGATCGCTGCAACGGAGCAAAAATTTTTCATTCTTTCATCGAATATTTTCGAAACGATTGTTTGAGACAAATTCAGTCAAATTGAAACAAGTTTGTAAATTTGAAAATACGATCATTTTTCAATGTTCAGAAATCACTTCTCGTTGGTAGACATACAAGTTTTAATTTGCGATTCACAAAGGTATGTTGAGCGAATAACGGGATCTGTTTCGCCAAGTTATATGCCTTGAGAAATCGACACGAGGTCGAATGATCTCAGAGTATCATTAATTTACCAAATAGAGACAAAAGCTTTGCATACATTTGATTTGAATATGGCCGAGTTATTTAATCGCTGCATTGATTAGGAAATAAGTTGTTGAGATAAAAGATCGCGATCTCATATCAACGTATGGTTATTGCATAATGAAAATACAATTGTTGAGCCCCGCACAAAATTCACGAAACTTTTTGTTATCGATTACTGCAAAAATTCCTTAGAGCAGCGATAGAGAAAATATATCTGGAATGTATTTCTAACGAAGGGAAAAACTTTTTTATGGGGGATTCATAGAGCTGAAAATCCGTCACAGGGATCGCGAAGGGATAACTCTTGAGCTCGAAGAATCTGCGAATGGTCGCGTTAAGAATGAATAAATTTCCGGGCTCGTATCTCTGTCTCTCGGTCGATAAGAAAACTCTTCGCTTCCTCATAGACTTTGCCAAGAAAAGAATATATATATTGATAACTGTGTTGCTTGGTTAGGAGTTTTAAACGAAAGATTTCATGGCTCTCTGGATGAAAAGATCTCGCACGAGACGAGGATGAAAAGTTACAAAAGTGAAGAGCGAAGAGGAGTGTATTAGCAGAAGGAAGAATCGAGAAAAAAAAGTAAGAAGAATAAAAACAAGAAAAAAAAAGATAAAGAAGAAGGGAAAAAAGTGAGAACATGACAAACGGGGAGCGTCTTGAAAACGGAATGAATGGTGTCGTTTGCCGGATCAAACCAAAGTATGAAGTCGCTCATGCAAAGAAACGAGACTTTGTATATTTTCTCGCCATATTTTTTCGCATAATTTCGTCGCCTCGTTAGCTGAGCTATCACTCAGAGAATTTCATCAATTTTTACAAAAACCGTGTCCTCACGAATTCCACGATGACAAAATGTCAAAAAAAAAAAGCCACTCATTGGTTTCCGATGAAATTAAGCTCGACGCGGATCCAATAAATAATGACAATCAATATTGCAGTGTAATTAAACGCCAGATCCGATAGTAATTTCCCCAAGGGTCTTTCGCAATCTCGAATGTAGCAATATGTTACGTAATCCTCGAATTTCTTAGCAGTAAAGCGGGAGTTTGCGCCCACTAAGCAATTATGTATAACATTAGTTGGAATTTCCAGCGATATTGGGGAAAATACACGACCACCAACTGGATGCAATTAATATTGAACGTTGTGCACTTCCCTTAACGTTCCCGATACATATATATCTGCGTACAAACAGCTTATACCCCAGTGTTTCGTAAATTATGCAAACCGAACGTTCCAACAAGAGAAATGTTCGATCGTGCATGCGAATGTCTATATATCCAAGTCGAATCCTGATCTATCGATGGCAAAGCTCCCTTCTACAGGCTCGATACAAATGATTGATGAGAGCCTCGTCTAACTTGTCCACAAATGATGTGTCTAGCCTCTTGATTCTGTACTGCTCTCTTGTCAGCCTATATATATACATCTCTATATATATAGATAAATGTTTTGTTATAAAGGACAATATGGGATGGTATCATACTGCTCTGTGGTAGTTTATCCGGGAGGAGCGAGCGCCACCTGTGGTCTAATTCCCTAAAGCCTTTCAACATAGACACACACAGAGTCGTTATATTTATGAATGCGTGAATGAACGTTTTGATCTTTTCGCGTAACAACAAGTCATTGGAATCATTCTCGGCATTGGAAATGCCATTCAATAAAGTTTGAGGCGTATAATTAGAAATTATCGTACGAACTTAACCCGTAGACACCACACTATATCTCTGGGCTAACCTACTCACCACACGGGTGTAAATTTGCACTTCAAGTTTTCAAAACGTTCTGTCTCATCGACATTTGTACGGATGAAAAACTCGTGGGGCACTTTTTAAGGGTAGCGGAACCTGGGCTATCGATTACAATAAATAGAAACTGGAAAATACGAGTAATTTGACGAAAAAATGGTCAAATTAACAAAAGAAATTTTTAAACCTTGATACCTGAAGTTTTCGTGGGTGCAAATTTACACCCGTTGCTACGGGTTAATGTCGCGATGGTATCTTAACAGTAACACAGAAACATCGTTGGAACGCGTCAACGCCAAACTATATAATCGAATTGTCTAAAAAAAATATTGTATCGAATCATTTCTACATATATAAGCACGAATAAACAGTCTGTTGGGATAACCAAGTGTGACAAGTAATTCTCCACGCGAAAGGATTGCCGGATCGGTCCAATATCCTGTCTTCGCGTAAGTTAACTTTCTCTACGTCTATATCTATACAAAGACAACAACCACACATGCGACTACACGTATTCTTGACACGTCGCATTGTACGATGAAGAGTACATTTGGCGAAGCATGATGAACAGGAAATGGTACAGTCGAGTAGGAACTACACGAGGAGCCGAGTCCTGAATCAATTTCTTCCAACGTCGCTGCCGATAATCAAGTTTGAATTTACGGTATTGAAGTTTGCATCTCTGCAGTTCAACGAAAAACATTTTATTCGTTGAAAATATAAATTCTGGCCTATGCTTCCAATAAATTGAATCAAAAAATCTATCCTTTACCATCCCCACTACGAAAATATAAGACGTTGGTCAAGGATATTAAAAAAAAATATTCCCTATGAACAAATAGCACGAAATATAATTGGCTCCTCGATTGGCTCGATCTTCTCGGTTTATTCGTCATATTACGTTATTTCTTTTCGCTTTGTGTCCCGGTCGATAATTGATTTTTTAAAATGAAATTTAAAGAATGTTCGTAAACTATCGAGACGCGAGGTGAAATATCAAAACGCAATTCTCTATTCTGTCGTTTGCACGTTTAGTCAATCGCGCGTACAAAATAATATTCTGGGATATTCTAAAAAAAAAAGAACTCTATTTTAATGTAAAAACGAAAATTGTTCGGGCATGGGAATCGTGTTCCGGACCGAAAAAAGGACACGAATGAATAAATGGAGGAAAAAATATAAATATGAGTACAAAACAGTAGATGTCTCTGGGAGTCGTGAATCGGGCGAGAGCGCACGAGATTGCGCGGGTCGCGGCAGCTTCGACGTATATTAGAGTGGCGGGAATCGTGGAAGAGCCCACAGACGCGAACGGCATCCTCCTCTCATGCCCCCCTGTCTCTCTCATCCACGGTATATCGATCTCAACTTCCACCCCTTTGCCCGCGACGTCCCTGAACAATCCAGGAGCATAAACCCCGGCTTCCGTTTACCATGCTCTCGTGAATTTCGGTGTAACTACAATTCACATTTTCGCCAATTCTCCACGCCCGTCGTGACAAATAAAAAGCAAATTTAATGCTAAATTGACGTTGGAATGTATAAACAAAATTATTTTCAATGAGTGTTGACTCCTGAATGTGCGTTAATTCGACAGCTTGAACGGAAACGAATGGAATTAATGGATTAAATGTATTTATTCAGTCGACCAAATTTTCATTCCGATCAAGAATCAAATCGGCGAAGGTAGGCAAATGTTTTATTCAAAAGTTTATTATCGCAGAAGAATATTTTGAACGATGACACGAAAAAATGTATTAATAATGGAAGAACAAGGCGTAAGAAATTTAATTAATTGGTCATTTCCAAGAATTTAATACGCTGTGTATCCGAAGAAGCCTCTGAGACAGAAAACCACGAAGTTGCGAGCTGCCTACTCAAGTTCCTTTTGGATTATATCCAGAAGAAAGAGAGTGCAGCTTTTGGAGGGTGTTCACCAACACACACGCATGCACAAAAGCATCCCTTTATTTCTCTTATTTTATTTTCTTTCAGCCCCCGATTTCCTGCGGCGAATGATCGATCGCGACTCGATGAGTCATCCAACAGAATTTCAGTCTCACCGAAGAGGGTAGTCGACACGTACAATATACCATCTCGTAATAAAGTCTGAAGGGCTTAGTGTTCGGATGCCAAGGCAACGGGAGAGAGAAGCTTGTTCGAGAACTGCTTGCTGTTCAGGCTTTTCCAAAGCAAAATTACTAAAGGCATGCAGAGCGTGGTGGGAAAGATTTGAAAACTCTCGAGATACGGAGCACGTCGAATGTTCGAAAAGAAGGACCTTGAATCGAGTGCTTTTCAAACCAGCATTTTTCCCTTCAACCAAATATCTTGATTTCTAAATAGAACCGCCTAAAAATTGTTTGTCCATTCGAGCTGCGAAAACGAGTCCAAAACCGTTAAAAAAAAAAAAAAGGAATTTACTTAATTTTCCAACAATGAAATATCGAAAAATGACAATTCGAGGCAAAACCCAAAAACAGAGATCCCAAACAATGTGAACGCAACTTTTGTACCACTGATTCAGAAAAATGGTTTCAATTACGGAGACAAAAGATAAACTCCCTATTAACGTTGACAAGGAAAGATGGAAAAATTTCCACAATCAATCTTCCCTTCTCCCTTCCAAAATAATAATAATAATATACCTCAAAATTATACCTTAGAGTATAGTGAATCCTCGTGAGAGAATACCCAAGGACGTGAAATTACGAGAGGGTCATGTACATAATTTTATTTATATAAAGGATGATAAGATAAGGAAGGTGCAGGGGTGTCGGATGTAAACCTTCATCCTCATTATATACTCTGTGTAACCAAGTGGACATTTATATCTGGATGAGTATGTCTCCATAGAATAGTATAAGGTCGTTTCTCGGTCTGGGTTGGAAAACCAAAAAATAAAAAATAAAAAATAAGAAAGAAGAGCGGCGTCTCCGGCGCTAGATAACGGCTTTGTATGCATGCGCCCCATAATGTTACGAACCAGTGGCACGACCGTGCATCTTCCCATACTTTTCTATGTTTGCAACTTTGTTGGCTGCCCCTTTTCTCTCAGCATCTCCAGACTTTCTCGCTTTCTCTTGCTATTCGCATTTATACATCTTTCATATACACATATATAAAGAGTATATATGTAAACATAGATAGAGTGTGGAAACTAAGAATAGAACCAAATGCAAGCGCCCCATGTCGTACACCTCTATTTCGCTACTTCCAGCCATACAGTTGCCTCCATTGTCGTTACTTCTTCTATCGTTTCCCTCCTACACGTGTCCCTCGGATGCACAAACTTGCACAAACATATTTATCCACTTGTATGCGTATAATATGCATGTATGTATGGACTTTCGCATATTTGAGTCATGTGAGCATTTGTGCTATGCAAACGACACAATAACCCGCGAACCGCCGGGTTAGTACGAGCGCAAAAACGCGAAATGGGCTACGACGCGAGGAAGAAATAAACATACTCCAACGATTCCCCGTGGCTTTTCCACCCGCCGACGAGGGCACGCACACGCGAATGTTGAGCACGCTGAATCTTCGAAGGCTACTAAAACCACCATCGTAAAAATAGTACGGGCCTTTGAAACCGTATTCGATTAGTTTTGTAATCCATCGTCTCCGTTTATTTTTCGGAGGCGAGATTCTTTCGGTTAGTTTTTCGTACGATTCTCACAAAATGTCTCGTAAAAGTCGCTTTAAAAATACTCAATTACCCTATGATGACACTTGAGAAAGAAACGAATAGATTAAACAATTATATACCCCCTTGAAAAAAGGCCTACAGCTAAAGAGGAAATAAAACATTTGTACTCGATTTTGTTACCCTTCAGATTTTTTTTTTTTAATCGATGTTTTATTCCCTCTATAGTTGTAGGCCTTTTTTCAAGGGTGAAAACCATAAAATTGCGCTTTTTTCCATGGTGTATTGGAAATATTTCATCTCTGGGGCTCCAAAACGAAAAAAAAGGTACCAGAGAGGGAGGAGAAATAATGTTTAAATAAATAATGTAGGTTTTGAATATAGTGGCGATAAATACACGGGGAATTTGCAAGATAATTATGAATTCGAATAACGTGCATGTGAGGACAGACAGGTGCATCGTGAGAGAGGCTGGAAAGAAAATAAAAGGAGCAGATGCGGATGGGAGAGTGGTGGTAAGCAAGTTGGCCGAGCGTACCCATGAAAATGGAGCTTTTGCGCACTGTCTCGTGTGTCACGAGAGACGACATAGAAATTCGAGGATGCCGAGAGTTTTTTTTTAAATAAAGAAACAAGTGAATGGACGAAGGAACAAAGCAGACGATTAGACAAGAACTGGGTAAAAAAATATTTCTAAATATTCGCTCGACATACGGAAAGAGTCTATAGTCCTAGAAATACTTCGATCGAGAGAATATATAAAAATGTTGAGTTAATTATATTGACCATATAAATAATGCAAATTAAATATGAAAGCATAATTTTGACCTAATTTCCTTACTCAGTGCGTTTTTAAAAAGCATCCATTTCGTTTCTGTTTGTTTTCCAAGCTTATTACAATAATGTTAAAATAATTATACAACGATGAGTTTCGTATGCAAAATACTGGTTGGCAGGGAACGAGCCATGGATATTTACGAGGCAGGTGTTGGTGGCGGGCTCAGTGGTTACAGTGTCTGAGAAAGACTGCAGCGAGTTGCACACGTGCAGCAATTGCACAAAATGCAACACTCGGGAGGCCAGAAGGAACGAGCCAGGAAGCAACTTATCACTCTCGTTTATCCCTCGGTTTCTATCCTTCTGACGGTGTTTTCATTTCGATTCTTTCTCTCTTTACCTCCAGTGTTCCGCGTTTTATTCATTTTTTTGTCCACTCCCGCAGGAAATCACGCCAACTAAACATGTCACGAGGCAAATATCTAGTTAATCGAGACGCGATTGTGAAATTTCCTAGCAGATCAAAAGAAGCAACAGTTTTAAGGGGATTTTCAAAAATTTAACAAAGAATTCCAATTCCTTCGAATCAAAAATCGATACTAAGAAATCTAACAAAATCTAATATTTACGAAAAAAAAAAAAAAAACAAAAAGAAACAAGATTTCCAACCAACTATCGATTCTTTCTCTAAGGTTTAATGTAAAAAATGATTACTTGGAATAAGAGGAAGTGAAAATCGATCTCTCGGAGTTGAAAGAAAAGTCGATTGGTCGTTAATCGACGTATAAGTACGTGAGGTAAATGAGAGCAATCGTTACGCTTTTGTATCGAGTTGGTATGTATTGCAGATTGAGATAAAAGAACATATAAAGCTCTGAGTGATCAAAGCGCATTGCTCTGGTCATATGATCTAAAACCGGTCCCTGCGGAGCCTATTACCGTCAGACACGACGGGTCTATGGACTGTAATATATACAAGGTTGCAGACGTTTCGAGATCAAGTTAGCGGAACACAGAATCGAGCGTTTACGCTTCGGTCTTGAGGAGTAACGCCCGTAACGAACGGGACAAATCGTACAATCCATATAAATACAAGTGTACACATTCATACACACATAGACGAATAGTAAAGAAGAGATCGAAATGATCGATCACGGAGGCTAATCGCATGAATACGTACGAGACTTTTCCAACTGATCTCTAATGCCGTCAATAACAATTATTATTATATATAAATTATCCGTAGCCACAGAGAAGCAAAATATAAACTTGCAAATCCCAAAACATCGACCGAGTCACCGCAGGATCCCTTAACCCTCCGTGGTCACACGACAAGGTCGGAATGACCCCAGCCATGTTTAAGCGCTTGCCGCGTTGTCTGTATCGTTCCGAACGACACATAAAAATTCAGGACGTTAGTTTGAACCTTTCAGAATGAAAATATCATGCCAAAAAAATTTTATCCAATTTTCAAAATGGCGAAAAAAAATCAGCAAGGAGGCAATGTGTAAAAAAAAATTTCGGGCACCAATGACTTGTAGTAGTTCTATAGCTCATAGTTGCGTTTGGGGTCATTTTGACCCGTGGTCATCACGGAGCGTTAAGGTAGTATTTTTGTCTCGAACTCGAAAATTTCACTAAACTTTGAAATAACTTAAAAAATCGTCCAATTCGTACGACACTTTTGTTCACGAGAATTCACAAACGAAACCATTTCCGATGTTTTAGAATATTTCAAAAGTTACCAAATGAAAAATTGCGCTTCATTCATTCGTACAGTTAATTCAAAGTTTCCGCTTCCTTTTTTTACGGTCGCGACACAAATATTTGGACTTGACATTTTATTCAAAGTGCAGTCCAATCATGAAGGATCGAGAATGAATACAAACGAATTACGATTTCTATATATGCAGAAGTGAAATTATGAGTGGCTTGAAAAACGAATGTTTGAAATCTAATGTGAAAAGATGAAGAAAAACAATATCGAACCGACGATAATTTGTTTCTGTATGACGAGATGAGAACAAAAGAATTTCGCCATCGCCATTGTGTATTTTATCGTTCGTACGTGTATATATAGCTAAAGCGGGATATAATATAACGTACGATCGCTTATACGAGCGATTAAACGAAATCTATTATCGCTCGGTTCCCATAAACCAGGGAGAAAGCTCGCATCGACAGCCTGGAATCTCGTACAAAATCATCAACAACAACCTGCTTGTATGTGTGTGATGTTTATGTAGGTATACATAAGCAGTAAAATAATAGACGCATTATTATATTGTTTGTTTCTTTATGAAGGTCCAATCGTTCGATTCGATGGGATAAATTAAATATTGCTATGCTTGTGCGTAGACTCGTCGATAAATTCGATTCGAAGCCCTTCGTGCTATTTTTATAAACAAACTAAAGTTCAATAAATATTTTTTTATTGATATTTCCTCGTACCTGTTTTCCGAAAGAGACGCTAAGTGGACGTAAAGCCCGGAAAGTGATGGAAAAATCAATAAATTCCAAAAGCATGAGATCCTTCCGCTGGTAATGCACAAAATGCTCGTAACGATGACACTTTTGTTGTATCAGTCACTGGATAAGGTCGGAGGAGTATAATTAAGGGGAGATTCTCATGTGACAGGCAACTGGTCCGTAAAAATGACAGGAGAGCTTATAGGATTGTACATAAACGTGGGTGAGTAATCGTAAGATAGTTCCGGCTGCAGGAACGTTGAGAAAGCAGGAGAAATAAATGTACGATCCATTTTTTGTGAACATAAAAAATGTTTATCAAACGAGCTGAGAATCATTGAGCAATGACAATCGATTTATCAGGCAAGCGATCGCCTGATTGCCTGCTGGACGATCAAGTTGTAAACGTTTTTGATCATTGTGACGGTGAACATCGGCGGAGAAGGCAGGAAACGAAATTTTCTGGGTCGTTGAACCGATGACGAGGCGAAATATTCTCTTTCCGTAATCTTTCTGACTATATACTTCGTCTATATACATATGTAAACGTAGTATAAATTATATTTCAGTAAACAATTAAAAAATGCACCAGGAATTCTCCTTAAGATTTTTATCTACTCTACATTTTCCGAAACGGTTAAACTGTGCATATTAAGCAGCTCCACTGCTACTTTAGAAATGTTCAACAGTCTATAAATATACAAAAGAAAAAAGCGAGCAATTGAAAATAATTCAACGTAGAAAGAAAAAACAATGGCACATTTTGATCGAACGATTAATTGGAGAATTTTGTTTGACGGGAAACACCGCGACAGCTTGACGAAGAAGGTGTGTCTTGTAAATCACGCGAATCACGGTAAGCGAATGGAACTTTCGTCGCAGAGTGAATATACGATTTCTACAGTCGCAGAGGAATACGCGATGCGGGACAAACTGGAAAGAAGAAAAAAATATTTAAATATACGGGCTCGGAAGAGTATAAAAAGAAACGAAAACGAGGAGGCACGGTGGAAAAAAATATCTCGTTGCATAATGGCGGTCAGTGCGGTTGGCACAGTTCTGTTCGAACAACGAGAGAGATGGTCCACCGCACAAGGATCCTATATATTTATATGCAGCTCCTCGAGAGCCAGGCCAGACAGCGTAGTAATAGATCTCCTCGCACTTGTGCACGCTACCGTGTCTCCACAATTACGTTAGAGCGCGTGCGAATTGCTATTCAAATGCTGTAGAAAAACTTTTCGCTTTGATCGAGAGAGAGAGAGAGAGAGCGAGAGAGAGAAAAATTCACTCGTCAATTTCTAAAAATAGTTTTTATAGTATTCAAAGAGACTCTGGCAACGCTAATTATTTTTACGATGCATCAACAGACGTAAATCGCTGAACACACGATGCAAATCACCGAGAATGGAAAAATCACGTATACTTTGTATTCATATTCGTGTAGCATGAAAATATTTATGCGTACTCCCTATATAAAGCACACGGTTAATATCTAACAAATGATTACTACAAGAATTGAAAAACATTTCCATCCATGAATTTTTCATCGCAACGTAAAAAGTTGTTAAAAAAAAAGTCATCTGCGTATCGTTCAAGTCGAATTATTAATAACATGTTCGCAAAGTTTCAATTCCATTCTTTCTTTGCGCTGGCCAAAAAAAAAACGTGAGCAGAAAAAAAGAGGAAGCGAGGAAGAGAGTGGAATTTGAAACACATAATAAGATTCAACCACAAAGAGAAACGAGGAGGTATAAAAGGGATGGAACGGTAGCATGTACTTATAAACCACAGAGAGAGAGAGAGAGAGAGAGAGAGAGAGAGAGAGAGAGAGAGAGAGAGAGAGGCAGAGAAAGGGACAGACAGAAAGATGAATGGAACTTGAAAGGGACAACAAACTCCTGAGCAAGCGTGAGAGCCGTTTGTATCTCGAGAATTAAAGGACTTTCTAGGGAAGAAGTATTCTCTCCATTATCACTGTTATCAGCGGACTTAGTTGTGAAATGAAATAGAGTAAACGGGGTAAAGAAAAAAACTACCTGGGAATTTGACGTATGAGAGGAATTTTATGGTTACGCTTGTCAGATATAAATTTTATAGATAATGTGTCCAAAATGGCTATAATATCGAAAGAACGAAAAAGAAATAACAAAAAAAAACAAAAAAGCAACCACAGCTCGAGGCGTGCAACCCGTTGAACGAATCATTATTGGAAATCCATATCAGAGTTTATTTTAATTGCTTTATAATTGATACCGCACGGAATGAAAAATACGAATAAGACATCAAAGCCCAATTCGTGCTTCTGCCTCGAGAGGATTTCTCGCATTTAAACGTTCGTTGCGGGATGAGCAGACTGCAAGCCTTTTGAAATGTATAACGATTATTAAATGGCCAATGGCAAAAGGGACTTTGAGCACGGGTCTTAAAAATTGTTTTTTTTTTTGTTTTTTTTTCTTTTTCATTTTAGATCGAGACTGGCGCTGGAGTGCTGAGAGAGAATTTCCAGATGTCGAGGAGAGCAAGTAGGAGTAAAAGGAACACGGAGAGTTTGGATATGATGCGTGCATGTACGAGTGTCGATCGATAATTATGAAATCCTGAGATGAGCCGCGGATGAGGAGAGTTTTTTTTCGGTTGCTAATTTGATGAGGTTCAGCATGGCAGACGTTGATACGACGATGTTGGTATAAATAATTTAATCCTGTCTCGATTTTATTCCGAGAATATGAAAACTTCAAAGCCACGGGAAACGTTTACTCTTTATTTTCCTTTTCGCTCTATCGCTTTCATGATATTCCCCAATCCTTCCGGTTTGCGACTCACCGCGTGAATGTTGGCCTAGGACAAGGATATAAATTAGATGCTGGCTCATCTGCAAGCAAAGGTAAGTGAAATTTTTGACGACGATCTCACGCGGCGAACGAGACGCTAAAAATAAATGTTTCTTTGTCTTTCTTCAGCCACCGTTTTTGCGCAATCTTTTCAACATTTTCCTCTCAAAATCTCTTTTCCACCTTTGATCACAATTTTCGGTTAGCAACGAACGGCCAGGAATACTTCCAGTCCAGAAAGCGTCGAATACATCGAATGAGACGATGTTTCAAGGTGGAGAACAAAAAGTTGTGAACTGACGAAATAGGGACCGAAGAGTGCTGAACGGAAGTGTAAAAGGTCATCGTGGGATAAAAGGATATCGATCGTTTTACCACAAAGACGAAAATATTATACGCGAGATGATTAATTTAATTTAACGCTATGCTAACCAACGAACCAGCTGTGCTGTGTTCGACGAGCTACGAAACGCCCTGAGGCCGAGCTGACGAAAATAATAAAGAACGGTCGAGCAAAAGCTGGATCGACTGACTACCCGGAAGTCAAAACGCCTTGAGTTTATCCAACGCTGTATAAACTAATAGAATCCGAGTGCTGTATAGCCACTCTTATCATTTACGAGAGAATGAATTCTTTACCGGGAGAGTGACAACGGAACAGTTCTTCCATCGATCGGTGTAACGAGTACTTAGCTTCCCAGGAGCCCTCAAGGGAAACAAGTACGTGACTCTGAAGTTTGCAACGACGTTGAGATTCAACGAAAAATATTGTTTCTATTAATTATATATTGAATTTTAAAAATCATGGCAATTTCTCGTGTCGATTAAGTTTTTGGGTCGGAAGAGAGGATCGTTTTATAGTCCGGAGTAAATATTGAATAAAATAATTAGGAGCTCTGCTGTAGAAAAAAAAAACACAATTCCGTTGCATTCCAACGATGCAAACTTCAACATCGTAAAAAGTACTAGAAACCTTTTCAACTATGCACAAAACTCGAGCTTGAAATAAAACGAACAAAAAAAAAAGAAACTTGTAGCCATCGGCAGGGAAAAATAACGAGGTTATACGAGTCAGCGGAAAAGCCAGCAATGCATGTAGCAAAGATAACGAAAACCAAAATGACGAAAAATAACGAGTTGTTGATTGTTGTCAGCGTATCCACTGGCTTTGCAGAGCTTTGATAAATGATAATCGACTCTAATTTCAATATCCATCGTTCTCAATATTTCAGCAGACCGTTATAAGAGATAAAAAATTCTATTATAGTCAGAATTATTTATTTTTGTTTTATAGCAAGACCAAAAAAAAATCGGTCATGACACAAGATTCGTGGAAAAAAAAATAGTATATAATAATTATTTTCTTGACGAAGAACTTTCACGAAAGATTCTTCGACGGTTTTTCCCACGATGATAATTTAGCTGAATTTTTTTCGAATTACAAAGTGAAAAATTCTTATTTCCTATGCTAGGAAACGTGTGAACTCGAAAAACTGATAAAACAATGCAAACAACCACGTTTCTACTGTTTGCAGAGTTCCTCTTTAAAAAAGGGAATGTCAGGTGATAGTGGAACTATGAAACGCCAGATTTCTAATAAATCCGAAAGAGGGTGGAAAAGAGAAAAGCCGAGAGAGAATTTTAAAACGAATAGGGCCTAGGAAGAAAGGTATAAAAATGGTAAAACAAAGGCCTGCTCTTTACCCTGACCTGACTCGTGCCGTAATTGGCCAATTTTCATTTCGCTGGTTACGGCTGATCACAGCGAATCTTTCTCCTTCCACTCTTCACCTACTTTGCTCTCGTACTCTCTTTCTCTCTGGCTCCTCTTTGTCTTCTCTCGTTTATTCCGATCGCACCCCTTGCCCCTGCATATGCTCCGTCGTCTTCCCTAGTTTTATAACTTTTTCGAACGTGCGGACCCTCCGGAGTCTCAAGACTGCTCACCATAGTTGCGCGCGAGTCTTGTTCAAAAGACCAGCAAGGGATTCGACCTCTCGCCTTCGCTCTTGTAAAATATATCGTTCTGGTCCTTGACTGCTGTAGGCGGCGTTTGTCTCTTATAAGTTGTGTAAGAACACGTTGAGGAGGGACGGTCGTTAGTGAAAGAGATTGAATCACTGCATGGATATAACAAGAAGTGAAAAAAGGGAAAGAAAGGGTCCGACAGATAGAAAGAGAGAGAACGAGAGAGAGAGAGAATGAAAGAGAACGTGGCAAAGGACCATCCAGAAGATTTAATGACAACAGAGACCATAGAACCAAACAAATTCAAAAAATAACAAATAAAAATGGGTAAGAATATGAGCTTCATGGGCAAGAAAGCGTTATTGCGTTATTCTTTCAATAAATATTTGTTTCTGATGGAAAGAAAACAAAATAAGTTTCATGTTCATGTGAAAAGGAAATACATAAAGATAATGGCGAGTTGTTCGTATTGACCGCAGCCCTGTCTCGCATATACCTGGAAGAGTACGAAGACATGTCGAGAAACATACAGTTTCCATGTTCGATGAATGCCACAAAGTTCGAACAGTTGTTAGGGCTGGAAACGAAGAAACTTTTAGGGTCCGAGAGGAAGCTATTGACCTCAAGCAAGCAGTTCATTTTCCACTGGAAATGACACGCCATCTCCAATAGATATAACCATCATCTTCGCAATTTCTATCAACTCCATTTCCAAAGCCTTTTGACGTTTCATTTCGCATCGATAAACTGCCAACTTTTACTATACGACGAGGTACGAAATATCGTTAATAATCTACTCGATGATGGTTGAAAATGGAGCAAATTTTATTCCACTTACACAATTTCAGGGCAACGAGATATATTTTAATGGGGCATTGAAAATATCTTCCCAAGTCCATAAAAGACTTGCAATAGCCAAATAGCCAGAGATATAATAAAGAAAGATTTTCGTAAAAGAGAACACTCATCTATCACGAATTTATAGCATCGAACCATTCGCAGGATTTCTAGCAGTATTTCTAGAAATTGTCAAATTGTTTCGTATTACTGAGATCGTTGCAAATACGCTCAACTTATTTCCGATGCGATGCTACCACACGAAAGATATGGGTGTGCAGAATATAGTGTGTGTTTGTGTGTGTGTGAAATTGCGAACTGGTCGTGCATTTGAAGTGGGTTCGATCATTCGAACGGATGAATTGAAGAATGCTTATCAATCGGAAATGAAAGAGACATTTTCAATACAAATGAACAAACGTATAGAGATCCGAGAGGCTGAAAGTTGTTTGGCTGAAGAGTCAAATCGTTTCGATAGTCTACAGTTTGAACGTTTCGACTTGAGCAGTCGTCTCAAATCGATTCGCCCTCTTTATTTATATATCTGAACTAAATTCAACGATTCCTGCGCGCGATGTCACTGCCTGAATTCATAACACACACAAAGTTCCCAACGATAACGAAATGCTCGGTTCGAGTGTAATTTGGAGAAACTAAAACGATGGTGAACAACAAAATGTCAGGATGTGAGATTGCTGGTGATGCTTTTCTTTGGTTAACAACCACGTCGGATATCGACTCGGTTATCGTGACAAAATCTACGACTCAAGCGTCACATTGATAATGGCAAACGACTCAATTTTTATTTACACAGGAATTTCGAAAAGATGACGAAATACTCGACAAATAATTGAACGATATTTGTGACGTTTTGTTTGTTTGTATTTTTCATTGGAGAATACGGGTCTCAAGAAGCCGGAAGAATATGAATAACTAGACAAAGTTGAAGAAATACGGTTTTTTGAAGAAAGCTTGGACGCGAGATCGTGCGGAACAGTCTCGATATTTCTCACAAAGCGTGAGCCACTCCTTCGGAAGTGGTTCTCGTCGAATGGCGAGAATGACACGAGAGAGTTTCGAACCAAGGACTGAGACGATCGTGCCAAGCGCGATTCTCGTCACAGATACTGAACGAATAAAGAAGAAAAAAAGAAAAACGACAAAGAATATTCGTGTTCGTGTTAACGACAAAGAGAAGCTTCTCTAAACGAGTCCTCATGATTTTTCTTAAGCCACAAATCCTTTTTTTTTTTCTACAAAACGTGCAGCTCTCCCGTATGAATTTCTTCATCCTTGTCTCGAAAAGTCCAAACCGAACAAAGTGCAGTGACGAGTATCGATGACAGGCCATAAAAAAAAAAAATAAATAAAAAAAATCACTCGACCGATTTTTGTACGCAAGTTGCAAAAGTTTGAATTTCATTGGACGAAAAAATCCTCAACGTCTCAACAAAATGAAGAACAAGACAGAGGGCCAAAAAATGAGAAAAAAAAATAGGAAATTTCCTGATCCAGTCGGTCCGGTACAGCATGCAGCTCGAAAAGAAAAAAAAAAAAAGGGTAGTGTAGGGCAATGCCCGGCATTCGGTGCGTTCCCTATGCTGTTACATACAGTAGTGACGAATTTAAGTGCTCCGGCGCTATTCAAGCCTGCTTCTTTTTCCAGAGTCCAAATCTAGTGCTCGGGTTCGAGGTGAAGGAGGAAAGAAAGGAGAGGTATATATAATTCTCATTCATGGATTATAATACGTGCTCGGGAATAAGAGAGAAATGAAGAGCGCGGTAGAGATGAAAAAGGTAAAAGCAAAAAAAAAAAAAAAGAAAAAGTAAAATGGAAGATTCTTCTTTTGAATTCCGTACTCTATAAAACTGGAATGTGCACTTTGGAATCATGACATATTGAGCATTATTGAGGAATAAAAACCACTTTAAATTTTCAATTTTCATAAAATCTGCGAATATCGTGATACATTTTTCAAAATTTGGACTGAATTCGAAATATTTCTTCACTTTTCTTTAAGAACGTTGTATGGCGACGGTCAAATTCAAATTTTTGTTTTCAGTTTTTCTTACATACTCAATGGTTTGCGAGACTGAGTTCATTAGAAAAAGTTGTTACAAATTGACTAAAGCCCAACATACTCGAAATCCAAGATTGTCCGCGGCAATCTGTAATTGTTATGTACTAAACAAAATTTTGAAAAAAATTTACGACCGATTTTTTTGAAGAACTGAATAAAACTTCTTCGATGTTACATAAAAGCGTATGCAAAGTTTTAAGAGGCTTCACCATTTAGAAATCGAAATATTTATTGTTGAAAATTGCAACTTTTAACACACGCTCTTATGAGAAACTACTGAAAATTGTGATTTTTATAAATAAATATCTCGACTTCTACGGGGTGGACCCTCTTAAAATTGTGCGAGTCATTAGATACGACTATTCTCTTTGTGTAGTGCAAATTTAAAGGAATTCTATCGATAGAAAATTTTTCCTACAACGTCCTTAATATTACAATAGAAAACTTTGATTGAAAAACGACGATATTGTGCTTTGAAATTATTTGATGATCGCAGCAATTGTCTCGTTGCTGGGATCGCCAAATTGTAATGACGATCGAGCAGAAAAAAAGAATCCTACACACAAGCTCGGGAACGTTTTCACATGAGGAATAATTGATCGAGCGACAGAGCCACGTCGATATCAACCTCGACAGCGTGGGTAATGTGACAGAATCCAATTGATCACGAGACGACAAGACTTGCCTATCGGAATGAGCCTTAAATCGTCGACTCGTTATTTATTCGTAACGCGATAATGTACAGAGTCTCATAGCCTCGAATATACATAAAGATTGGAACTGTCCTACTGCGCACATATTTTTCATACCGAGTGTGTTGAAAAATGACAAGTAACGGAGTCGAAAATGCGACTGCGGTGCGCTACGTAAATAAATGTCTACATGTCTGAAGTAGAATCGTGACTTGTAGTAACGAATGTAACGTGTTGATGTTTGTAAACACAAAGAATTACGCCCGTGACGCTAACGACGTACGAGATGAAAAGTAAAGGTTAACTTTACAATTCGACCACGAAAATTGAGGTAAAAAAATGTCTCCCACGAAGGCAAATGGCGAGACTCCAAACCATAGAAAAAAAAAATCAATTTCAAAATAACTTTACGACACACTAAACATTTTGGGAAAGTCGAAGATAAGAAACTTCCGACATTTCCTCGTTGTTATTGAAATAGCCTAACGTATTATGGAAAACGTTTCGATAAATTTGATAAAATTGATATTTCTAAGTCAATCTGTTAGGGTGTCAAAATGGAGACAATATTCCAGAGAGCTTGGGGAGTCTCAAGATCCTTTGAGGTATAGCTATCGCTGATGTTGCGTGTAAATCAAGAACCCGCGATGGTATGTCACCTGCGGGGGCCGTTATCGGACCCCACAAATTGCAGCCGTAAAGCTTCAACTCGCTAAACCTCGCTAAACTTTTTATTCATTGTATTCACCCGGTGAATATACGATAAAAAATGAATTTTTATAGTTGTTTCTTATAAATTTTCACGTATTCGTTCTCCTTCACTGAGAAAAAAAAACTTAACGTCAAAATTTTTGATACGAGCCTCCTGGGAACGGTTAAATTTGAAAAAAACTGAACGAGATTTCATTCCCGTGAGTTATAACGTCTATGACATCAGTCCTCGACCAGACATCGCGTATTTAAGATCTTGAGTCAGCACACTTGGGATTTTGAGTTTAATTCAGTTTTGTCATGCGTGTTTCGGGCGTTTGAAAACGTCGAAACAGAATTAGGCTCTTCGACGTATCTGTCGATGCGTTCAAAATAGATTGTTTAGAATTTCTAGAGAAAAAGTTCCAGCTCAGATCTTTGTACCTGATGTCACAAGGTAAAATTCCGTCTGTGTCTTATTCACGATATGTGATATGCTGATGAAGGCTTGAAACACTACTTCGCTTTATTTGTATTTATGGGATATTCTGCAAAAACGATCTTGACACAAAAAATGGATGTTTATCGATGTCTAATCGGCCTGAAACGTCTTATATATAAATTGATATGCATACCCACGTACGTACAGGTACAACGATCAACGTGAACTTGCTACGCAATCCGGGGTCCGGCTGGAATCGAATAACGCCCAGACGTACGACTATTTATCAATATATATATATATTTAGCAATTATCTCTCTTTCTCTCTCCCTTGCTATCGCTCGCTCGCTATAGTTTTATATTAATTGCCGTTTTCTGAACTGATAATCGTTTCATCGAGTAATGGAGGTAGTTGGTGCTTCGATGTGACCGAATTAGCGGATTTTAATTTTGAATCACCGTGAGGACATAAATTTTCTCTGCCGATTGTCAAGTGGGGTTGGGCTATTGAGTTCACATGGGATCCATGCTTTTATATGAGATAAAAAATTCCTCGGACTCCGCGTCCAACGCTCTACAGGTAGGAAACTGAACGAAGCTGGAGTTTGCATCGTTCAAATGCAACGAAATTCTTTTTTTTTCTCGAGCAGAGCTCAGGATTTTTAGTCAATATTTGGTCAGGACAATAAAAGGATCTTTTTTCATGGCACTGAAGTTTGCAACGTTGAGATCCAACGAAAAATACGGTTTTCTATTAATTGCTTGTTCAATTTCTAAAACCATGACAATCTTCGTACCAATTTTCTCTTTGGATCCTAAAAAAAAGATCCTTTTATTGTCTTGACCAAATATTGACTAAAAATCTTGAGCTCCGCTCGAGAAAAAACAGAATTTCGTTGCCTTCCGCAACGATGCAAACTTCAGCTTCGTCTTTTTTCAGGATTCAAAGAAAAAATCGGTATGAAGATTGTCATGGTTTTAGAAATTGAACAAACAATTAATAGAAAAACGAATTTTTCGTTGGACCTCAACGTTGCGAACTTCAGTGCCGTGAAACTAATTGGAGTGGAGACAAAAATGACTTGTTGATTTTTTGACAAGATACGAATACTATTATAAAAATTCCTTTTTTTTTAAATTATTCTCTGACTCAAAATGAAAATAAAAACTGTTTTTTCTAATTTATTAGAGTTTTGTTAGAACGTGAGACTAGGGGACAACTGCTGGACGTTTCTGGCTGGGTTTGATCAGAAATTATTTACAATGATGAAATATTTTGTCTGTCCGTGATTTACGGATGACGAGAATAAATATTGCGAGCAAATATTCGACGGAAGACCAAATAAAATGTAAATAAATAAAAGATTTTGTCGTTTGATTGACATTCACGAGGGTCGCGAGATTTGACATCGTTCCATCATGAGAAATGGACCAATCGGACCTGAACACTGTGTACAAAAATAATGCTCCCAGCAGTCACAGCATCAGCAGGCCGTTAGAGAACGTGTACATGTAGGTCAGACGAAACGATTTTTTTTAACTCGCTGTCGAGCTCTGATTAAATTTTTCATCCCCCCCCCCCTCCTCGCACGACCTCGACCATTCTCATCCTTCTCAAGCTGGGAAATATAGAGTCGGAATAAATAAAAAAAACTAGTACACTCGTTTATCGTAAAATATAGAGCTGGACGTAAACGGTTTTTTGTCGGATTCACCCGTACGCAGCGATTTACTATTCTGTTGACTTGCGTCAAAGAAGAAAATTCGAATTTTTTCCTGAAATATCGTAAAATTTCAAAAATCAATCTGCCAATAATTTGAGAGCATAAAATAAATTCGATGCACGTTGAAAACATATTGATTAAAGAAATTTCTCACAGGCTGTTGGATTCGGTATAATTAAATGGAACAAGCCTCTTCTCTTCAAAGTTCAGACAATCAGTAATGAGGCATTTTTAATTAGAATATTCGTTCGAATCCAGAAAAAAAACTACGATTGTTTGATTTCGTGATAATTCCAAGAAATCGTATTAAAACTTTTCGAATCATGAATTTCGAGGTTTCTTTCCCTTAACTTTTTTCCTCATTACCGCTGAAACTTTCTTCTAAATCGCACTCCACGAGAATTCCCTTTAAGAAGATTACAGAGGAAAATTCATGAGCAAATAACGTCGAAAATGAAATCCCAGTTTCATTTCAGGATGCACATCATTTGTGATTTAAAAAAAATCGCTTATTCTAGACCCTTTTTCTATCTTTCCATACAATTCACAATTATGCACGCTTTTTCTTACTCGCACGAAGGCCTGAAAGAGACTAAAAAAAAACAAAACAAACACATGAACTTCGAACGTGAATTTTGCTGGCAAACACGAACCGTTTCTCGAATTTTTTAACGAATACGAAACGTTTTGAAATCGAGCTCGCATTCTGGGCAATTATTTCGAAAAATCTGGACTCAGCTTGAAAACGCCGGATAATGACACGACGCTCAGGGAAAAAAGGGAAATAATTACTGAAATCCCCGATGAATAATGAAAAATCTACATTTACCGTCATATTTTATATTGTTTTATGAAACTATGTGTATGGAATAAATAATTACGCGTATGAGTGAAGAAACAAGGTATTTAGGTTATTATCTGTGTATTACCGCGTTTAAAAGACGTCAGAGGAAGCACGCGTGGATATTACGCAATAGGAATATTAAAAAGGCATGTGCGCTCTACTGTTCGATGTAAATGTGTAACGAGCAACCGTCAAAACGAGCGTTTATAATAACAATAATATACACGAACATGGTAACCGTGTTGACGCCACGTTTTACGTCTTCGTCCCACATGCGTATACGTGGACGGTGTAAAAATGACGAAAATAATGAAAAAAAAATGTAAGCAATCAAAACGATAAATTGATGCGAATAGAAAACACCTAGCAAAAGAATCTAGCGATACAAATGATCACAACGAATCTCTGTGTACGCGAAACTGTAAACAAACCGGTGCTGAGGTCCGAGCGCTCCCCTCCCCCTCGCCCTGTTTTCGTGCGTTCTTGAAAAAGAACACTTTTCGGGGAATCGACTCGCGTTGGCGCTCGGAGCGAGCGCGTTCGTTTCTACGAAAATTGAAAATCGAAGTTTGCACCCTTGGATAGCGACAAAATTTGCTTTATATTTTTCAATCAAGACCAACTATTTTATGCGTTGTTTCGTTCATTGTAATCGGGCAATCTTTTTATTAATTAGAAATAAAATTGCAGATCTGGGAAATATTCCAATAAATAAATAAATCAACGGATAAAAAAATATGTTTCGTTTCATTCCAACGATTCGAACTTTAATAGTACTTTTATTGTTATGCACCCCCGATAAAGATGGAATTCCTACCAAATTAATTAACGAAAACGAAACTTCAAGAAAGCAAAATATAAATGAATTTAGACATTCTATAAAAGCTGTCAAAGGTGCCTGCGAAAATGCAAAACATTGAACGAAAATTTGAAGAAGTAGGGCAAACTTTAATTAGTTCCTTAAATAGAACACAAACTTGTGCTTTCATGTCTGCGCACACAAAGTCTAGGTTGGTAGGTATTACTTAGAGAAGTGCAAATTCAATCTTTGCTCGTGAAAACCTCGAACAACAGGTGCGAGATTCTCGTTGCCTGTCTGCACACATCCATACATACAAATATATCTGTATAATCGTGTCAGTGACTTGGGTGAGCGAGACTAACGGACTAGTGGTATGACGACGGCAAGGATTAGCCAGAATTCAAGCTCGAAAGGAACACAACAAAAAAAGTTAAGTCTGCTCCGGTCGCGTGTGTTTGCCAACAAAGTTCTCCAAGTGTACGAGGGAGAGTTGCTTGATTTCAGCTGTGCACGTAGCAATAATAAATACAAAAATTCATTCACAAATTCGCCGATAAAAAAACTCAAATTCAAGTAAAAAAAGAAAAATGTTTTCGCAAATAATGGAATTTCAAAGTTTCATTTTCATTATCAAAAAACGCAAAAGCGAAAATTCGAGAAAAAAAGATTCAAACTTCGAAAAGATTGACATTATTACTTTTTCATTATGGAAAATGTGTTCGAATAATTTGATGGCTATTATCCAACAACGAAAATGATTTATTGAGTAATATCGATCAGAATACGGATCAAGTGTCCCGAGAGACTCTAGCGACAGCCAAATCGACGAATAACGAGTAAATCACGCGGTTTCCATGGGACGCCAACTGCCCACGCCATACCTTCGGGCGCCATATGGTAAATACACTGTATTTACTACATGAGTATTATGTGGAATATAAATATATACGAGGAATCACAGCGGAAGTCAAGGGGCCAGTAAACCTTGCAATATTTTTTTAATTCTTTGTAGCATTTCGTTCGTTTCAAAACAACAGAGAAATTTTTTCATCGCCTCGAGAAATATCGAACGTATCACGAAAAGCTATACAAAATATTTTTTTCCGTTGATTTTAAAAGTTTTAATTTTTTTTGTCCAATTTGTAGATTAAACGATTATATTTCTCTAAAAAAAACTTTATTATTTCTTGGCAATTTGAAAGATTCTCCAAAGTTCCGGAAAAGCTGATCATTTTTTTGTAGACGACGAAAATAAAAGAAATAAGAAGCTTTTTTATTGATTCGTGAATTACGACGTTGAAGTTTGCATCGTTGGAATGCAACGAATTTCTGTTTGTTCCTTGAGATTTTTATTAAGTATTTGGTCAGGACAATAAAACGATTTTTTTTCAGGATCCAAAGAAAAAATCGTTACGAAAATTGTCATGGTTTTTGAAATTGGATGAACAATTAATAGAAAACGTATTTTTCGTCGGACCTCAACGTTGCGAACTTCACAGCAATCGTAAATTAATAATTTCTTTTTTTTTAATCTTCTGTTTCAACCTGAAATTCCCCATGTACTATAACTATATTCCATACGACAAATTGGCACGAACGCACCACGAGAGGGCTCTCTCACAGTGCGTGACCGTGAAGACGTTTCGGAGAGTCCCACGGCCACCGGCATGCTCTCGAATCTCCCTTGTACACGCTACCACTAAAATCGCACTTAAACCTTTCAATATGCAATTTACTTACGGACTCAAAACGAAATGCTTTTTAAACATTTCGAATTAATCTAGGAAACCGATAAATTTGTTCTCACGAAACTTGCTATCAAAGTAAAACGTCATTGACATGTTGAAAGGATCGAGTTTCGAGGATATTTTCAACAAAGTTCGACATTATTGAGCTTACCGATGCTTAAATCAAATTTGTAGTGGTGTTTCGAAGAACAAAACGCCGTCGACGTTTGTCACTTGCTCAATGAAATGGCGATTTTTTGACCCGGAATAAAACGCAAACAAAGGCGCTCGATGAACTCCACGAAAAAAAAAAACACACACACAAAAACAACGGCACTCACGAATTCCACTGCACTCGCGATCACGAAGATTTTTGGTAGAAAAAAAACAAACGAATCACACTTCCACGAACGATGTGGCAACGAAAATCGAAGAGTAAATAGGAGAAATGTGATAATCGATTTTTCAACGAAATAACTCGTTGTCAAAACGAGTTTAATCGACTAGGTAGCGATTGAAAAAACAAAGCACTATAACAATGAGAACGATATTGACCCGGGAGATCGAAACGAGACGTGTCAATCAACCTTGAAGGACGATCAATGATTCGTGGCTCCAAATTGATCGACGATTAGACATTGGATGTCGAGAATATTGTGAGATTTTGCGCGTTTTTTGAGAACGCGCGATTGACTTGAAAATTGTATTTGGCTGGCGATAAGAGAATCGCCGCCTTAGTGGTATCGTCGTTATCATCAAAACGAAAAAAAACTCAAATAACGGACACTGAATCGTTGCCCGCTAAGATTTTAAAAAATCGTAATCGACACTAATAAGATTTTAGGGAAAAGAAAGTTGGACAGGTGTCAACTTTTCGGACTGTGTTGATTGAAAATTCGTAAACTACGATACGGAAAATACCGCGACGGAAGACACAACGTTCACAGCACGAACGCTCGTGGCCAACTGACAAGTGACAGGCGAGCGAGCCGGCGACGCCACGAACACGAGCGCGACACTCGCGCTCCTCCGTGTCGTTCGCGAACCTCCAACGCTCCCGCGCTCACCATCTCTCTCTGCCTCATGCTCGAACGCTCTACGCGCTACGGTGTAGTTGAAAGAATCGTAGCAATCTCTCGGTCTACCTTTGAATTCTTATCGAACGTTCACAACGTGCAAGTGAGAAGCACGAAATGGCGAAAAAAACGAAGAGAAAAAAGAACTTAATAAAGCGAAAGAAAGAACAGAGAGAAGAAGGAAACGAAACAGGGAAAACCAGCGCGAAAAGAAAAACGAGAGAGGAAAAAGTCAGTAATGAGCGCATAACCTAACGAAAAAATGAGCAAGGGAGAAAATACCTACGTGGGGAAAAAAGGGATTAAGAATATAGATGAAAAAGGAAATAAAAAATAGTGAAAGAGTGATCCACTCTTTCGTCGAAACCATATGTTTTCGTATGCATTGGTGTCCACCTTATTCTTTCGTTATCGACGACGTACTCGCTGAACCTGCGGACATCGACCGAAATCCATGGAGACTTGAAAAATCCTGATAGCAGTGTCTACAAAAGACCGTGATTATCCCATCAATCTCACTCCGTTTGAAACATGCTATTAAGGCTTATTCAAAAGAAATGAAAATTTTTCAGACGGTGGTGCAGGAATCGTGAAGTGTCCTCTGCAAATAACAAGTAATTAGCGCGGATCAAAAGATAGGTTAATTGTTACTCGGTTTCTAAATGTGAATCATAGAAGTGCAACGAACAAAATAATTGCAAGTGATTGTTTATAAGTGCTAATAATTTTCTTCGACCTCAGAAATGCTCGCTGAATTCCTGAAAAACTTTGATACATAAGGAATTTCGTGTTTTTCAAATCTCGATAGAGTTATGGTGAAAAAAAAAACTCAACAATAATTTTTCAAATGTTTTTCATTGAAAATTCGATTGAAAAATGTGGCAGGTGGATTTTATCGTCGCTTCGTTACCCTCTAACGTAAAGGACGTGAACTAGAGTAAAGTCGTGCGATAAATGCAGCTTCCTAAGTTATCATCTCGCTGGGTAAGTGCATCGTGAGTCAGCATTGGGACTCGTGGGGATCGTCAATCGGTGAGTACAGTTTTCTCTTCTTTCTGGCTCGGAAAAGTTTCTTTACCGTTCATCGTGAATCTTCAGATTCCCATCGCATCATGCCCGGGCGCGTATCAACCCTTGAATTATCTTCCGAGGTGTAATTAGCTCGAGTATTGACTAATTCTCGTCGTCGTTTTTCATGCAAATCGATGAACGCTTCAGAAAATTTTCTGTAATTCGTACCATTCACTAACGAACAAACTTTGGATCGAGCACCACAAGAGCTCGTTATAAGGCTCTCCTCGAATAACGTGTACACCACGAAATAATGCTCCATCCATTTATACACGCTCTTAATAATTTTCCTAACAACACACATCGTCATTAATACTTGTTCGTTAAAATTTCGGAGCCCTAATTGAAAATGTCAGAATCGACAAAGAATTCAAACAAAAATCCTCATTGATTGAAATTCCTCGTTCATTAATATTGAACAAGAAATTATAGTCAATTCATTAATTTTCTCAATATTAAAAGGTAAATAAGTGGAAAAATATTTTATGAATCGTAACCGAGCCAATTTATAATGTTTCGGAAATATCTTTTAATTCTCTGTAAATTGATCACTGGGCGTACGATATTCCAGATCGTTGCCCATGCACCTTCCATGCTCTTTCTCAACGAACTTACGAATTTACACGAGAACCAAAAGGGAAAATGTCGAGAACTGAGCCGATAGCGATGATTATATCTTCACTAAATTTCAGCAGTCTAGCGTCATCAGAGAGACTCGGATCAACTGTCACCCGCTTAGCGATCGATGCGCGAGCCGGTGCATGTCTAATTGCGCGGTCACCCAACCAAGTATTTACCTCGCCGGAGGGTGCGTAACTTTGACGATCGTTAAGCCGCGTAACGACCGTTTTTTTGTTCACGTTTACTTCAGATAATTGCACGAAAACATAAATGTTGAAGATTGAAGAATTGTGTTCATGGAAATAAACACATTTACACATTGGTATCCCTGTTTCGTGAAAATTCACAGTCTGCAGAGTAGAAATTGTATACAACTCGCAAGGTCGACCGCCGAATCCATTCTCTAACCGCAATTTTTCGATTCCAATTTTCTTTGTGCAAGGATTTGCAGTAAAAATCGACGATGTTCGGTCCGACAGGTGCAGGTGGAGGAATAAGGCGAAAGGAATAATGTATCGAAGCAAAATCCCCTTCAGACAAAACGATTGGCATATACACCGACCGCGCACCGATCGCCGTCGACTAATAAATTATAAATTTCTTGGATGATTTAAATTTGAATCTTTAAAAGCTCCTTTATCCGGACACGGCCATTCCGCTTGTATCTACCAGAGCCTCTACAGCTCGTAAATGGAAATTGAATCCCCTAAGTGGATAGATTTTCTTACGGAGTATTCTCTGCATACACAAATCTATTCCTATATGCACGCGAGGTTGTGCATACTCGTAGATCTCGGGGAAAGATCAAGATGGTGGAAGCTTTACGCCGGCTCCAGAAATTCCGGAAGACATTACGGTAGAGCAATGAAGCCATTTATACAAATATATATGTCTTCGTACCTACAGTACAAAATTGATTTCGTCGCACAGAGTTAGCCGAAAAATGCGAACAAACGAATCAATTTGTCCGTTCGAAATCAAAAGCTGGATCAGTATTAATAAAATCTCATGGTCGGTGCCAAATTTTTTGGGCGTTCTATTTCACGGGAAACTTGAGAAAAAAATAATTCATCAATGCCTCCACGTTAAGGACGTTGTATGCAAAAGAGCGTGTGTCAAAACTTCCAATTTTCAACATTTAATATTTCGATTTCTAAATGGTGAAGCCTCTTAAAACTTTGCGTACACTTTCATGTAACATCGAAGAAGCTTTATTTAGTTTTTCAAAAAAATCGGTCGTAATATTTTTTCGAAAATTTGTTTATTGTATAACAAATACAGATCACTTCGGACAATCTTGGATTTAGAGTATATTGTCGTTTAGTCAATTTGTAACAACTTTTTTTTAAATGAATTTAGGCTCGCAAACCATTTGGTATGTAAGAAAAAGTGAAAACAAAAATTTAGATTTGACTGTCGTCATACAACGTTCTTAATGGCTGATGAAGCTCAAATAGCGGTGTGTCGGTACGAGACTCACGAAGAACATAATTTTGTTACGATCGCTGCCTCTTTTTCATTAAATGGCAACAGCTTTCGTTAGCGACGTTGAATAACTCGCGTTCTACTGTATAAGTCAGTCTGCTCTGAGTTCTTAACCCTCGACAAATTATGGCAGTTCGCTTCACTCAAAGTCCAGGTGAGATCTGACGTTACAGGGAGAAATTGAGTCGGAGCTTCTTCTCAATACATCCTGATGAATTTCGCATGTGTGTGTGTTCAAGTCTCCGCTTCAAACTATGGATGAAAATGACGGAGAAGAAAACAAAATTGGGAAAGTTTATCTTCGTACAAGGTAAACAGTTATAACTTTGTCGGAGGATGTAATTTCATTAAGTATGCGATGTTCCAGCCTGATATTCACTCATTTGACAAATTTGACGATAACCTCGGAAAGTTTTATACATTTTTGAATGATTTTTATTATTTGAATATAAATTACAATATTCGTCAATTAATTCCTCAACAAAAATTAAACAATTTTCAATTTTGTTTATTTAGAACCGAAACTCGATCGTTATTATGTGAATTCCTGACACTTAATTAGCATAAAACGTCAAGATTTTAAGCACCAGTTGTTGACACTGGAATTTGAAATTTCTAAGTGTAATTGTAACGACGTTTACGAGACTGCGAGCAGAAATTAGTCGAGACAATTATTCTCTATAGCATCCGCAGTGGAGATAAGAACGACCGTGTGTACATCAGTGCTCAAATGCATTGGGACACTAGCAAATTATCCAGGAGTAAGAAAACACTATACTCCTGAGTAATTAGGGAGAGAGCCGAGTCGCCAACTATGGATACGAGCAGCCATTATGTATTGTACAGCTCTTTTCAAATTGAATCATTATTAGATCTCCACTAATCATTTTTTGTGATACGAGACGTTTCAATTAATTCCTGACATTTCCTGTCACTTTTTGTCGTTGATAAAAATTAATGCGACATAGATCCATTTCGTACAATGATTTAACCCTCCGTGGTAACCAGGGGTCAAAATGACCCCAATCACTCTTCAACGGTCCTTTGGGAGCCCGAATTTTTTTTTTACACATTGCTTCTTTGCTGATTTTTTTTGCCATTTTGAAAGTTGGATAAAAAATTTTTTCTCGATATTCTTATTCGGAAAAGTTCTAACTAATATCTTGAATTTTTATGTGTCGTTCGGAACGATACTGGCAACGCTGTAAAGCGTTTTAATATGGCTGGGTCATTCCGACCCCGTGTGACCAGCGCGTTATTTCTGGAACGTGTCACCACGGAGGGTTAATTTTCGCCGAAATGAAAAAATAAGATTTCTCAATCTTTTCATTGCATTGAATGATTTCTTGTGCAATGGAGATTCTTGTCCCAGCATTAGAATTTACTTGAGAATTCACTACACGAATAATAATGGTTCGCACTTTTGGAAAGGCCTGTACGAAGGATATACGGTAACGTAGTTTGAACAACAGCCGGTACGGATCGAAAAAAGTGTGCAAGGGTCATGAAAAAAAAAAAAATAAGGATAGCAGCAGCTGGCTTGAAGATCGTCAGTTAGGTTAAGAGCTTTAAGATGTTCCTCCACCTTCAACTCTCGAACATGATCACTTTCGCAAGCTCTCAAGTGCTTTCTTTTTATCTCAAGCCTATTAACACTTACAGAATGGTTATTTTTCGAGCTATTTCTCACAGTTGAATGTTTCACAAGAGTTCTGTTACGAAACGATACCAATCTTTCTAAAAACTTCACTGCACATTAAATAACAATTTTGCTTTATCGAATGATCCAACGAATGTTCAATTTCCAACAATTGCAAAAAAACTCTCTGCTTTTTGAGATCATCCCATTGATGAGATTCGCGAAACCTTTGGAGCAGGTAACAATATACAATTGGAATTCGAACAGTGGCTCATCCTGATCAATATTTAAACATTGGAGATCAGTAGTTTGAACGAACTGGTGAATGGAGGAGTTCGCCAAAGTGCAATATACATTATAATCGCTTAAATCTAAATAAATGATAGCCTGTAGGTTAATTCAGATTCTGTGTGATGATGGTCTTCTTGTGGGCGGAGTCCTGAGCTCTCGGCTCAACTAGGTCACGTAAATTCTATTTAGTATGGTCACGGTACGTTATCTCGAGGACGTTACGTTCGCGAGATGAAAACGTTCAGTGATTCAAGCCTTGACGAGATTTTTATCTGAACATTAACGAATTTTCGGCAAACACGAAGGACATCATGAGAGGGAAAAAAATGTTAGTGGTTTCAAAGAATCGTGTGATAATTAGAGGAAAACGATGAAGACGGATTCATTTGAATCAAATGAAAATCAAAATTTTCACATACTGCAAGGAGCTCGAGTTACAGAATCCGTCGCGGAACTCATTTAATTTCCATTTTCATTCAGACAGCTTTTCATTAGTGACTCCGTATGAAAAGAGCCTTGGAACGAATGTACAACGAGTGTCGGCACCTCTAATCTTCTTGACTATTTTTCCTGTTCTCTGTTTTGTTCCTCCTCAACGTCCCTCTCTGTATCTCATACATACGCTCAACATTACTCTTTTCTTTTAATCCGACTCCTTTTCAAATGCATCAAGGATTGACCCACATTCGCATGTTCAACAAATGAATAGGTTCAGACTCTTCCGGGATTTCACTCTGTTTCACTAATTTCCAGTCACGAGAGAAATGAGTCTGTATAACCATAAGGGACGAGGAAACCGTTTACAAATTGCACAATCGCCACTGCAGGAATGCTTTCCAGCAACGGCAATGATCGTGAGGGCGTATCATCATATTAACGATGTACTTGGATCGCAGGGCGACAAGATATTGCAGTCGTAATCCTTGCGATGAGATTTCAGATACGTTCTTGGAAGGATGATCGATACGAGATCGCACGTATTTATCCGTACAGGGTGCAACCATAACTGCATGTGATCCACCGAAGTATCTCCTTGAATTAGTGGCACACGGACATTACGTTCAGACAAAAGTTGAAAAATGTTGCCATGACTATATGATGTGCGATGCAGTTTAAATTTGAATCCTTGGAAAGCAACGAAATTCTCTATTTTTACCATGTTTCTATGAAAAATGTGTTATTTGCAAATGATTTTTTATTGCAGGCCAACCATGCAGACCTCAACGTGGTTGGTCGATACATTTTGGGGATACAGTCATTTCCTCACCCGGTATATAACATTTCAGGATCGTGTATGCACAGCTATATACGGAGGGAGAGAAATTGACAATTGATCGCTCGTATACATGCAGGTAGTAGGATGTAGTTTAGGCCGAACGAGCTAGAATCTCTCTTCGAGGAATTCACGATACCTAACTACCGGCAAAACAAGATAACTACACCGGTCTTAATCGTCGATCGAACACTGAACAACAAAAGGACAGAGCTAAAATAGTTTAAAGCCTCAAGTGTTGGGATTAAGCTCTTTTGTGTTGTGAATTATTAAGACCGTTATTTTCATTGAGTTGTTCGACCTTACGACTTGCGCAAGAATGTCTGACCAAAGCTCAACCGCATCTACTTGCGCAAAGGTCGATGAGCTGCACCGCAAAATTGCCATCCCTACTTGATCACTTTTTTCCTGCTTCCTCTTCCATCACTTTTCTCTTTATCTCTAATGGGAAAAATGCTTTGAACATTTAACTATTTTCACGCGATATTGCTCGTGGCATTTTTAAATGAGGTTTTCCTTTGGCAAGCCATTAAAATTTATGAATTCGCTAAGATGAGCGCGTATCTTTGGGAATGGTGAGTGATTTCATACATTTTATTCACGATTAATTTTCGCGGCTATTTTTTTCCTTCTCATTTTTCGATTCTCAGTTGTTTGTGCAAGTCGCTAGTTAACATTTATTTGAATCCATCGATTCATCATTAATTACGTTGTATGCAAAATTTTCCGTCGATAGAATTCCTTTAAATTTCCACCACACAAAAAGAATAGTGATGTCTAATAGCTCACGCATTTTTAAGAGGTTTCACCATGTAGAAATCGAGACATTTATTTATAAAAATCACAATTTTCAGTAGTTTCTCATATAAGAGCGTTTGATAAAAGTTTCAGTTTTGAACATTAAATTTTTCGATTTCCAAATGGTGAAGCCTCTTAAAACTTTGCATACACTTTTATGTAACATCGAAGAAGCTTTATTTATTTTTTCAAAAAAATCGGTCGTAAATTTTTTTCAAATTTGATTGATTGTATAAAAGATACAGATTACTTCGGACAATCTTGGATTTGGAGTATGTTGTTCTTTAATTAATTTGCAACAACTTTTGTTAATGAAGTTAGGCTCACAAACTATTTTCTATGTGAGAAAAACTGAAAACAAAAATTTAGATTTGACCGTCGCCATACAACGTCCTTAAAAAATTCAATATACCTTTTTCCATTTGGTCGGTTCGAAATGCTCCTGAAAAAATAAGAGACACGCGAGAGCTTCGGCAAACAAATCTCAGATAATGAATTAATGTTTTTCCTCGAGATTACGTTGATCCATCCATGATTCCAGAAGCTCGATTTCGCCTGAAAAAGCTATTACTACGAAACATCGTTCCATAGCGTTTAACGTGGGGACTCCGACATTGTCTGGCCCAAGGCGGACCATCACTACTCTCTAACCACATCACTTCGGGCTATACAGAGGGCTCTAGCACGTCCAGAAATTCCTCTCTCCCTTCTTCTCATACTCACCTCAATAAAGGAGACACAGTAAACGAATACTCGTACATCACAGTCTACAAACATGATCTAATCCAATTAACAACGTTGCGATGTTTCGATAAACTTTCCTCCAGATCATGCAAATATTGCTTCGATTGACAAACGCAAAAAAAAATTCCTCGGCTATTGCAAATAAATAAATGTCTGGAGACAGTTATATCGAAGTGTATATCCTCGGAATGCCAGCAACGATTCCATCCGATTCTACAACCTTTTCATTGTTCATTCGACTGAGTATGTATTCCATACTTATTGCAAAAATCCTTCAAAGTGCAATCAGCGAGAACGTTTGTATCATTTACCAAGAGAAGCAGAAACGTAAATAAAGTGAAATGATAAATATTTAACATCGCTGTCCTTGAAAGGGCCAAGGAACGCTGGAATCATTGGAAATATTGGACAAGGCGAACAAAGCGCAACTTCGTTAGACAATAATGAAGTTGCCGAGAGCCATTTCCCAAAATTACAAACTCTCTCGAGTTTGTATAAATATATATAGATATATATTTAAAAGCCAAGGTAATAACCTTGAAGAAACAGACGTGAAGGGTCAAAGTGTTGAAGAGCTCGAGGATGGCATCCGGAAAAGTGCACACGACGTCAAAAATACGTCGTTTGGAAGCCATACGTTGCCTGGACGATATTTTCATACCCTTCTAATCCACGAAAGGATGAAGAGAAAACGTGGTCCTGTCTAGAATATTCCATCCTTGTGAATCTACCACGACTACCACGAGATAAGCTTTCTCTATCCTGCCCTAGACACTACCCCGTTTCGTCTTTCACGTTTTTTTCTTCTCCTCCTCATTCCTAGAATCCTTTTTATACCGCTTTTCGAATTGCGACTCTGGAATCTCTTCCGATATCTCTCAGCCTCTCCAGTTCCACTTTTACGCTCTTTTCTTCTCTCTCTCTCTCTCTCTTTCTCCCTCTCGATCTCTTTTCCTCTTCCGTTCCACGTCTTCCAACGCTTCCGTCGCGGTATAGAGGCAGAATATTGAAGTTTTCGGTCAGTGCTCCATTTTAACTATATCCCACGACCTCTCGAGTATGTCTCATGCTATATTCATATTTTACATACGTATATATATATATATTCTTTCTATGCATATATAGACATACATTTATTGTAGAATGGTATGTGGGTATAGTTCACTGGGACGAGAAGAGATGAGGATCTCGAGTGTGCTGACTCTCGAGGAAGCAGTGCCCTGTGGTGGAGACGGTGAAAAAGGGAAAGAATAACTCGAGAAGATGACGAAGAGAGATCGGAAAATACGTAGAAAAGTCCTGGCAAAGCTACCGCGAAAATTCCTTTTCCTTTCCCCTTGTGATTGTTCTTTTCTATTAAGGTGAATACAGACCCAGCGACCATTGGAGAAAATCTTAAGGAGAAAATTTCAAGACAATAAAATAAAAACTATACAGAAGGAAAGAAGCAGCAGCGAATACAAGAGAAAAGGCGCTTGTCTCCTTGTGAAATAGCAATCGGGACTAAGCGAACGTGAAAACGAAACGAGTAGTCGAGTACCGCCGCGTCTAAGAAAAATCAGGAAAAATAAAATCGAGAGACGAAGAATATAAAAGCGTTAGGGAAAATTAGAAGAAACTCTATAGATAAGAAAAAAGGAAAAAGTAGCACCGAGTTTTCCAGGAGAAAAATACGAACTCGGGGCAACCCCGATCTTTTTATTGTTCACTTTTCCCTACCGTTAAATAAATTCATTTTCCGTCGCTCAAGAGTTTTTAATACCATGGAAAAAAAAAAAAACATGAAGTGGAATGTCATTTGCGAATTTTCCGGGTCGAAGAAAGTCAGGGTTTGCGAATGCGAGAATTTTGGCTTTTGTTCCTCCTCAACGAGTGGCAAGCTCACTCGTGTACACGCTGTCGAGGAAAATTGGGACTCTAGTCTCCAAAATTACAAACAAGCCGCGGGCCGAGTAGCACAGATGACTATTTCTCGTGGAGGATTCCGTGTCAATTCTCTTGTAAACGACGTACGTATCAACGTATGCGTCCATTACCCTTGCAGGTATACTTCGTTGACTCTGTATACGATATAAGTGTGCCTCATGTATACACAGACATATTAAAATACAATCGTCTATACGTATGGCGAATAGGAACTGCAAGCAGCCTTCACGAATATGCGCTTGAAGAGACCGCGATAGAGAAAGCTCTATGAGTGGATAGGAGTCTCATCTCGGCATGTTTCCGTGAGGTAATTCTCATCGTGGCGTGCTCCTCTACGATTCACCAAGGCTCATTGTGGAAGCATTCGACGAGCGTACAGACAGAGAACAAATTTCACCTCGAGATCCGAATGCAAATGACTCAGCTTCGTGTATTGCTTCGACATTTCCGCGAGCATGAGACAAACCCTGATGTGAGCGATGTACTAACCAAACGTACACACCATGGAATATCTACAGAGAGATGTGAAAATTGCATTTGGCAGGCTTAATCATTCATTTGCGAAGAGAAATATTCTTGAATATTTTTTCCTACATTGTCAAAAGCCACAGTCAATCTTCTCCGCCGTGAGATTGACCGTGGTCTCGAACAGGACGCCTTTGCCCCCTCTCAGCTAATGAATTGGTCAAATCTAACGGTCCCATCGCGTCGAAGATACACGGGAATTCAATGGACCAAAGTTCCTGAGCATTAACGAGATCTTTCTCTCTACAATTTAGCAATGCGTACCTGTTCACCATCATTTGCGCCAATCTTCCAAAGCACTGAGACGAGAAAATGTTGTTTTTTCTTCTCTTTTATGTAGACAACAAAAGTTGAAAGTGATTTCGAGGAATGAGTTCAAAGGAATTCATGAGTGGTTCACTTTTATTCAAAGAAAGAGACTTCGGGGTGTCTGTAATTTCCTGATACGGAGCTTGGACGATTTCTATTTTCTCACAGCTCGATATCGATCTCGGATATAAAATATTCACCAATACTTGATTTAAGGATAATGAGGTTCTTTTATATTCTGGTTTTTCTGGCGTGTGACCGCAGACGAACCGAAAAGACGATCGCTCGTTGATTTCAAACCTTTATAAATTTAGCAGCCCAAAGTTTCCAAAATGAACTTGCCTTATCAGAAAATAGAATTTCGACACAATTGACGGTATAAGAGTTAAAGATTGTGATGATCTGAAAGCACAAAAATAAAACACGAATATGTTTTGATAGAAATTGGCGATATATCGCGAAAATAATCCATAACCGACGATTAATATATTTTATCTTCATACAAACGTGTCTCCATGCCTGATTCTGAATTCTCATCCAATCTGAAAATGTTGGAAATAAAAAGTTCGTAATGAAGTTTAGTTTGCTGTCGGTAAATTTTTCTTTTGCTACTTTAGTTTCTATTCCCAGCGATTGAACATGGTCGCACAGATTTCGATCGAGCTCCTAAATTTGTCAATATCTTCTATCTCTGTTGGAGTGGCGTATAGTCGAAACTCGAGGGACGATTTTCACTGAAGCTTTTTTTGCCAAGCGCGCGGAACTCGGCGTACGCAAACGATGGGTGAATTATATGCGTATTGCAAACAGTGAGAATAGATAGGTTGGAAATAAATCTTCGGAGCGTGCATACAGGGCGTGAGGAAGCATTTTTGAAGTTTTGTTGACTTTTAATCGTCAAAAAACCTGTAAAGCTATCCATGAATATTCCGCTATTAATTTAAAGAACTGTCAGTAAAAGGATGAATTTTAAAAACACATCATTTGCACACCTGTGCATCACACCTGTCGTTCACATTTAGGTAAAAAAAAAAACGGGGGTTACGTTCACATTTCAATTGGAATTTGATTAGATCGCGCCGAAATGAAATTTGGTTAAATCGATGAAAAGGTTGATTCGAACTGATAATTAGATCGCACTGAACGACGGCGTCGAGTGTTTCACGACATATTAACGAGCTTGACAAAACGACGAAGAAAAGTTTTTTTCCATCGAGCAAATCGAAGCTTGGAGTATTTCAACTAGGAGCAGAGGGTTATTTCGACAGTGGCGCAGTGCAATTGGTAATTTATCCACGTAAAGTGCACCGTACACATAGCAATAAATATGTCCCAGCTGGCTGGGAAAGTTGGCGGGGCCAAATTTGCACCAACTTTCGGTTAAATAGATTCTGGATCGTTTACCTATATAAATCTTTGTATACGTATGCCTCCGATATATAGATATAGATGGAGATGAGCAACTCTATTGAATACCACACTTGGAGATTCGTGGCAGAGTTTTGGAACGCTTTTGCTCGCGTCTCGAGACAAGAAACGCGCAGCCGTACGATTGCGATAAAGGATCGTAGGTGATTCCACCAAAGCGCTTCGGCCCACTTTCGGAAATGGGGATCCCTGCGAGAGGCAAAAAACAGAGCTGAAGAGAGGGAGAGAGAGATGAATTGCCCGAACGACTGCGTGAGAGCTTAATCGAATCGATTCCTGCCAACCTCTATCTTTCTTCTTCCGTTCCAAACGACCATTTTTACCTTGTTTTTTTTTTTTTCTAGATTTGCTGACCCTGTCTATTCCTGTCCGCTCTCCATTGCTCCTTGTTTTCTTCATACTTCCATATTTACTAACGTTGATACGATATTTCAAAAAAACCAACGTTCACTAATATGTTGATCCATTTGATAAAGATTCTAATTTGCTGCAGACGTTCCGAAAATTTATAACTTTCGAAGTGATTCCGCGACACCTAAAACGACAATTTTGAACTGCGCTTGATCTTGAATCGTTTAATGACGTTGAAAATTGAAATTTTTTCAATACGCTGGATCATACTCGAAATAATGACGAATCGAGCTATTCATAACCGAATGTGAACCATTAACATTCCATTAAAAGCCTGTCCATAGTGCATTATCATAGTAAGCCTAGATTACTTTCTCCTCTATTTATGGAAATTCGATGGGTTCATGATCCAGAGTAAGCCGCTCAATGGATTGGTCTCTACTCAGTCTCATTCCTTTTGTGCATAATGAACCATGCAGATTTCAGATAAAATCACAATATTCGAAGCTCCGTCATTGCAAAGGATACGAGAACAAATTCTCGTCGGTCCAACGACCTTTGAGTTATTTTTTATTTTTTATTTTTTTTTGTTCACCAAAAAAAAAACAAAATAAATAATAAAATAAAGTTTTTATAGAAAAAGAAATAAAAAACTCCGTTGGAACGAGACTCTTTTCTGTCCGTATCAATAGACCTCTTGACCTCTATTTGCAGATATTTCTCGCCACTATTATGTCCTTTTTTTTCACCACTATGAAAAGTTTTTTCCCTGAAACTTTTAAGGGCGCCGAGTCCGAACATTTTTTACTTGTTCGTCAAGAGACAGCCCGTAGTCTCCCGTTGACCGAGATACCGGAGTTGAGAAATAAACAAAAGCGAGCTCGAAGGACCTCCGTGGCAAAAAAAATCAAACAAGCTTTACAGGAACGACGTGGGAGAAAAGACAAAGTCCTCGGACAAAAGACTGTCGGGACGCTCTACTAGAAGAAGAAACAGTATGGCAGAGAATGAAAAAGGGAAAGGAGAAAAGAAAGTATTTAATCTTCCTCGCTTTGTGGAACTCTGAGAATGAATCTTGAACGTGGAAGTATGAGATTGGCAAAAAAAAAAATAACAAATGAAAGACGAGTATGAAAATTTCTCATGTAGCACTAACATAACTACACTTATTTGAAACAAGTTTTTATTTCATGTTCCGAGAAGAAAAAAACAGCTGCTTTTGCGCGTAACAGCAATAAATGACGATAAGCTCGAAAAATATGTTAAATTTTCAAATTATCTGCTCAAATCTTCTCCTGTCGCGCTCCAACTAATGATAGACTATTAACAGTTTTTAATAATTAGCTTCGTGGATTTTCAAAAGCCAGTACACGTTAAGTTTCTCCGGAAGGGTTTCGTTGCGCTGCCATAAAAATTCCTGTTCAAGGTAGTACTATCGATTTATAGAATTATCGTTCAGAATTTAATAAGATTTGATACAGTACTAGATAATGATAAGAAAAAGATCGAGTCAAATTTTCGTCGGATATTTGTCTGTTGGGAAATTGGCCGTTTAAACACTAAATCCTTCAATTTTTCGGAGCTCAATCGAAGCGCATTCGTTTGTCGGTTATAAATTTCATAATTAAAACATTTGTCGGATATTTGTTGATTAGAAAAAGGAAAAACAAAAAACTTAATGTTAAATGTAGAAAATTACCGATGCGAGTATCTTTTTTTGATTCTCATCAGTAGCCTCTTGAAAATTCGACTGCAATTTTTTCTCATTTGGAGACGCGGCAGCGTCTTGACTACTATACCAAATTTTCTTGAACTCTGAACGGTAATTCTAAAACCAACATTACTACCTCAAAAATTACTATCCGAAATAATTATCCACAGAAGAAATCGGTCAACACTTTCATGGCAATTACTTTGCACTCTATACAAGAATTTTCATTGACATTCCGTTTCGCGTAGAATTGAAATGAATACTTTTTATTATTTATAGAAACATATGTGGATAAAAGTTCTCAAGTTATCACAAAATAATTTTGTATTTTTTTTACTCGACGAGTAAATCCAGCCATAAACTCGGTTTATTTTTATTTTTTTCATTCGCATTTCACATACGTCGAGATTCTCCGATAGTATATGGACGGCTAACGAAAAAATAGTGGGTGACGAAAGCCCGATATACGGGGTGTAGATGCAGCGAAAAATAGGAACAGTAGAACTCGCGTCGTTCCCATAAAGATAGATGGAGCTCGTGTGTAGTCAGAAGGACGTGAAAATTTGTTCCTGTACGTGTAACATACGAAGTTTCAAGTTTAAGTAATCCACATATAGATATAAGTTCGTATACATCGAAGAACGTGAAAGCGAAGCAATCTACTTCTGGGAAAGGATGGGCCAGACGTTAGCAGACAGTACATGACGGACTGACCCATTAAGCACCCTCGGTCGAGTGCGATATTGGAAAAGCAAAAAGAAATAAAAATTAGTGGAATTCAACCCAGAGTGTTGAAATCCTTAAAATTCCCATCGTATTTCGAAAACATCGTAAAAGTTCTTAAGCATCGTTAAAAAAAATGTATATCCATGTGCAAAGTTCTACCCAAATCGATTTTATTTCTGCTGTGTGTACGAAAAACCAATCGCCCACAATAATCGTGTTTCTCGAAATCTCGTTACGTAGATCCGCGCAAGCAATATGTGGGGGGTAATGAAAACGAAAAAAAAAAAAATACTCCGAACTGGTGATAAAAAATCATCGTTCGAACAAATGTGTTAAACTAGCCAACGAAATTCCTATAAAAACTTTTTTTTTTCATCTGTAGAGATAGACGCATTTTACCATCACGTTGTTAACTCTCGCGATACAGATAGCAGAGCGAGACAGTTGTAAATCGAATTGTGCACTCCAATAGTACTTCACCGTTGGGCCTGCAGTAAATATGTTAAATTCCATGAACAGGCATCGATTTGACACAAAGAATTAAATCGAATTTTACCGAAACATTATTCTCCTTTGATCATAACGAATTGTGTTGGATATATGTGTTATTGTGGGCTTTTGTGCAGCTCCGGAAAGCATAGATTTCATTTCGTTTTTCATGTCAGTCCCGATTTCATAATTCGTTTTTATTTATTTATTGATTTATCCATTCATTCACTCGTTCATTGATTCATTCATTAATTTGTTTATTCATTTAATTTGGATGTATGTTTGTGATGTTCCCATCATGAGTAAACGTATATCAGAAATTTGAACATCAGCATCCGTCGATTTTTTCATGATCTATGAGAGGTTTGCAACGTTAATCAATCATTGATTTATTGGGCTCTCATTTTCTTTGACGCGATGGAACGCATGAAGGATACTCTCGTGATAAAAGAACAAACTTAATTAAAGAGGAAAGTGAAATGTTTTGTATTTGTTGTTTGATTTGTGCTCGTAATGAACCGTCACAGGTAAATTAAAGCTGTAGCAGCGTGTGTTGTGTTTTAAAGGAAAATGTGCTGACTCGGGGGCTCGAGATAGTCCGTATTCCATTGTTCTTATACTTATATATATATTTATAGTATTGTACAAAACTGTGGCAATGTATGAACCCTGGCGAGGTCGTATCGAGCGAATTTCTCTTCGCCCCCCTCAACGTCGAGCTCGTTTGTTTGGCTTAAAACAAAAGCTGTGCAACAGGCCCTCGCCCATCGAAATCCCCCGCCGAGAACGCCGAAGGTTCACGAAGGGAGCGTCATAGAGAAAGAGTGAAAGAGTGAGAGGGAGGGAGAGAGGGCACACGGGACGGGATCGCAAGGTAAAGCAGAATACCAACATCTCCTTCACGGTGAAGGCACGTGTTCGCAATTCCTTTTACACGCAAGAAGCCATACGTGAATCATTCTATACCAGTTCGGTATGAAACGCCCAATCATCGTCCTTCTTAATTTTGCATAATTTCCTCGCACCTCCAAAGGTCATTAGGAAAAAACTAAACTGTGAAATGTACAGTTTTTTCCATCGAGAATGCTCCCCGATACGTACTCAATCGATATTCCATCCAATTAAAAATGCAAGTGACATATTTCTTGATTATGACAAACTGATACCATTTGTGACATTGCACAAGTGGAAGATTTGCATTAAGTCATTGCTGGAAACGCGACTATTTTTACAATGTATTAGCAACTGCGAACTGGTTTACATTTCATTTTGAATTTGTTGAGACGAACCTTGGGAACAATCTTAATCAACGGTTTTTTTTTGACGTGCACGAAAGCTTGACCGTTAGAAAGTAGAAACGTGGGAAAATTTATGGTTGACCCAACGCCATCTAAAAATAACGAAAGGAACGTGGATTACAAAAAAGTTTTGCAAATTGAATCTTAATTGTTTCAGTTCTTTCCTGGAGCAAGAAAATATGAAACACGACTTTGAATACCAACGAGATAGATCACCACGATTGAAATTTCTCACACGCTCAATAAATTTTTTTATCTTCTCTCTGATTACTTTTTATACGACAGAAAGATATAAAACATCCGGAAAGTTCATAAAATCGGTCAACGCGTTCGCCTGCATACGGGAATACTGTTCGGATTGTCGTAATTCTTTATTTTCTCGAAGGATCGTTTGAAATTTTGAAAAATATTCACATAAAAAAGAAATTCCCAATATTTGCTAAATCCCCCTACTAGAATTTACGTTTGCGCCACGCAATCTCAATGCGTTTTCAAAAAAAAAAAACGAGCATTCGCATTTCATTCGTTACCACGGTCGTTATTCTTTGATTTTTTGTGTTTCACAAATTTTCAGCATCTGCTCGATGATGGAAGCATGGACTTCGTTTCGTTTCTATTTTAACAACGCTGCTTCATGAATTCAATCGGGAAATCCCCATTTGTGAAAATTTGCAGAAGCTTTCTGCCTGAGGGCATATTTTTTTTTTCCACACAACGTTTCTACAGCGTTTTGGTTTACTACCTGTGAATTTTTAAATTCTACGTTGACCCAAAACTAGGCTGTAGCAGATTCGACAAGTCCTTGAAAATGGTTAGAAAATTTTGTAACAGAATAAGCTATTGTTTGGGAAGTAGAGCAAAAAAAAAAACAGCAGAATCTGAAGTGGTTCCAGCGTTTACACTTCTTTCTTTACTATTTGGCATCGAGCCGCTGCCGTGTCTTTATATTCAAGTTTTGATTCGTTTCCTCGTGTATAATCCGCAATCGCAGTGGCCAAGTGGTGCACCGCACACCAATTTTACCAAGAATGCAAAAATTATCCTAGAATTTAGGAAGTAACGACGTTCTGTGTTTGCTGAACCAATTCCCTATGGTGAGAGTATCGCCATTAGAAAAGTTTGTAAAAGATGCGTACATTATTTCAACAAGACCCTCAAGGATATTGCGCGAAGCTGTTTGAACAATACGGTAATTGGATCCGGTAGCGATTCTCAGAGTTCTTGTGAAAAGATTTCCGTTTACCAAATGGAGCAAAAATAGTATTTTCCTTTGCAGGCGTTGCGCAACGAGACACCGTCGTAATGTCAAAAGAAAATGAAAATTCCTGGTAGGGTATATAGAAAAAAGTTTCATAGAACGTTTGATCAGCAACTTGTCAACTTTGAAGTTTCTAAATGCTAAAAATTTGCAATCATAATTAAATTTTACTCGGATAACGAGGAAAGATGGCAAAAAGTCTTAAGCATTTCATGGGTTTGTGAAATTGACCAATTAACTAATTGCGCATTTTTTTTCATTTTTTTTTTTTTTTGTAAAATATTGTTTAGAAATAGATTTACAGGTTCGTTAATTTTTTCTCGGACATAAACTCAAACGTGTTTACGGATCATTCAATCGGAAAAAGCTAGCACGTATTTGCAATATTTAACCATAAACTATGCATTATGCATTTTATTTATACGCAGGAAGAATTCTGAAAATGCAAATTCCACATATTTCACTTCACGAATGGAGAAATGTCCGCATAACGAGCGAGGAGACTACAACATGTTTTAGTTGCATCTCGCACTATGCAGATGTCGATTTATAAATTTCATCGCAAATAAGGAAAGCCGCAAGATATTGTGTTAGCACGCAAGAGAAAGTAACAACAGGGCACGGAGGCTGCTTTTCATCCTTTTTCTAACTACCGTACACGTGACAGGAATAAATCGAAATAAAAACGACAATAATGATACAAGATTCTGACAGAAATATTACGCGAACGCAACATTTTTTGTTAGTCCAAGCGCAGAATTCTTCTAAATAATTTAATTTCAATTACAAAGTCGAATAACGTTTAACATCAAATCTAAATTCTCTCAATATCTATCTTTCATGCTTTATATTCTTATAATTAGAGTGACGTTGGCTCCAAACGAAAAAAAAAATAGTAGAACTGACACTTCTCGTTGAACTATTAACAGGATTTTGTTCGATGGATAAATATTTTTCAGCTCAGTTTTTGTATATACATTCGTAATTCTTTTGTTAAAAATTCGATACATTTTCACGGACAACCGTACGAGGGTTCTTAAGCGAGAGTGGGAGAAAGAGAGGGGAAGAGAGAAAGAGAGAGAGAGAGAGAGTTACTGAACCCGAAGGCACGAACGTGAGCATAGAGGATATAGAGAGGTGTAGATGTTCACTGGTGAACTCGATCGATTTTTGTGAGGAGTTCCCACCGCGCCCCACAACACGAGAGGGGTGTTTCCGGGTCTATTCCGAGAATTTTTCCATCTTTGTAGAACAACAACCATCGTAAATTCCCCTTTTCCATACAATTCCCGGATATCGTCTGCGCCGACTCATTTACCTTAACACCAGATATTCGCATACTCACTGCCACTTCATTTATTTCAAGAGGCAAAGTACCTCATGATAATAAGCATCGTCAAGGTGATTTTTTTATACAACCATTCATTTGACATCTTTATTTTTATCGCCGCCTCATTCGAACCAGCCGTGCAATATATCTCACGTTCTTCGACTTTTCAGAATTAAAAAATGAATGTCGAAAATGTGTTCGTGGAGATGCAAATATATTTTTCTGTAACGGTGGGTTGTCATTATTTTTTGAACTACAGGAAAAAATATTTTACGACTGAAAGGAACGAACATTATAGAAAAAAAAATTACTTTCCAGTATAAATTTTCAAATCTTTGAAATATTTTCCTTCATAGAGATATAATTTGCAATATTTGAATTTTCATTTGCAAGTTATTTTTATGTGAAGAAAAAAAAACGATTCTAGCGACAGTTTCATTGTAGAATTTCGTTCACTTCGTATATTTATAGGGAAGCCGAATCGATCGAATCCTTCGGAAGTTTGAATGCTTCGCATTGTCTTTCCTCCTCGGAGATTCGAAAGTTGGAGAGAATTGGCTTCGTATTTTCAAATGCGATAAGGCGACATATATAGACGCTATATTATTTGGAAATATTCAACGCGAGTAACTTCATTAATACTATCGCAAGAGGCAATCGAGTGCCTTCGTACATAACGTGGATTTTACCCTTTGAATGTATATGTCGGTTTCGATCAGTGTAACAATTGCATAAAAAATTAGAATATTGATGCAGTATCGACGAAATGAAAAACGAGAAAGCACAAGAGAGAGCGAGAGAAAAAGAGGGATTGTATGCACTGGGAGCCCTTGCTTGAGCTCCTTACAGCCTGCTAATCAGGATTAACGTATGCATGTTGATTTTCCATTAACATTTAATCGTGATTTTAATTCATTGCTATCGAAAATGAATATATCGATTATTCAGGTGCAGGATGAAAATGTGAGTGGCTTTAATAATTGTCCAATCTTTTTCGTAAATGAATGGATTAGTCGAGAACCATTTGGAGCAATTACGATTCGTTTAATGTATATATTTAAAAAATATCGTTAACACTTAAGTGGGAGAGACTCGGAGGACAGAATAACTTATTTTAAACTTAATTGTACTGTTCCAAAGCTAACATGACATTTACCATTGCATCCATGTTTTCGTGCACTCTAAAGCTGCACACTCGGAGTAAAGAAACTCAACGTTACAACGTGGTATCTTCATTGCGAATTATAATTACGTGCTCCGAGCTATTATGACGATAATTAACTACGAGTTATGATGCAAGTAAGCAGCCGAGTACTCGGAGCAACGAGGTGCCCCCAAATGAGAAAATATCTCGTTTATACAACGCTGCATTCATTCTGAGATGAGAAAACTCATGAGAAACATCGCAGCTGCGTTGGTTTTTTGAGTTGAAATCGGAAATGTAAATTTTACTCAACCATACTGACGCGGATATTCAAATGAACAGTTGAATTTTATGGATTGGCAGAACGATAACGTCCGTACATAAAACATTCGACAGTCCTCTCCCGCCCCAATAATTAATATAAAATGACATTACGTTTTTTCATTACAAATTAATACTCCGGAATATTTCAGCGTATCAAAATGTGATTATCTCTTGAAATTTTGAAAATTCGGTCATGAGATAATCGCAGCAATTTCACGATCGCAATATCATCATCTCGACAACAAAGTCCTTCATCCTTTCTCTTCTCCCCCGAACTGTTTTTGTCTCCTCCCAGTTTTTTTTCCTTCGCCCACACATCACAAGGACAAAAATCCGCCATTTTGTGAATTTGTCGTTTGTTCACTTATTTTTTTTTTTTTTTTGTCGTGACTCCGCCACAATCTCCAGTCTGCGCGGTGGTTTAGGACGTGATACCGTAAATACCCATCGGGCTCTAGGGCGTAATATTGCGAAATTGCGTAAGGGGACGATTACCGCTGGGTTACGCTCGAATCCAGAAAATTCTACGCGGAGAGTCTTTGCACAGCTCGTATACACGTATAAATCCGAGTGAAATATGATTTCGATGTTCGTTCGAAATTATACGTTGTTTTTTCATTTGTCGAAAAATCAATAATCCCAGCACGAACTTTATGAGGTATTGATATTTTTTCCGTCCTTGTTAGAAATTATTCACGCTCCGATAAATCCACGTCAATGCGTTTTCAGGACAATGACTTTCCTCAAATTTCATACGTCTGTAACCTTCGAACTCAGATTCCACATTTCCACATATCACGTCAACTTTCAATCGAAGGGAAAATAAAATTCTCGGGTATCCTCAAATATTATTCTGAATTTTCGGCATCTACTCTTGTCGAAATTCCGCATGAAATAAATATGCTTCACCGTTTTCTTTAAATGAAGGAATTCTCCAGATGGTTGCACATTCGGATTCCTCATTAGTTTACAAAAAAAACCAACTAAATTTTTGGTATATACTGAAAAACAGCTACTCACCCTTGTCTTCGGTGTTTGTTTCAATCCTATTGCCGGCTGGCTTCTGTTGCTCTGAAACATTTAGAAACAAATATGATTCATTAGCATACATGGGATTATAATGAATTATGATATTCATCGTACAAACACGATATGCTCTAGATATGAAAATAACATAATTACATGAATAAAGGAACCAAAGAAACGGATTAATAAGAGACATGCAATATGGCACAGAGGCGCTGGGACCAATGAACGACAATTAAGCGATTGAGATCAATTAATTATAAATAGTAGTATTTTCTCATCGGGGTAATCACTGGACTCGGTGCGTCTCCCCTGGAAAGGTTCATATGCTTTTGTGTTGTACGTGTGTCAAGCCTAGATCTAGTGATGTGAATGGAATCTGAACCTGCGAGGATTAGCACGCTCTAGCGGAACATAAATCCATTTCACAATCGCAACCGCATGCATGTGGTTCTCCATTATTAAATGATTTTTACCGCGGTATAGATCAAGCGTGATTCACCATTATTAGATAAATCTCGCCCTTTGTGCATCCCGTCACTATTTTCCAACAAACGGTGCACATCCGCTGTCATTTTTATTTGAGCCGATAAATCGATTATCGTTGGCTGACGAAATGATGTAAAAATCGTTTTGGTGAGTTTGCCGATTTCTCAAACGAATGCCTCAACCTGCTTTTTTGACTTTTCATCATCATTCAGAATCGAAACAATAAGTCATTGATCGAGTCGATGGGTTCTTACGTAAATAATTGAATTAATTCTGCGGAGGATTGCTTAAAAGGAAAAAAAACGTTCATTGGAAAATAAAAATGTAAACAATAGTAACCCAACTACAAAAATGTACATACGACATACACATATGGGTCTATTCTGTATCTATTAAAAAATCACCCGATCGAGAATTCATCATACAACGTTCAATTTCCATAACATAGTGAATATGTCTGTCCATAGACTACGGGGTTTGGGTGGAGATAGAGACAACGAAGATCGATCATACGCGGAATCGTGACTCACATATTTCGAGATTGAATCGTGAAAAAGCAAGTTTCCAGTGATCCATAGAAGCTTCGACCGTACTTTTACGAATATATGTATTTATGCACTTGCATGTGTGCAGATCGTTCGATCTTCGTTTGGTTAGCTTTTACGGAGTTTCCGTCACGTCAGTCGGGAAGAAGACTTTCGTACTTTCAAGAAAGAGAATTTACAATTTTCTCTTCACTAGGCACGATTCCATATGGATTCCCATGAAAGTGATCTTGTTTTCGTACACGCTATGAGAAAACCAAATAAAAAAAAAACGATCGATATAAATCGTTGACGACAGGATTGCCATCGTTTACGAACGATTTTTTCTTTCGCCATAGCTACGAGAAAATTTATTAATTTAGAAATTCCAACGTAAAAGTTCCTCGGACTAATATCAATCATTGCAAGTTCCCTTTACGGGGAAAAAGCCCGAACAAGTACATTTGTTTTATAAATTTTTTGAATAAATTAAAACGTCAATGTCGGTAAGGTAGAATATTGATTTTCACCGAGACTCTGCCGAGTCTCATCCCCTTCTAAAAAGTTGGTGAGTAACGTCTGAAGTTGGCGACCAACGGGGGGCATTGTTGTTGTTTTATTCGTGTGTGATTGGTCGATTGGCTGTTATATCGGGCCACAACGATTTCAAAAACGTTTTGGATCAAGATTGACCCGGTTTTCACCAATAGATCGGTGGCGGAGTTGTGAAGTCGAAGGGTTAATTTTGTAGTTTGGGCGCAGCAGCGCAAAGCAGCGCCACAGCTTCGGGGTTAAAATATATTTTCGTTTTTTTTTTTTTTTTTTTTTTCAAAAATCGTGGATAAAAATTTATCCGGGAACGCGATTGACTAGAACTCTTCACGAGAACACGCAGAGAGACTTTCTCAATCACTGGGAATTGCCAGATCTACGAGAACTCGTCACAGATTCTCAGCTTCGGGATTTAAATTTATATATATATATTTTTTTTTTTTTAAATCGTCGATAAAAATTTATCCGGATTTTTTCCGAAAACGATGTGTCAAAATTTTTCCAGTAACGCAAACGACTAGAACTCTTCACGAGGACACGCAGCAAGACTTTCTCCATCACTAGGAATTGCCAGATCTACGAAAACTCATCACAGAGCCACAGCTTCGGGGTTGAAATTTACATATATTTTTTTTCCAAAACGGTGGATCAAAATTTATCCGGGAACGCAAATAACTAGAACTCTTCACGAGGACACGCAGAGAGACTATTAAGGTAAAAGTCAGTTATATAATGGTAACCAGGAATGTTAGAGGGCAAGTGAAAGGTATATTGTATTTAAGTAAACTCGATAAAAGTTAACGTTAACTGCGTTCCCGTAACATCGGCAATAAGCCCGCTCCGCAATCCTGAAAAATCGATGTACATTTATAGATGAGTGTCTAGGTGTGTGCCTAAACGTGTTCATCGAAATTGAGTCAGAAAGAAAATTTTATCTCCTAGCCCCGCAGAAAGGAGTTTTTTTTATGTTTCGAAGATCTTTTTCGAAATTACCAAATATTGAATTCCACAAAAAACGAAGACGGTACGAGAAAATGTGATAAAAGAGAGCAAACTCGGTGAATTTTCATTCGAAATGTAAATAGACCCGAGGGATGGAAAACTAAAGGCGTACTCTCGACTTATATTTTAAAATTAATATGCATTTGAAATGCAATCAATGGCGCACGGGAAATATTTATAGAACTGGTTGATTAACAATTGATTCGAGGGATGCTGTTAGTTTTGTCGCGCACAGGTTGCCGGCGGAAAACACGACAAGGTTGAGCCACAGTCATTAAATATTGGCTCGCAGAGAAATAAACGGAGAAAGAGGGTGATAGAAAAAGCTTGAAAGCAAGGAAAGAGTAAACGAGAATAAGGAAAAGGAGGCGAGCGGTTTTTTCTCTTTTTCTCCAAAGATTTTTCCAATAGAGCCGCAAAATCGATAGGCACCTAATTATTCTCTATTGAATTTGCTTTGTCCACCTTTTTCGTTCATTTCTGCGAACCTCGTGTTCGCGCACACCGCAGAGCCTTAAATTTCAATTCGCTGTTGATCTCATGGATTTTCCGAGATAATTCGATGCTTCTACTATTTATGGTATCGATATGTACGATGGCTTCCGAAATACCGGTATATGCATCAATGCTCACTTACAAAGTTGCGTAGCTAATTTCAACCCATTTCCGTTCTATGGCTCTGACCGTTCTCCGTTGTTAAACCGCTCTATCGCGCAGTACGCGATTTAAAAATTGCAATCAACGCTTTTTGCTGCACACATATGAAGCCACGATTCAACTATAAAGCAAAGCCACAGTTTTGTCGGACTGTAAAAAAAAAAAATCCAACCACCATATGGATAAGCGAGACACAATATTTCCACGAAAATGAAATATCAGCCAACCATGAAATACAACAATATGATATGATGGACATTTATATTCACGTATGGATACATATGGACATTGGCATGGTGGTCGTTACGTTTCGTAAATAGTGTGTCCGATTTTTATTGAAATTTCGATATACGTACATCCGTATAGATAATATTTCGAAATTTGTATGACAAAGAAATATTGCTCAACACTGCGGTGTGTATAAAGTTTTTAAATGTATTCTGCGAATAAAAATAACAACAAAACATAAAAATGTACGTAGTTGTAGAGTGAAATGGATGTAAAACCAAAATTCCATGTTCGAGCTGTGGCGAGAAACCAGGTTAATTAAACTTTTAGAACGAAAAAGATTTTACGGAGAAGCTTCTATATATTCGATCATTTGAAAAATGGAAAGAGATTGGATTCCACGTAACGCTGTACGTTCAATCGGAAACTGCACAATGCTTGCTGCTATCGGAGGGAAAATTAGTTTCCATCAATCATTGAAACGGGAGCATGGCTTATATCAGCGGCATTAAGGAAGAAATATAAAATCCTCAGAGTGTAAGAAATGGAATGGATGCTTATGGTTCGATTGAGTTCACGATCGTGGAAAGAAATATGTCAAATGTATGTGTTTCTTTGAAAGGAGCTCTGCAAGCTCACGGTCGAAAATCAGGTAAATCCGTTGCACTGCATTGTAACATTTTTTCACAATCCCTTAGGACATTCAAGGTTGTTCTCGAATGTTCTCTCTTCATTTGTACGATAGTAATCTTCCTGTAAAGTACTTTATCAACAAGTATATGTGGTTTCCTTGCATGTCCGGTTCGTTTGATCATTTATTCATGTTAGATTCTCGCATGAACATGAATCCAGTTTGATATTCAATTATATGCGAACGATCGAACGGAACCATGCCGCATAATTATTGTTGGGTCGTTGCATTCGTGTAGAACCTGGCGTTGTGATCCAATTCGCACACGAGCAAGCTGCAATGAATTGCAATTATTTTTTTTATACTGGCAACATGTTCAACTCGAATTGAATTTGTTCTTCTGTATTTCCCACAAAATAAGGCTTACGATTATGTATGATTTCATTTTTGTCACATTCGTTGCTCAAGGCTTCGAGATAAAATCACTTCTAATTATTTCTGTACCTCACGGTCGTTTAAGGAGTTTCGGTAGGAAAATCTAAACATTAAGAAATTCACGAAATTTGGTGATAACGTTCTTCAACATCAAGTGCAAAAAGACAAATTTTAAAAAAAAATTTCATCTATCTAGTTATCGAGTAATGCAGCATTAAAGCAGAATTCTTATGCCCGCAATATATATATGAAAACGCTATGCTTATACACGTGAACTTCAACGTTCAATTACTCGATAACTGGTCAGAAGAAAAATAAATAAAAATTTGCATTGTCATGTATAATACTAAAGAATATATTCACAAACTTTTGTTAAATTCTAATTATTTTGAGAATTTTTATGTTTTCAACATGGTTTAGCATGGCAACGTTCTATCGCCGGTAACGAAACGCCTTAATTTCAGATATTTCTGCGAAACACATATATGCGCGTATATTTGTTATGATCCATGAGAATGAGTTCCCTCGATCTAAAAGATTCGCGAGATGATTGCAATTCCAGAGGTAAAAAGATCTTCATGTCGGGAAAGAGACTATGTGCATTGTAAGAGAGCAAAATACGTGCTCAAGTTACATGACGGATGGAAATGTTTTTTACTCCATATCCTGGCAAAATGCAGAATTTTCACTCCAGTTTGATCCACTATATTTTTTGTGTCAATTCACATAGCTCTCGTGGCATATCTATAGATTTTCGAGTGCATATTTACGCAATTTCTCAAAGATGTTTCCATCACTTCCGCTAGGAGACGAAAGTATTCATAAGTGTCGCATCCATCTTTCCAATGCGTCGCTCTCATTCGGTGAAAGCTTTTCCTTGAGGTTTCATTATTATTTCAGCCAGCATTTAGCTCCGGTATCTCTTGGTTGGTTATCGAATACAATATCCCATTACTGTAATTAATTCGATGACCGTTTGCCATTTACCTTTGCCACTTTGCCAATTTGTCACTTTTATCGCACTGCACATCAACGTATGGCATAAACGCACACTTTTCAGACTACCATGCGTTTTTTAACGATCGACGAGATTTTCGTTTGCAACTCTGAACGTTTCTTGATTGAATTACATAACAGAAGCGGTCTAAATATCGAACGGTCGTTCGTTTAGTGGAATCTGCAAGTGTCTAGAAAAAAGTAAATTGCCTTCCTGTCTTAAGTATTTTTTCATAAAGTGACTTTTTATTTCTCTCGTTATCATTCAAATTCATGATTCTGAGACGATTATAACGGTAAGCTCGATGATATTAGAAAATGTTTAGTGTGGTAAGCCTTCGAGCTAATGCTTGAAAAGAAACTTGAATGTGTCAAGTGCATACAAGGAATGAACTTGAAAGAGAAAATGTCGTAATCGAGGCTTTGAAGCGAAACAGTGTTTGCTAGGGGCTGGAGCGATGAATACAGAGTGACGAGATTGACGGAAAAGGGTACACGGAAGTGCCAAGATTTATCCAGCCTACTGTTTGTGAAATTATGTTAAGGTCGTTGAATCGAAATTATATGGAGAGCTTCGTTCCATTGTCTAAAAATTTCGCAGGAGAAATTTGAGCGGTTTGGGGATTTTCATCGTTCGAGTGATTCCTGTTTTATTCGGTCCTCGATAAATAGAAAATGTGTTTCAGCAATCTCGAGTGGATATGTACATTGGGAGTGTACACGCTTGAGGATGTAAAGTAATAATGCAGCTTCGGAAATGCACCGGCGCAACTCAGCGCTTTTCATTCGTATATGCTGGAAATTTAAGGGACTCGAGAGAAGAAGCCGTAGTACGGAATCACGAAATACGTAACCAAGTTCCCGGAGAAAAAATCTAGCCCAATATCCGTATAACGAGTTTTCAAGAGTCGGAGAGGCTGCAGCCAACGAGCAGAAATTCTCATTACCGAATATCCACGAGCCACTATTATGGCGATTGGACTTTTATCTCGACAAATTTTCAGTACATATACTTTCAAACTAATTACAAATTCAGCAGCTTACAAATATCGTGTGAATTAATGAAATAATTAAAACAAATAAAACGTGCAATTATTATAAACAAACCAGTCAGAAATGGGACAAAAAACGTATGCAAATTCTTTTGATATGACAAAATACAGTTGGTAACACCGATTTACCTCAGTTTCCGGTGATTGCACAATGAGAGATGTTCTAGGTGGTTTTTCTGGCGGGACTTTTTTCAAGGTTCCCGTCATGTTTGCGGATCCTGAAATCGTTGACGTATTTGGCGTAGCCGAGGTGGATGCCATGACCGAGATGTTCTCGGGAACGTCTGACGGACACGTTAATCGATATTGCAACGAGCCACGAGTGCATTCGCTTCTTTCGAATTCCGCATTGCCCGCCACCGCTATCTGGCCGGCTAAAGCAGTATTTGGATCGGTGGGATCGACAAGAGCCAAACGAGGTGACAAGCGCTCACATGTCATAGATTGACAAGCCTGATTCTGGAGGCTTTGTGCCGGTACATAAGTTGCAAGTGGAAGAAGCGATTGGCGATGAGAAGTTTGCTGCTGTTGTTGTTGCTGATCTTGTACGTTGGCTGCTTTTTCATTTGACGGATCCAAAAGATGATCCGGTAATGGACTCAATTTCATCTGTTGCATTTCACCCACCAGATTTTTAGGTTGATAATCAGTTGATTGTCTCAAGCCCTTTTCTCCTTGAAGACACTGGAAACGAACGTGCAGATCAGCTTGATGTTGAAACATAGCGACTTTGTCTAGAATTTGATTTTGATTCTGTAAGCATTGCAATTTAGCCTGAAGATCACTTTGTTGCCGCTCGAATTGGTTCAATTTCTCTGAAATCATGTCGAGGCTTTGCTGATTCTGCATTTGCTGATTCTGCATCTGTTGATTCTGCTGTTGTTGGTGCTGCTGTTGCGCCTGGAGCGAATCAATTTTATCGTTATGCAATTCCGCTTGACTTTGATGAAGATTATCTGCTTGGCTCTTGCTGTGAGTCAACAAATTTGCTGAGACATTGTGACTCTTTTTATGACTGTGAATTATGTGGTCCGAGTTGTCATTGCCAGATTTTGTTGTTTGGTTCTCACCAGCAAAGTCTGTTACAACGGTCAACTGCAACGTCTTTGAATCCAACTTTGCCTCGCTCAACGCGGGATACTGATGGCAGATGTTTGGACTCGCTCTCTGCGAGGTTATGGTATTACTCAACACTGGTACTAAGTTTGCTACAGACCCTGTGATCGGTTGGTCATCGAAATCTTTCCTGGAAAGTTCCATGTGCTTAGTGAGATCAGCGCTGACGTGACGTAAGTGTCTTCGTTGTTCCATAATACTGCTTTGAGTTATGTTAGAAATTGGTTGGAACGCGGCCTGTGGCAGACGAGGGTCCTTCCGCGACTCTTCGGCCGATAAAACTGTTCTGGGATCTCGTCGCTCCTCGGACTGATTACGTGAGCGTGGACTGGTAGAAAACATGGGGCCAGGAAAAATTCCCCTTTCGAAATCTTGACGCTGTCGCTGTTCCGCCCACATCGCCAGCTCTTGTCTCGTTTTCTCAAAGTTTTGATTGCCAAATGAGGGACTTTTTTGGGTGGCACGATCGGCGGACGGATCTCTGATCGGTACAAACGGCATTGGTGATCTTCGGACGTCCTCCATTCGTTTGGCTTCAAGATTCATCGGCGATCTTCTGTGCTCCTCGAAGTAATCCGAACGTCTGTTCTCCTGAGCCGACATTGTTCCTGCACGTTGGTTCGGACTGACGTTACCCCATTCGGGTTTTCTCTCAGGCACAATGCTCTTGCGATTCTCTTGTCGTTGATCAAAAGCCATTGGTGGGACTCGAAGAACGGGGTCGACGCGTCTGGCTTCAATGGGAAAGACCTGCGTGCCTTCCGGTCTTTTTCGTTCCCCCAAAGAAGCTGTCTTACGACTTGGCATTGTATCATGTTGACCACTGTCGCCGGGAAAAGTAAAAGTTATCGTATCGTTCCGTCTCTGAAAGCTCGTTGTCACATCCACAGAAACTGATTTTCTATGCTCGGACCTTGAAACGTAAAATCCGCATTCTGATGCAACATTTTCCGCTGCATTTTCTCGCGTTACCTGTTCACTATTCAAATCGACGTATAGGCCATCCTGCCTGGTTCTCGGATTCTGATTTATCGGCGACAAGAATCTTCGCTCTTGTCCATCAGGACCAATTTGAGTGCCACCTATTACAAGTGTCGCTTCACCCCGTATGACCTGTTCTTGAGAGACCTGAGGGTTCTGAGCAATCGGTGGTTCGTACTTGGGTGGTAATGCTGCGGGTGCTTTTTGCCCGGGGGCTTCGACAGTTCCTGGTTTTCTAATGTTTGGATCACCATGCGTGATCTTTGAGTTTCCTCTGGGCGGGACCATTGGTTTTGGTCCACGTCCACCCGCTTTCTCTGCCACCGTCATGACGTTTTGAGCTATTGGCTGAATTATTGGCTGTGCCTGATACTGCGACAAATCTTGCGAGAATCTTTGCGGATTGGGTGATTGTTGACTAAACTGTTGTGGCTGATAGATTGATCCATGTGGTGTGTATGGAATAGGATTCATCACCGTTTGCGGATACTGGCTGTATGGATATTGGGGTTGGCCAGTGGAGAATTGTCCGTAACCCGGTGGAGGTTGGCCAGGCACGACCATCCCTGTGTAATAAGGAGGCTGTGGGCTCGTTGATTGCGAAGGTAGCTGAGAGCCAGCATGTTGAATGGTAACGTAAGGTCCAGTGCCAGAGAACACTGGATTTCCAGTACTTTGAGGGTGTCCATAAAGGGCGGCTCCAGCTTGTTCCCGGTACGTGACGTCTCTCGTCACGTAACCTGCTCGATCTCCGTACTCTCGGACTTGCTGTTGCTGCTGCTGTTGTTGCGAATAAATTTGCGATCTTACCTCAAACTGACCAGCCCGGATCTGCGTATATTGAGGCACCTGATCACTCACGTATTCCGTCACAAAGTGTGGCTGTGTCTGAACCGGTAAGGTTTGTGTGCTCGTCTGTGACACATGTTGCACTCTGTCATTCGATGCTTTCTCCGGCTGGTACTGTTGCGGTGGCAGTTGAGCAATCATCGGGTGGCGATCTTCCGGTTGACCGGTTGTAGATGGACGCCGTAGCGTAGGATACTGAATCGTTTGTTGGGACGTAACAGTGTACTCTGGCGGTAAATCATTGAAGCTTGTCGGATATTGAAGCGGGGCTCTTGTCTGTGGAGCCTGTTCGAAAACTCCTACTGTATTTTGATTCCGCTCGAGCATCCCGAATCTTTCGTACTCGATCGTCCGATTTTCGAATCCATTCGATATGTCGGACTTTGAGTTATCCGCTTTCGTTGTCCCTGCTTCCGTTCGACCATTTTGGCAAAGAATTTGCGACGTCTGGCCGTCGCTCCGGAGTACAGAGTCGTTTTTCTGTTCACTGGAACGCTGCTCCTTATCTTGGGCTTGTGTCTGAGTCCCATTGGACCCACCAGAACCGGACTGTGACATTGCGGCCCCCACCGACGGTCTTCCGCCGATGTAGCCGAGGATTCGTCCCAGCCCACACACCGTGATGACTTACGAGACACTTTCAGGAAAATTCTTTTCACGTGACTACATAAGCGGGTTTAACATATATTCGTTTCGACTACAACTTTTGATTATTTTGAAAAACCTTCGAAATCTGGTCAGGATTGCTCTGACTCGCTCTCCCGGCTTTTCTATGGTGTTCTTTAGAACATTGATTATACTTTCTGTTTAAATCTCGAGCTTGGGGGAGACGCTAATGAATCTTCGTCACTTTGACGATGAAAGACTTAATTCGTCTAGATCGAGGCGAATTTTTGAAGCTTTCTTCGGGCTCAGTCAACGGATTCCTTCACTCTCCTTCATCCAACAGGATCTTCTCCTGTCGACCTCGTTTTTTTGTTTACTTCCTATCGAGGTCTTTCTCGGCCTTCGAAGTTTGCTCAATGAATAGGGATCGCCGAGCTATTCTTGAAACTCTCTGCTATACTTCTCGCAAGGAACAGAAGATTCCCGGCTTTTGTAAACAACTCTCCCTCCTACTTCCAACCCTCTGCGCTTCGAGATTAATGCTGTCTCAATACGTTTTCCGGCCGCACCACTCGAGCCTGGAATCTCATGAAGAATTCTCTCACTATTCTCCGCTCCTTTTATTTCTCCCTTTTTTCAATTTCCATTCGCTAATTTCTTATGCTATTCGCCGCTTAATCATGCCGTGTCAATGAATACGTTCGCGAAAATTTGTAAAAAATTACTCGCGTAATGCAACAATTCGTTAGTACAGCATCGCAGTTATTCGAATTAATACGAATCATACAAATGCCTTCCCAAAGCTTTTTCATTGAGACGAAACGACGAATCGCAGGGTTCCAAACTCGCCGGAATCGTTAAAACGGATCTTGATTTTGATTTTGCTTGTTAGTCGCCTCTGAATCGTTTTGATTATTTTTCTCGGTCGTTCGAATCGAACTTTAGGCTAATGACTTGAATGTTTAAAAGTTTGTAAGAACTTTCTGTCGATTCAATGGCGCATGTTGCGAAAGTTTTGTAAAATGTGGGTCATCGACGTCGTAATCCTTGCTTTTCTCGTCGTCATGTTATCCATCGATCATTATCAAAATCTCCAATCAATCGACAAGTACGAAAATACCCATCTCAGACGATCTTATCGGTGATGAGTTTTGATTATCGGCTCCGTCGACCTTGGGCTCCACAAGTCAACGAGTTCATCTGTAAAATAACAAAAAGTTCTTTTTTTTTGGTGCGGTTGTTTGCACCCATCATGGAACCATATTGCTCTCAAGGACGCCTGTTTTCCTCACTTTATTGACTCGCATACGTGTGCAATTTCAGAAGAATGCTCTAGTGTCGACAAAATATTTAAAAATAGAAAAACCTTGAACAATACCCCAAGCCTATTCTCATAAAGAATCAATTTATTCGTCATTCTTTTTGTACTTATATCTACGCAATCGAAAATATGCGTATATTAATAGAAACTGACTCATACGTATAGCCACGTTAAATGACTATTCAGCAGTTTCCTGATTCAGGAATAATCTCGGTCGCAAATTTCCTGCATTCACATCGTCACTCGCACATCTATGAATTCCAGATTTGCCAACTTCGTCACACAGACGATTCGATTATCGCGTGGATATCGTGATTCAATCACAGGATTTGATAACGAAGTTGGTTATAAACATAGATTTACATATTTCCAGTAGAAAGTGCAATCGATGATTATCGAGATTTCGGTTTCTCACGTGTATATTTTGGCAATTCATCGAAGAAGTATTTGAAAAGATGAAGTACCATGAAGCATTTAGTAAATTGGTTATCGTCACTAAACGGTAATGGTGGCGAAAAAGGTGAATGGAGTCGACTAGACTCACCAATAGATATCAAGCATTTGATGGACTAAGTTTCCACAAAGTTCAACGAAACTTTTGGAATCACTTAGTCAACGAAAATGTATAATGGCGAATTCATGTATGCAGGAATAGACAATGTCCTGATGGGTAACTTTGCCTGAGTGTGGCATATCATTTGTGTGGGTTCGTATGTAGTCATATATGAGACATTACAAAGTAAATATAGGTGTTGATAGGGAAGATATATATTTATTCATTCGTGGAACATTCAGGGATAGTTGTACACGCCTGGCAACTGTCGTTTCTATGTACAAAGTGCAAAAGACCACGAGAGACATCACCGCGATAGCAAGCGTTGGGGAAAGAAAAAAGTTTGTCTGCTTTGCTGAGAGTGAAACGTTTACGCTGTACGTTTATACGTGAATATATACCTGCAGTCAAGCTGATCCGATGATACGCACGAGGAAATCTCCGCGACTCCAGTGAACCGTAAGTAAGCGAAAATCGCGTTATCCTACTCCACCTAACGTCCGTTCAATTTATGTATAACGATCGGAAGCTTTGTGTTCGTGTCTCTTCCATCGATACCTCATTCTTTTTTTGTACATACATGTCCTAACGATGTTATGCCCTCGGGGAATAAAAGCTACGTGTATTCAAATCAGATGGCGATCCTCAAACATCGAGAAATCACCGTGGTTTTTTGGTTAAAACGGATAAATGATTGTTCCGGCCGAGTTTTTGTTCGTCGTTCTTTCGAAATTATCTTCACCTTGAAAAATTTTTTGTTCATTTTTTTTTGGTACTGTCTACGATCCTGCTAATTTCTACGTGCCTGCTCTATCATTGGAAACACACTTTTGCCCCATCTTTTTGTCGGAAAAACTAGAAGCATTTAATTTGTCAAATCCGTGTCCAACTTTTTAAATGCTACAGTATCCATTTTTTTGTTCTGTAGAGTCTGACAACTTGGTATTACTCTTTCTCACGGTCGTATATTCTTGTGGATTTCCCTCGAGTGCTCGTGTATTTCATTCAATAGGGAGCGAGAAAGGAAACTGCGAGTACGGGTTTACTTTTACGAATTCTACCATTTTTATTCTCTCGTCTTATCAAGTAAAACGTTTTTCGTTGTCTGGAAGATGCTGTTGAATTCTTGAACAAGCGATAACGATGACGAAACGACGACGACGTGACGACATTTCCCCGTAATAAGAATTGGCACAGAAAATTTTACGATCCTCGTAACTGTCATTCTCTAATGAGGATTGACTCCAGTACGACGGAGGCGGATAACCCACGTCGCGATTTAACTCACACGAGATTCCAGTTTTTACGATCTCCGAGTTTTCCGATGCTAAATCATTCTTTTCGGTCGATTTGTTATTAATTTCCATCAATTAGTAATTTACGAACGACGATTATTAATTGTAGACAAATTGATACTTTTTCACTTTGAGAAAATAAATGCTTCGATCAGTGCTTCTCGCCGATAGTTTAAATTTACATAAAGTTTTTCATTCAGTTTTTCAGTCTTGTAACCAGAGGCAGAAATTCTTATTTTCCAATATTCTTCTGTTCTTTCATTCATTTCTTGCAAGTCAATCTTCCGAACGATTTTTCTCTGTTGAAACGACACGTGCTATCATCTTCCATAAAAATTCGCTTTACATATTTTAGAAATTTTCTATGCTGGCACTGTCAAAAAGAAGAGCTCGAGGCAATGTCTCGAGAGCACTCTCATCGCGAATTTCCCTTGGCGATGTGGTTGAAAAATTGTGACATTTACAATAGAAGCGTCTTCGACCAATAGAAATAAGAAAAACTTTATAAAGTCAGAATAGGGATAGAGCACTGATTCGTGTACGGTACGAATGAAAATGAGGACCGGGGAGAAGAGACATGAAAGCCGACAAACACGATGTTATACTCCGTGTGCACACAGCAAAAATGTATCAACGAAACGAAGAACTGAATGAACAGCTTATGCTTACGTCGGTTGATGTCGGAGCTTTATTAAAATGTCTGGCTTGGCAACCATTGCACGTGTATACATTTTTTCACCGAGTCCGTTCAACTCGATGAATTCCCTTCCACATTGTACAGCGTATGTGTGTGTATGCATACGTGCGTATGTAGAACTTTATTTTTTATTTTTTCATTCGTGCAATCTGATGTTGATTGCATGCGAAAAATTCGAGGCTCTATTGAAATTTTTCATTTTTTCGAATTCAATATGTTCCGCTACGCTTTGTTGAAAAGTTTTTCGTGGTGGTAAAGTAACAGGTAAATTGTAAGTTTGCTTCAAATTGATCAACGTGCCAAATCCCTTTTACGGACAAAAGCTCGGACAAGTACATTTCTTTTATGAATCTTTTGAATATATTAAATCTTCAGTGTCGGTAAAGTAGAATATTGGCTTTTGCCAAGACTCTGCCGAGTCTCAAGATAAAAAAGTGGAAAATCGAAAGTTGACCTGCTAACTTTACAGCGGTAATAGAAACTCGTCGCTTTTGTCATCGAAGATAATTAAAGAAAATGCTTAACCCTACCATCGAATTTGCTTTATTCAGAGACAGAATACTGGGCCGAGTCTCGGGCCAGCGGACGACGCTGTCAAATATACTTTTCCTGAGACTCTACCCAATCTCTAGATATGTACAGTCTCCAATTTTAGTCACCTTGATGGGAAGAAAGATTGGGGAAAAAATTTGTGTTACCTCGTTAATATCTCTTTTTAAATAACCTCTTGCAGCTTAAAACTGAATTCTAAAAGACTGCGATATTTCATTTTGCAATAAGTTACGCTTTTTTTTTTCATATATCCAACGCGTGAACTTTCAGTGGAAGACTGAAAGTTTCCTCATTGCGAAAAATCTCGTCATCTGTTTTTTTTCCTTTCTATTTCGTTTTTTCGTTGCGATATAATAGGTTCGGGTTTTATTCCATCGAATTTTATGACTTTCCCAATGACGTCCGCGCACTCTACTCGTGCTGAAAGGGTCAGACTCGAGAAGTTCAAAAGCATCGAGCCAACGAGATTAAATGATGACCTTCTTTGGACAGAACTGGTTCGGTACGACGATCGATCCTTTTCACAGAATTTTTCAACAACTTCGAAAAATTGGCTTGCAGGAGTACTGAGTTATATACATCGAGTTGCTGTATATATGAGTAGGTTTCATCAACTCGACGAATTCAGTCTGACCCACTCTACTCTTCTACTCTTCGGATGAAAGGCGACGACAAACTTGGCGCCAGCGAGAGTAGAGGGCGCGGGCAATTAAACGGACAACCTCAGATCCAACTTGTATTTGCGACCGTTTGGCGCCAAGTTCTCCTTTCTAGTTCGATACGACTGCGGCGTAGCGGTAAATTTCCATGGTTTTTGCCAAGTTCTGTTCGTGCTACTGACTTAATTCTCAGAGAAACACACCAGCCCCGTGCCGCAGTATTCTAAAATTTCTTTGTTTCTCTTTTGACGGATTTTCAGAATTTTTAATCAAAAAACCATACAAGTGCCGAATTGCACCTCCGAAATCATTTTTTTTTTTTCGGACAGACTAAGGTCTTTGTTGGATTTCATGAATTGAATGAAAAATGTATTGCACAAATGTAATGACCAGAGGGAATAGCAACAACTTCTGACAAAGCATATAGCAGCACAGAGTTTAGGTTTGCAGCGTCACGTACTGTGTCCTCTGGGAGTCAAGGAGTTCGATGGCTCAGTCTCGGGAATTTAGCCGGCAACATCCTTCGGTGAACGCGGACTTCTATAGCCGAGGCCGTGCATCGTGTGCACATTGTACACGAAGCGCCAACGTATATGTTCAGACTGTGCTGAACCATAAAGCTCTTAAGCGATTTTGATGGTTAGCGGAGGAACATGTTGGCAAGGCTCTCCCTGGACGGCTGCTCAGATTAGCTTGTTACGCAAAGTAAGCAAGTGAAGCTATTAGGCTTACGTATATGGAAAGTTATACATATAGAATAGCGAGGGTTGCTGAGGGTGCAATGCAATATACAAGCAACAGTATACCGACGATGCAAAATCAACAAGAGACTGATAAATAATGACTCAATCGACCTAAATCAAAGAGCAATACTTTGACGAACAAAATATTAATTTTTGGAATTGAGAAACCTTGTTTAAGATCATTACTTGGATGGGTGACCGCTTAGACATCGATTCGGGATGCTGAATCTTATATCATTGCGATGCAAAAAACTATCTTCAATTTTTATCGTAGACCGAAAACCGATTCGAGGAATAAAAAGAAAAACGAATATAAAAAAATTGTAGTGTCCATTAATCCATTCGGTAGGGAATTTTATTTTTAAATTAATATAAAATTCAAAGTATATGTGGATGAGTAGCAGTACTAACGAGGCATAATAAATATGTGGTTATAATTTTTTTAAATATGAAAGCCGAATCGAGTACGAGGAAAAAATAATACTGTCCATTTTATCCTGGTAAGTACAACGCCATGTAATTTCATAACATCGAAATCTATTTGCCTCCGCCGTAAATCCAAGAGATGGGCTGCTTTTACCAACGTAATTTCAAAACACGATGGAGAATTCACTTTCATCGTGACTGGAGCAACGATGCACATAGAATATATCCTCTAATTGGCTTTAACGACATTTTACTAATTTCCTGAACCCCATCAAGGAAATCGTGAGTCTGGTCTCTCGATGGATTCGACAGCTATCGAGAAATTATGCGATATTATCAGATTGACTTTGGCTCTTGATTCGGTTGCTAAATGAACGCGCACGATCAATAAGAATTGATTATAGAAATCACATATGTGCGTGAGTAGAGTTTCGGCCTCGATGATCGCTTCTCCGATGATGAACTTTCATACAAGAAGTAAAAATTGATTTTCCATTTCGGTCAATTTAGCTACACGATGATGTGGTATTTGTTATTGATATTGTTTAACTTTGATGATTCAACTATGAAGCTTGCTGCAAAAATGATCTCGGATTATAAAATCAGAACAAATTGACTGGGGAAACGAGTACGATCAATAGCGTGTGTAACCGACTCGAAAAAAGTCCCGCAGCCCAGTCTTTCTCGTAGGCAATTCGAGTGCATGCCGTGCCAGCTTCCGAGGGAGAATAACATTCAGCAAGGTTGACCAGGATGCGGATTAAAAAAAAATGCAATAACCCGATGCACTGGCAAAGCGATCTAAGCCAGGTCATGTTGCGGTACACAAAATATTCATCAAATGGACCCCCCTCCCTCCTCCATACCCATATACATCGCTAGTAATCTCTAGCAGAAAAAAAGTACCAAGGCTTAGTCGCTTTCATTTCCTCATTGACTCGCACGACTCAACACCTGCATTACGAATGGACGTCAATAATAAACCGATAACGATGAAGTTGGAAAAGGGAAAATCGATTATTTCGGAGCACGAGATTAAGGGTTCTTCCGCATACCAATATAAGCCTTAAAGCTCGTTAAATTTGTTACGGATTTAGCACCTGCTGTGAACTACTGAAAAAACTATAAAACACTGGATCAATATTGTTGCACCCGATAAACATGCTGTCTTGGGCCCGAACAAATTTTGATCAACTCGTTGATACCAGCGTTAATTGGACCAACTTTAATTAAGCTTCACAATCGATCGAAACGCTTACATCTCAAATAGCAAATACTGATGTGTGTACTATGAAGTCATTTATATTTGAACCTTATGTGATTCTTTTTCGGAAACTTTTTGGTTAACCCTATTCGTAGTGATTTTTTTTTAAATTAATTTTTGTTGTTAATATAATTAATTAACGAGCATAATGAAGCATGGACGAGCATCGAACACAGGTATTCTCAAAACTTCTAACGATCACTCAAATAACTGTGTACCACGATATTTTTTTTTTTTTAAATTCTCTTCTGGTATTTTAACTACCGGGGTTCCTGGTGTAGTAATCCACCGTGCTCGCCTCGCCCTGTTTCTGTTCTGCGCCTCTCCCAAGTTTGTCATTAATGGAGTTTTCTAATTTCCATATTTATCAGAGCTCCGGGAAAACTTTACTTCAAACTTTGCCCCCTCTGTTTTTCTCTCCTTTTTCCTTTCTTTGTTACAGCTCTCCATTCCTCTTTTTCTCTTTTTCGCATTTACTACTTTGAAAACTGTCTCAACGCTTCCCAGTGCAGGCTGGGTCAGGAAACATGAAGCTTCGCTTTGTTCACAGTTTTGTTTTATCTTGAATATTTGAGAGAATAAAGAAAGGAGCTTTGTGTCAATAATCATCAACCATCTACCAACCACGCTCACACGGTTCAGTTTTCTTCGTTTTTTGTATTCTTTCATTTGCAACAAACAATTAAGAGTGAAAGATATTTTGATAAAAATGAAAAACACTTTCTGGAATTAAACTAAAGCCCTGAAATCTAATATTTTCTGTTGCGCAAAATTCTTTCCGGTGGTACGAATACAAATAAGAAGATCGGACTTTTTTTTTAAGAGGCGATCATTTGGTCCTGGATCTATAATCACTTCAGGGGTTATACCTATAGTTGCAAGGCAGAAAAAGTCGTTTTCTTCACGATTTTTTTCTGAAAAGGCCTTTCATTTGACCAAAATATGTAACGGGAAGCAAATGTAGTCGTAGCTTTTGCCTTTACATCGACATTTTTCATTTTCAAAAATATTGATTGACACTGCTCCTGTAAACGATCTCCTGGAGATCCGAAAAAAAAGAGTCTGGCGGTGAGCACGAAATTTCCGGTTTGGATTATCGAAAAGAAAAAAACGAAACAGATTCTTTTTGTAGATAGATGATTCTTGGCATTGATAACCTCAATAAACAGTCGTTTATGTACGTTGAAATTACGAATCCAAATGCACATATTCTTTGATGTGACATGGACGTCCGTCCCATTCAAACAAGTTTCGTTTAGATCGTCTTTTACAGCCGCCGTTTCAATTTACTCTGTTAGAATCCCTCGAGGCTATGTCCCATGTGCGCATATATTTACATTACAAAGGGTAATACTCAAAGCCATCCAGCGATGATAGGTGTTGCAAGAGTTAACAAAATTAAAAGTTCCTGCAACGTGATACTGCAACGTGAAACACGCAAACGTAAGCAGAGGCGAGCAATTAACGAAAAATAAAAAAACATATATCCAATGGAATCGGCTCACCGACGAATTGGATCACGAAAACGAGGACAATATAAAAAAAAAGCCCGCGTGTTCGTGATATTGTTTTTAATTCATCAAATGGAAAAAACAAAGCATAAACTAAACGATGTAATGATTAAGTCTGTGTTGACACAGTTCAATTTGGTTACTGTGTCGCTGGCCGGCGTCAATTCGACCAGAAGCACACGTCATACGCTGGTCATCATTGGCCTTTCGGATGGTTTTGAGTGAATTGATCAGGACCATGTTCTAAATACTTTCATAGTGCGTATGCAATTCGAGATGCAAGTTCAGAAAGCATCCCTTTCCTCATGACTCTAATATAATTTCGAGCACCTGGTACATGAGAATAATCATCAACACATTGTTTGTTTCTTCGCTCTTTTTCACCTTCCCGGGTTTCCTATCTTTATCGATGCATGCTTACTTGCAAGTACCTAAGTGTATTTTTTTTTTTACATCACTCCTCTTGAATTTGAACGAACATCGAGGGTTCGATAATTGTTGGTTGCTTCGCGTCAGAACATGGTTCAGCGTTGAACCGACTTTTCTAGCAGCTGGGAAATTTTCTTTCGAACAATGTCGAACCGCTCTTACGCAGAAATGCGATGGGTAAACTGCTCAGGGGTTGCAGCATGTCCACGACCCTCGACCGACACGGACTCTCGAAACAGCTCTTTTCCTCTCGACGTTCGCTATTCTCGCTGTCGAGCCAGCGCCGACTTTAGAGTTCACCAACGAGTCACGCGGACGTGAGCTGCTTCGTAAAAGCGTCGTTCCCCTGACTCGGAGTACTCGAACCGAGACCCCAAATCCTACTCGCGCTGCTCTAAATTTGCATTCTATATTATATATAGTATATTCCACCTCATACCTATGCGTGTTTATTCATTTCGCACACAGATATACAAAAGTATATATTGTAAAGGCGACTATGAGCATTATGAGTCAATATTTTCTCTCTGGGCGGAGGTTCTAATAAAACAGAGACATTTAGACTGGGAAACCCAACCTTTTGTCCCATTGTTCTGACAATTGACCATTCCTGTAAAGGTTGCAATATCCTTCGCTCCTTTTTGTAGTATTTCGTTCCCTCTCTGAGCGAGACGAAGGTTTCTGAGAAATATGAATTTTCAGGATTCTTCGGTGCAATCCGTATGGTGAGCTTGACATTTCATTAGCACTCTTCGTAACGAATAATTGCCAATAGATTTAGAAGATTTTTACAATTTTTTTCTAAATAATCGTCCCCTGATTCGATAAATATGAATGGCATCGAACCTGATCAATAATTGTCAAGACTTTTCCATTTATACGCTGGATATGTACGTATGAGAAGTGATACTGAAGAGCCAGTCCCAAATTAGATACGTATCTGGCAAGGAAATGGTCCAGAAAATTGTCGAGCGTGGTAATAACCTGCAATTCTGAGTTCCGAGTTTGGTAGTTCGAGACGTCGTTTAATTTTATGAAAGTAGGATCTGTTCAGGGAATACGTGTCGAGGGATTGGAGGATCTGGACTGAAAGAGCATGATGCCGATAGGAAGGGTCGTGAGAAAAGAATAGAGAGAGAGAGAGAGAGGGAGAGAGCGAGAGAGAGAGAGAGAGAGAGAGAGAGAGAGGGAGAACGGCGGAAACAGCAGGGTTGTGTCACCGTGTGTGAAAAGAGGTGGGTAGAAATTTTTTAGTGGCAATGGGACAGCAGCTCGCGATTTGTGTGGGAAAAAGAATGAAAAGCAGCGTCGACAAGTATGTATAAGAATATGAGAGAAAAAAGTTAAGTCCGGAAAAAAGTGACCGTAATAACCCGCGCGGTACAAGGGATCCTCGCAAGATGGATGGACTGGGTTCACTAAGGAATGGAGAAAAGGGCCCGAGGGTAGAGCGTCCAAGTTCACCCTTCTTGTGAGAACGAACCATCTCAGCATAGCCTCCAACTCGCGAAGGACAATAGAAGCGCGCCCGGGAACGGCGATAAGTTAACCACGGGGACACGCCAGACACTTGGTGTATCCAACCGGGAGCTCGTTCAGTAATAAGAATTATGGAAGTCTTCTTTCCTCTGGCGATTCTCCGGATCCTCTGTTTCATCGTATTCCTGCTTTTCCTTTTCTTAGCTTCACTCTGTTGTGGTTTTACCGTGTTGCACTTTCGGATTTTCCCTCAAGTATAGGGAAGAACAAGAGGAGCTAGAAAAGAGGAAGCGACTAAAAAACTCGCCAAGTTTGTAAGAAAAATGGTCCGTTTGGTTGTATGTAACGCTTGGTCTTGGGGTTCTACGTTCACAGTACTCTATTTTATATATCTACGTGGTATATACAGGAAGTCTTGAATATCGTTCCATCGAACCTTCTGCTTTTACGATCAACCTCCGTGGTCTGTTTCCATAGTTTGCGTTACCAGCATCGTGCATTATTACTCTTCGATTGATCTATTTGTAACGATGTATTAGCCAGACGACTGAACAACAATTTTTTTTTTCTACTGCTCCTTATCACTGGCGCAACTCTCGGGACATCCCGTACATGAACATCTAATATATTCGTTTCTCTTTTTCGTCTTTTATTCGAGCCTCATTCCCTTGCCTCGTTTTTTACGTCGACAAGAGGAAAACCTTGCCCGGGGTCTGTCTCACATTCCAAGTGCAACGAGAGCTGCCCTGAGTGCACATCCGAGTGCATTCTTAAAGGGTATTTTGCTGGAAGCCTCTCTGCCACCTTGTGCTCCCATTGGTGCATAGAAGACCAAAGAGTACACGATCAAAAACGCGTGTAAGATATTTTTTTTTGTTTCTCCGGAATACAGTGTCGCACTCATAAATTTTCCAATATATCGCGATGGAAAATCTGCGATATACTCGAGATGGAAAATTGCCGCGCACAAGCGATTGTTGGAGAAATAACGAATTCTGTTTCGCGCTATGGGGAAACACTCTCGTAACTTCCAACGGCCTCGGAGGACAATAACGCAAACAGACATGTATGTATATTCACAGTGTATCTTCGCGCCGTGTAATCCGCAGAGACACACTCCCTTGAGACGTAACGTAGTTAACAGCGTGCGTCGCGTGCGAATAGTAATTTCGAGCAAATGATCGTTGCAACCTCAACGGATCGTGGTCTCGTCACGGGATCTTGTATAGCATACGATGTGATGGTGTTTCTGCCTTGCAGTTCCGACTGCTTGCGTTAAGATGAACTCTATATCTATTGAATTCAAGAAGCTATGGCCAAACATTCAATTACTGGCTTGCATACCTTACTGATTTGCACTGTATGTGACGTACACAGTCATTGAACTTGAGTGTTAATCGGCTACAATAATTCAACAAATTCAAATTACTCACTCGGCCCAGAAGTTATCGTGACGCTGGACCAACGCTTAGTACTCGAGAAGATATCAAGAGATACTGACAAAACTATACGAAACGGGGGTGCAAATCGTTGCACGATGAACATGGCCGTCAGGTCCATTTTTGCGAGTCTACAGAGGCCAAATGAAAATAAACTTTTTCCTAACAAAATACAAGGAGAAATGGTTGTTAGTCTCTCTCGTCAGCGGTAGATAGACTCGCCTATACATACATGTGTTCAGAACCATCCACGATTTCGTACCTACCATGGGAATTCTGTTACTCTATGTATTTGTGTTCGATGTATTTAATATGCCCTACGAGACTATTGCCAGTATACGAGTCGAAGATAATTCTCGAGGCTTAGTTAATTCCACTACCATGTGGTTGTGCCAATTTGGTTACAAGCTGATGGCATGATGATTGTGAATTTGTTTGTCATTTGAGCAAGTTCGTTAGAACATTACGAACCGTATTCATATAATAGGACCCATTGGGTGGAGATGTCTCAGGGAATATAAACACAAGTCCACGACTGAATTAAAAATCCGAAAATCCGGTAGGGTTTTGACTATTTGCGCAGCGAAACTACAAAGTCATGAAACGTTGATAATCGATCACTCACCAATCAAAGGGTTGACTGGAAAACAGTCATAGTCATGGTCATAGTTTTCAAATCAGGATCTCGTCTGGAGCTTTAGCTCATGGTATTGTCTTCTATGATGGGATGATATGTGCAATTACGTATTTCACGAAAGCGCGATGCCAGAATGTTGAAGCTTCTTTGGCCATATTGAACGATCCGATGTATAGGATAGCCTAACCTTTCACCACCCACCGACCAAACAGTAATTCCTGCTGGCATGTAGCCTCGCGACGACAACAGCGGTAGCAAAGCATCGCGAGCTTGTTTGTTCAGTGTTTGTACCAATGCCGTAGGGCATATATTATCCGATGGCAACGTACTCATCGAATGAGTACACGACCGCGGATACCCCTTCGTTTCATCCCTACAGCTAATGTAGTTCTATTTAACCCTGTACAAGATTGTTGGTTGATAACATCAACCCAAAGCAACCAACTCATCCCTTCATTGCATGCAGCTCTGAAACATCCCTCGTTAGCTGATATGATTCAATGAGTTAATGGAATGGGGGTAGAATTCTAAAGCTAGACGACCAGAGTTTAAGGTTCGTAGGACAACTGTTTGAGTGTGAAGTTGACGAAACCGATGATGATTCAAATCTTTCGCGACGATGAGTAGAAAAACGCTACATTCATCAGTATATACTGACTGATTGATCAAAAACAAAATATTTCTAATTTCCGGGCCTTCTAGGTCTCCCTGCACATGGGAATAATACCTTTATCATGCGTTCGTGAAGTTCAGGAATTTCATTATTTAATAAACTACCACAGTGTTGTTTTAGCGTTCGTTATTTAGTTAGGTCACACCCAGCATGCTCGAAGATGGTAAAAGAGGTTCATTCAAAGTGGAAGGGTCTTTGTACAATAAAAGCACTACATAAGTTCTAATATCCATTTGGGGATCTCTTTCAATGGGCTTAGAAGGGTTTCCACCAACGAGGCATACTCGAATAACTGTACAGTGACGTCAACGATTCTTCTCTCCTTCTGTTTCCTTGTCTATACATTGTACGGTTGACGAGACCCGCGAAAAATACGGAACATATAAAAATCCACTGCCTTGATTCGTACACACTTCACCGGGGTACAACGAGCTTCCACATTTTATATATGTTACGTGCACCAGCGTTCATCCTTCCGGAAGAACGAACTCGCAACATACGTGGAATGTTCTTCCGTCACGAGCGAACATACCCCTGATGTCAAACTCAACGTGCCTTTCAACGACACGTGAATATACAGCGGTGCAAACTAGTTGTGTACTTCAAAGCTAAAATGTCTCGAGATTTATAGACATTTTCCTAAAGTTTGCGGCATATTGAACTCAACCATTCGCTCCTGCAAAAATGCTATAAATTCATGTTTACCGCGTGGCAAGTGCAGCATGAAAAAACAAAAATCCCTCCTTCATGACGAGCGTTGATGCAAACTTCTTCGGAGTCCCCGACAAATTCACGAGAACTTGAACTAAGAAATGGAATTTTGTCACACGCTTTCAACTTTTTCAGTTCTGCCTGTCGTTTATTTTCTCCTCTTCTCCAAATCTACTTTTTTTCCATTTGGATTTTGATAAAACTGAAAAATATTCAAATGATTATTACCGTTTCTGGAAATCATGTTTAATTTTTGTTTTTAGGAATAATGAAACTTCATTTGTTACAACAAGAAATAACTTTTGCTATCCACCAAGGTCATCACTGACTTTGAGTCAACGTGGCGTCAATTCAACGTACGCAAGGGAATATTGACGAGCACAAAGCTTCGTTTCATTTCCTTGATCCGTTCCAAGAGCTCCATCAAAAGCAGCCGAGCTTATGCCACGGAACTAGAAAATAATCGGGTCGATACAAACAAGTTCAACGATATCGAGTCTGAGGACACTTAATGTAATGCAAGTAGTACAGATCGTTCATTGGTCCGACCTGATAACTGAATGATGCATCCTCACACCATCCATTCATCGAAGATTCGTTTATTGTTGTCACGATAGACATTTCTCATTACGTAATAACATTGATCAACATAAATACCCTGATTAATGAATTACAGAAATCGTGATAAGTTTAATCAAGAATAAATTTCGATATCTCATCAACAAGCTTGCAATGGATTTTGCTAATTTGATCAAATTTCTACCGTCATGGAATAACAATGGTCATGATGTCATTGAACATGGAAAATTCGAACAATCACATGAATGAATGAAATTACAATTCGATATTGCTCTTGCATAAAATAATTTAATATTGCAACCCTTACGATCTGATGGGTTAAAGGAACAATGACAAAATTTGATTTTTGAGTGTACAATGAGGTCTGATCGAAGGAAACGAAAGTTCCGAACGATAAAAGAAAATATGTTTCGTTTTGGGAGCTTGCGCTAGATGTATACACATTTGGGTGAAGGCTTCTGTAGGTTCCCGAACTTCATAGGGACGTTTATTTACCGTTAGATTCGTTCTAGGTGGATATGGAAGGTCGGTAAACCCTCCCTGATGGTAAATCTCAACTCTTTGGGTTGACAGCGAATCGAAAATCGATTCGAGACCTGCTGTGCCCTGAGCCAGCTTATATATATATATTTATACGCATGTGATTGCTTCTCTCTCTCTCTCTCTCTCTCTCTCTCTCTCCTCTCTTTTAGTCTCTGAGCTCGACGATATTGCATGTAGCACACAGAATAACCCCCGGTTCACTACAGGACTTTCCATCCTTTGTCGTTGACAGCTTTGAACAGCATGTTCCCTTGATTTGCCTTTACTGACGTCAAGGCTCCGTTGATATTACACCCTTGTTCCAGTTACTTCATCCATTTATGAGCTGGAGAGACTATAAAGCCATGACTTGATTTCAGCTTTTAATGTCTCTTCTATATTTCTAATCCGATTACCCCAACGGAAATTCAGAAATTTGTACTTGTTTTACGATCTCTCAGAAATCTCAGTCTGGTTATTAAATATTTCGTGCACGAGGTCGAAAATCTCAATTCTTTTGAGAATTATTTCAATGTGTATACTTTGTGTCGAAATCTGAAAATTATCGACTGTCTCGTGGGATTCTAAATTCTAATGAAAATACTTCGTAAATCGCCATCAGTGATTGATATTAGCGCTGCAGAGGGAAATTTGGTATAGACTTCAATAATGATGTTGGCTTCGTCCCAATGTTCCAATCAAAATGGACCAACCAGTATTAACTACCACGGCAATTTATTCCGGCATTCTATGAGAATTTGCGCTGTACCGGAACTTGAGTGATGTCGAGGGCACATGACATAAAAAAAAATATATGAATATATCAACTTGGTTTTTCGCGCGATACAATTTACATGGAAGCAGAAATCCTGTTGCCTGGTGAAGTACACTGGAAGTCGAGACTGGGAAATGACACTCTGAGGGCTTTCTTGGAATTCCAGAGAAATGTAAATCCACATGAATGGGTCTGCATTTTCCCAGATAAACGAAATCCTCGAGCAGAAATCTTTGTTTAAAATGTGTTTTCGTACTCCTCTCTTTCTATAGATTCCATGCGGACTTCCGGTCTCTTTCTCTGTCCCTCTATTTCTTCTCCTCAGTCCTTTATGGCTTTTCTCCGAGACTCGTTTGGTAAACAGCTAAGAATTTTCGCGAATGAATTCGCTTCAACGAAATCGAGCCTGCCAACGTCGTTTCGAGTCTTTCGCACAGACTGAAACTTTCACGCCTGCAAAGTCGTTGAGTTCGTCGGGGGTAAGCTATGCATATTATAGCTATGCTGAGGACTTTACCGTTACGTAATTCCATGCAGATTTTCAGTGAATCGTGTCGAGGAATCGTCATTGGTGCCAGGATAGGAATAAGAAAGGGATGGAGTTCATGCGAACCTCTCAACCTCGAGAAGTTCCTGGACTCTTAGATATTCTCTTAGCTCTTTCCTAGAGAAGAGACAGACTGATTGGCTGCGACCACCGTGATAATTTCCTAGAATTCCAGTCATGGAATTGTTATCGAAGACTACGTTTTTGCGGCTGCAACCGCAATCTTCGGGTCTCAAGTTTGTTCTCGCAAATTACACGTTCATGAAGTACCTAATGCAATAAAAAACACTGTGGCATTGACTCTAACAGTAAAATTGTGTCGAGTGTAATAATCATTAACAAAAGATCGTCCTCAAATAAGCACGTACTGCTGTTGACTTCGCTCCAAAATTCACTAATTAGCACTAAAAATATAAGTCATTATAATCGCAAAGTTTTATTTGCTTGTAAATTCATATCATTTTTTTTTAACTTGTGATTTAGCTGGTATTCACGATATAGCATCTCCTAGTTTTTGATTCTTGACAAAGCTTTCATCCTAGCGAACATGAAATTGTATTTAATCGTAGAACGGTAACCTGGGGTCAAAAACGAGCCCAGGCGCGACTTGAAATCCCGCGCTCTTTCTCCCTTCGTTCTTCCGTTTTTTATCGTTTTACCCCATTTTTAACTAATTTTCTGACTTTGAGGAAAATTGGCCCAGGCTCACGTGATCCAGCATTAAAAACTGAAAAGAATGAGCCCAAGTTGAACCCTTTTCGTTAAATTTTACCGAAGGTATAAATATTTCAAAATGGGGGTCATTTATGACCCCAGGTTACCGGAATAGGTGAAAAAAATAAGGTTATCGTTCTAGGGTCAATTGAAAAACCCTTCAAAAACACATTTGCAGCATAATCTTGCTATTTACATTTTAGAAAGGACAAAAAATACCGCGTTTTTCATCCAGAGTAAATTGACGCACCATGCATGAGTGACATTCAAAAGCGTTACTGGTACAACGACAAAAAAAAACAATTGTTGTGTGTGTATACTTTAGACGAGAACTCGTCAGCATGTTAATGGATTTTTCTCGGGTGAATTTTGAACGCTCGTGAATATTCGTTTATCTTGTCAGTGTGACATAACGACGAGAGTTGTCACATGGAATGTACAGTGTACATGCTGCTGCGTGAGTACAGGCTACCCATGTGGCCAGTAGTCACGAACGTCGTTGTCAGCCATCGATGCCACTGACTCTATCCACCGCGAAATGTTGCAATCGCGTCCCTCATCAATCTACAAACTCTACAAAGTACACGAATTAATGGCTCTCGGAGCTTATTGTTACTGGCACGTGGACCGGAAGATTCCCTGAACGATTTACTGATCCGCACGAACAATGCGGCCGGAAACGCGAGACATTTCCCAATGGCAATCTAATACTTAATACATCTCACGTGATGTTTGAGGCATTTTGAATTTGTACTCTATGAAAAAACACGCAAGGCTTCGAACGAATAAGAATACGATATTTTATGTTTTCTACAATTTTCAAACGATAATTGGCGCAATATTTTCTCGTGATTTTTCAAAGGAAAATCTAATTTAAAAAATGTAATTCTTGATTCGTATTTGTTAATAATCGGATAGAAAAATATTCCGCAAGTCTCAAGCATATCTGTCGAAATTACGTACATGATTGATGAGAATTTGTTCAATTCTATGGGAACGTACCCTCGTTAAGTATTCGTTGAAGTATTCAAATATGAACGGTGTTGTTATTCAAAGCTCATGTCTACCCCATTAATGATGATAAACGTCGTGTTGTGACAAATAGGACTTAAGTTGAGAGCAAACAAACAAAGCTGAGTCTCACAATCAATATAACGCGCGAGAATCGAGAGTCAAGCAAGTGACACGCAAACAAAAGTTGCCTGTGTTTGTCGAGCAATGAGTTATTTTTCTTCGTTCCATTGGCGTGCCACTCGGATATCGCGTCATTTGTTTTTATGCGTGCGATATCCGAGTGCTTCAAAAACTTGATCGTCAAAAGAAAATTTTACTATTGTTGAGCGGAGCGAGCTGGCACCAGGAATCTATACTAGAAAATGGATGACCATGGTGGTATAATGAAGAATGGAACAATTTGTGAATTACCATCGTTTGAGCAGATCGCAAATGGAAATTCAATGTTTCAACGTTTATCAGTAAGTAAGTCTCGACAACAAAACAATGGTGATAAATAAAAATGCAGTGTTGCCACAATCATGGAATATTAAACATGCCAGAGATTATAACCAGGTTGACCGCGAGAGTGGACGATTTGGCATTGAATGGACAGCCGGATGGACATTGATGTCTGTTCTGGCTGGCAAATTGAATCGAGCTCCGGAGCCGGAAATACCGCCGCGAGCCAAATGCGTTCTCCCGTCTAATCGCGACCGCGTTTATCCCTTCGATGGAAGGACGTATGGGGTTATCGGGTGCGGGATTCATCGCTGATGCAACAAAGAGACTGTTTACGAGTCCAAAAAGAGAGAGAGTGAGAGAGGGAAAGGAAGCAGAGCAACAGAAACTGTGAGATTTCTATGTTAGCCACACTGAAACGAGTTCGTAGCCTGTTGGTGCATCTCCGAATGTCCAGCAAAGGGGCTCGTGCTTTATACATGGAAATATTGTCCGTGAGCTTCAACGTGTTTGATAATACAGATACATGGCATGTGTCATCAACAGAAGCTCCAACATACAGATATGTTCGATGCGTGAAATTACGTACATACAAATTCGTAAATAATAACATATGTACACCATGCATATACGTTTATTTATCCGAGAATAACTCGCTATCCCATATTGCCGTTATCTTCCCTACATGAATTTGCCCAGACAATCACAACGATGAGTTGTACGGTTTATGCATGAATTCAAATACGACTAGCTATCTCTCTGCGCACACAATTTATTGACAAACTCTTATCCAACGAAGCACATATTAAAAACAACGATTTCAATATAGTATCTCATAACCATTCATATGCAATATCATTCGGACTCGATCATAAAGTGATACAATCTTTTTTCGGAATCAGTCAATTCTGGAATTCATTAAGTGCGTTCGTTGATATGTCAGAATTAATCCGTGGGTTCGACTTTGGTAGCTTCATGGCTTCTGCGCTCGACTTTAACTCTGTGTCATAAACCCGAGTTCTCAACCACAAAAATATACAATGAAGCTTTATAAACCAACTACACTATGAGTACCTATTGCTTGACCTACTGTAGTTTGGAGACGTTAAGACAAAATCAGGGAACAAAAGTATTTTGATTTTCTGATATATCCCATGACCTTGACCCTGCTTTTCCTCCACTTGATTGGTTTCCAAGTTCCTGTGGGCTCTCGCTCCTTAAGGGTGCTGCCGATAGGCAGTCTTGTTCAATGCATCGTAAATGCAGGAAGGCGAAAACATTAGCGAGGCGATACATGGCTGAACGATCAGCCCGTGCAGTATTGACCCAATCTTGGGCAAAATATTTCGGGAGAATACCGACGCTACGATTTGACCGCGCACCCATTGCTGCCAGTCTAATATGTATATAATGTGCATAGCTCTGTGTATATTGGCTCATAAGTGTATATTAATATATCGTGTATATATATATATATATGAGTTTGAAATCATGTACTTGAGGTCGAGTGTGCTTCACGTTTATTCGTATAGAGCAACCGGAGGTCATCGAGGCTTTGATGGTTGAAGCCAGCATTGTTTATCGTGACACGAGAAAAATCGATGGCCGGATGGGTTGGAATGAGAAAGTGAGAGAGAGAGAGAGAGAGACAGACAGACAGAGACAGAGAAAACGGGCGAAAGGGTGGCAAATGGGAGGATGAAGTATATCTGGCAGGTTGATACGACCACACTGTGCTCTGCAATGCGTGACGATTGGTCCCCGCACTTGTATAGACACACGTGCGTGACTCACGGAACGAAACTACCCTTCTACCGCGATGGAATTTCTACATACGCAATACACTCACCCATATATATCCACATGAACGTGTACATGTGTAAGAGGAGCACGACCAGACAACTTTTTCGTCTGGCAACGAGAAGAAAGTCTGCGATGGGAAAAGAAGAGCAAAAAGTCGTAATAAAACTTAACGTATGATCGAGGATCAATAAGAAGATCAGACACTATTCGTGTGGGCTGCGTTTGCACAGGGATATGTCTGGCAAAACTCTGTTGAAATCGAATTTTACGCATGAAATAAGAAACAGACTCTAGTGGATCCGACGTGTGTGATCTCATGTGAGATCCCATGTACTTGGGGAAAAAGAACGTACAGAACTAAAAAACTTCTCAGCTCTCATTCGTTACAAAACACGTGAGCTTGAACCACCAACGAAAGCGAGTTAAAAGTTTTTCCATAGAAACGTAACTCACGTGCACTACACATGTATACATAAATGTGTATATGGAAGTATGTATGTTAGTTTAACGATATACAGACTGCACTCTACGCGTATAACTCTCCTCTCCCCACTACTTAACTTTAACTTGATCGGTATAAAGTTTCTGCACTTTGCGCACAAAGTGCCCGTTCACCTGTGTAAAATTACACATTACGGTACCCCGTTCCACGTAAAGCCATTTTAGTGTCCATATAAACATATAAAAGATACATATTACTTCAGGAACTCGCAGATGGGGCGTTGAGAAAATGGGAAGTAGTGCCAAAATATTTATGCACGTAGATATAAAGACACAAGCATAGATTCTTGATATTGGCAAGGCTAAGCCCCTGTCCAGGGTCAGTAAACCAGCACGTAGGGTATCGTTCGAATTCCCTTGGCATTATATTTTCTATCCCAATTTGATACGGGTCAAGTGAAGCCCGAGCCTCTTTGTGACTCGTCACGTCTATTGGATTCCCGTTTTTTTTATCCCTTTTCTTCCTTCATTTTGTTTGCGACCCTGACAAATTTTAGGACTCAGCAGGACCTACTTATCGTTGCTTCTACTGACCAAGCAAAATCTCCTCTGAGTGGGCAGCCTATTTTGTCTCGATAGTCCCAATTTTACGAATTTCGTTGAAAAAAAATTTGGATCCTCCCGACGAACAGCCCTATGCTTCCCAGCGCACTGATGATACAAGGTGATAACAAGTTCTTTATAAGTTGAAAACTTCACGAATGTATCTTCGACTAAATTATCATCCAGAGATGTAACGAATATTCTTGCATGGAGAAGCGAAATTACATTTCGAATCAGTCATTCGATTGGTGAACTCAGGGAGGAGATTTTCATCTAGTTATTTCACGTTTATTCATCAAGGGTATTTCGAAACTACTCCTTATCGAAGTACTAATTTCGTAACCGATCGATGCGTCCAGCAACAACATCTTTGAGCATGATCAGCTTTAACAACATTTGCGAGAATTTCTCTCATAGAGAACGCGTATGTACTTGGAAAGTTTGAGACTCGAGGTTCTCTCGTCTCTGGAGATGAAGTGGAGGTGAAGAGGAACGAGGTGCAATACCAAAACTTCTCTTGAGGATCATTGATCAGTTCCTGGAAACATCGAAATACACGAGACTGGTATCTCTATATCCTTTTTTCTCTACTGTATTTAATTCCCACAGAGACGTTCCATCCCTATTCCTTCCCTCCCAGGCTTTCGATATTACTTTCATTCCTTCAATATAATACACAGCGTTATTAGTACAAAATTAGTACATCGTTTTCCATTAACCTCTCTTACGGTTTGCCTATCTGCCTTTCTCTTCTAGTTTTTCGTTACTAAGACCCCACAGACTTATGCCATAATATCACATAATCAAAAACAAATTGTTATCATCAATAGCTAGTGAAGGAAGTTTTGCAAATAGAGAAAATGAAATGAATAAATTTAATCCATATTTTATTATTGAATTTCCGATAAGAATAATGAGACTTCTCATTTTACCTTAATGGGTATTAGAGGCTGCTCGAGTCTATAATCTAGTTGCTTCTCGTTAGGTTCCATATAACTTGAAACCTATATTATAATCTCCTAAATTATCGAATAATTGTCTTTTTAAAGTATGACCTTGTCTCTTAACCGTATTGTCAACGGTTCTGGACGATTCCAGTACAAAAAGTGCATTGCCAAAAATGATTGAAAATTTCGATTCCGATGAATTGCATTCAAATTTTACAACACAGTTCGATAATTCATTTGTCAAACTGAGGATTTATGACGTACCCATGCCCTCTTGAGTGAATAAATAAACACGCCCCTTGCACCGAAGTGGAGCTAATGCGAATGTTCGACACGAGAGCAAGTACACACGTACGGAGTCTTTAAGTCGATGGATCGAGGGTCAAGATGAGATCAAGAAATGTGCACTACCCAATCGTGAATTATCTTCAATTCTTTGTTTGTTTCATGAACAATGCGTAATAATGTGTTATTGAATGATTGGACCCAGACATATTCTTACTATGAATGTGTCAATCCTGATTCGCGGTGAAGAGTCTTTAATAATTTTTCAATTGACGTAGTGCTCGTTTCAAAGTGAAAAAAAAAAAAACTCGAGCGGCAAAGTAGGCTGAGACATTCAACGTGATATCCTTTAAAGCGATATATATATATGTACTGGTGTATATATAAATATGCATATAAATATGACGTTGTACGAGCCCAAACGACCCTGTGCTCTCGCAGTGGTAACCAAACATCTCTCACCCTTTACCAACTAAATCCACTTGAAGAGGCTCCCCGGTGGTGTCCGCTTCAGCACTTCAATTTAATTTCACTCCGGAGCACAGGGAGTATACGCGACGATTCCTTCAGCTCTTATCCCCCTTTTCTCGCCTCTATAATTTCGTAACTCTCGTAGTTTTGACACAAATCGAATTAACAAACTTATGCATATACATATTCACGGGCGAGCGAATAATCACAATAACACAGCACGTTATTTGCATACACAATTGAATCAACATTGAGCACTTATTTCCATCGTATTCCACATTGAAGGCTCCTCGCCAACACTTTTGACACTTGTTTCAGTCACTGGTTGACTTTTAACCACGTTTTCACTGATCCACATCTATAGTCGAAGGCTCCTGTTTCTTGCAGTATCAATATACATGTATGCATGGGGATATATCTATTCATGCACACGCACACATGTGCCTAGGTAAATACAGGTATTTATTGACTTGTTAACAGAGCCATAACACTTGGATAGTTTGCAGCGGCCTGGAGGCCGAGCGATCATGGTGTCACCGAGATTTTCTCACGCTTCATCGGCAAAAGCATCACCGGGTGTAACCATCAGCCTCGCCAATGGATTTCACCCTCGTGTTTCGTTTTTTTTTCCTCTCTCTTCCTCTCCCTGACTTGTCCCGGCACACTTGATTTCGATCGTGCGACTGCTAATCGTCAGACACGTACTCTTTCAACATCCGACAGCGATGTTATCCCAGCCAATATTTTCGTTGATAGTAACGCACAGGTATGCTCATAGCACCACTTGCTGATCACACCGCCGAAATGTTTTTAAAGCCCTCGGGGATCCTCTTGATCCCTGATAAAGTTATCCTCGTTAATATCCATCCATTGCTAATTAGCGTCTCGTCGATCATTCACCGGCTAATTTAGGTCTCGCCACTATATTATACATATTCTGCTCTTCTGATCCTGTCTACGTCATTCCCTCAGGCTTTTCCGCAAACTTTTATTCCCTTCGTAGCCTCTGCGCAGACTTATGCAGAATTAAGTGTGCAATAAGAATGGAAGGGATCCAACTTTTCACGAAACAAAAGTGACTGGATGCTGCGAATGATGTATTCCTCAGTGGATTCGTGCGATGTGATAATAACCTCAGTTATATCGAGAATACGTCGTGTGAACGTCAGAACCAACGATGCGTGCAGTATGCAGACGGTTGCAATTAACCCAGTTACGTCATGCTTTCGTCTCGTCTCTTTCCTGGTTTCGATACAATACGTTCGACGTAAAACGTTTTCCTGCTCACACGTATTACCTACAGCCCAACAAATCCGCGCATCTTTTCGTTGATTTCTTCATGGTATCGAAGTATTAATTTTGTAATTATATCCGTGCTCCAAAATAATTGCCAGGGTGGGCCAGGTAAACGCCCTTTTTTAACCTCCAACCAAGTCCCAACAGTTCTTGTTCTCGTCAACAACGAGTTACCTCCAGGTTGTTATAAATTTTCCGGACAGTCAACCGACCGGTGTGAACCGAAGATCGACCGTTTGTTGATTTTAATCGGTCGTATATAAATCCGTTAATTGAATTGGTTGTACCTCGGCTGATTTCGTCTTGACATCAACGTCTTTAGTATTATGCTTGGGTAAACGCCCTTTTCCACGTTTACAGAGGCTCGAGTGTGACGGTCGAGTATACCGGCGAGCCAATCCCCGCAAACGTCAACGATGTAGATATACGAATGTATATATATATTATAAAAACTGAGACATTTATACGGATATACAAAATACAGGTTGGATACTTGAGCAGCACTCACAACGCACTTATATCGTTTAGCTTACGTATGCAAATTAAACTTGTTGCCGTAGTGTTTAAGAACCTCAATGAAACGACAAAAGTTCGTGTACTTAACGCCTCGAACTATTAAGAACTTGACGAGAATTAAATGGAGAGAAATCCAAGATTTCTGTTTCAATAGAAGTACGAAAAATCGAACGAAACGACACGTGGAAAATTGGAAGGCGCTGAATACGGCAGGGACACTGGGAAGGAATAATAAAATAACAAGATGGTAAAGTAAGTTCGTAACCGTAGCAACACTCTCTTTTATTTCCGTGTAATCTCAACCCCCGCGTCAACGAGTCTCGCCGTCCAACGCAACCGTGTGTCTGACAGGGTGCCACGTCCCCTCCCCTCGAAGCCACGTGTTAGGGCACTGCACTTGTACTTGCAGAATATTTCGTCCGTCCGAAAGGTCCAACGTCGGGGGCGTATAAGGCGAGCACGCTTGTCGTCAACCGTAGGTCCCTTGAGTTTTAACGTACTGTCAACGGGAGTTCTTACGGTATATGTGGAACGTATGGTACGGAGAAAACAATGATGACAGTGATGGGTGAAAGTTTCACAGGCTCCGGGGCTGTTGAAGATGCAGGATGAATTGCAGCGTTATACAGGACGACAGCACGGACTCGAGAGAAAATAAAAAAGGCATCGTGATAGAAGACCGAACGTTTTGACAATTCGACTCCAGTTTGTTCCACCAACGTGTCCAGTACTCGTTTCAATGTTAATTGGAATTTTCGTTTTCTTTCATAAAATCATTCAATTTATTCGATTCCCTAGTTATTGTGCGGACCGCATTAGTCACAGTGGTTATTTATATACTTTATTTATCATTCCCGTACGGATGGGAAGAGAACGCGCGCGGATAAAGTCTAGCCTTTCGCGGGGGCTCCGCTACGACGCCCTGTCGTCGCGGCGCGGGGTGAACGCACGACTTGCGGACGATCCACCCTCCACCGCCTAACCACCTCCAGCGTCGTTCCTACCACCACTACCGTCGAACCATCCCCATCGCTTCGACCAAGAGTACCACGACTGCGTCGAATCACCACCAGCGCCACCCACCATCACTACCATTACCAACATATCAGCTTCATTCCCACTCTGGCGTATCCTACACGACGACCACCGAGTCGCGAAAAGCCTGCACGAATTGGCTACCACTACTGCTACGGTTCTCTACTACAATGACCATCAACACTATCACCACCGAGAATACTTGTTCTCTTGTGAATCCCTGCCAGTGGTTCTCCGTTCTCGCGCCACGACCAGAAGAACATTTACTCTTCTACGTACACAGCAAAGATCACTCTGCACTAACATTAAGGAACCTTTCATGGTTTCTCTACCAATGCTCCTAGCATTCGTATGTAACCATTACAGCTCTACGACCACACCAGTCACAATGGGGACTTATCATTTCTCTGACATTGCCTGGCAGTGGCTCTCGAAGCAACAGGAAAACATAATCAACCAAGTCGAAGAACGATTCCATCTCCTGCGGTTAGGACCTACACCTACGTTACTAAACAGAAACGCCGGGATGCCAGAAACTCCCCCACCAATGACGCGAGTACGTCAAAGGGAGAAAGGTTGCTCTCACTTTTCGCGAGGAACTAATGCTCCCCCCAGATACAGCTCCAGTCATAGGAGAATGGCCCAACAAGGTAAAGTTCGCAGACGAAATTTCAGCTTACGCGAGAGAGCACAGACGGAGAGAGAAAGCAAGTAAGCTTTTCGTGTTTACGAGTTGAGTCTCTCGTCATGGCGGCAGCGTAACCCAGGGACTGTGTACGGCTGTTACGAGAACTCGAGGCTGCCGATCGAATACCCCGATTCACTATGAGCAGTTCTCTTTTTCTCATGCTCTCTACCTTTCTGGTAGGTATCAACGGAGACGATGATATAAAAACCGTGATACTATGAATTTTAAATCACGAATAAAAAAGACAAAGAGTTTTACGTAAAATGAAATCAAATCCTTGAAAAATATAGTAGTTGCAAGAAAGGAACGCAACGTACGGAAGACAGAGACATAATTTGAAGATAAAGATAAAGTTTAACGGGTGCAATCATCGACAGAAGTCACAGTCATACATAACGCTTAGAGGAAAAAGAAGAAAATTCTTCCCCCGTGCCTCTTTAAACATGAGAATGCAAGGAAGGTCTTTATCTTTGTGCTATTCCCGGTGACCATACACACAAAAGAGAATGTAATTGGTGTGCTATGCGAAGAACTCGTGTAATTTGGATTTGAACGCATACACTGGAAAATGGATGTAGGACGAAAGAAAGGGGGTTGGGGCTGAGGAAGGTACAGGAAAAAGGATGCGTTGCACATTTTGTATATTTATGGAAAGAACTTTCAAGCACTTCGAAATATAATTTTTTTGACAGGAACAAGTAACATCTGCACAGTTATTTATTTCACACGTAAAAACAGTTCAAAAGTGAAGTCGACTGCAGCAGCCGGTTACAGATTTCCCAATGAACAGAAAAATGTCGTGAAATATCGATTCGTGGAGTATGAGAATAAATGCACGTAGAAGTGTGTCAAACTGAGTCTGCCCATCCAAAGTTTCGATCAAGTCGCAGTGTCGTGACACACTATAATATTCATCCGACGGTGAGCAAGTTAGTGTCATCAAGTTTTGAAATGACTGTCTGACGAAAATTGTAACTGCTGTCGTTGGTACATTGGCGTGTCCTAGACCTTCCTGCATCTTGGCCTCTCGCAGTATCGTGAATATATTTAGCCTCGATTCTTGAATCGCCTCTTAGGTGGGGTACTCTGACACGTTTCTATTGCCAGTAACGGGGGATCTCTCGCGCTCACTCTTGGTTTTTCGAAGCCTCGAGGATGCCACAGCGCCAATGACCCTATCCTCGTACCCTTAACCTCGAGTGGCACCCTCTAGCGAGCTTTCCTGTTGTTTCCTACTCTTTTCACGAGTCCCTCGTGCCATTTCCCACTCTCTCGCTCTGCTTCTTTTTCTGTTCTGTCTTTTTTCTACGCCCTCTATACCCCTTTCGTGTATCCAACGCGTTCTCAAGTGGAATGCAGCTAGCGTAACAACTCTCGAAGCATCCTAACCTCTTCTCGTCGTTCCAACTTCCCTGCTGCATGGATACCTCCTCACAACCCCGTTTTGTTCGGGTTATTCATGAATAGAATGGAGATTAATATTCAAACCTCTGATAAGCGATGAATGCCCCAAGCTGCATTGTACGATGTAACCTACGCTCCGAAAAATATCCGAAATCGTTGTCTGAAAATGGTAGAAACGGAGGACCAAAGAGAAAAATTTCAATTCTCAAGATTGAGGTCTGCTGTAGACTACGGTAGACGTAAGAAAATAAATAATACCCTTCCATTTTGAATATAATTGCAATTGCTTTTGTGACAATGCCAGAAACGGCACAGTGTAGAAAATCACAACCGTGTACACTACTGTACACGCGCAAATAACTAAATAAGAGGTTAGCAGGAAAGAGCAGTTTATAGAGCAGGAGAAATAGCGGAAGGAAAAGTAAAACAAAGAGAACTCAAAGAACGCGATTTGAGAGAACGGAGCGGAAAACTCGTTAGGCCAACAGAGAAACACGAGACGACGGATAAAACTTGTGGAAAATGGTAGCTCTGGACCGCCAGCGATTGTCCGGCGGAGTATAGAAAACAGAAATAAAGAAGCTGAAGATGTCGTTGAAAACCATGAGCTGGTTTTATTAAAAAACACGAAACGTAGGGAATTCTATATTAATGTGACTTTTCAAAAAGAGATAAAGGATTGCAAGTCACTGCAATTCACCTGACGATGGCAAAAAGACAAACTAAAATTTCGCTATACAAGTAAAAACCATTTCCCTCGTTTAGAATACTTCGTCGGTTCGTATGAGCAGCAAGGACATCTGCATGAAAATGTCTTATAAGTTTAGGTCTGTTTCTCAAGGGAAACAAAAAATGCATGACTACAACGAGATCCAAGACGTTTCACGGATGCAGTAGCAGACACGAGACAGAAGCCTGTGGTCAGAAGCAGCAACTGTGGCGAAGAACTTTCATAATGTATGCTCCAGGCACATAGCATAGTCTATGAGACAAACCACAATATAGTCTGGGCAAGAGCTATCGGATATTAACGTTTCCACAAATGGAACGTCAAAAAAACGTGCGACTCGGTCTTTCCATGCGAATTTTCAACAAAGAAAACTGTTGGAAAGCCCAATAAACAATTATGGAGTTTCCTTCAAATCCCCGTGACATTACTCCATTCTGTTTTAGTCTTTCGGATAATCTCCAGACTTTTATTTTCCAACCGATATTTCTCATTTTTTTATGACAATTACCTAAGATTCGTTCATTATTCCAAACGAATAAATCGAACTGAATCATCATCAGACTATTTCCTCCACGATTGAATGATGATTCTAGTTTTAGTACAATAGCCAACTCGCCACATAGTTTTCGACGAACCTTTCTAGCCAATATTCTTGCTGTATTGTATAGAAAATAAACTGTGCTTTGTAAGGTATAAAAAGCGTTTGGTACATGAAGCGTAGCACGTTTGGGACCTCCCATCCGTACTTTGTCTTGTTCGCACTAGTAGCCGACCAACACTTCAAAGTTGTAGTAGGGTGGAAACGAAAGTATAAGTGCTTATGTGTACGTACGCATGTACAGGTATATACAGAGATGAAACAGTTGAAAGAAACGCTTGGGAAGAAAGGAGAAAAGGGAGTAGACGTGGAACGACAGCATCCACGCGAACTCCTCAAACCACCCTTTGTTACCGAACCCCTTCTCGTGCAAACGTCGAGCATTGGGCGACAGACAACCCTCTCTCTTTTTCCCTTTCACTGTCTCTCTTTTCCTCTCTCTGACATATTCATCCAAATGTCCATCTGTAGGATATTTCTGTTCATCTCAGGCTGTAGATATCGTTGGGTCATAATAACTCACAAGATGGATATTTTTTGTCCGCCTACATTAATAATGACACATCTATAGTCCGTAGAAACTTGTTCCTTCTCTCCAGTAAATTGTTAAAAGATTTTCGAAAACCTAAGGGGACGAGAAATAAGTTCTTCAATAAAAAATTTTAACTCAAAGTCCAGTACTGAATAAAAGCTCAACGTGTTCGGATGAAGAAACTCAGAGATCGGGGAAACTCATTGTTATATTTGTTTAACCAGGTAACAATGTTCACGGGTGAACCTTTGAACCTACAAACACATCCTCTTGTATGTGCACCATATATATCGTAACGTATTTATTTCTCATTCCGCTTTCGGCTTCCTTAGTCTCCGTTCGAATCACGTGTTCGTCCTATTGAACTTGCAAGCCGCGTATTTATACGCGTTTAGACTTGGCTGTGCTCCTATGCTCTTTACACCGCACCCTTGCAGTCCTTGGCTGTTCGCACCCCTATGCACTGGGCATCCAAACATGCGAGCGTCTACCACTCTCGTAAACTCTTGTACCCTCACGTCTCGAACGAACTAGCCTCTCCAGAATCCCAACGAGAAAATCACCGCAGTGCCCAGCGCGTTACCACGTACTAAACAAACCGCACCACCCATTGTTTTTATGTTTGTTTTTATCAATTTCTATGTTCGCGTAGCTTTATGTATGCGGACTAAGTGTAAATCATTTCGGTGCAACATTATTTCTTCAGTCGTAGCGTGAGCTCCGTCGAGGGATTCAAATCACGACCGATCGATAGTTCAGTTCTGCTAAATCCAGACCAATAACCTACCATTGTTCCTACCATTTTGTCTACATGCTCGAAGTAGCTGATACGGTGATGAAGTGTACGTTATCGTAACAGTTTTCCGATAGAACGCCCGTTATTTCGCCATTTCTCAATATCATCTTCGTTACGTTCGAATGAATGTCGAGTGATTGATTACCGCGACACAATACTGGAATGTATATATTATCCAAGTAGAGTGGATCTGTGTACATGTGGATTCGTCTGAATGTTGAACAAGCAATATTCATAATTATTATGTATTTTATGATTATCGATGATGATATTTGATATTATTGATGATATTTGATTGTAGCATTATATTGGATGTTCCAATTTGGTATATAGAAAGTTACATCATAGCAAATTCCCTTCACTGGGAAAAACCCTGGACAAGTAGATTTGTTTTATAAATCTTTTGAATCAATTAAAACGTCAATGTTGGTAAAGTAGAATATTGACTTTCGCCGAGACTCTGCTGAGTCTCAAGATAAAAAAGTGGAAAACCGAAAGTTGACCCACTCGGCGGTAATAGAAACTCGTCACTTCTGTCATCGAAGATCAATTAGTCTCCAGTTCAATTTTCAGATCATGACAATACTCCTGGGCTTCGTAATTAAAGAAAATGCTTATCCCTGCCACCGAATTTTCTTTATTCAGAGATAATATACTTGGCCGAGTCTCGGGCCAGCAGACGACGCTGTCAAATGTACGTGTCCCGAGACTCTACCGAATCGCTAGATATGAACCAGTACCACAGCTGTTAATAATGTAAGCTCTCGAAACAACATACTGAAGTTTCTATTTTATTTTATCAGCTTTCGGACGGAAAATTCAATTGGCAAAACTTTATTTAAGCAGCTTTATTTGCGGTTTCCCATTTCGATAATGCATTCCAGGCTCTTCGTACAAAAAAAAAGAAATATTCCAATATAATCCGTAGTTCGAACTCATGTATCCGCGACTCATTTAATAAAGCTTATTGAAATAGATATACATATATCGTGTATATACATATGTATCAAGAGAACACCGGACTGGAGGTAGAATTTGATGAGGCAATTAAGACGGACTGTCACCCTCGCCTATTTCTCAATCGACTTATCAAGCTATTTCACTCACTCAATTCTTCTCTTTCTCTCTTACGATCTGTTCCCCTACTTCCGGTAACCTGACGGTACTCCCGGAGCGAACTCAATGGATTGCCGGCGGCGACCACCGAACGCAGGAAGAGAGATTGTCGAAGCTAGGAAAGAGCGAGTTCTGAATTCGCACGAGCTAAGCTGGACCGTAATAATTTTGAATGGATGGGCTTAACCCTACGGATTTTCAATCCAACCGACCATGGAGAGAAAAATCTCCCCTTTTCCGGTTCTTCGTTTCCTATCCGGTTTCCTATTCCATATATAGCATGTTTTTTCTCTTTATTCGTGTTGAATTTTACGCGGAAAATATAAACGTTCGTATTTGTAACGTTCTTTACATTAACGAGTCTTATGATAACCACGATCATCAACCATTTTTCTTATTTATTAAGAAGTACGAGTGAGACTCCAAGCGATGCAGATCACATAAAATACGAAGCTTTCACGCTTGTTCGTAGGAGTTTCCAGATTTCTATATTTGGTGCGAAAAGTTTATTCTTAACGTTACTCAGCATATTTACGATTGTTAACGTATCATCGTCGCCTGTATTCGAAACAATACGTCTGAGACACCAACCGCTCGAATAGATTCCAATAAAGCGTAACAATTTCATTGTTTTTCCTGGTCGATCATGACAATTCGAGTATAATACTCGTTTTTATCAATTAAGTAAATTGAAAGAAAAGAGAGGATAAATTCGAAGTGATGATTGGCTATGCGGAGTTTGTGATTAAAGAGGATGTAACAAGAGTCCGGTGGCCGCATTCGCTTCGTATATACCTAGAAAACCGTAATAAAGCGGATATGAACGTTCGCCAAAGAGTTGAACGCGCGCAAACTCCACTGTCTTTTATTTTTATTTTTATTTTAATCTTGAATCCGCTAGCAATGTGCCAGCTGAATTATTCGACCGAATCCAAATTACCTCGTCTGTTTCTCGAATTGAACCAACATAGGGTAAGGATAATTTTTGCATTCCCTGAATCGTGCCGTTCTAGCAATAAAATTTATTCCGCTTTGATGTGGTGCGTGTTTCTTTTTTTTTCATTCCACCCGGTCTAATGAAGAGCGAACCCATAGGGTTCGTCGAACCATGAAGAAAGTCGAAGGCTTTTTGCGTCGCCAAAGAAAATATTGTTTTATTGAAAGCCAATTACGGTTATCTCGAAGAAAAATTTATTTGTGACGAATTCTATAATTTCACTTAAAGCTGCACTCCCCATAGAGACCAGAGCAGACTGATATTTCTCTCCCATATTTATCTGTCTAGCTCCGTAATTAACCCGTTGGTTTCCTGAAAGAAATTGTTTTTTTTTTTTCTATGAACATATTTCGTAGGAAAACATTTAATAAACTTGTAGACAAACGGTCTGATAGTTTCGGCGGAGTTCGCGCTGCTATACTTGGTTGGCAAGCGAAGAGGCAAAGGAAAAAACTTTCGTTCATTACTGCCGTAGACGTAGCACACAATCCTAATTATCCAGGATATACCTGATCCAGCTTAGCTTGGCTAAATTCCGAGACCTCGTGGTATTATATATATACTCGAACCACGAGATATGCACACATGCTGCGTTTTCCACAGAAATTTTACGGGCTTCCCTTTAATATATCGTAATAACCACACACGTCTTCCGGCCTGGGTGTACTGCCCATCGAGGTTAGCGACTAACGTTAATACAGGCTTTGCCTATTTGCTCGCGGAGACTACCAATCTACAAAACTCCTTTATGAATTTTCGCATCGTAGCTGAACTTGAGACTGGATAATTTTCAATTAAAAATTAACGTTCGTTACGATAGAGCAAGTATCGGGTGTACTGTGTAACGAGAGGGCAAGATAACATTATGGACGAAACGTGAGAGGCTCAGGCTGAGAATCCATTCGGTAGGTCGTTAAAGTTTCTTTTTTATTTTATTCTGTTGCCGTTGAAACATGTTGTTGTTTTTTTATTGACACACTATTTTCTGATAAGCCTTCTCTGTCGACTGAACATTTATATCGTGTTTTCCTCGTCGTTTATCTTCCTATACGCCCTCAAACAATACAGGAAAAATCAACAAGAATACAACCGCACTGCACAGGTATTTACCGAAAACAATGGAGCTGCACAGTCCATTTCGTGAAGCCATTTTAACATCGTTCCTCCAGTCATTCCCCACGGGTCAAATATTGTCGGTCTACCGGTTTCTGTATTCCCTACCCAACGGCGCATCGTCTATCGGAATTTTTGGCATGCCTGAATCACATGAATAACACTCTATGAGAAATATCAGAAGAGCTAGAATTAACTCGAACCACACGGTGCAAGCTTTTCCCAACCACTAAACACTTCTCTCTGGTTCTCAGTGAAATGGCTTCCAAGATCGTTACAGCCCCATGCGCATCTCCAAGTACCACTATACATATCATGAAACTCGCAATTCTAAGGATAGTATAGAGGAAATGATACGCTGATATTCCTGCAGCTTTCTGAAATAAAACGCAGATACAGGTGCGAGACCTGCGTTCCATACGAATTACAATGCTTCTTTATTCTGAGATGTGAAAAAACAGGAGCAACCTCTCGTTTTCGCAGTTCACTCTCGCAACCGTTGTCTTTTGAATTTAATCACCTTAAGTTAACTTTCATTACCCAGCACCGCAGATTTTGAATGTGTACTCATTGTCTCGCATTTGTGTGCACGTCCACGAAACACTGGAATAGTAATCGCAGAAATTCGCAATGAATCCGTAACTTGAATTTCACACGAGAGGGTGTGTTCCGTTCGAAGAACATGAAGTTGGAGAGTCCAGTCATTTCGTTCGCCGTCTCTCTTCGCTCGTGCGCTATGATTTTGGAACATTTTAATGGCGAAGTAGTTTTACTAATGATTCTTCGAGACGCAGTAGACTTCGATGAACGTGGTACATGTTGGGAATGGTTGTTCGTAGTTATTTTACTACAATGTTCTTCACAATGGAAAAAGGTACATTCCTGAGTGTGAAAAGTTGACCAAAAGCACGTCGACAATGCGAATTACTTCTTAATCGTTGAAAATAAAAATCTTGAAGTGAATTTTCGCTCCGTACATTGGGATGCAATCTGCGGTAGGAAATACGTATACTTTCGTGACCGCAATTGTTGAGCTAGTAGCAACAAGAAAGGAAATAGCCATTTGATCGGACAATTCGAAATCCTGAAAGAAATTTTCTAACTTCGTAGCAATTTGAAAATGCTAATACACCTCTTATCCTCTTAGTCGATTTAGAGAAAAACATTTTTCCATTTACTCTCCCGTAGAAAACAGGATCGGGAATTTCATCAATAGTAGATCTTTTTAAATAATTTTGCCAAATCCTCTACGAACTCGATTCTTGGTCTGCGCTGCTTGTTCGCAGAAACACGCGGAATCCAATTGAGCTCTTCGTCAGGCGCACGGACAAAAAAAACCGTGCGCAACCTCGATTTTTGCAAATGACATGCAGATTTTTATTCCCACCTGGCTATTCGTCGCGATTAATTTATACAATCCACGTTAGACAGTATATTTCTCCGTTATTGGTAACTTTTTGGATAAAAATTTAGATTTATGCGCTCAGTTCATGTTGGACAGAATATAGCACATTGTTTGAAACTCTTGGAACTTTTTCGTTCAGCTTGTCGATGTTATTCGGTTTGATCGGTAACGCGATAGATTTTTTACCTCGGGCGATATTCAACACTCGTGCGATTCGAGGACGTTTACTCAAAAGCATTCCTACAATTCTACCAGAAGCCATAAGGATATAGTCCACAAAGTGTCGACTGTCCTCTTCTTGACGTCTATATATAGAATTGAATAGACCATCCACTCTACAAAACGTTTCCATCATCTCCTCCACCTGTTTGGCCTCCTCGTCTAACCTTATTGGCCAAAGATGGGCTTTATTTTCTCAGCGAACTCGACGTCTACTGGATACAAAGAACCTTCAGGCTATGTTCGAATCTGCGGCCTCTTAAAATGCTGATAATTTTTATTCTCCCTTTATAAATCGTGTACAACTTGACGTATTACTTTCACGAATCCGGCTACTTTACAATTAACTGGTTTTTGCTTACAATAAAGTAAAAGTGCATCCAATTATGTTGCAAAATTAATTTTCATTTATTTTCAAGCTTCTACGATTGAAATGGTTTTGTGGCCAAAGTCACTTGTAAAAATGGAATAAAAAAAAAAATAACTTGAGTTGCTTGCGAGCATTTTACGATTCCCCATAAAGTCGACGTAGAAAAATGAAAGCCTCGATGAATTTTGTTTTACACGTTCTGAAATGGAAAAATTGAATTCTCTACGTAAAAATGTTGCTCTCCTAATTATCTCTCATGACAGATGAAATTGCAATTCCGGACGACGTAGCAGGGTCCGTGGACGGAAAACTCAAAGGGACTATTTGTGAGAACATTACGCGGAGGCAAAAATAATGTTTTTGTTACATTAACAAGAAGATTTCTCTACTTTTAAGCTACACACCATACATACTAAAATGCTTACCTTTCCGGAACCTCGAGTGTTGCAGAGTATAACGCCCGCAGCGTGAATTCTGTACTCCTTGTCAAGTTGTTCATGTTGTCCCTGAATTTTCCTGAAATACATGAATGACATGAAGAAATATTAGTCTTCCATGTGTCTACATATTAATTTTCGAATTTTTTGGAGTAAAATTGACACTGCGAGCCAAATGGGATGTCTAAATTTCTAAAGTTACGCGATATGTTATTTTTATTTTGCACGTGACGAAATTTTGTTGAAAACAAGTGGAATATATTCCGCAATTGTTCGTAGATCGTTTCGGAATTGTTGATAGGAATAAAAATGAGGATATAGAACGCGAAATATACTACGAGAGTTAAACCGGATGGGAAACTTGTCTGTCCTATAATCACGCGGTTCAACCAGTTAGCAAACAACCTTGTATATTCGCGCAAGCTATATGACGATTATTCGCTGCTGTCGGCTTTCCTTTTATAAAAAAAAAAAAAAAAATACTGCCTTGTCGTTGGCAAAACGCGAAACGTGAACACTTTTGCCCCTCCCTCGTATAGTGGCGCCAGCACCGAGAGAGCGATATCATCGTTTTCTCGTACTACCCCGACCGAGATTCCTCGGTGCTGTGTGAATTAAATTTATTCGTTTTCTACGGCCGGTGCCCAGCGTACCGTTAAGCTTGTCCCCGATCCACGTTATTGCGGGTTTTGAGCTTTTCGTCGCAAAGTCGAAAATTGCGGAATTCAACCAGGACCTTTGAAACAATTTTTCATTCGTTTGAGAAGCATTCAACATTTCGGAATTTCGGTATTAATCATCTTTTATTTTATTTTCTTTTTTGTTCTTGCATGTTCTTTCAACATTTTTGAAATTATTCTTATTCACAGTAATTAATGAGTCAAACTTCGTCAAAGATTGCGTTCGTTTCAAGCAACTGTCCAACAGTACAAGCCTCACATTTATTCTTCTACGTTCTCGAATCCATTATTCATGATTAAATATTCAAACGAATATCCCAGTCACAAACTTGATACTCAAGCAGATAGAGCCAAAGAGTAAAATTAATTTATCAAAAGTTCATCAGGAAGTTTCGTTATAACTCACGATATGGCGTGAATTAGTTCCTGCCGCTGTTTCTCCTTCACTTTAACGCTTCCTCCTTCGGCAAGTGCAACTTGGAGTTCCCGCTGGAGTACTGCAAGCTTGCGTCTCTCTCCTTCGAGCAACAGCGAAGTTACCTGTAACATTGTTTCAAGAAAAAGACTTTCATTACATATGAATAATGGTTCATTGAATCCGCATATAAAGAGTTGTTTCAGGCAAACTGCAAATGCAAATTGAACGTTTGAAACTGCTCTACCAAAAAATTACCATTTTCTGTTAATGAGAATAATCTACTTATCATCTGATAACTTGACTAGCAAAATCTTTAGTAAGGCCTAAGGCAGATGGAGCACAAGTATTCCCACCCTTTTTCCCAGTTACTCGTCGCACTAGCTCAGTGGTTACAGGGAATTGTGTTCCCTGCGAGTACAGATTTCTACATTATCTCTCGACGATAACTTTCCTGAGCATTGTAGAATTTCTCCACTGGGTTCAACGGTGGCACGATAGGGAACGTCGTTGCAGCAATGTTTGTTGAATTTTAAATGAGTTCCTAAATTATTGTTATTTTTTCTGGAGCTCCTGCAATTGATGCAAAAAAAAATGAATTCACTATTTCGTGTTTTTATCTTTTCTCAATTACGTGGAAAGAATTGAAAATGGAAAAATTATAGCGTACTATCGGAAAAAGATTTTTCGAGTAATGATTCGTGAACGTAACGGAAAAAGACCGAATCTCGAGTATATAGACACACGGCGCAACTTGCCTTGTCGGTTCGAACACTCATCTTTTTAATACTTGGCGTCAAAACTCTGGCGCGTCTCTATAAATAGTCTGCGAAATGTACAATCACGAGAATGAAATGAAAGTTCGAATATAAATGGAAAAGTTACTTTATTTTCATGAAAATTAACATCCTGCACACCAAAAATTGCCCAGAATTGAATTCTGGGCAATTTTTTCGATTTCTCTCCTCTTCGATTCGTCTTAGCCTCATTCCTCTTGTGTATTGAGAAACGCACGCTCCTTGCTTCGTTCCGTTGCTTCGAGTTGCGCTGAATACTTGCGGCTAAATGACTTCACACTATACAATATTTATTTACAGCGCTAAAAGAGCACAGTAAATAAGAACGAAAAAAAAAGAAAAGAGGATTCTTGAACATTGCACGAGCAAAGTACAAAAGTGCGATCCTATAATGAGTGGTAGTCAATGTGTGAAATTCACTTTCCTCCTTGCGCGAACTGATAACGATCACCTCGTCAATAGCCCATGCGTAAAGGTAAAGCGAGAGTCAAGAAAACAGTGACTCAGAGACGAAATCAAGAAAAAAAAGGCCTTTCGGTAAACGTGAACACCCTCTGACGCAAAACCAACTTAAGAAAAATTCACAAGTGAATTTACAGGCGACGTACGTATTCACAATATTCGGCCCAGCTTCTAAACTCGCTAAAAATCCTCCCAAGGTTCTTATCCCTTCAGTTATGTTAGGAACAGAGAGGAAACCTCAGCATGAAGTCTGACGATGAGTCGTCCCGAGTGTTTCCAACATAATTGTGCAGGAGTCATTGCAACTGAAGCTTCCTCCATGATTATATGACCATTATTGCGATATTATGGAAATTCATGTCTTCGCAATAAGAGCCACGAATAGGGACTCTGTTCTGTTTGTAGTGGCACTTATCTCCATTATCGTGCTATTTGAACATGAAGTACAAATCTCGTTGCTTTTTTGTTCCAAGTTAAGAAATTTTGCACGATTCACTGAATACATTTGGCATACAAAAATCGTAACAACGGAACAATCGAGATATCTGTTGTTTCACATTTGGAAAATTACATAAAAATGTTGATGAAAACTCGTCGAATTTTTATATTTTTTATCGCGGTTCATTACATGCTCTGCTATTGTGTTTAGTTGTCCATAGAAAATGGCTTCGAATGATAGTATCGCGACCAGTTTACTCGCCGTGTATACATTTATCAATACATCTTATTCCGTACGAAATACTGTGTGTATGTATTCGTGTCCGCTAGTACGGCGGATGGTCCATTGGAACTTATAGTACGTTGTACTGCAGCGTACAAGGATGTAACTACCCTGGTGCATCGCAACATAATCTCTCGGTGAGGAAGAGGATGTAGTCGTGGCGTGCAACTCACGAGCCCCGCGCGAAGTACCGACAAAGAAAGCAAAAGCCGTTTCGTTTTACTTGCAAGCTTGTAATTAAGAGGTAAATCAAGTCGATACTCGAAGAAATCACAGGAGAATTATCGGGATAAAGAGGATAATCGAAGATGATTTTGACTAATTTTTTTGATTCAAGCAAAATTGCTCCAGGCTTACGTGATTCTGCATTAAAGAACGAAAAGAATGAGCCCAAGTCGAACTCTTTCCGTTAAATTTTACCGGAGATATGAATTTTTCAAAATTCAGGTCACCGGAATAAGTAAAAAAAATATGATGACCGTTCTAGGATTACACTTTCGGAGGCATTTTAATCAACGTCGTTTCAGTCAAGTAATTCATAAACAAAAGGACCAGAGTACATTTGACTTTGTTTTCGTTCACAGAAAAATATTTAATTACACGTGTACAGAGATTACTTAATTATTAAATTCATGCGAGATATCGAGTCTCAGTGTGCGACCTTCCCCATTGAATACTCCCCGTACAATTCTAAATTACATCACGTTTTACGTACCGAGAGACGCATGAAAATGAAGTTAGTTATAACAGCGCTTACGTCTCGCTGTAGATAAAGATGCACCGCAGTATGCACTCTCACTAGTTGTGCAGGCAGTACACGAAGGTATACACATAGTCATATTACTCGGTGTATGTGCGATAATCCGTGGGAAAGATAATTTAACGTAGCTTGTGCCTCATCGCCATGTACCTTCGGCGTTAAACTCTTCCTTACGCGTTCGCTTCCCCAGCGACACGGAAGAGAAGAATAACAAGAGGCAAAACAAGGGAAAGGATGCATTTGAAATGAAAGAGTACAGCAGAACGTTCACAAGAGTTGAAAATGAATGTTTTTGCAGTATTCTCGTATTCCAGGCGAGATTTTGCATCTCTGAGCAGCACGTCCAGAAAACTCAAAACACACAATCCTTCACTCTCCATTTTGGCCTAAAATTTTACTACTTGTCACTTCGACAGCCAATTTATATTAGAATGTATACTGACAAAGTATCCGATCGAGTGATTGACATAACTTCCCTAGTTGCTATTCAAACCGATTTAACTCAGAGAGTAGGCCAATCACCGGACGTGAACCAAAATGTGTCCGCGTTTCTCGTCGAAGGGTTTTATTGTAGTTCCGAATAATAGCGTCAGCTCCAGTGAACTCGATTTTTTTTACTCCCGCGCAAAAAAAAAAACTCTTTTATCGTTTTCACAACACTCGCAATTCTATATTGGCTATGATGATATCAAGAATGTTTTTTATATGAAATACGAAAGAAATGTGCGTTTTGTTATTTTTTTATGATACTGTCCGCCGCTTTACATCGGACGATTTCCATGCGGCGAACATACAGCGACGTATCGACGAGGACGCTTTGAAGTCGCGATACCAACGACCTGCTCGAGTCAGTTTGTACAGCTTTGATACAACAAATTTCCAGTACAATATTTCCAAACAGAGATTTTGATTTTTGTAGTCGCATTTCGATTAGTATTTTTGAATATCCCGAGAAGAAAAAAAATCAATAACCAAGACTCATTTGACGGAACAGTATCGCGCCAAAACGAGTTTCAATCAAGTCGAGCATTGGTTCAATAGTCTGGCTAATATATAGGGATACTAACAAATGTTACAAGTGCGAACTATCCGCATATACGAAGAGACCACCTTTCACCGTGTTGCAAAATAAATATTGCTTGGATTACGTTGACCGAGACCGGACCGAGGCAAAGTTGTTTTAGCTTACACATACATGTTATAAGGTGAATGTCCTTATTACTCACCGCGTTCTAATTACATACTGACTCAATACGATGCTCAATAAATAATTTTCAAGCAACGATGCTGATTAATGTTGAAAATCTGTAGAATTGGCTATTTGAAGGAATGAAAATGTGAAAGGAGGATGCTCGTCATATTTGCCTGTACAAAATTTGCTTCCTTCGTTGTTTCTTGTCAACCAAACAAACAAGAGTATCACGGAGTATTGACTCTACAATACCCCAGGTTACCGTTCTAGGATTAAAAAACTACTAAGTGTATATTGTAAGGTTTAGGTTCGTAATGAATGGATGAATTTCGTAAAATTCTGACGTTTCCTCGATTTTCATAATGATTTGTCGAGTTGAATGATTTTAATGTGAAAAACTTAGGAAACCGTGTAAAGACCGTTTCCTTTTCAAGTGCTAGGTTTTCGCTGGTGTAATGCTGTACTTGACAGATTTATGAACGCTCGTACTAATCCACCCACGTAGCGAGAACGATACAGTCGAACTTGTACTCTTGCCATCGCGGAGATAGAGAACCATTAGCGAGTGAGAGCGAGAATAAGACGAGGAGAAACTGTGGATGAACCAAGGATCGAAGCATCAGGTGGGAAGTGTAACAACGAGCGTTGATCTCTCTCGTGAATTGATGGGCGAAAGTGGCCTGTCCTTAGCAATAGCTCCAGCGATGCTACATTTTATGTGCCGGTGTGTCGCTGTGTCTGATCGCTTGTAGATCTGGATTCCACTCGTTTTCATGCAGACCTGTTTTTATGCTAATGAGGTCTCTGTACTTATACCATATTTACATTCGATTCCGTAGATCGTGATCAAAATCCTCGGATATTACAATTGAATATTCTGGATCTATCAACTTTGTTGCGAACTCTAGACGCGAAACAGAAAATTTGGAACAAAAATATTAACCCTAGAACGGTACGGTCCCCAGGTTACGGGAATAGGTAAAAAAAAATTGAGGTTACCGTTCTAGGGTTAAATATCTGATTTGGACTAAATCAGAATATGCCAAAGAAATTCGTTCTGTTCGTATCGGTTCATCTTCGTGTCTCAATTTGCCTAGATGGAAATAACATTTTGGATCACGAAACAAACTTCCCGTTACGGGTCACAAAATTGTACACTGCGTGGGGGATTGCAACAAACTTCACGCACGCGCGATCGTTTCCCATCAAATGGTTTGATGAAGCTGCGCTTAAGCTGTGAGGCGGGAATATATACGTTCGTGCACTGCTGTTATAATAATTCATCGTCATTAGCACGAAAGTGAAACCGTCCGAGTGCACAGAGCCGTAACTAGATTTCCATGATGACCGCTAGTTGCGCGCAACACTCTTCGTAAGCCATTACGAAATTTTAATCGTTTCTCTGATTTCTTTTTCTCACTCGTTTATTATTTGTTTCTGGACTTTAGAGTTCTTTGGTCGAGCTTCTTCTGATTCCTCTTCTCGTTCATTATTCTGCTCGGTGTAAATAATTTATCTCGCAATGCTGTAACTACGAGCACATGAAACAAGATTTACCACTGATAAAGTATCATTTCGCAAAAATGCTGGTAGCTCTCGTGCTTACCTACCCACGCCATTCTACTGACAGCCCACACCTAAGCCGCACAATTTTGATCGTCAAACTGGGACTTGTGTATTTTACACAATTCGTATATTTCACGATCTATAGATGCTAAGAATTTTAATGTCGATTTTAAGCTCATCGCATTAATCATTGCGATCCATGGATATTATAACAAAATAGGTCAAAATTAATAAAATATTATAAATATTGACTCGTAATATCTCATTTTGCTTCCTCATAGAGGAAGCTATGTGACGGTGGAAATTTTTTTTTCCATCTTTCAATTTTAATGTGCTTAAAATGTTCCAAAACATCGAAAAATCATATCAATAGAAAAAATGTCCGGATGTGTGTGTGTTTATTTTCTGGCACGAAAAATTCAAACGTTTATAACTCGAGAACGGTTTGAGCTACGGAGCTTCCGTTTTACACAGATGTTAATATATTAAAGATTTTCATTCTTTGAAAATTTTGTCGGAATTCCTAAAAGAGTACGAATTTTACGGCACTTTGAAATTTTCCAAAAAAAAGTCTGTCACCGCTCTAAATTCCGCAAATTTTAAGATTTATTACTATTTTTTTTTTTTTTAAATAGAGTATGATAATAGGATGGTTGGTATTGAACGTAGGAAATATCGGTTGAACGGTTTAAATTTTATGATTTTTCAAATTTTACGAAAATCTGAGTTTTTTGAAAAATCGTCGAACCGCTTTAGTTTTTGTAAATTTTGTAAGATATTGTGTACAAGTCTGTACTTCCTCTTTATTTTCTAGAAAAGGTGTTGAAATTATTTGGAAAAAAAGTACAAAATCGATAAATGAGTGAAAATTTTATTAAGAACACTGCAAATTGAAAGTTGCAAATTGCTTCCTCAAGATTCCTCTATGAGGAAGTGAAAATTAGAAATATAGTACCTCATAGAGGAAGATTTAAGCATCGTGCTAAATCTTCAGGGAGCAATGTGAAACTTTCAATTTGCAACGTTTTTTAATATAATTCTTATGTAGTCTACAAATATTCTCAATAATATTACGTAGTCACTTATTAGCAGCGATGATTCTGAAGATCATTTTTCGTATATAATTCCTTCATCGTATTCTCGTGAATCTTGTGACTTTACCAGGTCAAATCGATTGAGACGAAGTCGACTCTTGTCGTATAATGCAACACGGCGTATACAGTACACTTGAGATCTCTCACCAAATCGAGAAAGGGTCAATTGACTTTGTGGCGACAGGAATGACGAATGGAAGCGATGCCATTTATTGCAAAACCCCCTTCAGGCTTCAGGGCAGGTCTTCTGAGTATTGGTTCTCGATTGATCGACGTTGGGTGTTCAGTGAATCGATTGATTCACCTCGAAAAATGGAAAGTTGACCCAACAGCAGTCGAGTCCCAGGTTCACAAAAGAAGAAAATTGTGTCGAACCAATTTTTCAACTTTTATTGTCGTCTCGAGAGATGAAAATGGAGGCTATAAAAGGAAAAGACACTCGCACACTATAATCATTCGAAGAATTCCCTAATGATTCTCCATGAAGGTTCTAATTGGACTTTCTTTGGACGGCTCGTAGGCTTGGAAAACCTACTTTCCTTTCTGCGATTCCGTCGATGTTATAGACAAACTGTTCAATTATAAAATGGAAAGGACATCAGGTGGCTGCTGAGAGGAAACGAATATGCCATTCCAACTCTGAGTTACAAATATTATCCCGCGTATGTTTGCCTATACACTGCATTTCATATGCAGCGACTAGCACAGATACACACATTATGGTCCTCGGTGTCCAAGTTGTTGGTTATGGTTTCTGGGTCGCAAGACCTCTCACTGGCCCACTATAACGACGCACACTGTATGCCGTGACAATATGACTTATCCATGTTAACTCTTAAGGGGAGATTGTATGAGCTAGTGAAAGAGAAGTGACCGCAGCAATATGGCCCACACTCCTGGTGGCGAATGCACGAAGGAATTGCTTACATTTTCTTTCAATGCCACCATTCGGTGGTCATTATAGGTACATACACAGAGTATATTAATTAAAACTGTAATAAAATTATTAGTGAAGAAAAGTATTAGTTCGCATAATTCTAATAAATCGTAAGGACTCGTTCGTTTTCATAATTTCCTGATGAAAGAACGTCCTATACACGATATACCGTAAAAAAAAAGCATAGTCTTTTGTTTTTAGAGTTATATGATTTTCTTGATTGTGAATTTTAAGGACGGCTATTAGCACAGAATACAGCGATATAGAAGTAACCATAAATGCATGTGGGAATATCGATCCTAATTCTCCTTCTAGATGCGTGTACGGTGTACCTGCAGCTTTATCCGTCGATCTATCCGTCCTGTTGGTAAATACTAATACAGTATGAATAAGGTTTTTTTTTCCAGATCCCTCATTCGTCCACGTGTCTACTACGTCCTTGGGACTCTTATCGCACCATTTACTACCTATTATTCATGGCAAAACGTCACATACGTTAAAAGGGTTGCATTCGAATCGAACAATTGTGAGCACGCGACAGGCTTCGAAACACGTTACTTTTTTTTTCTTTTCTGTTTTTTTTTTTTTTTTGTTATCCGTCTGTGCCTATGGGTATGTTAGAAAAAATGATAAAGTGAAGGCGTGGACGAGTTCGATTTTTCATCATTCTAATGGCAAAAATCATAAAAAATCCAATTCTATGCTCTCTGCAGCAACGCTAGATCCTTCTTTATCCTTGTAATGTTACAATGATATAGTTGCGCTATACAAAGAGTAGGAGGCGCCCGAGCGCGGTCGCTCACCTCAAGTTGCACGCCAAAGAGATCCCTCGACCTTCCTGGTCTTGATACATCTTGCAGGCCCTCCATCCCGGCCTCTCGTTCAACTAGTCCCATTTCACGAAATTCTCTGCAAATTAGAAAATACGTTCAGTTTTATAAGTGCTTTAATTATCATTGTCTTTTTGTCTCAATCTCTCTTCGGAATTGCAAGAAATATGAATAAAATGATCAACATCATCAAAATTTAAATTCACAACAGTTTCTCGGGATAATAGTATTTTTAATTGATTGCAAAATAATTTGATCTATTCGTCAACTTTGTTTACACTCTCCTGGAACAGGAAAAAAATGGGCTTCCTTGCCCTTTCAAACCTTCGTACAAATTTTCTACCAAAAGCAATTTAATGAAACATTTTTTCCATTAACCGTTTTTTCTATGCATCAATCTCCACAGCTGGAACTTTACTGCAGTCTCCGAAGACGGTAGGATATGAAAAACATCGATTCTTATATTTCTGATCAATAGGAACGACGTTGAAAAAAATAGTGGAAAAACCTTAACTTAGCTCTTCCACTTTTGTGTTAGTTGGAATGAAATGCCCTGTGTGCATATACGCGAGTAACGAACAATGCATGTGCATAACCTCGACGCTTGGTTGTTGCACGATCGTATGTGTATCTACAAGTGAGCTGCTTCACCGTTAGAACGTGTTCGAGGATGCAGCATGCCGGAGATAAAGACGGAACTAACTCGGTAAGTAAATATATATACAAGCCTATACGAGATTGTGAAGAAAGAAAGATGCAGAGGAAGAAGGAAAAAAGAGGAAGAGAAATAAAGGCTGAGAAAGAAACATAGAGAGAAAGAAGTGAGTAGAAAATTACGTACTAATTATTTCTAATTAATCGTTGAAAACGGCAGGCTGCAAGAAAAGTTGTACTTTAGCATAAATTGTCTGGGGAAGAGACATGTTCGAGTCGACCATTTCCATCCCTTCCATCTTTTTCAAGCACATTGTGCAAATTACATTGGAGATTATTTAAACTCGCACACTTTATTTATGGTCACCATTTATTACAAATAATACGAATCATTTGTTCATCAATAAATTTGTAGCTAATTTTTTCACGTATTAACAAAGTATACACAATGAATTAATTCTGCAATAAAATTCTGACTGGCATTTAATGTGGTCAATTAAAATGTCTCATTATGTGCACTCATCAGGATATTTTTTTCTTTTCATTCCAAAAAGTTGTTTCTCTCTACGTGAGAGCAGATGGAAACCGTGTACAGAGTCTCTCGAGGAAGCACAATCGCCTCGAAGGTCTCCTCGTACACATTCTCATCTATCACGCGTCTCGTTACTTTACCTCAAAGGTCGGACCTCACTTTGCAGACAAGTTTACCAATGGCAAAATACGCTGAAGTGGAGAATGGGAAGAAACAAAAAATGGGATAATTGAACGTTTCCCTTCCCACACGGTGTGAAAAGACGAGAGCCACTCGAATGATAATTAAGGTGGCTGTCGACCGGCTTTTCGGAAGTTGATTTCCGCGCGTGTTTATATTTATATCCAGGATGTCGTAAGCTCAACTGTCGATAATGTGGAATTAAGTCCAACCTGTCGATGAGTAATTCTCAAGCTCAGGCTTCGATCACAAGCGTCGATAGACATTTCGCCTTCACGTCACTAATCGTCATTGAATCTCGAACTTTCAGTGTACTTTGGTGTGTATGCAGGTCGATATATATGGAGAATGCTGGCAAGAGCACGACGACAACGACGTTTGGCGTGATGTATGAAGTTTTTGCGCAATGGCCTCATTAGCATAGGAGAAATGAAAAAGAGTACGTCAGGAGGATACTCGTGGAGAAAGGAGGCGGCGAAAGGGAGAGCAAGGAAAGGAAAAAACGAAGAAAAGTGTTATCCGGTTGAATGTATATACTCGTACTCGCATCAGTGAAGCACAGAAAGAGAGTGTACTAGACATCGTTATAGGATACATCTTGGCGAAATGATGAGAGGGCGAAGAGCGAGCGAGCGAAAGATGAAGACTTGTAACGGGATCTTTCCAGATACGAATCATTAACGCTCTCAATGCTCCACGAGAAAACACCCTCGCACTCTCTCTTGCTTCAAAAGGCTGACCATTCATTAAAAGTGTCTCCCAATCATTCCACTCGAATATTATTCCGGAGAAATTTAAGCAAATCATATTTACATCAATTTTGTTTGCTCCAACAGAAAACAGAATTATTCCAAGATTCATTGATGATACGTGCAGAAAGAAAAAACATCTTCTCTCGTTCCTTCAAGCTTCAAAGACTCTTGACATTAAGAAGCCTTCTAATTCCTTTTCAGTAACGTATCTCGAATGATATCCGAATAAAAAAATATACAAAGAATTGAAAAAGCATTAGATTGGTAATCGGGGCGAGAGAAATATCTCGAGACCACATGTAGCTCGGAATGACCATAAACACGATGTGTTGTGCATCCGGAAACGAGATGTACGTATATATACCAAGTGTGTGTATCCTTGAACCGGTTTTGTCGTATCTGATATCCCTTGCGTTTTCTATCTGTCTTTGTGTGTGGGACTTTGCCGCATCGTTCGGCCGTTCTCTTGTGCGGAGCTTGAGAAAGAGGAAGTGTACTAGGAATAGAAGGATGGACGACGAGAGTGCTCTCTGTGCAGTCTCTATGGGCAGTAGTCGCGGCTGGCTGTGGTGGTCCGACCACAGTGCACAGTGCACAGTGCACAGTATGTGTAAAGTAAAATATCCATACATACGTACAATACCTCGTAATCCTACGTAAATATATACATGTATGTTGTGCGCTCGTATACTTTGGATTACGAGGCGATCGTGAAAGGTCGCTGTGGCTAGTTCGGATCGAGGCCGATCTAGGATTATAAAAGCTCCAGTTCTATACCACACGTGTGTATCTCGATTTCGTGCAAAACGACACGAGATAAACCGCAGCAACCGTTACATATAAATACATTTTTTTTGTCGTGAAATTATCTCGTTCCATCAAAATTCTCAGCGCATGCTTGTCCCTTTTTTTTTTATTCAGGAATAAAAATATTTATTTGTTGTAATTTGTAAAAATACAAAACTACATGTGACATCATTGAGAAATATAGTAGCTTTGTCGTGAGAAAGCCTGGACAATTACAATCGTTCGCCACTACAGACCACCACGGACCACTCAGCCATATTTATTATCAAAATGTTGCGAATTAAAATTTGCCTCGCCAACTTTATAGCATTTACATTTTCACGATATTTTGTCCAAACACAAGGTTTTGACGTTTCGTACTTCACGCTGTCAAAACTATCGTCATACGTACATTCAAAATTTCCACGGTTTACGATACAGAGGAATGTATAAAGCCAGAGTCGCGACCAATTAGAAACTCGGTACAGTCGAGTATAGAGACAAATTAGTCGTTACAATTTTCTAGAATCGTGTTGCGATTGTAATTATGCCATCGTGTCTTGGTCGCTTCACCAGCACACAAGCGCGATTCTGTAATTTACGACTAACTAATAAAGTATTCCTAGTAAAGCAAGAAGACCGTAGACCCAATTTTCCCAGCGACAGCACGAAAGTGGTCTTTATTGTGTTAAATCTCGCGTCCAGTTGAAATTTGTTGTCGTTATGAATACAAATTATGCCTTAACTCTGCCTGAACAGCATTTATTTAGTATTTTTCTTTGAGGTCATGACGACTCTCGACTTGACAAGATCCAAATTTTTATGTTTATGTAGCTACGCGGTGTATGCAGGAAACCTGAATAAGTACAAATAATAAATTATTAGCGGCAAGACCAATTTTTGATATCGACATTTTATTTCATCGAAACCGTAAATCGCAATTTTTTTTCGATGTCGAAAATGACTGCCAGATTAACTTTTCATCGTTTCCCATCTCGAAATCATCAAGTCACGTGTGTATCTCTTCTCTCTTGCCAATTTTCTCACGATTCATCTATGTAACTCATCTCAAGGCTCGCCGAGCTACGAAAGCGAACGTGTGAAAAACGCGTAATGAACAGCCACATAAACGAGAAATTCATCCATGCATATATGTATATATAGTTCTACGTATTATGAGTATATTTTACCCTCCGACTCCAAGAACCTACGAGAAACAGAGAAGTTCCCAAAACGCGCGACCAAAAACTTAAATGTTAGATTTCTCTGGATTGGCTGAACAGATTCTCTTCAACCGAGGATCGTAGAAAATTCAAATCTATTATGAGATTTTTCCCTCAACCGGTTTCTCCGTGAGGACGATTTGAAGTTCCTCTGACGTTATAAAAAGCCTATTTACTGTATATAAGAGTGTCGTAGGGCTTGCGTTACGCTTTTTTCTCAAATACTTGGCGTCGAGCCACCACCGCACCTCTTCACATTTAGGATGGTCTTATATCATTACGATGTCCATATCGATTGAATTGAATATTTGTGTAAAATCCAACTATGGGCTTCGATCAATGAGACAATTGTTTTCCCTTTCTTTCTTTTTCGAAATCTTAACCTTGTTTATATTTCGAATAGAGTATTCCCATAGATCGATTTCCTAAATATTGTGTTGCGTTGATAATGAAATAAAAAGAGTAGCGTCTTGTATTAATTTTATGACCATTGTTCATAATGATAATTGAGTCTATAATTTGCCATGGACCATTTCAAAAAGAAATAAGTCCCAAAAGACGAACAGCTGTATATGAATTAAATAAATTTCGCGCATACAGACGTGATGCCCTTCCAGAACCTCTTTTTGAGGAGAGCCAACTTCTTTTACTCACCCTTTATTATTTCCCGAGACGGGCGGTTTCTCGAGCACAATTACCTCACGACACACTCGCTATCACGTGATATAGAGTGTAAAGAGTCGAGGTTAGTACGGGCCGCGCATTAATTAAAATTAATCTTTGTACGCCTGTGAGCGAAGGTCCTCCAACGAACCCGAGAAGCGTGCTCTTGTATCACACTCGTTTTTCATGTTTTTTTCGTGTTTTTACTGGGCCGGCCAAAAATGGATGTTCTCATTTATGGTAAGCGACTTGTTTTTATTTTCGTCTGCTTACAAAGGAAGTGGATCGTTCGGAATTGCAAGTAACACTTGGCGATTCTCAACTCTCAAACTTTTCGTCCTGGTTGTGAAATTTGTCCACTTCTTATTTAATTTTCGATGATCAGTTGGAACGATCGCTGCATGACCCATAACCACTTGACAGATTCCTGCCGATCTGCTTATTCGAACAAGAAGTTGTATCAAGTATTTAGTCGGTCTGTACATTAGTTGCGTATCAAATACGCGGTACCAGGAAGAACAGGCAGGTACCGGACCATACTCCGTGACGAAAAAAGCATTTTCTTCATTGAGTTGGATGGCTGGCAGAGTCCATCTACGTAATATTGAAACGTTGCCATTTCACGGAATTTAACTTTGCGGTATACGAATAAAACAGCGACTGTAAAATGCCACAGAAAACGGAACTCATTTGGTTATATTTACAGAGCCGTGTTTTCTTCACTGCATATGATGAGCGAATTATGATAATTGTTAATATTTACAAAGTATTCGTGAGACCGACACGACGTTCGGTTTATCTCTGTACCGCGTACAACTAATGGACGTTTTCTTCATACTCTCCTCGAATAGTCCGTTACTCAATTCCTTAGTAGAAAAAAAAAAATTAATAAAGTTATTGTACAACCAGGCATAATTTTGCAGCTGGAGTGACGATAAAAAGAGCAGAGAGAAATGTTACGAAACGAGGGCACAATTCGAAGGTTACAAATTACAGGTTCACGACGATGGTCTCGTGTTCGGAATTCTGAGGGAGAAGGAGAAAAAGAGGAAGAGGACACCGGAAAGGGCTTCGTCGCTTCGCTGCTTCGCCCCCCCGATTCTCTCGTGTCGTCCCTTGTCGTTTAAATGCCAGTCGCATTAGCCTTCCATCTCGATCTTTATTATACGTGTATATAAATGAACATAAGAGTGACGTCTGGCTGATAGGAAGTATAATAAAAAAATATAAAAAAGGCTATAGAGCAAGGAACGAATTGTCAGTGTGAAAATGTCAAAAAAGTTTTGACGTTTCACAAAGTCCCCGAAGATCGTTGACGGTGATTTGATGGATTTTTTTTATTTTCTATCGGTTCGACTATATTTTCGAATCGGTCATAATTCTAGATTCGCAATTCTTACTACTTTGATGCTTGGAAGGTTGACGATCAAGAGAAAAAGCGCGAAAACAACGAAAACGAACCGGAAAAGATATTCAGGAGCTGATGCGTTTCTCGGACTACCTCGCGGTCGTGCGAAAGTAATCTTGGGCTATTTTCACACCCCGCGGTTATCCTGCAAATCAGTACGTTGATTCGGAAGAACAAAATAATGATAAACGAGAGTCCAGGTATAAGAGTCGCCGTGACCGGATGATCATTTCGCTCGCAATCGCGTGCACGAATCTCGTTGGCTCGGTTAGGACCTAAAACTCACCAACATCGTATTACCTGATCCTTATAGACGTCGAATCTTAGACAATCATTCCGTTACCAACCATTTGCAATGCATCGTGGCTTACACGTTTGTGTTTGTGCCTTTTTGTAAAGAGATTATGAAGTTAATTTTTATCTAAAATTCACAGAAAAACAACTAATTATCGGAATATTTTTAGTTTTTTGAAAATTCACATAAAACTCATGTGATGATCCGTACATTGAAAATTTCATTTACGATACGCCAGTACTCTCTTTCATGCAGAATATACTGTGCTTTTGTACTTTTTCAGTACGTGGTTCAATAATCATTTTGTTTAACTCTCAGTGGCATTTTACCGACATCGGTGTAAACCTCGGCAAGCCGGAGGGGTCGTAGAAACGGCGGAAGGAAGTTTTCTATCGATCTGTTCGCAGTGTTTTGAGGTCAGGGCGCTGCGCCAGCAATGCGGCGGTAACTGGCGGCTAATCCTACCAACCGGTACAATCGGCGACCGGCAGTCGCTCACGAATGTGTGCATGTTTATATTTTACTAAGAAGAAACTGCGTTAAAGTGCATGAGTAAGCGTTCGAAGTTATCAATATTTTTGTCCGATCGCCTACTTTCGTGCGAGGCACATATATAACTGATGCATTTTGTTTCTCCAAACGAAAAATCAATAAACTTTTCACAGCTTGCACACAAGTAGCCGCAACTTTTTTTATTGGAATTTATATCATTCAATCTAGTGCAGATTTCTGAAAACAATTATCTCTCATTAGAAAACTTTTCATGTTTCGCCATAGACATTTCACTACCAATTTGATGATTTCTGCTTCCTCATACAGGAAGCTACATGTGACGGTGAAAATTTTTTTTTTCCAGTTTTCCAAACATCCCAAAACATCGAAACATCATAACTAGAAAAAATGTCCGGATGTGTGTGTGTGTATGTTTTGGCACTGTAAAATTCCAAAGTTTATAACTCGAGAACGATTTGAGCTACAGGGCTCCCGTTTTGTACAGATGTTGATCTATACGAGCTCTTCATTCTCTGAGAATTTTGTCGGAATTGCTAAAAAAAAATACAAATTCTACCGCATTTTGAAATTTTCAAAAAAGAGTGTCACTGCTCCAACTTGTGTAAATTTTAAGATCTCTTACTAATTTTTTTTTAATAAAGTATTATAATAGAAAGGTTGGCGTTGAATTTGGGAAATATCGGTTGAACGGTTTAAATTTAATGATTTTTCAAATTTTACGAAAAACCAAGTTTTTCGAAAAATCGGCTAACCACATTAATTCGTGTAAATTTTGTAAGATATTGTGTATGAATCTGTACTTCTTCTTTACTTTCTAGAAAAGTTGTCAAAAGCTTGACGGTTGTGTCTCCCAGACGGAAATTCCAACCTCGTAACGTAGAAATTCATTTTTGTCGCAGCATTTTTTCGCGAAGCGCCAAAAAACTCATTTATCGTATTCTCCCAACGCAAGCACCGACGGACGTTCTGTTAGTGCATCAGAACGAAAATAGGGTTCCTGGTACCTTGTTACTCAAGCGTTATAGCGTACTGCACGATACTGTATAATACAAGAGGGAAAAGCCCGCTGACGTTAAACTTCGCCATCGCCTGTATAGTCTTCGCAAAACGAGCGTGGAGTTTGAAGCACGAGCAAACTGGGTTGTGCACAAGGTATAAACCGCACTCTATGCTTAACGTGTATACTTGGTCGCGTGCTTCGCACATATACACTCTGCCTGACGAATATACATAGGACGGACGCTTTTCAAAGCGAGAGATCCTTTGGCCGATTGGTCAAGGATAATATCAGAGAGAGAAAATACTTTTTTCTCTGCAATGCGGAGCCCGCGGGTAATAGACGAGAAGGCCTCAACCCGAACTCGTTTATATATTACCATTGTTTTCTCTCCTTCACTGCTAGCACTTCAGTGCTGCAAAAGTTAAATATTTCATTCGCTGCACAAACTTTGGTGGAGAGTAATCTATCAAATCCTTATCTGCCGCATGGAACTTGAGCCACACAATACGAGCCTCGAGATGTTAGAGTGCATATCTTCGAAGAAAGAAATTTTTGATCCTGGATAACAATCGCTCAAGAGAAATACCAAAAAATGTCTCGTTCAGCGAAATTTTTTTCCGTGCACAGGAAACGCACTCGGACAAAGAGCACTCGAAACAGCAGACGCGCCGCGTTCCGGTGGTTACGAACACCATGTTTCATGCGTTCCTATATATATTTATTCGAGGGACAGTAACCATCCAGAAAGTCTGAAAAGTATCGGAGCGCGAGCACTCCTCGAAGGCTGTGTCAGGACAGGTGGGCGTCACGCCTGACATCCTCCTGTGCACGCGGTCCGACACCGCAAAACCTCGAGAATTCTCTCTTTTCCGATGCATCAGTCGCAGTGGCAACTGCCCTTTAGGAACACAAGGCACTATGAGATTGTCGAGAACTGGACAATTGCATTAAAGAGCAGTCAAAAATGATTTTTTGGTTGAAAAATTTCTTAATCACTCGTATCAGACGTAAATGGGAAGAATGGCCTCACGCGACCGTAAGGAACTGCGAAAAATCCATAAGATTATTGCTGAACGATCAAATTCTTTCTTATTATAATTAATCGAGTTTCATGCTGACTGAGCTCTCGCGAGTATACAAAAACTGCAATACCATGAGTTTTTTTTTTCAATTTACCGCACGGAATGCCCAAACCAAGTAGGAAAAACTATAAAATGCATCGGAAAATTACGTAGGCGTGACTCGGAACACGAAGTGACGGGGTCAAGCAAAATATGTAACTTTTTCCAAGCCTGTAGGAATATAAGTCGTTAGAACCATTAGGCCCGCACAGCTGCCGTCCCAATATCGTGTTTTTAATTCTGCGGCCACCTTTCCTCAGTGAAACAGACAAGCGTGTCGATGACTTTCTTTAAACATGACTCTTAATTAATATAAAGAGGACTAAATTATATTTACAAAAATTTCAATAATATGAGACGTGTCGCATGTTCACCACATTAATCTATGTATAAATATTCACGAGAGTGTGAAAAGACACGGGGGCTGTGGCAGCGAGAAGTGAAAGAAAGGTAATTACTTTTTTTTTTACGTGGAAAGTAAAATGGCAGCTCACGAAACGTGCCAAAGTGACATTTCGTACCCTGGTGTGTGCATATACCTGGAAATATAGGTAAAAATGGTATGGAAAAAAATGACCAGAAGTGGCAAAAACAAATAGCAGGTATGTGAAGTAATAACGCTGTGTGGTGTAAACACCAAGGAGAGACTTGCGCGGGAAAGCGAGGGAATGACTGAGCAAAAGCATATGGTGTTTAGCTTCATAATATTCTCTTTTCTTCCTCATATAACTATATTCACACGACATGCTCGTGCGAGTGCACAAATGTACTCGCGGATGAAATGACGAGACCAAGCTTCGTGATCTTGCTTTTTTCTATTTTTTTCCCAGCTCCCGCGTACATTTCCTTTTCTTTCGTACTTTTTCTCTTCCCCGTCGTTTCTGAATAACCTCGAGCACAATTATATATACTTGAAGCCTGTAGTAGTCCGCGCGTCGATGGTGCCAAGAAATATCGACTTATTCGGACAGATTGACGATGTGAAAGAAACGAAAGAGCGAGTTAAAATATGTAATAGTCATTAACTATATAGCGAGCGGAGAAAAACCAGCGACTAGGAAGCAAAGCAGTGGAAGGAATAAAAATCTGATGAAAAGGAATGGTGTTCGGAGCTTTTCATCTCTCTTTCTCCTTCTCTCTCTTCCTGATGGTACGGGGTGAAACGAAATCGTGCGCGAAGCTTCTGAACCGCGTCACGATCTCCCGAGGTTGGCAGTGATTATTGCGTGACCTGTGGTATAGATCGGGAGAAAGGGGGCGCGCACACATACGATGAACTTACGGACGACCTAATGCACAGGGGCGAAAATCCCTCGGCTTCTTCATCGCTTTTGTAATGGGTCTAAAAAGGAAATTAGCTTCAACAAAGCAGAGGATTTTTCAATAGGTAACGAAGTGTATGAAGCATACGTGATCGTAATCAACGCAATGTCGCGATGCTGCGAAGACAAGAGACTTAACCCTAGAACGGTTGCCTGGGGTAAAAAAAACCCCCAGGCAACTTAAAATCCCGCGCCTTTTCTTCCTTCGTTCTCCCGTTTTTTTACGCTTTACCGAATTTTCGACTATTTTTTTTCATTCAAGCAAAATTGCCCCAGGCTGACTGGATCCTGCATTAAAAAACGGATAGAATGAGCCCAAGTTGAACCCTTTTCGTTAAATTTTACCGGAGATATGAATTTTTCAAAATTGGGGTCATTTATGACCCCAGGTTACCGGAATAGGTAAAAGAAAAATAATAAGGTTACGATTCTAGGGTTAAGAATCGGAACGATGTTTTCCATTGTCACGATCTCATAATATTTTCACCTGTTCCTCCGTTCTTCTCCGCAAGATTTTGCTGATTCGCACCCACATTTCCGAAAATCCAGGGCAGAGCACTACGGCTGAGTAATGGTAGTTGAAGACCGGAACTCGCGATGTATAGTATTTTGCATAGACGTACACGTACGAAAAAGCATACACAAGCGAGTGTAATATTCTCTCGTGACCTGGGAACGCTTGAACCGAAGAAAGGAAACCCCCTGCGCCCTATATCGATCGTTGAGGCGCCAAGTCACGCTAACCAAACGTACGAGCCCCCTGCGAGACATTACCAAGGTAGAAATTGTGGTAACACCAGCGCAGACTGTAAAGAAGCAAAACGAATTTGTAGCTTCCATATTGTGAGAAACATAGCAGTCATCGGCTGTTTGAATACGAAGATTTCGAACGTTCCCTGCGCGCTCTAAAATTATTATCGGCATCTATGAAAATCATTTGGATCACAAAACTCGTTCATGTCTCATCCAACGAGAATTTTATACGGGAATCGAGGATTATAGTTATAGGGAATCCCATAAAAAGCGAGTTTCCTATTCAACAGGAACATTCCAATAATGATAAAGAAAATGTTTACGTTGTGGGTACTGTGTGTGGGCGTGTATGCTCTCGTATCAACATGTCACTGCTTCAATCTTTCCGTCTACGAGGGTGGTTTTACTGCAATATCCCCGACACCAACAAGGGTCTTGGCTGTTATTGACTGTTTCATTCTAGAAGGGATTCGGAACTGCTCCCTTCTACGGAAGGGCTCACCTATCCTCATCCTTGGCCATTGGGGCGCCTGCAGCAACCCTTACTGAGGTGGAAGTAAACTTCGTTCATGTGGCATGCTATTAACTCTTCTTACATTTGTACGAGAACTCGTAGTCATTGGCCCATTGACAGGTTTGAAAGCCAAGAGATTCCCCATACTTCTCAGCTATTTTGAAATTTCTATCCGCCACTATACACACGCTATTTAATTTTAGAAATCATAAAAATGAACCCGAAACAATTTCTCATCAGCTTGATAAAAAATAGCATTCGAACTAAAATAAACTTATGACGAAAATATTTAAAGTCCCTAACGAGGGCTCACAAAGAGCCAATCTCCGGGCACCATTCAATGCGAACGTGTGTGCATTTATACAACGGTCGATGGACACCGATGAAACATCGTCTTGGGTTTTTTTTTTCACCCGGTACGTACGTCGATAGGTACATGCGAGAAAATGGTATAAGATGGACGTATAGGTGGGTCACGCGAAGAATGGGCGGAGATTCCAAAAATAGGACCATTACCGATAAGGCCTCCCCAAGCAGGCGCGGCGTGCATGTAGACCCGGGGCTTTTGCCTTCGCGAGAAAACTCACCACGAGCCGTCTCTTGCCGATAGGTGGTGACGGCAGGTGATAAAAGCGAGGGAAATGGAGTGAGTTAAGGGTAGCTGATGGTGATGGTTCGTCGTAGTGGTGAACGGGAATGACTAGAAAGTGTACAAACTCTCACTTATACATAGCCGCATGCTGACACGCATTCATATATACTCAGCATAGGAGAAATGAAATAAAGGTGAGGTTATTCCTGGTCTGATATTGCCTCGGCCAGTCTATCTTTATTTTTTTCGTTCATTTCCCTGGCTCATCCTTTTCCAACCCCTGCAACCTCGTCAACCCTCTCAATTGACCTTTCTCACTCTGTCTCCCTTTGACTCTGTCCACAATGTCTGTCCGGTGTGCTTCCTGTTTGTCCGGCTAGAGGCCTAATTGGATCCCGGTAGATGCGTGCGTTTTATCACCCGTAACCCCTCGATCCTCACCTTCCTCTATGTATTTCGGTCCTCACGAATTTTCACTACGATTAAATATATTTCTATCGACCTCCGTACCCAGTTGTAAATAAGAAATTTTACTTTTATTTTGAAAAAACTCCGCGAGACTGTTATTTATTTGTAACTCTCATAATTACAGAAAACGAAAAAAAAATATATATATCGGCTCCCCAATCAGAGTAAAGTGCTCAACTTTAAATAGTCGAGAAAGGTAATTTTTTAAATTGAGTAATTGTCGAGGATTCAACGCCAGTTGTTACATCGCAGAAATAGTTGGTGAAGGGCGAACCACCGTCGACGGTATACCGCGTAGGTAGCAAATAGTGCTGCATATATAGCAGAGTCATAGTTCTGGGAGGGTTGGCCAATGCGAAGAAACTTCGAGTCTGTATACATTACGTCTACGAAAGTCAGTATGGCGTGGCAGTGACCGGCAGGGGTTGGCCAAAAAAATTGCTGGAAGTCAAAGCGAAGTAGGGGAAAAAAACGACGAGGAAAAAAAGAGTTTGAGTGGCGTTCTACGAGGGAATCGCGTGACTACTCACGGATCAATAGTTTGCCCGTACAGGGGGCGTATGGTATGTATACACGTTAAATGTACTATAAGTCGTGCCACCACTCTAGATAGCAAACTCCTGGCTCGAAACGAACCTGCCTTCGTTATATGTACACACATATATACCCAGCATTTTCTATGGGGTACCAGCAACTTCTGTTAATGCTCGTGAGTCTCGTTTATATCTCTCAGTCTCTTTGCTGTCACATGTCTCGCTTGCAATCATTGATAATACAAAAGAGTTGATTTTCCAACGATTCAAGCTAAAGATGTCAATCAGGCCGCTCATTTTTCAATTGTGTGCATCTGAGCCTAGAAACTGCCAAGATCGACAGTCGCGTTTAATATATTGAGCAATAATGTCGTCACTCAACTGCACATGATCGAAACAAAACACGTTACGGAATATTTAAAAATTTCCATATTATACAGAATAAAAAATGTTACTTCTCATACAGTTATCTCTCCGAACAATTCCAAAGGCAATGATCATAATGAGTAAGGGTTGAGACGCCAATCCGAGCCCTTTGGAGTTAATAACCCACGATCGCGGCAAGGGTTACTTCCCGACTCCGTCAAATTATGCAACACGAATTTCACCGCGTGTATGAAAGCACTCTTGCACGCACCTCCATCTACGGCTGCACACCACGAGCTAGCGATTGACCTCCATCGGATAGTCATTGGCATTCCGAGCACGAGTACCAAAGATTCCAGGTGCTCTTGTACCAAGAGTTCACCAAGTACGTCGGCCAATTATTACAGCGCCAATAGAAAAAATATACGTGTAAGAACTTTCCGTGTTTCACCCCAACACTTTCAAGATGCTCGTCTACCATATACGCGAACGTAATTTAAAAACAACCCTTATCAAAAGAAGTTTTTTTTTTTGAGAGCCGACGAATAATCTGAAGTGACTGGAGATCGAACGTGATACTCGAACACGCATATATAATGCTTGAATTGGAAATTTGTCCCATCACCAAGAGGAAAAAAAATCCTGAGTTTCGGTTATTCGATAATATACTGCAATTCGTATCTCATCGATCGAACGAAATATTCTTGGGAGCTTGACGACGAGAAACTACGACGAACGTACCAGGGTCCAATGAGACTTTGCTTGTTTTATTTTACTTTTTTCTTTTTTTTCGGGTCTTCGTGAGACGTTCTGCCAACGGGAATGACGTTCGCGTTTGCTCAACAAACGTCGATGGCCTTTCGCAGTTTGTTCAGGCGTGCACTCTTTACATACCTACTTTGTATGAGAACATACGTTATTTCTGATTTTCACCTGTGACAAGCCTTCACCCGCTATGCCAGCCGATATGTGAGCTGCTTCTATGTAGAGACAATCGAAACTGAGGAGAAATAGCATTCAATCAAAACGACATTCGTGTCGATTCTTCAACTCTGATATTTGTCATAGCTTAGCTGATTATTTTCTGGTAACAATCAAAGAATTAATTTCCAACACGATCAATTTTAAATTAATCTCTTTATAATTAATTCGTTCAAAGATTTAACTATTTCATTTTTCTCTTCAAAGTTTGTTGTTTAGTTTATTGCCATTTTTATATCTTCGCGGATGTATTAGCATCGAAAAGCTGCACACACTTACAAATTAATAATCCAATGTATTTCGTCGTTAATGATAATACTCACGAAATTCTCGCTCGTCGCATTTTTTCCATATAGACAAGGTTTGCTTTTCGCCTCATATTTCACTACGCTTTATCGATTCAGTCAGCTCGACAGATATAAATAAATTGGCAAGGTGTCTACGAGTTTTATCGTGACGAAATTTGGAGATCCCTCGAAAGGATATCTCTCCGTCCATACCACAGGGTTCTGATCATCCAAGTTTACCAAACGTACGTTTGTATGCATGTACGTACTTCCATATATATTTATAGATATTAACATATCCCAGGTTTAGGGATATTTATCTATCTGTGTGACGCTGTGGTTGTAATGATTGATGACCATTTTCGCGCTGGGCGAACATTTTTGTTGGAACGCGTATTCATTCGTATATAATACACATATGCGGAAAAAAAGTACGCGATTATATCGATTGACGCTTTAAAAAGTTTACACATCAGTTTGTAAATTTGAGGCTGCAAATGGGGTGGGTTATGCAAAAGGCTGCAAATTGAAATTGGCAAATTGCTTCCTCAAGTTGCTCAAGATGCACGATGCTCAAAGCTTTTATTTTGGGCATTTGTTACTTTTTAGGGGTGAATTTTGAAAGCTTTTTAACGCTCCGTGATCACACGTTCTAGAAATGACGTGCTGGTCAGCGGGATCGGAATGACCCCAGCCATGTTTACACACTTACCGCGTTACCAGTATCGTTATGAACGACACATAAAAATGCAGGATATTAGTTTGAACCTTTCAGAATAAAAATAGCATGCTAGAAATTTTTTATCCAATTTTCAAAATATCGAAAAAAAATCAGCAAGGACGCAATGCGCCAAATAAAAATTTTCTTCGAGCACCCCATAGCACCGTTGAAGAGGATGTAAACCGTCTCGCGGTCATTTTGACCACTGGTCACCACAGAGGGTTAATCAATTTTTTCCTTCTATGATTTGTCTGAATAAATTGAAACGAAAAATTTCGTAACTTTCAGTTATCCGAACGTAATCTTATCAAATACTAATTTCATATTAATCACTTTGACTATAATGAACGTTGTATTTTGAAGGATTAATATGGAGCAATATTACAAATGGCAAAAATTGTTTTATCGTTCCCAAGCGACTTTTATTGCTCTTAACATTCCGGTGATCCGAATCGCGTTAGGTATTAATGAAAAGAAGTACTTTCAGCCGCATACCGACACACGTAATACATAGAGTACAAAAGAAACGCATATTATATCCACGTTTACTCCTCGTAAAGGAGTTCTTCGTCCACACATAGTTGTACATATACTCGAACGCGTGCTCTACTCTACGACAGATTAAAGGAGGGGAGGAATCGGGCTGGAAGAATGAATGAAAGGTGGAAACGCAAAGACCGTATAGCGAGTTAAAACAAACCGGAAGTACGGACGCGTGATCGCGTAACTCGTTTTCAAATCGGTTTCCAAGGACGTTGCGACTACAGTTTTTATGTAAAGTTCACCAAATCGTTATAGGATCGAGTACAAAAAACAATCATTGATATTTTTTTTTAATTACGTCTGCCCATTTATAAAAACTTTTGTTAGTTTCAACGAGTCAAAACCAACAAATTACAGTGATATTTCTTACAAACTATTTACAAATTGGTTGGTCGATTTTTTTCAAGATAAATCGACGCAAAAAAGAACCTAATAATTGGAACACCTTTCAGGTACCAAACAACAAAAGCTTCGTGCGATAGCGAATAGATAATGATCTGATGATTATAGCAATAAAGTAAAAAAAAAAAAATAAGAATAATAAACTGTCAAATCGGATTCTGAGATCTCAGCACACAACTGTATCGTATAAAGTACACGCGATTAGTAAAACTACGATCAGTCATCGTGACGTCCAGCCGAGGAACATGGAGAGCCAACATACACATATGCACGTATACACCCGCAACTTTTTATACCCGTGCATAGAAAAATGGAGGACTCTCTAATAGTTCTTACTTCTCTCCCACAATGAAAATATAACAGCTAAATAATGAAGAAAAAAAAACTTTGTCTCGTGACGTTTGTATGTCTTGTTTGCGTTGTTCATTCTATAGTGAGCCGAACGATTCTGTCTCGTAATCCTAAAAATTGTCGAAGTTCAAACGAAAGTTTCATTTCTTTACATTTTGCTTTATCGGATCGGCTTGAATAATGCACCGAAATCGAAATACACGTACAAAATCATTAATTGCTTTTCATTCAGAGCAGGATCAAATAAAACAATGAAATTTTTATTCCACTCGATGATATCTCAACACCACGATCAAATATTATCGCAACAAAACTTTATTCGGTAAACTCAATTTATTTATGATTTTTTCGACGCGATTATAATAATTAATGAATGATCGGTGAGCATGGCTGGATAGAAATGAAAATGATGTGACAATGACAGCAGGAGGGAGGGGGAAGGGGAAGGAGGCTGCTATCAGAGTCATTACCGCAGCGGGTCAGGTATACGTGGGGGTTGCGGTGGCAGGAAATGGGGTTGCGACGACCTCCCTAACCGGTCATCCTTCTCGATTATTCAGCGAGTACACATATGAATAATAACAGAGGAACGATGTTCCATCGAGTGTGTATTTGTGTACGTGTGTGCGTGTGGGTGTGTGTGTGGCATGCGGAAAAGAGCGTCAGAAATAGGAAGAGTATTATAGGAGGAGTATAGTTCACATATGCCTATATACATATTTTCTATATAGCCTATATATGTCGATATAGATGTACATATATGTACGAGCTTATATAGTTAACATATAGGCTCAAATAGAAACGAGGCTTGGATCGTCGACACCCGCGAACCCGCAGGTGAGCACAGGTGGGCACGCAAATTTATGTGTAGATGATCAATGGCGTCGGGCGTTTGTTGAACGTAACCCTGTGTTGTACACGTGGGGCTGGCATGGCAACGCGCTCGATAAATACCTCGAGCCCCGCGAGCTTCCGGTTCCGTTATCGTGGCGAACTATACACCCTATATAGACATGTATAAATATACAAATCCAAGGGTTCTTACATATTTCAATGTACATACATTAAATGGAGAAACGTATGCGTAACGATGTATACGTTCTGTGTGGTGAGGGTGTTATTCGGCTCTAAGGTCGAAGTAACGCCACGTTTCACGAGCTACGCCATCGAATGCAATTATACGTATATATTATGTTGCTGTATGAGTGCACGTTTCTGTGATATGTATCCTTGCTAAGGACTCTGGGCGATCGACGCTTTTCCCCAACGCCGTTTCTTCGTAAGACCGATAATCTTTGATACAATTTTGTGTAACGTCTACCGAGTCCATCTGCAATACCCTCGAACAAAATTTATTGTCCAAACGTCAAAAGGATATACTGGTGATTACAGTCTCGCCATTCCTCTTGCGATCGAGTGCTCAGATAATGAGGATAATCGCAAACGACGTCGAATCTAGTCTTTCATAGTCGACGGAAGAAAATCTTTTGGTCATCCTATAGAATTAAGTTTTTCGGGTTTTGTGCTTTGTTTTTGTAAACGAAATTATGCAGCTTTCGTTGCAGTTGCACCTTTTGACGAAACAGCAACGTGAATAAAGGGTACACGTTGCAATCGTTATTGAAATGTAAGAAGATAAATTTCGGATGCTCCGCATGCGACGTCGTTTTTTTATGTGCAACATACAAACTAATCACGAGTTTGTGGTCAGCCTTCGTCTCGAACAACGAACCGATGACCAGTAGCGGAAATTTTCTTCCAGATCGAAATTCCTTTTCCTCACTAAATCCCTTCGACGAAGACACTATCGACCACCGGGTATAATAATAGTAAGAAGGCAATAAACGCCATTGGAGCCCTTCTTCGTCTTTCCTCTTCACATCGAAACTAATTTCTACTATCTACATGTATATAGATATATATATATATATCGATGCATCACTTCTAGAAAGTCTTTGAAGCACAACGCCGCATGGAACGAGGCTCATCATCATCTGAGACAATCGCCCCGCAGCTCGTACCTGTTCGTACCTGGAACTTCCGGACGGTAGAATTTTTTTATTTTCTTTCCTTCAAGTCACAGGTACTCTATTTTTCAACCTTAGTTTCCTTCAATCTACACAGTTCATGAGTCGCTTCGAGCAGATGCTTTCGAACCTGCCTTCCCGAAAAATTCCATTCTTCTTTCCCGAATGCATAGGACCTGCATCGTTTGTTTCAAATTTGACCGCGAACACAGTCATAGAACACATAGCTAGCTCAATATGAAAAGTTAAAATTTTTTTTCAAAATCTTTAACCTTTGATTTTACGAAAATCGCTATAACTTTTTTTTAACACACTGGGACTTCAGCTACCGCTCATTATCTTCGTTTTCTTATTATCTTTTAATTGGTAATTAGCGATTTTTGAGTTATTATAATTTTTTAGTTGCTTGCGAACTTTGAAAGTGGAAAATATGACGACAAATGTGATTTTTTGGTTCGGGTTCCCAGAAAAAAATTATCGGAATGCAATACAGCCTCAAACATATTCTGATTCCTGAGCTGTGAAAGATTCATCAAAATTGGTTCAGTCGTTTTTGCGTGAAAAGGCCACAAACACAATTTTGTGGTAGAGTTTTATAATATATATAGAGAAGAGATTGGCAATGCAATGCACATTGGTATGAACTGGATTCGATACGATGGAGTTGTTGAGATATTTGCTTCACAAATGAATAGCATTCAAGTTAAAAATGAAATTAGATAAAAGTGTGAATTGCGAGTTCACAATAGACTCGGCGATACACATGTCTAGCACATGATTCAAATAAGCTTCGTTACCATGGCATCCAGTTAATTCTCTAATCGCTGGCCAATTGCTTTGTTGACTCTCGTTTCCAGGTACGCAATATGAATACGTAATTTTTTTTCTTCAATCTTCCAGTCGTCGAATACGTAATTGAGCTCTGCATGTCCATTTTCTTCAGAAGAGTAAACCTTCATAGCCCAACAGCTGTTGTAGTTTGAAGGTGTGAGAAAATGCGAGAGTGAGTGTGTCGATTTGAAGGAATGGAAAGGGAGCAAGAAAGCGACGACCTATGCCAAAAGTTTAACGTGTGTGCTGTGTACGTTGACTATTAACGAACAAAGGGGCCTAACTAACACAATTCTGGTTAGTGCATGATATGCGTTACAGCCTTTTGTTTCCTGCATATGAATTCGCTTATTTTTGAATGTATTAGTGAATGTATGTGGCAACGCGTGTCCTGCCTAGTCACGTTATCTGCGACAGGTGCACGACTCCGTGAAAATATGGGCGCCCGCGTAGACTGCATATCTTCCGCCTCAATCCTATGCTGGTTTTGACTTTTTTTTCAATTTATTTTCCTTACCAGAGCAGAAGTAGACGTTTTATGTCCGTATGAAACAGAGGTACACACGTTCCAACGTGCTTTCAACTTGTCGGCTTTTACCAGTCGACTTATAAAACGTTGTAACGAGTAAATTTGTTCATAATCGTTCTCCACGAAATGACAATAAAGCATCCAGACCATTTCGCAATCGGGCAGTTTGCATTTTTTCTCAAACAGTAAACTGGTCCACCAGATTATTAATAGCTCTAAATTTTTAAATTACGTTTGTTTTTTAGGTAAAATAACATAACAAATTAAATTTCGTTGTCACGATCATATAGTAATATTTATTCATCATTAGGGTTTACATCATTCTGATACTAATTTGCATCAGGAATATTTATTTTTTACTTATGACTACAAATGTTTATGTCTACTATGTGCCGAATGTTCCATGTCAATGGAGACCGCAGGGGAATAGTTTGATTTCATTTTATCACACGCTGTAGTGGCGTCAAGCAAGTGATGGCATTGCAAGATCCACGATTATATATAATGCACATCTGTGAATTCTTCCAGTGCCAAGACCCGCTAGTACCATCGCAATTCACTAACAAATAGTACATTTTTCTTATACGCCTGCGGAGAATTGGGAATGATTTATATTTTGTCTACTTGTAATTTTTATGGTGTTCGGGATGTCGAAGCAGCTTTTCTAAGGGAAATTGACCTTGAAGATTGGAATTATTCAAAAACCTAGTTGAACATCGCCGAGTAAAGTTGTTGCATTTCACGGCTGTGCCAACCGCTTTTAACAGAGATCTCAAATCCTCTCGATTTCATGGTAGTCTCTGGATGATGTGCAGTTTGTGTGTGAGACAAAGAAAAGCGAAGCGCGGGCTCCGATGATGAGCTCGAAGGAAGGCAACAGAGGGTAAGCGTCCGAGGGCCATTAGAAGAACTCGGCAGTATTCCGGGGTAGCAGTCCGAAGATCGTGTAGATGTGTGCCCTCGCTTGTTCTTGAGATTGTCGAAGTGACGGTGGAAGATGTTCCTTGCACGCGTTTCAGCCAACGGAACGATATTTGAGAGGGAAAGTGCTCGAGCAAACGATGATCTCGCCGCGAGTGCGAAACTCACCTTGCTGAAGCAAAGTTTACGAGGAGCTCGAGCGAACGGGAAGACTCTTTCTTTGCGCTTTTTTTCGGACACCCGTCTTGGTCGCCGGTACTGTACGACTACTCGGAAAGGAGATAAAACTTCTTAGAGCCGCCTAACTTTTTACGTAAACTCATCGATAGAATCGATAGTAAATTTTTTTTCAATCACGAGGACCGCGAATAAATAAGTTTTCTACTTACGAAAAGTAAATTAAACGATGAATATGGAAACGAACGATACAGAGAGCAATCACGTTTTAAAACAAATCGACAAAACCTCAAATTATCTGCATACGAAGAACTATAGAATATATTTGATTCTTAACCAAAGAAAATAATGAATAATAAATGAAGTTAATTTTCACATGGTCTACTGAAACAAAATTCTTATCGGTCAATTACTTACATGCCAACTTGTAACTCAAAATGAAAAACGTTATAGCACAAATGAAAAAAATTAAAAAAACGAATTTCAATTTCGAACAGCTGATAAAAATATCGCAGTTCACTTTTACACCGATGTGTCTAGAACGCGATTGAAATTCGAAAATAACAACAACCAGCGCTTAAGGCTATCCGATAGCGCGGAGGGGACGAAGTGAATGGAATTTTTATAATAAAAAGAAAAGGGAACCGAAGGGCTGTTTCGTGTCCGGCCACATGAACCGCACCAACTAAACTGGCCTCTCCTACCGGCTGTGTTACCGAACATACGATATTGACCCGCCGGTGGTGTGTGCGCTCCGCCGGTTGAAAACCAGCCCGCGTCGCGACTCCTGCCCGGTGTATCGTGATTCGTCGCTTTGCCCTTCCGTCCTCGTAACGTGTTCAATTCACCGTTTCGGCCATGCTCCCTGATTGCGGCGGAAAATTTGAATTACAGAGAAGAAAAAAAGACCAACTTTTATAACCATTTTGAGAATTATTTGTCGCGCCCGGACTGACTCTATAGACAGAATGTTGCATTAATGAATTATTACCTTTACACAATGATACATTTTTTTTGCCGCGAAACAAACTGATAAAACAAGTTGCAGGAAATTGTTAAAACGTAATGCTAGAGGTGAGAAAAAAAAAATCTTGAAAATTTCAATCGAACGATTCTAAGGGAAAAATATTTGTAAAGAACCTTGTAAAACATGATAAAAATTGCCAACCCCTTAAAATAGTCGTAAGCCTACCCGATCGATCACACGAGCGCACACATGAATCGCAACACTTCTGAAAAAGGATTAACAATTATCGTGAAAAGCGAATGAAATAAAACCAATATGAATTTTGCTTCCTCATAGAGGAAGCTATGTGACGGTGAAATTTTTTCTTTACAGTTCTCAATGTCAATGTGCTTAAAATGTCCCAAAAAATCGAAAAATCATATCTACAAAAAATGTCCGGATGTGTGTGTGTGTATATGTGTGTGTGTGCGTATGTATGGCACTGTAAAATTAAAACCTTCATAACTTGAGAACGGTTTGAGCTACAGGGCTCCCGTTATGCACAGATGTTAATCTATTCAAGCTCTTCATTCCATGAGCATTTCGTTGGAATTTCTAGAAAAATACGAATTCTACGGCATTTTGAAATTTTCAAAAAAAGGGTGTCGATGCTAACTTCCGCAAATTTTAAGATTAATTACTAATTTTTTTTTTATAAATCGAGTATCATAATAGGAAGTTTGGTATTGAAATTGAGGAATATCGGTTGAACGGTTTAAATTTTATGATTTTTCGAATTTTAAGAAAATCAGAGTTTTTTGAACAATCGTTCAACCGCTCTAATTTCTGCAAATTTTGTAAATATTGTGTATAAGTCTGTACGTCCTTTTTACTTTCTAGGAAAGTAGTCCAAATTATATAATTTTAAATGTAAATACAAAAAACGCTTCAAACTGAAATTTGCGAATTGCTTCCTCAAGATGCTCAAGATGCACGATGCTCAAAGCTTCCTCTATGAGGAAGCCAGTTAAATTAAAAATATAGCTTCCTCATAGAGGAAGATTTGAGCATCGTGTATCTTGAGCATCTTGAGAAAGCAATTTGCAAATTTTTAGTGTGTTTTGTGTGAACCAGAATGAATTCAAGCGGCAGCCTGTTTTATTCTGGACTTTGCGTAAGAACGAGCACTTGTTAGGATTCGTTAAAGACGTTCCACGTAAAGAAAAAAGCGATTCGCGGCTGTTTCTCTAATCAGTGACTCGACGAAAAGAAGCAAATTGCGCGAGGTTGGCCGTTGGAACTTGTTTAGACTTAACGATGTTTCGTTTTCTTGATGTTTCCACAAACAAACGAAAAAAAAAGAACGATAGAAGAAGGAAAAAGGTCTGGTCTTACGTCAAGTTGGATCAGAGTGATCCGGCAACCACCAGAGTCCGATTGCGACTGAAAAGCGTGGGGGAGTTCTTCGCCTCGGGTGTACGTCGTGGGCGCCCTCAAGAGAGGGTAGGTTTTAGCTACATATATACATAAAGCAGTACATGGAGGTATAAACATATAGATATACATATATTCATTAGATGCGACTGCGCCGCATGGGGGTGCTGGCAACCCTATTGCTTCAACATCCCCGTGAGCGGCCCACGCTCTGGTGAACGCCCCACCTCGCCATAAAAAGCACCCCTTTCGAAACGTTCGCAACACACGCTCTCTCCCATACTCGCTGTCTTTGTTTCTCCTGTAGAAAAGTAACCAGCCTAACGTCCGATTCGCCGAGAGATCGTACAAGCGTGTGTGGCATAATAGAGCTCACGACGCAGTTCACCAGGGGAATGCAAATCTCTTCCAGGAACTTCCGTTGCAATGCCCGAGCGTGGAGAACGACAAAATTATCGATCGAGAGTATTTTCATGTGCTCAAATAATAAACCCTCGTGTCCCAGATAATGATTTCTCGAACCATTCGTGGGCTTTTTTAGACTGACAATTAAACTTCACTCATTGTACCTGAATAAATATATTTAATAAAAAATACATGCAGTTGTTTTATAAAGAAGAAAAACCTGAATGACGGGGTCTAAAAAAAGGTTTTTTTTCATCAACGCTGTCGATGGGCCTAATTCTATCCAAGATATTGCTGAGATTATGAAATTAAAAAAAAAAATAAGATTATGAAACTTGTCTGAACAAATATATCGCACATTATTTTGCATTCTCGTCACTATCAGCAAAACATTTTCACGGAGAGAAGTCAAAATCTCTTTTGACGATGTACAAAATTTTATTTTTCCGTCATTTACATTTGTACTTTTCTCAGTAAAAATCATTTAGAAGTCAATCTCCGGCCCCCATCCTTATTGCTGTAACGATAATTTTTCAGTTTTTATTCTCTTCGTGTGTAAACTACGCTTCTAAAAATTTTTACGAGTAAGTCGATAAAACAGGGAATGCGATATTATTCTTGGTACGCCATATCGTACGTGCTGTACGTGCATCAAGATGGGCCGTGCTTGCACGCAAGGTCGTTTCGCGGACGGCGGTGCTTTTCTTCTTACATCATCGACAAAGATATATACTCGCGTATATACACATTGGAAATATATAAAATTTGTTACCAAGTTGCCGATGGCACGCCCGAAAGTCAATCCGTCGACCTATTTCGTTTAATTAATTGCTTCCCTCCATATATAACATTCATCGGATTAGGAAACGATAGCCGCACCTTTCGAACTTCCCGATTTGTGAGGTTGCCCGAGATCTTTCCGCGGATACCATCATTCAGTTGTCGTTATTTTCTTATTCTGGTTATTGTCGCGAGTGACTGAAAATTCGAGCAGAGATCGTAGAGCAAACAGGAATGATAAGCACCGATTTTACTGCATGCAAAAAATCGACTATGAGATTCGGTAAAAAAAAATGTAGCTCGTAAAAAAAACCACTTGACGTTGTTACAAAATCAAACATGATCAAACTGTTCGAGAACTTTTCTATCATTGTAGAATTGTATAACGTCATTTGCGTTGAAGGACTCGACACTAGTCAAATGCCTGTTATATTTTTACGGTTTTACAAGTATTCTATTTTTATTACAGCTATAGTGAAAATTAAGATTTCATTCGATTAGTGTATAAGGCAGCTATTTCACCCTAAACTTGGACTCGGATAACTTTTATGGAAATTTCAATACAACGTTCATAAGGCCCGTAAATTTTTGATTCAATACGGATACGAATAAAACGACGATCAAGTGTTATACCGTGTCTATTTGTCGTAAAAATATCATGAGCGAGAAATAGAAAGATTTGCGGGGGTATTCATTGGGATAAGAAAAAGACTATGAACACGCGATCTGTTGCTATTATTACATATGTGTATGCATTTATATCGATGTTAATTCCCCAAGATCACAGTTAACTCACGAAAAGTAACATTAACAACTGCATATTAAATTATATTTCTTCATATATATATACTTATATGGATGGGTATTTGTGTATACTATGTGCATTATGCGCGAAGGAGTTGAACGTTCGCACGGCTCAGTGCAATCTAACGGAATACTCTAACGATCATCCGCGTTACGTATGTAAGTATATAATACATGGACGAGACCGATCTTCGGTCTGATTCGCAATGCAAATTAATGTTACAGACTCGCGCGCTTTGCTTTTGAACTCCCTCGAGTGCATTGTGCATCGAATGCTTCCGGTGCACTTGTTATTTCTTCATTCCTTCAATCCTTTGGCTACTTCCCATTCACATATTATTTTCCGGTCGTTGCAAATCGCAAATACCAAATGTGTAAAATATAATATATCTCGTGCTGATGATTAAATGCATTGTCGTGCTTTCAATTCGTTGAAATTAATTGTCATTCAGTCTTTTACCTATCGGTTCATGAGGCTTCTGGAATAGCGATGTTGTCACGATTTTTCATTTCACAAATGGTTCGAATAACCGATAAGGAACCAGCAAAAAAATTGGATACAAAATCGCATACAATTGACAAATTAAGAAAATTTATTTTCTAACGTTTCTAGGAATTGGTACGAGAAATGTCTCTTCTTTCCTCTCATCTTTCAAATTCGATTTTCCACTATGAGGAAGCCATAATTCAAAATGTAGTACGACATAGAGCAAGATTTGAACATCGTGCTAAATCTTGAGGAAGCCATTTGCAACTTTTTTTGGTCTACTGCAATTTGAAAATGCGAAGCAATGGTGATTTACGAAACGAAAAATATTGAGAACAAGGTGACAAAAGAAGCTACAAAGCGATCGTTCCACATTGAGACAAGAGTAGATCGTGAAAAATTGCGAAATGACTTAACGTGAAACGGCGAGACGTGATCTGGAGAGTCGCCGTGAAACACCGTCGAGACACTCGGGTCAATCGGCTGTTTTTTTCGTCACTAGCCTCGAGCAAAAGAACATTGGTGAGAACTATAACAGGAAAAGATCCACAAGTGCCACACTGAAGATCGTGTAGTTTGAAATATAAGAGAATTCTCAGGTGACGGCGACGACGTCCCGTTCTTTCTAACCTGTGGTCATCCAGTAAAATGGATATTGTACACCACACCTTCTTTGAATGAAATGATCTCATGGACGCTGCTCTTCTACAGAGGCAACTGAAAAAGTATGCATAATATTTCAGGTCTCGTAACTGTGATGGCCTGCATTCGTCATTCACAATTAAGCATTAAAAAAAAACTTTAATTCGTTCAAAAGAAAAATCCTTATTGAGCAGTATTAGTAAATAAATGATAAAAAGTTCGAATGCTTATTACGTTTTTTATATCATGATATAAGTTCGAAAAACTTTAACTGCAATAGAAAAACGTCTAGTCAATGATTTACGGACGATGAATAAACGAACATATATATGGTTCACCGATTGGTGAACGGCGTCGCACTCGGAAAGTAAGACGAGCGCGCGAAGGTCGACGCATAGATCGATTTTCACGAATTACATATATATACGATATACATTTAGTAGAAAGACGATGATAAACTTCGGATTTCATCGGATTGATAATGTGATTAGAATTCAAAGGTAAAATACCTCCTCTAACAATTAAGTCGTATAAGGAAGGAAACATGTACGGCTTGATAATGTAATAGCTACATTGAATCGTTTTACTTAATTACAACGCCATAGTCAAGATTTTTCAAGTAACATAATTGCAATTAAGGGATTGCATGCAATTGACGTTGTGTACTTTATTAGGGAAACAACGATCGTGAATTGACAATTGTAACTTCGAAAAATGTGGCCACGTAAAAATAAACGAAGTTTAATCTTAAATAACTGTTTTTCAAGGTCACCGGAGGGTCAAAGATTATACTGGACTTTAATTGTATCGAAAGAAGTAATTTGGAGATTGATAGTTGAACAGGACAAGTCTTGCGTTTTGGCCCACACGGAGGTTGTGTTTAAATTACTTTTATTGCCCTCTCGACTACTCTCTTTCTCTTTTTGTCCATTGAAATGTTTCTTTCTTTGTCAATCTTTTGCTACAATAAACTTTCTCTCTTTCTCAGGTGATTGAGAACGCGAGCATTCGTTCGACCTCGGCGAAACGTCAAGCAAACGTGCCTATCGTTATTCGCTGCCACTGTATATCAATCGAAGTAGTTTGCATGGTGTAAGGAAAAGAAACTGTGCCTGCCTCCAATTTGTGTGCACTAAAAGCTTGTTCAACTGCAAATGTTCCGGACCTGTATTACTCGACCAACCGTAACGACGTTTTTTCTCCATTTCAGCATCAATTTTTCCATAAACGTTAATTTCATCAAGTTACATAAAACAGACGTAAAGATATCTAACCAGGTAATAAACTTAGCGAAATTTTCCATCGACGGTTTTTTTAGATTCACGAATTATAAGATTCTCGAGAAAAAAGATCCGGGGCTTCCATAAGATTTAAAAGGAATCGGTGAATATTTTGAAACTCTTACCTCAACTTTCCACGAAGTAGGGTCCGAGAACGGGGTACAAAAAAAAGATAATCTTTTCCAAACTCAAATTTACACTCCCATGCGAATTAATTTCAATGAAAGTATTATCATGAAATTTACGTATTTTTAGTTATGTGCTCGATGTAATATCAGTATGAATCACTTTCACTATTTTTGGAAGTCACTTCACTGAGTAACTTGAAGAGACAACCTCAAGATTAAAACACTCACTCCCAAACTTCACTCAAGTTTACGATCTGTAATTGTGATTATCAATAGTTAGGGATCACTTGCACTTTCGAACACCATATGATTAATGGGAAATACTTAATGAGTCGTAAAATCACTGTTAATTCCGTTAAACGAGCCTATATCCTGCTTGCATAGAATTTCTCATTCCATACTCAATTCCTGATCACATACGTTTCCCTTTCGCATCAGCGATCGTTGAGACCGCGATCGATGTCTTTTCGTTATTCCACGCTTTTCGCGTCTCCCTCCCGCCTGTGTTTTCCGTATCGCATGACGGACACTGGGAATAGTCGTACTTTTCTTCCTAATTGGCAAGGAGAGATGCGGCTTTAACGAGAGCGATGGTGTCGTACGGTAAACGTCGGTGGCTACCGGAAATAATAAGGGAATTAACCGAACCGGTGCCTTGTTCCTTCTGCGCGCGAAGTGCACAAAACGTGCAACGCTAGATGGTAATGAAACGTTACACAGTCACTGACCGTGCGAAATTGACAAAAAAAAAAAAAAAATGTAGACGAAATAAAACGAAAAGTGTCTCCTCTGTGGAAGGAGGAGAGAAGACGCCTCGATTGTATATGCGTGCGCGGTTGGAGTTTATTCACACATTAGATTATTTTCCATGAGCTGTTTGATTTTGAGGCCCGTATGAAAGTGTAAAAAATAAATGAAAACGAAAAGGGGGACCGGAGGGCTAGAGGGAAGCATAAAAAAGCGAGAGTAACGAGGCACCTGATAACGAAAGAACATACGCGATGCGTCAGTCTTATCAGCGCTGAGGAAACCGCCCCCGCGCACTTTTGCTTGCACAATACGACTAAAGAATTCGCCTTGTTATAGAACAAGCCCGCCCGACGATAACGATTGTACTTGTTTGACCTTCCGTTCGAAAAATTAAGAACAAAAATAAAAAGCACCCGCATTCGTTCGATTACAATAAACGAGAGCGCGAGCTTGTTTCACCGATAAGCCGCGATAACGCTAGCGATTACAAATGTAAGAACTTTCGTGTTTGATGTTTATTGTTTATAATTTCATTTCAGGCTAAATTTTCGCGGCAATAGCGTAAAATCTGAATCAGGCCAAAACCTGCTATACACTCAACACTGTACTTGTGATTTTTTATACTTTTGTTTCCTCCTCTTTTCCGAGTATATGATGAACTTTGGGGTCAGTCTGTGCACGTGGTTAGGAAAGTATCACGCGTCCCACTGTCCGAACGTAATATTTACTTTGAGATTCATCGAGTGCGCATGCGCGATAGATCGCCGAACAGCAGCACCGCGAAGCATGGCAAGGCGCGAAAAAATCAATTTTTCCGACGGTATTTCTCAATTATAACTTAGAACTTGTCTCCGAACAAGTAGGAACGGTTCGAGAGTGGCTGCTGTTTTTCGAGTGACTATATCCGAGATCGAGAGAGCGTGGTCTCTTGAACGTGGCCGAGAGTCAACGTTTCTCTCTTCCCTGCACGGTGCATCGACGTTGACTACGATATATACAGACTATCGTATTAAAACCACCAGGAACCTCGCGTAAGAGAGAGGGCAAAATGGCGAAACGAAAGCCCCGTGTGGCGTTTCAGCGGAGTACGGCGAAGAAGGGAAACTGTGTAGAGAGGAAAGAGTGAGATAGAGACAAAGACCACGAAGAGGTGGAGGAAACGTTGGTGGGCTCTCTGCCACAACCTCTCGAGAGGGGAGCAGTAAATAAAACAAAAAAGAAGAAACAACAAACGAAACAATAAAAGAACTTGAAAGACTCGCATGTATAGACGCAGGAAATGGAGAGACAGTTCGTGAGTATATGTTACACGTATCAATGAGATCGAGGTCATGATCACAGCTGATTCGACGAAAAATGACTCTTTTTCGATTTTCCGCGAGAACAAATGTCTATGAGATTTGTCATCAAGGCTCTTCCATTTCTTTCTTTTTTCTTTTTGGCTCGCTTCAGCGTAGACAAGTTTCGTTCGAATTGTCTTGAAAGAAGTACGAAAGCGTTGAAATTTGTTTTGTAATTCGCGAATTACTAATTATTCAGCGTAGAATATCGCCCTGTGCAAATGTTGCTTTGGCAATAGCCTTGGGCAGTGTACCGCTGTAGCAACAGGTGTTATCCAACTGTCGTCATATGCTGGAGTGTCCGTTGTGTTTTTGCTGGCCCCTCGGGGCCAAATAAATGCGAAAGCCCTAGAGGGCACCACTGCCGAGGTGGCAAAATTGAATTATTTTTATGTGCATTTAAAATGCAATGGATTCCAAAAACCGAGGCTGGAGAATGAATCACGAGTGCTTTTGAACTAATCCTGCGTCTGCATTAAATTTCGTTGTTCAAATGCTTAACCCTCCGTGGTGACCAGGGGTCGAAATGACTCCAAGCGCAACTTTGAGCTAGACTTACTACAAGTCATTGGCGCCCGAGACGGTTGGCATCCTTTCAAACGGTGCTTTGGGGTGCCCGAAAAAATTATTTTTTTTACACATTGCCTCGTTGCTGATTTTTTTCGCCATTTTGAAAATTGGATAAAAATTTTTTGGCATGATATTCTCATTCTGAAAGGTTCAAACTAATATCCTGAATTTTTATGTGTCGTTCAGAACGATACTGGCGAGACGGCAAGCGTTTAAACATGGCTGGGGTCATTCTGACCCCGTGAGACGAACGTGTTATTTCTAGAATGTGTGACCATGGAAGGTTAAATGGAGTTTTCAAAAAAAGTTAGGCAGAAAAAGGTAGAAAAAAATTGAAAATAGTCACGGATTTCCAAAGTCTATGAAAGCAAAAACAAGTTAATCTCAGGGAATTCAATTAGTGATGAAAAAAGTTTTGTTCAGGATTCGTCATTGATAATTCGATAACATCCTTCACTTGTTGCAATTTCCTGACGATATCTGATAGAAGTTATTTGAGTTTTTAAATAATTGAGACTCACCTGGCGATGATTAGATCCTGTGGAAAAATTCGGACGAGCAGAAGGTTGTTTGTGAAGACAATGGAATAAATAATTAACAACAGTTTTTTACGACTCCTGTAGCGAGAGATATATTGTTCGAGAAATTACCGAAAGAGTGTACATTGAGATAAATCTTTCAGGGCCGCCTCTATAAAGACCCCATTGGCGATATATACGATAAATACGATAGCAAAGAACAGAAAGAACAGTTCTCAACGTAATTTCCTTCTTTCGTTGCTTTAACTTTTCTCTGTTTTCTCGTATGTATTTCAAGTAAATCGTATTTGTCATAGATATAATTAGAGCGAGACATTTTGCTAATTCTAGATCATAGTAGACAGCAAGAGATATACAAAAACACGTGTTTTTGGTTTGTTTGTGTTTTTCTTTTTTCACCGTACAAAATATAGTTAACCCCATCGTTTTTTTCTTCTCGTTCATTTACGCACACACGATTCTCTAATTTAATGCTCGATGAACAAAATTTCGTTACGACGTTTCTCTACTCTCGCCTGCGCAATCACAGTCGTTGGTCACAAAGGCAATAAACATCAGGACGTAACAGAATTAAAACAATGAAAAATTTGCTAAATTAAGATAAACAAACGATTTTGCAATCGTTTTCTCTCGAACACGTACTCAAATTATGTTCCAAAGTCAGTAATTTTATGCCATAAAAATATGTCCTCATGAAAAGTGCCAAACAGTCATGTCCAATAAGGAAGCAGATATTTTTTTTTCTTATCATTTTATCTGATCGTAAATTTACGTATAGCTTCAAATCTGCATAGAATTATGTGGTTTATTACAGTCGCCTGGGAGCGAAAACCTTCTCGATTATTTATGTGGAAAAACGTTGTAACAACAGAGCTCTACTACAATTTTGATTCCAAAATTTTATTCATGGCACAAAACACCAAATTGCAATTTTTCAACTAAGAAAAACGATAATAAAAATAATGATGATTGCTAAAGAATTTGCACCCGAGGGAATCACGTGAGGAAAACCAGTTGATCAGCAAAACAACTTTTTCAAGTTTCCTTCCATTTCACAGCGATATTAGAAATCTGGATTGCTCGATAGACGGAATTGATTTTCAATTTTTTCTTCAATACGAATGTGAAACAAAGTCAGTGTTGTAAAAGGAAAGGAATATAAACAATCGATTTCGAATCGTCTGTACTGCTTTTCCCCAGGGGCCAGGAAGGTTGAGGATTATTTAGCAACGTCAGAAAAAAAAACTAAAAGTAAACAAATAAATCCATTTTTTGTACTATGATTCGAGTTTTTATTAAACAAATAAAATACAAAAGGTTTTGTCGCAATCTCTTCTGTTTATTTTTTCCTACTCTTGTCTTTCTCTCAAATTTGTTTCCCGCTTTCTTCGTCTCGTTCGCAAGATTCAAGTTATAAATAATTAAAAACGAGAGGCAGATATAAATAATAATAAAAAATGTGGGAAAAAGGGTGAGGTTTGGGGCAGGGTGACTTCTTGTACATAATCTGCTGCTAAATCATTTTTCACAAACATTATTCGTCGCTTTGTTACGAGGAAGGAAAAAAATGAAATTTAAAGAAAAAAGAGAGATGCACCAGGGATTTTTCTTCTGGTTGCCAAAAAAACTATGAATTTTCTTTTTTTCATTTTTTTCATTCTAGTTTCGCTATCAAAGAAATTTTCTTATATTTTCTATGTAAATTTCGAATATTCGATCCCCAAATTCGTAGACATCATCGTGTTTTTTTTTTATTTTCTTTTCAAACGATCGTTCTCCTTTCTCGATCGACGAGCAATCGAGCAGCACCTTTTCACTAGAGAGTACCAAAGTTTGAACGAATGTACTTTGTAGCATAAAGTGGAAAGGGAGATATCAAAGGGGAGGATGAAGTTTGGAGAGAAAAAAACTCGCAGTATATGTAAATCGCATCTTCGACCTTCGCGGTGAAAGACGAGGGACAGGAAAGGAATATAACAAAGGTGACACGAAGTCAACGCAAAATAATGACACGACTACTGTTCGTCTCCGTTAAAGTGATTAAAAAAAAAAATAAAAATAAAAATAATATACGTATATACACAACCGAGATGAAACCAATCGAAGCATAACGCGAGGAGGGAGAAAGTGACTCGGACACGCTCGCGGCCTGATTTTTCAGCGATGCATGAAAAAAAAAAGAAAATGAATAAATCTCACTTCCGGCAAGAATCGATAAACGATTGTAAAAAAATAAAAATGACCAATTCGAGGAAGATTCATTTATAATTGATTGTATCAATAATTATTAATTTCCAACGATTAGAAATTAATATGGAGGCAATCGAGAATGAGATTCCTTTCCCGCGAGTTAAAAAAACAATTCTTCAAAACGAGTGCACATGATTCGGTAAAAAAAATGCATCGAAATTCAAGTTGGTGAGTGAGTTTGGAATAAATTTGGATAGCGAAATGTTCGACTCAACGAATACGAACTGTTCGGTACAATAGAATCTTAGCCGCGATTCAGAAAGAATAAAATCCGAAAATGGCGGAAGGATATTTTGTCGCAGCATAAGAACATCTTGAAACGAGTTATTATTTTTCGAGTTCTGAGTCGTCTCGAAAGTTGAGCGGGATGCTTCGAGTTTTCTACTATACTCTGTTTTTATTTTTGAAGTTTCGTAACTCGCGAAGATGTTTCGCGATGGACGGGGAGAGGAAGGAAGGAAAATTCGAGAAATTGTTAGGGGAGAATATTTGAATAGGGATTGCAGGATATGTACAAGGAGATATAAATTATATACAAACATGAATCTTATAAACACACACAAATAAATATCTATAAGATTGACGTTTGTACAAAATGCGATTAGAATCCCGAAGAAAAGGCGATTATAGGTAAATATCGATTTTGGTCGGCAAAGTGGATCGAATGGGCGTATACAGCCACGTAGTACAATTTTTTGTAACATCGTTTCTCTTCTTGTCTGCTAGTTTTCTTATTTCTCTCCGTGTCGGGCCAATTGAACGAAGAGTTTAAAAAATAAAAATAAAAATTTCTTTATTCTCAGTTATACCGTCAAGACCGTATTTGGCACGGTTCGAGATCGGAGACGAATGATATAGTTCGATGATATATTTATTTGTGTGTATATGTGTGTGTATATATATTTATGTATATATATATATATTACTTTTTACGTGCACGATTTAATGATGAGTGAATGATATTTTTCCTTCTGGTGATTTCATTTTCGAACGAACATCAAGCAAACTCGTCGAACTTTTCGATAATAACAATTAACAGAGACGTATCAGGGTGAGCGAAGCTTTAGGCCTTTTATCACCAAAATAGAAAAAGAAAAACACCGTCAACCTCGTGTCGCATTTGCGCTTAATTATTTCTTTTTTTCTTGTTTCGATATCTCGATTGAATGACTTGAATTCAAGAAAATCGGAAAACTAAGCATCGTACAATCTTTTGATCATCGATGGAAACACTTCTCGAATTCGTGGATATCTTTTTTAACGTTCAATCATTAAATATGAATATTCGTTACATTTCAAATTTCACGGATAATTTAACCCTCCGTGGTCACACGTTCTAGAAATAACGCGCTGGTTACACGGGGTCGCAATGACCGCGGCCATGTTTGAACACTTGCCGCGTTGCCAGTATCGTTATGAACGACACATAAAAATTCAGGATATTAGTTTGAACCTTTCGGAATGAGAATATCATGCCAAAAAATTTTTATCCGATTTTCGAAATGGCGAAAAAAAATCCGCCAATAACTTGGAGTAATTCTAGCTCAAAGTTGCGCTTAGGGTCATTTTGAGACCTGATGACCACGGAGGATTAATCGACACTGCTTGATATTGAAATTCCGTTTGAATAGAATATTTGACTGTGAACATATTTGAGAAAAAAACATCCTTGAAATCGGTCCCTTAACCTTCGAACGGATCTTAGGTTTCATTTTTGCATGCAAAGGGAAAAAGAAGTAGAATACAAGACTTCGTCATTTCTCACGCGGTTAAAACCCACATGGCAAATAATGAAGAAAAATAAGAATAAAAAATAATTAAACATAAGACGAGTGAAGTTTCGACGCGTCGCCTTTGCGATAGGTGGTTCATCTCGCCCCCTGAATAAAGTCCTACGATCTCCTAGTCGACGTTTTTTCATATTTTATCTGTGATTTTGTTTCCCTTTCTTTCTTTCCGCTCTTTTTTAAGACTAAATGCGCTCTAAGCTATTTACACCAACTTACGTAGCTACGGAGCTTTCAGAGGCTAGACTAAAATTAATATAATACAGATTTCGCCGTTGAAAACGTATTCGACGGATACACGATTTATATATATTTATATATATAACATCTTTGGGCTCGTTTTTTTTTTATTACACATTTATATAGATTAATTTAATTCAATCGCTCTATCGACTGGCGATTATTTACTTTTTGTTTTCTCCCACTTTCCTTTCATTCTTTCTTTCTTTTATCTTCCTGGCTGATGAATATTTTCATAGCCCAGGATTTTGGCCTTGAGAATCGTCAACAGTGCTCGTCGCTCTAACGGGCACGAACGTTTCTCCATTTTAGTTTTTGCATTCTCAACACCAGCTCACTATGCTATACTGTCAAAGATGAAACTAATATCGAGCTATCGAAAACCGAATTGTTTATGTTTTCTTTTTTGGCTCGCTTTGATATTCTTCCGAACGGGGAGTCTTTTTTTCTCACGTGTGCTATTGTGCCACTACGATGTCCAGCAATGGAAGAGCACACACTCTACGGTGTGATGGGCAAACTACCATATCGTAAGAAAGGAAGCACGATTGAGAAACGCTGGAATCGTTTTGTTTTTGTTTCTTACAGTTTTAAGATTTTCCTCCGAGAGCTTACGAGGCTCTATCCTTTTTTCTATCCCTGCTGTTCTGTCATTCTGATATCCCAGTTAGAACGGAGAATCGAAGTAAAAAATAATTTAAAAAAACCTCAGAAACTGCAACTAAAGGACGACCGAGGCTCGCTGCACGAATCATTCGACGTGCAACTGTTTTTTTCTTTATCTCGCTCCTACACAATCGCTCGGTTTTGGCTCCTTAAACTGCTGACACTTGGGCATCTTCGTCGTCTGTAACAAAATATCATTTTTCATGAATCGATGAATATTGATTGGTATGCAATGGAATTAAATGCAGATGTAAATTGCAGCACGAATTATATGAGAAAGATTAAGCTAAATTTTAAGGTTCATTTAATTAAATATTAATGATCGATTGAAGGGAATCAAGTTGTGCGATTTTAATTTTTATCGATGGATCAACAATGAAAATAATCGACTGAATATTTCGAACAAAATTTTTGGGACTGTAGATGTGAAAAATTTTGGATACATGTTCCTTCGATTAAATATTCAGGGATTTTTCGAAAAAAAACTGAGAATCATCGATCTGGAATATTTAAAAGTTTTAAATATCCAACAAATGCGAAGAAGATTCTGTCGTCTGCGAAGACAAATGATTCAAGAGCTAAACGAGGTCATAGTCGTCCAGAATGATGGACACTATGCAGGAGCAAACGAAGTTACGTGCAAAAAATGGAAGCAGACAAGCAAGTAAATTATAAAAATGGAACGAAAGAAATAATGAATGAGGAAAAAAACGTGGGGGGGTGATGAGTGCGAGAATTGTCAATCGGGCATGATTATAATTGTGTTATAAACAAATGACAAGCAAATGGACTGCAAAAGCTGGCCAATACACGTTTCATATACAGGTATATATGTAAATATACGAGTGCAGTTTAAAATGCATCAGTGCAGTTGGTGAAACTTAAGACTTAAGATTCTTTGAGAGAGAGAGACAGAGAGAAAGACAATAAGCAAATAGAACGAGTCCTAGTGCGCTTATGTCGCGACACATGTACAACATTTGAGCACAGTCACTTAATATTCACAACAATAAATGCAGACGTAAGAAACGATCCTTCCAAACGCTGTCACAACGGATAACAAGGAACAACGAAAATCTACGATTAACTAATTCCCCATAAAATATAAGCACGATGGAAAGAAGGGAAATGTATAAAGACGAAGAGATTGTTTTCAACCTCCTACGAGGAGTAAGAAATTGGAAAATATTTCCAAAAATGGAAACAACCGAGAATGTTGTAAAATTAAAAACATAAATAGTTTAAATAAACCTGAATGGTTGAACGACGCACCTAACGAAGTAGGGAAATTTGTTTTTCGATATTGACGAAAAGAGCTGAAAGTTCGCTAACGGAGCATAAGCAATTATTTCCGTGTCAATATTAAAATTCAAATAGAGAAATAGAAGGGAAAGAAACGTTAGTTTTTTCGTCTAGCTATTTCGTCTAGATAAAAACTGTTGGAGTGTTTGTGAGAGAGTGACAAAGAGAAAAAATGTAGATGGTGAAAAAATGTGTCTAGAAACTGTGTTTTTTGAGGAGGAGAGTTGTTGTTGTTTTTTTTTTGTAGTACCATCTTCGTGATCGGTCCGATACGAGGTCACTCCTTCGTGGCTATGGGCACGACCTAGCCTGTGTAATCTCGCCATCTGGGCAGCAACTTTGTAAGCCGGTGGTTGACGACACTGTGTGGAACCGATAGCACCGGAGCGAATCTGCGTCATCGTGTTACTTGTCGAAATACCATGTGTCGTCATTAATCCGGGCTGCAGCGGAAAGGATGATATTCCTGGTCCCATTAACATCCCCGTTGCTGGTCCTCCGATACCTGAAATCCCTCCACTGTCTGGGTTCTCGTTCTCCAATATTTTCTTTCATTTTTTCAATTTAACATTTTTTTCGATCGTTCTTTGATCTCTTTCGCTCCAATTTTGCCCAATGTGTAAGCTATGCTCGAAACGTCAACGAGTTGGACAGTCGTCAAAATTTTCGAGTTGTTAGATCGCGAAGAAGATGAAGAATACCGCGAGAATAGAGAAGCTGAGATGCGAGAGAAAAGAGATTTCAAAGTGGACAGTTGACACGCTAAATTTTCATCAAACCCTGCTGTAGAAAGCACTGATTTATATCATGTAGAAAAGTGGGTGAAAACTTGAATCGTTTCATTTTCATAATAATTTACATTGTGCATAGTAAATGTACGTTGAATTTATTTATTCGGGATTTTGGGTAACGCATTGAATCGTGAACATAAAAAAGTTGACTCCCTGAATTCCATCTCTATATATATAACACTCTACTACAAAATTGTTTTTGTGTCCTTTTCAGAGTGCCAGTTTGTAAAGAAAAAAAAGTTATAGCGATTTTCGTAAATCAAAGTTTAAAGATTTTGAAAAAAAATGTTAAACTTTTCATATTAAGCTAGCTGTACCCTTTAGCGCCAACCAGGTGTGCTGCGGGGCGAAGCCCGCAGGCACGGCTAGTGATTTTATATTATAATAATCTGAATGCAACTTTTACCACGAACAAACAAAATTGGTAATCCAAGTTTGCACCAACTTCTTCATACTGCATAAACGTGATTAATTATTTGAGGTGTGTTATGGAGAAAAACAGTGTGATTCCTTCAAATGAGGCATGGAAAGCGCGCCTAAAGTTTCCAATAGTCGTATTAGTAGCCCTGAAATGAAAAATATTGTTTCGCAGTTCTTGCGACGCCAACAATTGGCACTGTTTACGTACGAAGATGAACGCAACTGTTGACCCAATCTTTTTCCGATAAAAAAAAATTTAAAAAACCCAGAAAATGCAGGGAAGAATTGATTCTTCCGTTTTCAACGATTCCCTTTTACTCCGAAGCGAAAGTGAACCGACTCTGAATAACGTAGAAGAACCAATTGTTCCTCCGCACGGTGAACAAGGCGAATTCGAAATTTGGGAGTTTTCTCAATTCCGAAAAAACTATAAGGCAAAATAAGAAAGAGGAGGAATAAAATCAAACACACGCACAACAAACAAAATGCAAAAGTCACACTGACTCACAGACACAAAAAGCATATAAATACGAACTTGCGCAATATCAACGAACAAAAGCCATGAAAAACGACATTTTGACGTGACGATACTTACGAGACATTGCCAAGTTGCGAGCTACGAATTCTCCGAGCGATAAATTAGTATTTTTGTACAGAGCAATTTATTATTTATATCCATTGTATGTTGTTAAGCGTGATTCAAAAGCACCTTCAGTTAATCGAATGAGATCACTCGGTTCCTATTTTATACATACGAATATGATAGCAGCGTGAAGGTGGAGATGACAGTGAGAAAAAGCACGAGGCGTCCCAAAAAATATGTAAAGAAAAAGCAACGCTCGACATAGAAGAATAATACGAAATTGAGTTTTGCATCGTAGAAATACAATGAAATTTATCATGTTGACATTTTGGAAAACCACGAATTTGCCTATGACCTTTCGGTCTAGATTTTGGAGCGAAATGTTGGAAATTTCATTATTTTAAAAATCTTTCCCAACATGTATGAAAATTTAATAAATTTCAAATTAGATGAACCGATAATTTTCACTGGCTTTCAACGATGGAATCTTTCAATCGCATGGAGAGCATACAGGGATTATGCGGGATAAGGGGAGATCGAGACTCACCTTCGGGGGGTTGGGATTGTTGGTGATATTGTTGGTGATGATGATGAAGAAGAAGATGATTGTGGTTGTGGTTGGCAGGAAGCGGAGGTAACACTGCTACCGCGGCGGGAAACGGAGGTGCTCCACCCCTCAATATTGGTCCTGCACCACATATACACACGACCCACGTACTTTTTTGTTTCGTTTTTGTTTTCATAATATTTGTGCAATATTTCGTTTGAATTTTTTTTTCCTTATTCGCGCCAAGGAAATAGAATATTTATAAAAGTTGAACACAGTGTTCGAAAACTATGGCTTTTCCAATAACCGTTGAAACTTTTGAATTCTTAGTAGCGTTTAACTTATTACGACGCGGAATAATATATTTGAGGATATTTACGAGCGAGGCTAAAGCCAATGTGTTTGCGACAGAGATGAAGAGGCTTTTCAAGCGATTCCCCGTAAAACAGTGAGCATGGTTCGAAGGGAATGTTGCCAGAGGCAATATGAAACGTATTTTCAATTTGTCAAGTTTAGCCTGCAGTAGGAAAGAAAAGTTGTTAATGAATGAACAAGTTACGTAATCATGAAAAAAACTCTAATAATATTTGTTTGTGAAATTTATTGGAAATAATTTTCATCCTTCAATGAATGAAGAACTCGCAATAGTTCTCGATTCGAAGTAAAAACAGAGATAAGATTTAATAAGCATTGAAAACACTTTCTCACATTGGCTCTGACATTTGTAGAAAAAAACTGTACACAGTGATATGACGACGGATGAAGGCCCGATGATAAATAAAGTGGGGGAAACGACAATTAAAATTGGCCATGGGACATACGAGCTGTATTCTCAATTGTGCAGAATTGTTTAGAAATACAGAGAAGAAGAAAAATGGACGTATGCCCAGTGAGATTACGTGTTTTCTTCATTTTCAGGGACATAAAAATAAATTGTACATTGGAAAAACTCTATCCAGCTATCTCTTCAAAGAATGAATAATCTAATTGTCGCTTTTTCCAAATTAAAAGAGAAACAGCGGTCAAAAAATAAACAATAATTTCAAGGTCACGCTGTAAACTCGATTCTTACGAAATTTTAACTTCAAGCTACGCCACACGATCTACGTCTACATGTTTACAAAATCCTACGAATTGTGATAATAGATTTTAAATAATAGAACGGGCAATAGCAAAGAGAAAACTTGGGGAAAGAAAAATAAAAATACATAAAATAAAAATATACATAGTTTTGGAGGAAGAACGAAAACAGGACGATTCACATACCTTGCATAGCGGAATGCCTTCTCTGGGGCGGGGGTGGACTTCCACCAGCTTCTACGCTGCTCCCGCTGTGGCTGTCCAGTTGTGTACTGTGACCACTGTCACTGCTCGTCACCGAACCTACGCACATGGCCCCAACAACATTTCCATCACAATCACGTTTTTTCTCTGTTTTTTTTTTTTTTTTTTTTTTTTTTCATTTCCTCATATAAAAATTCCGTTTTCGTGGCAATTTTTCGCCCAATTTTCGTCCCCCGGATCGGCAAACTGCTTAGTTTGTTTTCTGAGCTGCCAGAAACTACGATAAATCTAGAGAAAAGAATGCCTGATTCCCTAACAATGTCTATCAACGGACACAATATTTCGATGCAGAAACTCTGCAAGAAAAAAAAAGAGAAAAAAAAAGAAACTAAATCGACGCTGCACCGACTAATCGCTTCCTGCTCGGAGTGTCAAAGTCTGAACTATTTCGTTACGTATGTCGTTCGTATTGAATTCCGTATGTCCCATGGTGACATTTCTTCTCTATCACTGGAGTCAAGAAAAAACAAAATTTGTCCTAAAATGTCGCAGGGGTAAAGGATCGAAAATGCGTGAACTTGGCATCGATAAATAAGCTCGCGATATGTCGTTTTTTTTTGTTTCCAGCATACAAGATGCGTGTGCAATGTTATTTTTGTCGTACTGAATGATGTATATAGATATATCGAAGCAAGTTGAACGTTTTGTAAAATCGTTTTTTCGATATATTTCTGGATAACATGTTTCTATGTATCGAATAAAAAATAATTTGAATTTTAATCGAATCACGATCAAAATCAAAAACAAAATCCCAGTCCAGCTCCGGAAATGTTCGAAAAACTCCATGGGTTCAACAAGCCCATACCTCTATATACATTTTGATTCGTGATTACGCAATTATGACATGAAACATCGATGAATAATATTACGAAACGTTTGGTGCAGCGTGCATATAACAAATAATAGAATTTTTAAAATTTACGAACCCCGTTCGTTGTGACTAAATATTATGGTATCAATGGTTGTAATATTATTAATAATAATACTAATTATAATAATAACGAGCAACGAAAATGCACCATGGTCCAAGACAAAGTTAAAGCCGTTCCCTATTTGTCGATTCCGAAGCGACAGATAATTAGGTTACGAAACTCAGGTCTCGATGAAGGACCGTCGTGTTCGTTCGAATTTAAATAATCTAAATCGAAGAATTACGAACCTCCAAATTTTCGAAACACCGATAATTATTCCTTCTTTCCGAAAATTTCTCAATTTTGGAAACGAATAACTTTGGTTTTTGTGAGAATCCAATGTTTTGAGACGCTTGAGAATAATTTAACTCATCGATTGAAAAAACAGCAAAATAATCGGACGAAAATAAGATTTTTCGAAAATTTTGAAGGTGTAATACTTTTGTATAAAAGTTGAATTGAAACTTACCACTCGTGAGAGTTTTTCTCAGTGGCTGGAGATTACTCAGACTCGTGACGCTACTACTCTCGGCACTGAGGTCAACAGGGGGTGGTAAACCGGATGGTGTATCGCTGTGAGATCTCTCGTGCATCGGAACTCTACTGCCCGAGCCCACTCGTCGCGGCGCACCTGGACTAGGCTCGAGACCGCCGGCATGCAATGCCAAACCAGGCACCGGAAGTGCCGGTGGACAGTGTTTAGGTTGGTAAGGTCGTGTCTTGTGCGGATCCGAGAGTGCCAGCATTTTTCTCACTGCTTGAGGCGAGGCTGCCCCGAATTTTGTACCTGATTAATAAGACGAAGGAAAGCATTAGAAAAAAATGAAAAATTATTGATAGACAATTGTCCGGTTGTCGAATTATTCCGCAATTTATTGTGAAAAACAGTCAGTATTATTAGTTCAAGTTTTTTGCTCACTTGTACTGCTGGCACTACTCGTTGTCGACAACGTTGGCGATGGATGACGTCTGCCTCGGCTACCGCCGAGTGGAACAGCAGCGGCGATCGCAACAGCACCGGCATGAGGTTCGCAATCGACCGAGAGAGCGTGCAGCCGTTCCTCGTCCGTGATGACCTTCATGTTTGCGAGATAAGCCTTCACTCGCCTCACCATTTGTGCCTCCTCAAACATTTTCTTGGGGTTTGGTACAGCTGTTGATTTCTTTCGACGCTTTACTGTCGCTGTTTGGCCACCTATAGTGAAGGAGAAAAACAGATTTACACAATTCATTCGAAAATTCGGAAAGTTGCTTGTATTTTCGTATCTCTCTATATATATATAAACCTCTACTACAAAATTGTGTTTGTGCCCTATTCACGCAAAAACCACTGAACCAATTTCGATAAATCTTTCACAGGAATGAAGCTCATGAATCAGAATAGGTTTTAGGCTGTATTGCATTCCGATAATTGTTTTTTTTTTTTAACCCGAACCGAAAAATCATATTTTTCGTTATATTTTCCACTTTCAAAGTTCACAAGTAACTAAAAAATGATAATAAATAAAAAATCGTTAATTACCAATTCAAAGATAATTTGAAAACGAAGATAATGAACGGTAGATGGAGTGCCAGTTTGTAAAAAAAAAAAGGTTATAGCGATTTTCGTAGAATCAAAGTTTGAAGATTTTGAAAAAAAAATGTAACTTTTCATATTAAGCTAGCGGTACCCTTTAGCGCAACTAGGTGTGCTGCGGAGCGAAGCCCGCAGGCGCAGCTATTTGGAAATATAGTTCACACATTTCTTTGTTGATTCTGGACTGAGAAAGTACAGTGGAGATAATGTAAAATTAGAAAACGCAGATAAATATTTACCTTGATTGCCCGTCGTCATTTGATTCAACGCGACCATCGCCGAACTCGGCGGTTGTCCACCACGCTCAAGCATCGTCAATAAATCGTAAGGTGACGAACACATGTTCGTAAGGGTTCTGACTTCTTTCGCGATCATTCGTAATTTTTCGAAATTCACTAAACCCTCGACTCTTGAGTCGTTGCCAAGGTGAATAAAGGTCAAATCTTTTTTCACGACGGGATAAAATGGAATCTGCATTAGCAAGAATAAAAAACAAAAAATACTCATTTATTTATATTTTTTGTGATGGAATGAATTTTCCAGTGTCGATATTTTGATAATGAGAAAAAACTTTTTCTTCCAATTTCAATCCTACGCAACACGTGAATTATAATGATCGATAGACTCACGATTGGTGGTTGCGTTTGTTCAGAGACGACCAGCTGACGATATTTACTCATGTTACGACTAGGATCCATGAGTTCCTGCAAATCGCTGAACAATCTCTGATACTTGCTTGGCAATTTTTCCCACGACGCCCTTAACCTCGATACCGCACCGTGGCCCAGACCCGACACGATCGCGAACATCGAGTTAAAGTTTTTGCACTCTTTGCACTGACCTAAATAGGGAGAAAAAACGTGATTACTTAATGACTTTGATGCCATCGACAAGAAATGCGAATCAAGCGGTAATTCTGGTAGATATTTAGCAGGAAATGGTTTTTTTTTAGCGTTTTGCAATGAAACACGATATTGGAAAGTTCGTGAAAAACTTACGAGCTATTTTAATAAATTGCTTGATGATTTTGCTCCGCCTGACGAGATTGTGCTCCGAGCAAACCTCCGTAACGACCCAAAACATTTCTCTGTTGACTAGCTCCGCAAACTGGCTGAGCATAGGTACACCATACCTACTCTTCAGCTCGAATAAGTCGTCCACGTATTCCGTCGATTCGATTTGTCTAATAATATTTTTTTTTAATTTAAATTTCTGAGTATAATAAATAATTGACAGAATGCTGGCGATATCGAAAAATGCGTGTTGAACACAGGAAATCGCAAAATCTTTACCATGTTCTGTGTTCCCAATTTTCAGGCTTTGAGAACAATTAAAAAAAAAAAAAAGGTAAACAACGATCAAATTGGCAATGATTAGCGAAAAAATTCCGATCAGATAAATGTGACAACAACATGTTCAATATTGTGAAAAATTGTAATTCCAGAAGGAAGTAAAATCGTAGTAAATCTACTTGAAAATAATAAAAGTCTGAATGGATTAAATAAGCTTCGAATAAGATAGCAACCTCGAGAGTTGCTATCTACTCAAAGCTCGCAACGCCGAAAAGCTGATTGAAAAAAAAAAAGAAAAAAAAAAGTATACCTGAATATACTAAAGTCCTGAAGTGTCAGTTGAATAGCAACCTCGACGGCGTTAAGCTGCAAAAAATGCACCTGCGACTCGCGTATTAGCTCAGGCGCTTGTTCGTCAGCAACGAGGGTCTCGGAAACGCCATTTGTTTTAAGATAATAACGCGAGCTCAGGCCTATTCTTTCAGCAAGGTTTTGCAACTGATCGGGTAATCTTCGCTGCTTTATCATACCACCGTCACCGACGCTCACTTCGGCGAGTGAAAAATTCGAGCTGCTTTCCGTGATGCCAAATTCTTGGAGAGCGAGCATTACGACCTTGAAAAATAAGTTGGAAAAATCATTTAAAAATCCAAAAAATCAAAAACCACGTCGTTTCTAAAACTTAAAAGTTGCACGAACGAATTATTTCCGATGAACAATCGCAACAAAATGGAAAAATAGTTTACAAGAGACGTACCTCGTGCGACGTGGTTTCTTTGTGGACGAGAAGGTACTTGCACGTCTGATCAGCTTTGTAAACCTTTAAAACGTGTTCCGGATAGTCCGGAGCTCTCAGATCGTCGTAACAATAAAGCGACGTCAGGTCTGGATTGCTTCTTGAATGATAGAGATTCGTCGTGGTTTGAGTAAGACCGGTACCGGGTGGTGTGTGAGGCGGAGCTAACAAATCGTCGACGTGAACGCCGTCACTATGAAAAAGGATTGAAAAATATTTTCATTAAAACTAATATGATGCGATCAATTGAATTTGGTGAACTTTTGTTGCATATTTCATTGGCCTACAAATTATAAGAAATTAGGGACTCTTACTTTATAGTGTTCTTTGGCAAAATATTCATTTTCATGAGAGCTTTCTGCAATCGTCTTTTTGGACCGAGTGTCATAAAACCCTTGTGCTCCTTTTTGCCGCCGTCCTTACAAGGCGACACATTGCTTTCGGCCAACAAAAGTGGAACTCCGCCAACGAGAGGAGTCAAAGGATCGACGTGGGTCGACAATCGCGCTCGAGGATCCGTTTGTGGTCTGGGAATTTCGGGCTTGCTTGCCCTGCCACGAGGTCGAGGTGAATTTTCTGGCATTTGGAGCATTTCTTTAAAAGCTGCGAAGAGAGAAAGAAAAGGTTATTTTTTTTTTTTTTTTTCGTGCACATAGAAATTAATGAAAATTTATTCTTTTCGTAATAGTAAAGCGAATAAATTGTTTACCTAATAAATTAGATTTCACGGTTATACTGAGATGTGTCGATCCTCTCAATATTTCAAGCGCTCGTGCATGACTGACGTGTTCGAAACTCTGACCGTTTACTTCCAGAATTTGATCGCCTCTCTTTAATCCAACATCCTCGGCTTTTGAGCGTTTGTCAACTTTCGAGATAAATATCCCAAAGCCTGTCTCGTAACCGCCAAGAATACTAAAATGCAAGACTTCGTCCCTGCTCGGCCTCGCTAATGTTACGTTTCGCGTCCTCGCTTTTGCTGCACATGCAATATTCAGTAGCCTGAAAAAATAAAACAACACGTTGATTGTAAAGCACTACCGTCCGATCAATAATTTTATTTATTTCCCAATGAAATTTTATTTAACCCTGCGTGGTCACACGTTCTAGAAATAACGCGCTGGTCACACGGGGTCGGAATGACCCGAGTCATGTTCAAACGCTTGACGCGTTGCCAGTATCGTTGAGAATGACACATAAAAATTTCGGATATTACTTTGAACCTTTCAGAATGAGAATATCATGGCAAAAAATTTTTATCCAATTTTCAAAATGGTGAAAAGAAATCAGCAAGAGGCAATGTGTAAAAAAAAAAAAATTCTTCGGGCACTCAAAGCACCGTTGGAGAGGATGCCAACCGTCTCGGCCGCCAATAACTTGTAGTAATTCTAGCTCAAAGTTGGTCTTCGGGTCATTTTGACCCCTGGTGACCACGGAAGGTTAATAAAACATTTTTATGCAACGCACCTTTGTTGCCCCTGCATTTTTTCTCTTTCGAGACCCGTTTCGAAAGCCTCGAGAAATTCCATCATAGTTGGGTCAGTCTCGAAATCGGTAAAGTGATTATTAACCCAGAGGAGAACGACTCGTGCAACTCGATCTCTGACTTGTGTCTGATCGAACCACTCGAGAAGTTGATTGGCGACTGACAGCGGACTGTCGATGAACGTTCGATGCGTTAGCAAAAAATCTTCGACGTATGTCGGATCGGTGATGCTGTTTTCTTCGATCAGTTGTAACATGAGACGTTCGGGAGTTCCACGTATGACGACGTGACCACGACGTGTACCACCGTCAACGGCACCGCGTAATTCTGTGACCAAAATGACCCTGCCATTTTCCTCGTGCCGCCTGGTATTCTCCTCGCCCTGATGCTGAATCCTGAAGTAATCCGCTTGCGTCACGCACACGAATTGACAATCATCGACTCTGTAACGGTTTCAATAAATTAATCCTGGACTCGAGACGCTGCTGCAACAACAGTTTTTCATTGAAAACATCAAGCTATACCGTTCCTCTTTCAATACTCTCAATATAAAGGTTTACGTTGGTCACTATAAAAAAAAAAAAAAAACCTTCTTGCTTCCTCGTAGAGAAAGCTATGACGGTGAAAAATTTTTTTTCCCAGTTTTCAATGTCCATGTGCTCGAAATGTCCCAAAACTTAAAATCCGTGTGTGTATGTTCTGGCACTTTAAAAATCAAACGTTTATGACTCGAGAACGGTTCGAGCTACAGGGCTCCCGTTTTGCACAGATGTTAATCTATACAAGCTCTTCTTTCTCTGAGAATTTTTACAGAGTTGCTAGAAAAATAAGAATTCTACGGCATTTTGAAATTTTCAAAAGAAGTCTGTCACCGCTCTAATTTCCGCCAATTTTAAGATTTATTACTAATTTTTCAAGTATTTTTTATTACTTATTTTTTAAGTCTTTACTTCCTCTTTACTTTCCAGAAAAGTTTCTGAAATTATTTTAAAAAAACGCTGCAAATTGCTTCCTCAAGATTTACTACGATGCTCAAGGCTATGAGGAAGCCAAAATAAAAAATATAGTACCTCATAGAGGAAGATTCAAGCATTGTGCTGAATCTTGAGGAAGCAATTTGCAATTTTCAATTTGTAGCGTTTTTTTTTTTCGTCAACGGCTAATGAAGTTTCCAGAACTCTTTCGGGTTCTGGGACCGAAATTTCGCAGTGAACTCACTTTGTTTTCATAACTCCACGATGAAGTAGCCTTTCCATTGTGGGTAGAATGCCAAAGCTATCACCAAGGTGCAATTGCTCGATGTCTCCATTGGTGTGCTCGACTTCGACAGCACCGTTTATCAAAACGCTCCAACTGTCCAACTCCTCGCCATCATTAAGAACAATCATACCGGCGTGTTCGACGACGGCAAATACCATTACGGCGCAAAGCGCTCGTCTCACCGCTAGTGTCATATTCGTGAATGCTTTTAGATGCTGTGTGAACTCGAGAAGTATTTCAATGTCGTCTTCGGTTCTCTCGGCCGGATCTTTCTCCAGGCACTCTCTCACCGTGTCACGAACATTCAAACTCTGAAAGACGAACGTTTAACGTTTACTTATGCGATTAAGCACATTTATTATCATCATGATTAATCCATTGTACTTCATTTATGGATGCGTGATTTTCATTGGTGATGATTATCGTACGCATGAATAAAATATTCATTTGGTGATTTGTATGATGCTGAAGCTCACATCGTTCGATCGTGATGAAAAGTGTTTTTTTTTTTTTTTTCATTACTTTCATAATTTATGGATTCATTCCAATCTATCTAGGAGATTGAATTTTCAAATAACAAAAAAGAAATTTCGACTATGCAAACTTCAACATCATTTAGTCTGAATCGATTGTTAACGAATAATTGTTTTTTACGTTTTTTTTTTAAATGCAACACGAGCGTGTGAGCAGAATCTCTTTAAAAAAAAAAGTTTGCTCAGACGACACTAATGTTTGTAGTGAAAAAAAACATCTTACGTCCATGCTCTCAGCAAGATCCTCTTCCTCGTCGCTGTCGACGATGGATTCGACGAGGCCCGATAGATCAACCTCGTCAGCATCCGCGTCAAGTGATCCCTGTGCCGAAGTCATTGTGTCAGAACCACTGTAAGCTGAACTTGTGTCACTGGAATGACTACTCCTGTTTGACTTCAAATACAGCTCTGGCCTTCCGGTCAGGCCTTGAGTAAACTGCAACAAACGATATTAACTTGAGTTTATATTACAGTATACTACTTTGCAAGGATTACGTATGGAAAGGTATCACTTTCAAAATCGTAAGGACAATATGGAATAGCACTAAATTCTAATTAAATTTCTGTTTATATATAAAACCCTACTACAAATTTGTGGTTGTGCCCTCTATTCACGCAAAAACCAGTGAACCAATTTTGATGAATCTTTCACAGGAATGAAGCTCATGAATCAGAATAGATTTTAGGCTGTATTGCATTCCGATAATTTATTTTTTTTGGGAACCCGAACCAGAAAATCACATTTTTCGTCATATTTTCCACTTTCAAAGTTCACAAGCAACTAAAAAATGATAATAAATCAAAAATCGGTAATTAGCAATTTAAAGATAATTCGAAAACGAAGATAATGAGCGGTAGCTAGAGTGCCAGCTCGTAGAAAAAAAAAGTTATAGCGATTTTTGTAAAATTAAGGTTTGAAGATTTTGAACAAAAAATTTCAACTTTTCATATTAAGCTAGCTGTACCCTTTAGCGCCAACTAGGTGTGCTGCGCGGCGAAGCCCGCAGGCACGGCTAGTAAACAATAAATAAACATTCTTTTAGTCAATAGGACTTTGATTCATTTTGTCTCTCAAATGATGCACATGATAAATATTCAAGAATAAACTATGAAATGAATGCTCAAACGGTCAAAATTTAATCAGAAGACTCATGATATAATTTTAGCAGACACAGTGGCATCAATACTCTAAACGTAAAATATTGACGTATCAAATTTTCCTTGAAAATGTACCATTTTATCAGTTTTATTTTTGAACATCTTGCCAGGCTCAGTTCAGAGTATCTAAGTTATCGGTTGTTTTGACGCGGGTACATATTTGTCGCGGAAAAAGTTGCACTATCTATGACACATAAAAGACAATAACTGATTTATAATTTTCAAAGCACGATAAAAATATTATTGACAGAATATTTTGATTGTACAGAGAAACAAGGCTAAATATTTTCCACGAGGAATTATTCTCACAAATCATTCATCGAGCGTAATATATTCATTTCGAATGCTCCGCGCTTTTTTTAAAGGGAATTTTTACACGAACGATCATTTATGTTTTGTCTTGAATTTCAATATTCACACTATTTGCGTTATTAATTTTGCGTGTGACGCTACTTCGCAGTCAGAACAAAATTTCCGAATGCCAATGACGTGATTGCGTTCAGCGTCATTGTAATTCGAAACTTTTATGAGCGTGTCGTGTTTACGAAGGAAAATAAATTAGCGAACCCAAATATCATCTCTCCTATCAAGTCTGTCGAGGCTAAGGAAACAAAAGGAATCGTGTCAAATTAATCATTCAACGGGGGCAGTCTCACGTGTATAGTGAAAGATTTATCGTAAGTATTATTTTTATGACATCGCGATGATTCCGAAGTGGTGAACTCGGCACAGCCATTTTTTGGGACATGAAAATAAACATTTCTACCCACGTGGTTACTGAGACATACAAACACGAGGATGACTCATTTCATATCGAATTCTTTATAAATCGAGGAATAAAAAATAGCAGATCCTTCCAAAAGGAAATGCATATTAAGAACATTGCGCAAATACTCAATTTTTTTCTCGGAAGACGTTAAACGGAATAAACACAAATCAGGGTTAATCATAATTTTATTCATATTCAATATTTGTCAGGCGAAAAAAAGACAAAATAATAAATTGACAAACGAATAGAATTGATGTGGAATAAATGTCCAAGGCTTTCGACGTTTTTACGAATTCCTGTCACTGGAATATGAATAAAATCCTTTATTCATTAACCTGGCAATTTTCGGCAGGCACAATCTTACACGGATTGAATCTGCGATTCCAGTCACAAATATTCAAAAACGGTTCGACGAAATTTCACAGTGGTTCAAAATTCGAACCCGCAAAAAAAACTATTCGATCCATACCAACAATCAAATTTCAACATCAAATTGTTTTTTTTTTGTTTTTTCATTGGATTAATCGAAAAACGGTAAAACGAGATGGCGCCACTGTAGTCGTCCGTGAGATCGTGAAGATCGAGCACTTCGAGCTCGCTTTCCCTTCTCGCCGAGTTTTTCAATCATAAAGTGACAGCCAGTCCGACTCTCGCACTCCCAACAATTACGAAACGAATTTTCTTCATAATTCTCGAATAAACAAAAAATTATAAACAAACTGTCATAATGAGATAATTATTGTGACTCTGACGAGGGCCTGGAAAGATACTGGGAATGGGCGTGATAGTGGATGCGAGAGGTGCATTGGGGTTTGAGGTTAGGTTACAATGGGCGACATGACATCACTCCGAGAAGTGACAGAGGAGCGAGAGAGAGAGCGTAAGAAAGCGATTAAGGAAGAAACACACAGTCGCTTCTCGCTCGCACCCACACGGAGACTTGGAGCTTGAAGCTCGATTTGCGCACACACACTATCACACCCAGCATGTATATTTAAACTCGAAACAAAACATCTTCCTGTCATCGTTATCTACGGAGCGAGAGAGTGCGAAAATACCTCGTCTCGTAATCGTTCGTACTTAATATTACGGTGCAACGATCTCTCTTGCAACACTCACTATCACTGTGGAGGCTTTTAGAGTAAAAAAAGCAAAGTAAGAGAAGAAATCTCTGCTGGGAAAACTAGCAGTGTTGCTTTAGGCATGTACGACACGTACAAACATACGTGTATGTATGTAAGCGTATAAAATGTAGACATGTATATGGGTGTACATGTTTATAAGTATGAGAGAATCCAGGTGAGTTGAGCGCAGTGGAGTTTGCCTCTTGGTACGAGGCAGGAGAAGTAAATTTAATATGTATATACATGTACACCGAGAAAGGAGCGCGCCGTGAGCCAAGGCCATTTTGAGCACGAGATTTCCGCGGCTGGCGTCCGCGAGAAAGAGAGAGACGCGGCGAGAGAGTAAGAGGAAGAGAGAGAGAGAGAGAGAGAAAGAAAGAGAGTTGGAGAGACTCGAGCCCAGGCGAGCTACTCACTTGGTACATGCCGAAGGCGTCCATCCCTCTCTCAATGTCGCCGCCGATGCAGTCCGAAATAAAGAGAAAGAATGAATAAAAAAAAGGGCACGTTTACAGTAATCACTCGGTGTAATCCTTTTGCACGTTTTTCTTATTTTCTCCTGAGCGCGCACGATCGTCTCACGATTTGATCCCCTTTACAGTTGAGGCTTCGGAGCCACGAGACTCGGCCCGATGGCTCGCATTTTTTCGCCTTGCTTCTTCTCTCTCTTTTTAGGCTTTGATTTTATATTTCGAAATGCACTTTTCACGAGGTGCCCTGCCGCAGGGACTAATTCCCATTCGACACACGCGCACTAGACACGCACATTGATATTTCAGAACCTCACGTATGTGTATATATATATATATATATTTATGTCTATATATATATATATATATTCATATATATTTGAATGTCGCGTATGTTGTTGTTTTTTAACGCATTTTATCCAAAGACATTTATCCTTTTGACTCGCTCCAATTCACTCGTATGTTTCTCCGCGAATAGGTATGTATAATAACAACAAAAACTTGGCTGGCTGATGCAGCGACATCGGGACTTTTACAATGCCGCGTATTCGCCGCGTGAACGTAAACTGGTGGACTGCGCGCGGTGAGAAAATAAAGTAAGTTTTACACACATACAGTGAGTTTTGGTGGTTATCGTTTTTGCCACTTGGCAGCGCCACCAGCCGTCGCCTTCTGCGTCTCTCTCTCTCTCTCTTTCTCTGTCTCTCTATTTTGCTTAGCGAGGCGCAGTTGCTCGCTTCGCTCTGTCTCTCTCGCTCGGTTTCTGTAGTGCCTCCAGGGCCGTCAACAACACGAGTCTAGCGGTTTCTCCCGAGCACGAAACAAGCGAAAAAGGGGCAACACACCGTCCGTTCTCTGGCGGCGTTTTAACATAAAGGTAGAGAGGGCAAGGGGACAAGAGAGCGGAGCGGAGAATCCAAAGCTTTCCTCTTCTCGCCTATATATCTCTCCCCACCAGTGCCAACTTCCAGCCACATTCTAGGCATCATTTTCACCGGCTATCTCAACGTGCCGAGTACTCTCTCGTTCCACGACCTCCCGCCTAGCAAACAACGCTGACGAACACCCGAGCGAAGGAGAGGGGGCACGCCTCCAGCTCACGTGACCCAACCCCGCCGTTCCTCAGGAGCGTCACACTCGTTCTCGTGAAAGGGTGACTCTGCGAGGGGCTCCCACCTGTAGCTCTTCCTCGAAGATCACTGCACCGTTCTCAGCATTTTTTTCTCATTTTCTCCGCACGTCGACCATTTGGGAGGAGCTCAATCTGAAGATACTACTTTCAAACACGTGTTCTATATTTTTGTCACTTTTTTACGATACTTTTACGATCGACGCATCTGTGGGAGGGAGCGAGGTTGACAAACCTTTTCATTGGCAATGATTGCCATTTATCCTTCGTCTTTCTCTCAGTCTGGACCTTTCTAGCAACAACAATTTTCATATTTTCCCAAATATTATTGTTATTCAGCTGTTTTTTTTTTTTTTTTCTAGCATTTTCAAAGAGATTTCACGTATTGAAAAAACGTTGGTAGCCCAATTTATTAGTGAACGTTCCAAATGACATGGTAATTCGAATGACAAATGGTTTATTGACGTGAGATAACCAAATAGTACGTGATAAGAGGAGAATTTATTGGACATTTTTTCAACGATAAACGTGTTTCGGGGCTTGCATCATGTCTTATTTTGATTATGAATGAAGTGGTCCAGTTTTTTTCCATTTGATTCTGGAATATATCACACTGTGCCATTCCCGAAGATCGAAACTTAAATTTAGTCATTTTTATGCTCCCGTGACTGGAATCCAACGTTTTTAGGGTCAAGAGTGAATTTACTTTGACCAAATCGAGAAGCAAAATAGTGGACACGAGGAACGTAACCTTGGGCACTCTCAGGCTGATTTTTACACGAGCTTCCTGCTTATACTGAAATAAAACTGCCTACAAACAGAAACACTCTCATTGTACGGTATCCAAATGACTGTCGAATCGTCGGAGAAGTTGGGACAATCGTGGTACGTTTGTACAAAAATTGACAATGCGACGTTGACTGCCCTGCTCAGAGCCAGAAAATTTAAGTCTTTATTGCACTCGGTGCCATCCGAGATGAGAGAGGAAAAAGAGGATCGGTAAAGTGAAACTTTATATACATGTATAAATGCTGCATTGGTTCGAATCCGAGGCCAGTGGCCGTCTCGGGGTCGCATGATTTACACGACCCGTTACACTGTCCTGAGCATCTTCTCTTCATTATCCCATCCACTCTCTCTCTCTCCTCTCTCGTCTTACTCTTTTCGCTTCCTCTGTATTTTCCTGGCTCACGCCCCTCCCCCATTCTTTTCGACACTTTCCCTTCAGTAGTACCGAAATCTTGTTTCTATACCATTTGAAAATCCTCGATTCCCAACGCCCAGTGCATGGGACTGCCCATGTTGAAACGAACAAAAATTGCTGACAGTACCGAGGGACATAAATTCCCCTGAACGAAGGGATAAAAAATGTATTAACCCTCCGTGGTCACCAGGAGTCAAAATGAACCTAAGCGCAACTTTGAGCTAGAATTACTACAAGTTATTGGCGGCCGAGACGGTTGGCATCCTCTGCAACGGCGCTTTGGAGTGCCCGAGGAAATTTTTTTTTTTACACGTTGCCTCGTTGCTGATTTTTTTTCGCCAATTTGAAAATTGGATAAAAAATTTTCGGCATGATATTCTTATTCTAAAGGTTCAAACTAATAGCCTGAATTTTTATGCGTCGTTCGGAACGATACTGACAACGCGGCAAGCATTTAAACATTGCTGGGGTCATTCCGACCCCGTGTGATCAGCGCGTTATTTCTAGAACGTGTGACCACGGAGGGTTTTAATATTGCTATTCGTACGATAGTTTTTTCTGGAGCCATATTTTTATTAATTTTGTGACTAACGTTATTTCTTCAATGTAAATAACCGTGACGAAGGCCCTTTATTTTTAACTTGAAAAATAAAAAGTTCACTCTCGAAAATGCTGGAAAATGTTTCCACCAACTATTTGAAATGTCAAATTACGTCGTGTCGACAGCATACGAAAATAAATGAAGGAGAATAATGGAAAATATTATTATATAATAGGGAAACTGGTGGTAAACAGTAAATGTACCTAATCATGAAAACGTCACGAGTTTAGAATAATAGACAAGAGAATACCTTTCAATTTTATTAGATGAAACGACGTTTTTTTTCCCTCGATGCAGGCATTGTGTTGCACGAGAGTGGTTGATATGCAAAGTGAATAGACACGCCACGAGCAGAGCTCCTTTGTGCATTATCGGCAGTTTTGTTCAATTTTTTGTTTCATTTTCAAATGCGCTTTTTATTTATTTCTTTTTAAACTCCACGTGGCATTCACGTTAGTTTGTGCAAAGCCCCAGAAAAGCGTACTCAGCTATTGACGTTCCGGGTAGGAGCGAGAGAGAGAGAGAGAGAGAGAGAGAAAGAGGATTTTCGCTTGATATTACGTCGACAAGCACGTCATATGTACTACGTCGCTTTTAAATGCCAGTAAGCCCGCGACACAGTAGTTTTTTTTTAGAGTAATGGGGTAATGGAGATCACTGGGTCAATTGTGCTCATTCTTATCACATACGCGTTGAGAGAAAAATACAAAACAGAAAGAAAATAAATACGTTCTGTATTTTTGTACAAATCTGTCAATCATTCGATGAAATGCATTCTAATGTGGCACAAAAAGTTAAAAACGAAGGTATGAAGTCAAATTCGATGGAAATCATGGATATTTTGCGCTAGATTGGCGCTAGAGAGTAGAGCCAGCTTAATATCAAAAGTTGAAATTTTTTTTTCAAAATCTTCAAACTATGATTTCACGAAAATCGCTATAACTTTTTTTTTTTACAAACTGGCACTTCAGCTACCGCTCATTTTCTTCGTTTTCGAATTATCTAGCGATTTTTTATTATTATCAATTTTGAGTTGCTTGTGAAGTTTGAAAGTGGAAAATATGACGAAAAATTTTTTGGCTCGGATCCCAAAAAAAAAAAAATTATCGGAATGCATTACCGCCTGAAATCTATTCTGATTCATGAGTTTTATTCCTGTGAAAAATTCATCAAAATTGGTTCAGTGGTTTTTACGTGAACCACAAACACAAACACAATTTTTTAGTAGAATTTTATATATATAGAGATAAATCAAAACTGCACTTGCGGCGAGAAATTTTCCCGAAATCTCGAGCGAAAATTCGCCTCGTCCGAGTGCCAAAGATCGTAATATTTTGTTCGTTGACCCGTATTGCCCCAAAGGCTTCTGAGCAAGTGGGTGTTACAGTTTATGGGTATTACGTGAACGGGACTACTACGTCAGGTCACGTTGTTAGAATTTTGCAACGACGTGTGTTGGAACGTTCCGGAGATGACGATAATAATTAGAACTTGACAGCAGCAGCTCGCGGCGCAGTACAGAGTACTATATGCATGGATAAAGTAAATATCCGTATGTATAGCTGTATCGATCAAAGTTTTATTAGTGATAAGCAACGAAATCGATAGTGGCAAAAAAAAAAAAAAACGTTCAGCATGTGGTGCTGTGTCGATGAAATTGATGATCGTATTCGCGTCATAGACTCACTGGGTTTCGACGGCATTTACGCGCAAGCGATAATGACGTACGACAACTGAGAGGTAACGGAACAATGGCAAAATAAAAATTGGATAACGAGTAGACGCGTTGTTTAGCAAATAAGAGGGGCAGAGAAATAGAAAAAACTTGTAGGGGGCCCTGGGAGGAGCTCAGGATCGTCATCGCAACTTTGACGGTTTTGGGAAAGCCCGTGGAGACCGACGAATCTCACAGATTCGTTTCCACTCGAAATTTCTCATCTTACCAGCGAGTGCGAGCAAGATAGATGTACATTGTGTGTGATGAGTGAACATCGTAAATCAATATTTACCGTGTCGTCGAAGACCCGGTTGACCTGACGGTCCGTGATGAAATCAGGGTGCGGAGGCCGATGCATCCTGTGAAGTTCTGGATAGCCGATCTGAAACGATGCGAAAATTCATGTGGAATTTGCTTTAACAATAATTCGCTTGTTTATTATTCTAGTAAACAAGTTTCTACGGAATATATGTCAAGTCGCTGCACGCGTTATTCGCTTTTCTGCATCGCTGCTGTTCCGTTTACGTCGTTATCGGAAAACGTCTCGTTAAATTTTTTTTTTCGGAGAGCAGTTTGACGAAAATTTGCACTGCAGATTTTCGTTAGTAATCTGAATTGAATTACAGGGACGTTATTTTCTTTTTTTGTCCAGTTTTTTTTAAAGGAATTCAATGTCCAAATTGACGAGGTCATTGCTGCATGCACTGGGCAAATGCATTTCATGGATTATTTCTAGACTACCACGATTTTTTGAAATTGTTTTTCGGTGATTAGTATCGTGTAATTCATTGACAAACACGGACGTATCTTATCAAGTGAGTTGCTGCCATTCAAAGTGTAAACTTGTCATTATTTGTGGGGGAACATTTTTCTGGATGGTATCTTCAATGAATCAATTGATAAGAGGGACGAGGAATTGTAAAAGATTCCTCGGCACGAGGTCTTCTCGATGTTTCTGTCGAAAAAAACGGGAGCACCTAAAAAAAAAACATGATAACGGTATTTTCGTTATCACAGATTCGTGGTATGGCGCTATCTGTGGAATGGTTAAGAACGAAAAACATTTTCATTCATTCAAAATTAAACAGTAGAAAATAATTCGGCGCTTTCATTCCGACCCGATCCCAACAAAGATTTAACGAAAAATGTCGAATAATTATCGATTCGGTATTTTTTAAATTTATGCATCTGAAATATTTTAGTTGCCACGTTAATTTTCTCTGTATTGTAAAAGTTGGATAGAGATACACGCGAGTATACACATTTGCCCGTAAGGCAAGTGGATTAGAGAGATGCTGCAGAGCGTGCGGGTAGAAAATCCCGAGTATATCATCTTCGACTCTCAACTTTCTCGATGCACAACTACCATGATGAGGTAACTACGACTATTCGTACAAAACTTTACTACAAAATTGTGTTTGTGCCCTTTTCACAAAAAATCCACTGAATCAATTTTGATGAATTATTCACAGGAATGAAGTTCATGAATCAGAATACGTTTTAGGCTGTATTGCATTTCGATAATTTTTTTTTTTTTGTTAACGAACCAAAAAATCACATTTTTCGTCATATTTTCCACTTTCAAAGTTCACCAGCAACTAAAAAATGATAATAAATCAAAAATCGCTAATGACCAATTCAAAGATAATTCGGAAACGAATATAATGAGCGGTAGCTAAAGTACCAGATTGTAAAAAAAAAAAAGTTGTAGCGATTTTCGTAAAATCGAAGTTTGAAGATTTTGGAAAAAAAAATTTCAAATTTTCATATTAAGCTATAGCTGTACCGGCCTCTAGCACCAACTAAGTGTGCTGCGGGCAGAAGTCCCGGTTGTATGAGTGCTGATTCCTTTTCTTTCTCTCTCATTATTTCTATGAGTACGTGCACTTGCGGTGCAAAGAGGTTTTCTCATAGACTTTCAGCTGCGTTAATATTTCCCTCCTTCTATCGGTATCAGACTACAGTGTATGGCTTTCTAAGCTTCCCCAAAGACAGTGGTGCGCCTTGTCAAGGAACTTGAGAGAATTCTCGAGAGCTCAATCTGCTCTTGGAGAAGAACAAGGGAGAGAGAGAGAGTGCGCGAAATAGACGAATCTCGCTCTCTCTCAATCGAGAGTTAAAAAAGAGACGAGCACTTTGTCAGTGTTATATAGAGAAGCCCGTACAAATGGTCGGAAAGAGCGAGAGCACAAGAGAGACAAGAGAACAGATAATAGTGACACACGAGATTAAAGGGACGAGAAAGAGAGCAAGAGAGGAAAAGAGCAAAAGAACGAAAGTTTAAACGAGGCGAATGTGTGTCTCGTACCGGAACTCCGTAGGCCGGACTTCCGGTAGATATACACAGTGTCTCTCTCCCGGTTGAAAATTCAGAGACACACATCAAAATAAAGGCTGAAACTTCTCGGTTATTTTTCCCTTCGAATTTTCATGTTTCAACGCGATCCTACCACAGTTTTATTTTATTTTGTTTTTTTTTTTAATATACAGCAGCGGAAATACCTTTGGAGTGGAGTCATTCTCTTTCGACGCTCCTGGGATACATGCTCCCCAGATATTCGTTGAAGGGAATTGATGTTTTGCTGCTTATCATGTTTACATCGCGTGACCATATTGCGGAAAATTTAATGATATCTTGAATTTTTTTAACAGCTTTTCCGAAAATTCAGCAACGGATAAAAATAAAACGAAAAAAATATGAATATGTTGATTGCTCGTAAGTTAACGGACGCTCGTTTGGAAATGTCGTCACGATTAAAAATTTATTAGCAAATGACAAACGAACGAAACTACAGCATATGGAGTTTCGATCAACCACCGTTTGGTAAATGTTTTGATGGCAACGTCACGTTTACTATATGCGGGATATTTCAGGTCAAATACGAGAGCCGCACCCCATTGAATAAATACGAAGTGTGAAGAATGTTAAAAAAACCGAGTATCAATTTATTTGTTTTTTTTTTTTCTGTAGGGCTTTAAAGATCTAACACACGCGTGAATATCGTAAAAAGCCTCCCTATGAAACGCCTCCAATTCGTCGTAACCTTTCGGAGTAATTTCGTGAGAAAAGTTCACCCTCCAGGGAGGAGACTACGCACGGTAGATTGCTACACTCGCATGTACATTTCCACTACGAAATTTGTTGAGAATCAAGGGTTCGAATAAGAGAAAGATTGAACTTATGGGAGACTTGGTTTCGGGACTTATCATGGGTGTGAGACCATTTTCATTTTTATCTCCATGCAACTGTAAGTCGAATACGAAAAGTTTCGTTAAACAAATAATTATGGAGATTTAGTTTTTTTAAATTCCAGTTCGTACTCAAATTGGTTCAGATCCTTGACTCAATAAATTTATAACGTCGGGCAAACACGAATCATGAGATAAGCAAAAACGAAAAACAAATGTGACGCAACTTATAAAGAATGCAGAAATGTGCAAGGTGTGACGAAAACAGCAATGCGGCAATACTCGTCCAATCAACAAATTGAACTCATAATTATCAAAATAACAATAAATATAACAATGTTATGAAATAATTAAACTTTGATTTTACGAAAATCGCAACAACTTTTTTTCTTTTTACAAACTGGCACTCCAGCTACTGCTCATTATCTTCGTTTCCGAATTATCTTTGAATTGATAATTAGCGATTTTTGATTTATTATCATTTTTTAGTTGCTTGTGAACTTTGAAAGTGAAAAATATGACGAAAAATGTGATTTTTTGGGTCGGGTTCCCAAAAAAAAATTATCGGAATGCAATATAGCCTCAAAAGTATTCTGATTCATGAGCTTCTTCCCTGTGAAAGATTCATCAAAATTGGTTCAGTGGTTTTTGCGTGAAAAGGGTACAAACAAAATTTTGTAGTAGAGTTTTATATTTATAGAGATATGAAATATTTAAATAAATGAGATTTCTCTAACGTGGAATTTAATTTGCCGTATCAGTGAACCTCGGGCGATAATTCAGAAGAATTAAACCGCAGCATTTACAATCACTATATCTTTGCGACAAACTTTAACTGTTCCACATCCTATTGCGCCTTAAAGTAATGGTATACGTTGACGTGCGAATCAAGTGGAACACGAAGAATTTCATCGACCGCTTTGGAAATTTCACCGATCAGTCATTTTGAATGCAACGAGACTCGTTCAAAAGCTGAGGAAATTTAAAACAAAGCATGTTTTTCGGTTTCGAAAATATAATTGGTCAAATCCTCGGAGCAGCGTGAATTTCCGAGGCGATTTTTCGGTTCCTATCGTTTCATACGTCACTGTATAAATTTTTTTTTATGATTTGCACAGCTTTTAAAGATTTGCTCCAGTTATACTGGCTCTCAGTTTCATGCAACGTCATTCACATGCTCCCCCCTCTCTAAAGGTTGATCCCCTTTGGAAATCTTCTGTCGGACTAGTTTATCTAAATATATAATGAAGCCCTAAAAATGACAATGGGCTATGTGACCCCCGTTTATTCTCTGCGAAAGCATTGAACATTTGTGAATGGAATAATTTAAACGATAATCCCAATGTTCGAATAATAATATTCTAGTATATAGAAATATGTGAATATATTTATTTGAATGTATATACATATACGTATGTGACACACTGAGCTTGACATTATTCCCTTGTCACGTACAACAAAAAAGGCTGAGCACTCTCATTTTTTATTATTTCTTCATTGCATCGTAAGTCTGATGGTCTTAAACGACGAGAGGGGCAATACCGCGAAGCAACATTGATCAACACGTCGCGTGTATGACCATTATCATTGGATAACGAAAAATTAAACATTTATATTTGCTGATACAATGTAGGAGCTGATCAGAATGGAAGTCGTTACACAAATTGTTTTTGTATCATATCAATTTAATTATTTCCATTCCATTTGTGCCCAGCCTTGAATAAATGCATTGTTGATATTTAAATTGCATTATTTACGCATTTGTTCCTGCAATTTTATATGCGAAAACGAGTGATTATCCAGAAATAGGGGAAAAAATCATTTGATATAGGAATTTGCACTCGTTGATCATGTTATTTTGTTTTTGTTAGATTTTTTTGTTTTATTAATAAAATTTAAATTATACACTCTCTTCCGTGGGGAACATTCACGAATTGTGCTGTGCTATGAAATTTGTTGAATTTCTTTTATATTTCAAAATGGATGACCTACTGGTATTCCATCTAATTAGTTTTTGTTAGATTGCGAATAAAATGACCAAGCTTTCGTTGATGCGCTTGCATCTGGCCGAAACGTTGCTGGGAGCCCTCGGATTTATTTCCGCAGCAGGAGTCATAAACAACGGAAAATAATTAGGGGTTAAAATGACCCAATGTGTCAACGAAGGATTTAATTATTTGCGTTATGAAACATGATGAAGGGAAGCCTCGATGAATTTGGTTAGCTCGACTCAATTTCTCCAAAATTCAATTATCACGACTAACTCTCGGATCGTAAGTGTTTTTGTTTCTTTATTTTTTGTGTCAATAGAGAGTTTCGCACGAGCGAGCATCGTATCGTGCGAAACTTTCCGTATAATATTGTGTGCTCCGTTGACTCAGACCAGACCACAGCAGAGGCGACAGCGACCCGAATAAAACGCCCCACCGTCGTACCAGGATCGAGAGAGTTAACGGACATCGAGCAATGCTCCGTGTGACTCTGATCGAATTATCTTTTCTTTCACTCACTCACTCTCTCTCTCCCTCTTCCGTTCTCTTTCTCTCTGACTCGTTCTGCCATCGATAATACGATTTTCACTAAGCGCGCGCCTGTGTAACACATATATAGGAAGTTGAATATCAATGTGTCGCGAAGCAAAAGGAACGCGGAAATTCCACGTGCGTAGACAAATAAAAACAAAACAATCGCGACCGAATGACATGAGCGTTCGATCAGAGATTGACTGGACGTGATTTCACTCGTAATCGATCAATCAAACTTTGCCATTTTCATATATCACCGCTAATAATCATTGTGCAGGAAAAGTGACTTTTATTGACAATATTCGTCATTTGGATTTGCAAAATTACATTTTGGCTTCGGAAGATCGATTTCATACTGAAATATATAGAAATCAATCACAGCAATTAAATGAACAAATACCGGGACCTGAAAATTATGAGAAAAAAATCTAGAGTCGACATTTTTTCTCAATTTATTCCATAAAAAATTTCACTAAATTTTTTCCCAATAAGTAAAATTTTTTTTTTTTTAATTTTATTCTTTTTTCGTTACCTCAGCCGACACGACTGAAAGAGCAGGAGTTCCGGGCCAACTTCTCGATCCCGAGCGACCGCGTTTTTTTCTCATAATGACTCGGGATCGACCCTGTCTTCCTGTGTTTTCCTGAGGGGCTGCGTATTTCAACATCCTGATCCGATTATTTTTTACCACTGTGTTGAATCTTCTTGTTTCTTTCTTTTTATATTCCGTGAAGTCCGTTGCGACTTTCGTCCATTCGCTCGCTGTACATCGCGATATTTAACAAAAGTAATATAATTTTAATTTGAATGCCTGTCGACGTAGGCACAATTGACAAGAACGCGAAATTTAAAAGGAAAAAAAAAAATCCTTCAATATAACCCGGGAATGCGTTTCTTCGACCGGTCTACCGATTTCTTGTGGAATTCGGTCAATCGAGAAACGCGTGCTGTCGCGGTAACCACATACATACTATACACGTATCGATGTATAAAAATATACACGAAGTACATAAACGCATTTTTGCGACAGTCACTTTGTAGAAGAAAAATAAAACAGTATAAAATTCTCCACTGTCTGAGTTTGTGCAAAAGATCACGAATTCGACATGCTCGAATGTTCACATGGGATTTTTTATTCTCAACAACAATGCTCGTTCGTTCAACACAGAAACATTTAACCGTCAATCAAAAGGAATAATTCCAATTTCTTAATAATTGGAACTGGTTAATTATTGTGGAGCTTAATTAATGAAGAAATTTGCTGGGTTCGTAGTGTAGTTTTGAGGAATTTGAAATAAACTATTTTTGGGCTGTTTTTTGACCGTTCGAAGTTGAAAAACGCGCGACGAGAAACGCGGACTCCAACCGGCGGCAATCCAGCATGCACTGTCGGTGTACCCGCGATGTTTCTTTGCGTTTCCGAGGATAAAACAAGCGCGCGTGTATGTGTAAGCGTATCTTTCTGTGTTGGTCCGTTGCACATGTATCTTACGTGTCGGGTCTGTTGGGAGAGCGGGGGAGAGAGAGGAAAGGTCACATGACCAAAAAGAAGACTCAAAGAGGAAGAGAGAGAGAGAGAGAGAGGGAATGAATGAGGGGCCCACACGTGTTGGCTGCGTGTCTGTTTGACGCGAGAGTTTCTGGACTCCCGGATTCTCTAAAATGCTTCTCTACACACGAACCTTCTCTACATGCATCTCTGTCAGCATTTTTATAGTAATTTAGTTTTTTTAAGTCATTGGATATAATAAAATCGAAATATTAATAAAAAATATTGCGAATGCTGGTTCAGCAATTTTCCTCGTGTGACATATTTAATTCGTGACATCGATGCAAAGAAAATTTTGAGAACAGATCAAACGGAATCGATTTGTTCGGTGAGTGAAATTTTCAAAAGTTTCCAACTTCGCGATTGCAAATGAGTCCTCCCTTTGTTCCCTTTGGTCTCCCGGTGTGCTGGCGCGTTAAGAACGTAGACAATGTCCGTTGGAAAAATGAAGAAAGCGAAATGAGAGAGAAAAATTCCGCAGCAGGAGAAGAACGATTGCGAAAGCGATAGAGAGGGAAAGATAGTCAGAGAGAAACAAGACTCCCGTCTCGTGCATTTAATCCTGTGAGCACAGACTCACGAATGGTGTGTTACAGATTCAAGACTGCTACAGTCCGAAAACCGCATGAACGATAGAAAGAAACAGACAGAGGGAGAGAGTGAGCTAAAAATTTCTCGGATGTTCCCTCAAGCGACGAAGAATCGGGAGGATACAAATTTTCTTTGTCTCTCAATCTTTCTCTCCGTCTCGTTATGATCTTATTCCGTGGGATGTGACGCATTCCATGTATATGGGTCTGGGATTCGGTTCAATTTTTAGAAGCAGCGATTTTTGGTCCGTAGCCGCGGGAGCAACTTCCGGTTGCTTATCGATGGACGTTTTTCCGAAATTTCAATTTGTATCCCATGAAATTTTGACTCTATTATTAGGTGTTCGTTATTACTCCATTTTCTTCAACCCTTTCGAAATTTTCAACTTATCTTTTCACGTTACATATGTTCCCTGTCAAAAGTATATTTACATTCCTCGCCTCCCTTCGTTCGTTTCGCCTTCGCTTATTTATCTTCTTCTATGTACTGTTTTCTCCCTATTTTTTTTTCCACCCTATTCCTCTCGGCAGAGCCTCCAATGTGTCCCGAGCTTCAAATATCTCCTCCGCTCGCGGCACGTACGTGCATTTTTCTTGCACATTTTGTAATTCCTGAATTTTTTCACCGTTTCCACAATTCATCATCAAGTTTTTACGACTTCCCTTGTCGTTAACAGGCTCATAGATTATATATCCCGGGTCAGTTTGACCCACGGTCGAGTGGGTCGATCGAAACGTATTTTAAAGGCAATGACAGTGCAATTTTTTGTCTGCCAGTAGAGACCGAATACTACACGAGAAATGAACGAATCCTGCTTCATGCCAAGAGAGTTCATAAAGACACGAGGTAGAGAAGTCGGGCGCGACGTCTACTTTATTTTTGGTACCTCCTGGGGTGGCTTCTTCTTCGTCTCATTGGCGTCAAGGCACAAAAAGAAAGCCTAGCCATAAGGATATACGTATAAGCGAGTTTTTTTTGCATCTTACACGAGATCGAGAACGAGAAGCAGAAAAAAGGGGCAAGAATGAAAAAAGGAAGGGAAGAAAAAAGGAGGATCTTCGGCGAGTTTATGCGTCACGAGAGGAAAGGTCGGTGTGCTGTACAATATTGCACGTACGAGCATATTTTTTTAATAATCATACACCATTTAACTGCGTATTATTATCATTTTCGATTTATTGTTATTATTTTTTTTTGGCGCGATGTTTGTTCTGTCTGCATTTATAGATCGTGTTTGCGGGTGTTAAACCGTTTTCGTCTCGTCTTAAAATTCTCATTTTACAGCTTAACGACCGAAAGTTCTCGCGTACATATTTCATACAGTATGTGCATATGTAAATATATACACGAAAACGAAAAGGCGACTGAAAGGCCTTCGGAGAAAGAACGTGACGAATTCGAGATTTGGAACTGAACGTTCCATGGCCTAAGCCCTTGAATATTGCGGCAATGTGGCTAAGAAAATGAAGGTTCCGCACGCCAGGTACATACACTCGAGAAAATCTCCAGATCCTCATCTTTCTCTTGTTATTTTTAAAGCTCCTTCCTTGTTCGCCGTGTACGGAGTGAAATGAGCAATTAGCAGAGGATTACAAAACTCTGGAATTTCGTCCGACCTTCAATTTTTTTGCCGTATTTTCCACAAGGGTTCACTATCACATCGAACCCTAAATTAAAAAGATAAAATAAATTTATCTTTCGACTACACAATTGTAAAGAGAGAATTTTGACGTTTAACAAAAATGGAGCTAAATATTTTGTTCACCCATCAGGAGGCGAAGATTCGTGATTTTCTAGCAAATCTGAAGGAAAACGTTTGAGGTATGAGGCTTCTCGAACTATGAAGAAAACGAAAAAGGGAACAATGTATCGCAGAATGGTCACTGCAGATACGGCAGCACGTGATACACGCGAGTTCTAAAACGCCTGCTCTGCCTCGAGCGTTATCAACCTCTCGCGGAAGTTTCTATTTTTTCATGGAAGCTACAAAATGCTGTTATGTGTCACTAGTTGCAACGTTGACAAATAAATATCTGTGTAATTAAACGAGAAAGATGGCCAAAGCAGTAGCGAATTTTCGCGAGCTAAGTGATACGAAACATTGACCTCAACTAATAAGACCGTACAAGTAAGCCGCCTTCAACACACATCATCATTCAAATAATCATGAAGTGGAAGTAAAGTGCGAAAAAAATCTATGGACGCATGAATGATTCTGAGAATCGTATGAATGAGACGAAAATATATTCGCGTGGACCGCGAGCGTACGAAAGAGGAAGAGAGACAATGAGACATTTTGGCATGAAATCTCTATTATGTAATATATATCTATACATTGGTTCCAAAGACTATACAGTAAAGTGAGCGTAGTGTATAAAATCGCGCGCGTGTAGTCATACTTTCGTTGTAACAGAAGTCGTATATGCCAGTCATGAATGGAAAGTCGACTTTTGCCAATGTATATATGCATGCCAAAGTGTATCTGTAGTTGTAAAAACAGAAGTATATACACATGAGAGACGTAAAATGTAGTTGTCTGACGCGAATGCACTCACGAAGATTCGTGAAATCGTATATAGTTCGTAGCATACTACACGTGAATACGTATCTACATTATTGAGTCTGCTATGTATAAGTATACCGTACACGCTGGATTTGTATGATATCGAGTCCGCGAACTCACCCACGGGCTCGCCCACGCATTTTGCAATCGCCGCCGATTGCTCTTTGTGGTAGGAATAAACTCCATATACGCGAATGTTGAATCCTCGCGGACAAAACGACGCAACGATTGTTGACTTGACACGTAACCTGACGCGAATTGCGCCGTTCTTCCATCAATAAATGTATACCATGTACATCGATATACATTGACGAGCCCAAATGGGCATGAGATCAAAGCGAACAACGCGAATGCACAGCAGCGTGAAAATCGGATGTGCATAATAGGTTCGTGGGCATGTGAAAAATTCAAGGGAATTCATTCGTTCCCTTTATCTCGTTTGTTTAATCTCAATCCAAGTGAATAAATAAAAAGTTATTAAAATGTTGATTCGCAGCAGCAGTTTCGTATTTGCAAAGCGACGAGCTTGAAAGAATCAAATTCCATGGAGAAACGTTAATTGTAGAATTTTCGTACGTCCCATGATTTGTCTATAGGAACTAAAAGCTCGAAGGGACGACGCACTCAATGGAAAAGGGTAGGTTAGAGACTGCACATTCCTTGAGTGTGTACCAATGTAGAAAATAATAATGCATATCTCATTTTGCTTCGACTGGACATACACATAAATGCAAGCTGCTATGTGTTTATAAATGTACATACATGGCCGTACCATTACGTGTGAATGTATGTTGAAGTAACACACTCGAGGATCCACTCGACACCGTACTTCAATTATTGTTGCATTAACTGGCGCGCATATGCGCTCAAGCGCCCACACTTGTCTCGATGCAACTGAATTACGATAATAGAGTGCGCGACTATATTCATTATGCACGTGTCAATAAGGCTATACAGGACTCGTGTAATATTCGATCCAGATTTATGCCCACAGATTCGAATAATATTGACTGCAATGATTGTCAACAATGAAAAAAATCATATTAATGATCATCACAGCAAATACAAATAAATTATAAATAGTTATGGTACCTCGGCATGATGTATGAGCGATCAATTGGTAGTGACAAAAAACTTTATATCGGAGTTACATAGAGGTCGTATCATTTTTGTCGAAAATAAAAAATACAAAAACGAAACTGTAGGTCTGAACACGCTCTTCAAGTTTGATACTGAACATTTTTTCGATATTTATTATTTTTTGGCTTTTTCGATCGATATCTCATTAAAGATGAACGATAGGTGAAAAATGTAAAGGACCTTAATTGTCGATTGTAGGAAAAGCAACAAAAAAGTATTGAATCAAAATCTTCGTATCTCAACGGAGAACCCAGTTATTGTGAAAAAACTGAAATTAACCCTTTTTCCAAGATATGGCGGAAAATGCACACAGCAAAATTTAGCCTTCCAAATGATATATTTCTCAATGTATTCGTAAATTTTGAAGATAATATATCAACGTTAAGGGATCTTTGTGGCTCAAAGAAAAATACTGCCAGCTAAGCAATTCAAGTTGTAGTACAAACTGCAGCGAGGCGTGGGTTTCAATTGGATGTGGAGTAACAGGTGCACGAGGGATGACGCGAGGAATAGAAAGGGAGAAAAAGATGTAAAAGATTGAGCACGAGTTTTGCCTCCGGCGCAGATGATTGCCCAAGTGCAGCTTGACGAGACAAAAAAATGAACAAAAAACGAAAACAAATTGGCTGCAGCTTGGACCGCGGTAATTAACCGTGCCCTCAAATCTGGCTCAGGATTGATGTCCCCGTTATTATATTATAGAGCAAAAAAAATGAATGATAGAAAATCTCTCGCGGCATTATGAAAGTTCTTCTGATGGAATAAAAAAGATATCCAACCGTCTGATCAACTTTCAATTGCCGATTGTAAGAGTGCATTCGGCTCGAGGAATGAAGGACTTATTCCAAGCAATTCCATTTCAAGAAAAATCTAACCACAAAATTTTACATCCGGTGCTGCACGATGATGATGATGATGATGATACCAAAGAAAATTTAAACGAGAGAGGGAGAGAGAAAGAAAAAACAGCGTAGGCAATCGAAACGGATTAAACACTTGCATTCACTTATAGGAGCTCGCATGGAGAGACTCTCATCAATCGTCAGAGAAGTAACAGGTGCAGTACACTCGAAACGATGACGCAAGTCTCGGGGTGTAGGTCGTTTTATCATCAAGGATTGTATACAGGTGTAAAAATTAGAGACTTAATATACAAAGCGTAATAAAGTGACTTCTATCCAAATAAGCCAATGCAGGAAGTTAAGAAATCATTTAATTCGTTCGACCGAATTGTGATATTTCAAGGAAATGTTTTAATTATTTCCAAGTAGTTTGAATGATTGATATTCTCGGAATTCAATCGTTAGATACCAATGGAAAGTCCAATTGTTCGTCGAAATTCGACAGATTTTAAAGAATTTTTATTATTTTCTTGTATACCTGATTTGCAATAAAAAAATCAAAGAATCGGATAAATTATTTTTTTGTATAACGAAACTCTACGCAGATCTGATGCTCGCGAAGCTCTCAATAGCTTCAAGAACCCAACCACATTCGATAACTTGGAACGGAGTAGTAAGTATAGTTTTTTTCTGACGTCACGTTTTTTCGTCACGAATCGGATATCCGACTTTTTTTTAACTGCAGACTGCATTCGCGAAATAATGCTAAATATAGTACGGGCCAGTGTATAAATATTGGTCATTCAGAAATGCTATGTGTATTCAAAGGAGTTCTCCAGTTGATAAGACACAAAAAAGCAACGAATGAAAGACGAGAGAGATTTCACTGTAAGCAACTCGTGTGAAAACAAAAGGAAGAGGAACAATGAAAAAAAAAACAAAAAAAAAAAAAACGTAATGAAAAATACGGTGGCGCAGAATGTAAAATCAAAGAAAAAGGCGTGGTAACGAAAAGAGATAAAGAAAAATTGTTTCGCATTGCAAGGTGAGGAAGCGCAGTTACAAACGCGAGAATGGCGCACCCGAAGAGTGAATTAACACCGCATTACACACCGGAAGTGGGATGTCTTGGAACGTGCTCTCTCAACGGCCTCTCAATCCCTTCTCCCTCTTCCTCCTTTATCCTGAATTGTACGCAGGGTCGGAAGTTACGTTACGCATATGCGTACGATGAATGAACTCTACCTCGAGCTGATTTTCCATCCTTTGATGTTCTTTCATTCGCACAAAGCTCCTCGTAGTCTCTATATAACAGTATTGTGCGTGCGGTTGCCAAGAGTCAGACGAAAGCGTGGAAAAAAAAACGGTCAAATTTCTAAAGAGTCGCAGCCCGAATGAGCTGTGCTCGAGTGAAATTATCGTTTGAAACAATTTACAATTCGGGAAATTCGGCCCAATCATTATTTTTCTTTTCCTCCGACATCGACATCAAATTTTAATTAAGGTTATTGATTGGTCGAAAGTCCTCACGATTCACTGGATTCCCATGAAAATAAATCCGATTATATTAATTAAATTACCAGCAAGAGTTTATTTGTGGTCGTTATATTCAGTGGCTAAGACTTCGGAAGAAAGTAATCGCTCAGAAAGGAGACCGTGATATTGTGCCCACGGGAGACGACAGCCTTACGACCTCATCTTCAAAGATACAGAATGATTTAGTTGCTCGCATTCGTGGATACAGAAGGTCATAGAATTTTTACCCCGCGTGCCATGACGTCGGTTCGCCAATTTATTTTATGACCGAAATTTCTGCCACTCGCTTTCCTTCGTCTCTCATCTATGCAGGCTGGATTCTCGTGCAGTGAAGCATTCGAATACTTATGTCGCCACGTGCCGAATCCTTTCCCACCCGAATCAGATTTACTTCCACTGTTTTTCCATTCTATTTTTTGCCGATGTGATCTTTTATTCTTGCAAAGTCTGCAGCACGTAGTTCGAACAAGCTGGGCCCTGAATTATATTTATTTTTTTTTGATTTTCCAATTCCCAAGGGTTCTCAACGACTTTGAAACTTGAAAACTTGCTGATATCTCTTTCATAGTCCAAGTTAGAAAGACGAAAGGAAAAAAATCGGAGGAGAGGAAAAAATGAGCCCTGCCTAATTGCTTTTCTTTTGAGAAGACGGAAAGCTTTGCCACTGAAGACCGCCGAATCCTTCAAAGTGGTGGGTCAACCCTCCACCATTCTCTATACCTAACCGCGCCTCAAGAGGCTCTGTTTCCCATTAAAAAAACGTATCGTAAGACACCCTATTGTTGAATGTAAAAAAAAAAAAAATCAGTCTTGTCAAGATGAAAATAAAAATAGAGGGGCCATTGAATAATGAATACCGAAAAATTATTCTCGAGATGACTGACTACACAGGACAAATGCAAAAAAAAAAAAACTTCGACAGTCATTCGATCTTTCTAGGAAAAATAATTTGTTGCTTAGTTTTCGAAATTTAATCAGAGAAAGTTTACGAATATGGCATTATACGAATGGCTTTTTATTTTTCATTGTTTATCGTTCATTTTTAATCAGGACACGAATCGACCTGTTCAAGGGACGATAACGGATGGATGTGACACTATCTAAGATAAAAGACTTTCGCTTGAAGGAAAACGTTGAGTCAGAAGAGCAAATCTAAGTGCTAAAAGGAAAAGGGAGATGGAATCTCTTGTCTTGTGGACGTTCCAACGATATCTCGGCTCTTCCAGGCCTCGAATTCAATGCTCGGTGCGACATTGCATTTTGCTGTTGGAGATGACGCTCGCACCATGGCGTGAAGATCGCTCGCGCGTGAGACCACAAGGAAGAGTTTCAGGCAATACAGCTTTAGTGAATGTGTGTATCATATATATACGTCTACGTATATAGATATATATAAATGATGAAGCAGCAGAGAGCCCTCGACCGAAGGTAATGGAGTTTCTACGTCGTGGCTCCGTAATACTCGGAGATGAGGATACTGGGTGGCGAGATTCCCGAGGCTCGCGCGTGCTCGATCACAGGCTGAGGAATCAAATTCCCTGGTAATGGACGAACCGACACGCGGTTACCTAACCAGGTATATATATATATGTACTATTTCCGAGTGATCGATTTGCCGGACGACGTCCAGGGACGCGTACATTTTATTTTACGAAATCTTAGTTAATTCTAATTTGTTTTTCTTTTCCTTTTCCCTTCCTTCTCCTCGAAAGTCATTCCAAAAAGTTCAACCACTAAAATTTCCATGTCAGAAAGATTAGATGCAAAAAAATTGCGCAAGAGTTTTTTTTACGAGGGTTAATTAGGATGAGGTGCCATTCATCCACGTTCGGAATTTCAATCAACTTTGTCGTTTGAAGTGTCTATCCGGACTTGAATTGCTGTCCAACTGTGTTTGGCGATCAAACTTCCGACGTGAATATTCACGACGAATGAAAAGGTTTCCGATTTATATAATTCATGGAGAGAGATCACAGATCCTTCAAATGAAAAGACAACTTTTACGGTATTCGAGATTATTTTGTTCCTACAACAACAAGCTGAAAAATAGGGAATTTTGGAATTCAACTTTTTGCCGGGCGGACGTATATTCTTAATATTCTAACGATATTGATCGTTCGTTATATCGAGTACTAACACCGAACAGCCGAGGAGTTCGATTGTCGACGAATATCGTCTTATGGAGAAAGTTGACCGGAAGTTCAAAGATCACAGTTCTGTTACTCACGTATCCACCTTAGACGTAATAGTTACCTCAAACAAGAACAATGGGAAAAAGTGAATATTCGAGATGGACCAGAATAGCTGCATTCATTAATAACAAAAAGATGCGATAATTTATTTGTCAAATATTGAGTTTGCTATGAAATGTTATGAATAAAAATTCTAGAAGGGAACATTCGAAAAATGATACTGCTGTTTTTTTTTATTTTGTGCCAGACTGCCCTTAGTGTGCAAATATTTGAACTCATACCCGTTGGATTACTCATAACGGATGTGGCGAGAGAATAAAGCGGGCGAGAGAACGAAAGAGCGTCCCGACGTCTCGGCGACTTTGAAACCCGTCACTCTCCTATAGACACGTTACACTTGACCTGTATGTAAACGTCTCCAAGCCGCAAAAGAGTGACCAGATCGAAAGATATTTTTAATGTCGATGACACGATCGACATCCTCTGGAGAATAATATTACGTGTGTTGAGCTACAAATGTCGTAACCGCGATGTGAGATACTCGATCGAAATGAATAAATTGCAATGAATCAATATTTCTACTGGAAATTCATAGTCGAACCTGTACGAGTAATTGAGTGTATAAGGAAAATGTTGGATTTTGTTAAGCAATTTTTGAAAATTTGCGGTAAAACGTTCGCAGCGATTGGTCGAAAACAAAGTATCGACAGAACGTCAGAGAAAAGCTGCATGGTGAAGCGGGGGAAGGATGAATTATCGAAGCCAGCCAAGCGTGGAACACATCGATGTTAGTGCACAGACTTGATACTGGGCGACCAACGACGGACGATATTCAATAATGCACAACCACATGCGCGTAAGTCGTACTCGTACAGGTAATGGGATTACCTTAATTAGCACGAGGGAATGAATCAAGTACGACGGATGTCCTTCATAAATAGATGGGTAAAGTGAAATTCGTCAGTTTCAAAATCTCGAAAATGTAACAAGCTATGGAATAAATACAATAATCCACGAGAAAGCTAATTGAGATTTGTTTAACTTTCCAAAAAAACCAGGAATACAAGTGTGCCTTGCGTTTTTATATTTTTTTCGATCCACAAATGTTCAAGTTAGTCTTGTGTTTTTTTGACATTAGGAATCGACGTTTTATGTATTTTTATATGCAGGGACAAAAAAAAGGAAATGTATGTATGGAAACGAGATGACGGTTTCGAATTTCAATCGATGAATCGACCGACTCGGAAAACGAGGAAAGAACAACGAGAACTAGACACGAGTGTTAAGGTCATGAAATCAAATTGAGATCATATGGCAACGACTCTTACATCTCCACAAAGTCGTCGATTCATTCGAAACGATTTTTCGGTTCAACCGAGCAAATCGTTCGAAACAATGGAGAATAAAAAAATAAATACCATCCGGACTAATGAATAATTCTGGATATGAAAGTCGCGAGACTGCACAAACTTTCGATAACGAATGCGTAAAGCATGTATGCAATTGTCGTGACTCAGTTCAGTGAATATGACATTTCATTGTCGTTTATTTATTTTATATCGTTGACTTTTTATTGCATTAAAAAACTGACTAATTTTGATGACATTTATAAGTTTGCATCGACAGAAAGTAATGAAAGTCCTTCTCTCGTATATATGGGATTATATAGAATAATAAATAGCTTAAAGGTTTATTTAGACTCCACAATCCATAAAAAATGTCACATAACGAGATTCGGAAGCATGGACTTAGGGAACGAACAAAATTTTTCTTCCCTATACTTTGGCAAGCAATTTGATATCCAGATGTATTTTGGTTCGCGTGAAATTTGTCGGTGTGTTTTTTTTTTGTCCGCAGTACTGAATGGCACCGTACCAACGTTGATCGTCGATTAAGTCCTCGTGGTAATTAATACCGTCGCTCCGACGGGTGTGCAGCCCAGTCTGGGGACAGGAATCGATACACCTCGTCCCGAGGGACATGGAACGAAACCTGAGATTCCGTGGTTCTCCATCGTCACCTCCGTTCGTCAGGTACAATTTTATTCATGAATGAGAGACGATTGTTGGAAATGTTGAAAACTACAGTATTTTTGAATTTATATAAAAATCGATTGAGCTCAAAGTTTGAGCAAAATGGAGTAACGTATTGGCGTAAAAAGAAATTTGTGGGAATTATTGAATCGCTTTTTTGAGCTAGAAATGGTTAAATATTGAAAATTTGAGGATTTCATTGAATTTTGAAGATTTTTGGTTTTTAAAGACCGACGAATATGCAGGACCTTGTGGAATCGCATGCACTGTCATCGGAGCTCTTTTGTGATGGGAGTTATGAGAGAGTGCAATGAACAATGATCGTTGGACACGAGTATCAGTCGAGCTTGGACAACACTGATAGCAGGCTCAGGCGAGTGCATCTCTTTTTTATTCGTCACGTGTACTGACACTAATTCACGTGGATGCACTTGTCGCGACTAGAGTTCGCAACTGGCGACAGGAAGTCGTATCTGTCATGAATCCAGTCGTGACAACAAGCGAGCAACAAAATGATGCTGTGGACCCAACTTCGTAGATGCAATTACGACATAAAACCATTGCATGAGTATATACTATCTCGTACGTTTTTTCTCCCTCGAATTCCCTATATATTGTTTATAGCGGTTTTTTGAATTCACTAAAAAAAAATAGCAACCAAATCGGTTGTTAGAAAATTATCATGGAAAATCGAACAAAGCTCGACCAGAAGGCCTTGAAATCCAACGACGTGTTATGTCATCTTTCTTTTCATTTTCTTCCAACTTTTTCAAACGTTTTTTTTTCATCCCTCTTCATTCACACGCCACTTGCCACTTGAATGTCTTCATATTTTTTTTTTTAGCATCTTACTTGGTGTACTCTTTCTCTATACCGGGATACAAAATATATTTTTTATCAATCTTTTTTTTCTTCCCTACTTTTCAACATCGTTCTCATCTTCCGCTGTTCTTTGAACATTCTGACTCGATGGTGCTATAACTCGAGACTCTTCATCGTCTCTCTTTACCGTTCAACGCTACTTGTACCGTATAGGCTGCAAGTGACGAACTCATTTTCTATACATCTCTCTATGTGTGTCTTTTAAGTTTGTGCAGAGCTTCTCCAGTGTGTTCCTGGCTCAAAGTAATTGTTTAAGGGTGTGAACTCGTCAACGTAATTCCAAGAGTTTTCATATTTTTTTAAAAAATGTATTCCATCCAATTCACTGTCTTCTAATTCTTCTCTGAATTCTCAGCCATGTGAAAATTTGTGAAGATTTTTGTCTGTTCGTAATTTTCACCGCAGCTCGACAGTCTGATTCCAAAAATATTATCGTTCAAATTAATGTTTGTCAATAAAAACAAACAACCAAAAATAAAACAAAAATAAATAAAATAATATAAAATTCTTCTGGTTTGTGATATTTTTTTTCACATTTATGTGGGGTGGGGCTATTCGCATAAAAACGATTATTAAATAAAATAACATTTTTGTTTGTGATATTTTTGGCTGTGATATTATTTACAGTGATGAAATCTTGTGATATTTTTTGCAAGTAATATCACATGCAAGTCACGTCAGCAATTTCTTTTTGATTTCTGGCCTATCACAGAAAAATGAAGAAAACTTATCCAGCATCATGACACGGGGAAATGCCCCTAAAAGTACCACCAATTTTTATTAAAGTTCCACCAATAAAATTCTGCGCGTGGTTAATTTATAATAAAAATAAATAAAACATTTATTCGTATTGCTGTGTCGTAAAATGACGAAAAATTCTTACCAGGTACTCTCAGCATGCGCCCTGGTTTCTTCGATCCTCCTCCCATTCTAAACGCGCATTACAGTTTGTCACAGTTCTGGATTCGTGTCTTTTGCAATTTTTTTTTTTTTCCCATTATACCGTACGTACTCCAGAAGACCTAGCTAGGTGTGGATATTCAAGGGTGTGTGTGCACGCGCGTGTATATATGTGTGATTGCGCGCGCTCGCCTTTGTACGCTTGTATTTGTACCCGACGTTCCATCACGACGAGAGGCTTTCCATTTTGTTGAATATGACCGGGAGAGCTCGCGCCTGGCGCGTTATACGTGTTTTCCTCGTATAGGATCGCAAGAACCGTTACGAGAGTGACGGTGATGCGGTTATTTACCCTCGGCTCGTTTATGGTATAACAGAGAGACTTGCACATACGCCATGCACTTACGTAGAGTATATACAGGATATGCAGCGGCGAATCGAGCGCAATTTTGTTCAACAAATCGTCCGCAACGAGCAGTGCCGAACGCCCACGATAGAGCATCCTGATTATTTAATGATCGACCGTCCAGACAGCGTCAGAACGTCGATAATTCACTTCACCGATACGGATTTTTTCAATTTTATTCAAAAGAAAATAACAAAAAAAAAAGTGAAAAACGATCGTAGAGTTCCTCTAGTTTATTTCCTATTTTTCATTCGGTTTAAAAATCAATTCGACCTTTGAACTTTCTTCATAAAGAATACTTCACCGGAGGACGAGGTTTCAAGGTAAATAACATCATATACAAGAGCAGGAGACCAAGAGCAGGATACCAAGTAAAATATAATCCAAGAAAAAATATTATGAATGGATCAGGAAAATGACGTCAGCTTTTCCCTCCCGAATGCTCAATAATATTTAATTAACAATAATCAACTCATTTGGTTCAGAGAATGTGACGCTCGCGGCATCTCTGATTCCATTGTCGATACTTTTCGTCCCAACGACACTCGATCGTACACTGAGGCAAAAACTGCAGGAATATTATCAGCCGACGTAGAGTCGGTAAGGCAGTTATTCGTGTGCAGATGGCAGCACAAAGTAGCAGAACTCTGTAGCATAAGCATACGGGACATTTGATACTTATACAACGGAAAGACGATCTCAATGGATCACATGTGGTTTTTAAAATAAATAAAAAAAATAATGATGGAAAAATTAATACGGAACTCCAGTCCAGCTTCAATAATTCAATCAGTAATTGATCGATTACAAACAATTGCATGATTTTTTCCCCTGTATTCGGAGCTGTAATAAAAATCCAAACATGCCTCGAGTTATCAATCAAATGAACTATTTCGTAATCCATTTTCAGCGAGTGTGGGTGAGTCAGAGAGAGAGAGGTTTTGAATTATTTCAAAATTACACTTGATAAATAGGTGACATTAACCCTCCGTGGTCACCAGGGGTCAAAATGATCCCAAGCGCAACTTTGAGCTAGAATTACTACAAGTTATTGGCGCCCGAGCCGGTTGGCATCCTCTCCAACGGTGCTTTGGAGTGCTCGAAGGAAATTTTTTTTTTACACATTGCCTCGTTGCTGATTTTTTTTCACTATTTTGAAAATTGGATAAAATTTTTTTAGCATGATATTCTCATTCCGAAAGGTTCAAACTAATATCCTGAATTTTTATATGTCGTTCATAACGATACAACATTATTAGACTGCAGAATACACATCGCGGTATACATACTGCGTACATACATGTATATCTGTTCATAAGATCGAGTTAGAGGTTGCAGAGGATGTTATATAGACGGATAGGCATAACTTTGGCGAGAGGTGATATCGATTAACTGTCGTGCATGCTTGTGCTTCTGAAGTCTCTTCTCTTCTACTTACGTCTGGACAGCATTGTCTTTCGTCTCTATATCAAGAGTCCCGAGCAACCCACCAATCCCCAAGACTTATCGACAAACTCGCGGTTTTGCAGATTGATATAAAACCCAGAATTTCCACCAATCGATAATACTGTCAATCTATTTTATTTTGCTATTTGTGTCAACGATATTCCAAACGTGAATGCTCCATTTTTATTTTTTTTTTCATAATAATTATCATTATTAATCTCAATGACCGTAGACTTTTGAGAATCGAGATTCGAGCTCATTGGCGCAAGGTCGAACGTAATAAGCTTGCAGCACATTTAATAACTACGAGCCCATCAGCGCTCTCAACGAGCATGACATATACAGGACATGTACGTTCATATTATGGTACCGGCAAATGTATAAATATACACATGTACGAATATATACATATATACCGTGTGGCATTCCGTGCAGTTACATTAATGCAAACCTACGACGTGACCCTGAACTTAATATCACACGCTGGCTAGATTTTGCGTTGGCCATAGCAGGGACACGTAATGTAGATTATGTAAATAGAGAACTTACGAGGGTGATACCGCGTGCTTGGGGTTCTACGGATTTCATGGGCAACGTATAAAAACATATTAATTTATTTGATTCTATAGTGCTTTGGGCTTTAGACACGTACGATTAAAAATGTAATGTTAACATTTTTCCAAGCCAACTGTAACTCCAATCATACTCATTAACCCCGTAAAGAAATCGATGGATTTAGCCTCATCAATGTGCGAGATCGTCATTGTCATAATTTTTATCGTCCTTGTATTATTGTTATCGGCGAATTGACATATCGGTGGAATTTCAAAACGTTACGTTTCCGGCAAACATAGCACATTGCTCAGACATGCGTCGCGTCATTGAAAAATTGATGCATCGGTTTATGAAGCAAAAGCAGCATTTGTTTCGGTTGTCAAATGAGCACCCCGAAGAATTTTCGGAAAACTTCAAATTCACAGTCGATTTCAATTCTTACTTATGCCAGTTTCTGACTTCGTTTCGACAGGAAAATCCTTTTTCGCAAAATTAGCATAAAACGAACAAAGAGCAGCAACGTGCAGAAAACCGACTTGATAGTATCTCAATTCGAAATAAGGCATATGAATGTAAAGACGAAAGATGTATACTCACAACTATCATGTCGGAAGGTTCGAGCACGAAGCATTCGTTGGGTCTCCTTGCGCTACCGCCCGTCCGCTTGCCGAAGCTGAAACACGAAATGGGAATGTTCCCTCGTTAATTATCGTCAACCGCACAACATTGGGGTATTATTAATCGTGGGCGAGAATCATAGTTTTAATGTATTCCTATCACGCATGCTGGAGGTCATTTTGTCTAAGTGAAAAACGACTCCAGTTTCGGCGAGCTCGGTTTATTCGTAATATCTTAAAAGGCTCATACAAGAGTGCAATCTTATATCAGAGAATTAATTATAGAAGATTATTAATTTGATCAACGACAGATTATTTGCGAACAACAAAAAATTATCTTTCAGGAATAATTATTTCTCACACGTCCATGAAAATCTTTCTGTTCGTGATGCACGTTGCAAACGTTCAATAAAAAAAAAAAAAAAATAACATAAAAAAGTAATGATAAGCAATAATTTATTGGCACAAAAATTGAAATTTAGCTCAGCGGTAAATATGTTGGGCACTTTTCCAAGTAAAGTTTGTTCAAGGTAACGATTTATATCGTATTTTATGATTGATTCGAAAAATGTGTGCATATTATTTGATGACTCGATAAAGGCACATCGTAAGAAGCAACCGCGAGGGAAGGTGGAGTGCAAAGACGAGAATCGATCTTCTCCACGACACAAATGTTTCTCATTCACGTGGGCGAAGTTGTCGTTTACTTGTATGTAACGGCACGTGTTTATTTTTTTTCCTCTTTCACCTCGAACGAAGTAAAATTCCGTGTTGCGTGTTCTTCATCGTTGAGGGGCTGTTTCACTTCTTTCCCCATGTAATCACCCCTAGAATCGTCCATTGTCATTTATCCATGGGTTCCTACTTCTACAATGGGCAGAAATGTGTGTGCAACAATCCATGTACTGTGATGTATATCATATCTCATTGTGGAAACTTCCCTCATAGCAAAATAACGAGTAAAACTAGGATTCGTGGCAGACCTCCTCGAAGAAATCCCCAACGACGAATATAACTCGCCCATAACGTAAACATCCCTTATTCGAAATACGCGCTCCTCCCAGTTTCGGATGGCGTAACTCGGAAAACACAACATAGTATACCCTCTCTCCGTCACATCGTCTTGGGAATTGAGTTTCCGACCCTTGCAGAAAAATAAGCCTCGGTCAAGTGGATCAAGAGAATTATCCGGAACAATTTCAATTCAATGTCTTTAAAGTTCACTATGCAAAGGATAAAAAATACATAAATTTGAATAAAAAAAGCATTCCAAGAAAATTTGAATGATTTGTTGAAAATAATTGAAAAATTCATATTCTTTCCGTAATCCGGAGTTGTTCCGTGGTTCCTCGAGGTCAAGACAGAATTTTGAATAAAAAATTACCCTCAGCTATTCTGATGGTTATAGGCTATTCACATTTTTCTGCCTGATATGGTTCGAATGTGCACAACACCGTAAAGCTTTAATTGTTCTTTTCTTACAAGATCGATTATGTTTTATCGTGATATCGTGTGGTGGTAACTTGTAGTAATTCTAGCTCAAAGTTGCACTTGGGGTCATTTTGACCCCTGGTGACCACGGAGGGTCAATAGATTGATGTTTAGATAACAATAGATTGATCTTACGCCCTTAAAGATTGACCTTTCCAAAAAAAAAACCAATGACAAGCATAATTTGTCAAGTTGATTTGAGTGTCTTGTGCTATAACTGTCATAACAGACAATACGCTGGTTGATTCAATAAATTATCAGTCCCAGAAGCTCCAATAAAAATATCACTAAAAATCGTTCCACGCGCACGTTTATTCAATAACGAACATTGTACTGTATGTCGTAATGTTTATTTCCCTTGACATAGGGGAATTTTGGTGATTGATTAAATTTAAGAATGCAGCAATCGTCGGTGAACCTACGACGAGACAATTATGTGGTCGATTCAGACGAAAGAGGAAACTCCCCTTTGCGATCGAAACTTCGTATTTACCATTGATTCGTCTCGACATTACATATATCGCTCCAACAGATGTCCCCCTCGTGGAATCTGTGCTTTCAACGAACTGACGGACCCATTTTAGAACTGACGAAAATCCACCATTACCGGCATCAGTATATATATATATATATAGAGACATAAATGCATTTGAAACGATAATGCACAAAAGTTACATACGACAGTCTGCCCAAAACGTCTACAACAAATATATTCTCATCTGTATATATCGAGCTATAGAAATTGGTATAAAAGACGTTTCCTTCAATATTCCCTAAAACTCGTGCTGTCGTGCGAAAGCAACCCCATGCACGAACTTGGGCCGATATGGACCGGGACAAAAACAAGGGATGGAATATATGAGCGGCCCCGAGAAACTTTACCGCGGAATAGAGAGTGACAAATACATATGCGCCGAACTTAATGCATAGTGGAACGACTTTTGACGGGGCAAGTTTTGAGAAGTCGTTTAAAATTGTTTCGTCGTCAACTGGAAAAAAGCTTGAGAAAAACGTGAAAATTTTTATCGCACCCAACCACCCGACTTTGTTCAGTAGGGATGCAAAGTTACTTTGAATGTTTCGATGGCGGTTCTGGAACTTTGAGACGCGTTTTTTTTTCTCCAATCATTATCACATTATCGTCTTATGGAAATATGTGCTCAAGAAATTTCTGGATATCGGTTGCGGCGAGAAATTCGATGTACTCGGAGTTGAAAAATATTATCTCTATATATTTATAAAACCTACTGCTAAATTGTGTTTGTGCCCTTTTCACAAAAAAACCATTGAACCAATTTTGATGAATCTTTCACAGAAATAAAGCTCATGAATCAGAATATAGGTTTTAGGCTGTAGTGCATTTTCCGATGATTTTTGTTTTTTGGGGACCCGAACCAAAAAATCACATTTTCGTCATATTCTTTACTTCTAAAGTTAACAAGCAACTAAAAAATGATAATAAATAAAAAGTCGCTTATTACCAATTCAAAGCTAATTCGAAAACGAAGATAATGAGCGGTGGCTGGAGGGCCAGTTTGTAAAAAAAAAAGTTATAGCGATTTTGGTAAAATCAAAGTTTGAAGATTTTGAAAAAAAAATGTTAACTTTTCATATTGAGCTAGCTTAAGCACGGCTAGTATATTGCGTGTCTTACGATGAGCTTTTTTGGACGAAAATGTACGAGGCCTTGAAATTCTATTGAATATTGTCTCAACCTCTTTGTGGAAAATTCTGCCTATATAACAGCGGAGAATTCCGTGTATATCGTCGAAGCGAATTTTGTGGGATTTGGAGGGTCGCCGGATCCAACAACAGACGGGATTGTCCTATTCAATTCCATTATGTGGTTGGCTATACATGTGAGCATATACGTGTGAGCTTTTCGTGAACAATATCGCTCGGATAACTGTTGTATCATAGTTGCCATTTCATCGTTCCTTCCCCATCGATAGCTTAAATCGGATCGATATTATTCACCGTTTCAATTTTTCTTGTCCACCCCATAAGTCGTTTTATCTGTGCGTCCCATTTACGTTATTCGCGCCCGTGTATAAACATACGCGAGCGAAGAAAATTGATCACTTCAATTCATAACTCGACATTGGGGTAGACGTTTGAGTTCAAACATTGAATTATCACACCCTCCCGTTTATATTCTCGGAGTATTTCGAGTGTGCATGAGTGATCAATATTTTCGAGGCCTTGAAGTATGTCTTTTGGAAGAAAATATATTTCGTCGAATGCGACAAAAATATTCTCCGTAAAAGTCATATTTGTCAAAAACGAAAAACACATCGCGCACGAGATCCAAAAAATAGTACGCGAAGTATATGTCTCCACATGGATTCAATCTAATAATAGAAATTTGCTCAAAATCATTCGATACATCCGTAATTGAGCTTTTTCAAAACGCAACTTTTTGGAAAACCACCAAAAAGGCAGCGCAATACTTTTTTATTTGTTCTGTCATCGAATTGATCACGATGATGAATCAGTCAACGAATTCTCGTCATCTATTCACTTGCATTATCAAAATCATCCGAGTCATTTAGTACATACGTGCGATGGAGGACATTCGCGCCAGACCAGTCCACTCAGCCTAATGAACATTTCCATCGGTCCCTCGCACACAATTCCTCGCTCGCACGACATAAAATCCCTAGGTATATGCATGCACTCTAGTGTATACGTTGACCGTCGGTCGGATCCGATTACCCGAATACTTTGTACACAATTCATTGAAATTTACGTTTCGTTCTACACGTCAAAATGCTTCCTTTTATGTATATTTCCCAGGATGTTCCCCCTACTAACGCTATGGGGGAAGTAATGTCCCATACTGAAAAGAACGGGACGTCGTTATTTCTAAAGGAATGTCCAGAAAAACAATTTAAATGAATAAAAATCGATGAAAAAATAAGTTTAAAAATAAATGAACGGTCGCGGTGTGTAGTTTTGGCCGTCACCAAGGTTAAGCAGCCTCGGATACGAGGTCAGTACTTGGTTAAGTGAGAAATAGTCACTCAGCCAAAGTGACGAATGGTGCGACAAAGGCTGAAACTTGATATTGACTCACCAGACGGAAAATCTTCTACGTGGAAAAGCAGGTGGTGGTGGAGGTTGAGCACGATGTGTGCGATCAACGCTCTCGCTTCTGAGGGCCTGAACGGCTTTCGGCACAGCCCTAAGGGGTTCCTGCGATGTATTCTTGTTGCCAGTATTACCGAGGCCCGTGATTCCACCTCCATTTCCTACGTTGGTAACCCCATCACAAAAATTACCAACCCCACCTCCGTGAAAACTGTTCCACCTTCGAACAGGTCCACGAGCTGAGGACGAACTGTTCGTCCCTCGCAATTGACTCGTGTGTTTGTGCATAATTTGCCAAATTATTTATAAACACGAAAATCAATTGAGCTATGAATCATTCGGCGATTGGTCAACGCTCAACGTTTCCGACATATTCCTGAATCATTCGGTCATACTCGGTCAATTCTATGACGTAGATTCGATCGAGTGCCATTGTTAATTTACCACGTGTATTTTCCAGCAATAAACGCTCTCAATCCTCTCCTGGATTTTTCATTTCGACAGTCCAACAGCCTCCAGGCATTAATAATCCTCGTATTCACTGACACCTCCATTTTTTTCCGCAAACACAAATATCAATTATCCTTTTCATGTCGTAGCCGCGTGAACAAACTGAAAGAAAATATTCGTTCTACTCATCGTTCTGCACACAATATTTCGCCGTAATTTCCGACATTTAGCTTTGTGAACCAGCTTCGCAAGCCTCGTAGAAGGGCGGTAAAAAGTTTTTCTAGTTTTCTTTTTTTTTTTCATTATTCTTAATTTGTATTCATACGGCTGATTAATTCAATTGGTTCTTATCATTTTAATTTAGCGTATTTCCAGTCCACAGATTGTATACACGAGCTCCTTATCGTTCTGTGCACAGAGGAGCGTGGAATGGATGATGTTTGTTCGACGATGGGAAACGGGAGTACATCGTGCTCTTGTAAGGGCGCTCCACTGCTGATAAACGCGAGACAGCAACGAGAGCCCGAGATAGAAGAAGAGTGGAAAAGGTTGAAGATACGCGAAGGAAGATTTCTGGAATCTTTTGTGTGCGTGTGTGTGTATGTGTGTGTAAGTGCGCGTATATATAAAAGAGTTGTACCGTCTTCGACGAAATGAAAAAAAAAAAAAAAAAAAAAAAAGTTGCACGGGCAGCACTTATGGTCCGCCATTGGGTTTTTATCATACCGTGATAAAAAGTTCTGATCACATGGTTTCAACTTCGAAATTCTTGGAGAGCGATCTACTGCTTATACAAGGAAAACGAAATGTTATTCTATTAATAAAAAATATTCATAGGAAGACCGAAATCCCAGGGACGTTACTGCGAGAATTTTTTAAAATCTTTCGACAGACTTTTCTCGCAAATAATGTTTACAAATATATATTTATAGCTTCAAATATTTCAACGTACGAAAAACAACAAAGCGGAAGGAAGTTTAGCCGGGAATAATTCGACCGAACAATAGCTATTGAAATCCTATTGATACTGTGTATTTATAGATTTTTCCATTTTCTATACTTATGGGGTTGTGCAAGAGGGGGTGCTCTAGAATGAAAGTGCCGAGTTAAGCCAAACGAGGCTGAACTACGCGATATGTACGTAGGGAAAAGAGAGATGGGAAAACGAGGAAGGAAGTGGAAGGCAACACAGTGAGATCGAGTGGGCTGCTAATGGAGAATCTAGTCCGTTTCCTTCTGCCTCTTATTTTCTCTCTTCCTATCTCTTTCTCTCGCTCTGACTCCGGCGCAACGTTCATTGATATTCACCGAGCTCTTGGATGCTCTTGAGAGAACACACCCGAGCATCTCTGCTTCATTCCCGGGGGTCGTATACATATGTATATATATATATATTAAGTTTATTATACAAGAGCAATGTCTCTCCTACTGGTACGCCCTCACAACGCCCTCTCGCGTCTGCATTTGAATATTTTCTCTCATGCCACCCGCCTGCATACTTTTTTTCATTCTATTTCTCTTCATATGCCAACATAATTTTGTTGAATATTATACGTGCTTGTTTAAGTTGCCCAATATTTTGCTACAAATACTCAATCTTTCATTTTACGAAGATGTAAGCCCTGACGGTAGGATTTTGCGTGACGACGGAGTCTGGGAAATTCCTATTTCTGTGTAATGCAACGTGAGGACAGAAAAAACTGAGTTCATTCGGAGGAGATTAAGCTCGACGAAAGTGAGAAGAAAATAATGGTGGAGAGGTAATTTCATAGGGAAATGGATTCTGACGCAATACCGACGGTTGCGATCTCAAGGGACTATTGAAAAAAAATCAATCATCGTTGTAGAGTATGAAATGTTCATTTGCGTATTATCTTTTTCGTATAACTTTAATTTAAACTTTTGTAAAACTATATTTTCTTCTTGATTCCACCCAATTTGGAAGGATGGTTTTCATGAGCATCGCATTGCTCAATTTACGAAGCTAGTTTCAAAATAATTGTAGGAAACAAAGAAAAGGCTGAAATTGCAATAGTTGGATAGAGACTCGTGAATAAATTTCATTCTCGGTATGTCGAGACTTTCGTAATTTGTGTTGAGGCTAAAGTATAGAAAACTGAGTTCAGGTATGCTTGGTAACTATATACCTACGTACAACAGACGTATATATATGAATATAAATTGCACACAGAAATGTACCTGGCGCAACGCAACTTTTCCCAACTCGGTGTTATCTGACCGGTAACGTGGCAGAGTTTTGACAAGAGACGCTGGCAAAAAGCGATACTCAGTGTTAAACGCGCGAATACACGTAGTCAAGCTTCATTGTATTTAACAGAAACTCGCCAACTGCGAATATATCTCGAAACTGAGAGAACAGCAGACATCTAGTCGCGAGAAACAAAAGCAGAAGCTCTCTAAGAAACACCGTGAAAAACAATCTCCACCATCAGGAAAATTGCCGGGCAAAAATTGGAAAGAAAAAAGCGCGCATTCACAGCACGCCGTAACAATAATCGAGTCAACACATCGGGTTGGAAATTTTCTATACACAGTGTCTATACACACAAGTTGCTCGCGAAACTCGTATTATTAAGAAATTATTGTTTTCCCATTTTCCTGAGATACCCAAAAGGAATTCCAATAAAGATAAACTCTTGTAAATACGTTGGTTGAGAAGTTGCAAGATTAACGTTCGTTTACGATTTCCTGTATCATTTTTTTCGGTTACCTCAAGCGAAATATTTAACTGGCGTTCGTTGTAGCTCAAGTTAATGTTTCTCTGACGAACGGGACTTGCGGTGAAAAATATGTGTCGCGTAAAATTGACGGAGGTAACACGTTATAGGTAAACGGTAGTGCGAGACCTCTCTTCAGCGAGGTATGTACATATATGACGATTATCTTCACTGTGAATGCTGGCTATTCACGATCTCGTCGGGTCTAATGAAAAACGTCCATGTACAGTATCTTTAATACGTACGTATTACCACGTCCATATGATATTTTACGTGCACGCGCGTACATTCGCACATTTCGAATAATTAGTACACACGGAGAAAATTATAATCGAAAAATTGCCGTTACACCGAAATTGAAACGGACGAAAATGTTCAATTCTGGGTGATAATTTTTCACAGCAGCGCAAAGTAATCCAAAAAAGTTTGTACTGGCTAATGAAAAATATTTAAAAAATACGTCTATAGAACGGATCATTTCAATTTCCAGCTGGATTCTCGAAGCGTGTCTTCCGGTGCAACGATCTCAGAAACAACGGCTCGCTTCGTTCGGCGTCAGAGACTTTCTGCTAGCCAATATTGCATATTGCAACGTTCCCCTGCATTTATACGATATACACATACATATATATATATATATATTCATACAAGTATAAATAAAGTTGAACAGGAGCGAGGCAATTATCCACGGATCCGTAACTTAACTTGAAGACACTTAGCTCGATTTCGTTAAATTTCTCGTTATATACACTGACGGCTGTACAAGGCCAAGAATTATTATCATAAGAAAGAAATTTTTCCGAAGAAAAGGTTCGAAAGAAATAATAATGTGAATGGTCCAACATTAAAAAAAAAAAAAAAAATGAAAACGGTCGTCTCTCTATACACGTCATACTCCGGAAAGAAAAAAAATCGTAGGTGGAAGAGATGAGAGATCGAGCACTTTACTCCATACTTGGCCGGCGCGTAAGTGTTTGGATCTCGAAGAGACGCATTGTGCGACCTTCTTGAATAAAGAGAAAATGGAAGTAGAAAGACGAAGAGTTTTACGTGGGCGCGTGATGAAATAAAACCTGTATTAAGATTGGCGGTAGCGAATCGAGACAAAGTACGTTTTCGAAATTTCGAACCGACGTCGTTGAATTTTTTTTTTTTCTTATATGTATATTTATAGAGAGCGCGGAATAGAAAAAAAAAACTAGCACAATTACTACGACAGGGTCGTGGTAGAAGAAAATGAAATAATTGAGCATTAATTTAATTAGAAACGTGCAGTCGCAATAACGACTGCGTACGATATCTTGGATTACGTTGAAACGTTCAACGATCGTATTGGTAGGAAAACAGTGAGAACAACTTCAACAGAATGAAAAATACAGGACTTGGGTCTCGTCGCTCTGCTAAATTTTAATCGAATGTTTTACGGGCTTATTCGCATATTAATAATCGAACACAAAATAGGGCCAATTTTACAGTATAATGGAAAAGAAGCGAGGGAGTGCCCACGGACCGCTTTTTTCAATAAATTATGCAACATGCACACCTGCGAGAATAAACCAAACCAAAGATCGTTCGTTCGAAAACATGAGATGCAGGATTAAGTATGGGCCCTTACAAAATGGAGGGTAGCAAAGAATGAAAGTGCGAGAAAGAAATATTCGCTTAAACTTGTGCCAGATGCCTTTTTCTTTTTTTTCCGTTTTTACTTCCTCCGATTGTTCGACAGATTCCTTTGTGTGTGTCCGTACATTTTGAATTTTCATCGCAGAACTTGGCGTGTATATCCACGCGGTCCGGAGAAAGAAAATACTAGAAATTGCCGTTTTGACGTATATGAACAGATTGACAAAAAAACGAGCTCTGTAGACGAGTCTATTGTGTGCCCTTGCTTATTTACACGAAGGTAGACACTAACCCTGCTACCGGAAGGAAGAGGAGATTTTCTTCAAGTGCGAATCCCTCACTCACACGAGAAAGCTTACGTGACACACGAGACAGTTTGTACAAGGGTGACGTCGCGTCGTGCAAGAGGAAAACGCTAACGAGCCACGTTCCCATCGCACCAACTTTGTGTGCACTCTTTCTCGTTCTTCCTTTGCCTTGGCACTTGGGTTCGCACAAGCAGTCTATGATTGCTATTTGGCCGAGAAGCAGAAGAGACGATTCAAATGAGGATAAAAAAATAATACATGGCGACCTTCTCAGTGCCTCGAGAACAAACTGAAGAAATCCTTAATCAAACAATTTTGAATTAATTCGAATCAATTGTTATATTATTTGTGTAGAAAAGCATGTTTTTTTTTTTATACGGAGGCTGATTAAAAAAGTTTCCTCGTTCAAAATATCACAGACAATTGACATGATTAAAATTTACACGATCCACTGATTATTTCCAATTCCAAGCTATTTTGTATTTATTTATGAAATTTTATCGACCGATTATCATTGGTTCGTAAATGCACATAAAAAATTGCCAACAGACAATAGAAAATTTGAAAGGGCGTTAAAATTGTGCGCGAGTGCGTTGTTAGTTTGAAAATAAATGCAAACTCCTAGACATTCGGTTGGATAAAGGGACGAATAATGGAAAGGACCAGAAGGAGAGCAATTGGAAACGAGTTCCAATTTGGGGCGTGAGAAATATTTCGGCAACTCCAAAATTCGCTGGTATTTTGAGCTGGTAGCGAACGAAAGAGACGAGAAAAAAGAGGGAGATTGCGAGTAGCGGAAAAAGACAGAAGACCTTTTTCCATCATTCGCAGGTGACTAAAAAAAGCGTGTAGTTGGCCCGGCGCACGATACGGGAACACCGGTCGACGAGCGAAAAAAAAAACACCTGCGAATCCCCGCGGGAGTGAACGCGACCAGTGCGAAATGCCGAACACGAAATTCGATATATGCGCGCACGAGAAGAGTCACACACGCGAGACAATTGCCAATACCAGCAACAAATATCTGTATCCATACATTCGCTGCACCATTTGGTACTTAACGCGTGTGTAGCTCCGTTTTCAATCCCTCACACTCCACGTTCTACTTAATTTATTTCGTCCCTTCCATTTGTACCAAGGCAAACGGTGGCCGCGACCAGTTCTGTATTCATAAGAATTCTCACAACGCTTTTCGACGTCGAAAATAATTGACACAATCTTTTGAGACGAACATGACAAAAAAAAAAAAAAAACGTCAGCACAACGCAAATTTTTCGATGATAATCCGTATTTCCAAACTTCCTTATGCATGATTCGCCGAATGGAGAAAAAAAAATATACGTATAGACCATTCAATATCCACAATATCGTTTTGCGCGCGATACAATCGTCCCTCAACGCTCGTTCTCGTCTCTCGCGCCTTTGCTCGGCTGTGGCACGTCTCTTTCTCGCATACACCAACACGAGCTTTGTCGGCGCCGGATTTCACCCCTTGCCCTTCCACGCAGTAAATTCCTACTGTTTTTTTTTCACCCTTTCTTGCTCAGAACGTTTTCACATCCTTCTGTCTACCGTTTCTGCCGCATATCCGCGCTTTCACGATGAAAAGGCTCTACTCTTTCTGCCTCTCTCGTTCTCTCTCAATCTCATTCACCATAGTTCAGGTCTAAGCCCCTGTGCGATTGCGATACCATAGCGTATAATATATCTGTCATAATTTATGCAACCGCCTATTTCAGCTTGGCCACTTAATACAGCTTCCTAGCGAAATCCCCTGCGCCGCGCTCATGGGTGCGAGTAAAGAGAATAAAACGCGGGTGGATTTTTCCTCCTTGTCGTTCGCTCTAACGATCATGAAGATCGAGTGGATCCCATTTCTAACTTCCGACCCTACTCCCAACTGTACAAAAAAGACTAGAGTTATGCGTTTTTTCTCTTCGCTGCTCTTTATACTCGAATCCTTTTATTCCGCACATTCGCTTCATTATTCAACCCTGTGATGCAAAAAATACTATTGCAACCATTCTTCCTCGTTATTTGTGTATCGTTCCAGATAAATCCCCCGAAGATTTATTTCTTTCCAAATATTCAACCCTTCTCGGCAAAAGCTCGAAATTTTGTTTTTTGAATCCCTCGAAATGGTCCTCAATTTTGTCACAATTCCACACGATGACCTTCCCAAATGGAAATTCTTACAATATAACATCAAGAGAATTGATGGTAATGGAGAAAACATCGCTATCGGACGGAATTTTTTTTTCTTTCGCTCTGCTCGTATAATCGTCAAGTTCTCAAATGATGAAAAATGATTTAAAAAAATTGTTTAGTTGATTGGGTTTCCCGTTGCATTTTTCCTTCCATCCTATCTCGCGACCTTCCGCGATCTTTACGAAGGAAAGTCGATGGTTTTTCATTTTTCGTTATTATTTCTGCACGCACCTCCACGAGTTTCAACGGACCGTTCCCATCACTTTTAACCCCGTTTTTGCTGTTCTCGTTCCCGTTACTGCGCGAGAGAGTCTCCTATACAGGCGGCTCCACACCCGGCAAGTTTCAGAGGATCAACACAATCAGAAACTGCGTGTCTGCCGTTTACCGATTAATACACAAACCGAGACATAATGACTAAGCGGTTACCGAACCCAGTATTGACCCCGTCCAAGGCTGCTTGACTTGGGTGATCGAGTAAGCGACGTACAGACCGCGTAGTGTACTGTCGATTGTAAAGGATCACTTCAGTAATAACCTATATAATTCAGATACTCGAGTTCCGAGATAATTTCAGTGCTGCTGTACATACTCTCTATTATATTTCACATATACGGATATACGAATCCCTGCGTTGGCTCGAGTTACAACGACGCGACTATGAAAGTTGCAGCTTAAACTTCGTAAACCGTATTGAGAAGATGCGCTTTTGCAACTCTTCGGGGATCAAAATGTATTCACGAGCAAAGTTAGCATTTTCGGATGGTACATAATACTCGTATCAAAGGTGTGCAAAGCCGAACGCGAATGGAGGTATATTTTGACTTATCTACATGCATGAAAATTGAAGCTTGACAGAGTTATGTGCCGCAACTGATATATAGGTAAACGAGGGTGTCTAGCGATTGAAAGGGCTGAATTTGGGTGAGCTGACACGCAAACTTAACTCTGACACGTCCTTTTCACTGGCCAGATGTCAGCGTATGATGCACGATTGGTTCGGGGAATCAGGTTAATGGAGGAGACTCGTGCGCGCAGAGCTCTAATGGCCATAAAATTTCGCAGGTGCTCATACAAAGAACAATTTATATCCATGTATGTACGAGTACTTAGAGGCACGTGCGTGTGTACGTCAACGTCAATATATATGCATGGCAGGTTCGAATGCCGTTACAATATATATATAGACACGTGATTGTACATTACGATCTCGGGTTTTCGTCAAATTGAACGAAAGTCTCAAAGGATACGAGTCGTAATGCGATGCTGCCTTCAAACGCGCAATAAAATTAAACTTTTCGTTGAAATACGCGTTCCCTCTCATTCGTCGGAAAGTTAATTGACGGTTGTTCTTCAAAGATTTCCTTCGGTTTGAGTTCCTTCGTACTGGAGAACTCCAGTACAGTATAAATTTCCACGAGCAACTATCTTCGTGTTTTCCAAGTTTGTTTCGTTGGGAGAATGTCGCATGCTTTCGAATTTCACCGAAATTTTTAGTAATTTATTACGCTACGAATGTGGAGACAAACACGGCGTCATTTAGAAATTCAGAGACCGAAATCTTGTCGATTTCTCATAATTAATGGGAAAATGAGCAATAGCGGAAGCATTTCTCGTTTCATCGTAACTATGCATATTTTCGATCAATAATTTGGTCATGTAAACGATAATTCTGAAGAAATTGTTATTAAGGCTTTTGAATCAACATAGTAAAATCGATATCAGTTCCTATTAGCTTGCTCCAACGATGAAATCGACGTTGGATTCACTTTGAATAAATTCCATATTTGTCATGGAGGATCTAATAATATTTACTCGTTCTATTAATAATGTACAATGTAATAATTCAGAGTATTTTGCATCGAACTAGCGACCACGAACGTTCGATGTATATCCACACGTATGTATGAATATCCGCGTATACTGGGATATAGTGTTTTTCCGCCAAGTATCAGGATTCGGTCGAGTGAACCCTATGGCACCCGAGAGACATAGCAGAAGAGAAAATGAGGGAGGAAGAGAGAGTGAGAGTCTGCGCTTTAGCGATTGAGGCTCTCAAGGGATGATGACCAAAGTACTAGAGGGATTGGCAAAGGTACGAGCAACAAAAGTGGGGAAAAAATAACAAAAGAGAGAGAAAAAACAAGAGACGAGGAGAAAGTGTCGGAGTAAAGGAACATTGGTACGAGAACTGGATCCTCTGTATGAAGCTGTTCTCATTTGTCGACGTGCTGTAGGAAAATCCAAAGAGCATATAAACCTCGTCGTTCTCTAATAATAACCACCCACACACTTCGCAGTGGTGCTCAATCGATTATCGAGACAAACTACTCGTGAATTCTCGCCAAGAATATTATTAACGGTCTTGTCATCGAAAAGAATCTCTCGATGCTCTACTTCATTCAACAGAAACGTATACGTACACCGAATTCAAAAGAAGATACAAAAATACGTGGGTTATAACTGCCATATTCCATTCGCCCTGTCAATTAGAGTCTTCACGATGGTTATGTATGAGCAAGTTTTTGAATACATTTAGGCTTCGCATATTTATGAAAGTCCCAGAAAAACATTGATATCCGATCCACTTGCCCGCAGGAACTTGAATTCCAACCGTGCTAAAATAAAAACTCGTTTTCCTCAGAGTTCCATTAACATCCTTGTCAAATTTGTTGGGATGGAATGATTGAAACGGACGGAAGAACACAGGCCCCACCACCCCAGACAAGAGACAAGTCAAGGCTAATAACCTTTTCTACCTTTATGAATCGCAATGAGCACAATGAACGAGTGCTGTAGTGTAAGTTAAAAAAATGACGATGTTCATTTGCTTCTTCAGAATTATTGAGGTCAACGATAAATAGTTTTCTTGATTGTCAATGATGGAAAATTGTCGTCCAACATATCGCGAAGCCAGCTAGCTATGAATTTTTTATTTTTTTTTCAATCGTATGACAGAGATTGTATAGTGACGTTTGATTTCGAGTGCATGTACTAAAAAATAGAGATATCTCAGTCTCTGAGTCATGCAAGGGTTTCTTATTTCAACGATAGCTTAGAATATCAGAGGGCGAGTTGGCAGCAGCTCGAGTTCTCAAAGACATAACAAGAGAATAAGAGGATTTGGAGGTAATTGTTGTTCGTACGACGACTGTATGGTGGAAAATTTTATTAAGATGCTGTGAATTTGATGTTTGAACAAGGCAGAGGATTCACGTAGGATTCGCGTGATACTTGGGCGTGATGAATTCGAAATTGAGATTTACGTGTTCATCCAGAAAGTTGACAAAATTTATTTCTCCGTTGAGCCTCCATCAATTAGATATTTAATGATTGATGAAGGACTGTGATGCTCGATCGAGTGCATGGCAGAGAAATTTGTATTCGTATAACGAGCTTGGTATTTATTTTCCTGCAAATTGGAGGAAATCAATTATTGTTCTGTCAACAATAAAATATCGCATCCAATGACAAATGTTCGAATCATCAAATATATTAACTCCTGTATGAAGAGTTTTGAAAATGATAGACGGTGAAGAAAAGAGTCTACAAGTTGAAGAGAAAGTGACGCGAGAAACCTGGAACGTTTCAGTGCGTATCGTTAGTACACTTTATTTCTGCCGAGTTTGCCTAGCTATAAAACCATTTCTACACGGAACTTCGGCCTGCAGCATGTTTCGAGCGTAATCCTGTTAAATTTAATTAATTGCAAACGACGAGCAATTCCAACGGAATGAGAAAGAAAGAATAAAAGCTAGCTTGAAAATAAAAACGTTATTGCAGTGGCTGCAGTCATGGTATTACGCAAATGATTATACTTTTTTTGTTCACTTCTCGTAATTATATATTCCGTAATCATTATTACTAAGACTATCCGAATCGACCTGTCGAACTGTCAGTTGCATGCAGCGAAAATTATTTGTGGCATTGGATTTAAGGATAATTCTCAGTCAGGAGGCAATTATCTTGATTTTTCCATCACTCCGTATATAGAGTAATCAACATGTTATGATACCAATTAATGTTAATTAGCCGAAATTGCTCTCACTACGCTCATCCGTATGAAAGTATAGAAATGTCAATTGCATTTAAACGGAAGTTACGTGACAGGAAAGCTGAGAATAATGGTTAGTCCACCTTGTTAATTACTCACTAATGACTCAATCAAAGAGTAATGAAAATTATTAGATTTTCATTATGCCCATGATTCCCATGATCATGATGGAATGATTGCAAATAATCGAGACGGAAAAAAAAAACGTTTTCGTAATATTTTATCTTCGGGGGTCAAAATCCGAAAAAGGAGAAAAATGATTTCGTAGTATGAAAAACTTGTTGCAAGAGGAATCATGAAAATTGAAGATTCTTTCCATTTTTGTATGTTAAATAAGAGATAACAATTGATTGGGATTAAGTGAGATTATCGAGAACGAATACGGAGTGCAATAGAATGAAAGAGGCTTCCCGATAGCGTGAAAGTGAAAAGATGTATAGAGAAGGGATGAGGCTAAACGAAAGTCTGAGAACACGCGATGCTGGAGTTTCTCCATACGATTCATAACACAAAAGGGCATAATTTATAGCATTTTACTTTTTCAAATAGACTCGAGATACGCCTTTTTGTCAGGTAACAAATCGATACAGATTTTTGTATATGCACTTATACAGGCAGCTATATATTTTCAACGTTACAGCTCGATAACGCTCGACAGAGTTTGCTACTGGAACTTGGCCAACGATACTCGACAGCAGGAAAAATACAACTCTCGATTCGTTCAACTTCCGGGATTACCAGATATACCGAAACACTTAAAGCACTCCCTTATAAATACGTGAATCCACGTGGCGGAGTTCCTCACCCGTATATAGGATCGTCCTTATTGAATCAACCTCCGACGTTTTATTCCTCCACACACTTTCAAATAACGCCAAGATTTAAAAAAAATCAAATTCCTATACATAGGTAACCAGGATTTTATCACGTATCGCGTATTAAAAATTAAAAACTGGGTCAGATAGAGCCAGTATGTTATGACGGCTAAATGAGAAGTTCGAAAACCAATCAAATTTTTTCGAGGAAAACTCATCGTGGATATATACTGTGAGCATATATAATTTAGTTTCGGAAAATGTTTCATGAATGCTTAGCGGTGTCAGTTGCAGCCCGGAGGAAATGCCAGTCAGTGTATAGATTATGTTGTCCATGGTGAACTTTCGGGGGAAGCTTCTCCATCGAAAACTTGCTCCCACGCGACTACTGTAAGAAAGTGCAAATTATATTTCCCTGAGCAAAGTTTGTGTCGGGAGTAACGAGAAATGCGACGAATAACGCTTTCGCAGAAGTCTGAAGAAGTTTTCGAGACTGTGCGTTATGTGGGAGTTCAAGGTCCAAAGTAATTTCCGTCGAAAAACTTTGACTTTTCCGCACATTGCCATCCGATCTATCGCACGGCGTGAATGCGATATCACTGACGCATGATGCCGCAAAGTGAAGGAACTCGAAGAGAGAAATATATTATGAAGGACAGGTGCAAAAAAGATTCAATAAATTTTAAAAACCTTTATCCAGTGCCGAACGTTCTTTTTGCGAAAGAGACGATTCACCGCATTCGGTAGAAAAATGAATACGTTGCATTAAAAGAGAATTCTGTAAATGTTAGGCCGCTCAGATCGTCCTTGCAACAGTGTGGCCTCGCGTAGACTCGTGCAAAACATGTAAATGACGCATAAAAGTTGTACATTTCTAATTGAATGGTCAGATTCGGAAGAGTCATCAACAATGGCATATCCATGCAAAAAAAAAGCCTCGACAGGACTCGCAGCCCTCGCGGGTTGCACAACCAACAAAATTTGCCCTCTCTCTCAAATCGACAAATCGATTTGGCATATCCAGCCGGTGCCGACACCACCACAGCGCCTACAGCCAATATCCACGCCGCGTTCAGACATACTTTAGCTATGTAAGCGGAGGGTTTACATAGCAGGACTAGAACGACTGGATTCTACTTCCAACACAAAGTGCGAAAGTAAATCGGAGGTAGCAAAATGTTGGCAGAAAAAGGAAAAAGTTGACCGCGATGACAATTCAAAAAAAGAAACTGAATTAACACCAACATATCCTCCAAACTTCGATATAAATTCCTGCACCTTCGGTGCGTTTATTGTGTTCAATTACAATTAAAAATCGACCGACTAACAAGACTAAAAAGCTCAAATTTTTCCATAGTTTAGAACTGTTTTCATTTTTTTAATGTGGGAAAATTTCCTTATACGTAAATGAATTTATTTTTATTCTTCATGACACATAACAGAATACTCGTATGTATTTGTGTGCATGAAGAGACTTTTAGGACGAATAGCAGAGCCGAAGGGTGGTTACGTGTTGTGTACTCTGATGTGCGCGTGCAGCAGCGAGTTAATCAACGAAGAACGAGAGAGGAAGTGAGGGATCAAGAGAAAGAGAGAAGAGGGTGATTCGAAAGCCCCAATCGGCCGAACAGGGCGAGCCCATAAACTTCAATATGGGATTTCCCAACGAGGGGGAAGCTTCTGAGCTTACATCAACGGGAAATTGGTGAATTGAACGTAAAAAATGAAAAGCTATAGCTATAAGGACAGGCGAATAAATTAGAGTGAACCCTTTTTAAATGAAATGTTATCGATTGTAATCCCTTGCATAATTTTTCAGAGAGCTTTCAACGTACAATTTGTCCGGAACGGATGTTAACAAAGCGCGCAAGCTACAGTCCTTTTTTTGCGCAGTACGGGCTTTGCGTATTAATTCGTGATAATTAACGACTGATGGGATTCGTCGAATCGACCAAGACAAACTTTAACGCATAATTAGAATCGCTGACAAAGCAGATTCCAAGGTCGAAGTCCAATGCGATGGAAACGTATTGGAATATCTCGTAAACATAACTGAACATATAACAGTGTCGAAGCTTTCAGAAATGTAAGATCGAAACCGAAGAAAAATAAGTGACGTTCTTGCATGGAGCAAAAGGATCACGTGTGTAATGGAGAAACTAATACGTGAAGCGTTTCGTGATGGAAATGTGTACAGGAAGGAAAAAAAAGGATCGTGTTTCAAGGAAAAATACATCTGCTTGTCTCTATGCCACAAACTCTGGCACGTGGGAGACTTTTGTATACACCCTCATGTTTATCCTACGCAGTTGGAAAGACACCCCACGCGCATCCACGAGTTTTACGCACACCAAGATGTCTCGTTTAGTGTCACTTCATCACTGGCATGGATAACGTCTCTGCGTGTATACGTGTGTTTGTATACGAGTGCGAAGGGTCGGAATGGTGAATTCGAGTTAGGGGATGAAATTGTCGGTCTGGCGAAAATTATCAACGACGTACATAGTGATAGAGGCTTATGTACGAAAATTCATGCTACGTATATTTCGACGTCGATTATTTGCAGCAAGGGAGAACAAGATTTTGATGCAACGATCCTGGCTTGATTACCCAGCAATTTCCAGAGGCATATAATTCGCACCTACTCCTCATTTATCCATGGCGATCTACGTTTTGCACGTGCACACTCCCACTACATGCTACGTTAATCGTCCTGTAATGTTTTTTGCTATTCTATGAAATAATATTTCTTTTGTATTTCCATTTCTGCTATCGAAACTTTTCTCGAAAACGAGAACTTTTTTTTTGCTCAATGAACAAAGTTTTTACAGATTTGACAATTTACGGCAAATACCGCGAGCAAACGAGTTTTAAGAAAATTAGAAATTTTAATAAGCGGAAGAAGTTTCAGATGACTCAATAAAATGCAATAACATTCCAGCGATTTATCGTGGAAAATAATATGTTGAATGGAAAAAAATGAGGTATTGATCGGAAAAAAAAAAAAAAATACTATTCGTGCGCAGAAATGATTGATTTTTATAGACGGAAGAGGAAAGATTTCGTTCAACCTCGTTTTCTCGATTCGCAGCTGAATAATGTCACATTGACAGGTCTGCTAGGTTGGAGATTTTTTCTATTCGACGACTAGACGAACGATGCGCGCTTCCGGACAAAATTTTATATCTTGGCGTGACGTGTTAGCGTACGCGTCATGTCGCGAAGGAAATGAAAGCGTCCAGGAAACGCGAAAATCCTCGCAGAGCTATTACATCGACGGAGGATTATAGTGTATTATGCAATATAACGAAATATAAGATTTATTCAAGTCGCTTAAACACTTGCGCAAGATATATTTGTATATATACGTACGGCAGGGTGCCGGGCATCAGCAAATTTACCAAACACATCGGCGTCGAGTCATTCGTTGACGCCGTTAATTAGGGAAACTCTCAACCCGGAAGAGCCTCTTGGACTTGTGAAAGGGTGGCAGCCATATGAGAAAGAGAAAATAGAAAGGAGAGAGAAAGCGAAAGGAAAAAAAAGAAGATAACGTTTACTCAAGAATTTAACAGCTTGTGCGATTGCGACCAGTTCTTAACGATATTAAGAAAAAAAATCGCGTTTTTTCTTTTCAATCAACTTTCCTCCAATTACCATTCCAATTCGGAAGATCAATTTTTTCGCAATAAATTTTTGTCCCCGATCATTCGAGCTGTTTCGTATTTTTCCATTTTTTTCTGATGAACAATTTTTCCAATATTTTCCCCGAGGTCAAATGAAAAAGTTCAACGATCGACAACTCGAACGAAGATTCACAGAAAACAGGAAGGAAAGTATTAATAACCGATGCTGTAGTGCATGTAGCAAAAGTAAGAGAAATGAGGAAAACCAGTAGTCGGTAGAAAAATTGTGGTAAGTGAGTCATAGGATACGATAATAATGGTTGCGAAGAATCGGAAGAGTGCGAAAGAAGAAAACGACGGAGAAGAAAACGTAAAGAAAAAAAAAAATCCGAGGAAGAAGCCACCACGTAGTATCGAGAGTGTATAAACAGCTCAAGCAGCAGAAAAGGACTAGAAAAAAGGGGAAGCAGAGTAGGGGAGAAAAAAAAGAAGAATTCGACACGGTCGGTGCTCCGGTGCAAGGAAAAAGAAATGATTCTTCGTGCTGTTGCTGACGTTCGAAGAGGCGGTGAAATGCCAAGAGCATTTATGCAGTATATACATAGCTATGGTCAATGTTCCCGGGTCGATTCCCGTCCATGAGCTGGGCTTTGGAAGCCCTGGACTCTGCCACACTCTCATATAGAAAACCGGGAAAAACGTTATAAAAAAGGAAAATAAAGCAGAAGAGTGGAACCCCGGGAGTTTTCGATAAAAATCCCGTATATATGCATGGTCAATATAAGAAAACATGAATTTTCGTTGTATGCAATACAGAACAAATACTTTTAACTCTTCCCTGGTACAGTAAAAAGAATACCGCACAAAAAATCATTTCAACGATGATGAAAACGATCATTGACAATTTTTTATTTTTCTTCAGATTAACAACCGAATCCGGTAGATAAACCCGAACGCGATACGAAAAAAACCAGAAGGTCAAGAAGAAGCTGTTTACAAAAAAAAAAAAGGAAAATTGAGGGGCGAATGGAAAAGAGGTCAACGGCGGAATAAAATGCCAAGCTGATGAAAGCTGCTCGAAATGGATATCAATGAATTTTGAGATAGAGTGCTGGATGTCGGTTAAGGAAAATGGAGATTGATGGACGGTTGCAGTAAGAACGTCGACGGTATATATATGGATCGAATGTATTTGCATCTTGACAGTATCTTAGTGAGGATGTGTGCACGTAACTTTCCAATAGGTATATAAACGTATACATATATTTATATATATAAAAATATAAATGAGATTCTTCGGAACACGTATAGCGTTTCCTTTGCACCGGGAAATGAGAATTGCACAAGAGGAAAAGGAGCGGGGTAGGTTCTGTTTGAAAACGATAAAACGGTATGGAAATGGGTGGTATATCGGGAGGCGAGAGGCAAGATTCGAAGGAGAAATAGATCGAGGGATGCACATAGGTCGTGAAACGAGATGTTCATCGTTCCCGTACGGCTAATACGGCCTCGATCTAGTTTCTTGGTAAAAAAAAGCCCGTTCGCTATCATGCACGAACGATGCGCCACGACGAAGGAACACACGTACGCTGTACATTGATATCGTCGATGCATCGATAGACAAATACACGCGAATAAGTCTGCACGAACGTGTATGTGTGTTTGTATGCGTTGGAGTAAATCTATGGAGAAATGTGTATGTTTAAGGGTGATAGGGAGAATCCCATTACGAATAAAAACGAGAAGTAAGTATACGTATATGGATGGTGCTAGAAAGAGAAAGAAAGGGAGGAGAAGAGAGAGAGAGAGAGAGTGAGAGTATATACGACGAAAAAGGGAAATAGTAGGGAATAAAACGTTTCTCTCGCAATGTTGCCGTACGGAATCACACACATACGAGGTTCCGCAACGCGTGTTAGATGAAATCGGATGTAACGGGATTCACGTTCTGCATGCTGGATTTATTGGCTTAGAAGGAGAGGAATAAAGAAATAGAAAGAAATGGATAAGAATTTACGTGTATAAATTCAAAGTGACCTGTCGATTGCAAAGCTCTTAATGTCCTGCTATGGCGAAAATGCGGTAAGAAACATCACTGAAAATGGTAGAAACAATAAATTCAAGATCATATTGTTCGTCCACTGTAAAACAACGAAGTTAATGATTTTATGGGGAGCCAAAAATATTCATGCAGTTCTACGACATACCGAAGCGACAATTTAAAAAAAAAAAAAAAATCTCAACTTATGCGAGAGAAAAATCGTTACGCAGTGGTTAATAAGCCGGAGAAATATCTGACGTTTATATTCCAATGGGTATGAGTTGTGGAAAAACAACAAGCCCAACGTGATTGAACGGGACCAACGGTATTGGGTCAAGGGTCACAGTGGCGTGCTCGACAAGTCGCCATCAGCATACATTTTTTTTTCTTTTTCTCCGCCTGTCTAATTTCTTTCCCAAAAAAAAAAAAGAAAAAAAAAACGTTAAGCTGTAACGTTTCTGCGTAGAAAAATGCCACGAAACCATTTTATGAATTTGTGACGTCAAAGTAATTTTTCAATCGGTTCGCTAACATAATTTATTCCCTCAAAAACATGTTTGCCGAAAAACCACGCGGTTTTGAAGGAATTCTTAAAAAAAACCTTTTCCCCAGTAAAGTCAGAACTTTCAAGAATATTTGAAAAACTCTGCTTCCCCAGATAAAACGCCGAGCAATCCCAAGAGCTTACTTGACGAATAGCAACCACACCGACGCAGAACTTTAACGATAAATATGAACAGAATATGAAAGTGTAAATAGTTGGTATACAACGGATGTTGTTTCTCAGCTCTGGAGCTTTGAATGCAAATGCTAAAATGAATGATACTGAGAATATTTTTTTATTCGGATGAATATGTATATACATAATATATCCGCGTTTATATATCAAATCCATTGTAGGATATGGGTTCAATAAATTATCAAATTTTGGCAAGGTATCATGACATAGGATCAATTTTAATTATGCGAAATCAGGCACTTCCACGGACCTTGAAACTCTAAAGTCTCTTCGCCTACTCTCTGTCCCTTTCTCTCTCGCTGATGTTTTTAATTCTCTCACTCATGATTTCGAGACATTTGGCCAATAACAATAATCACCATAATAACGATACTTTGTCATTGGCATTCATCAGCATTTTCAAATACAAGAGATCAATGAGCCGAACTTAGTGGCGCGAAGTATAATCCAAACGAGATTTCCGTCTCTTGTCACTGCGACAAAAAGGATTATCATCGTGGTATCCTAATTCCATCAAAGCGTATGGCACTGAAGTTCGCAACGTTGAAGTCCAACGAGAAATACGTTTTTCTATTTATTGTTCGTTCAATTTAAAAAATCATGACAATTTTCGTACTGATTTTCTTATTGGATCCGAAAAAATGATCCTTTCATTGTCCCGACCAAGTATTGATTAAAAATCCTGAGCTCTGCTCGAGAAAAAACAGAATTTCGTTGCATTCAACTTCAGCTTCGTCAAAGTGTGCTAATTTGCACAAGTGTAAATAAATTATAATTTATTTCTACGACGCTAAAGTCCAAACCGTCGAAACTCCATGTTGTGTATTAAAAATGATCTATTTCAATGCGCATGTATTATTAAGGGAGCATCATAATTGATTTATTGTTGGAACATGTCAAAATATTGGTGCAACGTGAGAACGTAACATGAAAATGCGATGATCAATGTGAAAAGGCAAGTTTCGATGAAATAATATAAAGGATCAATTCACTGACCATGCGATAGTCTTCTCAGAGCCGTAAATAATTATTTCGAGTCTACTTGTATCAATGTCAAAAGAACCGAAGGGCTTTAAAATGTATTTCAAAAGCTTTCCAATCAGCGGAGCTTATCGATTTTCCAAGTAATAACAGTGGCAGGTTCATACGAAGCTGGTTCTAAAGCTTTTCATTCAGAATTATACGGGAAATATCATATGTATTGACACGCACGTACATATACATATATAGATATTTGAATCTATTACAATGAGAAAGTAAGAGGTAGTCGCGTTTTTATTTTCTTTCATTAAAGCTTTTCGGAAATCTTACTGCTTCGAGACGATAATCTCCTCACTAAGAAATGAATAATTTTCCGTTAAAATAATCCTGTGCACACAATGCTGCAAATTTTTTTGTCGTTTTTTCTGTTTTTTTTTGTAAAATCGTTTTCTCGGCACGTTTTTGGAACGACCAATCGAGCCACTTGTCGTTCACCACATCACGTAAACACCCACATAAACTCACACAGAATAATTAGACAAATGCAACACTAAATCAAATTTTATGCTAAATACGGTTATTCCAGCTGTCATTGATAATTATAGAAGTGCGGAGACTCGAAACTCGCGCCGCGCCGTCCGAATCAACACTGTGGAATCGGAACGCGCCGACTGAAATCCTCCCGACAACACACAAGAGCCGCTCTTGGTTATACACAAACCACGCCGATCATGCGCGCTCTCTGCCGGATGATCTCCGCGGTTCAAATTCCCAATCACAGCCATTGGCAATACAACGAAAAAAAAAAAAAAAAAAAACACAAAAAAAAAAAAACACAAAAAAAAACACAAAAAAAAAAACACAAAAAAAAAACACAAAAACACAAAAACAGCCTAAAAGTGATGGTTCAACTGCAGGAAACGTGCTTTTCTCGTTATTTCCAGATTTATGAATAATGTTGAATTTTACCAAACCACACTTTTTTACAATTGATCGTTGCCCATTAGCTTGTCATCGATCTATAATAATTGTAAAAAATATCAACATTTTTCAGTACGTTATAAATGTGCGAAAATGAAGGAAATGCGGATGAAGATCACATCGTAGGATTGTACTCCAATCTGTTAGGCTCCAAATTGTGTAATTGGAAAAACAAAATATGAAAACCATGATGGAAATATAGAGCCTACGATGGTGGATCAATGTCTGAAAATCACCATCGAAATTGATTAGTATTTATAGGGATGATAAAATTTGCCAATATTGATGAGGAGTTTTCTCGAGAGGGACTTGGCCAATGGCAGTCGCGAATGGTCGAGGAACTGTGCGCGTTGTATTTTATTTTTGTGCGAGATTCATCGATGGTGGGCTGTGAAAGCTGTGCAACCGAGAACCCGTCGTCAAAGTGAGAAGGGAACGTCTCTGTCTTGCGTGCGTCCCTTTGGATCGTGGATCTCTTCACTGGAGCCGAGGATGAGTCCAGTATTCGATCCTACTTTTCTCTTTGCGTTCGCGCACTCTCCTGCCTGTCTCTCTCTCTCTCTCTCTCTCGCCGTGTCTTTCTTCCTTTGGCAGGGAACAAAACAACCGAAGGGAATTCTTTTCAGTGCTTTCTCGAGTCTAACCTTAAAGCATTTATGCTGCCGGTATATTTCCATCTTGCTCTGGCACAAGGGTAGTTGAAGAGGATCCCACAAAAAAGTCTATACATTTCCCTCTTTCAGGGCCTCCCTGGGGAGACCTATGCAAATGTGCGTGAACAACTTGCGGCTTGGATGCAACGCTTAATCCTTTTTATTTTTTCGTCATTTCGTTCCTTCCTATTCTAGTAGCTTAAGTTATCGTCAATGCCAGAAAAAGATGGTGGGAAGCGAGAAAACGACAAGGAAAAAAGTTGTAAGTTGAAACGTTGACCTTAGGCATTAGAGCCTGGTAACTGGTTTACAAAGCTCGCGAGGGCTAGACGCGAGTCTTGACAGAAGTTCCTGTCATTGGGCAAAGAGGGCACACGATTAAAATCCCGCTTGTCTTTTTTTTTTTGGCATATTCAAATATTTAAATGTCTTTTGTAAAATCTCGTCGAGACGAAAGAAACGTTGAATATTTCGGTACAATCTCTTCTAACATCACTGAATGTCGGTCAGTCGGCATTCATTAATTAGTAGGGCTCACTTTCGAATGATTAATAACTGTGAGTACGTTTTTTTCAAGGTCTTAATAACAAAAACTCGACGAAAATACTACTTCGACCTTTGAAACTCTGCCATGATACATTTTGTTATAAAAAAAACAAAAACATATTTATTGCTAAGAACAGCATTCGTTGTTAATTATATGAAATGATTCAAATAACGTCCTCGAGGATGTTTAAAATAGAAAAGGACCGAAGGGCAAATTATTGACATCCTGCATCAAAATGTGGTTCCAGAAAGCAAGAATAAGGTCGACGCAGAATCAAAGTGATTAAAATTCCTATGATCCTACGAAATCATTTCTAACAAATTGCTCGATTTTATTAAATTTAGTATGACGATAGTGAAAAAGTGTTTGGCACGTTTTTTTCGTGTCTAAAAAATCATCACACACATAAATACTAAATATTGAGAGACGACCTGACGAATCTCTTGATTTTCCATCGGGGATTTGATGCAGAGATAGGAGAAACAGTGACTTCGTTGTGTCACGAGAATCCTCATGCACTCTTTCTTCATCCTTGTTCTTCCTCTCGATAAATTCTCTCAGTCTCTCTCTCCCTCCCTCCCATCCTTCTCGTATTCATTTTTCTTTCTCATCCTCGTGCTCTCCTCCTCTTTGTGATTATAAGAGGATGGCTCGCTCGATTTGGTTCTCTTGCGGTTTCGATCCCTCGCACAGAGTCTCGTAATACGTCGCGAGTCACGTATATTTGCATAAGACAAACTGGCGTGTATACGATGAAGTATATCGGATGTACGCGCAAATCTCAAACGTATAGATATATATCTGTGCACACAAAGGCCGGCCTAGCAATGAAAAGGGCGTTTTGAGATACGTAGAAAACAGAGTATACTTCTATTGCAACAGTACGGTTCATATAATTTACAAGAGACTTGTATGCAATAAGTGTATGCATAGGACGGTTATAATCCAAAGTGGCAACCCCGTCTGTTTGTTATCCTTCGCGTTTGCGTCGGTACGTGCAATTCGATACTCAAATACGAGATTGCGAATTTATAAGGATGCAACGAAAGCCATTCAAATTTATCGGTTGAAAAAACGGGGGGGGGGGGAGGGGGGTAATTTTCATTCAACGTTTCTTTGGCAAGCTGTCGTTGCAAATTTTTTTTTCGAAAAACAGCATTTTTTGTCATTGCATGCCTACGATTGTGAATCGTGAAAAATACATACGACTTTATGCAACGATCAGCGTCCTAACGTTCTCATTTCCATATCGCAACTCGCACAGACACTTGTCTTCTCTCGCTTACTCGATTACTTCCGCTCGCACTCTCGCTCCCGTTTCTTTTTCGTTCCCGTGGTACAGTTATGCGGTTCTTCGCTCGCGGAAACAGGGCCATTAACAAACGGTAAATTGAACATGAAACGAGGGAGTGTCGATCAAAGAACGGAAAGGGTGGTTGACTTACATACATTTGTACTTTGTATATTTCGTCTCCCTCCCCCTTTCTAGCCTATTTTTCCTTATTCTTGGGACGTCCGAAACAGAAGAAAACAGAAGACTGAAGAAACAAAGTTGCCTTAGCACGCACGATCGAAAGAAAAGATTATCAAGAATATAACGTGTTGATTACTGAAAAAAAAATCACATTTTTTTGGCAATTTGGTTCTGATAATCGAAATCCATTGAGCCTCAGTATATTTAGTTATGAAAAAATAATTAAAGATTGAGTATACCGCTTAAGGAGTGATCGTAGAATTTTATTTAGTTGACCTCGCCGATAAATATGAAGTGCACAAAGTTATGTAATCGCAATAACTGCGAATTCACACTCTCTTTCTATAATTAAACAAATAATTAGGCGTCTTGAGTAATCCAGTTAAAGCACCGTCAGAAGTCATTCAATATAACGAGTGCGTGTGAAAATAAGCATATCATTGAATATTATCATTTTCTCTCGCGGTCTCGCCTTTCTTCTTTCTCGTTTTGTTTTTTCAACGTACGGGACTTTGCCATTAATAAGACCACACTTCTTTACCAATTAGACAAATCGCGTTAGCTGTATATTTACGTTTTTTTTATGTCTTTTCGTTTTACTTCACATGGACACGTGTGTGTATGTGTGTGTGTGTGTTTTTTTTTATCAAAACGGTACTCATGATATGAGTGCGCTGTTACATAGTCGCTTCCGGTTCCGCGTCAACGTATCCGTTCGTGGCGCTATTGACTTCCACGGGCATTTCGTTCCTGCTTGCGCGATTAAGGACATTTTACACATATTACGTTCATCGTCGGAATGTTTATTCCATCTCAATTGAAATTTCATCAATTTGAAAAATACTGGTAAAATTTAGGCTTTTTTGAAAAATTAAGGGCATTCTTTTAAGGCCAATAATAAATAGCGAAAAGTTATGAACGGATTCCTTAAATAAATGTTTCACGAGATGCAAACACTTATTTTGTTTCTAAAAATATACGACGACAGAGGTTCGTGCCTTATCAGAGCTGCATGCTGTTAAAAAAGCGGTGGAATGATCAAAAAGGGTGAAAACTGTGGACAGCATAGAAGATTAATAGTTGAACCCTTTCGTGAGTTGAAATCCGATACGAATATATATACGGATATCTCGCGTAGGACGAAACGAGATAAATTATTATGAAACGCGAATATCGCTCGCAGCGTTTCGTTCAACGTCAATCGTCGAATATAAGCCGAGGGTTTTGCGAGTACGAACGCACGTAGAAAATCGTAATTTCACGTATCGGCAAATATCGCGAGTATCGTGGAGAAAATCTATGTTTCCTTGATTGATAGAACTGCACTTGACGTCTCTCGTTCCTCTCGATCACTCAATCGCAGAAATAAGTGTATAATGCATAGTCGTGCGATCCATGTCGCATATTGTGTGTTTATATAAAAATAAATATACAATACAGTTACATCTGCTCAGTTGTGTAACACAATTCACATACGAAACGTATGGAAGATATTTCGAGAGGAAGAACACGATTCCACTGTGCGAAAATTGATGTAATTCGAAAGAATTTAAAAAAAAAAAAAACGATCGGCTTGAATTATAAACGCTTGTAAGGTGTAAAAGCAAAATTTCAGGGGCTACGCATCATTTTTGTTCTGACAATAGAGAAAAATCAATGCTTTCGATGTATACAGAGTCAACAATAATTCGCATACGCCATCAGTTTGGTTGAACATACTTTTGGTTGTGAAGCACGAAAATTGCTATCAATTATTGTATCAACGGAAAATTCAAAATAATATACACCTTTTGACATGTACGCCTACATGCGGGGTATGATTATTCGAATCTATACAAAACTTCATACAAGGGAATGCATACGAATGTATTTTCATGTACGTATCGCGGTCGGCTATCAATTACGCGGCAGTATACACGATGATCGGAACGTAATTGCCAGCTCGTGATTACGAGAGCAATCAAAACACACAGAGCCCTCGACCGCAGGTGATGCAGTACCAGGGAGAGAGAGAGAAGGAGAGGCCCGTGGGAAATAAGTATAAATATCAACTGTCGGTGAAAAACGAAAGCCGCGAAAAATCCATTTCGTTCGACAAAGAGAGGAGCGAGAAAGAGAGAGAGAGAGGGAAGAAAATTTCCAGATGATGATGATGATGATGATGAGCAAGTGGATTGCGCTAGCGAAACGAGACACGCGGAGAGAAATACTCGCAGGATGATCAGTCTTTTTTCTTTCTTTTGCTTGTGCAAGGCATGTGCTACTATTATATACTCGAAACTCGTTGAGGGGTTCAAGGTTGAGGTCACGGAATGCAGATAGATGTGGTAACGAGCTTTTTAATTAAACTGTAGAAGGATTATCAACACTAAAGCAAGCAATCCTAACAATAATTGCATCAATTATGATAATAATTGAAGTTTATTTCCCCCTTTTCTCTATAAGTTTTCTCGCAGTCGTTATATTTTTTCTTCACCCATCCATTTTTCCTCTCAAAATAACGAGTGAAGGCAATAATATGGACATGAACAAACTACACGAAACCCTCACATTTCACACAAAATAAGATTCAACTCTGACTTATTAATCATCGGTCGTTTCTGATGAAAAAATGTTCCAAAGACCAGAAAAAGAAACATTAATCACGAGTTTTCACAAGTTGAACGATTTTCATAGCGTTTCAATTTCTGCGTATAGCAGTCATTACTTCTCACCCCAAAATTTTCGATGTCGATTGTTTGACAGTCGTGTCTCCCAGAAGCAAAGGAATCCCATCAACGCAAAACTTTTCCATCATGTTTTGGCCGTAGGATGGAATAGGATAGATGAAATAGTAGGATCGGTGTGCACGCAGAGATGCATGCGTGCAGCACATCCGGTGGCGCCAGCGTCATGGCTGTGGTACAAGTCTTTCACGTTAAAAAGTTATACCCTCATCCCCATCTGTTGGGTGAGCAAGAACGAACACACACACGCACATAGCAAGAGAGAGAGAGAGAGAGAGAGAGAGATATGGAAAATATGAGAGACGAAAAAAAAAGTTGATGAAAGGAGGCAAATGACTTCCCGAAAGAAGCACATGCAAGAGCCAGGGACCGGATTAAAAAGAAAATAAGAATGCGTGCAAGGCTCGAGAGAAGGGAATAAGAAAGATCGCGATGGGTGTACCGGCATTTTCTCCGACCACCACGGTAAAAGAAAGGAGACACGTACATACCTTAAAAAAGGTACTCGAAAATATTGATGCAATTTTACAAGCAAAAGGGCGCAATAGACGCTACTTTGCGTAAGAAATTTAATGAGTAACGCTCTTTCGATCGTAGCCGAGCAATACAAGCACCATATAGCATACACGTATATACGAATAAACTTATGAACCCTCGGGCGTATTTACCTACGAGCCAATCCGAGCTTGAGCAGGTGCAAGCATGGACCGATGGAAGGAGGTGGCGGTTCGATACTACATACGGAATTTCTCCCTCCTCGTTTTATTCCCTCCCCACTCTGATCTGTTCGAAGCCCTGCATAACTACATGTATGCAAAATCGTTTATGCAGCCGTATATGGAAAAGAAGACTGCACGTGTACGAATCAGTACTCTCCCAGGCATGTAAATACGTCTGCTGGTGTGAGTGTATTTGTGAATTGAATGGATGTCCTGCAAAAATAGGGTAACATCGGGAAACTCACTTCGTCACCTCTATAGATGGATTTTTGCCTATATCTTATCAGAAATTGAAAAAAATGAACACATTGTGATGATTCGAAACTTCGGGGTCGTTGCTTGAACGATTACCATTTTCCTCAGATTCCAAATATTTCGTACAGTATCCATCTTTTTACTATCCAACGCGGAAATATATTTTGACGTTTTATTTACTGCAAAAGACCTGACTGGCTTGAAGAACTGTTCCGAAATACATGTATTTTTCAGTTATTGCATGAAAGCACAGCGTATGTTTATTGTCATTTTTTTTTCTTTCAACTCGAGCGTCTGCACCATTCTCGCTTGCATAGTCAAACGAATATGTCCACGAGGGTGAGATTAAGATCCGCGACGGGATTCATTAAGTCCCTTGGGAAGTTGGTCGTCGTTGAACACAACCACCGAAACTCACGCTTCCTCTCTCCATGTCTTCCTATCAGTGTATATGTGTGTGTGTTCAATGTATATGTGCTCTTATTACTATACGGTCCGGCGACGATGTCGACGACGCCGACGTCCGAACGTCGGGAGTCGCGGACGGGATATCGACCTGACGCGCCGACCAAACACGGTCTAGACCAGACACCACAGAGACCTTATCCAAAGTGCCAGAAGCCAAGCGAGAAGAGCGCGGAATTGTATCGAGACTCTTCGTGCACAAACGTATTCACGTTACCCGATGGGAGAATCCGTTGAAAAATAAACAATTTCTGCAGGGAAGCAACTGAATTCGTTATCTAAAAGTTATCGGAATAGAAAACGTGACAACCATTCCAGAAAATGAAAAATACGAACAAAATGATATAATATAAATAAAATATGATTGCCAGAATAGCGAAATGAAATATTTCCTGGTTGCATATCTATGCCATGACTTCGGGATAAACTTCACGACCGTATCCAAAAATATATACAACAGAATATATAACAAATAAGCGAATCATACGCAGCAAGGCTTCGAGTAATTCAATCGTGAGAATAATCAGAATTGAAATAAAAACACTTTATGCAACAGCATTTTGAATAATTGAATAAACATCGAAACTATGCGCGGAATACTATGCGAACGGATCATTAATTGTATATGCGCGAACCTTTTCTAGCGGTTCCGAAAGTCGCCACGATATTTTCCGAGCCACTGTTTTGTATGCGTACATTCTACTTAATTTACTTAAAAAATTCGCTCTCGGCTAATAATTCAAACGCACTCTTCTCGCTTCATATTTTCCAAGCAGAGGGTAACTTTCCGTACGTAATATTTTTAGTATTTCGCACGAAGCTGAAGAAACGAGCGCAGTGAAGAAAATGAATTTTTTCCGGGCGAAAAAACTAGGCATGGGGTGAGAGAGGGACGAGAGAATTCACTTGTAGTTATTCACCATGGTTGGCACTTCAAAGCCAGAATTTTAATGTCATTCTGTATTGCTTAAGATGAAAAAGAACGATCTTGCCGACGAGATCTGAGAGTCGTCGTAATGTTTATTTTATTATTCATGCTCTTTGTTACGAACGACGATACATATGGGCTGGAGTAAGGTGTACAACGCGGCCTCATCTACAACTTTTGATAAATATATTTCACTCTGTGCATGAATTCTGAAGCTTTCCTCTCATGTTGCGAACAAAGTTATTTCGCTTGACACCAATCTATACACGTACCCTGCGGTCCAAAAGTTGTAAAATACAACATTTCCACAAATAATTATTATTCATTTATCCACATGAGATCAACTTCATATTTTGCTTTTTAGCTTTTGTCAAATGCCTCCAATTGTCAATAGTTGGTGAGGAAACCAAAATTCGAAACAATTTTCGAGTTTTTAAATATTTTACATTATTATTACATTATTCATAAAAATTGGGCTCTGCAGTCTATTTTCTTTCTAATAACTTTGCAGAAGGTTCATAAACTCTTGCCAAATGAACTTGACATCCATTCAAGCTTCGTTTGAATGAGATTTTGCCTTGATCAATTGTAAAAAAAGAATGCGAATCGCATTAAAACTTTTGAACGGTTGTGTACACGCATAATCTTCAGACATGAAATATTTCAACACTTTGGGCGAGTGAGAGGGTAGTGAATTTTCCGCAGAACGAAATGTCTCGCGGTGTGGATGCAAAGAGACATCAATTCTTCGTAAGATGATGATTTATTAAATTACATGAGAAACTTGAGTTTGAGTAATGTACGTGTAACCTCGCCTTTCAGATTTTCGCTGTTTTTCCTTGCCTGTCATTCAAAACCGTAAAAAAAAAAAACAAAGTCGCCTTTCGGCACTTGACGAATATTCAAATAGCAAAGAAAGATAAATGCATTAAAGAACATAAAAAACCATCGTCCGATTGAAAAAGTGTCCTCGAAATCTCTATACATATAAACTCTACTACAAAATCGTGTTTGTGCCCTTGTCACGCAAAAACCAATATTTTTCACTTTCAAATTTCACAAGCAACTAAAAAATGATAATAAATAAAAAAAAAGCTAATTACCAATTCAAAGATAATTCAAAAACCAAGATAATGAGTGGTAGCTGGAGTGCCAGTTTGTAAAAAAAAAAAAAAAGAAAGTTATATCGATTTTCGTAAAATCAATGTTTGAAGATTTTGAAAAAATTTGTTTATTTTTTCATATTAAGCTAGCTGTACCCTTTAGCGCCAACTAGGTGTGCTGCTGGGCGAAGCCCGTAGGCAGGGCTATAAGTAATCGAATAAATTAAAACAATAATGCACCCTTAATCCCAACACTCAGAAATTGGAAAAATCTATTTTTCGGAAGATAGACGAAAATAATTGAGTTTACGTAAATTTGGATAATTAATGGAAACCAAAAATGACAAATGCCACTGGACTCTGTATTTGCCGAGAAAGGAAATAAGGCATTTAAATTGCATGAAAATTCTCGGCGGTTTTTTACGGCCGGTGGAGCATTCCACAATTCGCCTGCGAATATCTTTTTCCCTGAGGCTGAGTCAACAACAAAGTCTATATACGGGAGAGCATCTCGCTTTAGAAGTTTTTATTCTCTCACCTTTCCCGTCCCTTTTCTTTCTCTCTTTCTGTCTTCCGTGGCGTTAAAGTTGCCAGATAGAATTTTATTATAACCATCGGGGCAACGAGCGAAAAAATTCCGAGAGAAAATAACACGGGGGAAGAAGCAAGAAAAAAAATGGCGAAAAAATTGACGACGTCGAAAGCCTGAAGCGCTCCTGGAACGTGAAGAAGCGCCGAAGAAAAGAGAAGTACGTCGATCTCTATGATGGTACTTGACATACACTCAACAGTATACTACACTGAAAAAATTATTTCTGAAATGTTACCTTAAAAAAAATAAGAACAGAAAAACAATCTGCAATTCTGTGAATCCCTAATGAACTATAATTTAATTGCCACTAAAATTAATTAAAATGTCTGATTGATGGCAAGACATTTCTTTGGACGAAAAAATGAATCTTTATATCTCAAGTAGAATATTTCATTCGTAAAGAAAAACTGCACAAAAACCTTGTATTCAAAGATCACTCCGGAAAGTTGCAGTAAATTTGAACATCAATTTAAATGAACCATTTACATCATAACTGGCATCGTTTATACTTGTGTCTACTACATATGTTTCCATACGCGACGATTAAAAAAACAAAGACAGTTGCGATTGAGTACTTTACATGGTTAATTTTTTTTTTCACGCCCTCCTGTTGGAAAAATGTTGACATGCGTTTATGTCGAATGTTAAATTCATACTCATACGTGAACGAATATTGTTCGTTACGCGCTTATATTCGGGTTGTCTTGTTCAGTCATCAGAAATCCTTTTACGTGCGATACGAGCACGGCTCGAGATAAGAGACTGGCATCTGTTTTCAAAGGCTTGTACCAAAGCTATTCTTGGCTCCATATGCTGATCTTCGTAAACTGAAATAAATCCTTCTTCTCGATAATACGACAATTTTTCATATTTTTTTTTTTCAAGACTCCAGTGATTATCCATCACTTACTATTTCAAAACGTCGAAATTTAGCGAGTTCTTCGGTTTAAATTAACGATATAAGGCGCAGGCCTTAAGTTACGACCTATCGATGGTTGATGAATATTCTCTGATGACGATAAGAGCGACTTATCGACTGAGAAGAACTGAGAATCCTCTTCGTGTCGATTTTTTTACTGTGAACCCCAGTCCCATGCAATCAGCTTACTCAGAGAGTAATTTTAGAAATTAATTTTCTGAATAAGCAAAACGTCATTGTACACAACCCCAAAAGGTTTGTAAAAAAATCGATACTGTTATAACTTGAAGAGCTAAGCTTTCATGAAACAGTCGGTAACGTGATTTCCCCTCAAACGATAAGTGTACCGACTGCAGATTCGGTTTCGACTGGTGTTAAATAATCATTTTGTCGTGGGTTGGTAAGGTGAGTACTTTCCTTTTTAAACCATGCCAGCTCGTGGGTACATGCATTTGAAAACAGCAACAGATTGAGAAAGAAAACGAAGAGTAGAGAGCAAAATTAAATAAAAGTGTTAATTTTAATCGGAAATTGATTGACAGTTCACATCAAAACGTGCAATCTGTTGATCGAACCACCTAAACGAAAGTTGCATCCTATAAAAATACGCTGCATGCTCATCAACATGTTACGTGACGTATTTTTTCATTAATCAAAACTCGATTTTTACTGACTTTTTGTACATGAAAATATCCTAAAATTTCCAAGTATATATTTTCTCATACTCGCAGTTTTTGTTATTTTATAAAAAAATAGGAATTTCTGATCGTACGATCTTACCTACCGATGCATTGTTTTCAAGTTTTTTTGTTGTTTCATTTGCGATGGCATTTTTACAGTCGATTCGTCTGATAATGTGAAAATTAATCCCTCCTCTCGACTTTTCATTTACAACTGGAAATTCCCGATTGGATTGCACGGTGGACATGCACTTTAGATGCATTCCAAGCAGCATCTCAATGTGATCGGTGCATTGTAGAAACGGGTTGGATTAGTTCGAATCGAGAAATGCGATCAAGAGACCTCGAAAAGTCCGATAACCTTGAGCCGCTGAGCCACCAACGCGAATACGAGACAAGAATAGGTTAACAGTGTGTAAGATATCGCGTGGACTTGGAATCCATTTTCAACTTATTGCCTCCAGCAAAGACTTTTTTAATTCCTTTTTCTCACGGTGTATGGAAAAAAGTCCCGTGTCTTTGAAAAACTGGTCTTGCTCGTGCGGAGATAAACGAAAGGAAAAAAAAAAACAGGATACCTCGATATATGTATTTTTTTCTTCATTTGATATTTTGATTTGATTCCAAGAAATATTTCCATCGGCACGATTCTTACCCTCAGTATCTTTTCAATAAATTGCAAAATTAATAATTCGAACGAAAAAAAGTTAAAAATCCAATTCCCCGCAATTAGAAGAATAAAAAAAAAGAAGAAATACATGTTTCGTGCTGCTGTTGGTTCAACAATTTTCCAGTATAATGTCGTTCGATAAACGCAGGCAAAGAAAAGTTGCAGTTTCATAATCACGGTATAGAAAGTTTCGCGCTATAACGTTGACAAGCGAAAGGCTCTTGCCCCACGTGAGATTTGCCTGCAAGACAACTGCAAGAACTATTCTCGTGATGCTCATTTCGTTCGGCACACAAGCGTCTGCCACAATATTACTGAATATAGACTCAAATATAAATTTATCAATATATACTGGATATAAATATCAATATATACTGGATACTGGGATAATAAAACTTCGGACAATTGCAATCTGTCACGAGTTGGAAAAATGTCGTTTTTTTATTTCAATCCTGATGAGATACTTGAAAAAATAATTTTAATATCGTATGAAAATCCCAGGTACGCGAAAAAACTATAACGTTTTCCTCAGGTTTCGCGTCATCGCTGATTCTTTAATGTTACATAGGGCTGAAAAAAAATATGAGCGTGAAGCACAGTGAATCTATATACCGACCAAGTTATCGAGGCGTACTACTTTCATTATATCTCGAGCGTTAAAATATAAAGGCAGCGTTGGAGATCGCAGCCTCGATTTTGCGCTAGCTTTAACCTATTCACCTATTTTCAATGCACCTACGAGATAAATATTCACACATACAAAATTGGGAACAAAAAAAATGTACCAATTAAAAGGTTCAATGAAATGTTTCGAATTTTTTAATGAGTCACGAGAATCAAAATCATTTTTCAATTATAAAATGATTTGTATGTACGCTGATTTAACCTTGGAAGATAAGAATCAATATTTCAACACAATAGTCTATCAATTGCATGAAATCTCTGTTAATGTTCATGCGCACGGAAATTGAATCGGTCAAGTCAAATAAAATCACGAATCTGTACAATCAACATTCTGATAAGTAACTTGTAAAATTGCCACATGTCTGCCCCACTATCGCTTTATTTTTGTTGTTGTTAATATTATTATGTCGAACATTCTAAAGATTCTCTTAATTTGCCCTACAACAGCCAGACAGAGCTGAGATGGCGTTTCATAGATTATTATCGAATGACGCTTTGATCTCGTGAGCCATAGTCTTGTAGGGAGTCACGTACATAGGATAGGCTGAGAATTGAGCACACCCACATGAAAGACCGGCAGAAAGTGATGATTCTCATCGTAGTACTCCCCCGAGTGAGTAAGCATGCGAAGGAGATTGTAGTAAGCGCAACAAGCATGTGTAAGCGTTTGTTCGACAACGTATGAACGAGCCTAGTCTAGTCCAAACTAGTTTGTCCTTAAAACTTGGCGTGATACATAACGTATATAAATAATAAGCTCCAGTCTTTTATATGTAAAGCATCTAGGCGTGAGACAAAGTGCGAATAGCGTGAAGCACTTGCCTTCAAGAAATTTGCTCGCGAGACAAAAGGTAAAAGTCTTTGGCGAAGCACACATCAGGCTCGCCAATGAGAGAATGAACAATCCCGTGGACGTGGTACAACTCGAGTGCACAACTATATATAACGACGCGAGTGCTAAAGAGGCCTCTCTTTTTTACCACTCGATGATGCTTTTACACCGTCGAAATCGAGGCCGCATATTTAGGGATGAACAAAATAACGGGTGTAAATAACCTGGTCATTTTGGATGAAAGAATTACGTTAATCGAGAGACATATAACGGTCTGACGAGATTTATAGCGACTCGTCAATCCTCACACTTCGTATGCATCTTTATTCACGCTGATTTTCATTTCATTTTCAAGACATTTCTCGTATTGAGCGGCAAAGGTCGAATCGAAGGAATGGGGTTAATTAATTTTTTTTTCTCCCATAACATTCTTCTTCGATCCTGAATATAATCAACTGCTATCATAGCTCGGAATAAGTCATAAATACTGGGATCCACGGTATCCTACCTATTTTTTGCAAATCGATAATTGCATGGAGACGAAATTGGAATAAATACCAATATTTCATACTTGAAAATATAAAAAAAAAACTACAGTCAACAACGGAATGTCGATTTTTCCGATAAACTCGGTGCGTCGCCCAAGAATTTTGTAGAATATTTTCAAAAACTTGAGGCTCGTGTTCAATAACTCTGTATGGTGTGTGCTTGTTCAGGTGTCTTTGGCTTCGTTAGAACTTCATTAGAGAGATATCGAAGTGGAGCGTGTGTACGACGATGTACGGAGAAACTCTCTCGACTAGTTGGAAAGGAACAGATGGAAAACTATGGTTAATGGTCGATGTCGCGAATCCCGCAATATATGAAAAAGTAACGACGAATGTCAGGAACAACTTTTACTGTGTAGAATGTAAATTTTCATAAAAATGTTCGAGTACATACGAAAAAGTTTCTCGTAATTTTTATTGAAATTTACATCCGACAGAGTGAAAATTCAAGCTGAGCACTCGATTCTGTTCTGTAAGGATAATTTTCGATTTGTATACTCTTCGTGTATATAAATCACATGAACGGTTGAAATATTATTTAACGAAATAAAAAAAAAAAAGAATTTTCCCGCAGTATTAACTTTTTCATATCAATTCAAAAGAGATTTTGCCGCACAAACGAATCGAGGGTGCGATAAAGATGTTATCGGATAATAGTGACCTTCGGGGTGGCAATAAATCCATGGAGTTATAAAGATGGGTGCCAACTGGCGAGAACCCAAAACCAATTTTGGTGAAAAATCTTCAAGGTCAGCCTTGAGGCTCCATTGTATCGTCGAATGGCATAATTTCGAATTGTGGGACATGATTTTCAACCCGTTTTCATGTTCATTGTCAATCAAGCGCTCAATCATAGAAACTGATCGTAATTCTGCGTTAATGGAAGTTGAAATGGATAGCGTGCTCAAAATATTATGGGAAAGAGTTTCTCCTTTTTCATTAACGAGGATCTTTTAAAATTAATTTCTTGTCGTCACCCTTAGTGCCTCCATTAATAACTAGATGATCATAAATCACGTGGAAGCCCTAACAACTTCCATGATCTAAACTTTTGCCTAATTAATTTGCACTTATGGAGTTGCCAAAATTCCAAGCTCCGGAGCGAACAAAGTTTCGGGAGTTAAATTCGTTGTCGGTTTGAGAGGGTCATGACGCTGTCAATGTTCTATACCTATAAGACGAGGTTTTACCTCTTGTGTGAAAATAAAAAAGCGAGCTGCAAGGAGAAAATTAGAAAGGTCGCGAAAAGCTCTCGGTGAAGCTGCTCTCAGGCGTATATTGAAAAAGTTTTATCGCACGATTGTACGCAGTGTGTTGAGCATATCCGCGCGCCTTGCTCCGTCGTATATCGAGAAATTTTCAAAGATTGTCGAAGTAAGTATCAGTCGCTCATGTTATGAGTGAAAAAAAAAACATTGACACGATAAAACATCGATAGTAATTGTTACAGATTATTTATTAACCCTTTGAGCCATGCATTTTCGCTCGAATGCGATTGTCTCGATTTCTGCAACTAAAAGATTATTTACTACCGTACAGAAAATTTTATTGATTTTTTTAAAATTAAATAATACGGAATTCGAATATCCATTTCTACGTGATACTTGGAAGATTAAAAAATTCATCTAAAAATCAGAAAATAACAACAATATTTTGACAGATGTGAGCGCGAAAATGATAGCGATCTCGTCGTCTTCCTCCCTTTCTGTATATGATTTGAATGACAAGTTTTCAAAATATAATTTCTTCAGTGCGAGATACGATGGGATATTTAATTTTTAGTAAAATATTTAATATTTTCCCTTTTTTCTCGTGATAGTGAGGAAAAAACGAGCAATAGACAGCAAAAGCGAGGAGGACGATGAGATGAGTACAAGCTTTCCGCAGGGACAATAAAGACACGTATATTGTGATAACTATACACGCAGTCTATGTATAGAAACTTGAGGGATAGAGACGACAAGGACTCGAGCGTTGAAACGATCGATCGCGCTCGTCTTGGATGTCATAATACATGAGACGCCAGAGCACGAAGCTTTTGGTGTTGCATCCCGGGGACTCGAGGACAAGGATTACATTGTCTCATATTTCGCGATGCAGAAGAGAAAGAAAAAAATGAAACACAAAATATCCAACGAGAAGAGAGAAACCAGACGAGAATGGTTTCAGTAAAAAAAAAATAACTTTCCAACTGATTTTGCAACGGGATTCAGAAGACATCGTTAGCATATGTTGTCCTCGATTTTCCAGGTCCATTTATTTCGTGCTCGTTAAAAAGTTTGAGGGCTTACAGAGGGCTTTTGTTTCGCAGCTTTAAAATTGTGTCAATGGCGAAATAGAATTCCATATGTAAAATTTCCAATTTATATCCTATATAAGGACGCATGTGGCGCGACGATACGTTCGTTAAATTTTCTTGGCAACGCATCTTTTCCGCAATGCGGTTGATTTTGTTTTCTCGTTTTTTACTCGATCTGACTTTTTTTTTCCCCACATGCTGAAAATTGGAAATGAATTGCGTCCGCAGCCCTGAAAAATGTACAGGACGGAAGGGGATGTTCGACCCCTGATAGTTATCGGGTTCGTTTGTCGGTATGCCCAGACAGCACTCGGTGTACGCTGCAAAGAGTGCACATTGAAGGACGAAAACAATTTCACACTCGAATATCCAGTACTGCGATTGTTAAAAAATCTCATTATTGTGGGTCAAAATTTTAGCGACTGATTGATACAAAAAAGAATAACAAGCCTCTCCACTTTCCCTCCAAAAATTGATCAACCTATTGTACAAGTCTCTATATCATAAAGAGTATATTTTTTTTTCGAATCAACAGCGTTTTGAAAGAAAAACGTTGATCCCTGCTGCACTTGCATGAATTACACAGAAAAATGAATATTCTATGATTTTACGTGCTACACTCGAAGAATGACGCTTGCCAGAAATCGAAATAGTTACGTTTCTCGTAGCTCAAAAGAGAAAGAGGAGGGTTGGGGGGGGGGGGGGCTCCCATGGAATGCACCCGATAGTCTTGGCTCTCGAAGCGCGGGACTCGCAAAGCCCGTGGGGGCGCGGTTAGTATATTACATGGTAGCTCAGCAAAATTCAATTGAGCGCAAAAAATTGCGTTGCTTTGTCGAACGTAAAAATAAAAATGTTTCAAAATACGATTTTAAACGCGATTAAAACTCCAAATTTTCTTTGATATTAACTTCTTCGTGAGATCGCAAAATATTCCAATCAATTCGAGAATAAATAAATGTTGACTGATAACAATAATAAATGTCTATTGAATCTCTCTCGCTCTTGTATGCGAGGAAATCCAACACGGAACTAAAATCTTCAATCCGGAAATAAAACAAAGAATGAATGTGGGGAGAGATTCGAGATTTCTTATCTATTCATCTCCCTCATCCATACAATTCCGCTGCTCTCAACTCGTGCGAAGAGGCCCGATTCATTTTCCACCAAGCGTGAGACTCTGACCTGATCTTGGAGAAAAAAGAAAAAATACTTCATCCTACTCGTTGTTGGTTCCCTAACACGTTTAACCGTGTTTATTCAACGGTTGGGTTTATTGTACGCCACTAAGAAATCCGTCGAGATGAGCAGTTCAATTTTCAATTCGCATTGAAACCCATATCAATCTCGAGGAATTTAATATCGAGAATATTCAACGATGAGGTTGTTGATTGTATAGCGAGGGAATGTTGAGGAAGAATTCGTTCAATATTGCTTCATGCAAAATCGATTTTCTAATCATTTCTGACAAAATATCTATTTGATTGATTTTCGAGTAGATAAGGTCATCAAAGAGAGTCTAATACGTTTTTCTATTACTCTGACGTAGCATTACGGGCGCGTTGTGTGGCGTCGGTAATATTGCGATAACGATAAACGCTGGGAATGTCAGTCCGAAAAGCGGACACTGACGCAGTTGAGCAAGTCTGAGAATAGCGTTTCATTAATAAAGTCATTAATAAAGTCGAATGTGCAGATTTGTCTATTATAAGAAAATTGCAAGCGATCAGATGTACAAGGAAAAGGTGGAAAGGTCTGTCACTGGTTTGCAAACATTATCCAACTTGATGAGCGTGTGTGTATGTGTGCGTGGAAGTACGTAAATGCGATGCGCATGGTAAAAAGACGTCTTTGTCGTGGGTGCTATTATGTGGGCGAGCCGATGACCTTACGTCAGAATGGCTTGATGGATATGGATCGAAGACAAACGAGAGAAGTATATTCTTAAGGCCTATTCTCCTCCCTCTTCACTGTATAAATCGAGGATCGACCATTCGGGAAAAAGAGAAGCTAAGAGGAGAGAGAAGAGAGTGAGAAAAAGAAAACTTCTCGCGGAATGCTCCATTCTCTGTAGGACAATAAATTTTCCTTGATACTTTCGTCGAGTGGTATTTTTCAGTGAACAAGAAATCTTCGAGGACAAAAAATCCGATGAAATTACTTTTGTTTTGTCGTAATGGCTTTAAAAAAAAAAAAAAAAAAAAAAACAGTAAATTTCGACAACGCATTGCGAATTTGATAAAGCAATACACGAAGGCCGTGCACATGGAAAATATTCGCATAAAATCTTCAGCTCGACCTCCATATTTATTCGGTGGAACTCATCGATTTGGTTCGAGACGACGGCAGAGTTTTTCTCGAGTAAAAAAAAACAAAATTTTCTTTTTCCAACAGTAGAAAAGTTGTCGCACTTAAAAAAAATGTTATCGCTAGCATGTGCGAGGATTCACGACAGCAGGAACGAGGGGACCGGGGAAGTAGGGCTTAGCAATGGATGATGCCCATATACACCATCGACGAGGCCGCGACCCATCCCGAGATAAAGTACGCTCGGCTTCTCGTTTTACCGATAGGAAATCGATAATTTGCCTTTGTGCACCAGGAACGACAGAGTAGAGAGCGAGTGAAAATTGAAAAAAAAAGACGAAGAGAATACATCGCTATTCAAGTCATGAGAACGAGATACACAGGTCGAAGGAAATAGCAGCCCAGAGAGAAGACAGATCGGAGCATGAAGATAAAAACGAGAAAAGAAGAGGATTTCCAAAAATGAATGATAGAAAATTGTGCCAACAGAAATTAAGGAGTTATCCCAAATTAATTCACCGGTCGCAGGCAACCTCATTTTATATGAAAATCAAATGCAAAGGCCATAAACGCCGAATATTTGTCAAATAATCGTATGGTCACGAGAACGATCATAAAAAGAAGCTCATGAAATTAATATATTTGCGGATTGCACGCTAGTCGAGGAATTATCAAAATTCTATTGCTATATGAATATATATCATGGAAATTATTGCGTACGTGTAATATGTATTATATATAAAATAGAAACTCCCACAAGTAATACAGGAAAGGCATTTCTCAGCCTGGCAACGACCCTTCTCAATGTTGCGAAGTTTTCCTACCCATCGTTTCAAACAGCCGAGGTATGCAGCAACATTAAATAAAATGATAGTTGAGCCTGACCGAGGCTCCGGCATTTTGCCAAGTAACAGGTGAATCGCTCCTGCTATGCCGGGGCTTTTATGATGAGTGGTTACAGTGATTGGCTCATCTCGGTAGATGCAAGTACGAGGAAGAGCCAAACGAGACGCAGAAATAAAAGATCCGAAAGAAATGAAAATGAAAGAAAAACGTTGGAATTCCGTGACCGAGCCTGATATAGAACTGCATTATTTTTTAATGCAAGCAGTAATGAAGTGATGAATTTTTCATTTTTTTTCTTCAAACGTTAATCGCGATCAAATTTTTTAAAATCAAAAACCCGTGTGGAGAGAAAAATTTGCGAATGGCACTGTTAACCGTTGTACGGATTATTTGACAAAAGAGTTTCCGCGAGGTAACTGTAAACTTGCAAAATGGCCTTCCAGTATAGCTGCATTCGTCGAGAAATACAAGAATTTCATTACGCTACACGGACCAGCTTTTGTGGTACTATTTCTCTCTGCTTCTCTCTCCATTTTACTCCATCTCGTTCTCTCGAGAAACAACATGAATGTTTCATACAGCGTCGCGCTCGTGTAATGTACAATAGAATTAAATAGAGACAGACGTAATTGCTTTTGCTTCTGTTTATGAGCATCAGTCTCGAGTGCATTGTTGTTCCTCAGATATTACGTTTTCCATTCGAGACGAATAAGTGATATTAAAATCTTATCAAAAACTTGAATATTCTCTCTGGCGTTTCGTTAAAATCCTATATAGTGATTCGTGAAGCGAGGGAAGAATCGGAAAAGTCTCGAAGGAAAACAAAGAGCGACAACTTGAAAATTCTAATTGCCTTGTTAACATTATAAATTCAAAAGTTTAGTTCTCGGTTGTGTAAAACTGCGTACGACGAATGAGGAAATTTCACGAAATGAAAATTTTCCAATCGTTGTTCGCGGGCGAGAAGAAAACGCGACGTGCAACTCGCATATTTTTCTTTTTCAACATCAAGTCTCTCACTACAAAACGTGTACCACGCCTTTACAGTTTTTTACACGGTTTATTATAATTTTCTTTTTTTCTGACGTGTCTGGAAAAAGGACAAAAAATGAATCAGTATATTGTAAATGAACTCTCACCGGTCATCCTGAGTGACAGTGATGTCAGGAGGTGGCGGGGGCGGGGGAGGCGAAGCGCCGTCAGTGGCATCCAGTTTGCCGGCTTTTTCGTCACCTCAACGAGACTTTGTTCACTCAACTTTCTTCTCTCCACCCACACAGTAACCACGGTCGACACTTCACGATCCAAATATGTAGTAAATACGTCAATGTGTGTGGAATATATTTGAGTATATTTGAAAAACTCGTTGAATAACGTTCACACTCTTTCGTTAAGTTTTTTACTTGGCAAAAATTTAGTCAAATTATGGAATATTCGAATGAATTTTAAAACATATTGCACGAGCGTTAACGCTGCAATTCGGCAAGTTGGAGATTCATCAGTTTTTCAAATACCTGCCGAGATCTAAGGATAGAAAATGGAGCACGAAAAAATATTATTATCCTCGAAATTAAATAAAAATCGACCGCGTATTGGCTTTTCTTTTTTCATTGAAAGGTAATCTCCATGCGATGGAGTCAATTTTTCACACGAAAAGAATTTACTCAAGCAGCGATTTTTTTTTCTGTCCGTAGAATTACGACGAGTCTCCGCGGTCTGATAAATTATTAAATACCGGGAAGGAAATTCAAATGGAATTGAATATTTTAGAGACTCGAAATACACGGCGCCCTCAATTTGCGATGCGCATGTCCCCGACTGAATGCTCGCGACCAGCAATGAACCCAGAAATGTGGAAAAAAATGTTGCGAATTTCAAGATATTTTGAAAGATTGATATTACGCTTGGGGTCACGAACCGTCACACCGTTCTAACGAAAAATAAACAGTTAATAAAAAAAAATTAAAAAGAATTTCTTTATTTGACTGTTCATTGATTTAGCTATTTTTTAGTTTCTGATGTTTAGCAAGTTGTTTCCGAATTATTAATACGTCCGAATGGTAAAGCCAAGTTTAAGCAACTAATACAAATACAAGAGAGGCTGTCGGAGGGAACCCGAGCAACCGAGAGTCGCAACGCGAGTGCAGCAGCAACAGTAAAATATCCTTCGCTCCTTGCTTCGATCCTTTCTCACCGGGCACCGCTCGACGCGTTGCTCCATATTTACGGTGTATGCATAATAAAACTCTGATTAACTAGTTTCGAAAAATCCCTTTTACGATGAATCAACGCAACTTGTAAATAATTAAATAAACATTTCTCGTTGATATCTCAGTTGTTTGTTTATTTTACCGACAAAAATTTTACTGCTGCACCCAAATTTGCATTCTTTTTTTAAAATGTGAACTTCAATTTCAATTTTTTTAAGAAAAAAATTGACGTTTTTCTATTTCGTTGCGCGAAAAAAAATCAGTACAATATTCAAGCTTGTGGGAATAGTACCTTAAAGACGAAATCTTTGATTGTGTTGAAACGGAAGGTCAACTCTGATGGAATAATTTTTAGCGTGGAGCGAGATACAAAAAAAAAGACTTGATCCTCAGAATATTACGATTTACGAACGATGTTTATGAGCACAAATTATATACACACATAAATGTGTGTATTGTTTTTGGTGAGTTGGTATAGACTCGATTGCAACGGTGCGCCTGTTCGCTTTATTCACGGGTCACTGATCGCACTATTTCGGTATGTAAGCCTTTGATGGTCGTACCTGCATGAAGCTCACAAGTTATCGCGCGAACGATTTGTTATCACGAGCGCACATGGGGAGACGAACAAATATTTACACGATACACATTAATTTACCAATTACACGGTGGGCCATTCACGAGATTTTGTATTTTTCAAAACCCTTTTAACGCGAGCAGCACGCTGCACTTCTCGCAAAAATCTCCCGATAACTTTAATTTTCCCCGATTTATTAAATGCTATCGGTATGCGAATTCGAAATTGTCAGAAATTCATCAGCTCGCATAAATTTCACGATTTTTTCATTCAAAGTATTTCCTGTATACGTTTTCCTTCCCTATATGCCTGACTTATAATTTCAGTCAGACTAAATCTTCACAATTGTGAAGATGAAGAAATTTTCCGGAGCACTTTGCGTGGTTTATTTGCCATTTGAAGCACCAAACTCAAATATTTACTTTTGTCTTTATTCTTTTTCAAAATTGTAATCCTTTATCCGTTTTTTTCGTAAGTGACACTTATATGTCAAAACATTTTCGTATTCGAAGCAAAATTATTTAAGCGAACGTATTTTTATTGGGAATAAAAAAGCAGGCGATTGAATATTTCTTTCGATTGAGATGATCAATCGAGGAATGTGTTTTGACGATATACCCGGATATCGAAAACTGCTCTATGGTAATCGTGCCTATCCTGTAGTATATAAAGACTCGAGTGTATCGGAAACCGGCTGCGGAGCGACTGTCGACAACGTAGTTGACAAACAAACCTGTGCCAAGAGTGGCGCTGTACTCCCCCATGTGCTCGACCGAATAGCTCTCTCCTTGTCTCTCCCACTTTCTCTGTTCGAAATGATTTTCCCCTTCCAACTTTTGTAGTACGAGACACGCTTCTCCTACAAGGATCCCCATGGGAAAATAACTTTTAAGACAAGCTGCACGGATACGTACAATCATTGCCCACTCTCTCATTCACTTTCAAATGTTATTCCTATTTTCGAATCCTCGCTAGCTCGTCGTTTTTACAGTTTTTTCGCTGCTCGCTCTCAGCAATAAATATAAACGCTACAGCAAATATACCGCAAAAAAAAAATTAATTACGATCATTTTTTTTCTTCCTTATTGCGGGGAGAGTGGGACATTTTGTACATAAAACGTGAATAATATTTATATATTCCCACACATTCGAGTCAAGTTCACAAAGAGTAAATCTTGAGAATATTGCGACAATTCCGGAAAGAGAAAGTATATAAAACGATTCAAATCATTATTGGCTCCGATCAATGGATTTTGTATTTTAAAAGAACGAGAAAAAATGAGACGCACAATGTGCCAAATTCGCGAAGGATTATAAACCGTAGAAAAAAAAAAATACCAGAAAGTAGAAAAAATGGTTATTTCGTGCTGGGAAAGCAAAGTCATACGTTGATGTTTAGCTTGGCCGAGATTTTTGAGAATGCCGATTCTGACAAAAGATCGTTAGGAATAAGTGAACGAATAATCAACTAAAAATGTAGCGATTATAAAGTTGTACGTATAATTGGATAGCAGGTAATTTTAGTTTAGTAAAGAAAAAAGAGAAGGACAAAGGGAATTGGGAATAGTCGACAAGAATGACGACCTCGTTATACGAAAGCATTGGCAACGTTAATTCGCTCATATGGGCAATGTCACGAATACGGGGAGAAGATCGAGGTTACAGAATTAATGAGGATTTCCGTGTGCGTTAGGCGCGCGAGTCTGAGGGGACGGTGAGGTATCGAGAGCTTCATTAACGCCGGGCATATTAATATTCTTCCATGTAAAACTCGCACCTTTTCGATCATCGTCGATAATGCAAAGAAATGATTACAAAAATATGAATCATAAAAATATTTCACCGACGTATGTAAATTGGTTGTCACGTACCTTGAACGGGGTAGAAACATCGAGCCATCGATAAAAACGGAACCTGACAACAGGATGTACCAGCAATTGGCCAATTCTCCGGTGCTGAAAAAATGACAATTGAAAAATTCCACCTTCCGTCTAAACCGTTCGACGAAAACTTCACTTTAGACCGAAACGAATGAAAGCAAGAGAAATGAATAAATATCTTAATCGGTAAAAACGAAAATTCAATCGAGCTGCTCCGGAAAAGTAACCAACGAACAGCGAGAGTGATATTACCAACAGCAATAAAATAGTAGATCGCTGCATATATCGACAGCAGATCGCCAGTTTCCTCGCAACGTGGCGCCATCTGAGCGTCATTGAGAACCGCGCGAAAAAATGATTGGATTTATCGATGCGCCAAAAATGAATTCATTAGATTTGACAAAAAGTCAATTAATTAAATGAAAACCGAAGTGACTGCAAGCTTCCAAAAAGATATGAATGAGTGTACTCACTAATAAAGGACATGGTTCGCATAATGTCTCTCGTAGCGGACAACTTTGCACAGCCCCCGTAAAAAGGAATCTCTACAGGGTCGTAATGCCTCCAGACCCAAGAGTCCGTAATAGATGATTTCGAGATCCTGCAACAAAAACGAGAAAAATATCGAGCGGATTCTTGCAAATGTCAAAGACTCCTTAATTCGCCATTTCTGTTTGCTTGAATTTATAATCCTTTCCCTTTAAGAATACACACCAGTACTTCATGCACCGAGGGTCCTAAAAGTGACATTCAGGATTGATAGAGTAAAGAAAAAAGAATTAGTTCAAAAGCGAAAAGTCTTATTGAGGCATTTTCGATTTGTTATGCACCGTTAACGCGAGGCGTTCATGAACTAAATGATGCGGCTAATCTGGAGCATTGCGAGTAACAATAATATCGAGCCTTCCACATCCGTTCATCCATAACTGGACCCGATTATCCAATGTCAAGGATGCATCTGAGAAAGAACATTTTTGAAGATTTTGTTGCTCAGCATCGTACAAGTCAACTGTTCCCTACAATTTTGCCAAGACTTTAAGGACATCCTGTGTATATGTATTAAGGTTTGGTATGTGTACGGTGTACGCTATTCCTCATTTAGTTGTTCGCCAGGCAAAGCTTGCACGCCACTTGGGACGATGGTAGCACGCGACCTCGCGTGGTACACACAGAGCCGATCGAAAGTCGTCGGCTGGTCGAGGAACTCTTGGGCCTCCATAACGAGTTATAAACCACAGCGAACGGCCTCCAGATACTAATACAACCAAGTAATCCCGTAGTGGTTTTGTGACGTACATAAATATACGAAAGAGTATATTTGTTCATTTAAAGGGCATATTATTCAAGTGCTTGAAAAACTGTGAACCAACAACAGTTGGGACAGCAATCGAATCCAGATGGCACTGAAGTTCGCAACGTCGAGGTTCAACGAAAAATACATTTTTCCATTAATTGTTTGTTCAATTTAAAAAACCATGACAATTTTCGTACGGATTTTATCCTCGATCCTAAAAAAATATCCTTTTATTGTTCTGACCAAATATTGACTAAAAAACCTGAGCTCTGCTCGAGACAAAAGAGAATTCCGTTGCAGTCCAACGATGCAAACTTCAGATTCGTGAATCCGCAGTCACATCCTCGTTTGCAGGAAGCTAGATATGCAAAGATCGAAGATGCCGAAACACGTTGATGGCCAGCATTGCCCTAAATGCTTCCGCTTTGAAAAATGTCGGTACGATTTAGAACATGTGCCCGAGAATAAAGTTTCTGAGGAGAATATACGTGAAGACGACAGGATGAAAGCGAATAGAAACTTGATATGATCCGTTGTATTATTTTTCGAGGGATCCGGAGCGACCGCTATAAACTATCACACCGCGCCGATCTATGAAGATGTAGTAAGCAACGCGTGAAATACTTGGTCGAAGGATTCAACGATTTTATCGAACAATGTTTCCCCATATGAATCTACGTGTCGAGTTAGTTGGTTGTTGGTGGCGAAGCAACGATTAAATCTGGGGGCCAATCTCATTAACAAATTGAGTCGTGAAACTCGATTCCCAATTGAATGAGGGTTGTTGCGGATTTATGTATACTTAACGCATGGGTTTCGCTTCGATAATTAATTGTATTAATTGCATGAGCTCCGCGATAAGCAGCCGCATTGTGTTGAGAATATATGGAGATGGTATCATGTTTCTGGAATTTTCGCGCTCCGTGAACTTGTGCGAATAAGTTTCTCCATTATAATTAATTGCAGCTCCGTTGCCTCGGTTCAATAACGGAGCAAAGTTTGTTATTGTTTTTTATAAACTTAAAAAAATGGCGAATTAAAACGTCGATAACATTTTTTTTCAATCGACCGACGCCGTTGACGAGTAGATGAGAAAGGACTTTTCATTAATTAAATTTTTGTGGATTTCCGAAAAATCGGTGTGCAAACTTCATAGATACGATTAACACTGCCAAGTAGATAATACGACGAGTGGCATTGATGTTCATTTTGGTAGTAGTAGTAAGCTAGAGAATAATAAACAACACATTGTCTGACAGAGATCGCACACAAAGATAGCCGTTCGCAAGAATTTACGGAAAAGCTTTTCGACCGTTCGGAGCAGGCGCCGTTTTGTCTGGTTCACGGAGTTAGTTTACAAAACGTATTTCATTCGGGCGTTCTTCGTCCCGAAACGGACACTGGGTCGAGTTTTTCTCTTCCCGCAAGTCCAAACAACGCGTAAATTCCAAAGTACACTCTTTTAATATATAGAAAGTTTCTGTCACGAAGCTCCCTTTGATTTACGATTATTTATTTGAAACTGGTGGAGGAAAATGTGTAAGCGCGTCTGGGCGACGGGGAATCCGGGCACAACGCACCGGACGACCTTGGCGGTGAGATCGTGTTGTCGCCCCACGAGAAGAGAGACAGAAAGGAAGAGGGAAAGAGAGAAGATCGCGCTCGGCAAGATGGTGATCGGTTTTATAGTTACTTCTCTGCGTACGCCATAAGGAGTCCGGCAATCGAAATCGGAGACTCGCTCGTTCGGTTAGGGAATCCCGTACACACAACGCGTTTGCACGCTCCTTCAGGCATGAACGTCGTCAAAAATCACATCATACGTGAGCGCATTCTTTCCGAGCGTACAAAAGCCATGCATTCGGAATCTAAGGAACCCATGTTCGTCAATACAACTTTTCCAAATAAATAATCAAACTTTAAGCCGCCGCGCGATAGTCAAAATACTGAACGACGAATATAAACGAGTTCTGCAGAATAATCGATTCTTTCTAATCAAGCAAAACGCTTTTCCTACGCTAGAAGATACGGAAGTTGGATATGAAAAGCAAAGAATCCATTAAGTTGCTTGCGTTATATTGGCCAGTAACTCGACGCCGGGCGACAAAATTTACCACAGAACGGTAGCAGCCTACCATTTTGCATGACCGGCCACTTTATTCATATCCGGGTCCAAGTCACAAAATAAATTCTTCAGCTCGGAATTGCATTTCGCATCAATTTCGCAGTCAAACACGACAACGGTGTGCAACCGTTGAATTATAGTCGCACGTGTGCCAGCGACGCATTTTCATATTTAACAAGCGCCTATAGCCATCGAGGCCCTTATCATTCTATCACTACGTATGCGGATGAGCGTCTCGTTCCGACGCGCGACGAAAATATTATAGAATAACCCGACTGCACACACCGGCTAAAGTGACAGTGGGAAGCGAGCACGCGACACCTCCTTTCATTCATAACTACGGGAGAAAGAGGACAGTATAGATAAAAAAGGGGGATACGAAGGGAAAAAACCCATTGACAAGCCGATCTTTTCCCATGCAACATCGTTTGTCAGCTGTCCAATCATGTTGATCTTTCCCGCAAGGCTTTCCGATATGGTTATCTGTTATCACAGTGACGACATACAATTGTCAATGGGATGCAACGTTTTTATATTCTATCAGCAGTCGCCGTCGTCACGAAAAAAAAAACTACTGAGCCTTCTTTAGGGTGTAAAAAGATGGCATGATCGATCAATGAAAATAGAAATTCGTGCGTGGCGTTTCTCCGAAGGTAGTGGAAATAGTAGTTCCAAACGAAATGGTCAACCGCGTCGAATTAATCTCGATTCGAATCAAAACACCCTGATTCGTTTAATGTAACTTAATTGGAATTGGCATCTCGTTGATCCAAGTGGTCTCCGATCGAATCAATATCTGCCTTATCTGACAATCTGTGATTACAGAACCGATTAATGTCCACCCTGACCTTGCCCAGGCTCATCAAATAAACATAGTCCAATCAATCGGTCGATAACATTAATAGCTGCTGAGAAACCGCACACACGGAGATTGAACGGAGCAGAATCCGAAAGACCCTAGCAGCTTCGATAAATTGTTCTCAAATCGAGGGAATTAGTGGAGCTTGGAAGCACGACAACTTGCAGGCCGATCTGGATTAATTCGACCGGGTGTGTTACGTCGGGAAAGCGTGTAAAGTTATCGTGAACTGAACACTCTGATCATACGTTTTTCGTACGTTCACGCATACGTACGTGAGGGAGAGATGGAAGGAATAATTAAGGAAGGACGGAAGGATCGTCGATACATGCTCCGTGAGAGATTGTGTCGGTATGACGCGTGGTTTAGCTTCCGCAAATTGCTAATTAGTCTCAAGAGTAATGGATACTTCACCGTATGTAGGGAGCAGGGACCACTTTGTCACACGTAAGGAAAAATGTTGACACGACGGGTTTGAGCTCCAAAGCGTCTGGTGAGCAAGATTTTTGCTCTAATGCGAGATGCTGCGTGCATCGCCTTCGTTGCAAAGCCAGAGTCGCGCAAAAAAAAGCGTAGCAAGGATTCGTAACTACTTGACGGGAGCAAGGGCAAAGAGCAAAGGGAAAAATGTGCAGCGGACGCGCCTCAGCAACGAGAAAACAGGGACTAAGAAGAAAACGAGGAAAAATGTTTAAAAACATTTTTTCAAGTCTTTGAGGAGGTTGGTCAAAGGTTCTGAAGAATGAAAAGGTTCTTGCTAATATTAAGTGTACCGTCTAGCAGTCAATGTTGAGGTTATTTACAGTCGGGATTCCCGTAATATTCACGCGCAAAGAATTGTAGAGTAAAAATTTGTGTAAGTTTAAAAAATATATCCGTCAAAACCTTCAATTTTGCCAGCACGTTTCAATTACTTTCTCGGTCCATATGCGGTTACCCAGGACAATTAAACTGAACGGCCAGCGCGAATGCATGAAAATACAACAAAGTGAGAATGAATTAGAAATAAAAGTTCTAAGCTCACCTGGAGAGTTCGTCTATCTGGATCACGGCAGAGTGCCCGGATGAAGTGTGGATCCAAATATTCCGTCATAATAGCCTCCCGACTATTATTCGTCCTGGCAGCAACGGCAGATGCGAACGCGTCGACTCGTGTTCATAGATCCTTTGCCAGGGCAATTTATTTTCACTCTCAAATCAAACATAGCGCGATTTTTATTGAGCACAACACTTGCTTAAAAAGTTCCTACGATCCCGATACGTGGCCGCGTGAATGAACATCATTTTTTCTTCAGCGAACTCGTGCCGCGTATATTGATTCAAAGAGGAATTTTTAAATGAAGAATTGCTATGACGGGAAGTGAAACGAACTTGAACGCAATAAATTACGGATCGACCGTGACGGGAACCGGTAATTCGCGGCTTTCGCGAACCATCGTACACTTTCACTCAAAGTGCGAAAAATCGCGGCCCCGAATCCGCCCACGTCCGAACGTACGACCGTATGTGACGTCACCCGAGTAAACGGCAGGCTTTCAACGTTTAACTACCACCACGGCAGTTCTATCGTAATGTTTTCTTTTTGACGTCAAAGGTGATTGAGAGAAAAACAACAAGACGCGATTTCCGGACAAAGATTCACGATGTTTGGAAAACTCGGACTAAGTCAAGAATTCGCGAACAAGAAAAAAAACTAGAACGAACGAACGAACCAATGTGATGCGTTCAATCGATGTGAAGGCTTCGAGCAATGCACTGTTTATTCAAGCTCATAGGATTCTTCGGGTTGTCGCTCGTAATTCGGGACGAGATCGATCTGCAAAGTAAAAAATAAATCATTTTATTAGATATGTAACGTTTTTATCGCATTTAGCCTACTTAGACACACCCTGGTCCAAAAGACCGAAACAAATATTACGATTCCACCTTCATTCCCGCTTCCAAGTTTTTTCATGGACGTTAAAATTTCACTAAACGCGTAATCGCGCGAAGAATAAAACTCAACGCGGTCCGAGGGACCAAGTGTGTCTGAGTGAGGTACTCGGTACTTCGTACGTTTAATTAGGACGAACTTTGATAATTTTTCAAGCTTCGTTTCCACAGTAAACTTTGTAGTTTTCTGGAAATACCTGGTCAAATTGTACAAGATTTTTCATAGTTGCAGCCTTGAAATTTCGTGACGCAATTCTAGTTTTTTTTTTTTTTTTTTTTTTTTTAACAGCGATAAATATAGAACATATAAAATGTATATTATTGAGCGTTCAATAAAACCCGCGGTGTAAGTCGAGTTATCGACCAAACTCGAGGCCGTATGGGCGGTTCGAGGTGAGGCCTGCTCAGGTTAACGCACCAGCTCATGCGTCTACTTTCCTACATATCTCCATATTCATATATTATTCATTCTCATTGTTTCCCAATAATCGAGCTATACCGATACAAAAATATTATCCGTTTATTTTCTATTATTTCATGAAATCAGTGTCAGGTCAGGTTGAGCGTTCATATTCACCAACTTGCAAAGTTCAATATAGTCGTGATTATCGACGATTCTGTTTCTAACATTTAATTATGTTAATTATGATGTAAAAAGTGTGAAAAAAATCGAATTGCATCGATGAGTATGGAAGAACATTGTTGCTGATCGATGTCGAATTAGAGAAATCGACCAATCTGATTGTTCTCCCGCATGAGAGACATTCAAATGGTTCTGGAAAGGGAAAACGTAAACGACTTCGGAATCATTGCATTCTCGGTTCATTAACCGACCTCGAATGAGTGACGTCACAGGGACGATCAAGCGGGCATGTTTTCCATCCAAGAGCCTTCTCTCTCAATGCCATGCAAACTTTCAAGGACGTTCTCGTAGCCTTCCAATAGAATATTTCACGCACCACTATATTCGAATTGCGGTGTAAATTGATTTTTTTCACGTCTAGCTAATTAATACCTTCAAATTAATTCCATGCGTCAAAAAATCGACTTGCTCGAACTTTCCATCAATGTTCCAGGCAAACTTGAACATACGATAGAAAAATAAGCAATTTTTTCAAAAAGAGAGACCGTGCAAAAATAATTTCGACCGAAAATTGATCAACCCTTGAAATCCACGAATCATATAATAACGTTCGCAAAGTGTACCACGGATTATATAACCCGGGCATAAAATTAAACGAACAATGGGTCTATACAAATTGGTAGACACAAAGACACGAATCTGCGGATGGAATCGATTGCGTAATTAGTTATACAAGAGGAAAAGGCTGCGATCGCACTTATTATTTACGAGCTGAAACGCACGATATGGACAAGGAGATGCATAAAAGTTTGTCCGATATAATGAAAATAAATGAATAATCATTTTTAAATCATCGTCTTGCAAGCGAAACATCTACCGATACCAAAGTCTGAACTGACCGTGCCTAACACGGAAATAAGCGCTGCAAGAATTTCTTGTCTAAGAATACCTACGTTAACGACCACATTCATAAATACGAATACCCCTACGTTTGTGGATGTAAACACGTGTATAAATGGCAAGAAAACAATGTCAGAGTTTGCACCAATCCAACACACGCGTGTATCCTCCAATCCAAATGCAAATCCGTGAATCTATATGTATTTATACTAAATGGGACAGAAGCGAGGTGCCTGCTCAGCCTCTGCATTTATCCATAGACCCGGTTCTGATACTCTTTCTCGGTTGCTTTGCTCGCTGTAAGATCCGCGGGAGATGCTGCTGCGTTGGTCCGTAAGATTAAGCCGCAGAAAAGGGGAACACGAGACACAGGGAGTGAGTAGGAGAGTGCATGTGCGTATGTGTGAGTGTGTGACGAACTAGTCGGAACGGAGTTTTCGTGGGATAAGTAGCGACTAGAGCGGGGCGAGTCATCAGCAGAAATATATTTTCATAAAATATGACAAATAACTCATGACGGATTTTTCGATCGACGAAATCGACATCTATTTAACGTCATTGAAGATTTACATTCGTTATAGACAATTCTCGATGTCCGTGATGATCATTTGATGAAATTATAATCGAAAATGCACTTCGATAAGAGGCAAATTGAAATCGAAACCCCATGATTCTTCGGTGAGTTCACAAACTTGAATAGGAATCTTGAAAGAGTTTCGGTAACTGCGAAGACCTTTCGAGTTAAGTTCATCACAGAGCTATTCAATATCGAAATTGAACAATCAAGTATTCAATCTCGTATGGTGATCGGAAATTAGTATCATCGTCAAATAACTGGAATGCAAGAGTTCGCTCGAGGCACCATGCAGTTTCATCAAATTTAATCATTTGTCGAGAATCTTTTCGCGGTAATTATAGTCATTCATTTTGCTGTTTGCAATAAAAACTTTTTCAAACAAGCTACACACGAATTAAAAGTCATTTCATGCCATTTGAGCAATCGTGGAATTATCATTTCAATATTATTAAATATCGCGATTGCTCACCAAAATTTTCGATAGTATAGTTGACTTTGTGACTGTGTGGCATCGATACTTTTTACCACGTGCCTCCGGCGACGAGCACTTCCTAATACGTAACTCCATATTATGTATTGTACATATAGTCGCAGACTCTAGTGTAACATTATCAAACCGGTTGAGGCACATTATACATACATATAAATACGATATCAAATAAGGATCGAAATCTAAAAGTCATGACTAAGAGAGAACTAAACGTAATAATAACACGAAAATTAGATTGAGGGTTTTAAGTTCCGAAATAAAAATTTGCACCAACGTTGATGACCACTCGAAAAAAATTTGCAAGGTAAATCATGTAAATAAACATGAAAAAAAAAAAAAAACAAAAAATAAGAATTACTTTTTCGTTCTACGAGATCGAACGATCGGCAAATTTTAACCCTTCCGAAGAGATTTCAGCGTTAGAATAAAATGAAAAATATACAAATCCGTATATTCACTTTTATTATATACGAGTGCATTATTCCGGAGTGGAGCTAGGTCAATATTTTCAACGAAATTCTGTTGAAGAACCATGAGGCGATTACCAGAATAGAAAATTGGGTGATTCTTATACTTTACGTCTTTAAGGGGGGGGGGTGTGTCTGGGTATTTGTAATGCAATAACTGTATAATAAAAGCAGACGTTTTGCTGATCCGCGTTTCCACGAGCGTTCAGAGAGACCTGCAGGAATCCGAACGTGGTAAAACCATGATGAGAAGGAAAAGGGGAATTTGCACAGCTAAAAAGACGAGTGTTCGATGATTGCCGCTGTACCGTTTGTTCGTCAACGAGCTCTCGTATATATGCCGAGTAAAATGCTACTGTAGCTATTCCTTGTGGCGGAACTGCTGAATAGTCATATGAGAGTAAAAATTTGCCCTGCTGCCGCAGCAGCACGGTTCAAAAAAGCGTAAAAATTACAAACCCAAAAATTATTTTCACGGCGGTTTTCTACTCTTGCAACTACTTTGGCCTCGTAGACAAAGAAGTACTTGACTTGCATTTACAAACTCGAAAACTACTCCTCTATCTCAACGTTTAATTGCAATAATTAGGAAATTCAAGAGTTAAACACTTTCGCTCTAAAAATAACGAATTGAGACATTCCAACGACGATCGAAAACTAATCATTTTCAATATGATGCAGACTCATTGATTTTTAACCCTTCAACGCCACGACGGGGGATTTACTCTTTATTCTTAAATGAATCAAGAGAATAGAGTATACGGTTTTCAGCCACTTGCCAAATGTATCCTACGAATATAATTGAGTGTGATTATTAAATGATTGGCGCCGTTTCATAGATAATTCGACATCATAATGTTTTGTGCTTGGCAGATAAGCACGACGATTATAATAGTTATAGTAACGATAACAATAATATTAATAATAATGATAACGGGGAGTGAGTAAGCGAGGCATGCGTTGTAATAATAAATATACAGCGTATTCCGCGCATCTGTTTGCCTTATCGGCAATTTCTATATAGAATTGCGACGTAACGTCGAAGAGGGGAGTACCAAACTTGGCTTATGTTAGATAGTTTCATAGCTCGACCATAGCTGTCTCAAGAAACTATTCTCGCTCTCGTGCGGCGATGTGTGGAGTTTCGCCGGAAAGATCATGAATCGGGAGGAATCCTGAAACCGCGAAGTATATAGAAGAAGATGGGCAAGAGAGCAAGAAAGATGCTGGTGAATTGAAGGGACTTTGAAGAACCAAAATGAATGATAGCACGTCGTTTGGCTGTTGGTGATTATTTTCTGACGTCCCGGAAAGTAGATAACATTTGACATCGAGATATAACCTTGGTGTAGACTGATTGGCACGCGAAAGATAATAAAGCACGCTAAAAAATATCGTTTCGTCCAGAACCATTCTCAAAGCTTCCGTCATCACAGCTAGCACAGAACGAATAGAATTTCCGCTTGTAATTTTTTCATTTCTCATCATGCAGACAAAAGAAGATATATCATTTTCTGAGTAATATATATTGAGATGTTTTTACTGTGTCCTCGAGAAAGTACCGCCATTGAGCTATCCAGGGCGAATTTTTTGAAGTTGGACTGGAACATTTTTTATGGTGGTGAGGTTTGATCCATTGGAATATGTCAAATTCTTTTTTATTTCTGGATTCAGAATAAGGAATCCAGAAACGATTGTGCATGGGGTTCAAACGACGGAAACTTTGATGGTATTGGAAGTGACAAGAAATGCTTAGTTTTTCCTTTGTTTATAAACCACGGCAGAGATTTATTCATTGAATCTTAGCATCAAATGTAAAAGCAGCTTTGAAATCGATTTTTTTTACGTATTCATTGACCCGAGTATACGCCCTTTTGTGATCAAGCTGCAAATAAAGTTATGCATATGTATTACGAGATTCAGATTTACGATGACCTAGTTAAAATTCAATGTGTGGCAAGAATCTATGCTCGAGGAGGCTGGAACCCCCGGTTTCATTGTTGTTTCAATTGTTTGGACGATTTACTCGTTTCCCAAGTCTCTCCGAAGTTCCCTCTTATTTCCCGCCGGCCGTTTTACGTAACTAAGGTTAAACGAGATTTTCTCCGCTCATATACGAATGTGGCAGAGAAAATATGAGCCAAGCTTGGCGTATCTAATTTGGGTAGAACATGAAAAATCTCTGCCTCACAGCATTGTGAAAACGTTGACAACGCGCGCTTTCAGGACACAATAAAATTGAAACATTTCATCTAATTTGCAAGTTGATTATTACATGGAACTGAATACTTTGTCAACGGAGTTACCACAAAAATGTCGTAAAAACTATGAGCAGGAAGCGTAAAGTGAGTTTTGCGCAAAGATTTTCTGCAGCAGAAGAAAAATATCTTTCCGCAACGAAACACTTCTCATTCGCGTTTTCATCCTGGTCGTTGTAACACGACCAGATCGTACAACATTCTTCGTGCATGGTTCGCAGATAGTCGATGGCACGAGCACACACTAAATTGATCCGGAAATTTCAATTTCGAGGATTCTGTGTATTCCGCAGTCAAAACTGTTTCCCAAGTTAGTTGAGCATGAAGAAAACAAAAAAGATTTCGTTCTTCAGAAATGTAAGGACCATGCAAGCACAAAAGCGAACTGAGAGGAGCTTCAAATCGCGTGGGTTCTGAATAAGAAATCCATACATTTGACAGGAAAATTTCACAATCTTCAAGGCCTTTTGGATGCTCTAACATACAGGCGAACATACGCTACCGGTGTATCAAGGTTGATTCACTTTCTCATTAAAGCACGAAATATAGAGCGAAGAAAGCCGTGAATTCGGAGCAAAATCGGAAGTACAATCAGCTGGATTCATTGCTGGAGGCGTTACACGGGTTAGAGATTCAGGATATAGTGTTGTAGTTCCGTTCAGGAACTTCTGGAACAGTTTGATGCCAATATGGAATTTTTTACCAAGCAATTGTAGACGCAGGGCAAGCAGGAAACGCTAGGGGAAGATTTTCTCTGTTCCACAAATCCACTACCAACAAAACTTTAATAAAGATCATTATGACATGATCTCGATTGACGACTTCTTGCTCCAAACTTGATTAGTTAGTCAATTATATTTCGTCAATACGTTCAACCACTCCGAAAATCCATATTCGTTCCAATTGTTTTCAACATTTCATTCAAACGGAGAAACGCTGCTGGCCGAATGAAAACGCGTCAATGTATATGAAAAGGAAAAATATTCTATGAAAAAGAATGTCCCACATTGAAATAAAAGTTTCGCTCGACGCGTGGGAAATCGCGCAGTGAAATGTGAGCAGAAGAAATAAAAATGTTTCCAAACTTTTTGACAACACTCACACACACGCAAATATATATGTAATATTCATAGCGAAGGGAGTACGAGGGAGAGATTAGGTTTACGGTGCTTGGAAATAAGCGAACCACGGGCGGGATGATCGCGACGCGTCGTTGACCACGGGGACGACAGCCATGTACTCGGTTGTATGTTGTAATGCCATGTATATACATATATGAATTTGTATATATATGAATGTAGATTTTACTAGCTCATATTGCCGTGTGAATATACTCTGGGTTGAGATACATTTACAATCGGGTCTAACGTTAAAAGCGTTACTTAAGTACCTTAATACAACAGAGTATTACATGCAAGTTATATTTCACCATGGCCAACATAGACATATGTGAATTTTCGTAAATTTCCTCTGCTAAAAAAAAAATGAAAAAACAAACTTTGCACAAGTCGAGTAAATACTTCTATAGAAAATGAACATGTAACTTTTGGGGTGGCAATAGATTATTTTTGAAGTATGGTAAAGAATATCGAAAGTGATATAAAAAAAATAGGGCTTTATAACGATCGATCGCACGAGTGATCAAGTTCTTTGTTTCTCCCGAAAAATATAACTCAATGGACTATATGTAAGTTTATAATGGAGAGTGCACAAACGACGACGCACGTGAGTTATGTAGTGGCCACGAAATGGAAATGAAACGGGAACCGGAACGGATTGCAGCTCAACGGTGCGAAGAGATCGCGGCCCTGTGTCTTGAATACATAAGGGGTAAGCGTCAGAGACAGGCTACTTGGTATTTCATTCTTTATGCTCATTACGTACTGTACTATATGATGTCGAGGATGGGCGTAAAAAAGGCACCGGGAACGTCAAGAGAATAGTAGCGACAAAAATCCATTATTCGAATTGAAATTAACAAAAATTTTACATACACTGCTCGTCTCGAAATACATTAAAACTCAATCAATCGAGGTCTTAATGACCCAGCCACCAATAGCTCGATTTTTGATCACCCAGTCCAATGAAGTTTGTTAGCGTGAAAAATATCCTCAGCTGCTGAGGTTAAAACAATCTTTACGTAATACTTCGTGCAACCAATGATTTTTTCAAATCATAAAAACTATCAGTAATGGTGGAGATATATGCGCAGCGTGAAATTTTCTTGCTGGAGCAATATCACTGTAACCAGCAGGATATCCACATGACGTAGAAGTGTCATACACGTCTCACTAAAGTGAGGAAATATGATACACTTTCACGTAGCATTAAGACTTTTCTAACATGTTATTATTAAAATACAGGCGACCGCACGAAATGTAAGCTTGCGAGCGGAATAACATCCAGACATGAACATACATTTATATATGCATATGTGTAACTGCAGTGGGCCCTTCGAACAAGGCAATGAATGTCCATGTTACTAATTACGATTATTTGTTTTGTGATCCGACAAGTAAATAATTTATTTTGTAATAAAATTACCATGCAGTACGAAAATATGCTTAAGGATGTTGCGTTATTCTTTGGAGCTTAAGATATTCACGTTAACGATCCAAGTATACTTTCTCAGATGTATTTTGATTTTAAGGAATGCTCTATTTACATGTATAACAGTTATCGGTTTAGGGACAGCTCTTGCATCGTCGGACACCACGTACCGTAACCATACACACAAACAACTGCATGCCAAATGCTATATATACGATTCACGTAGTGAATAAACCGTCGAGCTCGAATTACAGAGTCGATTTCGCGCTCACTCGCTTTTCCACACGCAACGTACATAGTGCAACGTGTCGACGACCGATGTACTATATATCGTGTGCAGATTTACGTGCACTCGAGCGGGACTAACTATAAATGCGATCTTTTCCTATGGACGATAAACGCCAGGTTATCGAAACGATCTTTCATGAAACGGAAAAGTCTTTTCCATTATGGAGTGAAAATAATTTTCAGTGAAAAAAAAACGCCTAATGATATCCAGGAGCCATGACTTCTATCAAATGTTCCCCTCTAGAATCATCGGAATCTTCATTTTTGCTACTTTATCTTGATATTTTATTTCAAAAATGAAACAAACATCAGGCAAAAGGTTAGTCAGGGTCAAAATGACCCAGTATGTCAATGAAAGGTATACGTTGGAAAGCTTATGACGTTAAGACAGTCGATAACCTGATAACCATTAACGAAATGAAATGCACGCGTCAGTTTTGAGGTGCGAGACAATTATGGAAAGTACGAATGAAAAATAACAATGCAATAAAAAGGCAAAATGGAGGCGGAAGGAAAAACGCAGCGAGAAGAAACATGCAGCGTCGGCCTACGCGACGAGGTAATGTGCACGAGCTTCACCGTACACACTACATCCTCATTAACGTGATCACGAGGATCGGCCCTCGGCTCCCGCGTCATTTATCTACGCGTCTTTTTTTTACTTATATAACACTCTAACTAATTCAACATTGTCGGTCATCGGATCGGAACGGGTATGGCGAAACGAGCGGATCAATGCTAGCAGGAAAGTCAGAATGAAATTTGTTATTCACAGACCCGATAAAACAACGAAAAAATAACCAGATTTTATTCCTCTAACGGAGTGACGGTGAAAGGAAAATACCGGAGAAGTGAGCCTCGAAAGTTCCACAGAAAAAATAGGATAAGGGCGCATCCGGTGGCGCCTTTTCGGTCGATTTTCCAAGCCTACGCTCCCTTGACTGTCTTTCTTTATCAGAATTTAGGGTTCCACATTCCTGACGCTGTTATTTTTACCATGTTACAATGCAAAGCTTTCCTTTCGTGGAATTTCGATCTTTCAGAAATACTCGCAAGATTATCTTAAAAATGACTTTCTGGTGTTGACGTGAAATAAAGATTTTTTTCCCGAGCTGGAAATGCCAAAGTGGGTCACATACCCTCCAGCAGACGTTAATCCAGTATCTTGATAGACACACACTCTATCACAGTAATATTCCCATCGTAGATGCGTTATGAAACATTAATAATCCATCAACCCCTAAATACCCGTTACCTACTTTCACCGAGGCTATCATCGCGAAAAGAACTCCTCGTCGCTGAGGGTTTGGAAAGAGCGGTAATATCACGTTTACAATAGCGGGGCCTCAATGTAGTCGTAAAACTTTGAAAAATTGGCCTCCAGATGTCTGAAGGGGATGTTTTCGTTCCGGCTCTTTAGAAAGAACTTTTATTTTTTTAAGAGCAAAAACTCTCAGTGTTGATATCGCATATTAAAATTGAGTGACTCATCAGACAAACTGGAAAATGATCAATCAGAGTAAAAAATGAATAATATGGCGGAAACTGAAGTCACACCCAACGTTTCCTTCAGCCCCCCTCACAGGTAGTCTTATCCGGAATCTAGAGGCCTTTTTTGCTCCAGGCCATTCTAAAGATTTCGTGGGCGACAGGTACTTCGTTCCTGGGCTTTGAGAAACACGCCACTTCGGAGTCTGCTGCTCTCCTCGACACTATCAACTTCACGGTAGAAGCGTATAAGGAAGGAAAAGGGCGTATTTACCGTGTTCCTACGGTTGGGTTTTGGACGTTTTCACCTTGAGAAGCAGCGAGTCGACGAGTATGTCGCAGTCTCCGCAAGCAGTAATTTCCTCACCCGTTCCTACCCCCGGCCTGCATTGGACAAAGACGTCGAGTAGCATCATGGCGCATAGTGAGGTAACCTCGATTTCAGACGCGGTATAACAACTCGAACGGTTGTGCTAGTTTTGAACATTGCAACGGGAGTTTGCAACCAGCTTAGAAATCGATATAAAAAAGCGATTTATCTCTGCATCAATCTAACTTTATGGACTGGCACGCATCGACCGGAGAGCGAGAGGGATAAATTACTGTGAGATGTCAATAAACACAATTTCCCTGAACGTTTCAAAAGGAAGCCTGATCAAGAATTTCGTTCGTCAACATACGCTACTGTTTAAAAAAAAATGACATCTCAAGATGACGGGTGCATCGTTCCCTTTATCCTGAAAAACAGGCAAAACGATGGGGCCTGTTGCAAATTTTGTGTATTTTTCAGACAAGACAAGCCTAAGGAGTGATTAAAAAAGGATTGGAGTCTCAGCGAATTTTCCACAGCGTTGTTGTGGACAAAGGAGTCAATTATTTTGATCGATGCCGCTGACGACGCTGGGATAATCGTCACGCACGTAGTATTCATAATCCAAGTAAAAATGCGAATATAGTGAGTTCTCTAGAAAATCTAAAAGTTCATAGTTCTCTTCGAAATGCGTTGTTTCAACTGAACAAAGTAAGTATGCCAAATCTCATGAAAAGGATTGGTGGCTGTGCGACCCGTCCACGACGACGGATACGCGGAAATTCTGGATCCGGGTCGATCTCGAGTTAAGGAATACACGGTTTAAGATGCGGGGGGAAGAATGAAAGAGAAACAGAGACTTTCCTTTAAAGTTTAACGTGGGATATCACACAGACATATAAACAACAAAGTTGTGATTATGTGGAGCTACAAAAGCGGTAACCCACTAAAGAAACACCATGCATCAGGTAAATGCCATACATCGTGGAGGATCACGTGCTGGTACACGCATGTAGAAAATGCGAGCTGGATTTTCCCTCGTCGCAAGTAATCTTCATACACGTCCAGTTAAATATGAACATTGAAAAGTGTGCTACACAACGAGACTTGGATATATAAACACAATGAAGCACACACGCTCTCAAAAGTATACGAGTTACTTCTTTCTCCTGTTATTGCGACCAACAATATTAGGACTACTACGTTTTCCCAGGATACATGTATTGAGTGTACGGAGGATGGGATGAGATGTGGTAACACTATGAAACTGCGACAGGTGTACGATCGTGGAAAGTCTGCTTATTTCGTTCGTGTTTACAAGCGATTAATTGATGAGTCAGTCGACAAACCGCTGTTTTTGCTGAGATACAGCAGTCTAGGAAATTATTTCGTTCTCGAGACAGTTCAATTACGAATGTATGCGAAAATACTGCAACTAATTCTCGACTGAATAACGATAGTTAAATTGTTTAAAGCCACACTGGAAAATTGCTCTTTCCAAATGAGCCAAGTGACCTGCTAATAAACCTTTGTATTTTGGTGGGAGGTATTAGTTCTGAACGGTATAGTATCTGGATATCATTATGAACCATGTGGACCGACGCAGTTGGATGAAACCCTGAATTCTCGAATATGCGAATTTCGATGAGAAAAATGGAGTCTCGCAGAACTAAGATTAGCCAAGATGATATAAAGTCTTCATCAAAACCACATTGTGCCTTGACTGAAGCCTGGCCAGAGTTTCTCATAATATTTTTTCCTTGCGAGTTTGTATCCCAACAAAAATAGCCGAACGCTGCAAGTGTGGTCTCTAAAGCTCTGCAAATTCTTCCTGATGCCGGCAAACGAGTGCAAAGAACTGAAAGGGATGCTAATGATGCAGAGCCAGTAGAAAACTCAAGAGGGATCGAGCGAGCAAGAAAAGAAAGTTTCGTGATTTCGAAGTGAAAAGCACCGCGTAGCAAGATTCCTACGAGAGGAATTGGGAAGGAATGCCTTAAATATAGTATGTTTCCCCGTTGGTTGATCGTGCTGATATAACCAAGGGAACGCACCGTCTTTTGGCCTCACTATTATATGCTTGGTTAGATTTTCGATGTGTACTTGCGTGTGTTACTGTTTTCGCTTTGGTGGTTGAGCTCTTTGCTCCACCTAAAGCAAGCGAAGCCTCTTTCTACCGGGCGGCGCGTGGGATAGTTCTCATCGTATTATTATCGTTGCTGGCTTCGCCTCGTTGTACGCATTCCACACTCGTATAGTCGCGCGCGCTTCTCCCCGATATATAGTAGTTCCATATTCACGCACTTGCGTTTCAACATGTGTTTACAATTTAAATTGTAGGAGTATTAGTAAGGTCCCTTGCACGATCACGCCCTGCTGCATCATGCTTCAGCAAACAAGTCGTCTTCGTTGGCGAGCTACTGGATATGTGTGCGTACCAACGCTTATGTTCGTAGACGCGAGTACCTTTTTTTCTGTTAAATACAGCCCAAAGTCGAAAGCTGCTCTTATCAGTATCCGAGACGTGAATTTAATTGACAAGATCGATTCATTCCAAATCGTTGAAATCTAGTCAACGATCATGCAAATATTTCCAAAAATAATGATTTCATCGATTCCCAAATAGAAACCATGACTTGTGAGACTTCCTGTACAAGCCTCGTAATATATACAAACACATACTCCAGAAAAAAAACATGTGTGTATGTATATATATATATGTGCGTTGATACAAAGCGCGAGGTCGAACGAGAACCGCAAAGAGATCTCCTGCCTCCGCCTCGCTGGCTTCTCCGACTGGGAGTCGACGCATGCTACAGAGAGGAGAAGGAAGTCGTTTCCACTTGCCCATTCGCCGATTTCAGAACTCGGATCGCATGTATGCCCGAATTTGCTGACTGTCTGAGATTGCAACGAGTATTTTTTCTTTCTTTCTTATGTTTATTCAACCGACTCATGAGATTTCCTATGACGGTAAAAATTTCAAAGGAGAAAATACCGAGAGTTGGATAGATTTGTGCGACCATAGTACCGCTGCGAGATTTCATTTTTTTTGTTTTAAACTAATCAGTGGGTGTTGCAAATAAGACATTTTGTTCGCATAGGAATCGCATAGGATGTTTCTAGTATTCGTTGTTGGGGATGATGTTGTAGCAACCGATAAAGAAATAGTAAAAAAAACGATCCGGAAATAAGTAGGGACGCGTTGAAAATAAATGAACAAGTGTAGTAGAAGAGTTGAGGTTGGTGTGTGTGTGTGTGTGTGTGTGTGTATAGACGAGAGTCGAGTGCCTGGTGGTAATCGATATAACGTCTGTATAATCGAAGCGAGGCACGAGTAAAGCTTCGCGCACTTGGTCTCGCATTTCAACTACATGTATATATCCCATAGAAACTCATTTCATACACACAGATATATACATAGTTGGTATAAAGTAGTAAAACGTGAAACGAAAACGCATGGGTTTCGATGTTGATGCATGTGCATCGTTGAGGACACCCACATCAACGCACGCGAGTACAGAGACAATAGCATACGGGGATTGTGGCCATATGGTGTACGGCTTCTGTTCTGGAAACAACCCTGAAAGCGACGACGACGTGCAGTCGTAACCCCTTCGTCCATCGCATCTACATTCTTTTTATTTGCTTTCACTTGTTTCGCCTTCTTTTTCTCCATGTCATCTACCATGGTCGTTTATGGCATGATACAAATTCCATGTTCGCTCAAACGTTCGGAGCGACATTAAAAAATCGATGGAACTCGATCCAAATTTCTGATATTTCAATTGAAATATAAGTTATCAAGGAATATAATTGTATTTCGAGCGAATGAATCTGGTGATTACTGCTATCATCTGGTGATAACGCAGTTTTGAAAGCTGCGGTATAGCCTCTTTGACCGCACGAGGCCCAGGGTAACTCTTTGTACACCTGCAAACACGCGAATAAAGATGAAGAAGAGGATCGAATACACGAGCAGGTGGCATGATCCGTTGGGAGAGAGCTGGCTGACTTATATACTCTTGGAGTTAATTGCAACAGCAAAAGTGTAATGGACGAGTTATGTGTGAGTCAGTTCGACTGCATACATGTGGATAGAGAAGCTTTTAGTGCCTATAGTTTTGGAGGGCAATTTCTACAAGAGGGAGACTCGAGCGGTGAGTATTTCGTTTAACGGAAACGCCGAAGCGAAGGCTTTGGGCGCGCAAGACGACCCTGCCATATTTTTTACCCCATAGTGGAGGGAGCGAGTCATATTGCTTAATTACTTTTTTTTCAATTTTCCTCTGCCGTAAGTATCGACGCCACATCGAATGAGTTCGAAATATCAATCCCCAATCCCATCAATTTTCCCATCAATTCCCAAGATACTCAAGATTAAAAGTAGAAAGAACAAAACAAACAACTTACTGATCCATTTTTTCTGCGAATTTAATGAATATTTAAAAATTGTATCCTCATAAAAAACGAGGCTATATGCACGAAAACTACAAAACAACCAGAAGATATAATCGATATTTCGTGTTTTCCCATGCAAAGATGAATGAAGCCCATGCAATGAAGAACGAAACAAAAAGTCTCGGTTTTTTAAGGGTCGTAGACATAGTCATACTGCGACGAACAAAAGCTCCCCGCCGTTAATGGTGTACGTGTTTCACAACCCCTATGTGTGTCACTATTGCGTGTATCCGCTGTATATAACTATTTGTCAGTTAGTCTGACTCGTTTCGAGTTTTTCACTCGTCTCGTCTAGTCTGGATCGATCGTCTCATTCGAGAGGAAAGTGAGACAATCGTCGCCGTCGAATACACAGAGAAAAAAGGAGAAAATCTCGCTGCTGTGAAATGTTGTTTCTAAAGGCTCTTGTGGGTGGAAATGAGGACCTATAGAAAAAGGGACCGAGCAATGACTGAACCTCCGTATAGTAATAAGTCGTAAACACGATGACAACTGCTGATTTCGATATAAATAACAATTGAGCTCGTTATCAAAGAGCGAAAAAAACATCCAACGGAAACACTAAAAACGAGCGATAATAAAAATGAAAAAATCCATTCGCGAAAAAAAGACTCATTAGCAACACACTACTGTGTTTTGAAATAGGTTCACATAGGTATTTTACTTCAAATATTAATACTATAAAATGGCGATGCCAATTAGTGATAGATTCAAAAACGTTCGCCACTTCCGGCTCCCCATTGTCCGAAGCTTTCGCTGTTACGAGCCCAGACTCTGTACTATCCTCAAAGTATATATATAGCGCATACACGCGATCTAGGAAGTAGAAGGTTCAATATGGAGTCGTTCAGAGCTGGAAACGAGCGCTGTACATATTAAATACTTCGATATCATACATGGGAAATATATTTATATATAGATATGAATATTTGGTGCGCGAGGTAGAGCTCGACACCGTAATAATCGACTCTTGGATATTCGGTACGTGAGGATATTTCCTCACGTTGTAAAATCTCATAATACATACGAAACCTGTGAAATCTCGTGTAGGTGAGCGGTTGTGTGTCATTGTGCTCGCGAGGGAGTAGAAAGTCGACAGGGGCGATGCTCTCGTGCTCGCCGATGATTAGTGAAGAGCGAGGAAAAAGCTCTGAGAATTTCACGAGAGCCTCTGACAGAGAGGCTGTGAAATGAACAGGAAAAGAGCGCCAAGAGACAGAGAAGAAGGAGCAGTAGCAACCCTTCAGGCCAGAGTATGTCGATGAGAATCAACGAGAGCGATATGCATATATACGTGTTAACAGCGAGGCGAAAGCAGAGGGTTAATGTAATTAGGCGAGGATCAGACGATAGACGAACACCAAATTCGTTAGACCGACCGCGCAACCTCCCCCATGCAAAAGAGTACTCTATTTTTTGTCCTATCTCTTCAAACCTTTGGCTACTGATTACATTTGTGCGATTTGGCCTCAATATTAAAGTGGAATATTCTAAAATCATGAAACGTTAAATATAAAATGAATTTTCAACGCGTCATTACCCCAATATAATAAAGCTTGTTCCAACCATTCCGTGCAGTGTAAATTGCTAACGAGCTCTTGCGGTGGCGGGTTGATGATAAAATCTTATATTTCGTATCAAAACTTTAGCCGAGCGATTCTTTTAATTTGAGAAGATTATTGTCATGGCTCGATGGAGTTTGGTTGTTTTATTTTTGCATGTGAGATGAGTTTCGCCCAGTGTTACGAAAAGCTCGTATTTATACGATAAAGTCAGCATTTTTTACGTCCGTTTTGGTTTGGCATTGATGTTGAAAAGTTGTCTCGAGTGTTTTGGCTCGAAAGTCTACTGCACACAAAAGAGATATGTCTACATATTTTAATCGCTTTATTCGATGGAATTTGAGTGGCAATGAGGACTTTTCAATTTCACCGTCGCTCAGGGCGTTTGGAATAGGGGACGGAGTTTCCTGCCCGCTGCTTCCCTTACCGTTTAACCAAGAAAATCACCCCACCGTGTCCAAAACGTGAGGTGCGTGCATGTATTTCCTCGATCATTTATGCTTCCTACATATATTTCTTGAATTCCCTAACATCCGTTCGGGGTGACTCTATAAGCGTATCTCCGAATCCGTCCGATTTAAAAAAATTATCGCATTTTTATTCACGTGTAGACGGGAAATGTTTATTTGAAGGAACGAGAAAGAATTAAATTAAAGTTGGATTTCTTCCTGTCGTCGATGGGACGACGAACGATCGAGCAGGCTTGATATTTCGGCATTCCGGAAATTGGCGTGAAATTGAACGAAAATTGACGCATTTCGAGCGCTTTCTCATTTCAACGTTATCCTCTGGCACACGATCCAGCAAGGGAAAACCGTCATAGCTCCCCTGCCTCTGCTCGGCTGTGTCCTCCCGCCCTGACTTTTATAGTTTACTATGGAGTCAATTCACTTCGATAACGGAAGCGGAAGCGCGTCGATTCCGAGTCAGATGCTCACACTACCTTTCCCGACGCATACGCATGCCTATCCCTGACGTATGTGCGCGTGAGTGTTTATACATTTTTTAAAGAGCTCTCTGGTTCGATGATTGAATGCAAGGGTGCAAAGATGGAAAACTTTACAGTGTTTACCTATATACATAGAAACTCCATCCACGATGGTACCCAGCATATGATCACTTGTAACCTTAGAACAATTCCATTTTGCTCAACTGCAGTGTGTTTCCACTCTGTACTTGAGGTGAATTTTTCAATAACTGAGACATCGGAATGACTCTCACAGAATGCTTTTCGTTCGTCGATCATGATTGCAGAAAGCAGCACGTCTGTTCAGAATTCAGCTCATACGATAATGAAAAAGTGGAGCGGAAAGGGTTTTTTTTTTTTAACGATATTCAGAGTTTGACAAAAGAACGAGACAATCTTTTCGACGACTATCGAAAATCTAAAACCTGTCGATATTTCAGCTATTTTTAGAGAAAACATTGAAACATTTTTTCTTAAAGACTGAACTCGGAATTTATTGAAAAAATTTATTCGAAATGAAATGACGAGTCGATAAAATGATAATTTTCTCATAAACGTTAAATAAAGGACGAAGTGATAAATATGTGGGAGAAAGTTAGGCAGCGGACTGGTATTTCGTGTCCGAAACGTCTACGGATAATGGCTGGCCCCAGTCCCTCGCCCGAGCATCCCGTGCATACCAGCGACATAATAAAGCGTATAATAACACGCAGGAGGCTCAGGAGACAGGAAGAGATATCCGAGGCCTTGTATATACAGTCTCGACCGGAAGTCGATGCGAGAGAATCTTTTTCTCGAACATTTGGCGAGGTGGACGGTCCGAAAATGTTTTCGTACAAATAAAGAATCATCCTCATTAATAAAAACAACACGAAAGAAACATAACTAATTAAAATAAAAGAAAAAAATCTGAATGATAAAAATTTTAAATAGAAAAAAAAACGATTCTGCTGATTCTAAAACTTTTTTTTATCTTAATATATGGCGTTTATGTTGAGGTTCAAGAAAATTAATCACAAATGGCGTTCATGATATGAAGAAGGAAGAAACGAGTGAAAAATTGGCCATGCAACATGAAATACTCACGAGAACACGTCGCAATACCTCAAAAGGAAAACAAAAACTATTGTGTAATTAGCATTTTCAACGAAATTGAATATGTGACTAGTTTAATTTTCTGTAATCGACTGTACGCATGGATTATAGCGTTATCGTCACGTTGGCTGAGTCTCGAGACATTTGTATATACATACATAAGTATAACGTAAAACGTTATGACTTTGAGCACTTGAGTAATTGCAAAATGAAAATGTATCTTTACCGAGAAATCGTCCACGTAATTGAAAGAGACAAAGGAAAAGAGATTCAAACAAACTTCTACGCTAGAAACACCGACCAAGGAACAGCAGGTGTTGGAGATACGATCTTCACTTGCACCCAACGGGACTACAGCTCGGACGATCGAGGATTTACTGACGCAGCTCTTTTCTAAATTGTCGAGTAATCAAGATTGACGAAAACTACAGAACGATAACATAATTTTTCTTATCGAGAACGAAATTTGGAAGAAGGCAACGACGTGGGCCTCACCATGATGAATTGTCTGGCAAAAATATTGATTGCCTCTTTTCCAGAGACTCTGAACACAAATCTGTGGAAAAAAGGATGAAACTTTGCGAGTGGCAATGTGGAAACTCATCAAAGAAAAGAGTCTCCTCTCTTCGTATTAGAACAAAGTAAACTTTCATATTTTTTTTGTTCTTCGTGTCACATTGTCTGTGTTTTTTTCTTTTCATCGAGTATAGTAATTAAAGAAAGTGGTGGGGGAGCAGAGAGGCGATAAGCATCGTAGCGCAGGTAAACGTGAGCTCATCGTTGGGTTTCGTGGTATACGCAGCTCAAGCCACCACATAAACACATCAACCATAGCAAAAAAAAACATAAACGAAGAGTCAATAGTCCGAGAGAATGTTTGAAATGCGAATAAAAAGAATTCGAATGAGAAAAAAAAGGAAATAGCAAAAAAAAAACGAGAGAAAAATGAAGAAACGAATGACGATTTGACGAGCTCGGGGTGTGACGAACATCCGTCCGTTTTATGTGTGAATAACTGCACAAAAAGAGTCCCGCACCGCTTGCTTTCCTCCGACCGAGATTTTTCCTCGAGATTGAGCGTTATCTCAAAACAATCTCTCTCTCTTTTTCTTCGCTTAGGCGATTAAGATCGCTCCTTGTTACTATGTACAAGGATAATTGATTCTATAAATAAAATTCTTGTGGTTTTTTACAAAAAAAAAAACTTAGGTGATTGCATGATTTTGGTGAACTATAATTTTACCAATTCTCTGTAATTCAAAGCAACATACGAAATAAAATCACCGCAAGAATCATTCAAATGAGAATTTCCAAAAATCGCGAATTTACAACCTTTTTCATATAAGTACATAGCAGGATCCACAGCATAATGAATTCAAGTTTCGTAAGCATTCGCGTTAGTCCAGAGAAATGTCAATGTATATGTACAACATTTTTTCTAATAGATTTCGCGTACAAACAAACAACGAAAAAATGCAGTGCAGCTAGGAGAAAAACGAAGAGAGGGAGTGTGGGGGGAAAAAAAGTTTCAAGCCCTATTGATAATAGGAAGTGGTCTTTCCGTGTTCGAAACTCGATGCACGAGGTTCGCGGACGTTGCACCACAATATCGATCGTACACCGGTGCACAAAGTCCCTCGAGATCTCTTCGAGAGCGGTAGCGTGTGTGCCTCGTCTCGCCGCAATAAAACAACAGTGTCCTGCGCACGTAACGGCACAAAATTTCCCTATACATCACTGATTACGAGATTTATATTTTCAAAAGATAACACGCCAAATGTCAACAGCGAACCGATGAGCAGCGAACCGACCAAAGAATATTCACAAAAATAAATTTTAACGAAAATTATAACTATGACAGGCACTAAAAAATTCCATTTTCCTCTCAACAACATGTTTATCGATTCAACGAAATCCGCGATCTTACCAAATCGTTCCGTTAGTTTCCAAAAAGGTTTAATTCTTCCACCAACTTGTAACTTGGTGGCTGAAATTAACAGCGCTCCGTTCAAGAATCGCAAGGGTTGCGAGTGGTCAAATGATTGATCGTAATGTACTGAGTCTGGTTTTAAAATTTGAATTTTCAACACGCGTCCAAGACTTGGAACAAACGTTATTATCAAAAATGCAATACAGAAAACTTGCATCTGCTTCAACTTGGCAATAAATCGAGCATAACGTTTCTCTCGAATTTAGTGTTCTTTCAAAATTTCGTATAAACGTTCTTGGCACCAAAACTAACAATTTTCTCCTATGAACAAACATGTTCTGACGTTTAGAATTTGAGATATTTAATTTCCAATTTTTTATTTTCCTCCATCTAAACGACGATGTTGAAGTTTGCATCGTTGAAATACAACGGAATTGTGTTTTTTCTACAGCAGAGCTCGTAATTATTATTCAATATTTGCTCCGGATTATAAAACGATCCTCTCTTCCGACCCAAAAACTTCAATCGACACGAGAAATTGCCATGATTTTCAAAATTCAATATATAATTAATAGAAACAATATTTTTCGTTAAATCTCAACGTTGCAAACTTCAGAGTCATTCTAAACGCGTGTAAATCGCGTTTCTTTTCTTTTTTTGTGACAAATAAGAAATTGTAAATTAAATATCCCAAATTCTAAAAGTCAGAAAATTTTTCTTCGTTAGGAGAAAACTGCAGTTAGTTTTGGTGCCAAGAACGTTTATACTAAATTTTGAAAGAACCCTAAATGAAGTCGTTTCATAATAGTAATAACTTAATTAATGATTATTTTCTCGTATAAATACATCTACGATATGTAATCACACATATAGTATATATTCGTTATTTGCGAGTTATATGTATGTACGCAGACACGTATTGTAGCGTCTGCAGTTCATTGCACGTGTGACGCCGACGCAGCGGCATATAGCCGTATACTAAACAGAACAAGTAAATCCTGTGGGTGCAATGACAAAGAATACTTTGACTATATGGGTAACTCCGTGTAAAGGCCGCGATGAGCCATGCGAGATTTATGAATCAGAGTCGATAACGATCGGTTCCAAAAGTACGAACCAAGTACGAATGAGCTCATAGTTTGGAGGAAGAAATGTAATTTAAAATCTAAAGGAAAATGTAAAGGAAAATAAACAATGATGATTTCTACACAGTCGTAACCGTGGATCTTGAGAAGAAAGACAAAAAGATGGCGTTGACAATGCGGAAAAAAAGTCTTGAAACAGCAGGATGAAAAGAAAGCGGAGAGGCAAAGACAAACGAAGAAGTGAGACAGGACGAAGTGACGAGGGAGGCTGTGCACCACAGAATTTGCAATGGCAATAAAGAAAAATAGAACAAAAACAAAAACAAAAACAACATAAGCAAAGGAAGAAGAAAAGATGGAATGGAAAAAGGAAAGAACAAAAAGAGATGTGCGTCTGGTTGCACACAGTCAGCGAGGAAAGGCAAGAGAGCATTGACAACGAGATGCATGAGAGTCTGGGAGGAGACCGAGAACGGAAGATACGAAACTATGGGAGCGAATGAAGAACAAGGAAATAATGTTGGTCGCGTTGTTTTGACAGTCTGCTGAGTTTCGAGCAGGATGCAACAGAGAGCTTCCCTATTCCCGCGCTTTTTCACGTTATATTTACATCCTGAACAGTGGTTGACACATTTTTTTCACATTTCGGCATCCGCTCTACGCAGTGAATTAACAAACGAGCGACAAGCACTTTAATGCTTTCGTGTGCCGAATATAATAGGTTCGTAAGACAGTTCGATGCAAAACAGGATTGTTATCGCATGGTAATAATTAAACGTTTATTAAGACAATTAACTTCCATGGAGTGCAGAGAATTTTTTTTTATCATTAATTATTTTATAATTAAAAGATTAATTCTAGATTTTCCAGTCGATTCAGTCCCCAAATGGCAAAGAAAATTGTCAAATCATCGTTAGACAAAAAACACTGGATGAGAATCTCAATTCATTTCAATGCCGCAAACTTGAGGATCATGGAATTCTTGATTTCCTTCGTTTTATCATTCTCTTATAATAATTTCTACGACAGCATTTATCTTCCATTGAAAACTAAGCCCCAATTTGTTTTTCTCTTCATTGTCCATTAATAAAAATGTTGAAGTATCCCTGATTTGAAAAACCTAGTTTATCGTTACTCTTACTAGTTTGATTGATTTATGACAATGATTAATGATTTTATTTGGTTGTCAATCACTGTAATTGGTAGAATTATAAACGCATTTCAAAGGTGTGACGCGACGCTTTCCTCGAGCGAACAAAACTTGTGATGTTTGTATACATATCTATGAAAAAATGAGGAAACACGTAGGACCGGTATTGTTTGAGCGGCATTACGTAAATGAGGGTAGCACTTGCCCCTCTCCTATCTTTATTTTTACCGACACTTTCACGAGTTGGGTCCTATTGTATTCGACATGCTTCCGTTGAGTTTGGTCACCTCGCATCTTCAGTACGTTTTTCATCGTTTTCTAAACCACCCTCCACCAGGTGGAGAGGAGAGAGTTCTCTGTCGCAGGCTCGTTACTATTCTTTCCTCCCAGTGTCTCGAATCCTCCACGAGATTTTTGTTTCTCTCATGCGCATAGATTCCAATCTACGCTCGTAAAGAAGAACGAAAAGTACTCTTTTCTATTGTTCGCCGCTCTGAGCAGCTAACGTTGTGTTTCTACACACTATGACCCATCACGGATCACGAAAAAACGTAAATTTTTCAAATTAGAATGAAAATCATATAAAGACAAAGAACAATTGTCATATGTAAATGTGAGAGGCAATGAAGACAAAAAGATCGTTGTGGATTTTGATGAGATTCCGAAAATGTCAAAAATTATTTTAAACTTTTTTCTTTTACGCAGTCTCGCAATTGGATGACGATTTTTCTCCAAGATTTCGAATGGCGTACTCTGGACATTTCGGGTTATAATTGAGCACGAGCATACGATAATTTTCAAGGATCCCCTAATGAAAAGCTCTAGGGTCACGATATATTTCGATTGCAATTGTTGCCATTTTATTCGTCCTGTGATTGGTCGGTCCTGTTATACACCGTGTTTTGACTCCCGCTGTCAGTCTAACAGTTCCGGCTGTCGATTTGACAGTTAAGTATATACGCGTGTGGTTATATATGTTCCTAACACCAATTTGCCCAAAATTATCGCGTAGACTGCATATAAATTTTTGGCTCTGTTTTTAAAAAACGGGATCATGTGCATTGTTGAATTTCAACGATACGAATATCAACGCCATAGATAAAGCTCACCGAGACATTTATCCAGTTATTAATTCTCGGATATGCTTAATTTAAATATTGAATGATGCGCTCACGCCGTTCGATTCTCATTCAACGAGATGCTTCCGATTCGTTGACCCTGTAGCCCAGTTCACGAGCGGAAGAGAAACGCGGTCGCAAACGTTATGGCCCCCTCGATATTTTAACTACTTCTATAATAAGTGTACGTATATATGTATGAATGAGTATACGATCAAGGAAATAATTATTGAGGCCATTTTACGCTAACATTTCGACGTGTTGAAGAATATTCCAACTTTACAATTTATTTATTCGAACTCGATGTGCGTGTATACATTGCGAAGTAAATCTCTATACAAGCGTATAAAACTCTACTAACTTGTGTTTGTGTCCTTTTCACGCGGAAACCACTGGACCGATTTTGATGAATCTTTCATAGGAATAAAGCTCATGAATCAGAATAGCTTTTACGCTGTATTACATTCCGACAATTTTTTTTTTGAACCCGAACCAAAAAATCAAATTTTTCGTCATAGTTTCCACTTTTAAAGTTCACAAGCAACTAAAAAATGATAATAAATCAAAAATCGCTAATTACCAATTGAAAGATAATTCGAAAACGAAGATAATGAGCGGTAGCTAGAGTGCCGGTTTGTAAAGAAAAAAAAAAAAGTTATAGCGATTTTTGTAAAATGAAAGATTGAAGATTTTGAAAAAAAATGTTAACTTTTCATATGTATTAAGGTAGCTGTACCCTTTAGTGCCAAGTAGGTGTGCTGCGGGGCGACGCCCGCAGGCACGGCTAGTAAATATATATAAAAAACTACTTTATGTTGGGACCATGCAACACCTGCTGCAACCCTTCGATTTCACTAACCCTAGTAACGTTCGCGAGTTTTGGGGGAGCTCGTTTTTTTCTGTTTTTCTACACCTTTCCAATAGTTTCGCCCCCCCAAACACTTCTTTCAGTGTCGATTTGCTCAGGAAAGCCGAAACGTTTTGATCAAGTGCGAAATTCATGAATTGTTTCGATAGCGAATGATTCGTTGGTATGCGAGTAAACTTATCTTACGCAGGCACGTGTCCCAGATCCGTATATAGTGATAGGAAAACCGAAAGAAGAAAAACTGTCAATCGGTTGAAAAGGTTACACCTTAACCTGAACTACATGAACGTTAAGGGCACTCGGACATCGATCGAGGCTCAATCAATTATTTAAGAGACCTTATTTCGATGTTGAAGCCAGCGACATCAGGATCGAAAGCAGACACAGAGTTCGAGCTCGTCAACAATTCATTTCAAAATAATCTCGATCCTCTTTCCTTTTGTTTCGTTCTCTTTTTACATAAGCTTTGTTTTTTATCGAAGTTTACGCCGTCGCAATGCAACAAAAGTCCGTCATTCCAGATTCCGAAATTATTTTACGACCGTTTTTTGTTGTATTCATAACTAGAAAAATTTTAGTATGGTCGATTCGCAAAAGAAGATTCTCCATTGACAGTTCATGAAATACGTAATTATTCATCAAATATAAAATTATCGTTTTTATAGAAAAATTCCTGAAAAAACGTGTTTTTTTTAAATTATTTTAATTTTAACCAGACCCTTAGAAAGAAGATTTCCACGAAGAAATTCAAGAGATCCTAAAAAACACAGTAAAAGCATTGTGTAGTTTGCTTATTTTTTCATTTTCTGGATCACATTTCGCAAGCATGTGAAGTGCAAATTGATATTTCTACTTTGACCGCTCTCATTTCACAGTCAAGTGTTCTAAGAGGTTACAGAGCATAAAGAACATGTACATCGACATGTGACGACAACGTTGAACGTTGATATGACGAAAACTATTCTTTTTTGTATTGCTAATTTTTTGTTACATTTGTACATCGAAGCTTCGAAAAAATGAATCAGAATTTTCTTTGAAATAAGCAAAACGAGGAATAACTTTGTTTATAACGATTTTTGGTTGTGAATTGCAAAAGGAAAAAGATTGGAACAAATTTCTCAAAGATTTTATTCCGAAAGTATTGAAAACAATGAAATTTAAAGGAAAAGTAATAATTTGTACTGCAGAAACTGTAGCAATGTTTTGGGGTACCAATTTGACTCGGGAATATGAAAAAGCCTGTAGGCCGAAGTACACACATGTGCATGCACTATAAGGGTCGACATATGTGCTCGACTCCCGAAGGTTTTCTTTCTCTCAAGGGAGAGGGCTTGAGGAGACAATCGTCTTGGTATCGCAACACCTGTCAGTGTATGGCGCTTGACGCTTTATTTCCTTCATTCTTTCAAAAACTTGTCAGGCAAAAAAAAATATTCCATGAACCGCAAAAATCGGTGCTCAGGTTCGTAAATATGGGAAATAAATTTGAGGATGCATTGCTGCTTTGAAATTCACGCGCTCATAACGTAAATAAGTGTCTTTGGGTAGATTACGATGGCTGAACAATTCACCAATAAATTATTATGATGAAAAATAAGAATCGACCGCAAACCCCAGGAACGTCCGTTTGAAGGTCAAGAACTCGAAGGAGCTTTCGATTCCAACGGAAATATCGAGAAGAAATGAACGTAAAAATGACAGAAACGAAGCAACTTTCCGGAATTCTTTTAACCCTAGAACTGACACTTCATTTTCTTTCACCTTCTGACGCATGACCACGGTCGTTATCGACCCTATGATATTTTTGGCCGTAATATCTAGTTTACAGAAATAAAGAGACCTGCGAGTACACGAATATCTCCGTTTATGAATAACAAACAAGAAAACTTATTGGTAAGCTGAGGAAAATAAAAACAGCCTCATTTCTTCGATATTCCACCGGGTCAAATCGACCCCAGCCATGAGTTCTAGGCAAGAAATTATTGCTTGGCAGAATTTCGATTCGAACCAAAATTATGCATACAAAAAATTATGCATGCAAAATTAACCATACTATGCACAAAGGCATTCTTAGAAGTCACGTCAACGCATCTCGATATATTTCCTAAACTTATCCTTTGCTTCCCTGTCTTTAGGTCCCTCATGCTGTCATATCTAATCCCCCCCGCCTTGTTACTGCAACGCGCGTCGGCATCCAAAAACTCGATTCTTCAGTCTCCGTGGTTTTTTCGGTCAGTCCTCGCGTGAAACAGGTATTTTGGATTGAAAGAGGGGTAAGGAATGGCGCGACGAAGACAAGACTGTTTGCGTGAAGCAGCAGGGACAGCAAGGTCACGTTGTATCGAACGAGAGGCAGAGAGAGCGAGAGAGAGAGAGAGAGAGAGAGAGAGAGAGCGGGCGAGAAGAGAAATCATTAAGAGAACGGTAAAAGTTTGTCGATGCTGTCAATTTCCGGAGTTATTGACGATGAAAATACGATTCGAGATTCCTCCAGACACCGTTCGACCAAGTTCCCGAAATATCCATAACATCAATAGAAATCGATAATTCGACAGTGTTCGTTTGTTTTCGTTCGATGGCGACCTCCTTTTTCCATTTGCTGCAATAACCTCACTATCTCATCAAGTTTTTTGTACTGTCTTACTGGGGTTCCATTCGAGATCCGAAAAATATTGAATTTCTTCTATATCCTTTGGCAGATATTTTTTAAATCAATGAGCTTCGCATTTCTTTTTGTTCTTTATTGACAGAATATATTCCCCATGCAGTGATGTGCTGTGTGAATTTTAAAATGTAAAAGAATAACAGCGCAAAACAAAGAATTCAACAGAGTTTTGTAAGCTCGATGTGTATAGAAAAAATGGTGGTGTTTCGAGAGAAAAAAAACAATGGCTGCGTTCCATTCATATTTCGACAGCAATGACGCGAAAAAGTTTGAGGGAATAGGGAACGGTTCGAATGCAAGCAATAAAGCATCGAGAAACGGGGCGAATTTGCGTGGATCGCTTTATAAAAGTGATCTCGTGCGGGGTTCGCTCGTCTTCTCGAGGCAGTCAGGTGTCGCGGAGGACGAAAACCGTTACAGCCGGCAGGCAAACACGTTACTTGAGACAGAAAGGGGGAATGAAACGTTCTACGATGTATAACTGCAAACTCGCTAGGAATAAAACGCTGGACGCAAATCTTTTCCTTTGTTTTTATTTTAATCATGTCCGCGAACATAAAAACCAGAAAAACAAACGTACGAAGAATTCGATCGGGTTGAAAGCTGCAAGAGATTGGATCGACTAACTGCTGGAACTTATTTCTTATAAATGAGGAAAGCGTGCTTATAGACACACGCTCACTCAACTGCTAATGTCACTCCTGAGCTCTTTGAAATATATTCAAATTCGAAGTAATCGTTTCTTTTCTATTTTTTTCTCGTATTTATCTAATTCATCATTCGCCATTCATTTCTAATGGGATTTACTTACCCAAGTGGCAATTTTCTAGCTGCGCATTGTCGATAAATCCACGGGATCGGTAAAAGCACAAAAACAAATTGTTACTAAAAACAAAAACACAACACACGGACACTCGAGCAGAATATGAACACGTGAAAAGTCGTTTACGTTTTGGTCTAATTCTTTCTGTCATTAAATGTAATAACAAATGAAACAAAACACTGGAATGCGGGTTTAGCTAAATTTCAGCGTCAAATCACGCGCATGTGAACCACGTTTAAAACAAAGCTCGTGCGATTCAAATTACAATAACGAATCGAGCGAGCATCACGACTTCGCGATCGCTACTGCCGGTTCGGCTTTTTACTGGCGCCAGTGTTGCCAACTGCAGCGCCACAAATGTCTCAGTATTAGTCTTCGAAATTCTCTAGAAATCGCCCATCTAGACATGAACCAAAAATCGTCAGAATTCGCCGCTTTTCAGCTCGTGAATATGCCATCTTGATAACAAAGACAAAATTAAGTTTTTATTCCCTGAGGTGTTTCCAACAATTTCAAATCATTTGATCTACTAATCAAAGTGTACCACTGTACGTACAGATGAAACCTCTCATCGTCGTACTTTTTATTTATTCCATTCGAATTTCTAATTGTTCATCTATGCGCACATATAATTATATTGTTGGAAAATATCAAGAATAATTTGAAACCAGAAACCAGAATATTCCGTAAAAACCTATGAAATCAAGCGGCCCTGATGAGCAGGTACCATTTCCCACCGATATTAATCTGAATACACTCGTGGTCGCATGGATCAGTGCTGGGCTCACGACTCACGGGTTACGGGTTCGATTCCCCGAACGAGCAAGTTTTTTTTTTTTCAATAACACCGAATGCAATGAAACGTTTCGTATGCTCCATTCTTATTTTTATTCAATTATTGAAGAAGCTAACAGTTATTAATTTATACTCAATTGTTTTTCTTTTTTTTTGTCATCGCGTTATCTCACTTATGATGACGGCGGTCTCAAGCGATATAATATAAAACTTTATTATCGTAGCCGGATACTCAATCTGAAATCATGAATAATGACTTATAATATTTAATATAAACTTCATAAAATACACAATGAGTTGTGGGATTTGCGGGTAGAGGCGTAAACGTTAAAGGGCAAGGGCTAAATTATATTTTCTATAAAAAAGCAAATATACAAAATCAGCTTTATAAATGTTTTATGAAAATGTCTGACGATACACTGTACTCCAATCACAGATTACAAAAACAGTTAAACTTTTTTATTGTAACTAATAGTCATCTCAATATAATAATATATTTCGTAATTATTAATACTGTGGCAGCTATAAAAGTTTAGAGAATATAAAATCGCGTTTACGAATCAGGATTCAGACGGTGGAATTTTGCAACAATAACTCTTCCAAATTGTCACAGTCGTCTTTATTACTTCCGACGGTTTCGTACACTTTCAGACTGCCGATAGATTTTAAGACTTCGTCAGGTAGCACGTAGTTATTGCAACAAGATCCCATTATTTTGACCCCGAACCTGATGTGTAAAATATTATTTAGAAGGGGAAGCTTCATTTTATTGCGTAACTTTGTCTTGACGAGATTCATTTGACTGAAAATACGCTCAACGTCTGCATTGGAATGCGGAAGGCACAGCACTTTTAAAGCGAGATCGGTTAAGTGTTTGAACGGCGATTCTCCACTGCTGTCTCTATAATTAATAACTTCCGTCCAGAATTTTTCTGTGTCTTTCGTTTCTCTCCAATGAATTGAACGTAAATTGTCCCATTCAAATTCGATTTGACTGATCGTAGATCGTGCATCGTTAGTGACAAAGTGCGAAGCCACGTCTGTGATCGGAAGTTTATTTGGTTTCAAACATTCTGCTACCGAAAACGCATTCATTTTTTCCAATATGTTCAAACTTTGCGGCAAACGATTTTTTAATTCTTTGGCCAGCGCAACCAGGAAAGCGACGCATCGCGATTTAAGAACCGCTTTATCCTGCCCACATATTGCATACTCCTGACAAGCTGATTCGAAGGCAAAACCCAAGGCTGGCGACGGATCTAAATGATTTTCGATATCATTTTCATAAATGTTGATTCTGGCTGTCGGGAGGATGACTTTGTTCACTACGGTCGAATACAGCATTTTCAGATCGGAAAGCAGTTTCGTGGGATCAGCTGTCTTGGATTCGAAATTTTTGTTCGTTTTTTGTACTAATCTCAGTATTGGGTGCAGAAATGTAAGAAATACAAAGTTATTTCTGTCGCAGTACATCGAATACAACAACTCCGCGGTATAACAATTCTCTTTCAGTCTGCTTATTTCGAAATGTGTTTTCAAGCTCAGCCATTGATCCAAAATCCTTTTTACCGCAGGTTCGATGGACAACCATCTTGTTTCAGCAACTCGCAGTATTTTTAAGGGTTCCTCGCCATCGTTGATGGTACTGTACAACTGCGAATAATTCAATTGTCTGATGGAAGAATGAGCGAACCAATTGTACGTTTCTTTTACTAGAAATTCAACATTTCGCGGTAGAGTTTTTTCGGTCGACTTTGAAACTGCAAGTTGTAAGGAATGGCAGACACAGCGGATTAGAGTTAAGTGTGGGATTTCTGCTTTTAGTCTGGCGTATACGCCCGAATTGATACCGACCATTGTCGAAGCGTTGTCGGTGCCGATACCTCGCAGGTTCACTAAATTCAATTTTGCATCGCTCAACATTTTTTTCATTGCACGTACGATGCATTCAGCAGTTCCGTCCTCAATTTCGATAAGGCCCAAAAATGTAGAGACAATTCTCATATTTTCTATGCTGTAATATCGAATGACAATACCGAGCATTTTGTTTACGGTAATATCCGTAGATTCATCGATCAACAGGCTGTAATACGTGTTACCAACATCCTTGATCAACGATTCAAAAAAATACGGCCCGATTACATTTTTTATGAGAGCCGTGCATTTGGTCCTGTGTAAATTAATTTTCAAGGGCGTATCCTTATGCAAATCGCTCAGATGATCGACGCTAGCAATCGATGCATGCATTGCAACATATAGTGCGAGTTGTCCCTCCTTTTGCTGTTCTTTCGTTACTTCGTTCACCGGTTGAAATTGTATCCTTTTTTGCCTCTCACAGGAAAAGGGTCTCGCTGCTGCCACATGTTTCCCGGTCTGAGAATGTTTGATCAGATCGCTTAACTTCGCATTTAAAAATACTTTACAGTATTTGCAGTACGTTTTTTTCGGATCCGTCGTTGCCGGTTCGATCCATCCTGCCAAAGCTGGTAGTTTCTCCCATTCTTTGCGAAATTTTTGCGCGTATTGTGGAGGCACTATAAACAAAGTTGAAGTTTTAAATACAATTAGGAACACATTTATTACGACGTTATTAAAAAAACTTGTTTTGAAAATATTGAAACCATTTTTTTTTTGTCTCTTAAACTCATTTAGCTTCATAGAATGCTATTTAATTTATATTTTTATTTGAGATTTCGTTTCCCAACTTTTTCCGCTTCATTACCATTATTCGTGAGCACGTCAGTCGTCGTATTGTCGTAATTCGTCATTTTTTGTCGTCAATTCTAATCTTTTACTGTTTTACTTGTCATGAATGAATACGAGCAGTTTGAATTCGACGCTCGAGCCCCTTCCGTCAAGTGACTAAAGAAAGTGACCGATAAATACAAGATATATATAGCGTTATTACTTACTGATGCTGAGTGTAATTGGACCATAACGTGGTTACGCGGACGCAACAAGGTTATGTGACCGCACGGCGACACAGAGTTGTCCAGTTACGAGATGATTTCCTCTTGCCGTCTAGTGTTATATGGAAAGTATTTATCAATAATAAGCAGCGTAATTGTAGAAGAATTATTTTCGGTCGTGGCTTCGTACGGAATTCGGCATCATCACCTACCTTTGGTGTTTTTGATAGAAAAAAATTCACCGTGAAACAAAATTGCAATGACAGTAACCGTTTTCGGAAAAATATATGTCACATATCACATGTCGCCAGAAATCACCGTTCGAGCGAAGAAATCCCTAGAATTCTCCAAATGCCTGTAAAAAATCGCTAGGGTTGAGAGGGGTCGCAAATCGAGCAAAAAAATCTCTGCATAGGATTGAAAATCTCCAGATATAGCTACAAAGTCGCTGTGTTGGCAACCCTGACTGGCGCGCTCGCGGCTCCGACGACGCTGCGAGGCTTTCTCCCCCCACCACGGACACTATACTGCCCTCACTCCTCGGGCCACGCGCTCAACAACGTGAAGTTGGCCGGAAGCGTTTCAACGTTAAAATTATCATTTCGTAAAAAATGTTCGAACTACCGTCTACAAATATTGCCAAAAATTCGAAAAATTATTACAAATCAAAGGCGCGTACGACGCGAGTTTTTTTCTCTCCTCTACCATTTTTTTCCTGGAAAGATCGCAGCTTACCTCGCTGGAATCCAACAAAATTCGGAAAAGAAAACGTATCTGCAGTGCTTGAATTATTTATAAATAAATATTCGCGACCGATTAATCAAAAAGATAAAGGAAAATGTACGTTTTTTTTTTAATTTCCTGTTTTTTAAATGATTCTGCAAATAAAATGAAAATAAATATTGCGGAGAATTTTTTTCAAAAAGTCGAAAATTGCAAATATACAACAGTTTCTTAAAAATGACTCAGTGAAAGCCATTATTCATGTTCAATTTGATGACAATTACATGTGGTAATACAAAACGAAATGCACGATACCTCGAGTTCCGCTATTTCAAAAATTCCATTTCGAAGAATTTTCATCGATGATACCAACAGTTGATGGAAAATTGTTTGTGAATTTAAAAAAAAAAAAAATGATTTTCGCACTTATCTTGCTCAGCCTCTACTTGTCGATAATTATGACGATTTTTAATTGGATTTCGATTTTTTTTGTCACAAAGAATTGGCACATTTCGTGAGGTTTTCATCGAATAAATTCCAATTACTAATACATTCGGTACAAAAACGTGGAGGCACAGCTACTCAACAATATTTTACCGTGAAGTTACGAGAGATTCCTCGTTACTGAAAATGAAATGAAACTCTATACATTTTTTTTTTTTTTAATTACCAGTTCGTAGAGAAATAAGACGAGAGGAAGGAAACTCTTGGGATTTTTCATAATCCATCGATTTCTCCATTAATATGGAACATATAAAATGTATATTCTTTTTACACAATTTGGTACATGTTTTCCACTACTGGGATGGAAGTTTCATCGCCTCATCGCCGTTTTCGATGCTGTCTTCTTTTCGTAATTCGTATATCTGCAATACACACAAATATCGTAAATATTAATACAGTAAAAATATTCGAAACGCAAGATTCGATGGAAATCTGAGTCGCAATAAAAGCAACGAATGCACGTGTCCATTGAGGAGACAAAAATCGCGTGAACCACGATTTTTTTTTAAGAATTGAGCGTTGCTCAAAATCCTAGACTCTTCTTCGTTCTTGGCAACAACAAAAAAACAAAAAACGAAAAAACAAATATATGCTATTCTGTGGATTAGTATGTGGCTACGTGAATTTATCCAAATATCCTTAACAACGAACACTGGAAACGAAAAATAATTTATACGAATCGCTGAATACGAATGACTGGCAGAAATAAGTTATGTCATACGTTCTTATAGACTTGAAATGGAATGATACTTCGACTTGAAGTCAAAGTTCGGAAACCTTGGAAAAATTGACATTGATAAAACTATTGAAAAGATGAATTTTGTCCTCGAATCATGTACCTCATGAAATTAAGGCTGCTAAAGAATTGCCCTAGTTACCATTTCTTGTAAGTTTAATTTTCGAAAAAAGCATGTTTTCTCTTTACCTGAATATACGCTTCCGTCAGCGTTATCATTTGTGGTAAGATTTGTGTTACGTGCAAATCTTGCAATTCGTACCACTGACCAGTCGCCCTATGCAAAATATGAACCCTGTAAGTTCCTTGGCCAGGTTCGCCGTCGTGCACTATATTCGCTACCAAATCGTACGTTGTGTACGGATGACTAGCTTTCACCTCAGACGTCAGAATATCCCCAAAATCCACATTTCTATGAATAACGAAAAATAAAAAAAACAATTGTCCACTTAAATGTTATTCGCAACGACGTTTAATTCCAACTCAGGTAGATATTAAAAATCAATTTGAATATTTAGAATAATTGATGAAAAATGATCGAATTTCGTCTTGGAAATGAATAAACTATAGAAAAAATTACTACACTAGAGAAATACGTTAGTTAACATACAAATTCATTTTCAAGACTCAACACTTATACGACAATACTTACTTGATCGGAAAGTTAACTATCGTTGGATTTTTCTCAACAAAAAACGTGTTTTTGGTGAAACGCTGCAACAATTTTTGTTCATCAGTATTAAAAATAATCTTGAAACAAAATTCAGACTAAGGTTTAGACATAATTGGCAGAATTAATATTTACCTTGATGTACAATATGAGATAAGGCGGCAGTTCCGTTATTTCGAATCGTTTCATGAAATTTTCTTTATAGGTTTTGTACTCCTTTTCAGCCACTGCGTTGAATTTGTTCAGGAGAGTGTACAAGTTGACCTGTTCCGAAGAAATGTTTTATTTTTTTGTAAATCAACGAGTACAAACAAAATGGAAAAACGAATGTCATTTTATATTCAGACCAGCCGTGCTTGCGGGTTTTGCCCCACAGCACACCTAGTTGGCGATAAAGGGTACAGCTAGCTTTTTTGTTCTCCAAAGGGATTTTCGAAAATCTTTTAAAGATCAAATCAACATTTTTTTATTACTTGTGAACTTTGGTCATTGAAAATATGACGAAAAATGTGAGTTTTTGGTTTGGATTCTTGAAACGAATAAATTATTGGAATAAAATACAGCCTAAAAGCTATTCTTATTTATGAGCTTCATTCCTGTGAAAGATTAATCAAAATTTGTTTAATGGTTTTTGCGTGAAAAGGGCACAAACACAATTTTGCAGTAGAGTTATATATATATATAGAGAGAGAGAGAGAGAGAGAGAAGATAGAATTACTGACCTGGGGAATGATATTCTCAGTGAACTGATCCTTGAATAACGGAGGAGGTGGAAGGTCGCAGGTCAAGTAAAGGAATGGGCTCTCAGTAACTGTTTCCCCGTATTCAACAGTATTGAGTAGTTCGCTTCGCTGACTTTCTTCGAGTTCCAAGGGTGGAATTTTCCGGGTATATATTCTCATGTGTCCCAAAAAAGTTTTGTAAATGATACTGGAATCCTTTTTTTTGCTACCGTTGAGAGCCAAGTGCAAAGCATTGAGAAACCACGACAAAAAATCCACAGGATCGCCTTGAATGCAACAATTACAAGAAAGAAATGAATCGATGGCTTCGAAATCTCAGACGCGAAACGTTGGAGTCTCACAAGTAAGTTGTAGCTGCGACAACGGAAAAGTTGTTCCAACACCAAGTAATAATTACCTTGTTCCGTGAACTGGAACCTTTTTTTACTCCACAAAACAACAGCCTGTAACATCTCATGGGGACTGACGTGTGCTTTGAAGTTCCGTGGATTCCATAGCTTTCGCATAAGCTCGCCGAATCGTTGCACCAACAAATAGGAAGAATCACCAGGTGGCCTCTTGACCTGATTGTAATTTGATTCTCTCAAGAAAAAGTCCCTCAGCGGCGTCACGTGTGAAAGAGCCTGTCCAAATCATAATCAATGAATACTCATGATTCTCGTTAAAACGTATTCAGCACAAATTTGTTGTTTAGCTACAATGATGTTGAAGTTTGCATCATTGAAATGCAACGAAACTCTGTTCTTTCTCAAGCAGAGCTCATAATTATGATTCAATATTTGATCTGGATAATAAAACGATTCTCACTTGCGACCCGAAAACTCAACGACACGAAAAATTGTTATGATTTTTAAAATTCAATAAATAATTAATAAAAAAAATATTCATTGTTGAATCTCAACGCTGCAAACCTCCGAGTCATGTAGCTACGAGAGTGCATTTTGGACATACTAATTAGTACTTGGAAGTGATAAAATAGAATTTCATTTTTTTTTACCTGTAAAATAACGTTGCAGTAATCGTTGGCTTTGATATTGTTCATGCCTACGATACCAGGAGAATACATGGATCCGTCGATGGCTCTGGAACGCTTAGAGATTTGGTCCAATTGGGCGATTTGGGTTTTTCCGAAAGTTGGATTGAGCACATACTTGATATCGTCCAAGGATGAATCTGGGGCAAAGTAAAACATTATTAAGGCCAAAAAATACGAAAATGTGACGTCGTATTTCCTATGGGACGGAAAAAGTATGACGAGGGTTTGAAAACAAAATTACCACAGAGTCTCAGAGAAGAGATGACAAGAGCAAAGGAAAAAAATGTACTTACCGACTATTTCGTAATTGTCCGGCAAACAATAGAATTTGAGAGTATGAAGATTAAGAAAAACATGATGACTCTCGGCTACGCTGTGCGTATAAGCATGAGTGTTGGTTCCTCTGCCTTGGAAATACTTGCCGCAGACGAGACAAGCGTAAACGTTGATTCTCGAAAGAGAAACGGAGCACAATTTTTCGAAATCAAAGTCTAGAAATTGTCGATTTATAGTATCAAGATAAGGACACAAACGAGGACCGTCTGTTCTTAGTTTCGAATTGATTCCATTTTCTGTAAACAAAAAGACAGTTGCGTATTTGTCAGGTACGAACTGTGTTTACTGGTGCGCACGTTTTTGAGGTTAAAATTTGACACACGGTAATAAAAAACTCTGAGCATTTGATGCGAAATGTAAAACTTGTTCAAAGTTGAACAAGCCCAAAGAATCATTTGTGAGAACTCACTTTTTTCGTCGTCTTCCGAGTCACTGTGCTCTGGAAATTTCCTTTTCAAACTCTTCTTGCTTTTCGATGCCATATTCACTATAGCAGAGCAAGCAGCGAGAGACAATTCAAACTTCAAACACTCGTATCAAATACCTCCGTGAAGTTAGCCACTTCTCTCTCTCGCCCTGCGTCCCCGCATCTTCATATGTCCGAAAACTTTACGCGAATCGCTACCGAATAGAAGAGATGAATGAAAACATTTGCGAGCAATAAAATTGGGGATTTTATGCAATGCTATCTTTGGTTTTTGATTATCAAGTTATGCTCTCATGTTACGACCGTAAGGATTTTACAGGAATCAGTGTAGGATTCACATTAATTCACATCGGTTCGTGGAAGTGGGTGTTTATGCCGGCGAGTCGCGTCGCCGCGCATCGTCCAATCACTTTATCCCTCTCATTACTTCGCGCATGCGCTGTGATAAAACCGTTAACAAGAATAACAAAGCTTTATTGTTCAAAATTCAACCGAGCCTCGCCGCAGCCGGTTGTATCAGCCATGACGGAAACACAGCAAAAGACGAAATGCATAACATTGAGGGGTTCGGCCGAATTAGTTCGAAAATATTTGCGTAAGTAAAACGCAAAGCTCGTAACACGTAAAAAAAGTAAATAACAGTCGATCGCTGTTTGAGGTTAAGAATAACGAATGCCGTAGAGAAGCATGTTCACCGGTACGAAAGTTCCGTACATATAAGACAAGCACAGCAAAGAATCAACAAGAATAATGAGATTTGTTGGTGCCTCCTGCTCCTACTGGGTCGCGCAGACCCCGACTAATTAACCAAAATCGTTTGGGAACATAGAAATGTCCCTGGCACAGTATTTTTTCACAGTGGAAATCGCCTCTGGCAGTGTTACGGGTCTCTCAGACCCAACAGTATACTCTCAAGGTTCTCTCCATTAAAAAAATTCAATATTCGGTTTTTTCCAGTTTATGGAATCAACAGTATCTTATACCAGCGTGGGATTTATCCGCCTGAAACGTTTGAGCCCGAGGAACACTTTGGTCTATCGTTTCTCATGTCCACCGATCAAAAAATCAAAAGTTTTTTTGACACTGTCCTCGGTCAAGTTCAAGAATGGCTTGTCCTTAAAAAAGTCCAGCAAGTTACTCTCGTCATATCGAACGTCAATACCAAAGAAGTTCTTGAAAAGTGGGACTTCAAGGTCGATTACGAGGGCAAACCAAAAAATGGATCCGGCGACAATAACGGCTCAAGTGATTTGCCCGACGTTGGTACCAAGGATGTGAAAACCATTCAAAAAGAAATTCGAGAAGTTATCCGACAAATCACAGGTAATACAAAAATATTAAAAATGTTTATAATGTCGTAATTATTAAATACAAAATACAAATTAACCCTTCGAGTACATACTGGGTCGTATTGACCCCAACAATTTTCCATCACCGATAGTTTTGCTTTTAAGGACAACGAATGTTTTGGCATTTAATTTTCGTTATCGTTAAAAAATAAAATATGGATAATTTACTGCAAAAAACGTCTCTGCAAAAAAAAAAACGAATAGTGCATGTTTACCGGAATACAATGATTTGAAAAATGCTTTGGATCAGATTGACCCAATATGCACTTGTAGGAAGTGTGCACTCGAAGGGTTAATGGAATTTACTAATTTCCTCAAGGACATGAATATTGACAATTTTCTCTACTCAAAAACATGTCAGTTGTTGAAAATTCACAATAACGTCACTTTTTTTCTCACGCAACTCACATCTGTCGTGGAAAATTGGTAATAATGTTTTTCGGCAGCCGTAGACCCACATAATTGTAGTGTGACGTGTATTCCGTTGGATTTCAATGGAAAAACAAAATCATAAGATTCGAGTCTCGGTTTCACAGAGGTGCAGGCCAATTGACGCATAAATTGGTATTTCTTGTTGACTTGGCAACATTTTTGGTAATCAGTTGATAAAATCCCTGCCGAGCATTTTTTCCAACACAGTTTAGTATTTGATCAGAGTAAAATGACCAAACGTGAAAAAAACAGGTTCAAAAGACGCAAAGTATTTTTGAAAAACCGTAACGCGTGAAAAATCTGAGATTGAATTTTCTACGATTTTTTAATCGTACGAATGGTCCTTGGTTAAAGAAAATTAACTTTTCTATTTCGCCAATTGTAAAGAAACTTTGGGAAAAGTTTGAATCTACTGTTCATTTATGTCATAATCTTGCACTTGTGCGATCTGTAGGGCGGCTGAACTGCGTTAGCTTCAATGTGGTAAATTTTTTTTTCATCGTTTCTCAGGGACGGTGAGCTTTTTACCGCTGTTGGACTGTCTCTGCTCGTTCGACATTTTAACGTACACAGTACCTGATTGCGGGATTCCAAACCAATGGGACGAGACGCAGCCCGTCTTCATCGCCAATAGCCAAGAAGTCAAATTGCGATCCTTCTCGACGTCCATTCACAAAATGGATACTATAGTCAGCTACAAAAATACGTGAATCTTTAGTGCCACGGAATCGTAAGAATTTTTTTTTTCAACCAGATCTCGTGTAAATAATTTTTCAAGTATTCATTTATTTTCTTTTTGGGTCTGAGAAAAATCTGAGATTTCGTATTCACGTTTTCACTCGCAATATGACAAGATTTTTTGAAGTTGGCATTGTCGCAATGAAATTCATTTTTCCATTCACTATTTAAAAATTGTGCCGATTCCAAAATGGGAAAAAAAAAAATTTTGAATAGAAAAAATGTTTTTCGTTTCATGCCAACGACACAATTTCACTGTCGTAATGAGATCAGCTCATTGTAAAATATGAATGCATTCCGAACTGATGGTTACTGAATAATTATTCAATTTCACATGCGCATGTTAATATTCTTGGAATTAGTTGCGATTCCCTGTGATCAACAAATCGGGATATCGCGATACTTCATCGTTCTTCTGATAGTAGAAACTGTCTCTGAATAAGTTATTTGTTTTTCCTTTTATATTTTTCTAAATAAAATGTGATCATTGCTTCGAGCCAACGAATAACCAATCATATTCCTTCCTTAGTGCAACTTTAATCCTTTGAGCCATAGTAGGCCCTGAATCGTTCCGCTAGCTTTCAGGTTTTTTATGAATTTCGGTTCTTTTGTTTAATCCGGTCTGAGCGGCATTTATAAATGTACAAAATAGATAAACAGTCATTACTGGTTAATTGCACAAACACATGTGTACGGACGAATATTCGAACTTTGAACTTTTTCGTTGAAAAATTAATTTCCCATCAAACAATTATAACTATCAAAATAAAAAATATTTGGAAAAATCATTAGACTTGGGAAAATATTTTAGAATTTTTTCAAATATTTTCGAGCTGCGATTTTTGGTTTAAAAAATAGAAATTAAAGTTTTCATTCTCAACTTTTGAATTCCGAGTCGGAATTCAGAAATGAGCGATTGAAAAATGCCCGGAGATCGAATATCCAAGTAGTTTGCGGCTCAAAGGATTAAGTCGCTCCACTAGCGAGAGTTCGGAAGTGATTGCTGGCAAGCGGGTTCCTAGCTTTGCCGGGGACGCTCCAGATTTATGATTAAAAATCCAAATAAAAAAGATAACTCTGACCTGGGGAAAATTCGCAGCTGGGTTCTTACCGATTGAACGACTGCTAGAGCGCGCTTTAAGGGTATCGGCGGTCGGTTAGGTCTCAGCCTCGAAATTTGGCAACTAAAGATTTCCCACACTTTTGATCCGATCAAAAGTTGAAATATTCTCAGCGCACACTTACAATTATTAAACGTGCGATAATTCACCTTCATAAATATTAGTTGCCATATATTTCGCATTCGTGGTGTCTCAGTCGGTATAGCCCTTGGTCTTAAGGCGATCTATCACTTGCTCACTCGGTAAAAATGCCCCTACACGTTTTAGTTGGAGAGACTGAATATTTCAAGAAAAATATTCCAGTTACACGTTGTTCCCATTTCAACAGAGAAGTTGTAACTTTTCTTTTTCTCAAAATATGAAGGGTCTCTGAAAAAAACGTGTATCTACTGTTTGGTTATCTCTCTCGCACTCACGCGACTTCTAGATCATCTGAAGGTCATCTAGGTAGATAATCAAAAAGTAGATACACGTTGTTCTCAGAGACGCGACTGCTAGATCACCTGGCAAGGCGTCAGTTCGACACCGCAGCGTTTGCGAAAATCCCGCTGTGCGTGGTAGTCGTAGAGCCTTGTTATTACCGCCGGTAACAGCGGTAACGGGGGTGAAAGTAATTCAATCGAATAACCCCTGAAATCTGGAATTGGGGAAATAAAAAAATGAAAATTGTTTCTACATGTTGAATATTTTCATTAATTGATTATTCGTTCTTTTTAATTCTACTTTTTAAATAATTTACAGAACTGTTGGAATCGGAATTTACGAAATCAATGTCCGAACAAAATCAATTGATTACTTTTTTTTTCTTCATTTTATTGTTTATAACACAATTGACCATTACATGTAACACAGGAATTATTGTACATTACATTACAGCGAAGCAAATACGGACTAGAATAAACTCACGATCGTAATGATCTGTTTCTTTTTTTATTTAAAAAAAAACAAAACAGAAAAGTTGAATTTGCTTTTTGGTACATACAATGAATTAGGCGAAAATGACATCTCAGTGTTCTCACCGAGACGCACGAGAGGAGCATTTGGTTTTGGGGTTTTAAGGTTGAAGGTTGTGATGTCCTCTCTTCAAATTCTATCAATTCTTCTTTGCTTCGGCGATGATGAAAATTGTCATTCGCTCATTCGGGATGAATGAAAAATATGAGCGATTATTCAGTCAAAATAACAGGGTGATTTTTCTCTTTCGACTAAAATTGCAATAATTCTTTCTCGGATCGCCTTCGATTCGATTAGAGTCTTTCAATCGAGATTTCTCTCTTCACATTTTCAACTTTTTCAATAAATCATACTCATCATTAAAGTCAACTTCGCGAGATTCAGTCGTTACAGACTCTTTAATGAAAACTCATTCCTACATGATTTTCGTCGCATTGAGACGATTTTTTTCCGTTTCTTCATCTTCCATTTTCGTTCGTGTATTTTTTTCATTTTTTAGTCCCTTTAGAATAATTTCACTATTTAGTATCATGTGCGCCGCTAGAGTATTAACTTTAGTCCATTGTGCATTTATATCACTCCCTCTTGATTAATTATCTTAGTCATCAACCTTCTATTTTTCTTTTTCTCTCTTATACACATTTACACACGCACACGGGCAGCCAAATACTCGATTGCAAAATTAAAAAAAAATTGTTTCTTTTTTTTTTTACATAGTAAATTGACGTTTTCGTGATTGGCTCCGAATCCACGAGAGATTCAAACGAAAACGCAACATCCCACTCAACTTTCGCGACGTTTGTCGCAATCGTAGTGCACGATCATACACAAGCTTTCACGATTAGGCTCGTTAGAAAAAGGCGAACATTGTTCGATGGGAAAAAATGAGTTTTTCGTAAGAAATTAGTGGAAATTTTTTTTTATAAATTCAATTTTCGATAGAAACTTACTTTTTTCGTTTTTTTCGATATTACGATCTCGGTGATGTATTTTGAAAGGTTTATTTTTATACATCGATGCATATCAATGAATTAAATTTTTTCGTAATTTGTAATGAATTCACGTAGACCGGAAAAGTGTAAAAATGGATGATAATTGGACAGTAACTCGCGTAACGTAATTACAGTTTTCATCACGAATTGCAGTTGCAACCACCTCCAGCTTTGACAATCCAATTAAACATGACATTTGCAATTAATAGTTTGAATAATACGAAATGCGATGAATGATTTTGAACACGATTTTCCCGTTCTTTCGAACCCATTTCGAGTCGTAATTTGCCACGTAACGCTTGACTATATAAACTGCAGTCGTGATATAAAATTGCTATCATTTGCTGCAATCAAATTATAATCACTGTTCCCTATTTTGAATATAGTTTTTGGCAATTTTATTGCTCGATGTACGCTGGAACATAATTATTTCAACAGTTTCGGAATATCAATACCATATTTTGTTTAAATACTAATTTTACACCGGCCTACCGATTCAACGGTCTCGTTGAATCAATTAAGAGAATGTAATTTCATTTGACTCGGTTGGACCAACCAAAAATTTCCTATAATGGAATAATTTATTTTTTTTTCATAGTCTTGTTCTTCGCGACGTTCGACGCTCCAATAAAATCAGTTCGAACATTGGCACAAAAAAATGTCAAATTGGCAATGATCGAGAGGCCATTAATTAATTAACGATTCGTTCGAAACATTGAATGTAGCAATTGTATGAGGAAAAAAAATATTGAAATAGCAGTAACGAATTACAAGTTAAGGGTTCGACGAATGGCGATCCATGTTCGAAAAAAAAAAAAACAAAAAAAAAGTTTCAACTATCGGTCACATTACAGATCCGCTTAAATTATTCCTTACTCCGAAATTTTTATTTCATCCATAATCACGCTTTTCGTAAACAAATTGGAATACTGAAAATTTTGGGTTCAATAAGCCGCTGCTGTTTCAAAATTTGTTCCGCCACGAAACAGATTTCCCACTGGACAGCGTAAAATGAAACGACACGACGAGATAGACTAAATTTGTGCGACAAAACATCATTCACTTGTAAATCGAATTTCGCAACAATTTCTGCTCATGTTGCAAATTTTTTTTTTTTTTTAACGATTTTAAATCGAGAAAATGAATTTTTTACAAAATTCACGCAGTCTCATATTTTCTTCCTTGTGAATCAAGACAGTTTAACGGAATAGTGCTACAATCGTATTACAATTGTTTTTAATAATGATTAACTGGCCGCAGAATTATTGACGTGGATTCTAGGCGCTTTTAAATATTGACGTAAAATTGAATGAAGAATAACTGTGATCATAAGAATCTTCTATATTAATAATTATAACTACGAAGATAACATTAATAATAACAAATAAGGGAATCACCGTCCCGCGGTCCCACAATCGGCACCGATTCTTCCAACAATTATAGTAAACCTGTTTTTCTTTGCTGTTAATTTCAACAGAAGGGGAATAATGTTCGACCGTTTGCACGTTAACACTCAATCACACGATCTCTACACTACGAATATTTATTATTTCAATAATTTTGTTATTTCTGTATGTATACCGTATTTTTTCAACTTTTTTCTCCCACCATTTCCACTTCTTTATACAAATCTACTTATAAGTACATAGTATTTGGTTTAGTCGTTGTGCTCGCGAGGGTACACGCTCAACTTGCTCGGAGCATGATTTCGTGCACCGCGAACCAATCAATACGAATTATGCGCAAAATATCATAAAATACATTTTATTTGTATTCAATATTTGTTGTTTTTTGTTTTCTTGTTCCTTAGACGATTAGTTTGTCAGCTCGTAAATATCGTTCGACTCGAGGCACGACTCGCGAAAAAAATCGACTTGCTCGGGTTTTTCATCCCTTGCCGAACGGTATTAACGAAGTACCGACCCAAATTTATGACTTTCATTTTAAAAAAATGGCTCGTCAGATGGTCGAAGAAAGACACACACTGAGCGAATTATATATTATTGCGGCACTAGTAAGCTTGCACGGACATCATACGCTACAAGTTTTTTTTAGTCTTTTGTTGTTTGTCATCGAACTCGTCGATCGAGCTATTCACATATATATCGTATACAATATATACTTCCTTTCTCGTCGCGTTATTCGTACATAATACATTAATACATATTACTCTTTTTTTGCAGTTATTATTCATCGATTATCTAATGGGAATTTCTTTTTGTTTCACTGGGATCTCGAGAAATTGGATTTAATTAATATATTCAAATTTCTTTAAACAACAAAAATACCAAACTGAGAGTTTCCTTTTTCGATCATGATAAAAGTTTCAGTTTTATTGAGCTGGAAATAGATGACTGTAAATTATTTATTTTTCACTCGTTTCTCTTGTTCGTTTCAGAGCTTGTAACAATGGTGAGGATGGAAAAAATGCTTGTGAACAATCCGTCAATATGAATATGCCGAGCGTCAACTCTACCCCGGATTTTTAACATCGAGAAAATAACTTTTCAATATTTTCTCATGCGGAACGTTACTTTGACGTACATCGACCTTCATTTTTCAACGTTTTTCAGAGCTTTTGCAAGAAAAGAGAAAAAATGAAACAACCCAATAATAAATCATGAAAACGCTTTTTCCTTCAATCTACGCAGCGCGAGTCCAGAGCACGCGCATTTCCATTCTTCTGAAAAGTCCAGCAACGCACCTTGTCATCAAGTACATCACTCATGACCGGCTCCTTCGGTTTACAAACATTTTCGACAATTTATTCGTCATTACGTTCAAACCAATTGGTTCACAAAAAAATTCATCATTCCACCACTGAATTCTGTCCTTTTGAATATTCCATTTTTCTCAAATCTTACAAACAAAAAATCGATCATTGATCGAACAAAAATTTTATAATATACCAAAGCTTGCTCTGCAACGATTTCCTTTTCATTTATAAATATTTCCTGATTAAGGGATGCTCAAATTTTCATTCTGTGCAAATTTACACGCTTTTCAAAATTTTAGTTTTTTAACCTCTCGGTGTTTCCCAACAGGTCACGTAGACGTAAGCTGAAATAATAGGAGTGACGAATAGAAGTCTGACCCGAATCTCATGGAAAAGCTTTTAGCTACTGGAGAATCGTTGGTTTCATCGAAAACGCACTGCCCTGTCTGAAATAATGGAACATCGTTGAATAATGAATTTTACGAATGAGTAGTCGGCAACCAAGCCGTGACTGTGCCGACTAATTCAACATTCAACTCCCCGGTATTGAGGTGAGACATACGTCAAGACTTTTTTTTCAATTTGATTTTCTCTCGTCACGCAATATTAAAAAAAAAAGAAACGTGTAAAGAAACGCTCAAAGTTGAATAACGATGTTTGATCCTGAAGGAAGCAACGAATTTGAAAAACTGACTGCAAATAGTAATTTTCTTCAATTGCCGACTAACGAAAAAACAAACTTGACAGAATTCAAACTTTTCTTTTCAGAGCGTGCTATTAAAAGTTTTAGTAGTTAATATTCGAAATCACAGAAGCTCGGAATTGAAAAAAAAAAAAAAATTAAACAAATCGTTGTTTTTATTTTTAAAAAGTGACGAAAATGAAATAATTTAAAATTTTTTGGAGGCATTTCTCGCATGAAATCGTGGCCAGAAATTATAGGTAGAGGACAGAATTCATGTGTTACAACGGAATATTATTGACGATCGATAAGAGATTCGAACAAGGAGAAGCTAATCGGAAAGTTGTGTCAAAAATGTTGCGGTGAAAATCAGAAATGTCCATCACGTAGAGCATTGAAATAGAGCGAGAGTAGAAAAGATCCCGCGTTGGTCAGACGACACGCAAGTGATGGTGGCGCTCGGAGCTCTTTGGAGGATTGTCGAGTCGAGTCAGCGTCTCTGTTCCCCTTGGTGAGCGAGCAAAACGTCGACGCTGCAACAATAAACGTAAGGTGATAAAAAAAATGTATTCTCCAACGTCGGCGACGGAGACCAAAATCGTTAAAGTTTTTAGGGAGACGAAGCTTCAGCTTAAATGGGGGAGAGAGCTCGAAGTGTCGTTTAGCGAGATGGAAAAGATTCTGTTTGTAGGAAAAGTTTGGAAAAAGTCCAGCTCGCAGTAAACACTCGTTTGTTCCAGATCCTCGATCACAAATATTCGTAGGAAAATATATTGCTCGCCATCAACATGCCAAGGGACGAAAACTTAATGGCCAAACTATCGACAAACATAATTTTCTTTTGGTTTTTTTGCTCTGCTATGTTTTTTCATCTCTCGCTCAAGCATTCTGTTTTTCGGTACATCTATTTTCCAGGATAATAGAATATATCATGCTTTTTTCCATCCCGTGTACGAATGTAGTTACTTTTTTGCACCCGCTTACTCTCCTTTTTATTCTTCTTATTTTCTTCTACTTCTTTCTCCCTCCCTTTACATTTTGATCCTCTCGCTTTCTTCTCTGTAGCTGTTTTCTCCGGGGTGCAACGTTAGCGCTTTGCTCTAAGCGACCCCGATGTATATATACGTCGAGGTAATGGAATCGGCGTACTCTCTAACTCCCGGCCATACTCTCACGATGGTTTACTCTTCGTCTTTACTTTAACGAGAGGGGAGGCTAAATGGAAATTCCGTTTTACCGCGTCCGCATGTTCTCCTTCTTACCTCCCTTCTCTCTCATCGCTATGGTTATTCTTACGATTTCGACCTTTTTATGGGAATGCTTTCTTCCCCCGTATTTTTGTCTCCTTTTTCAATTCTCCCCTTCTTTCCTTCCCCTCCCCTCTACTTGCCAGTGTTCATAAAAAGTTTTCACATTCGTGGAAAAGTTATCCTTTCTCATTCCGCTCTCAGTCCCGCTCTCTCCAAGTTTTATTTCCTTGAATGTCCTGCACGAAGCATGAGGCAAATAGTAACAGAAATACGTGGATAGTTATCACGAACGAGTAGAAACGTACTTTGACGTTTTTGAATTTGTATTTCGTAATCCTGCTCCTGGTCTCTCTATTTCACCAAATCTGCTATCTCATCTGGAAGATTTTACAAGATCCCCAGTCATTACTAGAAAATCTCATGAGATTCGTTTCCACAAGTGTTTTTCCAACTTCTGAGAGATTTGTAATTGAGGCTGAATTGAATAAATGATTAGGCTGATAGAGGGATCGGGATCTGGGTGGTGCATCCACGAGCAGCCATGCCTGTTGCCCTACTACTGTACACTTTTGAATCTGCACTCGATCTGAACCTTGAACGACAGCCATCAAACTTCAATCGACAACCTGTCGATGGTTCGTTAATTAACTGCCTCCTTTAATGAACGTTACAGAGTACGTTAACTGATTGTTTGACGAAGTGAATTTCACTGATTTCAATCATCCGCTAATGAAGGCATCGCTGCAAAATGGAAGCTCGCATACGAACTTAAAATTATGAAAAATCGTTAGATTAGACGCGGGATCGTCTGCATGAAAATTGACAGCACGAAAAATTCTACTTTTATGTAGTTAAGGACCTTGTATGGCCTTGTTTGCTTTCAGTTTTTCTTATATAAAAAATGGTTTGCGAGCCTAAGTTCATTAACAAAAGTTCTTACAAATGGACTAAAGAACTACATACTCTAAATCGAAGATTGTCCGAGGTAATCTGTGTTTTTTATATAATAAACAAAATTTCAAAACAATTTTACGACCTTTTTTTTTTTTTTTGAAAAACTAAATAAAGTTTCTTCGGTGTTACGTAAAAGGTTATGCAAATTTTTAAGAGACTTCACTATTTAGAAAGGGAAATATTTAATGTTGAAAATTGATACTTTTAACACACGCTCGTTTGAGAAACTACTGAAAATTGTGATTTTTATAAATTAAAATTGCGCGAGCTGTTAGATATCAGTGTTCTCTTTGTGTCGTGCAAATTTAAAGAAAATTTTGCATGAAACGTCCTTAGATTATGTGGAATCTTACATTTCAAGTTTGTAACGGCAAATGATAAATTTTTGCAGCGTATACGAACGTTCGCCTAATTCTTCCTGCCGTTGAACTTTCAATCGACACGAGGTTTTTGATCACAGAATTTATACGTTTGTAGGTGCATGGGAGTCGGAATCAACATGCCCAGCAAAAAGGTGGATTCGATAAGCCTTTTTAGAAAGCCCGCTGGGTCGCCCGGAGAGAGAGAGAGAGAGAGAGCGTTACGGACTGCAAGGAAACGAGGACCTCTTAACTTTGCAGCGCCGAGAATAATGTACAGATATGCAGCTTACCTAGGAAGGGTCCAGTGATCCTCGATAAGCCTGGTATTCGATGGAGCGTGAACCTGGTGAGAGCTTGCTCATCCGATTTTCGCATTTCACTTTTTCCGTCCGAGCAACAGACCTTCAGAACGAGTGAGTAAAGCAACATATAAATCTATACACCTATATCCTAATTGTATATAGATACATGGAAATATATGTGCCAGAAAAGTTTTGCTGGCAAGCTGCGGAACATGAATGCGGTGTGGCTGATGCCGCTGGTTCTCGTGATGTCTGAATTTTCGGGCGGCCAAGGTGGTAGGGTAGAGTTAGGATAGAGTGATCCATGAAGCATTGCTCGGACTTCCTGGCTTAGTGAAATCCTCAAGCTGCCTCTGTTGAATCAGTTGCTACGGACTGCGACCGTTAGTGACGTTGACTTTCTGGCTCCTACGTAGTACTCTTTGTCCCTTGGGGATTCTGGAAGAAGCATATATGTGTATAAGGATAGAAGGGAAGTAGGAGAGTGTCTTGAATACGACTGAACGGTTTATTATCCTTTGTACTTCGTCATCGCTCGCTTTCGCTCTCTCTCTCTCTCTCTCTCTTTCCCTTACGATCCCATTTCCCAACAAGACCAGCTTCATCTAGGTGCGCGAACTAATGCAAGGTATATTCGCACCGTAGCAACTCTCGTTTGACATAGCTCACGAGGGGAAGACACCAGGGAAACGAGTTAATCGGGAATGGCGGGTGGACGAGAGGTGGCTTTGCAATTTCGAGATGACTAGTGCACCTACGAGAATGTGTTTCTATTTGTACGCGTTTCCATGTATGCAGATATTCGCGTGTGCAGTTCATGAAAACTTGCGACTGGACCGACGCCCCACGTAACCATACCACGGAGATTCGAATTATAACCTCCATTCCCTCCTCCCCCGTCATCCCGCGACCCCCTGCCGAACCATTAAGTTTATCTCGCCACCGGGGCGAGAAATTCGTCGCCAAGTCCCGCAGGCTACTCTCGCCAAGTTTGTTATACCAAACGTGGCATCGTTCTCGTTCCACCTATGCAAATCTCATTGTGTCTCTTTCCTGGTGCATTATCGTGTCTAACCCCAAACCCTTCTTCTCCTCCTAATATGGAGATTAGCAGCGTGTATATGCTTTTGTGCTTCATTGTGTACTCAGGGCTCCTGAGTATTTCCGGAACAATATCGCTATTATTGCTGCAAACACACATTCCTGTCTATATTTCAATGGCTGTCGAAACATCAAACCCGTTCCAGTTAATTTCAAATCGTCATCTTCGTTAGAAATTTCAAGATTTGTTTCTTTTTTTTTTTCTCCACCATTAGGAACTTTGGTTCTGTACCGTAAATTATTTTTCGGACATTTTAAAAGTTCGTGTACAATCCATTGTCTCTCATTACAAATTTCGCTTGTATTAGCAGACCCCGACGAAGCAGCTTTGTGCACCAATCTGACTGCCTATATTTTTCATTCGAGCATCAGAGCATCGTGTCGATTTAAAGCCCATTCGATTTTCGTTGCTCATCCTAGTTTCTAAGAGCCGAATCTTCCTAATATGGAAATTAGCATCGTGTACATGCTTTTGCGCTTCATTTTATACCCAAGGCTCCCGAGTATTTTTGTTACGGTATCGTTATCATCGGAACAAATAGAGATTGATAGAGGAAACGCCAAACCCATCACCGTTCACTTCACATTGTGATTTTTGGTTTCAACGAAAAGATTCGGTTTGTCCCTCTAGGCCATCAGTAGGTTCGATTATTTACCGCGAATCATTATTGGCACCGATTTTCTCCAAGTTCGTGTACGTTTCGTTATTCCTCATTTATGAATTATGCTCGTATCCAGTCAGTAGAATCAAAATACAACGAGTTCGTGCAGATTATCGATGATTTTAGTTCGAGCATCACACGGACGGAATATTGCACCGATGAGAGATTTAAAGCTGCTTTAATTTTCATCCCCAATCTTAGTTTCGAGAGGTTTGCATTATAAATACTGTTGAAAAGCTTCAGGGACGTGGAACGGGAGACTTTTTAGCCTGTCATGGATTAGTCACTGAAATATGAAGCTTGTCTTATAAAAACTTGGGTAATAATTACCACGAGGAGGAAAATCGGGTACACCTGTCTCACTCTAGCTCGCCCTTCCTCGCTTATGCTCATTTTCCCTCTGCTCTCTTGCTCCGCTGCTACATCGGATGATCTTTGGAACGATTAGGCTAACGAGCTCGCCCCAGCCGAGCTGCGTAAACCAGCAAACACCCAAACCCCTGGTCCGGTTCTTCTTATACTCTCGTTATCGCCTAAACGATAAATTTTTCCTCTAACCGTTGTCCGTGGATACCTGAGACTGTAGAATTGCGAGACTAGCATCGAGCTTTCATATTATCTTCGTTATCTCTGCCCTCTCCGTTTATCTGTTAGACTTTCTATATCCATATTTTTTTTGGTTTTTTTTTTTTTTTCAACTTTAATACAATTTATTCTGCCCGGACGTTCTGTACCGTAATTTATTATTATTTTTTGCCCAGATATCATTTCAGTAGAATAACCTGAAGGAAGCCATTCCAAGAGCATTTTTCTTTGCCAAATTTTACAATACAATTAACCCAGCGACAATAATTCACTCGGATAAGCTCGCGGCTGCACTACTTTTAAAAATGCAAAATGGAAAATTCGACCGTTTCATAATTACGAAAAAGATCGGAGTACACTTGGGCAACCAACGTCAAGGCGATTTGTAAATACCACCGTTTTTCGTTCAAACAGATTTGTCTCGTGCAATAATCAGTCGGGCCGCATTCATGTACTGGGCCGGAGAAATAAGTGATTTTGGCTCAATTAGACTGAATAACTCATTCCACTGAATTGACCTCATTAGCGATGCTCTGATCTTCTTACAATGAATCGTCCTATTTACGTTCGATGTATCAAGGTTTGGAACTTACCCAAAAGTAGAAAATTCTTCCATTGAACTTTTGATGAAATCAAATGAGTTGATTTTTTCGGCGAATGCATTCGTAACTTTGTCGCAATGATGTTAACGCTTTTGGCAGCTTTTATTTTTCTTTGAGAGACTTGGTACGCTCAAAGCTTTCGTTTGCGATAATCTCGCGCTTATATTGGCTTTTTCAACCGTTAGAATAGTCGAGTGCATAACGTACAACGTTGAAGTTGAAAGTAGTTTGAAACTACGGATGAGGGAGTGGTATTTTTCCATTTTTGCAATGAGAGAGAGAGCGAGAACTTGAGTATGATGAACTGTACAAAGTAGAGCTGGAGCTCGGGGAGAAAAAAAAAAGCTTTCACTTTACGCAGTCATCTCGCGGTGAGATTTTCTATATCGAAACCTCTCTGCACACTTCTTTCTTCCTACGTGTTATACCTGTAGAATTTTTTTCATATTTTATCCATGAACACACTCGAGGGTCTGTAACATACGAGAACCCGAGGCCCACCTCGTATTTTTTGAGAGCGAAGCTAGAGAGAGCCCTTGAGCGTTAAAAATTCCGGCCCTTCTCGCTATCCCACCGACAAGCTTTTTGTTATCTTCCTTTTTTCAACATTTCTTTTTGAAGCCAAACGATATTTTGTTCCATGGAAGAGTATTTCTATAAATATGTATGATTCTTAAGGTTTTTTTTTCTCGCTGCTCGTTTTTATCTTTTAATTATCTACGACCAGTAGACAGAAATTAAGCTTAATAACTCAGGAATCTTATGCGCTGTAGAGTGAAAGATTCCATTAAAATATTACTTTTGCGAGAGCGAAAGTAATATGTTTAAAAGTGAAGCTCTTCTAGGAATTTTAAACAATTCGAGATATTGGTAATCGCAAATTTTACGTCCAATTTCAGAGACGCTAGTATTTTGTCTCGTGTGCATTAGATATCAGAAATGTGGTAATTTCTGGAACACTGAACGTGTCGTTTTAGCTTGTAAGAATAAAAAAAATGTTGGTAAAGGAAATTTTCTGCAATTCTCTTAATGTTCGCCCAGAGTCGCGGCATTTTTATTACTTTTGTTGCATTTTTGACTGTTACATTGGCTGTGACTAATGAGTACGCTATGTATATGCGAAATATGCAATTACGGACAGTGGCTTGAGGGAAGCACGACCGGGGTCGATGAACAAACTTACCCCAGTGTTGTGCTGACACTGCATCGCGTCGTCGGATCGTTTACGACGGCTGTGTCGACTCGAAGCTCTGATGAAACCAAAAACTGACTAAGGTGGGCAGCGCTCAAACAATAACAGCTAAAAATCATACGGGAATCATGATGAGAAGGAAGTAGTTTGATCGAAATGGAAAGGGGCTTGGAAAAAGGGGGCAAAGAGAACGAAGAATAATTCTGTTGTAAATTCCATCTCCACGAATACGAATTCAATGAAGAAAAACGGTGGGTTTAGAGAAGGGGGAATTTATTCGGTAATAATAATTGTAGTGAAACAATCGAAATGTTTCTCGATGTGAGCGAAAATTTGTGGGGGTTACTCGGGTCTCCCGAGTTAGGCTACAATAAAATAAAACACGATGAATGTCCCGATGTGCAAGCTGCGAACAGAAAATATCGAAGAAATATTTTATTTTTCCATTTATTCGACTAATTGAAATATCGATTAATTCTCATGTTGAAAATTAATTATCAATTATTTTTCGATCAACATTAGTAAATTACGATCGTGGCTGTTTCCTCTTGGAAAAATTCGTACATGAAATTGAAAGCGTACCTTGACAGTGCCGCTAGATGCGCTAGAAGCGGGCGAGCGTCACGTCTTCGGCGAACGAAGAAAACTTATCCATATCTTGATGTTTTCAAGACAGTAGTGTAAGCGAGTGACAAAAAGATTGAAATTCATATTTAAACAGATGAATTCCAATTATTCAAGAGATAAGGTAAATAATTGTTAAAAAAAAGTCATTGTAACGTCAATTTAAAATGGAACGGTTCGAAATTAAATGGTGCATGGAATATTAACTCCTGAAGGGAGTAAATTATTCATAAAATATGAATTCCGACGTCGGTCAAGATGGATCAGTTACAATAGTTTGTAAATTTTGTATGATAGAAACGTTTCTCGGGTTTCTCGCCCTCGTACTACTTTCTAGACGCGTATGAATCTTTTCTGCGATATCCGCTCTTCACCGGATTAAAAGAGAAAGAAAATATTGGGATGAGAGTTTAGTTCGCTGGTCTCCTCGGTGAGGACGGGGATAATGTCTAGACCGCGGAACAGCGAGACCAAGAGGCAAAACACATAAGCGGCGAGAGTTTGAGTCGGTGATGCGGTCGTATATACGCGTGAGTCGTTCGCGTACGGCGGCTACCAGCTCTAGTTCTATTTCCGTGACTCGTGAATCATCCGCGTTCACCTATCTCCCGTGGCGCGATGTCACACCGCCGAAACTTGCGGCTCTCCGCGTTGCTCCCGTTAGAAATATCACGGGGCCATTATATATCCTATATATTCCAACATTTCGTTTCTGCCACAGGTCCGCTTTAACTTGCCCGCTCTCTTTTTAACCGCATTGACTTGAATTTCGCAGGATCTGTCATTTCGTGCAAACGGTTTTCAACGTCCATTCAATATTTCAGCGTTGGAAGGAACTTTAAACGTCTGCCTTATTCATCCATATACCATGCAAACTTTTCCACTACCGTTTTCATCATTTCTATAGAGAGCTGCGATCGTCAAACCTTCAAGTGCTTTTACATACGACTGGCAAACCAAGTTTTCATCACATCCTTAGAATTATTCAGTCCCGATGTTACATATCGGTATCAGCAGACGAACTGATTGAATGAATAATCTGCTGTGTCATTGCAATCGTAGAAATCTCTCATTTAAAGTCCTCGATTGTTTCATGAGATTATCAAGAGTTAAATAGTCACTGCGAGAGAATCTTTCACGTAAATGTCGTCTATGAGCTTATTGGATCGCAGTAGCGGAAACGTCTTCTCGCTACATAAATATTACATTTCCGAAATTATCCTTTTTCACTTCAAACATTCTTGACATTCGGCTAACGTCGTCGAAAAGTTGATAGGAAATCGAGCAAAGGAGCACCTCGTAGTAAATTCACTTGAAGACCTTCCGAAAGGTTGACAGAAAATACAAACAAATTTTCGATGTGACCCAAAAAGTTGAAAATCTTCAAGTTTGCATAAAATATCCGCAAGTTCATGGAATAATATTTGATCGAGTTCACGTGAGATTTGGGAACGATTCGCATCTTGATTCATCAAGTGGCAACGAGCCAAAAGTTTTTTCGTCCATTTACTCTCGGAGCGAAGAACTTGGTGGTAATTCAAAGTACGGATTTCCTCCGCTCGTAGAGGAAAACCATTTCTGAAATTAATTACCTGAATGTACGCTTTCCGTAAAGAGCTAAATATTATTTGATTCGACCGAAGGTCTATTCGTTTCGCTCTGTGCGACCAAATTGCATACTCATTTCCACGAGTCTTCTGTTGAATAACCTAAACATCCACGTTGCGTTTGCAACCGTGGCCGTAATTTATTAATTTCGGTCTTTCACTGAGTGGACAAAATTTCCGGTGGATCCTCGTACGTAAAATTCCCAAATAATTGCATGCATGATAGACCTTAACTCTTTCAGTCACGTAAATCGATTTTCAAAACATTGGAAAAATATTGTTACTCTTCCATGTCAAAAAACTAGAAAGTAAAGGGCAAGTACAGACTTATACACAATATCTTACAAAATTTGCAAAAATTCAAGTGGTTGGACGATTTTTCAAAAAACTCAGATTTTCGTTAAATTCGAAAAACCATTAAATTTGAACCGTCCAACCGATATTTCCCAAATTCAATACCCAACCTCCCTATTATGATACTCTATTTATAAAAAAAAATTGGTAACTAATCTTAAAATTTGCGGAAGTTGGAGCTGTAACACCTTTTTTTTTTTAATTTTAAAATGCCGTAGAATTCGTATTTTTATATCAATTCCAACAAAATTCTCAGAGAATGAAGAGCTTTTATAGATTGACGTCTGTGCAAAACGGGAGCCCTGTAGCCCAAACCGTTCTCGAGTTATAAATGTTTGAATTTTACAGTGCCAGAAGATACACACACACACACACACACATCCGGACGTTTTTTCTAGATATTATTCTTCGATGTTTTGGAACAAGTGAAAAAAAAAAAATTTACCGTCACATAGCTTCCTCTGTGAGGAAGCAAAAATTAAATTGTGAGACTGTCTGTGACTGAAAGGGTTAACAAGACTCTACAAATAATGAAAATGGATACAGAACACTTGAAGATAATTTTTTGTAAGAATTCTTCGATAAATTTCTACAAGAGTTGTTAATCTGTGTAGTTTATATATTTGCGAATATCCGGACATATTGGTGCAGACCAACGTGTGATTTTCTTAACATTTCACCGGTTTCGAGATTTACGATTTCCCAAAGGTTTTACCTGGTGCTATAGGCGTTCGCGAGGTTATTCGCATTTTCCTCTACTGTTTTCTATTCAGAGCTTACGACTCTGGTGAGCAACCTGCCAGGAAGGTATTTTCACTTCAAGTGTGCAGGCATAGACATAGCTATACCGTAGCTCCGGAGATGCGATTGGGGTAACGATGGTAAACGAACGATCGAGTGTTAGGGACGAAGGGAGAAAGATATAGACAGAGCAGGAGGGAAACGTATAGAGGGATAGAGGGAAGGAGCGATTTGCAACGCTTCCGATGTGCCGGATACGGGGTATATACGGCCATCATGGACAAGGTAATACGGTATCAGACTAGATTTCACGGTTGATCGAAGGTTCGGTGGCTTGCCCGGTCTGACTACAGACAATTTCCCAAAGGCTTTTTGTGCTTGATATAATGGACAGGCTAAGGTAACTAGTTCCCTGTATTCCATTACCATTTACATTCAAACATATATATACGCATACACATGCGTAAACGAACAACAAGTTCACAGAGTAGTAGGTTTTCCAACGTTCGCCCAATGAATATTACAAGCTTATGCGGTCCATCGCCCCTTTGTGAAGATCCGAGTGTTTTCTCAATTTGCGAAAATTGCCTGAGAAAAGTACGAGAATTTTTATCACAAAAGATAGGCTTTCCATTGCAACGACTTTGGGCGAATAACTCAAACCTTATGAAAATGTCTCGATTTCTCGAATCCTGTCAATCAACTAGATGCTTTTTGAAGCAACTGGTCCTGAGGAATTCCCTTGATTACCGGAAATTGAATAAACGTGTTGAAAAAGCATGTACCAAGTTCGTTGTATGATTTTTATCACTTCTAAGAAATACGCAATGAAATGAAAGACCTCGGATTTTCCGATGAAACTGTCATTTGGAGGATCGAAATCGATTTTCAATCTCAACAGTTTTCTATAGCCAGAGGTCAGCATTGAAACCCTAGGGGGATAAGCAGGGGAAAAAAGAGGCTAGTGAGACTCAACGAGGTAGCGGAAAATGAGAAATGGGCCAGGGGTGAAAGAGGTTGAAAAAAAAGAGATAATGAATCGACGCGAAGGAGAGAAAAAAACAATGGATACAGAGAAAAGGGAAGAAAAAGCTGCAGATAGAAAAGTTTACAAAAGGGGAAACCGGACGTAGACTAAGAGTCTGCTATGGAGAAGGATGGAAAAAAAGTACAAAGAGGGCTCGATTTGAAAATTGCGATTCGCATCACGCACGTGGACGCCCGCACCCTGCTGCTTCCTCATTCGCGCGCGATACACACATACGTATATACTTCATAGCATATCCCTTCTTCCACACTCTACTCGACGAGCTCTTTCAATATCCATCTTTCCGCCGCCTATCTACTCTCAAATCCACGTGCCAAGAGTAAATCTTCCTTTCTTTTTCTCTTTCTTTTCTTTATGCCGAATAATGCATGTATATATGTATCGCCCGTACCTCCAAGTCGATAGTCTTTTGCCAACCCTCACGGCTTCAAATCTTCTATTATATATGTATGTGTTTTATAAATTTATTATACTATATAAATACGTGGATGTAGGTACACCCGCAGACTGATGTTCCCAAAGCAAGCTTCATCGTCAGTCGTGATAAAAAAGCCAAAAAATAGTCACGTAAAAGGGTCATTCATATACCGGATGTAATATTTGTAAAGCCTCACTTTTGCCCATATTTTCTTGTCATTCATATGTATGAACTCTTTCCCATGATCTTGAGAATATTTTACAGTTTCGAAAGCTTAGATCGTTCATAGCCAACTCATTATTATTGAATCCACGATCGTATCATCGCGTTGCTCGCGATGTGCGTAATATGCAAAATGGAAAAAAAAAACCAACTTTAAATAACGAATTGCATGGTTGAATAAAATACAAATCATTAGGGTGATTGAGCTTTTGGGATAAATGAAGAATTGTTGTTTTTGAGTCGCTGCTGGAATAAAGGCAAAAGGCTGAAAGATTTTATGTGCTCGTGAGACTGAAAATGCCCGAGAAGTAGAAGCCGTGATTGCTCTTCGGCGCACCCCATTACGTTCTTCGAGGCGAGGTTGCGACGATTTATACAAACACTGACCATTGGTCCCGGGACCTCGTATCAACGGATTTGAGGGAAACACTCGCGCATACAGGTCATAAAAAGAATGATTATATGATGGGAAATATAGCGGCAAGTAACGTCGCCGTACTGACGGCACGGTGTAGCATTCGGTCTAACGGATTTCGTCCTCCCATGTCAGAGTCGTTGGGAGTTTAATGCGTCGGGCGCCACCATCATCGTAATGCGAATTCATTGCTTCGCCTTCTCTCCTTTCTGGGCGGTGGCTGCTGTCTGGGAACGAAAATGAAATTCATTTCTCCGTGTATAATGGAGTAGTCGTTGGACTAGCCGCTCGTGTAAACATCGTTGGTTTGTGGCTATTTTACGCGATACATGTAGTAACAGGATATGAGCAAATCAAGTCAGAAAATACGAAGGAGAGTTATCGGATGAGTTGTCAACAACAAAAATTGACTTTATTTCGTGGTCGGAGCTGCTGCAACGATTCGATTCTAATATTTGTCTAATATTTCTTGTCTCTTTGCACCACTCATTGATTGCCACTTCGGCCATTTTGTCGTATCGTTTGTCCGATTGGAATAAAAATGAATCGGATCGTTTTGTATCATCGTTCCGCGTGAACTTGGCCATTTTATTTTTTCGATCGGTCGAACGGTGTCTCGAAGAAGTGATTCATTCGTAATCTAAGGTCCGTTCGGTTCTTTTTAATTTACCAGCGGAAACGTTTTTTTTTTTTTTTTGCAATTCACGAATATGTAATTTTTACACAGTTATTGATTGATAAAGATGAGATTGATAGCGAAAGCGAAACCTCCTCTTCTTCCTGAGAGAGAAACAACCGCAATTCTTCACTCTTTCATTATCGGTCGTCGTTGTTCGTATACGCGAAAGGTTTCTTTCCTGAAAGTCGTTAATCCTCTTGAACAGAGAATCGCAAAGTCTATCAAGGTTGGAGGAGCGGCGAGCCCATATTCCATTTCTTTCATCACTCTCAGGTTTCTTTATCTTTGCCATTGGTGACTTGACCATTGTCTTAAAGGTTAGCCTTTCTTTCGTCGTACACAACGCATCATCCTTCATTGAGCATCAACGATGCTATTGTCATAATCAACATTTTTTTCATCGAGTAAAAGTGCTTGAATGACGTTAATTCGTTGAAAATGAGGTTTGCGAAACGTATTATGAAAAAAAAAGTATTCCAATTTTAAGGGTGCCGCTTAAAGCTCTTCCAAATGTTCTCTCTCCCGACTAAAAAGCACACGTATACACTCAGACTCGCCCGTACAAAAATCTCGTTTCATTTGAAGTATTTATTTTTAAGAGCTATGGAGCTGTTTCCGGTATAACGACCCACCGTCTCCTCTCGACGAAACTCGCTGACGTCCGCGTTAGCTTCAATGATTTCTTTCTTTTTGTTTTTCCGTTTATTTTTTTTCTAGGCCTCGACCCACTAAGGATCTCCTCATGTATTCGTCACAGTTCTCGTATGAAAAGTCACGAGCCCTCGCAGCTCAACTTGTCTTTTTAAATGTATATCAGCCCGAGTGCGAACGCCAATGGGTTGGATCGTCTCTCTGTCTCGTTTATTTCGAAACAAGTACGAGTCTGCACGACGTCGCTCCACGTAATCTACCGCCACCAAATTCTCATGTATATCTATATTATCTTCGTATACACTTCTTCGCTTCATTCTACATAGAACGAACCTTTTTTTTCCATCAATTTCAACCTTCTTTTTCAATTGGTTGCCTTTCCATCGTTCGCGCAGTCCCGTACAAGTTTAAATAAGATGAAATTTTCGAATTTACACGAGACGCCTAGTTGCGGCTAAAGGGTACAGCTAGCTTAATATGAAAAGTTAGTCCAGCTACCGCTCATTATCTTCGTTTCCAAATTATCTTTGGATTGGTAATTTGTGATTTGTGATTTATTATCATTTTTTGGTTGCTTGTGAACTTTGAAAGTGGAAAATATGACGAATCATGTGATTTTTTGGTTTAAAATTGGTTTTTGCGTCAAACGAGCACAAACACAATTTTGTAGTAAAGTTTTATATATATTGAAAAGATTATCATCTTTTCCGATAGAGTCACCTTTTTTCTCACTCGTTTATAAACTTTGACGATATTTGTTGCAACCCCCTTCAGTATTTTTTCCAACGATGAGAATAGAATCCCCCTAAAGTCTGGATCATTGGAGAAAGAATTATCATAATATTTTTTGGACGGTTTATCCAAATACTCCAGACTCCTTATTCCCCTCGAATGACTGGTCAGTTTACATTATATTTAATTAGCTGCTGCCACATTGATTTGATGAAAAAACTGGACAGTCTCAATGGAATGACTTTTCGTTTTCATTCCCATGAATTATGTGCAAATTTGTTTGTTTTTTCGCCGCTTTGGCTTCCTCGATTTTTTATTCCGAGGTAGGATGAGAGTTTTATGGAAAACTGTTTCCAGTAAGCGTTTAGTCACAAAATTGGTTAAAAAATGTTGTACACATGCTGATGGTTCGCTTCAAAACGATATCCACACTCTGTGGAATATCCTACGTATAAATACGATTTTTTTTCGGGTGTAGCGTGTATGAAATACTGTAGTCTCGGATCTAAATAATTTTAGATTTACCACGAATGATGTACAATCCTAACGAACGCCAAAACAAAATCGCACATCCTTCCAACTTTTATTCGTGACGAAATCCCTTGCTCAATCTTATGAACATTATTTTCACTAGTAGAATAAATTACGTTGGTTTCTCTGATACTCTGACTGAACTATAAACTGCTGCCGATCTTTCGGCACCATAACACATTTATGGGTAATTCTCTGTGTAGTAAAATCCACATAGACAAAAAACTCTCTCTTGGCGCATCACGTCGTATAATCTCTTCATCTTCGTTCCCTTGTCTTGTTACTCGTGCAGTCTCATAAGTTTTACGCGCCACCTACTGATCATCACATATTGCGAGCCCATAAATATATATCTGTAGGTCGATCATCATTTCAAGCCGAATTGCGGCAGCTCTAGAGTCAGTTCCCTTGAGGATGCCCTCAACGTTCCTAACGTCAAAGAGAAAAATCTAGCTTCCCTCGATTTTCGTAGACGCAGGAGGCGTAACTCACGCGTAGATAGAATCTTCTTTGTACAGAATATGAGAATATTTTCAAAATTTAATACGAAGCGTAGGAATTTTCGTTACAGTCTCAAAAATAACTCGAATTTTCATATTCTGATTTGATATTTTCGATGAAATATTGAATTTTTGATTCACCATTCGGAGTTCCGTTTAATGAGCCGTCAATAATCGAAGGCTGTGTTGGGTGTGTGTTGGTAATCGAGGTATCCAGTTTTAGCTTTCGAATACAATATTCGATGGGGCCGAAAGCAAGCTCGATATTGTGAAACGTTGATCCATAGAAATTGAAAAGCTCCGTTCATTACTGCGAGATATTGGATGTATACCGGATGAGTAATTTCTTGGAACGTTACAATTTTGACAATATTGGGATACCCGCATGAATTTTGATTGAGATTAGCATTTACATATGGGAGCGATTGTTTAATTAGTGTAGCCAGATGAGTGGAGCTTGTTGCGATAAAGGATTCATTTCAATCGACCCCTTCGTTTATTACAACTGATGCGTATGCATTAAATATAAGTATTTCATTATTGATAGCTTATTAATTCTACTAATTAGTGGTTTATCAATTTTTGTAGGAGTAATTGGAAAAAGGCGATGCCAATTATGTTATCGATCCAACAATCGATTTAACGACTTTAAACTTTCTGTTCAGATCCCCGAACCAAAGTGAAAGTATTCGAACGCGAGGAAATCTCTCCTGTTTTGTAAATCGTCGAATGCCTTTGTGCAACGTTATTACCAACATAAGTTGAACCGTGTACTGGTTCAATGGACACGTGTTGTTCTTATTTAAATATGTTGTTGCGAGTTTGAACGTATGACAAAAATAATCTGGTTGCCCACCTTGATAAGCCGGGCTTTATAGCTCCGGAGCTTAAATATGTAAAATGCCTTAGTTATCCCCGAGTAAACTCAAATAACTTTGCTTGTAAAAAAGTTTCCTCTGTATAGAGGCCATCGGTGGAACTCGGGAGGTTGAGCTTCGAGCCTGAGTCTAAAACAAGCGTTGACGTTCTCGCTTTGTTTTCATTGAATTAAAATGATAATTTAATCATGGACGTGAGCACCGCTATCCCTCGTTCGCTCTTTACTTGTCGGCATTCTCTGAGTGGGCGGCTTTAATACAAATTCTCTTACTGGACCGTCAAGAACGATAAGTTCGAGCGTGCCAGGCAATTGTGTGCCTCTTTTCTCTGCTCGTATGCTTTTTAATCATTCCTTCACTCTATCTCCGGTTGGACAGTTTTTATTTGTTTTCTCGTTCCCCTCTAACGACGCAGCTTCGTTGGAAAGTCTGGAAACGATCAAATGAGTATATTTTACAGCGATTTCCACACACCAACTTTGATCGATTTGATAATTGATTTTTTTTTCCTGCACGAATCCAATCATTCTCGAAAAAAATCCGCAAATTTCTTTTACATCCGCGAAAGGTTGTTCTTAGTATTGTTGTGAAAAACAGTAGAAATTTTTTCACGAGAAAAGTTCCGGAATCGAAGGAACTATTCTTAGCAGTGTGATGATTTTCTTTATTTGGAAAGTAAACATTTAAGTAGACGGATATAAATTTCTGTCTCGCATCTAGCGGTTTAGAGATATAATCCGAAAATCTAAAAGACGCTCATCGCTCTCTGGAACGGACAAATACAAACGGTAGGAAAAGATTGCCAGAGTAGCCAAACAAATAAGTAAGCTAAGAGTAAAAGCTCAAGCGGAGGGGTCTTTTGTATTTGTTTTTTTGTTTTTTTTTGTTTTTTTTTCGTATTTCTGCTTTTCATTCCCACGGTATACGGGAAAGTGTGTGATCGATTGGAGGACGAAGAGTTGCAAAGATATATACAGGCTTCTTTCTATTTTTCTTGGCTGAAGTTAAACACGTCTGGAGGCTTTCATCTCTCCTTTCTTCTTCTTTCTCCTTTCGGGTATACAGTTGCGTGCCAGCTAGAGCGTTCTGTACTCTCGACGCTTCGGGGGATGCAAGCGAAAGAGAGATCGTCGTTGAGCGAAAACTTGTCGACTCTTGCGGCACCAAAAGTTATGGCAGTGCCAGGGTGGACTTTGCACCGAGTGACGCGGGGGAAAAGATCGAATGGTGGTATGAGTTTCAAATCGTACACCACGCAAGACGCGTATAAACTTGATCGTTTTATAACGTTTCCTCTTTTTACTTTTACGCTTGTACAAGATTTTTTACCACGTTGTGGAAAAACGATGTCGGAGTGGTTTGTACAGTAAAAATCCTTGATTCGTCCATTCGCCAGAATCATTTTTTCTCTCCGGCTATGAGTGTAAATTTAAAAAAATAAACTAATTTCATGACTACGAACAAATTATCTTTTTTTTTCTGACATCGGTAAAATCGCATATGATCACGGTCATTGCCAATAATTTCAAACAAAATTTTTATTCTTAAGCTTTAAATTATTTGCACGTGCATGGTGAAGTGGACTTGAAAGTAGGAAATGGGCAAAAGCTTTGGTGGTCCGTCCTCGAATTCATTGAAATCCTCGCTCTTCCAATTAATCCTCCATCACCTCTATTAAACTATCCGTTTTTCTTCTCACATTCCACCGCCTTTCTCTCTCGTTGCTACCTTTTATAATATCCTACGGTATAAACTACGTGTGCAACGTAAATTTGTCTTATAGGTATATGTGCGTGTGCTCTGAGGGAGGTCGATAGAGACTGGTACATACTCCCTCTTCCACACACTCGAGCTATCAAACGAATTTCATTACCTCAACACACGAGGGACGTGTGAGATTTAATCGGGAAGTTATGCACGACTCCAATATGCTTTCCACCCCTCTACGTTATCGCACAGGTCCTGACAATATTTGTTTCGCCGTCTGCTCCATAAAACCGGAAATTTGCTCATGATGTGAATCGGATTCTGGAGCACTCTATTGTGCTGTTTATGTCCGTAAAAACAGTTTCACAACGATGCTATCCTTCACACACACACACACGTTGTTTTTTTACAACCGTGACTTTTTCGGTGGTTTTTTTTTCGGAAGGTATATCTCAAGTAATTGTGTGAATTAGATCTAGAGAAATTAAAGCTCCAAACTTTTGGTAACCCTCCATGGTCACACGTTCAACAAATAACACGCTGGTCACAAGTTAAACGCTTGTCGCGTTGCCAGTATCGTTCCGAACGACAGATAAAAATTCAGGATATTAGTTTGAACCTTTCCGAATAAGAATATCGTGAGAAAAATTTTGTATTCAATTTTAAAAATAGCGAAAAAACAAATCAGCAAAGAAGCAATGTGTAAAAAATTTTTTTTTTTTTTCGGGCACCTCAAGCACCGTTGCTGGTTTTTTCCAAGTTAAAGTGCAAGAGTTCCGAAGGTTCGAGTTATGTCGAGCGCGTAATGTATGACCTGTGAATCTACTATGTGCATAAATTAGCGAACACGAACCAACAATTTATCTGTTGTCACTGCTTTTCCATAATGGAACGGCTAAGCATACAAGCCTAGGTTGATTGGCAATGGATCGATATCCGCATATAAAGCTTAACGCCGAATATAATAAATATATCAACATTTGTTCGTATATAAAATACCGAATACGTTTCAACGGTGAAATGGAAACGGTTCCCTGCGCTTCCTCTCTCTCTCTCTCTGGGATTTCATGGAACACGAGCCGGAAATCGTTTTTATATTGCTTTTAATTGACAACTCGTGTCGAGCGGGAGATTAGGGGAAAATACGTTTGAAACTCGATTATCAAATCGAGTGGCCAATCAACCATTTCATATCCGATTTGTTCGACAACGAGCATGTATGTATATAGATGCTCAGTAAGCTCAGCTTAAGCCACTCGAATCACTTTTTCAAGGACCGCATAGAACCCGGCAACTGCCTGAGTGAATAAAAAAATAACAAAACAAAAATATATATATATATATATGTATGTATAAGCCTCGATAGCTGACGCTCTACAGGATCCATGTGTAAACTACAGTTTGTTATAAAGTTTGCGTTGGAGGGGATAACACGATGTGTTGGGACAGAATGAACGTTGGCTGTCACGTCTGTCAGGGTTGCTGTCCACGCCCACTGGGAAACCTCCTGTAAAGTAGACGATACACGTAACCATGGATATTCGCTGTTGGGAAGGTCTCTTTGTAATTTCGCTGCATTTGATTAATGTCAGCCCTACATCACACACGATAATTGTGCAATTTGCTTCTCCTCCATCATTATCCGTAAATTCGGTACAATCCCATCAAAACATTATCTCGAAAGCGACAGTTTGGTTAAAATGTCAATTTCTTCATAATACTGAAAATATTATTAGCATCTGTGGCGGTGGTGATTTTCGTTGTTATAACTAATTCACAGCATGTTCGAACGACTTTGGTGAGTTTATAGGGGCGAAGTTTATTCGAAACTTTTTGTGCTAGGATCGCTTAAACTCGTCTTCAACGGTGACTCGCTCGTCTTGTTTTTTCCTTTTCAATCCACCTTTTTTCCCGTCTTCTCAAGTGTTTCAATTTATTTTTTCTCTTTTTTGTTGCAATTGAATTCAGACAACCCCGTCTCTCGCTTCGAATCTATGGTCTCTCGAGTGCTGGGCACTGAACCAAGTGTGTTTGCAGAATTATATGTGTATATGTATCCTCTTGTCCGTATATTTGGATCGTCTCCTTCGCCTCGTTGGATCTATATACGCGTCGCAGAGCTATGTATGCCCCCGCTTTTCCAATAAAGAGTCCAAGTTCCTATGGGTAAGGGAAAGCATCTCCTGAGCGACCAAGTTTTCCCAATCTTTTCATCGTTTCGCCTGTGCCACGACGGAAAGAGTTGGAGATTGTAACCGTGTGCTGCTGCTGCTGCTGCTGCTGCTGCTGGAAACACACAAACCTACCACCAGCCAGTCCAACATTTCCTGACAAGGAGAGTCCATACGGGGTAGACCACTTTACGTCATATCGCTCTTATACTCTCCCTCTCTCTAAATCCTTTCGTATCTCTCATTCCCGTATCCAATTTCGAACGATTTTATCAAGTTTTATTGCATATCCATGGCGGGATTTTATATGGCGTTATAATTTAGAACCAATTGAATAAGCGAAGAAACTTTGTAATTTAGAGAATCTGATGAAAAATTTGATTGATCGATTAATAATTAGCTGAGTTTTCGTATTTCAAATGCAGAAAGAAAGAAAGAGGGGAGAGCACATAGCTTCTTCCCCTGGAGAAATTGATGTTCGCGTCACGGCGCAGAGTCGCCCTCGAGATTTCCCATCAAGAGAGAGGAACGTGGGCTGGACCTCAGCGTTGATGGCGCGTGTCTGCCTTGGTTCACGTACGGTTCACTATACTGATTCCTCCGCTTGACTCTATATACAACGTATTCGAGAATCCTCAATAGTTAGATCGTCCCTCTCGATTTCCTGGTCATGTAGAACATCTGTATGAATATGTATATATCTATACATTTGTTGTGGATATTGGGAATGTATACGTGCCGTTGTACGAAGGAATTACGTAGGCGCATCAGGAGAAATCATGGCAACGGTCTCACGAGAGGTTCCCCAGCTTGGGGACAAACGTGCGTAACGAAATGAATCGGACGGACATTGTTCGATCGGGTATTCTTCGTATGTCTTCGTATGTCGATCCAATTTGCCACGTATACGTTCTCCGCGTCTAAATTCATTTGGCCAAGGTGGAGAACGATAGGTCGGTCATCCGAATAAGAATCTAATTCAACTAATTTTAACGACAGCAAAAAAGACAAGTTTCCTTCTGTAGCTGCTGAAAAATTCGCGGGATTATAGGCTCGCGAAACTCCGTGGCGCGCAATCAAAATGAATTAAAAACAAAAATAAATAGTGTATCAGCAGAGGAAAAAAGCCACTGAAGCAATCGATGGGAAGCTGAATAATGAGACGTTTGCCTGTTGGGGATTGACTCATTACTTTTTCGGGCTTACATCGCCCCTGGAAAGGCTGTAACGTATCCGTAGATGTTCGCACGTATACGTATGTAAATTCTCGGTGGATTAATTGACGTCATTCCAAAACGTGAACGTGGCTAATTGGCCACAGGGGCGCCCGCCGACGTTTTAGCTCGCTCACACGTACACATACTCGTATCCCAATACAAAGATCGAAGTACGTATACGTATCTACGTGTATATAACGAGAGACGCATGAAAGCAGCTTGCCATCGGTGCTGCGCTTGCAACCGCTCGATTAGTTGCATCAGGAGTGTGAACCACGAGGCCCTATTCGAGTCAGCGCGAATGTACAGAGGCCCAGAGATATGACGAGACGAGATTTCACTCTGTCTGGAGTACATGATGATATACATATGTTGACAAATTCGAACGTACGTACAGTCACACGGAGAAATCTGATGCAAGTGTAAGTTTGTTAGCTAGTTGTCTCCTTTAGCAATCCGATCATTCGCGTAAGCGAGACGTGAAACGCCAATTATTTTCGTTGAACGCATGACGATATCGCATTTCTGCTGGTTGAGCAAAATTCTCATTACTCTCCCTCACAAATTCTGACCAGAAGACAATTTAACCCTTTTCACTTTGACGCCCCCGTGTCACGCTCTCATCCGCTATTATGCCTCGATATAGAATCAAGGCTTTTCCTAATTTATTGCCAAAGTTACCGTTGTATCGCTGTCAACTAACATTCTTCACGCCCGACAGGACAAAATAACTGAGGCGTTTATTCTCCTGGAAAATAACCCAGCAGACCGTTAGTTTCGCCCGATCCTTCTTTTTCCTACTTTCTCGTCGCGTATCACAAATAAATATTCAATTTTGATAAAAAAACTTTCCGACGCGGTTATTTCGTTTTGTTTATTGATGCTGATGCGACTTGGACAGTGACGCTGGATACAAAGTTCCATCCACCTTTTCAATGTGATTGGTTATTAATAACCGTTTATTTTCGATGCGAAAGATCCAGAGATCACGGAATTAATTAATACCATCATCATTTCAATCTAAAATAGCAACTTTTATTGGAGGCCTCAAAATAGCCAACGAAATAATCTCAATTATATATGCTGAAGTTGAATCAATCACCAGCGGTTCGATGATCCTCAAAAATTTCATGTTCCTCTTCGTGCGTGACTTTCACGCTCGACCTTTTTTGGGATTTTGTCGCTGCGCCGAATTCTGGTTGGGAAAATAGATGGTTGAAAAATGGTAAGCTTCGATGGGAGTTTTTGATGAAAACAATAGAACGTGAGGCGGGAATCAAGGGATTTGGTCTTTTGGGCGAATTGAAACTTATTTGAAATATGGGATTTCCATTCGTGGCTGACGTTCGACGATTTCTCTCATTGCTGACGTAACGCGCAAGTCACGGGGTTTGAAACAGCAGGAAAGTGTTTGAACGGTGAACGAAATCGAACTGTTGTAAATAATTATTTTCTTTTTTTCTTGATTGTTGTAAAGTTCTAATGTCTTTGAGAGAAAATAGTAACAAGCAGCAATTTTTAGAATGTCACGAACTGGGCGGATGAATAATTGTCAGCATTAGCCGAAAGGATAAAGCTCGACTCGTCCGCTTCGAAATTTCTGTTCCTAAATGGATTCGTGTTTATTTTTTTCCGGGAGATTTTCAACTTTTTGCCCAGATTCGAACATTGTGGGGTGTCTGATACTTCCGGCCAACGCTGTATATTCATACAGACACCTATGCAAACAGGGACCTTCGTACCGATGATTGATCTCTTTTCGATAATTACCCAGACGATTAATAGACGCTTCCGAACGCCAAAAGGCTTTAGAAAAATAATCCAAAAACAAAATGATGGAAAAAAAGCCGCTCATATAGTACACACTTGACCATCAGTTTAACATGTGGCTAATAAATTAGCAAAAACGTCGAGAATCGTAATTGTGAAGTGAGGCATTCGATTATTTATCGTCGTTTCGCGATAACCTGTTCGTGGGTTTTTTGAGTCGGTGAAAATTTTTTAATTCTTTCTGTTCAGCTCGGAACAAAAGAGAAAACTTGATCCATACGTCACTGTCCAATATTAATGTTGTCAGAATTAACAATCGTTAATTTCGTCATGAGTTTAGCGAATTATAGGGACGTATTTTATGCTGCTTCTGGTGTGATTGTTCTTTGTATAAAAAACTGATACGGCAAAATGTTGGCTCACGCTTGGTTGTGGTGGTTGCCGGGGAGAATCATGTGTTGAAATTTGAGCGTTCGTATGCACACGCTCGCAGGAGAGACGGTAGCTGCCGCTCGAGCGCGGCGTTCTCGTTTCGCGATAATTCATTTTTCCCACAAAAATACAGTATCCGTGGGAGAGCGCTTGCGATATTTATCGCCTTCGAGCTTTTATGCGGACTCTGAACGTGAATACGTAATATTTCGGCTACTTTGTGTTCATATACATTTCTATACATATATGGGCAGTTTCATGTGTAGTTGACGTTTTTAAAAACGTAGGAGGAGGTTCTAATTTTTCGAAAAATGAAGCTCAAACAAAACGTTTTTTTTTTTTGGACTACCAATGAAGTAATCGCCAAATAGATCTTTGGATATCCGTCCGGTCTTTGAGGACACAAACCATTGAAAATCCCGGAGGAAATAATGCCAGAGAATCAGTTTGACGAAACTCAAGGCTTATCCTCGAATGCCCCGTACAGCGACGATGTCCATGCATTCATGAACGTATGGTTTGTACACGTGCGAAAAGTTTGGAATAGCGAACTATACAGAGATGACGCTTCGGAGGGAAAACCGAGAGTGGATCGTTGGGCGAGAGCTTTCCGAGTTTTTACGACGAGAATCCGTCGCGTGACTTTGTACACGAACCGCGAATTTCTATACATAAATATACACCAAGGTTTTAGCCATTTTTCCGCCGTTTGCTATAGACAGTGCGGGCTTTACGATTAAAACTTTATGTCCTGCATTTATCCCGAAGACGAAGTATCATCCTCGTCACTGAAAGGGATACCGATCGATTGTAAAATTGCTTGAACCCATCTGCGAAAAGGTAAAACACAGGAGCGTCAATTTTCTTATTTAAAAAATAAAAAAAGCCAGCCCCACAGAATGTAAAAACCGACGAAAATTTCTAAATATCGTTCGCACTTTACGAAAAACGTGATTCGAACTTTGAACGTGATTCGAAGATTTTTTTTTTTTCCATTTATCTGCAAAATTCCAATGCCGATGAATTTTCAAGGTTTTGAGTAAAAAATTATGCTCTCCTGACTCATGACGTTTGTTTGAGTGAAAAGTTGATGAAAACCGTTTCAGTGGTTTTTGCATAAAAATCTGCCAAACGAATATTTCCAGTAGAAATTTCTATATGTTGGGATCAACGTTGACCATGTGCGTGTTCACTAATGTAAATAAACGTATATATTCCACCGGGAGCAATGCTCATTTGTCGCTGAGTGTCGATGAATTTTTTGGCAGGCTCGAGAGAAGAACGTGGCTGTAACGAATCGAAGCGTCTCTTTTCCTCTAGTGTCGTATCTCTAATGACTATCGCGGTGTTTCGGTCAAATACACAGTGGGATAGTAAACTGACAAAATCGCGAGCAGCCTCGATGTGGACATGCCTCTGGTACATCGATAAAGTGAATTACGTGATCGGTTTGTCAAACGCTGATTTTGCTCACTTCTGAATTTGCAATATCGCGTCTATATTTGCGCGCCTGCATTCGCAAGGCCTTCCATTTCGAATCGGCCTTTCTAATTGCTCAAATTTTGATTCGAATTTTTAACTCTGAGACATGGCCATGCTTTTTTTAATGCAATTACGCGTTTTCTCAGTAACAGTTTTCTCCTACGAAGACAAATTTTCTGACGTTTAGAATTTGAGACATTTAATTTCCAATTTTTTATTTTTCTCATCTAAACGCGTGTAAACTCTTGTTTTTTTCTTGCAATTTTTTAACGAAACGTGACTTCAATTTACATGCGTTTAGATGGGAAAAATAAAAAATTGGAAATTAAATATCTCAAAATTTAAACGTCAGAAAATTTGTCTTCATAGGAGAAAACTGTTAGTTTTGATGCCAAGAACGTTTATACTAAATTTTGAAAGAAGCCTAAATAAAGTCGTTTCGTAATAGTAATACGTTAAAGAAAGAAAGTAGAAAGTAGCTCGTGCTCCCATAACGCTAGTCTGAGCAGTAATGCCACGAAATATTACAACGATCCGGCGTAGAATGTATCATGCCCGAGTTTTCGATTATTGATCGGAAGTCGATATAGCGTTCGTTTCCGTGAATACGGGACGCGATAATTAGTCATTAAAATTAGTCTGCGTACAGAAAACGATAACGCAATGGTGAGCTCGGCTGACCATAATGACTGCAGATTTCAAGGCTTACGCCGTTGGAGCACAATGATTAGTACATTAATAGAAAATAAACCAATAATTACTCACCTACCTGGTGAGACGTGTGCTAGTGAGCGCAAGGGCGTGATAACACAAAGAGGATATACGCGTATCTCTGTATTTTTGACTCGTTCTCTCTCGCTCTCTTTCTTTCTCTCTTATGCCTTGCCCGCGAACGTATGCACGCGTACGACTGTGAAATTATACCATAGACGAGGAAGTAATTAAATAACGGGCTCGTTAACGAAATGAAGCATATATAGGGATGAAAATTGAGCGCGCTTGATTCCTCCAGCCAAAAGGAATTGGGATTCGTGCGTTAAATTGAATTATCGACAGCATATTCGTGCGATAATTACATCGTTACCGACGAATCTAACGTTTCTAATTGCAGCGACGTATGGGCGAAAAAAACAAACTAAATAAATCACTAATTAATTAACCCTGCATGGTCACACGTTCTAGAGATAAAACTCCGGTCACACGGGGTCGGAATGACCCCAGCCGTGTTTAAACGCTTGCCGCCTTGCCAGTATCGTTCCGAAAGACACATGAAAATTCAGGACATTAGTTTGAACCTTTCCGAATAAGAATATCGAGAGAAAAAATTCTTGTACAAATTTCAAAATGGCAAAAAAAAAAAACATCAGCAAAGAAGAAATGTGTAAAAAAAAAAATTCTAGCTCAAAGTTGCGCTTGGGGTCATTTTGACCCGTAGTGACCACGGAGGGTTAAACATTAACAAACCAATAACATAGAAGATAAACATGTGTGGGAAAAGAGACAAATAAATAAAAAACAAGGATAATTTTCAAATTGGTTTAATCGTAAATCAATAAAATTATTTAATTAAATAAATAAATTAATTTTTTTATACACATATCTATATATATGTATATACATAGATATATATACGCATTAATATATATATATATATATATATATCTACGTATATAAAACATAAATAGGGTCCCGAGATTGTGGCCTGTGCGCGGGGAACGGAACGCGTTTATTTACCCCTCCTCTCCGTACGTTTTTCTTGTCATTTTTTTTCTTCGTATCGACTCAATCATCTCACGGGCTTTTCAAGCCCGTTTTTTTTTCCTCATGACGTTTTTCCTGTGCCTCGTCATTGCGAATCTTCCCTCGGGTTTTCCCTTGTCGAAAAACTCGCGACTCCGAGCTACACTGTTTGGACGCCACCTCGCTATCCTGCCATCTATAAAAGCTTCGCTGCTGCCTAACACGTACCTACAATCCACGGCTGAGCTTCTTTCTTCTTTCCTTCATCCCTATGAAATAAAAGATGAAGCTCCTTTTTTCCTAAGGAATTCCTCGAGTGAGAGGCCATTTTGAGGAATACTTCACGCCTCTTTGAAAAATAGGAGGAAAAAAGCAATGATTCGCGTATCCAAAAAGACGCAATAATCCTCTGACGATAAGGATGAAACGATATTTGCATTTTAATTCGATATACAGAGGGGGATCCATTTATTTCCCATAAAATCATTGTTGGTGTTCAAAAAATCTGTCGGCTCGTTTCGATTCTATTTGTTGCTCCTTTTTTTGCATTTATGCTCCAATGTTTTCCCTTCTCTAACGTGAAGTCTCCCTCTTCAAAAATGCCAATTAATTCTTCCCTATCTCCCTCTAATTCCTGATTATCAATGTTCAGAAACGAGCTTATAGCGCGCTCGCTGTGATCAAAGTTCTGCCGGTACAAAATAATTAAATGCTCATCACCCCGTGTGGCATATATATCTATATATATTTACACGTAATACGTCTATGCGTGTATATGTTCGGTCTCGGCTTCCCTAGCGTGGGTCGAAATTGACAAAAATAAAATTAAATAAACGAGAAACTCGAAAGATTGACTAGGCGTTCTCGAGTATTCGTCGTCGACGAACTCGAGAAATTTTTCAAATAAGTTTTCAGTTTGTTCCCTTCCCTCGTCGAACCTTCCCACCGACAATATTTACTTTTTTATTCCCCCTTGCTTTTTTCCCTACTTAAAAAAATGCGATTCTTCCCGTTTGCACAGTCCGCTTAAAAAAGTCATAATTGAGCTCGAAACTCGTCCGTTCCACTGTTTCTCACCCTGGCTCACCCCTCTCACGTAAGATACTTTGATTTCTGGCTAATTAATCAAAATTTGGTGCGTCTTCTAGTATTTCGTCAAGATCAATTCTCCATTTGTCATTTTTTTGGCCTTAAAATCTCCTTCTCCTTCGATTGTCGTTTTTGCTTCTTTTCTAACGAATTAGTTTCTCTGCATCATCGCTCGTAATCTCGTGTGCATTTTTGACGAATTCAGACGCTCAACTGAGTCGAATTGCGTACGAGGTGAATATTTTCCAACTGTACGAAAGAGGAAATAAATTTATCGGCAAATGGAGTAAAAAATGATTTCGTCACGATTCGTTGGACAGTCAAATGGGTCAGAAATATTTGTCGCGGTGAAAATGATGACTGCGTCGTAAACTAATTTCGAGTTTGGTAAAGAGTTGATTTGAAAGTCGTCGGGATATGAAGGAATCAACGAATATCGTATTTAAAGGTAAAATGTCAGTCGGCGAATAGTGTCGATCGAGTAGCGTTTCATTGGATTTTATTTTGAATTATTTTAGTTCGCTTTCGCATTGGTTGGGAATACGGAGGCACGGGAGTAAAAATATTTTGGCAACATCGGTGGGTATCTGAAAATTCTTTTTCTCGTAAAGCACCGAGATTAACGAGGAACCGAAGAGGCACAAGCTCGGGGGATACGCCCGATTTTTCCGTCGTCGTTCGTAGTCGTTGTCGTCGTCGGACGAAACTATTTCAGCACGAACGTCGTCGTAGTATTAGCACACGAGAGTCTTTTTCTCTTTCTCTCTCCCTCTGTCTACCTTCCTCTTTTTCTATCATTCCATCTCTCTTTCTCGCTCTTGAGCTCTTTTACCATCACTGCGCTCTCTGTGCTTTTTTCCACGTTTCTTTTTCGTTTTCTCGTCTTCCATCAATCTCTTTGGCGCGCTTTGGCGAACGGTGGAGAGAGACGCGTCTTCGTGAAACTCTGGATTTGAAACAAACTCTCTCTCTCTCTCTCTCTCTCGCACGAGTACTCACACGAATAGTACGCACATGCACACATACCAACATATAGACACATACACACCAAGATACGCAAATTGCAGAGAAAGAGTGACACGTGCGCGCGTTGTCTCTCGCCTTCTTCTCGTCGTTTTTCCTCCCCCACCGTAATATATCTCGATCGTCTCCGCTTATATATTCACCGTGACCCCGGGACTCTTTGGTATAAATGTTTCTCTACGAGAGAGAACGGTGGTGGCGGTGGCGGCGGCGGCGATTGACACAACAGCACCTCCTTTTTCATTCGCGTTTCGCGATATGAAAAAAAAAAAATAATAAAAATAAAACAATTCGGAAATTCGTATTAAAACATGGCGATTCCGTAATGCGATTTTTACAAGGAACGATTTTTCTTTTTTTATAAATATATACACGTGCACGTAAATTAAATTGAGGCTTGACTCGTTCTCTAATCGGCTTGTAATCGCAACCGCCGTCCCTCTTTTCTCCCTTCCACTCCCATCCTCCTCCACTCATTTATATATACTACAGTAAACTCGCCCTCGCTCAAAACTATTCTCGATTCTCTATACTCTAGGGGCAAATTAGCCACGACGTACGTTTCCAAATAATCCATATCAATTATCAATATACACCGTTTCGCGAGACATCTCAGAGTCGGTGACTGTTCGTCACTCACTTTGCGAAGAAATGATGACGACTGTAGAAAAAAAAAAAGGTGAAAATAATAATCGATTATACTCTTGCCGACACTCGCGTCATATTTGTAACATTCGATTACGCGATGCCGCCGCCCTCTCGGGGAACAGACATCATTCCCTAATGCCCTATAAAACCTCGTCTCGCACGACGCATTGGCTCGGTTTTTCTTTCGTACTGTTTTTTTTTCTTGCTTTTTTGGTAGTACACAGGTATACGTATATACACACTCGTACATTCACACATGTACGACCGGTTACGTCCGTTTTCGCGTAACGTTTTTTTTTCCACTAATATACTTGCGAATTGTTTTTGACGCATTTTCCTCTATGGCACACACTTGGACGTCAATTTTCTCGACTCTCTCTCTCTCTCTCTCTCTATACCATCATAGATAATGCCTCGGTAAGATAATCCCTCGGTAAATTTCACGCGATACTGAATTTCATTATTCGCGTCGCCGTTGCGCGCATTCAATTCACGCATTTTCCAATGAATTTTTACTCTCCTTTCTCGCGCGTTCGATCGGAAACTCATTATTTCTTAGATCTCCTTGTCTTCGCAAATATATATGCGAACGTCGGAAACGTTAGAGAAAAACCGCGGCTTAAAAATAACGTGGGAACACCACAAGTATATAGTCGATACTTATTGGGTCCCTTTCTACTATCGCTAGCAGTAGTACGAGGTTGAGAGTCCAAGTTTGCACGAAAATGGTGCCCTATGGCGATTGTACACACTTCCGGTGCTGATTACGTCCTTCGTCTCACACCGCAAACCCGTGAAACCTTCGGCGCATCTGAAACACAAAAAAAAAGAAAAGGAACATTAGCTTCGATGAAAAAAATAAAATAAAACACAAATCTCACTGTAAATAAAATGTAAAAATGTAATTTCGAAAATGAATTTCAAATACGAAAGTGGAGTAGCGTTTTGAAAATAAAGTGAAAAAGTGTTCACCACTGTGAGACTGTGAAGGGTGGAAGGAAGGGGTTTCAATGAAATGTGGGAACATAATTAACCGACGAAATTATTTTTCATTCGTCAAACTCGAAATTGACGAACGCATGGTATCGAAAATTTTGACAATTTAAATGAAGTTGGAATGTTCGGATTTTCTTAACGTTCGTGATTTTTTCGGTTCGTGATTCGGTTCTCGTATTAAGGAAAAGATAATAATTGTTGTTTCAACGGGAAAAAGAAGGAGTACAATGAAATGAACGATCGATTAGGAGCGAGAATTTATGGCCGATCGCAGTATCGAGGCTATTAAAAAACCACGAGACATCGTCAGGAGCGACGTGCAAGTATGACGAGGGGAAACGAGGAACGGATGCGAGTGATTTGTTGGACGGTTGCTTTTAGTGTTTTTAGATTTCCTTGATGCAGCTCCTCCCGGTCGTTAACTCTGTATCGAAGATGTGCATCGATCGATCGGTCCGATATCATTCAATTAGCTCGTGCTGTAATTAAGGCCATATGAGGAATCGTTGGCTCTTATCTCTTTCACTCTTTCCTCTATTCCCGCTTATTACAGTACGGGGCAATGGACTACTGACCATCATCATTCTGGACTCGGCTGATGGACATTCGTGGGATGGTGGGTCAATTGAATTTGAGATGGCCACATCTCTTTGGAGGAAGACTGTGTAGGCTCAGGAGAAAAAGAAACGCGGGGAGAGGCCGACAGAGGGAACACGAGAGTGAGCTACGATGATGATGATGATGATGATGATGATGGTGTACGTATATATTCGGGGGAGGATGAGACGGAAAAGGCCAGAAGTAAAAGCAGCTCAGAGAAGAGAGGACGGTCTAGACGTTTCTCTGGAAAATAATTTCGGGTCGTTCTATTAATAAACTAAACGAAATGAGGAGAGTCTCTGCCTTAGTCTCGCGGGAGAGCTTCCTCGTATAGAAACCGAGCCCTGCTTACGCTATACGATTCGAGCGATATAGACACTCCGCTATATACGTACAGACATAAACATTGAATTACCCACAGGTCAAGGTACAATATCTATCGGATGCCATATATTTCGCTCTCGATCACATTTAGCTTCAATTTTTCTCGCTCTTGTCCAAGTTCTCGCCAAATAGCCAAATATAAACAGCAGGGGTGAACGAATCGTATATAATATGTTTCAACGAGGACGCCAAGAAAAACAAAACAGAGACGAAAAAGATATTCCATACACAAAATTCAAAGCTTGAAATTGATTAAGTACAGCATATGTGGATTACGACGGCAATATAGTGAGAGGTTTTTTTTTTTTTTTCCAGTCTGCTTGACAAATTTTCTAAATACGAGACACGTATATCGAGCATTTATAGAAACCATAAAAATAGTGACGAATCTATAGGGCGTTATGAAAAATGGAATGAGCTTCAGCCAGCATAGGTTCTCTTCCTCTCTTGGAGTGTAACGTTATTTTTTACGATCGCAAACTCTATTTACGTGTGGTTTTGTATGACAACATACGTACATGATGTCGTGGCTCTTTTTTTTCACTTTTAATTTTTTTTCGACATTTCCCCATGACACACGGGCCTGCACGTAGTTATACGATTCCATAATCCTTTTTGTCGTGCAAAAGTGGATCACGAGCTCGCGATCGGCACGTAAAATCGTGTAGACTTACGTCCAAAGAGCTCCACAGACATGAACTCGTTCAATATTATTTTCGTGACGCAAAACGCTTTTATGCATAATCCACGTGGGGAAACATAAAACGCGTGTAGCTTGGCTAAACCGTAAATATATATAACTTTATAAAGTAATACGCTTTTCTCAGTTCGTGTCGCGGTCACCGGCAAAAGAGTGATAATTAGCACGCGTTGTTAATTTAGCGACATCGATACTGCGGAAACCCGAATAAACAGGCAGTGAGCATTGCCGCAACGATAGATAAAGAGTTCGGTAATAGTCTTTTACATTAAAAGTATATTTGTCAGTTTTACGATATAAACAATACACTTTTGATGTGTTTCCGCAGGCACTGCATCGCAAGAGTTAGGACGCTCTTTGAGGAATTTTGTTTCTGCGATTGCAAATGGTTTTTTGTCTTGAAATTTGTTGGAACACGCGACAGTTGTTTTTCAGTCTATCTCTTCGTGCGATTATTCTAAGGTATTTTCCATACAGCAATACTCGTTCAGTCAAGTAGCTGGAGCCAAAAGGAAGACAAATTTCCAGTCGTTGCTTAAAATCGAGTTGAACGTCATAGCGAAGAAATTCCAGTTCGTTGCACCTTCTCGATTCATCCTTCTTTCCCAACACCTGCTTTCACTCTCTCTCTCCCTCTTTTTCATTCTCTCTCATATGGCCTCGTTCTTACGCTTTATCACCCCCTCTGTACAATTCACTTTGGCCTGCTTGCACACTCTCAGCATGCCACAATAATATTCACCAGCTGAGCAGAGAGGCTCTTGCGAAAGAAACTTTCACGTAGCTAACTTAATTTAATAACGCTCGCGAGCGCGTCGCGAAACGCAATTTCAAAGATAACACTTAGCAGGGCGGAAGCGAGAGCTTTCCATGTCAGAGCTCTTTGTCCCGTTGCTCCGGTTTCGTCTCTTTTCACTACGACACTAAAGCTAGACTCACGGAATAGCAGGCGTCGTCATACTCTTTCTATATCTTTTTCTTTAACTCTCCGTGGTCGCTGAAGCTCTGCGGACGAGAGTAATCTAAAAAACGTATGTTAAGTCACCCGCATTTTACCCAGCAAAGCTTGTTGTGAATTGAAAATTACCCTGAGAAAAAAAAAAGACACGACCCACCCTCGAGAATTCTGCTGAGATAATAAGGACGTGGACTAAAATTATGAGAGGATAGTTCCGAACAAATAAAAAATGGTAACAATAAATTGCAGAGGGTTGTTAAACATTTCTAAATCCTTTTGTTCCAAATGATCTCTCTCCAGACTCGATCGACTCGGTGTACATGCAGTTAATCAACGTTTGAGTGACGGATTTTCGTGTTTTTTCATCATTAGGCTCCTTCTTGAAAGATCCCTTTTAACCCGATCTCTATTTAGGAAAGGGAAAATAACGAGGACGCATATAAAATTCATGAAAAAGGGAGAACAAATTTGGATCGAAGGAAGGACTGCGTAGTCATTTGTCTACCGGAGTGACATTTTCGGTTCTGAGCGGTAAAAGAAACGAGGGTTGGACAGTGAGCCTAAGTAAGTGAAGCTAGCTTGGCGCGTATCTACCGACCCTTCGTGTATTTCCCATCGGTTTTTCTTGGCTTGTACCACTTTCTTCGCTCACTCTCTTTCTCTCTTCCTCGCATACTCTTTCGCGCTGTGTTTCCTTCCATCGTCATCATCCCCCGTTTCGCCATGTCCTTTTCTCGTGTACTATCCATTATCCGGACTAGAGAGGATACCGCATATAGATTCTACGGTAACTAGAGGGTTTACCTCACCCGGTGGGACTTAAGGAAGGCTGGCTCGGACACGCGTGTCCGTAACCAGGACCACCATTACGTTGAGCTTCTGCGTTTCCCACTCCTTGTACGGAATACGAAGACGTCAGCCTCGCAAACAACAACTTTGTGCGGCGTTAGGGCCGCAGTGAGAATTCTTGTATTGCTTCATAGTCCGCATCCGTTTTATGGCTCTAAGAGTTTCTAGTCGATTTATGGCATGACAAGACCCTCAAATGTTGGTGAAAATCTCGTTTTTCAAGAGTGTTCGTTCCATTGAAAATTGTCGCGTTGATGAGGTCGATTATTTAGCAATTTAAAAAAAATCTTGGAACTATGCGCAATAGGCGAGCAGCGGGTGCAAAGCCACACGTTCCAAACGTCAGGTCGTTGCTGGTCTCAGAAATAGTCCAACCACTGATCTCTACCGACACCTTTAGTAATTATCCAAACCGAATAGGAGGTGGTCGGACGAAAACGTCGAACTCCCAGGGAGCGGTCTATAGGAATCCATGCAGAACTCATTGCCGTTTCTCTCAGAAAATGACAAGAGAACGTAGATAGTTTTCCTCGACTATCCCGAATCCTAATCCGGCACTGTCGTCCCCCATTTTAACGAGAATAATTGCCATAGCCCAAATAGATTTGAAAAATAGAGGAAAATTACAGATTTGGTCGTCAAGATTGATCCATACAGTCGTTTTATTTCCTACGTATAATTATTTCACTGACATACAAAAGGCAGGGATTGATAAGGGTCAGCAGTCAGGAATGCTGCAATAATGCTGCGGTGTCACCGCATCAAGGAAAGGGATCGAGTTCCCATTCCTAGGCCTGGAAAATGTGCCTTGTTCCGGAGAGCTTGCGCCAGATGGTTGGACAACTCGACCGTCTCTACAAAATCGGGACAAAATGCCGCTCTACCTTTTCCTGTCGGTTTGACAGGAATATATCACTTGAATCATCTGTCTATCGTCTTCAAGTAGTCACTATTGACGAATGAATATATCTGTGAAATAATAAAATGAGGAAAATAATTTCCGCGGTCCCGCCAAAACTAATGAAATGCCAAACGTCAGATTTGTTAAAATCAATACAGGGAAGGACTGAATTGTATGAATTACTTTTCAGAATAGAAATAATACCTCGCGAAAGGTGGAGAAAATTGAAAGGAAGAAAAAACAATAATTTGAAAATCAAGCACTCTATTATCCGAGTTGCGAATATCTTTCTGCGAAGAAATATCTCAAATGTTCTGACAATTTATTCTTCGGAAGTTTTCATTGTATGTAATTATCGGAAATCCCGAGGAAATTCACTGGCACGGTGAAACGAAAAAGAGGGAAGCCACAAAGAGGAAGACAAGAAGAAACCTCATCAGTTCTTTCTTCTTTCTCCAAGGCAGATTCGAAGCAGTTTTTATGAATTTTTTATTTTTTTCTTTCCTTTATTTGGTGACGAGAGAAAGGAGTTAGGAAGGAGTTATAAGGGACAGGGAATCTGGAATTCATTATCTCTCGAAGCCGATCTTCTGGTATACGGATGTCGAGGATTTTGCCTCGTTATATTTTCACGACGACCAGCAGGACCATCATGGTCCTTTATATACTTTATCGAAGAATTGGTGGCCTAGCTGCTGGTGGAAGATATAGGGAATGAAAGTTGAATCGCAGCGAGAGAGGAAAGTGAGAGAGAAAACGGTATATTGCAAAATCTACGGAGCTGTGAATATCTGTCGGTCGGATGAAAAAAGCGCGCGAGGGATGTTGGTGGAGAAATACGCCAGCGGGTAAATAGCGAAAGAGGGAAGAAAGCGCGGGTAGCAGCTAAGGCGAGTAAAGCTTTCTCGCCGGATATAGCGAAGAGTGGTGGTCGGTACGTGCTCTCGAGAGTCAAGGAGACGAGAAAGAAATAAAGTAAAGCCTTGTGTACATGCAGAGAAAGAGAAAAGAAAACATAGCGTTGAAACGAATTTTCGAGTGCTATGCATTGTTCGTGATAAATATCTATAGTTAAAACTAAATATAAATCTGTATCGTTTCTGGTGTGTAATAAACCTCAACGCATTATGGAAAAAGTTTGTCAGCGGTAAACACAGTCACGAAAAAAATAAAAAAACAAAAACTAAATCGAGGCGTTTGCTCCGCGACGAAATGGCATTTATTCAATGCTCTAAAAAAGCCTAATAAGCTTAAAAGCTTCAAGAATTGTAAACAAAACTTTTTTGCAGTCTTTCATCGGTTGGATCACGTGAGAGTGTCTGGCGAATGAACTCGATGAAAGAACAAAAAAACTGTGTGTTTTCTTTTGTTTCAATGAAATTAGTCTCTATCGAAATAAATTCAATTTGTACAACGTGCTGGCATGTGTTACAATATACGACTCGAGACGAAAAGCATCGGGAGTGTCTTTAACTTTTTCTTTCTACTTCGACTACTATAAGACGCGAGTGATCCGATCGCGCCGCCGCTACTTCTTTTTATATGGAACGAATCCCAGAGCTCTCTCAATTACAGGGGCTGCGATTAATTGCAGTAAATGTCGGAGAGAAGCCGATGGTGAGAGCTCTGTACGAGCGCACGAACTACTATGTAACTATTTCTCTCTCTCTCTCATGCTCGGTACATATCTATACAGACTAACGGTAAAACTAGCGAACAGGAAATGAGAAGCTACGCCAAAAAGCACTCAGATTCGATTGGTCCAGAGCTCATCCCCGCGGCAAGAGGGCAAGGGTGAAAGAGATATAACCCGCTCGTGAAAACCCCAAAAGCGCGGAGCAAAGCTCGAAGCCCATGTGCCTCGATACACACATACTTATATATAAATATCTATGTATAGAGATATTTATATATATATATAAAGACATATATAAAGAATAGCTCGTAGTGTAACATTTCGTCTATAGAGCCATGGTATGGTTGAGTGAACTCGGTACGCCTCATGCTTTCCAAAAAGTTTCAACTTTTTCGGAAATACGGATCTTTAGTTTTTAGTCTTCGTGCCTCGCATGTAGGAGGATCTGCCAAATCGATGGAATGATGAAACAGCTTTCTAATTTGCTCACTCACCTTCATAAGAAGAGTGATCTCCGAAGCGATCAATTTTACGATCGTATACTTGAATTTTCATTCTTCGGTTGAAATAATTCGAATTACAGCAACGAGCGACAAAGTAGGAGAGCCATACAGCTTCTGGCTTGTTCATTGACTCATTTTCTCACAACGTCTCGTCATGTTCTTTTTCGAGGTCGTATCCATTCCTTAATATCGTATCGACCTCCTCGTTCGTTCGAACACATAGTTTTTTTTTTATTATTGTACATTTTGTTTCCACTTGATCTTTTTGCGTAAAACGCGCGCCTCGGCCCAAAAATTGGAGTCAATCAATCCAGAATTTGTACGCGGCTCGTGAATTCTCAAACGGTTCGATAGTGTTTATACTATTCACTTGTGAAAGTCCTCACGTCAATAGTAAACACGTATATTTTATATGAAGGATATAGATATATTATAGACAATACTCCAGCGTTATTGGGTTAACCTGATTGGTTTGTTATTGTTGCATGATTATTAATAGAATCAGTATGTGCATAAAGAAAGACGAAAATCTATCGATGCTTCCGTGTATCGATCGTTAGAGCTGCAAATGCAAACACACACAATATCCTCCTGGGCGTTAATTATACACACACACATGTTAATGTCCGGAATATGCCAGAGTTCATTTGCATAAACAAGAGGCGTGGATCTCGTGGAAGAGATAGAAGAGAGAGAGAGAGAGAGAGACAGAGAGGAAAAAAAAGGAAAAGTAGAATCACAACGAAGGAGAGCTGGGAGATAGCTCGTGTGTTTAACCATGAGAAGCCCCCAAGAGCTTTTTCTCTCTCGTGAATTCCGTCATCCCTCTCCGCTCCTTCTTACGAGACGCTTATATTCAGCGTCCGTGAAGATTCCTACGATTAACTTTTATCGGCAAATCTCGAAAGCTCGTTATTACACGAAACCTCTTATCTCCGCATATACGCCATCGCTGACTCACGTACATTTTACATCGAACAGGTCTATTTCCTTGAGCCATGCTGTGGGTTTAACCTGAGATTACACTGACTGAGAGACGTAAGACAGTTAAGAGCTCGCTAGATAGTTATGTATATACGTCTCGTTGAAGGTATAGCGTGATGCTTCAACCCCCGTTCATATCATACTCATGCGAGCCTCTTTATTCCTTCGTTTCGTTACAGCCCTCACGGGTTTGTTTGTCGGTTGGCAGATTAGGGGTGAGAAAAGTACATAGCTAAAGATTGACTCTGTCGCTCTGAGAAACAAGCAGACATTCCGTTTGCTGGCTCGCTACGTTTACCGTTATTGCAATTCTCGGAAATGATAATATTTTCGAAATGGAGAAAGCTCCTTCGTACGAATTTGATTGTGAATGACATTAGAGTGATTGATTGGTTTTCACAATCATTTTGCCAACCTACAGTCACGAATATTTTTCCCTATTATTTTTTTGAATGAAAACTTTGGCGTTTATCAATTCACGAATGATAATTAATTTGAAACTCAACGCGAAAGTATTTTTTAATTAGCCACCAGCGCCGGATATCGTAACTTTCGTTTGTCAGTTGATATGAGAATTTTCACATCAGCCGTTTCATTATGTGGAACATGTGAGGATGCCAAGTCGACGGAATAATAATGAGATGATTTTTGTTCGACTCATCATGTAACATTGTTCTCATATTATGATTATTATTGTTATGAATATATCGAAATTAGCTTAATACAATAGCTGAGGGAAGAGCGTAAGGGAGAACGAATAGGAAAGGGACACCAACGCGTGTAAAGAGAAAGGTTATTCAGACTCCACACGTTCGATCAGGAATAATTACTGCAATTCATATAATGAGGAGACATTGATGAGTGAACGTGAATGGAAATATTCCCGACAAAATTTGTTTACGCACGGATGTTTGTTTCGATATAGGCGATGACGTTTCGTGTTAACTGTCGACGCGGTATTTTTCTACTTTTACTAGCCTCGAGACAGTACACGTTCTGCAAATATTTTTCTACGTGCAAGTAAAAAAAGCAATCGTCACCGCGTTTTCATTATTTTGGCAAAAGTGTTGACGTGGAATTCTATTCCTTGAATTAACCGAGTGGTATGAATGTTCATAAAGCGTTGAGACGTTATGGAAAATAATAATAGTTGGAGACTATTTTCTTGTTAATATGAAAGCCAAATGGAATTGATCGGACTCTCGGACGCTTGAATTCTCATGGAATACTCTGTACATACGAATGTCGGATGAAAACTTAAATATTCTCGACACGAGCACTACCAATAATGCACGATGCTTCCTTTTCCCTTGCCCCTCACTTTGCCCATCGTGATTCTATTAAAATTCAATTTTAATATGCGCGATAACAATCAACAATAAAGTATGATAATTTACATTATTACGGTTCGTGACACGTCCGCTTTATTACTAAATGCAATATGGCTGTACACACTGGACGTTTTTTTTCTCTCTAACCGATCAGCACGAGTCAACCGAGGGTTCAAATGCGAACGTGAGTCGCTACACTAGGTTCGGGGAGTAGGGATAGAAGGTACGAGGGTCATCAGAAAAAACATTTGGAGAACAGGAAGTCCTGAGCGTTTGGTTCGGTACGAGAGAGAGAGAGAGAGAGAGTTTGTGAGGAAGGCGAGCGTGGAAGTAAAATCTCCGGAAAATTTTCACGAAACGAGTTTATGTGACTCGATTGCGAATTTGTGGTGAAATGTGGCGCACGAAAATGGGCTGCACACGTGTGTGTTTCGAAAACTCGCTGCTGACACTGGAGCGCTATATAGTAGTTGGTATGTGAACGAAGGGCAGAAAGGGAGGAGAAAGAGAAAGAATGTTGCTTACGCTGTTACCGGTTGGTATCCTCACAGTCTCCCCGCCGATGAAGGAAAGAGGAAAACTTTGGTGAAATCCTTCCGCACCGGGTAAAAGCATTTCTAAGGAGGGCCAAGACGGCCCGACCTCTCTCTCTCTCTCTCTCTCTCTCTCTCTTCCTCTCTGCTTTATCTCACAAAAAGTACATGCCACTCTCTACAGACCCAAAGACATAAACAATTCGTTCCGGCAACAACTCGGAATAATACTAATTAGTTCTCGTTTCCCAAGCTAGATTACAACTTTTTGGTTTATTACAACCTGACAGAAAATTTAATCACCAAGCACTACCGATTACATGTCAGCTGGGTCGTCGTTACCTACGACAGCTTTCAGTCGAAACAACGCAAATATATTTCTTGGGGAACAACAATTATGGAAAAATCTACAAAAATTATCCAATCCATCTTAGCGAGTTACTTCCTTCTCGTGAAAATTCATCCAGACGATTCCAACATCGTCCTACCGCACCCTTGTCAGTTTTACCTAATGCAATGAGACCGCCGCAATAATTTGTAAAACCTTAATCAATCACCATAATCATCATCATCATCTCTTTTTTTCTTTTTCTTTGACATTGCCACAAGCCCCAAAAACACATACATTTAAAATATCACCGGATATCCTAGGACCAGAAACTTTCGCCACTAACTAACCAGAAAACTCTAGCAACATTTCATGCGCGGGAGGATGAGCCGTGGGCCCTTCCATTATCCATTGGACAAGCGTCGTTACGTATGAGCATATATTTAAAGAGAAGCGCGAAAATTGGTGTGCGTTGTTCTCGGATCTCGCTTTTAATTAAAATAGCTCCAAAAGTTTTCCCCCTTTATTTCTCTTTCTCCGTCTCTCTTTCTCTCTCTCTCTCTCTCTCTCTCTCTCTCTCTCTCTCTTTCCTCTTTTATTTACTGCGTTTTGGTTTTTCGGTAAAGACAATACTTTCGTAAAAAATAAAGCGAACAAACCAAAAATGAGACGCAACAAGAGTTAGAACCGGAAGTAGGCCAACTGACATGGAATATGTATTATGGTCTGCATCTATATAAATACGTATACACAGGCATATTTTCGTATTTTGATGGTTCTCGTTCCATAAGGGGATCACATCTCTATAGCACAATCGTCTGCTCAGTACATGCTCCACCACATGATTTGTACATCGATTACATATATATATATATATATACTGTTGTCATATACATAGCAGTAGGGGTGAGTGTGTCCACATTGCATCTCCAAGTTTCTGTGAGCATTTATCTCGGGCTCTCGGTGTCACTACGTTCTACAGAGACTGTACGAATTCAATATGTATTTATATGTAATCTGTATATAAATACTTGCTGTACATATTTAATTATAACGCAGCACATGTGCGGAAGAATGAAAATGCATATAGATATTTGAAATAATTTTCATTAAACAACAAACTACAGGAACTTTAGCATGAATTTTCCACGGCATTATCCAGCAGTCAGTGTATAAATATTATTACGATTCAACTTACGTTTGCAACGTGTAAATGTGCGTGTAACCGGAAACTCGATAAATGGAAGCTTGACCGAGCGAAGGGCAAAGGATAATACACGTACTAAATATGTTTACCGGACATCTCGTTTTCTGGACTTTTTACAGTGTAGTAATAAACCGCAGAGCGGAAAATACGCATTACTCTGTATGAATTCTCGCTATCCACTTTCATTATTTTCAGTTCTCCTCGTTTGTATAGTGCGATTTTATGTGTGCGATATGTTTCTTGAACCGAATGAGTTTCTCACTGTTATTGGAGAAACAATGCAATGAGAGTATAGCAGTTTGACTTCATTAAGTAATCTAGATAATTTAACTATTAGTTTGCAGAGATGTATTTGGAATTTACATTCGAGAGCACGTGAGAATTTTTCGTCTTTTTGTTGACATCCAAAATACTCGCGTTTTTTAAATTAATTCATTTAGCAAGGAGTTTTTAAAATCTTTGCTTGGAACGTTTGTTACTATATAGGTAAATTAAATTTGACCAGAAAAATGGAACGTGAGTACTCAACTGCAAGCATTTGCTGAATTTTTCTGATTTCCCCGAGGAAAGGAGGGAGAAAAAGAAAGAAATAAACGGTTACTTCTAATTTGTTTGCATTCCAGAGCGCATTGTTGCGTAACCCAAACCCTTCCGAGCTCTCGTTTGTTTCTTTTTTATTACCACGGTCTGTTATCCTACATACCTTTTGCCGCAATATATATTTATAATCTAGCACACATAAACCTTTACTAAATCGGCGTCCCTAAAGCCGTGTGCATGTTTGTTTCTCTGTTTCGCAATTTTTCTCTGCTCAACGTTTTAGATTTTTTCCGTTATTATACGTTATTATATACGTGGCGAGGCCGAAGCCTCGTGTGTAAACAATTCACAATTTCATCTCCAACCGATTTTCATCCGCTCGTAAATTTAACATCAGCTTTTTTTTTTTTTTTTGCTCAAATGCACGCGTAGACATTTTCCAGTGTGCAAATAAAATATATCGATTTCGAGCTAACAGAACATGGGGAATTTGTAATCGGTGCTCAAATAATGAATAGTTCATTTTTATAATTGAAATATCGATCTGTAATAATTGTTTACTTATCCCAGAGAGTGAGATTTTCCTTATTCTCGCTTGATCAGTAATTTATAACATGATGATTTTTTGGAAAGATGACCCAACACTTGCAATTAAGTGAAAGGTCTCAAGAATTTCGTCTTTTTAAGCTGCACTCCGTAATTTTTATTCTTCTGGATTTATTAGCAATTTTTTAAACGAGTCGACCCACCAGACTCGAATGCAAGGAATGAAAAGTTTAAAATTTGGCTCAAAAAATATGAATAAATAAAGAATGTCACCTACAAACGTTGAGCATTCGATAATGAAGACGACTTATATGACAATCTTGCTTTTAGAGCATTTTCGTTACGTCACCGAGCTCCTTACGTGTAGATGTACGACAGAGGGGGGAGAGGGGATACTGGAGAGCATACGAGATAGAATTGGAAAACCGATTTTCGAGACAGGATTTGAGTGGTTGTAGGTAAAAGGGAGCGAGAGAGAGAGAGAGAGAGAGAGCGTGTGTGCCTAGAGAATATGCGCGAACGGCCGGTGTACGATGTTAATCCAGGGATTATCAAGTTCCGGGGGCTTCATTCGTGTTCCTTCGAGGCTGATTTACGAAGGATAACGTTACTACTGCTCCCATATACACGTTCATTTATAGTAACACACAAACGCGCGCCCATGAATATGAAAAATCCTCGAAAATTCGACAAGTAACATACAAATTTCGGGAATAGTATTCTGAAATATTTGACTGATTCCTCCGTTTCTGCAAAATACATCGGAGCTTTACTTTTCCGTTTTTTTTTCCAACGCCCTATTGTGGCTATTTATTAACGACGCGTTTCGTACGTTTAAAAACATGGCCACCTCCTTTAAGTAAACACTGTGGTTCACCACTTTTTTTTTCGCATACTTTAACCGGTGACTTTATGTGCTAGTAGAAATCGCATTCGCTTCGTACGTGACTGAAATTCTCACGAAACTTTACGGCAATCGCTTCAACTCTGAAGTGGTGAAATATGGAAGCCTGGAATCGTATTACCCACTGTTTAGTTGGCACTGAACGATACCACGAGGGTGTACGGTGAATACCAAATACAGTGTGTAATCCAATGGATGTCGAAAAGTTTAAAAAATTCTATTTTCCGTTTAAGCCATCGACTCGTGTACGATCGTTGTATGAGGACCGAGCAGCTATTATTACCAGAGCGTAAAAAACAATGCTTAGAACATCATAATACACATTTTTTGTCGCATCGAATTTTTATTCAGTATAATTTGGCGGTATCTGTTTGAGATTGTTTTTTTTTTCGCTCGGCTACATATTTCCAGTCTGCAGCGTTTGAAATTTCCTCCCAATGATAAAATCAATCTTTATGTACGGCATGTCGTGTTTCTTCGTTTGTGAAAAGCTCCCTGATATTTTGACGGTTCTGAGTTTTTAATACGACCATTTTCCGCATACCAATATGTCGATTATGTGAAGCACGTAAAATGGTTTTCATGCGAAATGCATTCTGGTCTTTGGTAGGGAAGAAAGCATACCCGAAACGTGTATGCATAGGGAACAGAGTGAATATTCGGTAGAACTTTGGTAGTTTATTAGTGCATTCTGGTCTCTTGGTACTCATGCGCACACATGTACAGTACACACGTGGGAATGTTGGTACAACGTAAGACTGGAGATACGATTTTGTTTCTTCTGTTTCTCTCTTGTGATTCTACTGCCTCACCCCAGCTCAGTGCCTCGCGTCGTCTCTCATTTTTTTCTCTGTCTGGGGCCAGCAACGACGATGCATATTACTCTGCGGTACCACGGCGATTAGCGCAATGCAAAAGTATATGCGTTTATTTAGTTGAGCCTCGCGTTACACTTCCAACAAATTAACCGCCAACTACTGTGAAACTATCCTCGGATATATTAACGACAAGCCACACGAATTCTACCATTTGGACTGTCGTAACATACATTTGAAACTTTCACGCCTTACGTACAGTTTTCCTTCGGTACGGTACTTGGAAAAGTCTCCACAAGCAATGTTCACTGTAACCATGAAGATTCAACTTAATAGCAAGGCTCTGGGTAAGTTTTATTCTTCGAGGACACTCCAATCGACTCTTATTCTGCATATTCTCGTTTTAATTTATTCCATCAAAGTACCAGAGGGATGCAATTTTCCAAATTGCAGTAGTTCTTGTAAGATTTCGTTCAAATGCGACCTTGCATTTCCGTGAGACGATAGATTCATCCAAACTTGGTCGGAATAGATCTTGACCGTAACCTAGCTGTTTCGTTCGACATGAGCTATATCCGATGTCAAATTGTCTTGATGCAAAAGCCTCAAGTTTCGAGACTCGAGTTTCTGGAATTTGTCGGACTACTGAAAAGTAAATTCGACGGATGTAAAAATTCGTTATGAACATCGGAACCAAAGCAATTCGGCGATAAGTGTCTCATTGGTGTATGAAAGCATTTTTCTCTACTTCCTTATACTTTTTGTTTAACAAGCTGCTGACCCAGTAGCGTCGACGAACCATTTGAATATTAATACTGCGTCCAAAGGAAAAAATAGTGGCCGCGTGCTCGGTGCAAAATGAAAACTTTGTTTTCAGGCAAAGGAGGCAAAGCGGTGCTGGCCACGTATAGTCCTTACGTTGGGTAATTCATGAGCTGTGAGGGTATGTGTGCGCGTTACTGCGAATCGTGTGTATTTATGTATTTATAACAATCGTGTAAAACAACGTAAACTAAGGATCCCGTCCGGTTTTTATCCACGTGTGGAGAGCCCTATAATATATACATATATATGACGCCTCTGTAGAGCTTGATAAATATATACGTTCCTTCTCTTCACAGATTTCTCGGTCCTCGCCTCTTTCTCCGCTGCCCTATTCGAGCTTGTTCTCCGCTCTTTATCGTTCTTTTCTTTTTTCTTCTCATCTTTCTTCATCTTTCAACCCATTCGTTTTTCCAACTTTCTACCATCTAGGCGCGCACCGTCAATCGATTCTTTCACCCTCGTAACTGTACTTTCTTTGCTTCGTGTATACGAATATACGAAAATGCGCATCGGTATGTGTTCAAGTACACACTGATGTACTCGTTGAGAAAGTTTCGTACAGTATAGTCGGCAAGAGCCTGAACCACGGCCTTTGCACGAGCGAGTAGGCACTTAAAGCTCGCGAAGCTTAGCCGACATTCCCAAGAGCGCAGGAGAGCCTCACAGTGCACAAAAGTCTCCCTTCTCTGTCTCTCTCTCTCTCTCTCTCTCTCTCTCTCTGTCTCTGTTTCTTTCTCTTGCTCTCTCACACGCACACTCTCTTTCGGGAGCTCGGCTGTACCTTTGTGTCTTATTATATCCGTAAACTCTGCATATACTTTCTCCTCGCGACGAACAGCGCAATCTTGGGTCATATTTTCCACCGAATTAACCGTAAACTACCAACTAGCTAGGACAGCATGTTAATACATAGCAATCAACGTTAATAGAGAACGCGTAATTAATATGTAATTCGCGACGTATATGCATACATCGCGATGCGTACGCAGTCACGATATGGAAGAATTAGGAAAACGTCAAATTTTGATTGTACGTCGTTGCGCGATTGTGTCGAACCATCTGTCCCACATATTTTTATTCTTTTTCATGCCATCCCCGTACTTTTTTTCTCCTTGTTGAAAAAGCTACGAGCTTGGCGCTGTTTTAATCTGAATTTTGTATTTTTTTTTGTTCCGAGCCCCTCGTTAAAAACGTGAAAGTGAAAAATCTCTGAGCCGGAGGGATTTATTCTCTTATCCAGTTACTTTTCTTATCTGCAATTAGTCTGGGCATTAGAGTTGTTTGAAGTTTAAATTTTTAATCATTCGTCAGACAGTAGAAAAGCTGGATGATTAATTTTTGTGTGTTTCCAAAGATTCATATAAACACGAGACACCGGTCTTGTTAAAATAAAGAAAAAGTAAAAAAACACACACAATTCTCGGAATTTCAAGCTGTGATTAATATTTTTTGTCGAAATAACGAGATACAATTTTTTTTTCCAGTTTCCGAGATTTCGCCGTTTGCTCTACGCGTACGGACGAACAATTAGTGTGCACTCGGTTTACAGTAATTTCATGGGTTACAATATCCGCAAAAACGAAAAAAACTGTCGCGCGATGTGTTGTATATAGTTTGGAGGTTGCTGCCAGGTGTATCATTTTCAAAAGTTCTTTCCGCGAGCTTTTTGGCTTCGTCTCAAATCTCTCGCGGTCTCTAACATGCGAATGTTTAGGCTACCGGAGCAGCCTCAATGGCGCACAGATATGGCACAGTCGAGAGAGCAAGAGAGAGAGGGAGAGAAAACAGAGTACCCCGTCGTGTCTGCCGCGATACTGCGGGATTTTTTTTTTTTTTTTTCGTGCCAAACACCACGAGAGAAGCACGTAAGAGGACTACGGTAGAAAAATAAACAAAAAAAATGCCGAGATCACGGGGCAAAATATATAAATATATAATAGACATGGAGTTTAGTGTGTCGGTATGAGGCCACAACTGTCTAGCAGTTGCGAAAGAAAATAAGACGAGATAAACGGATCAAATAAAAAATAAATTGGAAAAATAAGAGGCAAGAGCAAAAATTTTGAGAAACAACGGAGAGAACGTTCTCTGTCTATTATTTTTGTCTTGCACGTCTAGTAGTTTTCAACAGATCGTGAATGCCTTAATACATACAAACGTATTATCCTACTCGTGAGAGAGATAGAAATTTATTTATCATTGATAATTATGCTCATTAAAAGAAAAGTATACACTCGAAAGAAATTATTGCTCTGCAAGCAAATAAAAAGAAATTTCAGTTGAACCAGAAAAACAGGAAATCCTGATATAATTTTTCGAACAGCTGGAGAATTCACTACGAAATTTTTTATCCGGACTATTCTTAGTTGTCGCCAGGATAATAGGAAAAAATAGCGTATCCATCCATGTTCCCTCCTTTATACGGATTCGCGCACAATTTCAATGACAGAACTCCGATATGTGTCGAAAAATGTTCGGTACTCGATTCTGACAAACCTGCTGCCTTTATATCTTTATGAATTATAGATGTCTCTTCGCGAACCAGCTGTTACGCTCTGTCGCAGACTCAAGAAATTCGATGTTCAATATATCGACGAAGTTTAATATATATTTTACAGCTCGAAGCGTCAGATTTTTCACTTTCTACAAGTCCCTTGAGATTCCTCTGTATCACGAGGAATCACAAGTTTCGTCGACTGGCCCTAATACCAGTGACAAGTTAACACTTTCTACCGATTTGGGTTTGACGAATCTGATTTATACCAAATATATTTCGAAGATAAAGACACTCTCTTGACCCATCAGAAACACTCGTACGTCGCAAAATATATCCTCGAGCATTGAGTCATTGATTTATTATTGATATCAATGAATAGAATTACGTGGGAGGTTGCTTGTACAGCATAATGAATAACCGAGGCATTTAAGGTTTCCCAACATCGTTCTCATCGATATCATAGCTTCACAGTGGAAACTGTTGTTACTCGTGATTTCAGTCCTTCCTAGCTTCCTCTATCATTTAACATATATATGTTTGCATTGTAGACCATTGTAGCTTTGTGTTATACGTGTTGTATTATTGCTTCCATGGGCTCTCAAGCTTGTACAGAGTCTGCTATCAGTAGCAACCTATGGAGTTATAGTGTATGAGCCGTTACGGGATGTTCGTGCAATTCACATACGTTGGTCGGCCCCACGGTACTTCCACCCTAAATTATTGTGCACGGTATTGCAAATACGCGACGCGTATACCAACCTCCGTAACAAATACAGAGCAATCCGACTCTGCTTTCGTGAACCGACAATTGTTCAATTGGTCAACAATTCGACCGTTTTTTTCTGCTAAATCATCGGACGAATTGGAGCTATTTTCTCAAAACGTCACTTATTTCCTCTTTGGAGTTGAGATTCCCTGATCGTTTTTTTAGCGTTCTCTGGAAACAGTGCGATCAATTGAATCACTTGACGACTTGATTCGAACCCATCCATTTGGCCATGTTGGTAGGTCGTAGCAGAATTGTTGAATATTCCTCGAGTCCTGCGGCAAGTATTTCATTCGACGAACGGAGAAGGCATTGTTGCTTAGATCGTTAAAGGACAGTGAATAATAAGTCTTGGTATAATAATCTATTCAAAGAAAGATGAGGAGCAGCTCATCTTGGATCTGTAATCCCCGTCGAGCGGGATAAAGAAGAAAGTTTCTCAAACTTTCATCACGAGATTCGTTAGTTATACAAGATCGTGGAATAACAACGTTCGCCACGGCTAAGAGAGATTCACCGGGATTTCACAGGAATATTCTTCCAGCCTTGTTCTTGCATGTAACTTGCTGATGTACCTCCGTAAAGGCGAATGAGACAATAGGGGTTGGTGCATTCAAGCACATGAGACGATGCCATGTTGCTTCCGAGCGGTAGGAAGATGCTGAGGACAAGCACCAGCAGCATCGGCGGAAAGCTCACTAACGACAACGAGACCGAGTCGGACCCCTAACCAAGCGTGGCAATCTTACCGTAAACCCGTACACTCTCAACTCTTTAAATAACGGTGGCGAGATAAAGCGGGAAAATAGAGAAGGGCGAGAGCTCCGAGACGTAGGTATATTACGCATATACCTCCGTATTCCCTTCTTAGACTTCTGTCGTCTATTCTCTTTGCTGCCGTGCTGCCGCCGCAGAAACTTTCATCGAGCAACTCTCCAACCGGAAGTCGGAAGCGCGGGCTGACTTATGCTTGAATAATCCCCGAGCTCTTCCCACCCGGAGTAAATCTTCATGGTTTTAACCCTTTAACCCTTCTCTTCGCTCTTGCTTTTCATTTTAGCTCTTCGTCTCATCTTGTCTCCCATTTTTTCTTGAGCGCGTTTCAACACTTTTTTTTTTTCTCAACTCTCAAATTTTCTTTTGTTCTTTCTTCTACCTCCCCCAATGCGCACACATTTACCTGAATTTTTTTCCTGCTGGCAAATCTCACACGTGAGTTAGCTCTTCCTCGTATATAAAGCTAGTAACGTGTGTGTCTCGAAACTTTACACGCGGGATAAGCTCAAGGAAGGCGGTGTAACATCTTTCTGAAATAATGAGCACCTTGAAAGACGAGAAGTGTGTAGCTCTGTACCACCTTTCCAGTTTTATGCCGTTAACGACCACGCTCAAAAAGAGATAGAAAAGAAAAAGTAAGACTTACAGAGAGACGGCAAAAAAGTGATGGTCCTTGAGTCTTGACTTGTTTCTCATTTACTCTCACGCTCAATACTTCTGGTCACTATTTTGAGACATGCGAGGCTTCGAGTCTTGCAACATTTATGAAACAAGCCCATAAACATTTTTTATGGCAGCTTTTATAGAAATCCAGAATCGTCCAACTTCGTAGACACGTAACACGTAGTTTTCATGACAATTACTAATTCAAATCACCTCCTCGAGAGCTCTTACGAACCAGTGGTAACGTTTTGAATATTTTTTTTTTTAAATAATATGTCACTTTTCCCCGAGCAACAGCGTGAGCAGAACAAACAAAATACACGTTCACATTTCTGGGCGACATAGTTCATCGAATACTACCGAAGAGCAAGCTTCTTTTTTACTTACTTTTTCGTTTCGTTTTTTTTTTTGGTTTCGTTTTTCTTTACTTACCGCGTGGAGCATATGGTCATACCGTGGAATGATCCTGTAGATCTTGAGCACCAAACGCTAGACCGAGTTCTCCCAAGTATTTTTTAAAGGCGACCGAAAAAGCAACAATATATTCCTATCGGTCTGTAAGCTCGACGTTATATTACATGGATTTCCGTTAACGGTCGAACGTGTATCCAACTTCACAGCTTTTACTTTGTTTTTTTTTTCTGAGCGGGTGGACGTGGCAGATAAAATTCTCGAGGTAGCAAGTAGAACGAATAAAAGATCGAACTTGATACGAGAGGCGACATGTTTTTCCGCCCTCTCTCTCTCTCTCTTTTGGTTTCTCGTCGAATTGGATTGAACTCGGGCATGGATTATCATCGTCAGACACGTACTCGCATACAAACACGAACATACAACGAGGGAAGTACAGAAAAGCTCATGGCGACTTTGACCCGGATAAAGCGTGACGTACCGATACGATTATCCTGGCTTTGAATTGCGGTCTCTTTCATACCCACGATTCTTTCAATTGTCTGGGGCTACAAATATACATCATTGGTACGTCGAGTTCTGAGCCTCGTGTTTAAACAATACTTTGTCGTTTTATTTTCTTCCAAGCTTAATGAAATTTGAGGGCAAAACAGTTGTCGATTTTTTTTTTTCATAAAAGAAGATGAAAAAAATGTTGAGTAATCGAGACTCTGTGACTCGAGTATCTGCCACTTTGCAGAAAATGCAATAAAGAAAATTTGGATTTTTTCCAAAAAACCTTCTACACCAACTACAACCACGCAAATCAATGAATTTAAATATTTGTTTCAGACAATTGCCTACATTATCGAAATCGACTCTGTTTTTGGCGATTCCAGAAGTGTGCAAGCTCATTAATCAAGTAGACTCGACACGTTCGATTTGCTATACGTTCAACTCGTTATTAACTGGGTCGCCGAATGATTTACAGCTTGACCCCATTCTCATTAACATTCGTCATTACAAGTACATAGATTACGTTATATAAATAACAAGTTTGCAAGTAGTTTCCCTCCCCATGACGCATCTCGATTACCCATACATCAGAGAGAAATTTATCCGCGAGTGGCAAGAAAGTAAAGTTAACAAGTGGGTACTCGATACTGCTGAAGTTGGTTGGGTGAAGGAGGAGCAAGAGTGGAAACAGCCATACGGGGGATGGGAGCTAAGGTACATAATCCTGGAAGAAGGGCAGGGGAAGGGCGGCTAACGTGAATAAGCGAGTGGAGTCAGTTATTATACGTTTGCTCCATACGTAGCCGCGCACTGCCTTCCTCTACTATACTGGCTCTGCGGAGGTGTTTGCTTCAAGGGGCGAAATTTACGAGCGGCCGAACGTGTGCTAGAGCTTAAAAAAAGTTTGCATTACTGCCCTATATGTATTTGGTATGCTTTCTCATTGCTTTCTAACCGAGTCTGTGTTCTCGTCTGCAATAGAGTTTTTCGCTGTATTGGCATCGATAGATAAATATATATTGATATGTGTATGTATCGATGCCAAATACAGTATACACTTGGACCGTTTGGGCGGTTCGATGAGGAGAGAAAAGCGATGGGATGCAGCTGCGATAAACCGTTTGCTCGGTTTGCGGCGTACACATTAATGCCACTGATACGTATACGTGTACCGGTGGAGATGACGGGGTGCAAAGCAGGGGAACTGAGGGCGGGAGGGAGAAGGAGGGGGGGGGGGGGGGCACCATGGTACAGCCCGATCGTGGACCGTAGATATAACTCGCACGAATAAACCAGGCTGCGGCAAAGTATTCCATATATAAAACGTTGATGGCATCGATAAATGCTATCGGGTTTTCCAGGGTACCGCAAATCCGTGAGCCAACCGGTAAGAGATTATTTAATTAAACTCCGTTCCGTATTATTCAATCTATGAGAAAAAGTAATGAAAATAACACACTGGGCGCTTTGCAAATCGCTTTATCGCTCCATGCTCGTTGTTTCTTTCTTTTTCTCTCTCTTCCACTTTTGCATACACTATCGTTGATGTATTTTTCATGCGTCAAATGAGTTCACGGTCATTCACACCTATCCCCGTTTAAGACGATATTGCACGATTACCTTTTTTTCAAACTTTTCTCTCGCGAATTGAATCAAAATCTTTGCCCTGGGTTTTTTGGTTTTAGTTTTTTTCGGTGAAATTAACACAGGTGGACTGTCTCGTTATAAATGTCCAAAACCACTTGTTTGTGCTTCGTACACGCTTGCCACAGAATTAAATAATGTCCTCTAGATTTTACAGTCACTTGTTACTTTTTCTGTAATTTCTTCAAACTTATTTTTCTATTCTTGGCGTTGTTTTGCTTTTCGTTTATTTTTTTTTCTCGTTCTGGTGATTTTGTCTTGTGGTCATCGTATTTCAAAGTATTATTTTTGCTGCAGTCATTTGCTCTAATACTCCAACACGAAAAGCCAATAAACCCTCGTCAACCAGGCCGATCGCTTGCCGCGGGATGGTCGTACTGGTGAACTATTTCTCTCCGTTCCTCTCTCTCTCTCTCTCTCTCACTCTTTCTCTCCAACTTTGTCGATTCTACAACACGTTTGCCGCTTCCCAGGGGTACTTTTATCCCGACGGATCACTGCCGCATCGACTGCCAAATTTATTTAACGAATTTTCGCGGTGACACGATCCTCTGGACTGCCAAATTTCGCCTCGTTTTTAGGCACAATGGCGGAAAATTGCCCTGGCAACCGGAGGCCCAGTATTCGACCAATGGTCCCAAGCTAGACGGCATACAATGAAAGAAAAACTAAAATTCACGGAGAGCTAACTAGTGGAGTTAGCGAGATATATATACTCGAAAAACGGAAATACATCTCGATTTACACTCGAGAAAAAAATCCTAAAACAATTGAATCAGCCTCCAAATACTTGAGCCTTTAAATTATCTTTTTTCAAATCTCAGCCGAATTTGTTTAAAAAAATCGTGAAATCCATAGTTCCAACGTACCAATTCATCTACAGACTCACCCTTAAAATTCAGCTCTAGATTTGAATTTCCCTCAGTTTAATTTTCCACATGAAAATTTTAACTAGCGTTAAAATATTATACGTCATGTTTATATTTCGTATATGAAAGTTTTTGTGGTAGCGGATGCAGAATAACTGCGACATGTATCCTACAGTAAATAGATCGAGTTCAGCTGAATAAATGGACATTCGAGTGTGCCTCGAGGGCTTTGCCTACTTCTCGACAAGTGGTTACAGTCCATGAAGGGTCAGACGGGAAGCGTTTGATACGCGTCCGCCGCTCAATTCCAACCACCGAACTTTGATAACTGCAGCATCCTCTGTGCACAGTGAATATCGTTACATTTGTAGTTGCGTGTACGTAATTCAGTCCAGTTTCTACCTGTTTGGACAAACTCCCCATGAGTTCCGAGCTCAAAATTGGTCAGCCACAAATGATCTTTCTCCGCTTTGGCTCGATACTTCGGTATATAATCTCAATTGATGAAACAATCGTGAGGCGCATTCATTATTACGTACTGATTTACCTGCGAGTTTATGGTGCCCCGTAATTACAGTCATTAATACAATAACAACACGGAAAATCAATACTGAGCCAACAATGCTCACGGAGCGTTAGTATATCGTAACAATAAGGGTAACAATGAGCGAGGGTTCATACTCAGTGAACTTTCTTAGTGTACCAAACAAAATTAATTAATTATATGAGAACCCATTAATGTGGTTTCGAATTAACAATTGCAAAGTTCGAGATACGGGGAGTTGAAAGGAGAATTTTTTTTATCGCGGGAAAATGAGTTTGCTTGTGATAAACTTTTCATTTTTACGATCCGTTTGGGTGGAAAATTATGTCCTCAGTTTCGATTACAATTGAGAAATAGCTTTTTCACTGTATTTGAAGTTTGAAGACACACACCAAATGAGGAGAAAATGTAAACGGAAGAAGAACGAAGTAAGGAACTAGCGAGTGAACTGAAATGACGTTACAGATCGAAAGATGAATTCAATCAGTCGAAAGTCCTCGACAAACCTGCTGGTGCTACGTAACGGACGAGCTCGGAATAGAAAAGCGTTTGAATCTTTCAAGAAAACTCCGCTGTGTAGATCTTTCGTCAGCGTCGAGGAGCTTCGGCTTCGAAAACGATTGACCGAGGAGAAAAATTTTCGATGAAAGCTCCCACACGAAGAGGCATCCTTGAAGAACATACGAATCGAAAAGAACTCGAAGAAAATTCGATGTACCGCGAGAACCATTCTCACGAGTGCATGTAGCGACAAATTGAAAAGGTGAAAAATGTATCGCGACTAAATTGGAAATTGTTGAAAAACACGTTCGGGAATAACTCTTGATCTGTACCAAAGCAAGTACGGTGCAGCCCAACTCTCTCTCTCTCTCTCTCTCTCTCTCTTTCAATTCATATTTATCTTCGATGACAATCAGATTACAGAAAAATTATCACAAACATTAAATCATTGACCAGAAAATATTGTGCGATTTTCATTGAATTATAGTATCTCATGCGTTTTTTAGAAAATCGTAATAAATCTTACCTGCAAGCTGGTTCACCGACTGTCTCGAAGAACAGGCAGGTACCACCATTCATACAAAAGTCCCCTGCGATCGGGCAGGGCTGCTCCTGTCGTGGCCACGCCGCTGTCGCTGAAATGCCAAAAACAAAGGAATTTCATCAGGCCAACGTCATAACGATAAAAGTACGAACATAAATATGCATTATGCAAAATATTATGAACCCGCATCGAGCTCTTTGTGCTCGAATACGAGTGAGTCACAAAAATAGAATTCGTCAAAATCCCAATCGACCGCCATTAAATAAAATGGAAAATAGAAATGACGAACTTAAGAAAATCGTGAGATTATGCGCTCGCTGTTTGAATCATATTCATGAAGAGGAACAACGCAATCGCGAAGAATGGAGAAATTTCGAGGGTGGTTCGTGCATTTTCATTTCAATCACGATATCCTCGACGCGGATTAACTTTCGGTATGCAAATGTTAGGTGGTTAGAGGATTTGCGAGATTCTCCAGTGGACGATTTTTGCTGAAGGAAAAGTCTACCAAGTCCTTACCCCCTTACGTATTCGAAAGATGGTTATAGGCGTTAGAGTTTCTGCTGCAGCTTTCTCCAAAGTAGCGTATGCTGCTAAGAGAGAGAGAGAGAGAGAGCGGACCGAGAGACCTACCCAGGGAGAGAGAGGAAGACAGCGATAGGGGAAGTAGAGAAGAATGGAAAGGAAGAATAGAAACGAGAGAGATGATCGCATATACGAGGTTAGATCCAGCGTAAGATCCGAGAAACTGCTCTCTGAGTACCACTTAAAGTCTCTCAAAACCTAAAACTTATTGCACTTAGCCCACGACTGCGATATATTTGACTCGAGTATACATGCTCGTGTGGTTTTTGCATATTCCGACGATATTCATCATTCTCAATCTCTATTTATTTTCATGTTAACTCCACCAAAAGTTTTATACATAATAAATTTTATTACCACAGGCAAAAAGGCACGTTCGCTTCATTCTTCTCTGTACTTAAATAACGACCCAATAGGTTCGTGTATCACATGCGTTCACCGAGAACATAATGTCAGGATAAATCAAGGATAATCCTTGCATGGAATAAAAAAAACTTTTCAAAAGGATATGGAAAAGGCTAGATTCCTTGAAAATAACACAGTTTCGGGAATGACATTTTTTTATTTCGTAAATGAGCCCACGTGAAGTTTGCTCCTTTGTGCAAAAGGAAAATGTGCTATCCATGTGTACATATATATATACGCGGACTTTTGAAAAGCTCAGAAATGAGGTCCGTAGAGTTGTACGAGCGCGAACCTTTTTCACTTTCAGTCTCAAATTCTTTTATTTTGGCCACCGACTAAAGATTTCTGGCTGCTGTGAATAAGGGCTTATGGTGTATGGGCCAAAACCACAAGAGCGTTTCTTCTCGTTAAGCCCTTGCGCAACGTTGGGTAACGGGCAAAAGACATTTCCGGTTTCCTCGTCGTTCTACCTCTTGCGGTCCGGTACTCTCTTGCATGTACACGTACTTACACAAACACACACATACATACAAACATGCCGTATAAGCTAGAGAGAACTCGAATTCTTCGACGTCCACGAGCAAACCCCCTCGAATGTCGGGCTCTTGGCTATGCGGTGAAATTTCAATTTTCTCGTTGCACTCGGGCAGAAATATCCGGCCTGTTTACGGCACGATTAATATATAGCCACCGTACCGGCCTCACTCACACCGGACCAGTCACGCATTCGCCCAGCTGGTACTAATAACACTCTCGACTCTTTCATCATCTGTCCCTCTTCTCGATTCTCTTACCGTAAAATATCCCTCATTCCCTCGCCCTGGCTTTTTCTATCTCTCGCTGCCTCGCTCTTTTGTTCGGGGTTAATACTCATGGTCTCGAATTGACCGGAAAACGCATCACGGGAGAGTCAGTCGATAAGCACCCAATAAAGCGGATCGTTACTGCCGTTTTATTCATCCGAAATGTACGTAACCAATGGGCGAAACAAAGTACAGCATAAAATAGATATAAAAGTGTCTCTATTATTATTGTACCCCGTTATCATCATCATAAAGATTATCCTATAATTACTGACATATAATCATCATCTGGAGTTGGATTTTATATACGTTTCCCGATCTCGTTATTAATCCAGAAGTTTTATCTTAATTGCTATTTGAATAGAAAACACGACGAAATTCGATCAGATTGCACTCGTTACAATTAGCAGATTCGTTCGTATTCATCATTCTTGATTCGTCTCATGAATTCAAAGTCTCTTCGTATGTCAAAACAGTACTCTTATTTTTACCCGCGCACATATATACGACTTTTATCAAGTGGTAGCGCTTTTTACAACAATTCAGAGACTCTCCGGAAATTACCTTTGACGCGGTGACAAAAGGTGAAACTCGCAAATGACTCCCTCTGAATTTTACACAATGCTGAGGTAACTCTGTAGTCAACTCCAGGAGGAAAGAGTTTTCTCAATTTCGGTTTCCTCGTTGAAGTAAGATTTGAGCATTACGTGAAACGCCCAGACTGCAATTTGCCGCGTGGTACTTCTGACTTTTTTTTCGCTCATTTCCAGTGTCCGACATTATTTTTTCTCTTTTACATCGTTTTCATTAACGTCTGCAAGTGGGTCACGAGCTTATTGCCAGTTTTATCCATCCTTTCGTATCACCAACATTCCTCAGTTATTCCTTTTTTCATTAATATGTCGGCATGACGACGTTCTGTAGTGTTTTTTTTTTTTTTTACTACACTTTGTATTTCGCGTCAAAATCAGAGTTATTGCCATTTTTCTTATAACATTTGTCCAGTTTTCAAAATTTATACACCCCAAACTCATGAACCCTTATCATTCCGCACTAAAGCCATGACTGGGATTCGTAACGATCCCCCGAGACCCTTTCTAATTCCATAATTCGTTTTCCAATTAGAAACAGAATCACAAGCCGAAAATACGTTTTGGGGTTACAAATCGTTATTAAGTTTTTACTGTGGTCATCACTGTTGAAGCAACTGTTCGTTCTCTTCAGAAAGGAATTGGATCGTGGAATATTTTCCTTTTAATTATGACAAACGCATCGAGTTTCGTATCCGCGCTTCTTTCAAGAACGCTATACAGTAGACGTTTCTGTGCATTACAGCAACGACAGCTACCCTATTGTACAAAATGTATATCCTTTGTGTTATAAAACATGTATATATACATTTTGAGATTTAAATGGTACGCAGCGAGTCGATGCCAAGTACAACTTACTAACAGCCGACGTCGGCCTTCGCTCCAGTCGGATCTCGTGTCTCGCTGTATAGTCCTCAGTAGGCGAAACCCCAGGTTTTGCCGGGTGCTTGTATTGTATGTACAAGTTGTTCGTTGCCGAGGTTGATTAGCGAACGTGATAAAGGTGCGACCAACCACGAGTGTTCCATTCGTGCAAGCTAGTGTATGATGCTACTGGTTAAATTCGAGCGTTCTGCCCGTGACTCGAGGGAATGGGTAGTATCGCAACAACCCCAAAACCAACCAACTGTACGGCATATTACCAGAATTTACACACGTACGTCAAAGAAAATCTGTCCCTTTCTTTCTCTTTGAATTCGTCTTTGTCGCGCCATTTGTAGCGCAAACATTTGGAAATCCTCCGAACAGTGAGCGGTTGTGAATTTTCTTAGTCATAGGATTCCATTTCTAAAGATCGTAATCTTCCGATCAAGCTTTTTGGTATATGGAAGCGACACGGCCGCTGCCAATACATCTATAGAGACTCGTTAGAGTCTCGGGACGAGTAAATTTGACAGCGTCCTCGGCTGGCCCGCGACTCGGCCGATTCGTTGGTATGGATGAGCATTTTCTTTAATTACGGAACTCAGAAGTAATGTCATGACCTGAAAATTAATCTGGACACTAATTACATTGCCCCCCGTCTATTGAGCCATAAATCATCACGATTGATGCCGTTATTGCGGAGAAATAATTTTGCACAATCAAAATGATGCAAAAAACGCAGTGTGATCTTGGATGACAGAAGCGACGAGTTTTTATTACCGCCGTCAAGTTAGCCGGTCAACTTTCGGTTTTCCACTTTTTTATCTTGAGATTAGGTCGATTCTCGGTGAAAGTCAATATTCCAGTTTGCCCCTGACGTTTACCTTGACTTGACGTTACCACTGATGTTTTAATTTAGTCAAAAGATTAAAAAACAAATGTACTTGTCCGGGCTTTTTCCCCGTGAAGGGAATTTGTCACGATGTAAAAATTTGTGGTTAATTCACCATGTGTCGTTTCGTAAGGTCTACGAATTTGGAAACTCACGAGCTACAAAAATTCGGCAATTAGCCGAAATAATGTTACATTCACATGGGCTGAGTCTCTTCTCTGTTTATTTTTTCAGTAAAGTACACGCTACTCCATACTTTGAACTAAATATGTTGTTTAATCTCGCTAATTCAACGGTGTTCGCGTGTTTTCGGCAGTTACACTTCGTCGCAAAGAGTTTCGCGGTGAATTTCTCGTAAACCTGGCCACATCCACGTATAAACACGCATTGAACGATATTACACTGGCAATGTGAGAACTCAAAGCTTTGACGTAGCCGAGCGAAGAACTCATGCTGCCTGTGTCGTGCGTATAACTGTATGTGGCATTTTCAGAAGGCTCTCATAATACGTGACTCTGAAAATTCTGTTCGAAAATTGAAGTAATTTAGCGTTCTGTCGAAGTGCTTTACACTGTTTTCAAGGGTTTCTCACAGTGGCCAATAGTGCTTGAAACTTTGCAGGTAACATCTGCTTTGTAACGCCTCTCGTTGCGTTAACGTATATCCCTCACCGTCTACACCCTGGAAAATATAGTATCGATGTTGTTTGATGAAGCAAATTCGTGATAATATGTTTTTGTTTACTAAAAGCATTTCGTAAGGTCTTACAACGTAATTTTCATTCAATATCCGTGCGGTTATGATTGTCTATGAGATACTGCGGAAATTGGCTTCAGCAGTCTCCTTTTGCATTCGTGGACTTAATTTTTGTTTCGGGAACCAAGAGAGTCTTCAGGAAACAAAAATTGCTTGAATGAAGCTATAACTGTCTCTTGAATGAAGAGTAACTGGCTCTTCGGCAGAAACCGTTTTTCCTAACGAAATCTCATCTTTTCACACGTTGTTTCTGGCACTCTCTCTTTCTTTCCTTCTCTATTGTCAGTTCTTCGTATGGTTCAACTTTTAAAAATTCTCATACAAACCATTGTCAATGGTCGACGACGACTAGATTCTCAATGGGAAAAGTAAATTGAATAGATTCCGATAGTAGAGCAGATAAGATTCGAGATATACTTTTAGCTGCAAGGCATTCAAAACTTGGTCTGTATTTCTCTCTCTCTCTCTCTCTCTCTCTTTCTCCGAATCTCCATTTCTATTCCCCTTAAAAACGTTCTACGGTGAGCTTCGAGTCATAACGCTCTCTTTTTGCTGTATGAAGATTTCGCCCCAGTCTTTTCCTTCTATAAACATTTTGCACGTGCATATTACCTTTTAAGGGACTTCTCGACACATTGCGGGAGATCAACTCTGCCACATTTCTCTGTAGTCATCTTTCAATTTTCTGCACGTCCAATTTTATGCTCTTCGCTGAGTGGCCTTGGGGATTTTATCCTTAAAAAATGGTCACATCGTTATGTCAAAAATGTCCCCTGCTGGGACGATTCCCGTTATAAGGGATTATAAGGAATTTTTTAGCAATTATAATTGCGTACGGAGTAACAGAAAATATAGACCGCAGCAACATTGTTTCAGCTGGAATCGTCCAATTCTTATTTATCATTTGGGACGTTAAAAAAAACTCGAAATGTTAGGAAAAAAATTTGAAGGGATGAAATCTTTCGAACTGAAATTTCTATTGATCTCTCCGGATAATCCAAAGATGCGAACCAATTGCGGCTGAAGACGTTGACGTTTGGTTATTCCCGGATGCGTGCCCAGCCAGCGGAGAGCGAGGGGTTCGTAAAAAGGTAGACAGGTAAAATTTGTTCACGCTTTGAACAGTAATTTTCCCAAGTGGCATCCCCGAGAGAAGAAAAAGATATAGATATCGAATGTCTTGTAGATTGTCGGTACAACGGTTTGGATAGCTTGCACGCACTGAAGGAGCAAAACGTGTATTGAACAGGATAGTGGATGAAATTCAATAAGAAGGCAACACACTGTCGATATTGCTGACCCGAACTTAACGGTTATCATCCAGCTCCCAACCCTTATTCTCCCTCGGGTCGTTGTGTCCATTTGAAATTTCAAATTCTCACCGTGCTCTCTTTCCTACACTTGAATTTTATCTTTCTCCTTCCATCATCGTCGAGAGGCTTCGCAGACTCTTTTTCCGCTATCTGGAGATATGAAACTTGGCGTCTTTTCGACGATATGAGCTACACGTAGAATATACTCTCTGTCCGAACATCTCTTGATTCTTATTCAGTATTTTTTATATACCGGTATATAAGTTTTTTCGTAGAAGAGACTCTTCACGGAGTTTAGCGAATATGCCAGCACTTCCGTTTCTCACTAACATATCCTTTCATATACTCCTAGGCTACTGCTCTACTTGAGAAAAGAAAAACGTTTCTCGTATTTGCATTTCTGTCTTGCTACTTTTACCCACACTTACGCATCCATACGTACGTATCTGATTCTTTGTCGGCTGCCTTCTCTGTGGATGAATGTACAAGCTTCATATGGATCGTTCCAGCGCACCAGAAAAATGTACAAATAAAAAATATATTTACGAGAATGCATGGCTCTCTGGTAACACTCGACTGTACCTATTCCAAATGGACCACGATATTACGTCCTCGTTCTCTTCGCTCCTCATTTCGACGATACAACGACACTCTATGACTTTATATGTATACGTATTTATGTGAATTCCCCATGTATAACTCTAAATGCGAAAATACGCTGAATGCGACGCAGCGATATTACTTTGCTGCACACCCACGTTGGCGAGTATTATTTGCCATTTACACTCCAATGTACCGATATCAATGTTGGTTGCGCAATAATCAGATGCATTAGCACGCATCCGGTATGTTACACCAGTCTTCATTAAAAATTAATGATCAAAATTATGCAGCTCCGTATGATCATCTAATCTTTTTGGCAGCAGGACAACTCTATTCAATATTTCTCTGATTATCAACAACTCCATGGCAAATATCTCTAATTCAGTACACCTCTTTTCATAAATATTTCTAATCAAAATAATTCTGATACCAATTAAAGTATATTCATACATAATCCTGCTTTCAAATATGAATAGAGACATATTTTACAACAGAGATATTTAAATATACGGTTAATTGTGATCAGCGATCATTTTAAAAAGTGATACTTGAGAGCAGGCTCATTCATGAATATAGTTGAATTAGTGGCAGAGTTTTTTGATTAGGAATAGTTATGAATGGAGGTGTACTGGATTAGAGATATTCACCATAGAATTGTTTATGATCAGAAAAATATTGAATAGAGTTGTTGTGCTGCCATCCTTTTGATAACAAATATCGGAGATAATTACGTAACATATAAGGAATTTTCAATGATTATTTTTAGATTTATAGCTCAAATGTAAGATATTTCCGAATGGATAAAAAGAAATATCGAACGTTAATTGATAACTAATAGTAAAAGTATTGTCATTTGGACGACGATAAAAGATTTTCTGGTACTTTAAGGATGCTTGAGATAAAAAAAAGGCTCGAATTTTAATGCCATTGTTTTCTTCCTGACGGTCCTCTGGCTGAAAGTGTGCACATCTTGCAATTCCATTCACGCAACTAATGAAAAAGCTGTTCGGGGGCCTTCGGAATTACGGGAACAAAACGCGAGTTCCTGGCATTATTAAATTTATGCCTCGTGAACGCCGAGTACCGGGCATTGATAACCAAGGCCGCGGCTGTTCATGGACTCTCTTTGATGTTTTTATCATTCCTTCGTCACTCAGATACCATCCTTGTATATACTTTTTTGGTCCCTTTTTCGTATCTCAAACAGGGGTAATCCGCCTGGTACATTTCCTTTTCTGTGCGAGGGATGGTCTCGTCATATTATATTCCACAAGTGAGGCTGCGTCTCGCCGTACTCATCGTCGGCGACGACATCGCTCGTATTTCCTTCGCAAGGGCGTGCTCCTCGCTTAGGCGACATATTTCACTCCATAAAATGAAACACGCATATGGGATATATGTTCGTCATGCAGATACTCGTATAATATTCCAGGATGTACACCACGAACGCATATTATACGGGAGAAACATAAATAACTGGATGTACATGCTTCGCATATGAAAAAATATATGACGCATGTATGTCACATCATGAAATTGCATGGAGAGCTCTTTCAAATCAATCCGCCTGTCCTCTTCCTTCATCTTCAAAACGAAACATAAAACAAACAAAAAATGCGCTTTACGGATGATTTAAAGACTTTGAACGCCATAATTTGAATTGGATTTTCGCTGTCATAACCTTCTTTCCACCGGAGTCTTCAAACCCTTTTTTGTTCCAAGTTTATTTTCGCCGCTGACATCTGACATTCGTCTAAAAAATACTATGTGCTTCCGTGGAATTTTACACGTTTTGTGTGTATTTGAATATTTAACTAGAGAATCGGAGAATCTTCTTGAAATTGTTCAATGACAGTTGAATTATTGCGAAAACTTGAGGTGTTAAAGTTTCATCGAATCGTTCGGGAGTATTTGCGGATGAAGTTGGAATGAGATAACGACGAGAAACTTCGTTTCAATGTACCCAAAATCCATCATGTCGACATACCGCTTGGAAGTAAGATCAACAAACGTCTCTTGTCAACGCCCAAGCAAATGACTTGAAATACGTAGACAATGACATTAATTGGAATTGATGAATGAGGTAGTACTTGAATTTGGCTATTGAGAATGCGAAATCGTCGCGATGAGTTACGGCAGTGAGGATAATCGCGAATGAAAAGGGTCGATGTACGAAGAGGTATTTGGTCGTGGGGACTGGCAAAGCAGGGCACATTTCCCAGTCCATGATTCCCTCCTGTTTTGGTGCTTCGATGTGCCGATGTTCCTGTTATACGTTAAAAGCGAAGGGAGCAGAGAGAGAGAGAGAGAGAGAGAGAAAGGGTTCGTGTGTTCCATGGCGAAAGGGTTGGCTGGCAATGAGGATATAGAAGGAGAAGGCCGTGGACTAAACGTGGTTAGGAGGGTAGGTCACCGATGGGCCGGTTCGTGATAGAAAGCGAAGCAAAGCGACTCGGTACTCTCTGCTGGTGGCACCTTCGAGCAAGAGCCCGAACAGTTCCAGCAACGGCGTAGCTGCACCTTATTCGAACGTATACAGCACATATACTGCGTCTACGGTCTTGCGTTGCAAACAGACCCTATCTATTCATAGCCCAGGTTCCATTGTCGGTATTCTAGTGCCCACGAAATTCTACAACGTCGATGGAAGGAGGAGACGAGCGGAGACGGTATATGCTTTGTATGCCCCCTCACCGTCCTCAGGTGTATATACCCATACATCTCGGGATACTCACATATATATGGGATTCCTAACCCAACTGAACGGGCATTGAACGTGTGAAACTGCGAAGCTTCATCACTACTATTGTTCCAGTAAGCTCTAACCAATATAAATGAGCCAATTCGCGTGCAATTATTTTACCTCTTCCTTATTACAAGGCGATGAAGACACTTTGTTCCGTTTTTCCGGACGAAACAGTCTGCAAAGCGCATCGAGACAATTACAAGTGTCGTCCAAAAGTTTGCGAAACAAGGCAACTTCAAGTCCGGTTAATGAACGTGAACCAAAAGTTTCGGTTCTTTAGTGAGACCAGTTGTGCACCAACCGGATGAATCACGGAATTTCCAACGCGCTAGCGAGCGGAAATACGTCCCAGCTAATATTTGCCCTCGTCGTTACTCTCCTCAGAGTTTGACCTGTGACTCGAATCCACCGGAACCCTTGCTATACCGACACCTGCAACACTCTCTCCCGCAATATCCTGTGAAAGACGATGAGTGTATATCGACAGTTTCCAGAATTTTGGCGTGTGACTTACAATTAATCGCGAACACGAATCACCGATAATGTGGAACTTGGTTACCACCGGTGTTGGTAGGTTTGATGGCGCTTGAAGGGTGGCTTGTAGAAGTGGAATGGGTATTGGTCGATGGTTAAAAAGCTGCTACGTGCCACCCGTTACATGTCGGCTCCAAAGACACTTTGTCCTACCAAAGACATAATACCACTACCGACAATATCACCGTTTACCTACTTTACTCATATATGTTCGGGTCTTTCGTGCTCGTTTGTACGGAATACAGTCTGCGAGTAGCGTACCATAATGTTGCTGGTATAGATGTTAAACGTGTATACTGCATACTAGTGTTAAATGCTTAGAAAGCTAGTGATGGTATTAACCACCAAGCCAGAGAAAGAGTCTGAGAGAGAGAGAGAGAGAGAGAGCAGGAAAAGGACCGGTCCCTCGCCGCCGAAGTGAGAGAAGCGGCGGCGGCGGCGGTAGCGGCGACAGGGGCAGTTTAGGAAAAGGTGTACGGTTGAGGGAACGGGCCACCCAAAACCTGACGCCGCTCAGGCAGCACAGGGTTGTAATTGTCGTTCTTTGTCCGTCATACGAGCTTGCGGCTTCGCTTCGCGGCATACCGCAAGCTTTCCTCTCTCGTCCCATGAGCCAGCAGACCATGGCATTATCGCATCAGGTGCTTGATTCCCGGTTTGTCACCGGCCACGTACCACATGACCTCCATCGATCCCTTTTGTACAACCAAATTCTCCTCATCTCTGTTATAAATTCCATCGTCTTTGTCTTATCAAACATGCAAACACAGTATGCTCTTTTCGGCGTTTGCAATTTTCAACCCTTTAGCGTAGAGCGATACGTAAATTTATCTTTTGATAATTCATCTGTGGAACATTCATTAAATGGAAGCAAAAAATAAATCGCAATTATCGAAGAAAATCCTTCGTTTCTAATACTGCGGAGTAATTTTACAATTTTTATTCCTTCGGATGTAGGAATAGCTTCCTACACCCATACCACCCTACATTCCATAGATAATCTGCCACAGCATCGCGTGTATGGTCGGGCGTCTAATTAGCTACTTGGTAAATGAATTGTGAAAGTGATTCATGAATTCAGGAGTTAGTTCATTGAGCCAACGATATCCTTCAGCCCTTCGGGTTAATTAATATTCATGGAGTTTCAGAGAGGATATCCTCTATCTACTATATTTTTCCTACAACTTGCACTTTTGTATATCACCGAGTTCATGCTGCTCCATAGAGTTTAACGAATTTTTATATTTATGCGACGAGTGCTATTTTTCTCGTTGTCCCTTTGCACGCGGATATTTTTTTTTCTGTCTACCCTTTTTTATGACTCCTTCCATAGCCGCGCTTTTAACTGGGTATACATTTGGTTGTATCAAATCCCCACGGGAATTATAAACGCTCGACGCCCCGTTGCCGCTGTACTGTTGTGCTCCGCTACTGCTGCTGGTGCTGGTGCTGCTGCTGCTGCTGATGCTCCTGCCGTTCGTGCTTTACGAAGAAATTTTATGGAGCGGGAGAGAAAAAGAAAGAGAGATATGGACGTGGAGAGACGCGCGTGCAGTGCGACGCGCAAGGCGAAACGACAGCATAAATCGCGTTAAACGTAAAATCTTTTCGCGATTGTGTTACACACACAGCCACTTCGCTTGCTACAGCCACACAGAGACAACGATGTCTCATTGCATTTGTGAAAGGGTCGCTATATTATATCATTCTAGAATGATAGCTTCAGCGGAAATAAATTTTCGTTCGAAATTCCTTATCCTCGATTGAGTAAATTTAATTTTTCTACCGGAAATTGAATTAAGGCGGCTTTACCAATGAATTAAAAAACCAGTGATACGATTGAAACTTCGGGAGGGTGTTATCTGAGATGCAATGAACACTTTCTCAAAATTTCAGGGTATGTTGCCAGGCAAATTATTGCGAACGAGTAATTTAAAATAACCTATTCGTATGGTTCTTACGACAGTTCATTTCATTTTTACCAGAAGTGACATGATACCTTATTTTGATAAAGATGAGAGATCTCATTCAAATTTTGAGTATTAAAAGATGAAATCGTGAACTTTCTAATGGTATTTAAAAAATTGTGTCTTGACAGGAATTTTCCTGAGAAATTTAATCTCGAAAGTCATTCTGTGTGCAAATCTCGGATACAAAATATGTCTGTCATTCCGCACGAGAAAACACGCGACTAGAGCGCGGTCATGTTAAACCGTCATGAAAGGCTGCCTTAGTTTCTTATTCGGCGCTGGCGTACGGCGCAGCGCCACATACTTTCGTCAGGTCTGACTTTATTTATAATATTATTTATTATAAATTATGGATAAATATCATAGGAAACTTCATCGAAATTCATACATTTTATTTAAACAGAGTATTTAAAAAATATCATGATAGGTTTCGTGATATTTTTTCACGTCACGATTTTGACTAGTTTTGTCAATAATGAGCCGCTTTAATAACCGGCAAAATTTCGATCTATTCGAACATACAATTCGTGATGCTTCAGACTATCAATTGCATGTACGTTTTTCAATTTATAACCGAGAATCCACTGGGTTTCTATAAATTGAAGTAGAGACATTGGAGTCAGTAAAAATATCGCCCTCGCCAAGCGAGTGAATAAATCGCATGTTAAAAAGGTTTCGTGGCTCATGTAACTGCGTACCAACTGGCATCGTTCAAGCAGATGGAAATCAATGTGCTGCTGTACAGGTTGGATCAACAGCAATGAACCGTGCTCACTAGATAGTCAGATAAGCGAGAAAAAGCGGTGAGGTGAGGGGGAGGGGGGGGGGGGGGGGGTTTCCGTCGGCTCGAGATTCTCCCGATTTTTTCGAGCGAATCAAAGGGTCATTCGAGCGCCATTATATGATTTCCGGAGCTATCGTGACATCCAGTAAATCCATACAGTTTCTCGTTGCACTCATTTGCCCGTAATCCAATCGCGCATACTTGCACAATTTGAAAATTGGAAAATTGCAAGTTCTTCGTTCTGTAAAAAAGAAAGTAAACGAACAAAAAAAAAAAAGCACAAACGAGAAATATATGCCGTGAGTCTGTATTCGTCGATATCCGCTATTTCCTCGACCCCGCCACGTTTCGACATACCGCGACGAGAATCCATCGTCCCATATCAATTTGTAAGCATCACCTCCACCCGATGCAAATCCATAATTCAACGAAACAAAATCATTGAACGTTCAATTCTGTTTTATCGATTTATTCAATTTACGACTATATACGCCGCTTATTTTTCTGTCGACCAACTCAATATGAAATTACTCACTCGTATCTTGAATTCTCGTATCGTGAGCGACTAGAAGTTGGGCGGCTAGGGATGCACGATGGCCGGAAGTGCTTTCGGCAATGCACTCGTACCGTCCACTATCCTCTTGCCTCGCGGACGAGATCACTACTTTCGATCTTCGCCTGTAACAAATCAAAATCATACACATTATTCACTAGTGTAAACTAAAGAACCGTCGCCAAATTTAGGTATAATTTGATTAAGCTCGGGTTCGGATGTGGCCCGATTCTATAGTCTCGATTTCTTATCGCATTTTCCAATAATCAAATTATCTCTACCACGTCCCAATTGCTGTGAACAAATTGCATGTATCGCTGCTAAATCCTCCATCCCTTGATAACTTCATCTTATAGGATAATTGAAAATTATAATTTATTCATGTACTTTGTGTCTACGCTGTATCACAAAGCTACTAGCGCTCCGAAGCGGTACAAAGTTGAGGAAATGGAAAAACAGTAAAAAGAACATGGTTGAACAGCTTTGAGACTGTTGTCTCAAACTGGGTGGCAAGCTTGGTGAAAAAACAGGGAAATGTATAAAAGAATGTTTGGTTACAGTTACTTGGGTGTGGTATAGGGTGAAATGTGTATATAGATATTGGCGCGGCAGGGTTGCTAGGATAGAAGGACAAGTTGGCATTGATGGTAGCGTGAGCGCAGCATCCTTTGAGCTTTTCTGTTAGTTGTAGGAGACGTGGTCGGAGGTCGTGAGCACGTAATCCGTGAGAGACTCAGAAATGGCACGATTCGTGCTGAAGGGAAGATTCCATTTCATTTGCGTATAAACTTGAGCTTTTTCTCTTTTCGTACCTGTCGTTATCTATATTTTTACTGCTAGCCTCTCACGTGCCTCTGCCAGTCACAATCTTCTAAAGGAACAGTCCTGATGGAGATGCTTTTAAAAATCTCCACTTTATACACGTTGCTTTTCGAAAAATGTTCTGTCTGCATTTTTTCCCTTTATAAACTCTATGTCAAAGAGATATATATGTACAACAATAAATTAATTGAATGGAACGAACAACACGATGGTAAGAGAGAACGAGGAAACGGTAAGATGAAAAGAAAATGTAAAAAACTATTTGGGGAGAAAGGAGGAGCCCTGAGGCGACGCAGACAATGCAGATCTCTGTTTCCTTAGAACTACGAGACTATTCCATCCCTTAATTTGCTTCTAGAAGAACACGCAAGTATAGCTGTTCGTACCTCTTGGCATTTCTCGTGTACGATAATTAAAGCTTTGCATTTGTAACCACGTTTATCTAACACTACGACGGAGCTAACGAGTTGCATGTGGGAGTCGACACACAGTGCACACTTTTCGTACACTCTCGTTTCCTTCTCTTTTTCTTTAGTGTCGCTACGTGATACGCCACCGCCCATGAGGAACAGGCTTTTCGCGTCTTGCTTTATTATGGCTCTTGGCGCCATTCGCAGACGCGGAAACGCCAGCGACGGTGCGTCCTTGGCACATAATCAACGCGTTTTATCCGTCATGCACACTTTTCTCTCACTGTTCCTCGGAGGGATTGTATTTTTATTCAAAAAATCTGACCGAATCACCGGATAATTCGAGAATTCAACAAACCATCTGTTAAATACGAGCATGCTGAGGTTTATCGTTGATGGGGATGGAAGTGAATAATCGCGGGAATCACCTGTGAAAGAAATATTCCTTTTGGCATGTGGAAGCAAAGTTAACGTCCAAGACAGAAAATACGATTACGATGCGTTAGCAGTCGCGTCTATAAAGCGAAAAGAAATAAAAAAAAAAAAAAAAAAAAAAACACCAAGCAATAATAGGAGGTTCACTGTATGCCTGGATCAGACGGACGAGCGAGGATCGCTCTCGACGAGCATACGACGCTACCAGTCCATCCCAGGAGCACGAAGTTTTACGATCCTGAAATGGACCTCGTTCTCTCGGGAGGATGAGCCTTTAAATTGGAACCGATTCCGCACTCGCTTGACTGGCTTTGCGAGCGCCGATGATGCACCAGGGCTGCATTCGTTGCTCGCGATCTTACGTATACGTATATGTACAATCTGCGAGCATTTCATCTTGGATGTGAGTGCCAGTAACGACGTTTAACGAACCTAGCACGCGTGGAGAGTGAAATATAAGTTCTGAAAGAACAAATAAACGTGCTGCACTGCGGGTGCATCAGAAAAAGAGGGCAAGTCGAAGTAGCAAGAAGCGGAAAAAGCAAGGAACGTCTCTGCAGACTTTGGTTGGTTGAGCTATAAATCTATTACGGCAATGTACCTCCTAAAATTCGGACATTTGTTCAGTGAACCTGTAAATGGTAAAGATCGCGGCACAAGCGTACAATATCTATTTATTAATACAGCCAACCTTTGGTACACTTCAATGGACTCGAACTTTTTTCATCATTCTTTTTTAATTACTCAGTTTCGTGGAGGCATTAAAACCCCTGATTGGCCGAATTGCTCTTTCGATTCCGGGAACCGGAAAGTCTCTCGTCGGATTTCTAAAAACAAAAAAATTGCAGATCTCTTCTGAAATGGTATGAGTTGCTATGAATTGTTAAGTAGGATACTGAAAATAAGTTGAAGCAACGTCAGGAGATTCTCGTTCGTATTTATTGCTCATTACAGCCATTATGTGTAACCCTCATCGGATTAGATTTGCCCCGAAGGGAATACGCGCGTTCCACCGCACGCAAATAACTATCTTATATATATGAGGAGGGAAAATTTCGAGCAGCGAAATCGTTCCACTCATACTTGGGGCGAAATAACAAAGAACGGGCGAGAGGGAAAGAAGGCGATAAAGAGACGGAGGCGGGAAAGAGGTCGTAGCGTGAGGTAGTAGGTAGCTACGCGATCCATGAGAACTTTTAATCCTCAAACACTCTCTCTCTCTCTCTGGTGAGAAGATTCGGGAAGGAAGTCGCTGCGAGTCAAAGTAGAAAGAGAGCGAAAGCGAGAATGGAGAAAAGCGAGTTAAGGCAGAACGAGTGGTTGGAGGAGAAGAGGCTCTTGGTTCGCACACGGTGGGATTCTCGAAAATCGAGAGATGATATCGGCCTGCCACAGCGAGGATGCTGCGCCCTGGAATGGGTGAAAACTCTATTCCTATCTCCCTCTTTCTTCTCTGTTTTTCTTTCCCTCTTGCGTTCAACGTGCATCTGAGCGCATATCACGATAGTACGTGGCCATGTCCCAGGCCAACCTCTATCGCACTAACACTCTTGGATGTTTGTGCCATTTCGACGAGATCCGCGATGCTTAAATGCGAATACCCTACCACGATACCCAACTTTCTTCAATCTATAGTTATCCCCGGTACACCGATGCATTTCCCGTTCCTCTGTAAACATGCAGTCCAATGTATTCCTATTTCTCTATGTACGTGGCTGTAGCTTGCCAATGTTGGAGGGTAATGAAAACGGGGTTGCGAGGACGCAATTTGCGCATCGCAGGATTAAGTAAAAGTTTTTCTCCTTTACGGCCTTCCAGTCTTTATGCCTCTTTTATGCGTCCAGTTTAACGCGTTCCTAGTCCAGAGCACACGCACATACAGTCATCTTATTTATATATACGAGGTAACGAGGTGTTGGTGATTCCGATACAAAGAAAACGGTCGCTCATAGCTGAAATAATGTTGGTAAGGAATTCCCGAAGAATGATGGTGTCAAATAAATTTTCTCTCGAAAAATCGAATTCTATGGCAGTTCCCAAGTACATGGCAGTCCCCAATAAAAAGTATAACAAAATCGGGAGCATGCGATCGTGCCAGTCAGGATTGTCTCACGAATTCATAAGCTTTTAATGCTCGCACGACCGTTATTCCTTTGATCTTCCATTCGAGGATGGTACACAAAACATTAATGCACTGTGTTGTATGAGAATTAAATCAAAACTCTCATTGATTCGAGTGGTCGCAAGATACAGAAATGAACGCCGGCACTAATTGATGATGCATCTGTATATTGGAGAATACGCAGTGTAATGTATGATGCGTGGGTGTTTGCTCTTTTACGTGTGTGTGTGCACAAACATATGAGAGGGATTTTGTGTGGTAGGAGAGTCGAGGGTGCAAGCGGCACGCCACAACTATAATGATGTAGTGAGATGATGGTATACAGAGTTGACTGCTGTTGGAATATGATGGGTAGGCTGGACGTGTTGCCGAGACGACCACAGAGTGAAAGAGCGAGAGAGCAGGAGCCAATGAAGTTTTGACTCGATTCGATCGATACCTTTGAACTCAAAGGCTTCAAAGGACACAAGCTATGGTTAGTAAAGCCAGAGAGCACAGTTGTGCAGCCGAACCACTGGGTGATGTAATGATGGTAGCTGGTGGTCCCAATTGGCTACGTTGAGGAGGCGCTAGTGAATATTGTCGGCGGTGCTTATGTACTTCGCACGTACACATATGTATGTACCCAAACATACACACGTATCTGTAAACAAATATATCGCAAGGGAAGGATTTCATACCCGTGGACTTTCGTATTTGTGTTGCGTATGGAAGATACATGGATATACAGTGGACTTTTCGCATCTCTAGGTATTGAGGCGAGAAGGGCATTGCTAACATTTTCGCCGCAGGAACGTAACAAGATGAAAGGCAGGAACGAAACACTCTTTGGGATGCGTGCCCTCCTCTCGGGCTCTTTCTCCGTCTCTTTCTTTCTATGTCACACTCTCTGGTACACAGATCCATGAACGAGAGTGAAATACGTAAATAGAATGTGCGCACGCGCGTAAGCTCATGCTTCGTACGGTATATCGAAATGTATACATGCTCACATATAGCTGAGAGAGAGAGAGAGAGAGAGAGAATAGAGATAGGGACAGAATAAAGAGGAAGAGTGACGAAGGATCAGTGCAAAGGTACTCTCAATCGAGAGAAAGAGTGGCGCAGAGAAGTCTAGACGGAAGAGTGTCGATTTTTGCCTCAGCACCGAATTAGAAACTTTCTGGTCCACTCTGCCTCCTCCTCCTCCTCCGCCTCTCCTCTCTCTCTCCCTTTCACCCCTTCCTCTTCTTTCTTTTCACCACCACCGTGTTTTTCTTCGCCTTCCCTTTTAACTCTTTCCTTCTTTCTTCTCAATCTTCACCTCTCTCTTGCTTTTGCAGTTCATTCCACGAGACTTTTTCATCCCTGCAAACGCATACGTACGGTTACTGTATATATCGCATGAATATCCCATGCCTCTGCATGTATCTTTTTCCTATTCCTCTCTCCCTCAATCTTCCGTTGATCTCTTAGCATATCATGCATGACTTCATTCCCAACCATGTTCTCAACCTTCTAAACCAACAAGTTTCATTTTATACGCATGTATTCTATAAAACTGGTGTAAACAAACAACTGTGCCACTGTTGTTTGTTTACTCATTTTTTTCCGACATCTTGGTTACTCATCATCGTCGCTTTCCCCCTCCCCCCCTCTCTCTCTCTTTTTCTCTCTCTTTCTTGTTCTTTCTCGTTGCGTTGGATATTACGTGAGGTTTCGAGGTATTATAGGCAACATTTTAAAGTGGATGTACATACGTGTGAGCCTCTGGAAAAAATTTAATGGCCCATACTGCACGCCACATATTTTATTACGAGACTGCGTCACATCTTGATGTCAACAAAAAACATGAATTCCACTGTGGCCACGTCAACATAGCCATATTCTCATAACTCGATGGCTCTTGTCCTATCGATAACGCAACTGTGCTATCTAGCAGTTTTATTTTTTTATTTTTCATATATACGTCACGATCTCGCACATAGCTCGTTGGGAACACGATAAAATGATATTATATATGTTCGTTCTATTCGCTGGGTAGAAACCACTGGAATTCTGAAAGCTCGGGTCGCGCGATGGCAGGTCCGAGACAAACTGTCTGGCGTGAAGCTTAACCCCTGACACACACCGTATATATGGATCCCTCTGTGTATATAGACGCTTGAGCATTGGGTCGCTCGACACGTCATACGAGAGAGCCCTCTCGTGAATCGCTTCGGAGTTCTCGGTCTCCCTCGTTATTCGAGCTATTCGTCACAACCCCTTTCCTCTCTCTCTCTCTCTCTCTCTCTCTCTCTCTCTCTCTTTCTCTCTTGCTTTGGCTATTTTCAGAAATTGATAAATTAATGACGGGCGCTGCTTTTAGAATGACTGATAAATGGGTTCACGTATAGGCGGCCATACATACACGCCTGTGAAATCTACACCGCGGCTGCAAATATTTTCATGATACTCCTGACGCCTTCGCTAACCGCATTACCCCTCTAATTTAATGATTCAAGGATTCAATTCAATATTTTTTCCAAGTAGCCGGGATAATTGGATAAATTAATTGTGAAAAATGACTAACGATTATTTTATGGAATTTGTATTCAAAATGTGATTGTCATTGTCATTGACACCGTCGTATACGTCGTTGATGCATTAGAACAGACCTATCTCGCTCTTCCCCTGTCTCTCTTTCTCCCTCTATCTCTATGTTTCATCAGGCAGAGGATTTCCGAAATATATAGAGTCTGTACGTTTGCAGCAATAACAACGGCGACAGATGGAGCAGGAAGCAAGCTTCCGGGCATGCTCCGGGAGAGCATTGAGTTGTGCGGAAATCGCATGTGCGGATTATGCGAGGTTTAACTGTGTTAATGACCGAATACGTAATAATTTAAGACCGTACCGAACCTTCATCGATCGCAAGCTTGTGAGTCTACGCGATGACACAGCATAGAATATTCCCATATTATTACGCGATTACTCCCTCCAATTAATCATGCAATTATTGATAATATGAGCCTGGAGTTACAAATAGAAATTACATTTCGAGGAACATTAGAAATTTGTCGAAGATTATTAATCAATGCAGTCACTATTCTTCGTTTAATTAAAGCGGGTGTCGTCTTTTTTACTTTACAAAATAAATCGCACACGTGCCAAATTTCTTCATACGCAATCGTCACAATGCTCTATATACGAACGACGACGTGACTGTAGAAAAGGTGGTGATTCTTTTTGTTGATTTTGTTTTTTCACGCTTGAGACCAACAAGGAAGGAGAGTACCAGAAGCTTTTGCACGTTGTTCCCCTCTCGAAATACCGCGAGAGAATAGAGCGCGTTATTAAACGCGCCTCGTGTGTGCAACCAGCCACGGCTGTTATTTCCCTCTTTGTTATATTCATCCTCTTGCTTGCTTTCATTTTGCTATCTCTGGCTCACTCCACCGCGTTATAAACTGAGCTTCGTGCTATTCGTCCATTTTTTCGCCTGTTTTTCTTCCTTTCTCTCTACATCGCCGTATTGTCGACCCTCGTTGGTTTAGCTAGAGGGAGTAAGTGAACACGAGGGTTATATTGAGGGTAGTCGAATGAGGTGAGAGAGACGGGTGTCATCTGGGACTCAACATTTTTGCCACACAACGCGCCACAATGTGTGTGGTCGCACCGTGAGATGGCTCCCCCTCTCGTTCTCTTTCTCTATATTCCCGCTGTTTTGTTACAGGTATTAGTACTTCGTGCCAGGTTTTCCTGGTCGTGAAACTGTTCCGGTTCGCCTGCGGCAGCGCGTTACAGACCCTGATGCTTGGTCCTCGTGGTGGTTGCCAAGCGAGAACGAGTTGGGGGTATAGACGAGGCGCATTACGCTTAATTTGCTTCCTCGCTTCTTCCTTTTATCCACTAGCTTCCTTTTTTCATCGTCTTTCTCTTCCTTATTTTTCCTCACTCTATCTTCCGCCCTCTTTTCTTCTTTCTCACTCTTTACCCTTTTCTTCTGTTATTTTTTTTTAATTTCTTTTTTCCACGCCAGAATTTAGGTGCGGTGGAGAAACGGGCGCGAGCACAATATAGACGAGTCTGGCTTCGAAAGTAGAAAAATACGATTACACCGCCGAGGCAAAGTGCTGCTGGTAAAAGGGAGGCCGCGCTGCATACACCAATTTATTGCTAGATCACGGCTGACTATTCAACCCATTTATTTAACTATAAATCATGACCTCGCACGTTTTTGCTGAAAAACAAAAATAAACACAGAAATTCAGCCGCTTGCGAAGGAAAAACAAAAGCGACCGATGATAAACCTTTATTTGATAACAAATTGATATTTACATGTACAGTCATAGGTACGTGGCACGATGTACAGGCAGCCACGCTCTACGGGCTACGAGAAGAAAAATTCATGCTCGTTATACCCACCACGCAGGAAGCCAGCGGAGCTTGCGCTATTTTTTTACTGGATCGGATTCCGGCTAATTTTTCCCCGTGCAATGATATTTACTATCTGCATGCGTAACAATTAAATCGTTACATAGAAAATTCGCGAAATAGTTTTCGAGTTCACTATTTCATTCGTTACTGTACGACAGAGCGAGCACGGAACGTGACACGGGGGCATAAAAATCAAATGGTATTTCACTTTTCCACATTGGAAAAGGAATTTTCTGACGTGCATTTGTGCTTTCAATATCCCACACGTTCTTTGCTTTTCGTGAATGGCAGCAGTTCACCGTGTGTACAACCGTATTACTTTACCGCATTACTATACATGAGAGTTTGCAATGTACATGCTGTTCCGGTCACTGCTGGCGAACGATCCGTCTTGTAATGGAAACGGCAAAAGCTCTTTCTCCCTCCTCATGCCTCATCTACAAAAGCTTCACAGTCTTCTTGTACCTTTGAAACCCATTCGCGTCCTTTCTCGCGAAACCTCCAACCCTCTCGCCCTTTCTCTCTCTCTCTCTCTCACGCTCTTTCTTGTTCTCTTTTTCACCCTATGGTTCTCTTTTAACCACACGTGGGATACGTTGCAGACACACACACACACGAAGGTACAGCCGACAGCATTGCGTCCCTGTTTTCCTTCCATCCTGACGTAGAAGCGCAGTTAATGGTTTTCTTTTGGGGCATGAGCTCTGCTTGCTGCCCTCGTCGTGTTAATGCCCTTTCTCGCTGAATGGAGTCTCGCATTCTATTTTTCACTTTCATTCTTGCCCTCTCCTTCTTCTCGTCTTGAAACCCGTGCTCTTCTTTCGTTAACTTGGAATCATCGCTTTTCTTCACTGCTTCCTTGTACCGTCTCGACGCCCTATCCACAAACCGGCGAGAAAGCATGAAAAGGATCGACCTTCCCAGTCTTCCTTCTCCGAGACTCTCTCCAGTTTTTCAGACACGATTATTCTCTACTTTTTCAACCATCGACGATCCTCTAATTTCATTATTATCAATGGGCAACTCTCCATAGAGAATAAAATAAAAAAACTACTAAATCGAACGATAAAAACGGTTTATTGAGTACTTAATTCAACCCTTTGTGCCGCCGCTTTTATTAGCTCCTTTCACCACCACCGCTTCACAACCCACGACCATTTGACTCTAAAATTATGAGAAAGACTTTTTTAGCACGATTATAAAATAGCAAACGACTTAATAATCTAAAAGATGGTTCTAAGCGCGAGAGTTCTACACATTTCTTGCTCGTGAGATTCACTTTCGAAGCCGCTGTCTAATTTTAGTCTCTGTTCCGCCGGTAAACGCCAGTGCCGTATAACATCACGGGGTTTCCGTTTCTAGCCAAAAAATGAAGTGATTTCTCTCTCTATTTCGTTCCAGCGCTCATTCCGTATGAAGAAAAATGGCCCCGGGAAGTTTTTCTCCGTAGCAAAAACAGCAAATAAAATGCCAAATCCAGTGTCGGTCGTTTTTTGTTTTAAACTTGTAATGATCGCAAGGAAATCACTCGGTTACGGTTAACTGATTTAAGACACGTATAGAATCCGTAAGCTTATCGACATTTGGAGTACGTGCGATGTAGAAACTTGGCCACAATGGGGAGAAGTGCGGTTTCGTGAAAACCCTGTGGCTGCGAACCAAACCACTGAAACGTGTTTGCATACATGCATATATGGTCAAATCGAGTATACGAGAAAGTCTGTCTGTTTCGATAGAGTCCGGACTTTAGCTTCACTGAGTATTTTATGCAAATAATCCAAGTTTTCTGGACTACAGACGCGTCGAGCGTAAATCCCATATTTTCTATTTATATTCTCAAAGGAAAATTGTCGCTATCCAGTCAGTTTCATCCCCGCGTGCATGGACATTCCTATGTATGTTCACTATGAAGAGAAGTGAATGTGAGTGGCTGTGAAACTCTCAGGTTTAGAACTCCAGCTCTCGCAAAACGCCTGTCACGGTCTTGTGGACGCTGTCGATGTTTCTTTCTATCTTAAAACTATCTACACTCATATAATTAAAGAAACGTTTGTGTAACTAGATATTTAATTTCAAGAAAAATGAAAGTGTGAGTTTGAGAGACTTTCGCTCATTTACTTTCGCAACGTCTTGGCTGAAACAGCTTGCAGCTTTTTCAAATATATAACGCGAAGCTCAAAGCTCATTCGCTCGTGCGTCGTTCACTTCCGTTTCTCGCTCAAGTGGCCGCTATTTGGGTCGTGCACGTGGATGACTCGCTCGTAGATCTCTCAACGTTCTGTGATTCGATGCCCTGGCGATTATACTACTGCCCTCGTATCATTACTACGCTGCTGGTGGCTTCGTCACTGCTACTTGGCCGAGTCTTTCGAATAAACTCATGTTTCGGCAAGGATTTTCATTTACACACATTGTTTATCAGAGTTTTCAATGGTATACGCTCGTCAAATGTTGTTTTCTTATATGACAATGCGATATATACAAAAATGAAGAAAATACCACCGTTAATTCGATTTTTATTTATGATTCACAAGGGTAGAATTTTTTTCACCGGAGTACCGTAATAATGATAAAAAAGTTAGAAAGTTTTATGTTCCAACGTTGAGGCGAATAACACAAAGTTAAACCTTGAACCCGGGAAAGTGAATGTGAGTGGAAGCAGCAGCCCTCGGACGTCACGGGGTTTCCCTTATAGAGATAAGCCTGTGGCGTGTAGACCGCAGCAGATTTTTTTTTCTCGTCGTCGTAATTTTTTTCTTTTTTGACCACGACATGCCCATCTACTACCGTCTTTTTGGTCTCGTTCACCCTCGTCTCAAGGTCCACTTCTGTACTTCCTAACTGCTGACTCTCTCTCTTCTATTTATTTCGCTGACTCGGTTTCACACGAGCTTTCTCTGCTTCTGAGCCTCTCCTCCCTCCTCCTGTTACTCTCTTGAGCTCTTAATCTCGATCGTCCACTCTGGATCTTTGGCGAGAGTCGCGATGTCCCTCCCAACCCTTTTCCCGATACCATTCTATCGAATTTTTTCTATAACTCGATCTTTACTCCAGTTGAATTTTCGCTTCGATGTGATCGAGAAGTGACGATAAAGACCCGAAGAAATTGACGATAAAGAATCAAAATTCCGAACAAGCCATGCACTTTAAAATGAGTAAGTTTTTCTTTAGACACTCGCAATATTTCTCTCGTGCGCATTTCGGAGATTTCATCAATTTCACACGTCCTTGCGATGAATTTTCACAGCTCTACAGAGCCTCTGAATAATTGAAGAAATCAGAATAATTAGTTATATCTAACGTGCCCGAAAGTTCAATGTATGATGTTCGCGTAACGTGAAACTGTGACGAGTAGAGTTACTTGAATAAATAAGAAGACGGTTTCCAATTCATCGTCTTTCTAGATGTCCAATTTATTGGATTAGCACCATTTTGCATTTAATTTCGGTTTATCGTTCTGTGTCAATTTGTTGGAAGCCTTCGTGGGTCGTGCAGGATGACGATGCTCCAGATTCGTCAACGTCTACATGACTTCGTGGTGTGAAGTTTGAATGGTTGACACTTTGTACCTGCTTGTCAGCCTGTACCGTCGTATGAGTTTTTTTTTCATCTACCTCGACTACGATTTTATTCAGATCCTGGAATATTATTTTCAGGCTGGTGTCATTCCTGCGCTGAATATCTCTTTTCTGCCTTGTTCCACCATTGGGTTATATATGTATAGTTCTACCTGCATATTTCGGGAATCCGAGCATAGTGTAATGTTTTGTAGATTGGAAGCGGGTAGAGTACAAGAATGTACTGTGTGTAAGAGTAAAAATGCGAGGCTACGTGCTTTAATGTATGTGCTCACTGGATTTTTCTAGCATAAAAATATGTGTATACGTGTTAGAACGTCTCCAGAGAAAAGAAGAGAGAAGCGAGCTGTGCTCGAATTGCATGCATGTTTTTCGCATAGATTTTGAGATCTTGATAGTATATGTATGTATGCATGGATCCACGAGGGAGACCGGTGTGTGGCACATCAGGTGACGTATCATCTTGAGCGATATTCAAAGATTTTACAGGGTTTTGCGTGAAACGAGAATATTGTGGAATAAAGGTGTGCGGCGTCGAGTACCTCAGAAACGTGTGTAAGAATGTGAAAGATAGATGCAGCTTTTTTTATTCGTGACATACTCGTTGAACGAGAACAAAAGTTGAATGTCCTTGAGAAAGAGGAAGAAAGGCAGAAAACAGAGAAAAAGCTACTGTCATAGAGCCCCGAGTGAGAGAGAGAGAGAGAGAAAGCTCGTCGAGTCAAAAGGGCTTCACGAGCCCCGTTCGACTTCGAGTACGAGCCACGAAGAAAAGGAAAATCCAATATCGTTCTTATGGACTTGGAATATATACCAAGTGGCTTGTGGGCAATGTCGTGTGTCGAGCAGCGTTCTCTTCTTTCAACCCGCTTCTCCCCACACTCTTCTTCTCTATTTCTTTCTCTCTTTGCCCCATTCCTAGCCCTTCCACTGTATGCGACGCTCACTATCACCTTACAGCCCATCTTGTCTCGTTGAAAAAGCGCAAGTCCTTCAACCCTTGGCCTTTGTGAACGCTGTATTAACGCAGCATCATTTGCTCAGTGACCTTACACGTTTACCGTGTGCGTGTCTGATAATCTGCTCCTCGTGTGTAATATATCGCGAGGCTTTCACACCCTCTCGGTCGCTTTCTCTTCCTAATTTGTCAAGTGGATAGAAGCTCTAGTCTTCGTCTCGTTAATTTTCCTTCTTCTATCGCATCAGTTGCACGCCCACGGGCTTTTATCCTAAACCTTCTCGTGCACCGTTCCAACAAAACATAACAGCCATAATTTCATCATCATTAATTATACCAAATAATAACCTCCACGAGAACATCGTAAATGAAATATACCACTTTTTCCTTCCTATCTATACGCACACAAACAATTGCTCATACAACCTGCGACCTACCGATGACAGCTTTATTCATTGCTTAACATCACTTTTAATTGGCGGTCATACATTTTTCAATCATGACGCACTGTACAGAACGTATGAATTGAATTAAACATTCTTCAAAACAGTTATATAATATTTACATCTGCGGACAAGTCTCTGAGTCCGAATCTTGGCAAACATCATGAGTCCTCCTGACTCTCATGCATACATATATAGTGAGTGCGATATGTATATGTGTATGCATACATATATACCGTCGAAGAATTTATGCCGAGCCTCTCTCTCTCTCTCTCTCTCTCTCTTTTCTCCTTCTTCTCGTTTTCCCTGTGATAAAATCCTCTCTACTTCACGTCGACCTCACGATCTCTGCCTTTCCTCAGCTTTGGTTCTGTGCTTATACGCGTATTAAGGCGGATGACTCATCCGCAAGAGGAAATGGGATGAGAAACGAAAAACTCTCGAACGAGAGAAAGAGAGGGATCGCGAGTGGACCTTGTCGCGAATCTAAATAAATACGACTTGCAAGCACTCCGAGGGGTTAGACAGGGGGTGCCGGCTTGAGAGACATCGGCCAGAAATGCGTGAGTAAGAACTTCACGACGCGGTAAATTTATATCGTCCGTACGGAATCGTGTCTTCTCCCGTTAACGCGAAACTTATACTCAGTGGTGAAAACGACTGAGACTACTCTCGTCATAGACACGATCATGCTCGCTAGAGAAAATATCTAACCGCGTCCGCGATCGAAACTTGGTTAGACCAACGAAAAAACCACATCGTCATAAAAATTTGTAAAAACATTTTTTCAATAGTTTATATTTTTTCCACAATTTTTTTCAAATGCAGATTCAACACAAAACATCTTTAGATTATTCGGCAAGTTTCGTTCTTTTCCTCCACAAAAATTGACGAAAAAGTTAAACTTTGAACGCGACTGTGGCGAGACCTTCAGGGTTTTTTGGGTTTACTGCACGAGAAAAACATCGAGCTTTCGTAGGGGTAACGATCCAAGCGATCGTAAGATATAATGCGAGGTTCCATTTCATTAGATCACGCGAATGTTTTCATCTCGCTGAAAGCTACGCTGCTGCCGGACATCACAGGAAATATTGGTGTTGTGAGTAAAATGACAGTTTTTTCATTTCGATCCACGTACGTTTCGTTTTTTATTCAGCCTGGCGATCATCGATAAAATTGATCCTATCTCAGTTGCATGGAACAGTAAAACGTCCGTGTGGAAAATACCGCGTGGAAATTTAAACCCTCTGTCGTATTGGAACAGCCCATTGGACTGTATTGTGGAGCGCTAATCCACAAAAATCTCATCTAGCACTATGTTCTATTCTACGTATTCGCGATATGCCAGATACTGGGGAATATACCCTGCGGCTCGATACTCTGAACCTGGAATATTGTTTGATGCTGCATATAAATGTACAGAAAAGTGAAAAATTTATGTATCACAAAACAAATTTCAACAGACAATAGCGTTCGAAGAACAATTGACTTTGAAAATTCTATTATGTTGAAATATTGATGTAATCATACCAGACGGCTCGTACGGTTCATGTGTAGAGACTCGGTAGAATCTCGGGACAAGTACATTTAACAGCGTCGTTTGCTGGTCCGAGACTCGGCCGAGTATATTATCTCTGAATAAAGCAGATTCGATGGTAAGGATACCATAAGGAACCGACGAGTTTCCAACATTGACGGTTTAGTTTAGTCAAAAGATTTATAAACCAAATATACTTGTCTGGGCTTATTCCCCGTGAAGGGGATTCGCCATGATTATTGATAATGTCCAAACAAAGTTTCGAGAAAATTGAAGACTCCAAGTCACTCAGATATGTAATTGGGGAATTTTATAAGGTTCACGTTTTTCACCTACGAGCACAGCGATCCAAGCAAAATACGTTTTCAATTAAAGATTTAAGAGACTAAAATAACAGCGGATCTAACGGACTATTAATCATATAATTAATCATAAGCGCAACCTCGCTTAAATTGTTAAATTGAACTGCTCGTACCTGCTGCATTCGTGTCTCAAATATTCGTGGGAGCATGCGTGTGTATACGTAGAAACAAGTATATATCGTTAGCGAGTAGAAGCTGTTTAATGATTGAGGCAACAGAGGATGAATGTGTGTAGGTCTGTATCCACAAATATACGTACGTATGGTTTCTATACTTGGCACGTGAGGTGTGGAAAGGTTCACGAAACGTTGATACAGCGTACTGCTTCCGCAGACTTGGAAACTGATCCTTTCGGCATAACTACACTAGTAAGTTATTAATTGAAATTGATGAAGACAACCAGAATTAATTGGTGAGTTAGATAGCATCGTATATACGAAAATATTAGCGCATATTTGCTCGTATCTTGGAACAACGCTCATTATGCATTCTCTGTTCATACCTGCGGCTTCTAATTTTGTTTTGCGCCTTCTTTGCAGGCCTGTGGGCATTCGAGTCACAGTTTATCAATCATGCTCTATCCTCACAAACGAGTTTCTATACACGCGAGACATTCCACTCAGGCAACTTCGAAATTGGTCGAAATACTACAAATATTTTTATAAGCTTCGTCACGGTTATCAAAATTTCATTATTTTCTCTAATCGCTCGAATCACAACTCTTCAGGCGCCAATGAACGCTTTCGATACGACACGGTGTCGAGGGAAAATGGTATCGGCTTGAAAAACTCTGACATTTGGTGTGTTTGGAAATCTTATTTGAACGCATGGTTCCTATGGATATCTCATGTGATTGAAAGTTTAACGAAAAAGCCATTGACCACGACGTGACATAGCGTTGGAAAAATTCCAGCGGTAGCGAAACATCAAGGGAGATGAGAATCAAAAAAGAGCCATTGGAAAAGTGCTCGTAGAGAACACAGGTTTCATCATCGGTTTTCCGAGTATATCGGTTCGTCTCGTTCATCGCCAACAGTCCGTCTATACTGGCCATTTTTTTTCACTTCAATTCTTTTACCGCATTCTACCCTTGGCTCGTACATTCATTTGCTGCTTTTCGGCATTGGCTCCTTTTTTTATATATCCCTTAAATCCATTTTTAAAAACTTGCAACCTGGATCCTTCCTTCCCGCCTCCTTATTCTTTTGCTCGAGGCAAGTGTGACTTAATCGCGTTTGGCCTACGTCCAAAAAAGCGAATCATATCCGCCAGAACATATAAGATTGTGTCTGGATTCACCTCGTTGGTGTGATCCGCGATTGGTTGCAGGTTTGTATGCTAATAAATAAATATGCAAACATCAGATAGGTTCCTATCAGGTTCAGTTACAAAATAATAATAATATTTTCTCTTATTTCGTTTCGGGTTAGAATATACAACCGATTATTTCTTTACATATTCAACAAAATTCGCTGCTACATCTGTCAGTCTGCTTCGTGTTCTGCTGATTTATGTATGAGCTAAACCCCGAGGGATAGTTTGATTTTGGGTTTATTTGGATTATGAGAATTTCAAACAGTACCTGATGAGATTCCTGTATTATTTTGGGAGTGAGGTTTTCGAGAGACATTCGGCGGATTCCTGGAAATATTGAGCCAATTCTCAAGGGATACTGGTGGGATTGTCTAGGAATACTGAAAGCTTTCCCAAGGAATACTAACCTCCAATGTATATAGAAATCCGGTGGTTCGCGTACAGTTTCTGACATACACTCATCCAATTTCCTGAACCGACATGCTAAAGGCTCGTAATTGTTTTTAAATTGTAAATACCGCGTGAAATTTGGTGTGGAACTTCCAGTTAAGGTCATGATTTCGACTTGGATTCCTATCGAGGCAAGCGTATGTTAATTAATAGTGAAATCAGTAAGGGGAACTTCTGAATCTGTGTTGAGGTGTAAGGGGCGGAGCTTTTTCACTTTTTCTGCATCGCGATTCATGCAAAGGTAAAAAAATCGATGCATATCCCGTTCACAGATACTTCGAGGCACAGAACACGAATGTTGCGAATGTGTCGATGATTTTGCAGTTTGTGCAGTGAGCTGTTCACTTCGAGAGCTTCAGCCCCGCTCACTCTCACTCTCTCTCTTTCTCTCTCTTTGCAGCTCTCGAGTTTGACGGAAAAACGCACAGTAAACGAGATGTTCAGAGAACGTAGCGAAAGAGTGCTTGCTATATCATGAGTTTTTTCATGCACATCCTCTGGCTGAGAATTATTTTTTCCCCATCCACGAGCATCGAGCTGCGCTACCCCAATATGTGTTTAGAAGTATTCACCCGCACACGATATCACTTTCGAACAATTCTCTCGTCAACAGCTGCCATTCTCCCGCTTTTTTTATTTCACTTTCATTCTTTTTCATTAAAATTCGCAGTGACTACCCCGAACGCACTTTGTTTCATCCTCTTCACGGTGTACACAACGTTTCATGTGCCTTTTTCGTTAACCACCGTATCCGCGCTGCTCTCTCCCGATCGTTCAAAACCAAGCTTTGTAAGCAGGAACGGATAGATATCGCCGGACAGGAGGGTTGGAATTCTGTTTTGCGTAAATCTGCATTCGACCCGTGCCAAGCCCAGGGATGCCGCGCGTTCAACATTCCAGGGAATTCCAGCCTGAATTATATTTATCGGCAAAATGTGAGATAGTTTGTGTGGACTATGCAAATTTTAGGGTACTCGGGTTTTTATGTAGGGTCCTCGATCCCCTCTCTTCTCTTTTGCCTCTAGTCAATATATTTTCCACTTCCTCCATATCCGGGTGTTAAGCATTCATTTTTACAGCATTTTATGTTCAGACATCGCTATAGAGAGTACGACTAGCCTTTGTTTTCAATCTTGTACGTCCTCGATGGAGAATGTTATTCTTCCATATTGACAACAGATTTTCATTGTTTTTCTTGCCAACTTTGTATTCAAAGGAATGTTCCGAAAATATTTTAGGAATAGTTTACATCGATAAACTTTCCTCAACAGTCAACACAAAGAATCGTGAACTACGGAGTGCGTTGTTTATAATATTTCGAAAAAAATGTCAACTATTGACACTGCGGACATATATTGCTACGTCAACGTAGCAATACTTGGCATAAAATTTTCTTGGTGTACAAATAAAAATTTGCTTGAATTTTCAAACTTGAATATACATAATTGTATTTAAATTCTGAATGCGAGCACGCAAGATATCGCTGGTATTCGCAATGGTGCTTTCCTCAGCGAGGATGCTGTTTTTGACTCCGCCCGCTCTCCTCTTTACTTTCATCCCTCGTCCGACGGATCAGCATCATGTTTGCCTGTGGCAAATATTGCGTCAGAATCCGAGTAGTCTCGTTGAGCCGACGACAGCCCATTCGTTCTGGATACACTCGTGTATATATCGGAGGAGCATGGTACGAAATGAGCGGAATAATCTAAAATGACATTTTGCTATAGTTTGATCTTTTATTCCTTCATCTTTATTGCATGTGCATGGACTTGACGCTAGGCTGCCATTTGTGAGATACACAAGTAAATGTGGATAGGTTAATTGGAAATTCGTTATTACGCGAGGTAAATTACCTCTCAATTAGCCTGTGCGTTTCAAATCGATACAAACGCACGGGTGAGACTCGAGTTTACTCGAGTTTGCTCACCCCTGTTAATTCAACTGAAATTGAATGGGGATTGGATATTAATCAACGATCTGTCAATCGTGACCCTTTGCCCATTATCCGCACCCCGCTTCTCCAGCTTTCCTACTTGGCATACATACGTTTCAATATGCGATGACCGATTTAAAAATAACAATAAACAAGAAGCAACAGCGATAACCTCGCTCTGGGTAAAAACGAAATACGCAACTTTCACTCATTTGTTCAAACAGACTTGTTATAATATTTACGGTTCTGTTCTCGTGTTATTTAGTGACAGTTGACATGATCGTAATTGAGGCACTACATTCGAAAACATGTCGATTAAGTGGAAAAAGGATAGTTTTTTGTCGTACTTCTCCCTCTTATTTTTCTCGCTCTTTCTCTCGTGCTCTCGTTACGGAGCGTCAAAGCGATAAATTCACGTTTGAAAAATCGGGAAAACGATGAAAGTTTGCGTTCAATCGTGGCGGTCGAGGATTTGGAGATGTGAGAAGAGGGGTACTGAGGTTGGATGATGGAAACGGCGGCTAAAACGGATGGAACGGGGTTGAACCGATGCCAGAGCGAAGTCACAGCGGCGTAAAGAGACGGCGGCGAGAGACGAATGAAAAAGAGGCAAAGAGAGAAAACGTTGAGAGTCGGCAGAAAAGTTTTTTCCGTACTCTCAACAACAGAGCACTATGATTGGGAACTATATAACGATAAGTAATTCCGTACTGCACGTTTAACAGGTCGATAGGTGATCGATTGAGAGAGAATTTCGATGGAAACTCGAAGCTATTAAGCTTACGAACAACTTTTATACATGCATAAAGTACATAGAGCCCATTTAATCGGCAAGCCCCACGAGGAGTGAGACACATCCTATAATTCATTAACTAAAAAATTATTTCAGGAAATAAGCAAACTTTTCAAGACTATGAAATTACACTATAATTATTAATACATATAAAACACGTAATTGGATATTCTACGTCTTTATGTACTAGACTTACTTGGCGCTAAAGGGTACAGCTAGCTGAATATGAAAAGTTGAAAAAAAAAATTTCAAAATCTTCAAACTTTGATTTTACGAAAATCGCTATAACTTTTTTTTTTTTTTTAAACTGGCACTCGAGCTATCGCTCATTGTCTTCATTTTCGAATTATCTTGGAATTGGTAATTTGCGATTTTTGATTTATTATCATTTTTTAGCTGCTTGTGAACCTTGAAAGTGGAATATATAACGAAAAGGGTGATTTTTTGGTTCGGGTTCGCAAAAAAAAAAAAAAAAAAAAATTATCGGAATGCAATACAGCCGAAAACCTATTCTGATTGATGAGCTTCACTCCTGTGAAAGATTCATCTAAATTGGTCCAGTGGTTTTTGCGTGAAAAGGGCAAAAAGACAATTTTGTAGTAGAGTTCGATATATATGGAGATAATGATATTCCAAAAATGTATGAACATAACCAAATTATATACCACGTAATGGCCACTGTTCGAATAAAATTATGATCGTTGATTCGAAAGGCAACTACCCGAGAAAGTGTTAATTCCGAACTTTCATTTTCATTTGACTCTCCAATTTTCTTTTATTCGTGCCTTTTTTAAACTTTTCAATATATTTCGTTTATTTTGGCGAATTTTAGATTAATTTTTCCACCGTTAATTAAAATCCAATAGTATGTGGCGGGTCACTTATAGAAGATAATCAGCGTTAATGAATACCGTTACGAAGGAGTTGTAGAATTTTGATCACTGAATAAAGATAGTATTAAAAAAGCCGAAACGATGGATTAAGCTCGACTTAATTTTACTTAATTGCATTTAATTAATCTCATCTTGTATATTTCCGGATAGTAGGCTCTTTATTTTAATTCATTAACGATGAATGATGCCGATTGTATTACATGGAACCTTGGACACTATAAGGTAAAGTGTGCCGAAACACCCATTGAAGGTGGAATATCCAAGGATTATCGTGTACCTATTCTCGAACGACTTCTCCTTCAGTAAAGCGGGCGGAAAGTGGTTCAGTTAAATTTGGCTTGAGAGAGATAGAAGGTCCATGCAAGAGAGAGAGAGAGAGAGAGAGAGAGAGAGGGGAAGAGCGAAAGAGTGAGAGAATGAAAGAGCGGCTGGTGGGATCGCAATGAAAAAAGCGCAAAGAACGAGTAAAATGTTCTCTTCTCACCCTCTTATGGCTCTCAGCTCCGTTACGCCGATTGCCGACTTGGCTTTAACGGTCTCTCGGCTAGTTAAGCCATTAAAATTTTATTATCACCAATCTTTTTCTCTCCGGCTGGTTCGCGCTCTAATCTCGGTGTGCAGATCGACCAAGCGAAAGTTTCTCCGTACGTGAGAAAAAAGGAGGGTTACAGGCTGGGATATAATAAGGAAAAAGAAACGACGAGTGCTCGCACGGCTGAAATGATTGGAGTAAAGCGAACCCTTCGTTCCAAGATACATTTTTATTCAATATTTTAATAACAAAAAAGAACAACGAGTTCTCTGACTTTCCGGTAATTAAGACTCGGAATCCTTGACGCGGATATTCAGCTTGCTGGCCCATCTCATTCAACAAGACAATGAACAAGTTTCGTTACGATAGTCCATACATTGTTTCAAAGTATTGATAACGAATGCGAACGTCACACCCGGTGGGGATTTGTCCAGCAAGATTTTCCTCAGCCCTATCCACTAACAAAAAATTAAATCCTCTCGCATTCCAGTCCTTTTAACACCGGATACTTTACATCGTATTTGTATATGTCAACAAATAGGCCACGAGTTTTTAGCTGGACACAGTTCTTGCCACACCCTTTATATAGCGTTGGTCCATTTATATTCGTGGTAATAAATCCCCGTTTGAAACAAGCCTTCATGCACTAGGTACCAACGGATTCTTCGTAGATTCAAACTGCATTGTTGCGTCGACTTACGCAAATACCGGAAATTCTAGAACACTTGTTGAAACTGGCATTCTCTCTGGTCTCCGAATAGCGAAAAATCAATTAAAGAAACGGAGAATGTAGCTTGACACTTGGGCTTGTCAAAATTGGATCGTTTATTCGGATTAAAACCGTCGAATAGAAATAAATTGGGTATCGGGTGTAGCAAGAATCTATCTTTATATATAACACTAGCCGTGCCGCGGGCTTCGCCCCACAGCACATTTATTTGACGCTAAAAGGTACAGCCAGCTTGACATGAAAAGTTGTACATTTTTTTTTTTAAATCTTCAAACTTTGATTTTACGAAAATCGCTATAACTTATTTTTTTACAACTGGAACTCCAGCAACCACGCATTATCTTCGTTGTCGAATTGTCTTTGAATTAGTAATTAGCGATTTTCTATTTATTATCATTTTTTAGTTGCTTGTGAACTTTGAAAGTGGAAAATATGACGAAAAATGTGATTTTTTGGTTCGGGTTCGAAAAAAAAAAAAAAATTATCGAAATGCAATACAGCCGAAAACCTATTCTGATTCATGAACCTCGTTCCTGTGAAAGATTCATTAAAACTGGTTCAGTGGTTGTTGCGTGAATAGGGCACAAGCACAATTTTGTAGAAGAGTTATATATACGTATACATAGAGATTAAAGTTGGTGAATATAGTGTGTGACAAAAGAGTGGAAGCTCGAACATGGGAAAGCTTCGAAGTAGCAAGAGTTAATGAAATATCTTTGTAGGCAGTTGGTGCAGTATTAGTGCCAGTTAGTATACGACGCGGTGATGGTGGTGGTTCTGTCGGTGGGTACAGCGATCTTTACACCGAGCACTTGGTGAAAAGAAAATCTCTTTTTCGCTTACGAGCGTTAGTGTTACGGCATGTTGGCGCGCAATCGCGATTGCTAAAGCTCCAAGAACCTAGCGAGCAAGAAAAAGGATTAGAAAAGAAATATCCGACCCAATCTCAGTTGTCTGGCGCACGAGGACAATGTCTAAAAGAAGGATGAGATGTTTCAGCAAAGATGCGACAACGAGTTCCTCAGAGACTTTTTTCCAGCCTCACTCTTCTAACGGAGTAGAAATCCTCCTGTGCACTGTCCCATCTCTTCTTTGCCTTCGTACCTGACCTTACTCACCTTTATGTTTGTTCAGTCACTCTTAAAGCCGACACATATACGATTCCGAAACGTAAACTATCGTATATCTACCCGTTATGTATATACAACACGACCAGAACAAAAGTACAGTGTTGATGTAGAGAGAAAAAAAAAGAGAGAGAGAAAAGGGTGTATAGTTCTTGAGGTACAGAGATAAGGGGCGTCTGGAATAGCACACGTAACAGATTGGAGACAGAGTTCTTTCTTCGTTGGTTCAATTATACCGATTCGTATTGTAGTTTCCTTCGAGAAAAGGGTTCTTTAGATTCTTTTGGGCTCACAGTTTAGTTGGTCACGAAGAAACAATGGGATTTAAGGCAATGAAAAATCATTCATGAAAATTTAATGGACCGAATCTGATGAAAGAATTAATACAGCGGAAATTAATTAATTTGGGGATGTAACGGGGACAAGACATTTTTTGGGTTGTCTGATGAGAATGGTTCATGATTTTCTCAACCCACGTAACGGCATACAGCTTTTCGACAGACTTTCGAATTAATTAAACGGAGCACATAGTTTTTTCGTTATGAGCCACGACAAGCGTCACATTAACACGCTGTCTTTCTCAAAGGGACAAAAGCCCCAACCGTCGTTAAAAGGTCTTAGAGAGAGCTTGGTGACCGCAGAGAGGGACGTCATTACACGATCTCATCGCGAGCTCTTCCATTTTCTCGCTTTTCCTTCTCCAGGCCTTACTCTGCAACACCTCGCTGGGTACCGTCGTGTACTAGCATTATATATGTCCTTAATAGCGTATTTTCGTTTCACCGCTCCCCCTCCCCCTCCCTCCCTCCCGCTCTTTGCCAGCAATCTTGCGGAAAGCTCTTTTCGGTTGACATCAAAGCAGCCAAAATATCTTGTTGGAATAAAGTCGTAGATGACTACATGTTACACGGTCTATGCACTGTGACGAAATCTAAACGAGCGTTTAGATTGGGTATACATTTGTTTAGAGCGTATACGCCTTTTAAACATTTTTAGAGAACAATGCATTCCGATAAGAAAAAAAAAAAAAAAAACAGCAATTACGCTTGATAACAAGTTTCTTCAGTTCCCGAGCACTCGAGTTTCAAGTACCGATGTCGAATTAGTTCTCATCTCTCGTTTGGAGCTCACGCACAGCTACCTTGGAAGGTTCATCTCTAATAACATTCCTGGCGAGGAGGTTTCAGGGTATTAATTAGTTTTATAAAAATACTACCGTGCCTGTGGACTTGGCCCGGCAGCCCACCTAGTTGGCGCCGAAGGGTACAGCTAGCTTAATATAAAAAGTTAACATTTTTTTTTTTCAAAATCTTCACACTTTGATTTTACGAAAATCGCAGTAACTTTTTTTTTTTACAAACTGGCACTCCAGCTACGGCGCATTATCTTCGTTTTCGAATTATCTTTTAATGGATAAATAGCGATTTTTAATTTATTATCATTTTTTAGTTGCTCGTGAAATTTGAAAGTGGAAAATATGTCAAAAAATGTAATTTTTTGGTTCGGGTTCCCAACAAAAATACATTGTCGGAATGCAATACAGCCCAAAACCTATTCCGATCCGTGAGCTTCATTTCAGTGAAAGATTCATCAAAATTGGCCCACTAGTTTTTTCGTGAAATGGGCACAAACACAATTTTGTCGTAGAGTTTTATAATTCAGAGATTACCGTTACTTCACACTTGTGTTTGTTAGGATTTTCTATCATGAAAAAACGAGAATACGTAGCGGCGAAGGATGCGTGTCTTGTAGGATATTCATTGTATTTACAACTGAAGAAACGGAGGGTGCAAGTTGCAGAGCTCAGAGTGAAGAAGTTATTTGCACTTTATCGCATAGTTCATTGACAACGTATCTCGTAGTAGCGATATCTATATGTACTCTTAGTTAACGAGCGGAAGTACTCACGAGGGTATCGGAAAGATCATTAAGCAAGGTGTAAAATTCTTAGGAGTCATAATGCACGTTTGCTGCAACAGCAGTGCCGCAGAGAATCAAATCTCCTGGAGTGCTATATATTTATATAACTACGTGTATATAGATAGAATTTGTAGTCTGGTTGTCTGGACTTGTTTCACCGGAGACTGTTCGAGACTCAGCCTCGTTTTGACCCTTCCATGTTCCACCGAGCCAGTTCAACACCATTGGGAGCAATAAACCACGACAATAAGCGAAGAGCGATAGAGAGAGAGCTGCGACGAAGTAGTGCGAGGAAGAAAGATGGAGCTAAGAAGATAGCAAGTCCTCGCTCGATCATAAATCCTGCCAGGTCTCAAAGTAGAGATAAAAAAAGGAGGCAATAGATGTACGAATAATACGACCGACAAAAGGTTGTCATCGGGCAGAAAGCTCAAGGAGATATTGATTTATTGTTGGCACGGTCTATTAATATGTATAGATACATGTGGAAAAATTCCATCCCTTCGAGCTATCCCCAAGAGATAAAATCAAGACAAGAAAAAAAAAAACACCCTACAGACTCGATGATGGGATTGGCCCATTCCCAAATATACTCGAGGGCAGGAAATGAAATACGAATTTTTTCGTCGCATCTCTATTTACGAGACGAACTTCGATAAATGGAAAACCATTTTTTTTCGATCGTTTTGCTATGGTGTTCAAATGAGTTTCTTTCCACAAAGAGTTCAGAATCAAAACAAACTCTCGAATTTCTTGTCTATACCGACATTTTCGTTTACGTAGGGACGTAGAATTTGGAAAAGAATTTTGCAACAACGTTGCAAAGAACAACATTTTACTGCATCATCAAGTCATCTGAAGTAAAATATAATCGCGTAAGCATTTGCGCACGTTTCATCTGTTAAATACAATACGATATCTAACGCGGTGTATCACACGTTTCGGAACTCTTGGCATAAGCGATGCGTGAAGATTTTCACGAGAGCTGGTCGCAGAAGATTGAGGCGCCTGGTACTCTCATGAACCACGAGTGACTCATCTTAACCGTGCTCGCTATATGTATGAAGAAACTCATTTACAGTGGAATAGCAGAGAATCCGGAGGAAACTTTAGTCTTCTCTTTTCCTATCTCTTGCTCTTTCTCTGGCAAACTTTTGGCTCAGGAAGCGACTACACATGAGATATGGATATGGTTCTATATCTAGTGCAGGCATATATAGTAAAGAAATACGAATATGTGCATACGTAATGTATGAGTGTGCATACGATGTGAGAGAAGTGTGACCACAGGCTTGTTGCCAGAATTATTACGGTAGAATCTTGGCCAGTCCAATGGCAATGTTCTCGAAACTATCCTGGAATTTTTCGAAAGAACACACCTATATTTTGATGAATGATCGAGGGCAATGGCTCTCCGTATCAATATAAATCGTTCGCTTAAAATAATCGTGGATTGCGAAATACTTTTACGTGCTAAAATGTTTCACATACGACTCGCCAACTCACACCTCTCGATGTATATGGAAACGTTTACATGACTGAATGGGAAAGCATTCAAAATTGTCTCTTTCTACATCTCGTTCGTTGCTATCAGAATTTTCAATCTTTGTACGTGTAACTCTAGAGGAATAACATCGTGTTTGCATGTAATATAATTACAAAGCAAAAGCACAAATATCCGTTCATGTGAGTCTGTTTTGAGCCTGTGATTGCGAGATAAGATTTACAGAGTGCAAATCGTCTCGTCTCGACATACACCAACTGGAACCCTCGCTCTCTCTCTCTCTCAATCTCTTTCTTGCTTCACCCTCAACGACGACGACGACGACGACGACGACGAAGGAGAGTAGTCAACAAGTACTTTAGTCTTTCTCCCTCTCTAATAATCTCACCACTTTTTCCCCGATCTCTAAGTCTAATGCAGCACCGCCCACAACTGTACGCTCCGGAAGACTCACTCTCCTCTTTTATTTTAATACTCTTTATTTTATGCAACATGAACGAGACGTGTAGCGTGATAGCGAAATAATTAAATACACGGAGGTGGCGAGACCATGTTGTCGTTCTCCACGGTACATTGAAGTATCTATATTCGTGCATATGGAGTATTCCAGGCCATATCAACTACGATATTTATTGAAAATTTATTTCTACGAACGACTTTTCCAACTGATTTGATTTTGAAGAATTTTTCATTTGTAAAATGGCATTTGTAATGGATCAAGAGTTTTACAAATCTGTAATCTTTTTCCTTTCATCATAGATATCAATGCAATCGTGTAAATAAAATGCAAAATGTATGTCAATTTGATCGAACGTTTTATTTCTACGAGGGCTGCAACGGTGAGTCGAGCCGTTGCAGCTTATAGTGACCCAATTTACAGAGGGTCCGTTATCGGAAAGTTTGACACGTAAAGCGCCGTGTAAAAAGTAGTTGCAGCGGACACGGGCATCCCGCCAGCTATGCGTCGGCTTAGCTCACGCACACACTAACATCCGGGTTTTGCACAGTGCAGTTTGGTATCATCAAAACGTGTTCGGGGAAGCGTGCAAACAATAAAGTATATTTTTTGGATAAGTTGAGCGAAGAATTGAATGACAGTTGAACGCTTACAACGATTGGCTCTCGATTCTTCAATCGCGTGTGGATAAATAATGAAAATTTATTCTAACGACACAAGTGAAAGAGACGTGAAACTTTCTTTCCAACTTTTTCACTTCAATTCCTTTCTCAAGATATTATTTGCATTTTAATTATACGTCGGCATGTAAAATCCAGACAAGAAGTGATAGCCATATGTTTTGTTACGTATCATATACGCGTCCCTGTTTCCTTTGCATTGCCAGCAAGAAGATGCCACACACGTGGCACAATATTTCATGTGCACATAAACGCATATATACGAACTGAGATACTCTCGCTGGCACATGAAAAAAAAACCGCTACGACGAGCGTGCAACGAAAGTTCATTTCTGTATTCACTCCGTTCCTCTACCGACGAGTTACGGAGAAAGTGCGAAAAAGTTGGCGAGAAAAAGAGCGCATAGTGTCGCGTTTCGGAAAGTTAATATGAGGGTGAAAAAAAAATGGAGAATAAAAAGAGGATTATGCAACGCGTTTATTCAAAGACATTATCATGCATCTCGAGGTGCTCGAGGGTGGCGGGCACGAGCGTTTTTCATCACGATATAACACAGACCTGTACTCTTCCTCCGTAGAACGTTCTCTATATACAGAAATACACGTGTAGCGGTGCATACGTTTACACAGAAATATATCCAGGCGACTCAAAGGCACATGTGATTATTTCTGTGGAGTGTGTGTCAGTATTATCACTGAACAAGTATAAGTAGTACGAGTACGTATTATGTCAGACTCACCGCTTGTGTTGAATTCTCAGGCCTCTGCGCGGATGCAGAGGTACACCGTCCTTGAGCCAGTGCACTTGTGGGGGTGGTGAGCCCCTTGTCCTGCACACCAGCTTAACTCTGTCACGTAACCTCGCTACGGAGTCCCTGAGCTCGGACAGAGTTACTTCTCGCACTGTAATGAGATGAAAAAAAAACACAAAAATTTGAATATGCTATTTAAAAGATAATCCTCCGTGTAAACACGAAATGCTTGTGGGTCTAAAGTATAGCAGACGTTATTAGGATTAATTAAGCATTGTCAGGCGGAAAATAATTGATAATTTAAACGAACTCTCGTGGCGTAAAATGTAATGTTTGCTTTGATGAAACATGGCCACAGTTAATTTTTCGGGAAAAATTATAAAACGTCATATTTTTATCGTGATTGGAATCGAAACATCGGAACAGCGGCACCGTGTCAGGCATTATAGCAGCGTTCGATCGATGATGATACAAATATGCAAGAGAGACAAAGAAATTCACGTGAGTTTTGATGCAGCATCGTAGCGTTCGGGTGGTTCGCAAAGTATCATAATTTCAAAAACACATCTCGGAAAGTCAGTCGGCCTTAAATACACAAGCTCGTATGTCGTATAAAAATATGCCGATTCCCAGAGAGAAAATGTGAGTTTAGTGGGAAAGCTCGTATTCTGTTGGTCATCATAGAATAACAACCACGAGGAGCAGCAGAACGTATAGAGTGTGAGAAATAACGTTCGCGTTATAGCAAAGTCCTACGAGAAATGTATATATGTATAGAGGGAGGAGAAGAACGTAAAGCAGAGAAAAAGCGACAAGATTATTGCAGAGCTAGGTCGGGCTTATCGTGCACCATATCCTCATTCTCATCATCCCCTTTTCCCCCTTTCTTCTTTGTTTTTTCTAAACTCGTTCTCTGTGTGTTCCACGCTCATATATAAAGGTATTTACAGTCCAAAGAGTACATATTGTAAAAAATGTAGTGTCGAGCAACGACAAATGTAACTTTTCTGACTGACGCGATCTGCCTGTCACGTACTAGCCATCTGCTTGTTTCCTCGCAATCGCGCATACTCCGTACGACCTAAAAAATATTTGCGGAATAAAAGTGTGGTCTGGACAGTGATTTAATTTTTTTTTTCGCATTATATCAACCCCGATACTAATCATGTATAAATAAGCTCGTGGAGCCATTGGTGAAGATCCGTTTCACAAGACACCGAGCTTCGTCCCTTTCGACATCCAGTCACGGCTAATTGGATGTCTCGGAATTGTAGGAAATGCTTCTTTGCTCAATACGTTAAAATTGAACGATTAAAAAATCTTGCTTTAATAATATTAGAAATTTATTCATTCCTTTTGAATGATTCGACATATAATCTTGCCACTGGTCATCATAACGGAAGGTATATATCGATTAAGAAAAGAGCGGTGACCGTTGCTGGCCTCGCGTACAACGGTACGATGACCGCTATCGTATGGGAAAAGCAGGAATGTCTCTTCGATCTTGTTATACGTGTGTGTTATGTATGTCATGTGGATATAAGTATGTGTCTGTCGGGTCGCATGAAAAATGTCAAGTGAGGAGTAAAGAGCGGCATCGGTCGGTTTGATTAATGAAAGCTCGGAGGCTCGGAGGGCCAAAGAGTGAAATAACAAATAGTAGGTTTTGCTACGTGGGTGAGTGGACACTGGCCTCGTGACGGTGGGGTTTGTTGCAGTATGCTAACTGTCACGGTGTCGCAAAAAAAGTGGCAGGGGGTGTTTGGGAAAAAAGAACGCGAAGGGGCGGCAGATGGAAAGGGTTTTATATGCTGTAGTTGGGTGTGGGTATAGTTGTATAGTTACCGCGGGGCTGATGCATACATCCCGTAAAACGGCGAGCAGGTCAGCTCGGTGTTCCATCGCGGTATCATGCCATCGTATCGTGACGGGGCACGCGACGTTGGTGTATCCGAACGTCAAACCTTCTCGCCGCTGGTCAACGTTGTGCTGCTCTAACATCCGAGCTCTATCCTCTCCTTTCTATTTTCCTTGCTCAATATATACAAGAGCTTTGCTATCGTTCGTTCAGCACAGATGCAGAATTCTCTGCATTGTTCGATACCATGCGCACTGTCGTAACGGCAAAATACTTTTTGCGAGAGAGATATGCATGCGACGCTACAGCACAGTACAACGAGTGCCTCGCACTGTACCGCGGTGAGAGATATGCAAACCCCCGATCAACCCCTTCGCTCACATTAAACTACCGAAATGATAAGGATCGCTCGCTCTCGTTCGCTCCACGTATGATTTGCCATGAATATAAATCATCATTATGACCTGTATATTTCCTTCCTCTCGTGATTTACGCATGTTGTAATATAAATGAATTATGAACATCAAAATATTCACTGCATTATTTATTTATTTCTTTTCTCATGATGGCCAGATTCTTTTGATGATCCTGCTCGTCGGTCCCTTTTCGAGCGTTCAATTTCGCAAATTTCATAAGTAAGCGAAGGAGATTGATGTTTATGCACACATGTCGGTCATGATTGGCGTAATAGAAACGCTTCTTAACGAAAACTCTCCCCTATAGCCCGCTTGCTCTCATAGTTAACTGCGCAAATGCTGTAATACTGAAAAAATTTAATATCCGGAGCGCGGTTATTCATCCTGAGTAACCCACGACGAGAATCTCGCTAACTTAGTTCGGCTAAAGAATAGTATAGAGAGAAAAAGAATGTGTATAAGAGCTCCGAGAGAAGTCCGGGAAAAAGAAAAGGGAAAGAAAGCCTCTATTCCCCACTCCGTTTTTTCCGTTTCCCCGGGTTAGCCTTGCGCTTGCGAACGGACTTTGCGCGTCGTCGTGAAATTAATTATTCGCTGGTAGCCTACTTCGGCGATTAGCGTGGTAAGAGAGTGATGGAAGGGTCGCAGCGCTCCGGGGCTTGCTTCGTACACTCAAAGACTTTTTCCCCTCTCTGTCTTACTCCATTCTCTTTTTCTCTCTCCCCGCTGTTCTCGTTTCGAACCCTTTCGTCTCGTTCCACCCTGCGCGTAAAGAGCATTAACCGAGACATGCATTTTTATAATAACTTCATCGACAGAAATCTGAGTGAGTATTTCCATTGGCCATTTCATACTCTGTCCCTTTCGAACTATGTGGGCACAGTGTACATAATAAATATGCTCTCACGGCAATATGAGACGTCGCGAGGGTGAAATTTGTATTCGTTTATGAAAAGGTATTTCTCTCCTGCGGCATACAATTGCATACTGCAGCCCGGCCGTCACAAATCGTACGAAAGAAAACAGAAAAAAAAGGTAGGAAAAGACAGCAGCACATGCACTATTGAGATAGTTTATTTCATACGTCAAGAGAGTTTTCAATAGAAGAAATAATAATAATGTTATAGTGACAGTTACGTAGCAGATCTCGAACCGAATATAATAGCTTTCCTGACTGACCTATATTATGATGGGCTGCGAGGTCTGTGCCGATACAAAAGAAAAGTTTGCTTGGAACTCTCATTGACACATAAAAATATAGAAACAAACACGAGCTGCCAGTTGCGAAATGACGTCGTTTAATTGAATCGCGAAAGAGATATAAATGAGAATATCGCAGCAGGAAAAGTAGAAATGTCTCGAGAAATGTTGTGTATAATGACAGAATATGACTGGAAATGGCTTCGGTTATCCCAAAATAAAGCAAATAAAAACACGATAGCATGCATTGATCGTGTAAATATTTGGAAAACATGTAGATTTCATTTTTAATAAAAATGTTTGACAAAAAATCAATTCCTAAACATGAGATCAATCTCTTCAGCATATACTACGCGTGTGCATATGACAACCGTGCTTCCGCAGTAGTTTGAGAAATTTTCCATGATCTCATTTCTGTATATGGGAGATTTCATTTTAATCCCTTTCATTTCGCTTCCATTCCCAAAGGTACGGATTCTGTTTTTAGAAGAAAAAAAAACAACTCATAACTCCTGCTGTTGTAAAAAATTCGCGTAAATGTACCGGACATGACGTATTATTATTTAATTCCCTCAAACCCATGGGATGCCAGTGTCTTCGTTACAATATGTAGATATATGTATATATATCACGAAATTAATTAGTTGCCTGTTTTCTCTCGAACTCTAGTAATCCCGTAGTAATTAAACTCCGCTTTTCATTAGAGGGAAATAACTCGAACGTTCTATCCTAAGAATGGTCGATTGCCTATTTATTTTTGTTCTCATTTTTGTCGCTATTCTTCTTGTTTCTTTAATTTTTTCATTTATACATCTCAGTTAGCTGCGGATTGACTGTTGTTGCGGAAACAAAAAAAAACAGGGCGATGCAGAGTTCTGTAGCCCGTGAAAATTTGATTTGAATAAGAGTATTTTCCGAAAAAGCAGAGAATGCTTCTATATCAAGCATTTTATCCAAAACTTAGTTGGCGCTAAAGGGTACAGCTATATAGCTTAATATGAAAAGTTCATTTTTTTTTCAAAATCTTTAAACTTTCATTTTACGAAAATAGCTATAACTTTTTTTTTTTTACAAACTCGCACTCCAGCTACCGCGTTATCTTCGTTTTGGAATTATCGAGTTGCTTGTGAACTTTGAAAGTGGAAAATATGACGAAAAAAAATTATCGGAATGGAATGCAGCCTAAAACCTATTTTAATTCATGAGCTTCATTCCTGTGAAAGATTCATCAAAATTGGTTCAGTGATTTTTACGTATAGAGATTACGTATCAAGATTCCTTGGACAGAATTATGAAGGATTATTAATTTGTGCATATTTACATCGCAAGCCCTACCGTTCTATCAAGTCGATATTCCTCGGGGTGACGTACGAATGCTTTTTGCTATTAGGAGCTAGACGCTTTTGAATATATACGATTTGATAATCTCCAAAGGCATTTGGGCGAATAAAATCAGTGTATACACGGCCGCGGGGTTTTTCGTACATAAATTCAGCGACTACACTATGTCTGTAGTTTGAGAGAAAATTGAGGTTGGTGTGATGGGAAAATTATACACGGTAATCGAAGGAAACAGACAAAAAAAAACAGATGCGACGGACAAGAAACATTGAGAAGTGAGGAAGCGAATGAGAAAAAACGGAAATGCATGGACAATAGTGGGAGAGAGAGAACGCTTCGTTGCACCTCGGAACATTCAAAATGGCGTTCGAAACCTCCGCTCTTCTCCTTTCCGTATTTTCGTCTCGTTCTTTCACAGATTTACTAACACATGCAGCTTCTATTCGTGAATACAATCTTCGAGATGCAGTCTCTTCCGTTTTTTCCAATAGGTTGCTAGAGAAGGGGATTACATTGGTGTACACAATACACGTAAGTAGGCGAGGGATAGAAAAAAGAACAGCATCGATATGGCACGACCGAGAGAATGTACAATGCCCCACGCTTTGTCGCGTTCCACGAAACAGCGAAGAAAATGAAATTTTCTTACTCCTTGTTTTTTCCTTTAATCGTTTCTATGTGGACCTGCTGGGTACGTGAGTTAACGAGAAGCAAAAGCTTGGTGGCATCGCCAGAAAAAGCTTTTTCTCCCAACGTTCGAGATAAAATACTCGGTCGTGTAGCTGTGCGCGTGTGGTGTGTGTTTGTGTTTACGTTCTCTACATGGACTTTCTCTCGTATCTTCACTTCCCATTAATGTCGTTTTCTATCTTTTCGGAATCGCTAGTCAGTGTGTTACAGTCTTGAAACTTGTGATAATTGGCTTAACAGAGTGACCAGTCTAATAAGCAAATCTCAAAGAATCGAACTGTTTTTCCATGAGAGGAGAAACACTTTTTCGTCTCTTTGCTTCAAGTTAATATTAGACACTGGTATATAGAAACGCGCAGGCAAACAGTCGCTACAAATTGTTTTATTCACGATAGAATAAACAATGGAAAAGTTCATTATAAATATATCATTTGTTGAAGTATTTTTCGCCTTTTCATTAGAATTGTCACATGGATATATAGGTGGAGCACGAAATTATGCCTGTCGGTTCAAGATAGTAAGAGAAAAAGAGAGAGGGAGAGAGAAGGCGAGTGAAAATAGCGAGGCATATATGTACGCGAGTAATTGCATATAAAATGCGCTGGTGATTTCGAGTGCCCGTTTAATTCCTCCTGGTCGATTTTAGCATACGTTAAACCATTCGCCCGGCTCTTTCGGCACGGCGACGCTGCAATTCACGCGTGCTGCATACACACATCACCATGCAAATAATACTACCAGCAGCGTGTATCGAACAGAGAACGAGAGAGAGAGAGTGAGAGAGAGGGAGGGAAAGAGAGAAAAAAGAAAGAGAGATCCCAGCGCGGTGGTTGTGCACGTGAGCCTGACGCATCGTTTTGCTGCAGTTTAGAGATACGTCTGCGAAAGAAGGGAAGCGAGTAACGCAGCAACTCCTGCGACCACGAGCGCGTATTCTAGTTCGAAACTTCGTCCATTGGATGGCCATAACCATCCTCGACGATTTTATAATAATATCCTGGATGCCCTTTTTCATCCGGCGATTTACGAGCACCTAGATATACTGTTCTAGCCAAAGAGATACACAGAGACAAATAGAAAAAAGGAAAGAGCGAAAGCTCGACGCCTGGCAATCGCTCCGGTAGAGGAACGCGGTGACAAAAACGTGAAAAAAGTACAACGTTCGATAAACCGCCGGCAGAGTTCTTTTATCTGCGTTATTTTATTTATTTCTGGATATTCAAACTCTCCACGACCTGCTGCAATTGAAAATCAATGTTTCCCCCGGATGTCGATTATTTATTGATATTTTAATCATTTTTTTTTTTTTTTCGTTTCATCCGCTCACCGTGCGTATCGTAGGTTATTGGATATGGACTCGTTCAAAAAAAGAAGTTTAGTATGAAAATAAATACGCTATTTATAAGTACGCTATTTATAAGCGTATTACGATATATGATCGTAATGAATTGCAACACCTGACGTGTAAATATTTCAATATAAATAAGCTGTGTGTTGCACGGGGATAGAGGCGGGAATAGTTGGAGAAAAAAGAGATGAAAACTTTCTGCCGACCACGGCGTAAAAATTTGACGCACGAATAAACATAGACACGCGATAGACATGTAGGAGCAAAAAAGGGTGTTACGTATTTTTGGAGAAAATATATCAGTGGGGTTTAGAAAAAACATGACACGTTATACGCATTTCCTAAGTTTTTATCATGTTTCTCCCGAACGCCACAGATATACATGCAGTACTGTCTACCAAACGCATTTGCCCGGAAAAGAGAAACGTCCCCGTCCTTTTTCTTTTTTTTTTCGCTTCCCATCACATCCCCGTCACTTCTTTTTATCATCTTCTCTCTTTCTTTCTTTCTTCCTCCCTTGTTCCTTTCCGCTTTCGTGCCATAGAGCTTTCGCGTTTATCCCCGATTCCAGAGTCGTTCTTCCGCCTGTCCGCACATAAAACAGGGGCGAACGCTTTGCCGCTGGACGTTCATGTTTATAGAACTGGCGATCCCTGAGTCTTGTGAGAAATTTTCAAGTTTCCTGAGGCGATGTACCATGATACAAGCAGGACACAGGGCTTATTTTCTTCGCCGGGAGGAATATGATTACGCGTGGAAAAACAGCTACGACTTTTGGTTCTACTTCATGCGTTAAATATCCTACAAGTTTACGACATTAGAAAGGAAACTTTGACTCCCTGCGATTTCACAAAAAGTCGTATAAACGAATTATTTATTCAACGACAGATAAAATTAAAGTTCGAATCGTTGGAATGCAATGAAATTCTTTTGTGTTCATCTCAGGTCCCTATTTTTCCCATAGGTTTTGCACTCATGCATGAAAAAACAGACACCGAAAAAACGAACAAAAGATTGGCAATTTATAAAACGGGTTACAGGTTCTTCAGAGACCGAAGAATACAACTGGATGTATTTTGTTTCTCACAGCCAACCTTACTTTATCAAGTTCTAAGCCCAGTTACTTTTTCTTTACTTCCCTCTATACATATGTGTGATACAGTATGATATTATGTATGCTGTACATATTACGAACCCATAACTTTTCCACCATGAAGAATTTTTCGTACGCCGTTTTTGTCAGATTCTTTCATGCTGCATCCACCGGAGTAAAACCGAAAAAGTAACATTGCTCGTATGACCTACATCCTTCGTCGCGAGAGGGTAATTTTTCCGGATGACATATTGTCGAGACGTGAACGAAAGAAGTAATGGCTTTTTATTTTTTCTCCAACTGTGGATTCAAAATGCCAACGCAAGATTCCAACTTCTTATTCTCAGGCGTTTTTTCTCCCACTCTCAACTTTCATCATCAACTACAGACACAGAATCCTCCGGATGGGATTCGCATTACATTGTACACGACAGAGACATTCTCGAGAATGCTGTACCCTGCTCCCATGTGATTTTTAATTTTCGCATACTTTTACGTGATGCTTCGTTCGATTTCTCAGTTTTTGTGATACATTACCATTGGAAAAATATCAATGACGCGATTGACGCCCAACTAACATCTGTTAAGTAAGTAGTTCGTATATAAACGATTAGATATTGTATATAAGCATGAGCTGCCAGTGTGTGTTTATGTGTGTTCATAGTCACGCATGAGAAAAGAAGTGTGTCATTCTGCCGTTGTTGCCAGCGTCACTCGAAAAAATTCAGAAGCATTTGTAGACTCGCCAGCGAAGAGGAAGAACGATGACCCAGAATTTTTTTCTTAGAGCATAGTCGCGTCTCGTGATGGAATTCTCGGATCCGAGTGGATGCTGCCATCCCCTGTCTCAACATTCGTTGTTATTCGTGCTCTTGTTTTTCCGACGTGAAAAATAAGGATATCATATATGAACGATGGTCTACTTTCATTACAAAAAATATTAAGAATGAGAATCGCAATTTAACGAAGTGCATTTTGCAATTTAATGAAGTTCTGGATCCATGGAAAATGAATGAATGCAATTCGAAGGAATTGTGATAAACTGAGTAAATTTCGTCTTTGTGAACATCGTACATTATGGCGATGAGTACGATGTCAGAGTTGTGTGATTAACGTGATTGCTGTCGTCGAAATGTGATATGATGCACACTTCATTTAGAAATTGAGTGAAAAACAAAAAAGTATAATTTTGATATAGATTTTTTAATGCCTCTGAAGATGGTGAAAGTTTTGGATTCGAATGGCCCTCCAAAATTCATGAGTCATCAGGGATATCTTTCTTCCAAGAGGTTAACTTTCGGGATTTCAAATTGCTTATTAGGGAGAATAAGTACGAACAGCAAAAAGAATAAATGGTAGGGTGGTGGTGGTTGTCGCAAGCTCAGACAAAGAGAGAGGGTGAAAATCCGCGAATGTCGTAAACCCCATTTCGTAGAGGGAGAAGAGAGAGGTTGGGGTAGCCTCGCAGGGGTTATTACTCATCGTCGGATTCCCCCGAGGTTTCTTCACTGCACGAGGAAATTCTCCGTGCCAACGAAGTGTGTAGTAGGTAGCAGCGGCTGTTGACAATATATATATCTATATATATCATATCCACCAATCGTCGTGTTTTACCGTGTGCTCCATAGTCGGAGCGGGAGAGAGGAAGAGAGAGAGAGAGAGAGAGCGTGGCGGAACTACCGGAGGAAAAATCGATCTCAACTTCCGTATACTCCAAAACCCGCGCTCCGCTTCATCCCCTTATCACCACACAAGGTACAGCAACGTAGCAACGGAATAGTAGCAGTGAGCACAGACCTGCACAGTCTTCTTAAGAAGCTTACAGACTTTTTGTATCCGCTTTCACTAAGAGATAGATACGAACTATACTCAACTTTATATGATTTGATATTAATGAATCGTCATTTCACTCTACCCGTTATTCATTGCCGTTCCCAATCGACCCTCCAACTTTTATTTAGAAGCATATAATCACGATGACCGAACACTCGGACATTTAAATAACCACGTTCTAAATTCGCAAGCAGAAGATAGTAATAACTATTCGTTCTTAACATTTATAATTTATTCTCTCTGAAGGAAGCATCCCGAACGAATCAACACATCTTTGTGTTCGTGTGTTTATTATTCGTCTCTATGTATATTTTCAATCGTTACGGAGTCTCTAGCGAACCTTTACTATTTCTGAGTATCAGAGGCTTCCTTTGTGACCACTACAATTAGTAACTTTAATAACATTTGGACTCGAAATTTCGTTAGGTCATATTTGTCAGTAATAATTGATCAAGCACTCGTAGGACATATGGAGTTTCAAGCATTCGTTAGTCATCCGAAACCCCTTTGAATATCAAGTCTCGGTTAATTACATTGTATTCATAGTTTCTCAGCCAATCACTTAATAACCTACACGTGTGGTACCCTCGAGCCAATTATAATGACATTTTACGATCGTACTACAAAAGTTTACCTTTATGACGTGCTCCAATCCTAACGAAATGGAAGAGAGTATCATGAACCGAAGAGCTTTTACCTTTCGGTCTTGCAACCTCATCGACTATAATCATTTTATTGATAGATTGAGAAACTTTTGGTGAATCGCTAATTACACAGGGCATCTCAATTATACCAATCTTCTTGTTTTTCAATTTATTTAAATTGTTTTTTTGTTTAAGTTTGTTTAAAAAGTGAAAAAATTTAATTTCTTGGAAAATATATAGAGATGCGCCAGAAATTCGTTGGCACACTTTCTTGTATCGTCGAAAAAGAAGGTCTCTACCAAATTTGAGTCAAATCAGAGGTAACTCGGAAGTGCACCCCTTTGAATATTAGCCAAACTCGAAAGATCTACGTCACAGCGGTACAGCAATGTTGCTTATTTAATTTTCACGATACGTGTTTTTTTTTTTTACGTCCGGCTCCTTTGCAAGAAATGAAGGAGTTCAACGAAAGGCGAATAGTTGTCATAAAGGCGCAGTTTGACGAGAGCTTTTCTTTGTCAGGATGCACTTGCCCTTATCGTTGAACACTCGAATACTTCAGCTACTTGCGTTTGAATAGATGCGCGAGGACTGTACCTAAAGAGACGACAGGTTTTGGTAGAAGCACCGAGCAAGTGTTCGACTAAATAAACACTTTGCAACACAACTGTAACGGCAGAAAGTGGAGGGCGGTGTATACCGAACGACAAGAACGCGACGTTCCAAGTTCTACAATGGTAACGAGGAGAAGGGGTCGATGAGAGACGAAAACGACAACAACGATGACAACTACGATGTATAACATAAGATAGATCTGTGAGTGCCAAAGCACACGGCAGGGATAGATAAATAGAGGGACGTAAACCAAGAGATAGAGAGAGAGAGAGAGAGAGAGAGAAGCATAGAGCTCGGATGAGACAGCAATTTGACTCGAGTGGGAACCTCGAGCTAGAGCGTTTGCATGGGATTCGATGTAGCTCTCGTTACCATGCGCGACAATTCACAGAGAGAGGAAATTCATCCTTGAATCAGCGAAGAGGGCGGAATGCGAGACTGCCAATCGAGTATAAGAGTCCTGCTCGCTCTTTGAAACTTATCTCGCCATAGAGCTTCGAGGCTCTGCTGCGGCTGCTTTTATGCTTCGAAACTGTATATTTAACCCTATGCGCTCTTCTCTTCTCTCATCAATCATAATGTTAATTTCGTTGTCTTTGCATCTCTAGAAACGATTCTGTTTATACGACTTCACTTCGTTCTGTAATCCAGTTCATACCGGCCACTTGTGTAACGATATAATTAATCATATTTATTACAACCATATTTTGAGGAATAATACATTCTTTGAGCAGCAGGCTATGTGTCTTTGAATATTTTCGTAAATCACGGAATTCGAGGAAAACATTTATTGACGTACACACTTGCATTCTTTGCTAAACCGTACCGTAATCTTTAGCTCTCATTAGGACGACGGCTCTCGGTGGGCCAAGTCACCCATTGAAGAGCTTGACCTTAATTCCCGAGTCGTCAAAGGTTCGAATGGAATGGGATCTCTTGAACAGGTTTTTCCAGACCATTCCAATTGCGTCACGGAAATTTTCGCCGCGAGTTTTCTGGGATTGGGTTTTTTGTTCTATTTCACATTAAACGAAAGCTCTTTAGCTTTTATTTTTTTATTTCACGAGGCTACTGTCGGAAAAGGAAAATTACGGAAAGTGGAGAGAAGTACAGGATCGCGGAACAATCAGGTTACTGGAAAAAGCAAATAAAGGAACACATGCAAGTGCTGGAGAGACGTTTTTATGAGATACGGAATCAAAGACCACGCGTGGTGTAGCCAACAATCTCGAGTAGCGTCGATTAAGCAATCGAGTAGCTCAGAAGAGAACTCTGAGTGAAAAGCCGTCGTGATGTTTACGCCCTCTAGGTCTAGTGCCTGAAGTAACTCACTCCATTATCACTCCACAGCTTGTGAGAGCTTTAATGAGACGAGAGTGTGTCGAGAAAGCGAGATAGTGGAAGAGAGACGGCGGAGTTAAAAACGAAGGATTTTCTAGACCGACAATTATATCAAGAGTGTTTTTTCGTCTCACTCGAAAGTATCATTCTCGAGACTCGAATGCCTTGATGATGTGAGATAAAATGAGCGATGCTCTATATGACGTGACGCCCAACTGTTCCTAACTCGTTTGTTCATTCGAAGGAGATTCAATCTTCTCTCGTCTGGTGTGAACACTGTTATCATTGAAGGAAAGACGCTTCATTGACGACTGGGAGATTATTAATTACTTCTCCTAATTAGCCTAAATTCTTTACTGCACACGATTTCTCAAAAAAAAAAAAAACAGAATATTTTGCGCTATTGAGATTTGCAACGTGATGCACAAGGATAATTCTGACAGCTACGAATACGGAGTGTAGGATTCAAACAGAAAGTCGACCGCCCTATCGTTCACTTGTGCACCGATCTTGACTCTTTCGTTGGTGGTCTCTTCGTGGGCCAACATCCCCGGGGGCGGTTATTAATCTAGATTTTGAGATATACGCTACGGGGGTATATAGAGAATTAACACTCTCGGTGAAGATTGAGTAGTCAGTAGCCACGGACTACTGTATTATACGGTAAATTTATGATTCTAGAGGATAAGGCGGACAACCGAAAGACAGGGTGCGAACGAAAGAGTAAAGAGAGTGGGAGAGAGACAGACGAGCGAGACGAAATGAGATCGTAAAGCGTAGACCACAGTGGAGAACTGGAAGGCGGAACTATCGCTATTCCAGGTAGAACATTTGCGAGAACAATGCGTTTGCTATGGAGGAGGTGACCAAAGTAGGAATTCATGCTTTCTATAGAAATTCATTCACGATATATATACGTGAATGATGGAACAGGGAATAACGAGGGAAGTGCGAGCCTGCAGTCGGGAGTGTTGTAAATAATAAAAGACAGAGGATATTCTCAGTAACGGAGATCATTCTCCAAGAAGGAGTGTCTCTCGAGCATTACGTTCTTAATTCTCCCTCATATTGGCAGAGAGGAAAGCTGCAACTAGAGCTCATCTCTTCTCGTATAGAAATATACACCAAGCGTTCGGGCATTCGGTAGATAAACTTTCGACCATGAGTACAGGCATGCAGTGCCAAGCGTGCACGAGGAAAATTAGACGTTGCACGTGAGTTTGAGGGCGAGCACGCACCATCTCAAAGCACACTCCTCGTGTGCTCAGACCAGAGCGAATATTTCTATGTTCCTCTATACGCGATAATCATCAGTTAGAACTAAAACCAAGCTTGTGTTCTCCTGAGGCCAATAATGTCTCAGGACTTGTTTTCGTGAATTATTATAAACTTTTTGCACCGAACGCATTCTCGATCATTTTATACGGTGACGAACCGTCAAATTAACTCCTGAACGTGCAGATGAAAAATAACCGAATGACATTGAATAACAGGCTGCAAATGCTTTTGCTTTTGTTCTGTGTTTTCCATCAAACACACGCGAAATATATAGAAGAAACTCTCGTGTAAGAGGAAAGAGGATTCGCTGTAACTCTATATACGACTTCGGCAATTCCTTGTAAACGTAGTTTTCAAACTGAGTATTGGAACGAGAGGCAGAAAGCTTCAGTAAGGCAGACCTATTTGCCATTTCCCGTGAACGTGATCTTATAACGCGAGTCAAACAGATCTATACAGTTTGATAATAATATCAGGCTATCTGCAGAACCTCGAACCCAAAGGCGAATAGTACAGAGCGAGAGAGAGAGAGAGAGAGAGAGCATGCTGAGGGCTGATTGGATATTGGCTTGACACAATTCTATGCACACAGCCTGAATCAACGAGATGAAATAATTGATGGGAAACGATTGTATCGAATTATAGGACGCAGAAAGAATTTTTCGATAATATTATAAACAAGCTTATTCGAGAATCGTACCGGAGTTATTGATTCTTCACATTCGATTTCTTCTCAAAAACTATCTCAACAATCTTCCAAATTGATCATGCTACCGTCAGTTGCAAAAATAGGTCCAAGTTACACGTTTGTTTTTCTTCGTTCTGAATATTCGACGTTACCCAAATTTTGAATTTATTCACTCTTTTGTTTATCGTCAATTCGTGTAAGACAACAAACACCGAGCACTCGACGCACGTACCTATATGTGAGTTGGTTTGTTGACAAATAGACTTCCCGTTCTCGAGGTCTCGAGATTTACACTTTTTGCTTTCTCGTCAACGAAAAGAACTTGAACGAGTGGAACGAGTTCCTCGGGAAAATCATCACTTCTCAATCTCGTCAAGATGCCTGTCAATATCTCAGTACAAGCGAAGAAAACTGCTTCCTCTCGTTGCCATCTGGTCTCGAAAGATGTCAGATCGTTTTATATGTTCCCGATGCATCGCGTTATGCATCGAGGCTGGCATCTTTTATTTCCTTCATTTTCAACCGCTGTTACATTCAATGCCCTTGTAGTTGTGTCTCCCTGCTGCAGTAATTTTTTACGACAGTTGCGAATGTTCACAATTTCCATATCTATCAAGTACAAATATCATTGTGATGTTTAATAAAAAAAATTTAAGAACGTTGAATCAACAGAGAATTGCAAAGCGTAACTCACAAAAGTGGACGAAGACAATTATTTTTCTATCGCTGATTATTGAATCGCGTGCACGGTGAAAACTTTTGCTTCGTTTTTCGACAGATCAATATTAACCGTCTGATAAGATTGGATGCAAAAAAGAGAGAATGAATGTGAACCTGAATTCGGTAGGGAATATAAAAAAATGTGGTCGGTATAGAGAAAAGAAGCGTATGTCTCGTGAAAGATAATGCAAGAAGGTTGTACATGGGAGTGGCCATGAATTTATGTGGGTTACTCGCTTAAATCACGACTAACCAGAGACTCTCTCTGGTTTTACGGACAAAGTATCGAACCCTCCCTGGGGTTCCTTCCCTACCAAACCCTTGGTGGAACCCTCTGCCACACTACTACAATATTCTGACCCGATTTTCATTCATTATTTTATTCTTCCCCATCCTCATTTCTATCGTTTCGAGAGAACTCGCCTTCTCACTGTCTCACTGGGCGCCAAGTCCTCTCAATCCTTCTATCTTTTTTTTTTTCATTTTCTTTTTCTCGTTTCCTTTTTCCATCTCATTCTCTGTTCAGTTTATCCTGGAATACAGGAAACTCGTGCTCATCAATCGTGAGTACTGGGTAAGAGTGTTAATCAAGAAGTATACACGCAGCCTCAACGGCTGTGTTTAATCAGTCATCTTACTGTGCCATCGAGTTCTATATCTGTCATCTCCCTCGATGCTATGGCGAGATAAAGAGGCTTGATAGACAGGTTTCAACCGGTATATATAAGGATTGGGATAAGGAATTCCATCTTCTGCGATGAGCCCCTGAGGAAATACTTCTTTGATATTAATTACTAGGATGAATAATAATAGTCGGTGGAAATAGGAACAAGATATCGTAGATTGTCTTGTCGGAATTGGTAATAAGTTGATCATGTTCGATTAATTACTTTATCCTCATGCGCACTGGTCCAGAACCTTTTCAATGAAATCCGTGAGTAAAATGAAGAAACGTCCCTCGAGTTCATTATCTCAAGGGCCGATGAAAATTTTTTAATGAATAACGTCACGTGGAAGCTTCATCTATTTTTAAGCTTCGTGACTATTGGTTTAATTTGGATCAATAATTCCCCGGATTTTTGATGGAAAAATTAACATCCTGCGTCAGCAATTCAATCGAGTATTACATCGAATAAATTTCTACTTGTCACACATCCGATGGCTATTATTGTGAATACCGATAGTCATAAACATATTGTGGATAGATCGTCATACTTGGAGACCGAACTGCAACGATTTAATTGAATTTGTCCCGTACTTCCGTTTATCCGCCAAATCACAAATTAAACGTCGAGCTTTGCGTCATTACGCATTCCGTCGCCACAAGTAATTAATAACAAACGATGGAGCGGCCAGAGGGAACCGAGAGAGAACGCTATCGCTACCCCATATATTTTGGTAACGTAAACACGGTGCATAAATTAAAATGTCATTCCGGTGATTCGTGTTGTGTATGGTTATACTATATATATCAGCCATGTCAGCATCATTAGTATACAACGAAGCGTATCGGCTGCATATTGGCCTCCTGAAAATTGACGATTTCATCTCGATTTGTAAAACACGGAGATTTACCGACAACCAGTATATCGGAAATTACTAAAGTGTGCACATTGAAAATACTCTCTGCTTCATTCTCGTTTCATCTCGAGTAATGATTCGTTAGTTTCGTATTAAGACCCCTTAATTTAATTCTAATAAGTTTCAATTTCGATTATATGGCAAATATCATTCTCGTTATTGGAAAGTCGTGTGTTGGTCCAATTTCGGCATTTCACAACTCGTATTTTTTCCCTGTTCTCTCACAGTTTCCTTCTAATATTCCTGCGAAGCAAACGCGTCAAAGTGCTCGAGTTTCCGGTCTATCTTGATGTACGATTGTCGACGTGCAAAACGTTTCGCTGAAGTTATTTTTTTTTTTTTTTCACATTCGGGGAAGTCGGTATGAATTTATTTTGCACCAGTGACTGGCAGTCGTCGAGGTAAAAAGTCACTACTTTTGTGTACGTATGGATATTAAGTGTGTCTACGTGTGTGTTGTTGTATGGGCGCTTCACTGGAAACGCCCGGGTCGAACGTACTCGTTTCTACTGTAGCGCTGAGCGTGAGTCCAAGTGATTGTGGTCACCGCGAAGTGGTAGTAGCCCCATCCGTCCATACAAGTCAGACAGAACCGAACGGAGCTTGAGTATGCGACAATGGACGCAGTACTGCCCTCGGTACTGCGGGGATAACAAAAAAAAAAAAAAAAAAAGTACAGAAACCTCCGGTACAGCGGAGAAAGATGGCTGGAACACTTATTGAATTATCCGTCACGAGCTACGAGAATTTGTTTTGCAAACACAAAAATTGTCGTTGAATTGAATTATCAGAGCCCCGCTGGCAAGGTGTAATTAGATTTATGAAGTTTCCACATGTAGGCCAGAGCAAACGACATTCTAAGAACAAATACATTCGTCGGATTAATTCTTGAATGGACTCCGAAATGCAATTGACCATTATTTTCCGTTATCCTTCCTATTCAAGCTTCTCTGCGTAAATTCATTCGTTATTTATGAAAAATGTCAAAGTCGTCCATACGAAAGCGACGAAATAATTCGTTTTTCGTATGAGTCAACATTCATTTAACAGGGTGAGAGAAAAAAGGAAAAAATAAAATGCCATAGAACGATTTTGACACAGTTTTGAAACGGTACGTTGAGACTTTATCAAAGGAGGGTTCTGCATACTATTCTCAAGACTAAAAGTGGTATACTTGCTGAGCTTGAAGGTTGCAAAATTTGAACGTTGTATGACAACACTGGCACGAGGCACTGGCTCTGTATGATTTGAGACGAGGAAACCGGTGGGGATGATGTGAGGGTGGAAAGACGGGAGAAGTGAAGAAGGTTAAGAGCCAAAGATGTCGAAGTGTTTGCGCAGCCAGGCGGAGCGAGGAAAAGGGAAGCTTGAGAGTTGCCCGTAAATAGAATCCCATTAAGGCCTTGCAGCGAGTACGACCGTACACTCGGTAGTTCTCTGTCTCTTTTGCGTATACGTTGCTTTCTACATATAGCCATGGCTGTGAAAATAGTACGAGTACAACTGTCGACTAATACTATAAAGAATATGAGAAAAACTAGCAATTGGCTGACTCGTGCCACCGTACGAACTATCGCGAATACAACGTCGAGTCTCTGGCAATGACTGTCTACATTGGGTCCTCACTGAGGCAGTGATAGCAATGAAAATGTTTTCGGAGAATCTCTCAACGCATGAGTCTGCCAAGAGAATCCAAGATAAGGATAACGGCGAGGGTTCGCGTTTACTTGAGCTTGGGCTTTTCTATCTTTGTGTCTGTACGTGTGTGAACGTGTGCATTGAAGAATAAGAGAAGGCGAAAGGTATGCTAGAGAATCGCGTGGTAGGTCGAGGGTACAAGAAAAGCAGTGGTCCAAGAGAATGTGATGAAGGGAGTTGGAGGTGATTTCTGGATTGAAATGGTTTTGTTGAAGTAGGAAAACGAATAATAGCCAGCTGTAAGAAGCCGGTGGGTAGAGAGGGGAAGAGAGGGGATGAGGGTAGACAAACGGATGGACAGGCGGACAGGCAGACAGAAAGAAAAGAAAAATTGAAAAGCAGAAAAGGTGAACCGAGGGATAAGGAGAAGGAACCCATTGAACCCGGTAAAGGTCGTGCTGCGCGTCTGCTCATACGACCAGAGGGCGCAATCGTCGAATATACACAGCGCGCCCAAGAAGAATCGTCTGTCGCACATTTTCTTCAAGAGACCCTCACGAAACCCTCATTCTTGTCGGGCTGTTTTTTTTATTCTTTGACCTCGACTCTTTTCCACTCTTTCTCTGCTTCGCTTTGCCCAAATGGCTTTCTTGCTTTATTTTTTCACCCGTTGCCACACTCTCGCATTCTAGTCTGACTTTTTCTCCAATGTCTCTTGCTCTCCTTGCCGTTTACGTGTCGCACATTCTCTACACCGCATTGTACACTTTAATCCTATTCGTCTTGCAGTCTCTATCTTTACGATCTATCTTAACGTGCATATCCGTGCGTACTCCTCTTCTCCGTCACTCCCATCCTCTGCGAACCACTGTGTCTTTCCCAAAAGGAAGATCTCCACAAACCTCTACATACGGAAAGACTTAAATATAAATACAGAGCCTCTTCGCGTGCTTTACGAATGAATGGGTATACTAGAGACCATACCTTTTAAGAAATTCGTGCATACAGTATTCTATTCTGAATCAACTGGTCAATGATCTTCAAGCTTTTCCCAGAACTCATGCATTGTTGCTATATTTTTCTCACAAATTCTTCTGACATGCAGTTTTCTTCAATTCAGTTTTTGAATTAGCAGACAGTTAAAAAATTCATAGAATTCTCCTGTAAAATTGTTGGGAAAATTAGTCATTAGAACGGAAAAAATACTTTTTCGTTTCCTTTGTTACGTCAGATTTGCAACGAATGGTGGCAATTTAGTCATCGGGAACAGATCGCCCTCGCGGGACTGCTTCAGACTCGGTATCGGACAAAGTGTTTTTTTGGTATTCCCTTCTTCGTCTTATATATTTTGTCTGCAAGTATAATAGCTTATTTTGCACCGATTTAAATTATTATTGGAATTAAACTCGGAGGTAGAAAGATGCTAGATGCTTTTTGCAAAGGGTAGCTGACTGATACAACATCAAATCTAGTGTGACGGCTATTATTTGCCTAATGCGTTGGAGCATGCAATGGAAAGTAGTGAATTGTTTATTTAATTTTCGTCGTGCAGGATTTTGATGAAAATAACGTGGAGTCAAGGAATTTGCGAGAGAGGAATATCCGAGAGGGTCTTAAGCTGAGAGTAGAAACAGGAACAGAATGAAAGGGAGCGAGTGAGAGAGAGAGAGAGAGAGCGATAAAGGGAGAAAGGTGGTACACCGAGGTCTCCGGGTTTTGCCGTCAGCCTCTTAAATAATGAACGGTACTTGCCGCACTAATATTTCAAAGAGAGTGGCTGCTGCACCCTGCGAACAACCTCATGGTTCAAACTTCGCATTATGTATCAACCGGAAGCTGGTCTGGCTCTATCTCTTCCTCCCTCGCTCTTCTTCCCTTCCATCTTCAATTCCGGCAAGGGAATGAGGTCGTGGGTTGAGTATGGTGGGACAAGAGGTTTGTAATTCTTCTAACAAGGCTGCGCAATGTGCGTTGTGGTTAGAAATACACATGGTTACATCCTAACCTGCGAGAAGTTGCTCACTTCTCACATCATCACAGCAGTGTGTTCTTCTATATCCATGAAAATGAATCTCAAAAAAAGTTCCGTACAGGAGGAAGGATTTCCAGGATAAGCAATCGACTGGCGTGACGCTCGTATTAGAAATTCTGCTTTCGGTTTAATTCAATTTAGCTCGTGTATAAAAAGTAAACGCGGATTTTTTTTTGTGTGCTGACTTTGGAAAACGAGCTCCAAACTTTGAATTTCCTATAGGTCGCGATTCCACTGCATTTCAGCAAGCGAGCAATCGCGTTCATAGGATTCCGATGATCGATTTGTCGTCACTCAATGAAAATGTTTGCTCCGATACATGTCTGGAAAGTCGAAGCCACTGTGTTATTTTTGTTATTAAAATCTCGGTAAATTTTTGCTACTTTTTCCAAGGATTAATCATACTTCACCGTCAACTATATACAAGCCAAGAACGAAAGAAAATGAAGACTTTTGTGTGGAAATGCTTTCACCGGGGTTTCTTTTGTTGTTTCCATAATCACGTCGAAGCTCCATTGTTACGATTTTTTTTGTGATGTGAATTCTCTCATATCGATTCGATTTCGATGCAACGGTAAATTGGAATTTTCCTGTCATGTGAGACTGCGTATATATGTTCAATTTTCTTCACGGCTAATGACTCACTCGTGAAGCACGTTTATTAATGCCCGGTTACTCGTACGCGTTATACGTTGAAGTTTCGCAGCATACCGAGCAGAAAATGTGCTCACGACAAAGCACAGAACCCGCGATTAATTAACCGGTAGTGCGAAATCGAATTTCACTACAGACAAAGGACCTTTCGGTTGCCGCGCTTCGTGCATGGCTTTACTCGACAGCATTACGGCCAAGACGTGCGAAGCACGGCAAAGATTCGATAAGACGAGAAACGCTGTGGATCCCTTTCACAGTTACGTGTACGTAAAGTAGAGCATCGATGCTGGGAAGCTAGGTCGCCGTGAACAATCGAAACCACGCCAATGAAATTCAACTATTCCTCTTTAATGTTCTCGTATAGAAAAGACTTCCCAGTCATTGGACAAAGAATAATTTTTGAAAAAAAAAAAATGCAGAATAGTCAATAGAAAAATTATTCGCAGCATGATTTTTTCCGAACAAATCAGTTGAATGGAATATCTTTCGGACTTCTTCTTTATAAACGGTGAAAAGTTTTGAAGATGATGAGGTGATTGGTCCCTCAGAACTCGAGAAATTGAGGAAGGAATGTAGAATTAATGTTTTTGTTATTGAAAAATAAATTGAGTGCTGCCTTTGTCTTTGATGTTCTCTATAGGGTTCACACGAAAGACGGTTGATTGCTCGACGAACTATGCTCGTAAAGGTCGTCGATGGTGTTGGGTAATAACATTTTTGCAATAAACTCAACCGTGTTTTCGTAACCAGGGACGTGTTAGAGAGCAGGAGACTCACTTGGGGGGTGGTGGAATACCTCATTCAAACATTGCGTCGAAAAAGCAAAATGAGCAAATGTTTGCTCGCTGATCAAAACCTCCGGCAGTTAATGAATTGTAAACAGCCGTATGTCCCGGAGCGAAGCACGAATTCTCTTTCCGTCTCTCTCTCCTTTACTTCACCACCTCACTCCCTCGCCCGCCCTCTTGCCTGTTCGCTCTTTCTCTCTTTCTCTCTTTCTCTCTCTCTCTCTTTCTTTCTCTATCCATTTTATGATATATTCGTTACAGTATATGCAACGGCTATGCCCCTCCTTCTATTGGCATATTCTCCACCCTCTTTTTTGATATCCTCCCTATTCTTTCTCTTACGTAGTGCATTGGCTAAATATTGTCGCATCTACAAACGCTTCGGGCAAGAAAGACTTTGGCGCAGGTGTTCCACTCTCGCAACAAATGAGAAAGCTATCACAAACCGTTCTACATTCATGAAGATTGTGTACCACCGATCTCGGTGCACTTTCAAAAATAAAACAAAACTTTCAGGGGCACGGAAAATAATGAAAGAAAGAACAAAGATGGCAAAAAATTGAACTACAGTCACGAAATAAATTGCGAGGCTGTACAATTATGAAAAATCAAATATTGGGTTTTCTTTTTTTTTTGTTGATAAACCGGAATTCGAATTTGTAGAACATGATTCTGTATCGCAAGTATATGGTAACGAAAAATCTAGGAAGAAAGCAACGTTTTTTTTTAAACTGAGTGTTTACAGTAATTTAAATTCCTCCCTGCTCGTACTTTCGTTTAATCACCGGAATGCCCATTTCATTAAGTAATTAAACGCGGAATGCACTGTGATTTCTATTTCCTCGAAAGTTACGTATGTTTCGACTATTGCGATTCGCAGGAGTGGAAAAAGAGCAGCCCAAATCACTATCCGAGTGAATTCTTTGTCTTGTGGAAGTTCTTTCGTAAAATATTAGGCTCCGCTCATATGGCGCACGTGGGTAGCCTCGGTAGACCCTGGGTAGTTACACCACTACCTTTTTTATCTCGTTCCTATTACGCTACCTGTTCTTTCCTGCTCCTCGGTCGTCGTCCCACCTTCAACAACGTTTCCTCTCTCACCAATTGTTGAACGTTCTTCAATATTAAGTGCGGAAGGACAAATTTTTTCAATTTTTTCAGCTGTCTAGTTATCGATATAAAAACGCTATGCTTATACACGTGAACTTCAATGTTGAATTACTCGAGAACTGGTTGAAAGAAAAATCTGAAAAAAATTTGTATTGTCATGCATAATACTAAAGAATATATTCACAAAATTTTATCAAATTGTAATTATTTTGAAAGTTGTGATGTTTTTAACATGGTTTTTTAGCATGACAATATTGTATCGCCGGTAACGAAACATCTTAAATCTACGGAAATCGTTTCATTGCCTATCTGTCTGTTTGGCAGTTTTCAGTAACCTCGATAATCAAGTTTTTTCAAGTTGTCATAATGAGGAGACTCTTTTAGTCCTCCGAAAACCTCCATTTCCCTTATAGCTAGTGATTCAACAGCGATATGGTGCGTCTCATCGTCGAGATACCAGCATGAGACAACATACCACTGTGTCCATGTCCTATATACATGCGTTTTGCCAAACTGCTTCATACATAAGAGACTTTACTCAACCTCTTGACACGCAAGGCAAGAATATCTCGTCATCATCTCGTTCAACGAAAATTCAGTTCTCCACGTTGTATTTGTATATCAATGACTGCTCAGACATTGGATGTCATGAGACGAAAAAAGAGCAAGACATCGCGAGAGAGTGGTGATAAAATATGCATTGCCTATTCCCTCCTAGAGTCGCGAACAAAAGGACAACGATCGCATAGAACTCAGGAGACATAGAGAAGTTTCCTATTTCCATATTCGTTCGAGGTGATGGTCTGAAACGGTAACAGAAAGTGGTAACCCGGGTACGATGACATGCAACACATAGGGATTTGAAGATGGCTGGTAAGTCTGAGCGGAAAAAAAGGATGAGTGAGAAAAAAAGGTCCACAGAGTGGAAGGACTATGGGGGCAAAAAATCGTAAGCAAAAATAGCGAAGCTGTCGGTACAGCAAATTGGGGAGAGAGAATGGAGAGAAAAAGAATCGCATCCTCGTTAATTCCCAACAAGAATTCGCCAAGGTGAACGCCCAAATGAACGGAATGAAACTAAAAATCTCTTGCATCTAGATTTCCAGTTCTTTTGTTCTCAGAATATTTTACACAATGATAGAACGAGTATATCTATAAGAAGGAAATGAAGAAAACGAAGAAAAAAGAGGGGGTGGGAGGAAAGAAATTCGTGAGCTAAGAAAAATAACTATGGAATTCCAAAGGAAAAACAATAAGAGAAAGTATATATAGAGCAGGATAAGATTTCGCGTGGTGATGTTGGCTCGGTCGAAACGGTGTTCTACCGTTTACGTATTGTACCATTGAGCATTGGTAATGGTTTGCATTTAATCCGGTACCATCATTTATTTAAATTGGTAATCGAGAAGCAAGCTGGGGCTTGTACCGACTGAGCACACGAAGATGGTTTGTACGTGCAGTTTAGGTGCAAGCGAAACGTATACCTATAAACGGTGTATATTTATTGGCGAAACGATTGCGAATGCACGAAACAGCAGGGAATGGGGAAAAAATATAGAGAGAAATGAGGAAGAGAGGAAAAGCGTACCATCCAAGTACGAATGCAGGTGCGGGTGTAGGCGTACGATCGCGCGAGAGGAAACGAGGAACGGGGGTTGGAAAAAGAGGCTGGCAAAAGTGCTTTGAGTTTATAGTGCATCGATGGGAATTCTACTGAAACCGTTAATAGCTTGAGCGAAGCTCTCTGCGGCGTTCTGTCCAAGCCGCGAGAGTATCGTCATTTCCGGGGCTAGTGCTGGTCGTTTGACGGACGCATATTCACCGGACGGCGAAAACTCTAAATGAGAATGAGAGCACAATTCGCTCACTCCGTGGACTTGCTCATTCCTTGCACCGCGCGTCATACGGTTTCATTCTCATCACCGGCTGTCCCCCATCAGATTCCCTCTGTGTAGACGGAATAAATCGCAATTTTTTGCCACTCCAGCGTTTTTTTTTTTTTTTTTTTTTTTTTTTTATCTTCCACTCTATTCTCTTCGTTCCCGATTGCGTACTCGCAACGAATGCTCAGACTTTTATTGCTGAGCTATGATTTACCACTGTCATCATGAAAAATCCGATGCGAGTTGCTTGTTGATGAAAAAAAATCTTATTTGCGTTCATTTGTTCAATACATTCTAACGAGTTTCTCATGTACGTCGAATTATGCGGGATGAAACGATTCGATCACCGTTCATGGTCCATATAACTCTTCGGATTATTTACTCCAAATCACTCCAGGTCCAGGTCGAATTCAAGAAAACCATTTCCTAACGTTAACACTACTTCTGCGAGCGATAGATTGTACGGCCGAGTTTTTTTTTTTGGTGCCTGTTAACTGTGCCACACCTTAATGAACAATTCAGACGAGCGATATCTGCTAACGATGCACGAGATACGTTTTACAGTGCTCTCGCAAGTGTCACTGCAACGATGCATCCTGAATTCGAGTTTATTCGCACTATCTTGTCCTATCTATAGTCGTATTTATGTACGTGTTCGATTGCGTGAACGACGCGAGCATTAATTGAGTCAGTACGACTGCTTGTACATTCTCAAGTGAAAATAATTGTCGATGAAAGTTCAGAGGAATTTACAGAAATAAAAAAACAGTGTTCTCTATACATAAATCCGATTGTAGTTGTTGAAGTAAACGCCCGGAATTCATTAACTGAACGTAGCTCAGTTGGTTGAAGACCCATTACCAATTTCCCCATCGCACACTTACTTGAGCGGCTATCTTTTCACTTTTTCTTCGTATTTTTACGCTTATTGCCTGAGGAATATTAATTTTCTACGATTCAAAGAGAAAATTAGTTCAAGAGTTACACTTGAAAAATTTCAATACGCTGTCATGTTTGCAGCAACAAGAGTTTCACATTTTTTATTCAGCCGTAGCAGGAACTTTACGGGAACATTTTGAATTCTGATCGAACTACATTTCTAGTTGGAGCTGTACGGGACATAAATCCTTGAACACATTCACGGAGGATCCAATTTGTTCCTCTAAATAGTGGTCGAGGTACATTGCTCGGTTGACATGTCGAGAGATTCGCTGCATAAACTGACATACACTAGCATACGTACATTCATTACTAATGAACTCGAACGCAATTGCACACCCGCGCTAACATGTTGTTATTATGACGACGGTTATTACGGGCTCCGGGTTTTTTTCCCTTTTCACTAATCAGTAGAATTTTTCAATTAGAAAAATAATCATTCGTGTATAAAAAACGAAAGACGAGGATGAGACAAGTTTTACATAATTCTATTTTCTTAATTTATTCAAATCCTTTTTCCTTGCCCTTCTTTCGAGGGAATTGTTGCATCAGTACTTTAGTCGAAGGAAAATTCAATCTCTCACAATGGGCATTACGTATTCCAGAAGCAAAGACAAGGGCGCGAAAAGCATGTACAAAAAGGCTACGAGGAAAAACGTCTGGGAAACCAACAGAGCAACGGAGATGACGTGAGATGACGAGAAAGGTGAAAAAGTGCAGGTTTTTTGGTTGGTCGGTACTTGAAATGCGAATTTACGGGTTGAAAAAGCAATAGATATTCTAACTATACAGAAGACTTTTTCGTTATGTAGTACAAGGCAACAGTAAGGATCTGCACTAGGCTAGGGATATAATAGAATGCATTCCAGTAACCGAACGGTATGCTCGAACGATCGTCTTCTTCCTAGCGACCCTCTTTCAACCCCTTCCAGATATTAATGGACCAAGATATTGCTTTCACGCTGACATAACTGGGCCCTACATGCAGCCTGGCGCCCGGTAGTTATGTATTATTAATGTCAGCGGTGAACAGGTCTCGTGCACTCGTGTTGCTTCTTCCCCCTATTTCTCTCGAGCGCTATCACCCTCTCTATCTCTCACACACATCGAGGCAGTTTTCTTAGTGACCTAGGGCAAAACAAGGAAGTTGGAGCAGTAACGAGGGGTCGAGGGTGACACGCTTCGGTGAACAAACGATCGTTCGCACGAGTGTCCTCGTCAAGATCATTTCCATCCAGGCCTTGTATATAGCTTTTGGACTCGGAAATCGATCCTTAAATTAAATCTCGTGTCATTAATCAAGGAAATTTTGATATTAAATCCTTGGCGAAAGTATATACGGCTGTATGAGAATGATATAGATACTTTTCATTTATTCATGCTAAACAGGATGTTGAACGTGATTTATCCAACTCGAAACAGTCGACATAAATCGTGGTAGTTAGAGCACCGTCGGTATTTAATCGCTGCAACGACCACATCCTAGGACCAACATACGTTGTGTTCGAATAGACCATCCCTCTTCGACCACTAATGGAATTCGAAGGATATCGGAACTATTGTATGTTGTTGGACGAACGTGATGCCATTTTCATTCCAGTTGGAAAACAATTGTCCAGCAGGCTTTCATCAGTCGTTCTAACAAAGGAGAGCCCTCGAATGATTGTACCGTAGGGTTTCATTATGAAAGGAAAAGTTTATTTTCTCGCGTTTCATCGACTTGAGCGAAACTGTTGTTTGACTGATGATTTTCACATTTTGTCGGAACAACGTAGAAATAACGAAGATGGCGTTCTTAAAATCGTAGCGAGCCAAGATTATAATCAAAAAGTTGAAAGTCGATTAAGATCGCTCAACTATTCGGTGATTATAATCAAGGGATCGCTTGGTAAAATGAGATAAGGAAGTTTCCTTGAAAAATGAGAAGAACAATTGAAAAAAGAGCAGTTGAAATCGTATGTATAAAAAAGATTTATCGAAAAAAGGAGATGCAGCTGATGAAGAATTGCAAGGAAATTCTGTTCATAATAGCTATGAGAAAGGGTAGTAGCGAATTCAAGGAACAGAGAGCTAGCCAGCCAGAGAGAAAAGGGATTAATTTGAGAAGATTTATACTTTATCGAAGGAAACTCGATCCAGTGATTTTGTCTGTAAAACGATATTGAGACTTATCGATTCCAGGAACAGCAAAGAATCACGGCGCCAATGTTATCGGTACGTTTCAGTTCCTACCCTTATTCTTCGAGCATCCCTCAGCATTCACCAGTGTTACGACAATCTTACCTCCTAGTTTCTCATCCCCTTGAGATTCTCGTAATCCGCAGTCTGTCTCCCTTAACGAGGCCGCGATATAGATGCCGGTGCCTCTTACTTCTAGCCTCCGGTCTTATTCTCAACATCTTACAGTCATTTTTCCCTTTCCGATGTCTCTTATAATCTCACTGTTCCAAAAGAGTGGAAAGGCCTTTCATAGATAAAACCGCTCGTTACTGACGTTTGCAAATGTCGATAGTTTGTTTACGAAAATTCGATATTTCTCGTTAAAAATTTAATTGGTAAGTGGTGTGAAGAAAATAGGTATTTTTGTATTACTATCAGGCCAAAGCTTTGTCTCGATCGAACATTTTTCAGAAATGTGACGAGATATGCTAATCTTTTTCTCCCTAAAAACCTACAAATAATTTCCTGAATTGAGATTGTACGATGCAGAATATTCCTGCGTCAAATCCTGAGAGTAAATTTTCAAACAGCGGGTAACTTAGTAAACACTTTATTGAAGTCGACAAAGTCGGGCAGTTTATCACTGTGTACGACCCATTCATTTTTTCTTCTACAGCTCTGGCTGGTGGGCGAGGATCGTCCCAGCTGCTCGATTCTTCTGTAAGCAATTTCTTTCGGTACTCCACGGTTTTTCTTACACCCTGCTATTTAACCCGTAAGTCATACAGATTTCATAACTTCTCAGCCGAGGTATCGATTCGAATCTGTTGAGAGGCGAAAAAAAAAATTGAGTCGAAAAAAAAAGAAAAAATGTATTCCAACGGAGGAAAAAGACGGCTTGGGTGTCTGATCACTGTCTCCCTCTCATCGTTCAGCCAGCTTTTCTGCCCTATTCTGACGGGGGGAAAAAAGTCTCGCCTGGTTTCAATAGCTATCCAACTCTGAAAAAGATCGAATAAGGGATGGCACGAAGATCTCTCATGTGCTCGTAGCCAAGGGTTGAAAGACTTTTTCACGATATGGTTCGTATATGGATACCCAAGTATCAGTCTAGAGATAATCTCTTAGAATATTCTACTGCTGTGATACGTTACCAACGCAAGTATGAATCGATCGAAATAGTATATTAACGAAAGTAATCTCCTGCAAAAGTTCAATAATGTATGATAAACTGATGAGATTATTGTTGAAATGTGAAAGGAAGGTGTTGGGTTTATGTCCCGAGTGTCACGATGGATTATAAATGCTCCCGGTTCACAGAAGAAACAAGGCAAGATTAGCACCAATGTTTTGTGGAATACATACCTAGTTACATGTATATAGTACATAAGGATACATACATACATAGATACATGTAGGAAAACAAAGAACAAACACGTCTGGCACCTCATGATTTGCGAACGTTGAATAAGCGAGGAGAGACAGAGGGGATGCTCTGCTCAGCTCTGTTTCTCCTCATCTCCGTTCTGCTATGTATCTTCGAGTTCTCGAAGAACTTTCGCGTGTGCTTAGTCGATTTGAGTCGTGGTTCTGGCGCTCTCTCTCTCTCTCTCTCTCTCTCTCTCTCTCGTGTGCACGTGAGCTTGGGACTCGTAGAGAGAAGATCGATGATCGTATGACTACATGGTAGGTACGGTGGCACACACAAGTGTATCATGTGACCGAACGTGTATACCTTCGCTGTATCCACTTCGTCAAAGACTCGTCGGGGCTAAGAGCGTTATATATTTGTGTCTTTCTTCTCCCTGGCCACACAGTTCTCCGTAGATATTCGTACATACTCACAGAAGCGTTGGATTAATGGCTGGTGCATGTGTCGCGCATTAATTATTCAAGATTCCTTTTCTGAACACGGGCCCCTTGCACCCCTTGTCAATCGTGCGTTTTCGCATGCACACTTGTAGCATCTTGTGTAGCATCTTGTGTAGGCGCCAATTGCTGGGTACTGTTCGATAGAGTTTTTCACTTAATGCAAATAAGCCCAATTCCATAATAGCTCAACATTGTATCACGTTTAAGAAGACCGAGAAGCTTATTTCTATTCGACAATGCAGAATACAAGAAAAAAAGCGTTTACTTTTCATGCTCGAACGAAAACTTGGCATTTCCCGTTTTATTAAAAAACTTGTCGAAAGAGCGTATTATGTTTTCTAGTATTTCTAGACTTTTCGTGTCTCTTTTTGCCCACATCGTATGTAAGGACTTGCTTGAAATAAGTGAAACGAGATATTCGGCTGGGAAAGTCCGGGCACGTGCTCATTCTTGCGTCTTGGGTATTGCACAGTGGGTGATGAAGGTAAGGAGAAAGCGAGAGAAGAAGGCAAACCAGAGGAAAGCCGAAAGACCGTGCACAACGAGAGAGGAGAGAAACGCGTGCTGGTATGCTATGGCGCGCGGCCGCAGTACGCGAGGCATGTAAATTGTTCTTCGCACCGTCAACTAATCCTCTCGGACGTTCTAACGAGCTTTCCAACGCGCACGATGCATCGACCAAAGCACGCGGACACTTGTCGAGTGGCTGCATGCGTGTGTCGATCAATTGCACTGTCCGCTCTTTCCATTCCCCCAACTTTCTTCGTCGCCATATCTGCCTCATGGATTTACACGGCTTTATGAGAATCGTATTGGGTCATTGGCGGTGCATGAGTGCAGTGGACTGTGTGGCATGCGTTGAGCGATCTATCGGGCGCTGGCGAGGGAACGAAACGTAACGAGGCCAATCCGATCCGATCGTGGTCGACGCACTGGTACGTTATGCGTTATACTGATACTATAATCCAACTACTGCCTTCATTTATACGTGTGTATAGATTTGAAATGAGATCCTGCAATTTCCGTAATATCCACTTGCCCTGCCCCGGCTCTCATCCGCCCTCGCCCTGGTGACTCGGAAAAGCAATTACGTGGTAGATAATGAGATACATATGCAGGAGACTTAGTGAAGAGATAAACTTAAGGTTTACCATACATTCGGTTTCTAAAATTGGGGTCATCAAACTGGTGCCTAAATATATTTCGTGTCAATAAAATTCGAAAAAATAGTCAACCCTTTACTAACCAGTAAAGATACTCGTATTAATATGATTCGATTGGGAATATTTATTGGTGCCCGTCACATTAGTAAATGAAGATTTCTCCAACGAATTCACTCCAACGAATTCACCAAGTTCGTTAATTCCAATGGAAAACAAATGTTTGGCTCAACTTCGTGTACTGATAGAAACACCAAAAACCTCCGAGTTGATGCAAGTGACCACCCGAGCGTATCGATCCACGTATAGAACAGAGCTGTGATTTGTTAACTTTGTATCACCAAAGGAAAGCCGAGCGAGACATTTTCTTCAAAATATTTTGATACAAAACTTGAAAGATAAATCGACCAAGAGTTTCAAAATATTCTGTTCAGGCATAGCGTGTGAACACTATACAGACAGTGAAAGGAGTTATAATAATGGAATAGTCCTTTCATTGATTACAAAATGTTTCTCATGTTCCTGTCATGGGATTTCCAGGGAGAGTGTTTCTTTTTCCTTTCCTGCTCTCCATTCTGTTTTTTTGTCTTCTCTTGCCTCATGGCAGAGCATACGGAATTAGGTCCCGCTACTCATCCACCGTCAACCTCACACACGTCCAATAAATTAGTCCTTTAACGTCACAAAGGTATGGGCTAGCTGACTATAGATTTCATACAGCAAATCTCGTTGAGTACTTATGACCGTGCGCACACTCGGATCCAGCTTGTATAATATAAACGAAGCAGTGCATGGGCGATATGCGCACTAGGTTTGGCACGTGCACACAGACTAAGTGTAAAGGTTTACAGGGAACAGCGCAAAATCATCGAAATAGATTCGTGCGCCTGAGGCTTTTGGATAATCGTGTTGAGTGCGCAGAGCGTGTTTGGATCGTACGTACTGTACACTAAAATGGGTAAAGGGCCAACGAAGCTGAGTACAAAATAGATTTACTCTGAATAAAACACATATAGGCTAATAGCACGGCGTGCTATACGCTTAGAGGATATATACGGTGGTTTCCATTCAACCCATTACTTCCTTTCTGTCCGTCCGTCTGTTTATATTTATATAGGTACACATGCCTTCCTACCCTCTCCCTTTTTCCCTCTCTCTCTCTGTATCTCTCGTTCTCTCTCTCTCTCTCTTCTTCTCATCGTTCCTAGCACGCTATGTATTTTATTTAAAATATACACACATAACGAATACTAAAGTGCATAGCAGCATCAGAATGGCGCGGAGTATTGCAACAGCACCGACAACTCTACCTATGCCTACATTGTGCTTCCAACATTTCGGAATCAATTTGTCTGTTGCAAAAGCGTTTGCTCTACTTCGGAGCAACACCAACCGCTTCCCTACTATTCCCTCCAATTTCCCTTGTAGATGTCATCTGAATATATTTCAAATGTATGCGAAAGTCAGCCCCTCCCTTCAATGAAGTGTCAGCTGCTCACATCTCTGTACAGCTCCACCTATGGGGTGTCCTCGTCGAAGCAAAACCATGCATATACAGAGAAGATTATTGAACAATCGTGGTAATTTCTTGTCATAAAATTCACATCCATTATATACACTGTTTTTGAAAAAAATCGTCAGAACTCATGTTTATCAACCGGATTCATTATCAAATATATGGATAACTTTTCAAATTCAGGGGTAGCTTCGCTGTTGGAAAAATCGCCTCGGAACTTTAACAATCGAGATAGTATTTGTTGAATTTTATTTGAATGAGCTGAAGGGTTTGAAAAACCTGACGAGGAAGGTTAACGGTGATTCGTGTATCGCCTTGCAAATACGTGGCAGGATTCACATTTTGAATACTCACGCAATACAGCGAGACAGAAACCTGCTCGATTGTAGCATCGGATGGTAGAGATACCACGGAAGCGTCGACATAACTGGAGCTTCGTATCCGCGAGTATTAATTTAGTTCCAACAACTCTCGTTCGTCCCCATCCCTTCCGTTCGTACCCCGAACTGTGTACCCTCATTTCCTGTCACACGGAAGCAGACCTCGAGCTCTGGAGGGTGCAACGAGGAAAATGCTTCCCTTCTTCGACGAGGGAATGAATATTTCGTAGAACGTTTGAGTAGACTGTGCGTTGTGCAAACCGAGATATATTTGCATGGCAAAGTAAAGTCAGTCGTGTAAATATTTTGGTTTCAGTGTGAATTTAATTAATTCATTACTTTTCAGTGAGTCTGTATGCTAGCGATATCATTTTGTAATCGGTGAAGCACAGTCGTCATTTAATTGGTGCATGTTTCGTCTCCAATGATAATGTAACTTTCCATCTTCAGCGTATCCGCTCTTCATGAGTTTTTTCTGATGCTCCAATTAACTGTTGTATAAAAATTGAATTTCAAAACTTTGAGGGCTTAACAAGGATGAATTTCTGGCTAGATATTCATTGGCCAATAAATAATCATGATCGTTCTCGTCGGATGGCCCAAAGATTTGCCATTCTCGGGTGGAGCGTGGAAAGCGATTATCGACGACACATAATTTCGATTAAATTGACATCTTTCAAAGTTGAACAAATGTCTAGAAGTACTTAAACTGTAAATAGTGTCCATCCTCCGGATTTACCGTAAATGATCAAGGCTCCACTGATCAAGGCTCGATTATGCGTGCGTGCGTTCGATCGATTCTTCCACCTCGGTAGTTGCATTATATAGTATCAACTCGATAAGAGTGAATTGACATACGTCAATCGATTGATTGTAGCGATCTAAACGTTCATTGCTCGGTAAACCGCGTATACCATCAAATTCTCTAGATTAATGGAAATCCCGCTCTCGTGGGTTCGGCTGCTTATCTCATTGTTGTACATTATTTAATTTCCTACCAATATATATCTTGAATTTTGGGGATCCGGAGCATCACTCTCGATACGCTCCAAACAACATTGAATCATTGAACATTATAACAATTCCAAGCTCCCAGTTGTCAAACATTTTTCACTCAACCGATGTTTTGATCAACCTGAACGAAGTCCGGCATTTGGTTGGGCGGGTTTCATTTTAATGGACCGCTCCTATGAGGAACTATGGATTTCCCGATGCTACTTTCTCGTTCATGTTTTCTTGGTAATGTCGCAGTGATCGGGATTACGGGCTCTCTCTCTCTCTCTCTCTCTATTGTGTTAATACAGAAAATCGCTTTCAGCTTTACCGGTTGAATATGGAACGCGATAAATAAATCAAAATATGAATTGCACACACGCGCGTAAAGCAGGCGTAGCCGCATACATTTAAGTATATATTTATTTATCAAATATACATAGCGAGAAGGCCGTTCGGTATCTGGAGCTTTTTGTGTATAAGAGGGCTTCACTGATCGCGAGTTATGAATACAAATGACTTATAGGGTGCTTTGTTGCGGTTCACAGATCCTTGAGGGTTCTGAGCCTGGCGTTAAAAGAAAACCGAATAAATCGGGGCTTGGGATATCTCTATAAACTTACTGTTGTTTAGGAAAGGTGAGATAAGAAAAGAAATTGAAAAAAAGAAAGCTGGATGAAAATATAAATACAGGGATCGTTCTCGTATGGGTGAATATATCGAAGGGAAAATGGGGCATATAAAAAGATTGAATGGTAAAAAAAAAAAATGTTTGTATCTGTGTGGCCCGTGTATACTCACATTCACGTAAAAATCTATGGGTCGGGTTATGACACTATTGGATACGGAGTGTGGCACGAAGAGCAACAGGGAACAGAAAAGCGAAGGGTGAGTGTAGTAAGACTGTTGGAAAAATGATAAATATGAGGGGAGGTTGGGTGCGGTCGTAACAAGCTCTCTCGAGGGACGCGCTTCAGTTTTTAATTGCTTCGTGCCTATGATATATACATATACGACGAGTACTACAGACGAGGGTTCCTCTATCCACTTTTTCTTCTTCCAAAGCAAGAGGACGAGTGAGATAAAAGACGAGACTCGGACCACTGTCTCTCATACCCTCATGCGCTCACTTCGATTTTCCCTCGAGAGCGAGAGCCGCGGCCCTCCTAGAGAGTGAAATAAAGAGACAGAGCATAGAGACCAGCCCGAGCCGAGGGAGATTTATCGTATCATTGTTTAGTGCCGTAAGCTTCCCTGCGAGTGCGCCTCCCTTGGCGTATTGTTAGCGAAATAACCGGATAGATTGAGAACGAGGTGGAGCGGCAGAGAAGAAATGTGGGCGATAGAAATGAGGGAAAAGCAAAAGAGGAAACGTGACGGCATCCGTAGTTCCCACCCACCACCGGATTTTATTCTTTTCGAACTGGGATCGTGGTGAAAATCCGGACGCCACCAAAGTTTCCGGTCCTCTATACTATGCTCTTCAAGTGGTTGCATATAGGATCATCCATAGTGCAGACCGATTTCGCTCGCAGTTTCGAGTGAATGGAGTGAAAAGAAGGAAAAGGAGGACTTGTTATGCGATTTTACAAAAACTGTATATTACCATTGAATCGATACAGACAATACAGTTATACAATGTGGCACTTAATTATACGGATATATTCAAATGGGATGAAAACGGTTTCGGTGAATTGGGTTTGCCTTCCGTACTTTCCCGCCTCCGTTTCTTTCTGTTTTTTTTATTTTTTATTTTTATTCACTGCATTAATTTTTTTTTCCTCCACGCTCATGAGAACTCCAATCTCTATTCTCAAAATTGCTATCGGTAAGTAGCTCGAGAAACTTCCACAGTCATCCTCAATCGTTTACGTTGTCGCAGCGAGTACAGGGGTAGTTCGTGTTCAATCGGTTGGAGGTTGTAGCACATGGGACGAGTGGAATTTTCGTACGAAATTCACAAAGTTATAAGACCGACCGAAGTGCTCTTTTGGTGGTAACTGTATACGCCTAGTACATGACGTTCAAAGAGCTTCGTAAATAGCCGAGCGCATACTGAAGCCTCAACGCACGCTGAGAGACTGGAATTTCAGGGCAGGCTTATCGCGGTCCACTTGAAAACACGTTACTTTCCTCAGCACGGAGACTATCTATAACCATTGCTCCCTGCTACCTTACTTTGCCACACATATTATATTTAATAGAGAACGATTCATTGTAGCGTGGGGGAATGATTTTTCCCAAAGCCTGGGCCGATGCTATGCAACTGAAGCCCCCGACATCTTAATTGCATCAAATCATTGTATAGGGTTTAATTTCAATCAAATCCTAATAGTTCAGTACACGCATTACTCTGTTTTTTCAATGGCATAACCGCACAACCTGTTTAGGTCCTTTTTCTCATCAGCACTTGTAGTTGAATCCTGATTGGGAGGTAATATCCATCTTGTCAAGAAAATACTCCAGATATTTGGCGACAAGTGAACTAATCTTGTAGAAGGTAAAAATCAATGTACGGAACATGTTGGAAACCGGGTAGACAAACGACTGCTGGCACGCTAACGACGACGTCGTTCTCGTCGTTGTAGACGTTGCCGACGTCGGAGACGAGAACGACAACGACGACGACGGCGGCAATGTTCTCTACGTCGGTACCGTAACTGGTTTTCCCCTTTCGCGTTTAGTCCGCCTTCACCACGACACGATGCGTTACCAAGCGGCATTCCAAATGCATCGTCAGCGTAACAAGGCTCTCCATTAACGGTACGTTAGACGTGACACGTTGCAGAAGCACAAGGCTTGAGCGCAATGCAGCAAAATCCACAACAAGAGAGCAAAGGGGCGTATGATGGAAGAAGGTCCCTGTGTCTGTAGGTAGGAGGGACGAAGGTAGAGCTTCTACCGAGAGGACCAGAAGGTATACTCTCTGTGCCGTTGCTATTTCTCATGATAGTATTAAGTACCTATCAAGCATCAAAGTAGAGTGGCACACCCTTGTGCATATACTCAATAGTGCTTCGCACGTATAGTCCTTCTGGGTTCTCTCCATCCCAATAGTACACGTCTGATACGTTCGTAGTAAGAACAGCGGGTCGTATGTACAGTTGACACGTATCAACAACGTATAATGCTTGTGTCGATGAATATATGTATGTCAGGGCTATTAGCCAGGACGTTTACGTTGCGTCTTACTATTGTGGCCTGGCTAGTCAACATCCGTACATCACCAGGTCGCAAACTAACCAACGACATAGCAGAGAACAGTGTCAATACGCTGTTTCTGTAAGCAGCCTTCGCTGTTCCAAGGCACGCGTCTATCCTCTCGCACTCCTGCCTTCGCTATAATGCCTCAGTGATAAATATACAGCGTGTTCGAGTCCAAAGGAGTCACATAGACGAAAAGCTCTGTGCTACGTCTGATCGTACCCGATGCACGTTCATCACTGGACCCGCGTCGCATAGAATAGTCCACCACCAGCTACGAGATGACCCAGGACACTTCCGGGATAGCAAGCGTTATTCACCCTGGCGATACTATATCGGCTATATTACTGCCTCAATAATTCGTACGACTTAAATGTATATAGTGTACGAGGAGGAATTACCGCATTGTCGAAGTGTCGAATGTCTAATAGTATATCGAGATTTCGCTAATAGCATTGGAACTGCACGACCTGAAGAGAATAATCCAGATGTATCAGAGTGTATCACGTACATGTATACCAATGCCGGTTAGAGCCGTGCGATCTACGAGAGGCGCGTGCGACATACATCAAGCGCCTGCACTAGCGTAATGCGGCAAGCTCCGGTACATTTGAACATGAACTGCATGGGCAAAGGAACGGGCATACGTCTCTTGCCACCGGAAGTATCAAACGATCGCGTGCCCTGAGTCCACTTCGGTGTTTATAACCGCGACAATAGACTTGGAAGTACAATGTCTCCGTAGCAACGATACAGTACCCTTGGAAGTACATAGCAACTGATATTGCGAAACAGTTAATGTAGTACCAACCTACGCGAACAGTTATTTCCTGCTTGTATATGGTGGGAGACCGTATTAGACGGACAAAGCTCTGGCTTACTTCGCTAATTGGGAACGAATGCCTTCGCTACTTCAAATACAGCAGCCCTTCCAGCGCGCACCACTTCTCCGCTCTTTATTCACTCCGAGTGTCCTGCTACTACTATTGCCGCAACTATTTTATGGTTGCCTGTCTGAGGGACTTTCTTGATAATTCTTCGAGAACGATAGGATTTATGGATCTTGATAAAAGCCCATTTAGTGGACGTGGATAGCGTCCGGGTGGAAGGTGAAACTACGAGACATACTTGTGCAACTATACCAGAATCCCTTCTGGTTTTACGAATGTCTCATTGAATCGTTGCTCTGAATTCTTCCATGAAATTCAAAATGCGGCACGTTCAAGAGTATGGCCATCGTCTATTTCGCCTTCAGCAGCTTCACTATTCATTCCGATTTTGAAACTTTTTGTTCTGACAGCTTTTGTCTCGTCACCATCAATGAAGTCTGCGAGGGTCAAAAATCTTTGTAGAACAGTCATTCCCCATTGAAAACTTTTCGTCAATGGTAAGTTGGACCTATTCTGCGGTTTCAGTTCACAGGGCAGTTCTTTATTCCTGGACCCACGTAGCAATCCCAAAGACCACCTTCCGAGATTGGTATCACAAGCATTGGTAGGAAACGCTTTATATTTACGGGGCTGTCTGAAGTTAATCTGTAAGAATTTGTAGTCAGGAAAAACTATTCACTGAACAAACGATAAAGGAGGAACAGATAAGACTTTCTCAAGTTGAGCGTCTACGTTGTGAAAATTCATTACAATTTTCACTGCACCGTACTACAACTCCAAAGTAAATAAAACTAAAGATCCGTCAAATAAATCCTTTCATTAGCTAAAGCGGGACGCGAAAGCGACACTCCAATAAGTGCAGTTTGAAGCTAGGAATTATAGTAAATAAATCTCCTCTGAAAAGTTTGTCGTACTTGAAAGTAAGCATCCGAGGGTCCGCCCAGTAAACGTCACGGTCTCTATTCAATACTGAAAATGATTCCGAAAAGCTTGGAATCCTCCACTTTTGCATTTTGTTCAATCCATCGTTTATTTTGCAAAATAATTTGTCCCATCCAATAGCCCATGGGAACCATTCACCAACATTTTTCCCAACTATCATATTCAATTAGACGAATTTCATCTATCAAGTTGCCCGAAGCTAATTTCCGGGTCATTACACGTCATTAATTAATCCAAACGAGCGTTCGATCCCCATTGGATTCAACATATAGAATTCGGTGTTGTCTTTTGCTATGAGACGGAAGTGTAAAAACAAAAATGCAAGTATGTTTTTATCCTTGAGCTGGCTTTGCCTAAACTATAGTTTGTGGTACTGTAGAAGATTTAAAACCAGAAGAATCTTAATTGCTACCTAGCGCGTATCTCTTGCAGTTGAGGCGAAGAGAGATGTTGCCCGTGCACAATCCTGATTTACCATATGTGCGGGCTCTGCGTCTTGCCTGCTATATTCTGCTTTCTAACCCTACACGAGCAATTGGCATTCATTGGTGCTAATTTATCTCTGTCGGAAGAGTGACATTTGCAAGATGTATTTGAACACGCGATCCCGGTAGTGTTGAGCACTACGACTCGGCTTAATTATTTGATGCTACTAATTAAGTGATAAGAGAGTCTTTCGCGTGGAAATAGAGAAATGTCGTGCAATTGGGCGGCGCATCGTCGACAAACATGTTGAAGCAAATGATCCGAGAGTCGTCAACGTTTTGTCAATCAACGTCGATATTTTTTGCAATGATTGAACTTTCCATCCGTTTTCTTGAACCGTTAGCAATCGAATTTCAATCATCATTAGCCATAATTGTTGTGGGTCTTTATCGTTTCGAGTATAATGAAACAGCGCTTTTCGACGGATCTTGTCAAAGATCTTGGAGCTCTCGCTCCTTTCACCACTGATGGGTTGAGATACTCCGTCACCTTCTTTCTCCACTACTCTTTCTAAGAAGGATCGTTCTTCTGCGCAACGCTTGCTGGATTACCCAAAGGGAATTTGTCGAGACGATACCTCGAGCAAAGTTTTCCCTTGAATAGTCTGGGAACGTACACGTGACGTTCAGCAGTACCTAAATGATTCAGGCGCACCAAGTTATGCCCGCTCGACGGTCGAGAAATGTCGTGAACAGCGCACAGCGACCTCAGTCTCGACGGATAAAAGGTAAAGTTTCATTGGATCCTCCCTCGGCTTTTCTCTATCCTCTTTCATTCAATCGGTTTCTGTATCTTGTCCTCTCTTCATTTCGTTCTCCTCGCCTTGTCAATCTTTAATTTTCTACCTTCCATTTCCACGACTTATTTTTACTTCCGGTCTATCACCCGGAGAAAAACATTGAATTGAACTCGGTATATTCTATTCACATTCAATTTATTTCCTCTTTCTTCGGTACGAATAGTAACATCAAATTTAAAGGAAAACTCATTTTGTAAAATACTTGCTATTTTCCTCTTATCAATGTCAAGTATTCCCGGCGTAATATTATTCCTTCTGAACGCTAAACTCGTAGGGTTTTCTGTTTATTCGTGTCAGCTGGTGATTCGATGCTATATTATATGACGACGGCATCGAAGAATGAGGAAGAGGGAGAGACTCCGATAATAAAAGAGGTCTCAGATATTCGAGTTTTCCAATAGAGAAAAAGCAATCAGGAGAATACAGAGAGCGAAGAAAGGCAAAAATAACGAATCAAGTATATCCCACAGCGGCAAAGGCAGGAAAAAAAATGGAAGACATGGGTAAGACCAAATTCGAATCAATCTGCGGGGACGATTCAGTTCCGCTGTAATCAACTAGTCACGAGAGTGCCTTCGTTTCTGGTCGCACAGCTCAACCCTTCGTCACACCGTCTGCTCTGTGTAACCACATAGCGTGGCTTTATTTGAATTAGATTGAGATTTACCATGGCACGACCGGTTCGGCTCGTTCGTCACTGGCACATTTTTGCTGGAATTGGCTGGAACATTGTTCCTCGGCTTTTCATGGCAACGTCTCCGTCTATACCCACGACGATGTTGCACAGGGGTTCGCTTATTTAATTACGTATATTACAAGGGCAAGCGAGCTTTCCTGCTTTCAGTTCAACTGGATAATTCAGTACTGGGAGTTCCTGTAATATTAGCCACATTATTGCTGCCATAGACAGAGCTATTAGTTCCTTTGAGAAATGACTGAGAGAATATTGAAGTGATCATGATCCTTGCGAGACATAGCGAACAGAGTTTTTTTTTCCATATTTAATTTTTTCACTCAAAAAAATGTAACGAAATCAGAACGTTCGGGTTGTTGGAAAAATCTTCAAACCTAATATCAAAGCTGTGCGTGTCAAGTGAAGAACCTAACGGGAAACACACATTGATCATACGCCGTAGCAACAAGACATCACAGTGGTGCGAAATAGAGATGAGAAAGCAAAGCAAAAAATTAATCGGAAGCGAGTATCGTTTGCACAATGGGCGGTGGCCACCCGTGCTCAGCGTGACTCCAAGGCGAATGTATATGGCCCGACGTGATATCGCGTGAGGATCCTTTGGGACTAAGCAAATCAATTCCCGCCACGACATGTTTATGTTCTGATCGTAAATTATCATTAAGGTGATTGGCTATGTTTTTACGCGCACACGTACGATCATCCCAATAACGCGGAGGTTACTACACCAACGATTTTAATCACACAGGTTGTTTGGCAACTTTAACGAATCCGTATGAGCATCAAGGTCACCGTGAACTTGTATATACTGTTTTCCATGCACTACTCAATCGTTTTTAAAATAAATGAGTAGTAGAAATTGAAGACTCATAACTTTTGACAATGATCGGGATAGTTCGATACATTTTTTTCAAGTCGGCGCTAATGCTCACTTTGCATGTTGAAACGTTTCCGACTGTCCATACAATGTAATTGCGCTTTCCAATTACGATTATTTTACATATGAAATTTCACATATTCCTCTTACATACAAACTCATCTGCAATAAAAAGAGAAGCCTGAACCTGCGGAACCGAATTCTACAGAATACGACAAGCATTGTGATCCACAATGGAGAAAAAAAACGTATGAATGAAGAAAAATCAGAGTGACAGTTATGCGTCCCTGGCTGCGGCCCACGAATGTCCTCGTTTACGTCACTCTGAATTGTTGGGCTCACACACGTGGTCCTTGAATTTTCGTCTCTTCCGTCTCTCGTTTGCTTCCACCCTCTCTTCACCCTGAAATGACAATCTCTTTTCCTACCATAGTGGTTACGAGGGTAAACACGCAAACAGAAAAACAGCAAAGAACCATGCCCGCTGGACAAGCTTGATCATTTCTCAAGCGAAAGCAAGCAGGGAATGGGTTTTTCTATTTTCTGTAGGTAAAAGACTTGGAAACACACATGTGGGAAACGGGAAAAAGCAATACGTGGCTGACTGATAATCGAAAACCCTCTCTCAAGTCCTGCAAGCAGAAGCGGTTCATTGCGGGGTCGGGATATGTAGTATGTGTTGAACAGTTATGAGTATAGATACAGGAATGAACGGGTTGTCAAATTGTGTATTATACGAGCTTGGTGGAGAATTGAAGGTGCTGGTGCTGCCGCTGATGCGCACGCCTTCTACATCTCCCTTGGAGCCTTACAATTCGTTGGTGAACGTCTCTTTCTTCTGTGAATAGCCCCCGAGCTAGGAAGAAGGTCGTTTCCGATGCCAACGACGACGGAGCCCGGTTCCCGAGAGATCATTAACCCTTTCGGAGCACTAGGGAGAAACGTTCATTCAAGTGCTGTCGGCAACAGTTGCGACTTTTTCCTGTATCAATTAGACCCGGTGAAAGCTATCGCGGCTACATAAAGCCAGTTCCTACCTCGGAACGATTCCGGGGTGTCTTCGTTAGTCACTTACTTAGAGTCCATCGTACTGTGTTCGACTAACGATTGTCGAGTTAGCCAGCGAGCCACTTGAATAGTACCCACTGGAAATGAACTCTTCTTTAGAAATCCAGCTCAAAACTTTTTATTTTGTTTGGAACCTGTCCACTTGTATTATGTCTCTGTTGAATTGTGTAGGTTCGGTAATTATTACTTTCGTAGCTTTAGCGATGATTCTTATATAATTTTTGTGTACCCTTTACACGCGTATGACTTTAATGCTTTTTCTGCTTTTCCTTGGGTATGCCTTTTTTTGTGAAGATTTCGAGAGTTTTCTTGATTGACAGTCTACATTTGAAGCCATTGTTCATGTTCGAGCTTCGAGCGAAGGTCTGCATTGCAAAATGGATGTCTTCTATAGCGCATCTTTAAAGTTCTACCTCAAGATCACTGTGACTCTTTAGTCAAGCGATTTTGTTATGGCTAAGAGCAACCTTTCTCGTGAAGCATGGTTACTGTATCTGTCGTATACTGTTAGTGTCGCTTACCCACTTCGAATTTAATCGGGTCGTTATGTTGGTGCTAAAGTGTCCGTCGTTGAGCAGTCCCTGTCCTCGAGCCAGTCTCGAGAGAGGCGTCCTAGAGCTCCTGAGAGTTTTCACAAAGAAACCACTTGATCCGTAAGCCTGCGGTATCTTTCGATTGAAACTTTAGAGCTTGAATTTGATTCTATTTTAAATTCAGCCATTTTTTCAATTATAATCAAAATCCTTAAACGTGAATTTCGAAACTGTCAATTAGGCCCAACCTCTTTCTCATGTGACATCCTGAATGTTTTCCTACTTTTTCATTATTCTTCAATGAAAAAAAGGGATTACATAACCAATCGAGTTTAATATATACTAGAAAAGTTATGATTAGATCGCTCACCCTGAGGACGAGTTTTGGCATCTCGGAACAGCAAGATGAAGACACGCTTCAGTATATGAGCGTAAAAAGGTACGACGGGTAATGTACAAGCGAAAAGGGTTCAACTGCAGCTATGTCCGAGCTATTTCTGTCTGTCTAGTGGTCTGGAGGACCCTACCGTGAAATACTGGGTTTTAACTGCTCTCAAATGAGCCTTGGGGCTGTGAGGTCTTTCGTATATCGCCCAACAAGAGCTCGTGTAAAGAGTCGCTTACACCCCCTAAATTTGGCCCGCCGTGCCCCCATCACGTCGTTTTTGTTCTCATCCGGACTCACTCGCATCATTCCCGCCCACCCTTGCTTTCACCCATCTTCCCGACGAGACTACTTTGCTTACTCACTCACTCACCAGCAGTAACAGCGACGGTAGACGTTAAAAAATTTGTCGCGCCTCGTCGAGCTTCTCACTATTTCGCGGTTCGTCGTACCCTCAAGATTGCGAAGTTTACGTAGACCGTTTCAGCACATGCGGGTGTCGGAGAATTTCGAGTACATAATACTCGTCTTGTATACCCTCAGCTTTAATTTGTATCTGTATATGTGTGCGTAGCACCGGCATTCACAACCACTTGACACAGCATCTACGCGACGACAAAGTTCATTGAAAATTCATATACGGCCTGTTACCTTCGAACACGTGCGGTTTCTCAGTGATTATTCGAAAGATTTAGATAATTTTAAGTAAAGTTCCGAAATATGCTACTTCTATTAAAATCATACAATTAAAACCGCTGACGAGGAACTAATCAAGTCCTTATTTGACAAAATTTCTCTATATCAAGAAAAAATATTGTTTATTCACTCGAGAGAAAATCAAATTCACTATAATTCAGAATCAATGGCTGCTATATTCTCGCTACCCCAAGAGCAGCGACGAAGATTATGCACGAAAGTTGTGCGTGTCACAAGTATCGAACAAGTAATCGTTTATTCCTAGAAACGACATGCAGCGTAATTCTTGTAGGACCGAGTGTGGGTACAAGAATTCACGATATATACGTATTTGTCTGTAAACACAAGAATGAAACACACTACTTGGTTGTCCCACCCCACAATCCTCCATCAACCTCCATTCCCTTCTGTACTTTGTGTGTTGCGATCGAAAACAGTGTACGTCTAAAAGTTGCGTCCCGAAGCAATCGGGAAACATGCAAATGAACTCATCGAAGCTGTGACAACGTGCATCTCGAAAATATCCCCTTTCTCCCGACTGGTAATCCCAATAACATCCACGTCGACACCGCCACCACTTTTCTAACATCGATTCATCCCTCTTGTCTATACTTACGAACCAATATATATCTGAGGCAAATACGTAGATAAGTTCGTGCTCCTCACTGACAACCAAGACGGCGGGGGATCGTTTTACGAAGGGCGATATTAGTTCTGCCTTTCGCCATAAAGTGAAAAGTTACAACAGCAACTCCTTTTCGCATTGAAGGTGAAGTGGAGGAAGAATGAAACAGGCCAGTGCTTACAAGCTGGCAAAGAGTTTTGCAGGGTTTGAGGAGAGGACCGTAGCGATTTCTCGCTGCAAAGAGGGAACACGCTAGCCAGTAAAAATAAAAAGAAGAGGTGGAACGAGGGGACAGGACACGCTGTGGCGCGATAGAGGACGGCACCAGAATTGTTAGTTAACGAGGTAACTCGACACGTTCGGAGATAACAGGGTTCGTGCTTCGCACAAGTAACTCTCCCGGCAAAAAGTTCAGTTCCGCTTCGGCGAAAAGGTTTGCGACCGAAAGACAAAGAACTGTTTACTGGAGTCAACAGAACCAGAGCTGCAGAGCTCAACCACATCAAAATCGAGACTCTTCCGTGTGTGAGACCTTAAACAGATCTTTCCGATAAAAACTCCCGGGACTTTTAAACGGTTCACTTTGATGATTCGATGGAAAAATGTTTGTCGGGGCGTTAATTAAAAAGTAATGATTTAAAGCACAAAAATAAGGCTCAAAACCGACATATTCGAATTATAACAGGATAGCCAACGCGACTTTTGATAACTTTTCCGAATTATCATAAACTTCAAATATGGAAATATGGGATTTTTCCTGATTTTTTTCCAAACTCAATACAGAGACGAATAATTCAGTAAGCGACGTATCAAATGGTGTCCCAATAATATTGCTTCAATATTTGTTTAGTTTGCGGCGATAAAGCAGCAAAAAACACACGTAAGATAGCTGATGGTTTTCAAGCTTAAAGTGTGCAACGGGGAGACTACGCAATGCAGAATGCTAAAGCTGCAGAGTAATCTAAAAATATATACTACTGGATACGCCCGTTACACAGATAGGAAGGTAATAGTCCAGGATTCTGATTGCCAAGAGCTGCAAAGCTTTAAGTAGACTTTTCTATGCTAACCGCGAAGAATTTTATTATAAAACTTAATATATTTGAAATATAAACGAAGCTAGGGCATAACCGTTATATGGATCGAGCGGTGTTATGAGAAAAAGCTAGGTACCAAGCCGGAATAGCAGACGGAGAATTGAGAGGAGAAAGACAAGATCAAGCTTTTTACGAGTCGAATGAGGGCGAACGAGAAGGAGGAGGGGGCAAAGGCCCGACGAGTCTGAAAGTTAAAACAATAAACGTACCTCGGATGCAGATATCCAAAGGCCATTTACACGTCGTGTGCTTTTCCTCTTTCATGCCTATACGAATCAGTCTCTTCCACTTGCACTTTCACGAAGCCCTCGGCCTCGTTTGCTCCCTCGTCAGCGCAACACGATATTTTTAGACCTGCGCTCCGCCACTTGGGAGCAACGTCGAGACTCTTTCGCGTGAGATGGCGCTGCAGCAACGTCACAAACATACGACTTATATTGTAAGGGTGTACACGTCAGATCAACATGAGAAGAATTTCTTCTCTGAAAAAACAGAGATGACTCAGTTGTCGATAACGCTACCCTGGCGAAAACGCTCGAAAACTTACTGCTCCGAATATTTTTTGAAAATCTGTCTCTCACCAAATTTATCTCGGACCCGCAACCACTTGGAACTTTTTCATAAAAAACATAATGCTTCTTTCAAATTAAACGTCAATACTATGTTTTTGCAATGTACTCGTATTCGATCGTTTGCTGGGATCTGCGTATGGCAGCAGCAGTAGATAAGTATATTTCGAGAACCGCGAGTAAAGTGACAAATTTCCAAAAATAGAACGTGAAAAATAAAAGAATATGAACGTTTTCTGTCGATCATACAGAGTCTTCGTCAGCTAATCGACAAATTGTAAAGTCAGCATTTGAAATTATTCATTTCGATTTTGAAACGTATTGATTTTTTCAGCCTTTTTCAATTTGATTAGCAATAATTCATCGATACTTTGATTCAGAGAAACAAAAAATTTGACTCGATTTTTTCGTGGCTTCGTTGCTTTAGAAGTTGTTTCATTGGAATTGTGATGAATCTTTTGATTTATGAAAGGTCATTAAATTCAAGACGACATGAAATTATTCATCGCGTAAATAAAGTAGTTCGTGAATATGTTTAATCAGAGCTTGATTATACTCTACGAGTGGTAAAAACATAGGGATAGACAGGAGGAAAACTAAGCTCGAACAATCGAATGAAAGAGGAGGAGGTTGGAGACGGATGGAGTAGAAAAAGTACAGTGTTCTCGAAATAAAAAACGCGGTAGCCATCAAGCGTTGCGACGGTTCGATCTCGGACCGTTTATTACCGTTTGCCCAAATTGATTTCCTATTCCCGGGGCGGTCGAGCCACAGAGATGGGTGGGGACAAAAAGTGTACGTAGGAGGACGAATGGTATAGTTGGACGATGGTCCTACGGGAGTGCGAACGATGCACCGGGATCGTATAGAAGCAGTAGGAGAGAAAGTACGAAGAGTGCGCGAGGGATGACTATGGTAGCGCACCGAGGTTCTACGGAATGCCCAGTGACCCGCGAAAATGCGAATGCATGAGTTCGGCAAACACCGGCGTCACGTACACGCCGCCGGGGGTTGCCTTCCCCATACACGCCCTACCACAAATTCAAGCCTTTGCCGACTGTACATTGCCTACGTTGCTTTCATTCCCATGTGCGCTCACCAGTTCTCTCCTCCTCAAACTCTTCCTCATACCGAATAGTCTAACCCTATACATCGTATGCTCTGTGTTACCAGCATGGTTCGATCCTCACCCCTTCCAATCTATCCATTCGTTTCCGTACGTACGCGTTCTTCCTTCCGCACCAGGTTGTACAAAACTCTACCGGCACGAACCTCTTCTTCATCCTCTGAATCTTCTTTCCATCCGTCTACTTTCAACTTCTTCAGTCACCAGATCTACGACAAGATTCACCTCAGAACTACTTCATTTTTCTTCCTCGCCCATGCAGTTACTACATTTCCACTACTGTACATTTTGCGACAAACCCACACTTTCATCCACTTCAACATACATATGTGGACATTCCATGTGTATCGAAACATAGTCTTGGCTTTATTTCGTCACGACGTCTCAAATCCTCGATGTAGAAACTTTGAATCTGTAGCCACCGGATTGGAAATACATATTTCACGAATCAGCGAACTTGGAGAACTAGTTTAAGAAGAGATTTCACAGATAAGCTTTTGCCAGTTTTCTGTACATTCAAATTCAACGGTATTTAAAAGTTTTATAAATTTATAACTCAATATTAACCCTAGAACTGTAACCTCATTTTTTTTTTTACCTGGTAAGCTGGGGTCATAAATGAGCCAAATTTTGAAAAGTTCATATTTCCAGTAAAGTTTCTCGAAAAGGGTTCAATTTGGTCTCATTCTTTTCATTTTTCAATGCAGAATCACGTGAGCCTAGCTGGGGAAATTTTGTTTGAAGTAAAAAAATTGGTTGAAAATGCGGTAAACGATATAAAACGGGAAAAAGGGCGTGAGATGTAAAGTCGCCTGGAGTCGTTTTTGACCCCATAGGCTTAAAATGAAATATATTTTTATACTCAAACGACAGTGCGTCGTTTAAGAACAATATAAGTATTTATTAGAATGCAGAAATATAATGATCAGTCATCAACAGCTTAGCCATACTAAAATGTTTATCGATCAGTGGCAAGTTATTGAAGACATGCGGTTCCAGTCCATTATAACACTGTAGCTCAGTAGAAATTGAACAACAGGAGATTCTGTTTGTCGATGTGGCGTGCTCGTTTCCATTCAAAGATGAATTTTCCGGTGCCAACGAGCAGAAGACATCCGCTCGGATGACCAGAACGGACGAAATGGATAGACGGTAATATCCGAGGTAGTCTAACACAGTAGCGTGGCTAGTTGCAATTTCGCTTTGGTGCACGGTCGAACTCCGTGGCCTCTGGAGTGGCTGACTACCCACTTGCTGGTTACAATTGTCGAGGGAATTCGATAGAAAGCAAGTGAGCGAGAGATAGAGAATGGAGTCAAGGGTGTGAGGGAGAACGAGAAAGAGAGAGAGAGAGAGCAACAGAGAGGAGAGAGAAATGGGGCAGGTAGAGGGAGCGAGGGATTTGAAAAGGAACATTGATATACGTGCTAGTTCAGAATAGCAAGAAGCAGTAACGCAATGCCACGGAAGCGTTGCGATGGGTGCATACGTTGCGAGCTTGCGTTCATCGTACTTATGTGGTAGCTCGGCCGTTTGGATAGTTAACTGCATCGAGTTTGCTATTAAGCAGAGGCTCGTACAAGCTCCCTTAGCCACATACGTGTTCTCATAAAATTCAGGTTTCGGCTTTTTTTCTTCTCATTTTTTATGTTCTCATAAGTTTTTTTTTCCCCACATATTTGTAACGGTGCAGCTCGACATGCTCTTCCAGAAACAACGCACGCGTACTCAATCTTTTGAATCAACATTTTTTTAACATATTCAACGTTCCAATTTTTGTTGAACTGTGAATCCCACGTTATTTACTCGTGGAGAGTGTTTGATCAATGATCATTATATCCTAGCTACGTATAATGAGCCAACTACTTAATTTTTATGAAAATATCCTCTTTACTGTCAGTGGTTCAGGTTAACTATTCTCTCGAAATCACCGCAGATGTGCATGCGCATTTATGTAGGAAATTTTTCTCACTTTCGCTTCATTTCTAAACAAGTTTGAGTTTCAGTTGAATCAACTTACAATTGAATTGACTTGAGAATTTAGAATTACAACAAATACCTCTGTGGAAGCTTAAATTACGAGCGCCCAACATAAACGGTAATAACTGACAATGAAAAATGAAAAAACAATCGTATAACTGTGGTAAATTCATCGTTCGAACCAGAAATCAACGTCACCCAGTTAGCACAAAAAGCCGTCACTTCTAACCGTGTCTTCGCTCTCTCGAGAGATCTACTATCATGAATTTCGAGAGATGGCTTGGCACAGTATTCTGATACGATTTCCCAAGGGATCGTACCTCACGAGACCGGTAAGTTTGTTCATTGCCGTTCTCTATTCTTGCCTCTATTTCGCTGTCCTGCTTGTAGAAATCTCTCCATTGATTTTAGAAACAGTCCAATCTATTTAATAATTAATAAATTCAACCATTTTTTCTTGTCCAGTCAGTTGAGAATAGCAACTCGCACTTTTTTTTTTTTTAATTTCATTACAGGTGCACTTGCACCTTGACTAGTGGAAATTGACTACGAAATTCGTCTAGAGAGCAGTTTCGTTGCTGCTCGCACGATTGGTTCCACATTGTTGTGAATTTTCACACATGAAGGTAATTGTTAGAGTGCATACGTGATCAGTGCAGAAATGAGAAGTACTCGATGTATTGTAGCTCCTAACCAGTTTATAACGTGTGTCAATATGGAAAGTCGCATTATATTGAGAAAAGCGTTGTTTCGAGATGAATTTGACTGTGAAGATCTAAAGAACTCTGGTTTTTGTAACTCTGCGTTCGTTTTTCTCGGGAAAGAAACTCCATGCGAATAGCTATATTCAAAGTGGAACTTGTCGGGGGTTGATTCACGTATGATTCTGTGCGTAGCTTGCTGTAGATTAGAGTGAAAATTAACGGTTGGATAATCCAGGCAAGCCGAGAGTTAGAAGTCATAGTCATAGCTACAAAGGATGATTCAAATATAGACGCCGAGTGTGAAAACTAAAGCAGGGGAAATGCTGCTCGAAGGTGGGAGCCGTACGCGATGTGTGAGTAGAAGATTCGCCGACGCTTAATTTCTCGTTTGAATAATGAGAACATCGTGGTGTAGAAACTGGCGAGAAAGTGAAGGAAAGGGGGCAAAAGAAAATTAGCAACTGCAAAGTTCCTTGACGTATTTACATGCTCGGAACAGAAGCTGCAGTGTGTTTTCGTGTCCACTTTGTACTCAACACTCGTAAAAAGAACGGAGGCTGCCCTGGCAGGTGCTGCAGGCTGGATGATTTAGTTAAAGAGGCAAGTAGGATCGAGCTTAAAGCTTTGTGGCCACACATTGTTCGACGAACGTGACATGTATAACAAGAGGTAGAAATAAGAGAGCCGAACCCAAGCAGCTCTCAAAGGATGTCTAGCAAGTCCAGCCGCAGGTGAACCGGAATGTTAGACTAGAATAGGAATAAGATTATATTCAATTGTTTGAACCGATAAATTTATATCGGAGTAATGAGTTAAGAGCGCACACTGTCATTTGCGTCGCTTGAACAACACCGAATGTTCTGGGCGACAAATGACTTGCCCGTTGTAGTCCTTTCGATCGTTGTATACTCGTTCACTCAATATTCATAAATCAGAGCGTTCAGATTGCAAAGCCTAGATCCCATATCTATTAGTTTAATCGAGGAATCTGAATCTTGATGACCACGAGAGCCAGTAGTCGCCGTTGGTGTCGTCGTCGTCGTCGTCGTCATCTCCGTAGAGACCTAAACTCCGAGTCCCACTGTGCGGACGGACGATACCAGAACTAACAAACCATGCTTCATTTGAATGCGGTAAACCACTGAATCGTTGGTAATTCGATCTGCCCGTGCACGTCTCGGTATGCACTGTATGCTCGAGGCTGTCGGCATGCTGCATCCGCCTCCATGAACTTTCTCGTCTAAGTTTGATTACCCCGTATAGCAAGAGCGTGTTGATGCCCACACCAACCCTCTGTTCTGGCAACTGTGTCGGACACTAACATTATATATCTACTATCAGGCAGATAGTCAGTGCACCAATAGAGAACCTCGAGCCAGAAGAGTTAGAGGTTAGAATGTTCTTGGGGTTATTCGGGTCCCGTTCCGGAGATCCAGGAATCAGCCTACGTGGCAACTATATATCAACTATGTAATCCCACCGCCCATGCTGATTATTGAAACGTGCAATGAAAATCAAACGACTTTTCAAGAATGAACCTCACGCAGATATCGAGTCTAGTTATTTAGGGCGAATATCTCCTTGTGGACATTATTCAAGCTCCGATGTGTAAAATATTCCAGATGGTTCTGCGAACACCTGATAATGGATTACATTTACATGACCAGACTCTATATTCAACTTTCTACACACGCTCCACCATATACATTATAATGGAAGCAGAGTTTGTTGATCCACGGGATCGAGGTTATGTTTTCATTGCTCCTGTTGAAAACCCTTTAAATCCCGCTCTTACTTTATCATCCCTGATCGTACTTGACCACGCCAGAATAAAGATGTCGTTTTCGAACATAGTCGATCCTCTCAGGGAGGTGCTCCTGTTCAAACACGCTTTTGTTTACGTCCCCACCGTGTTCCAAACTTCGACGACTATAGATTTTCGATCACACGATATTTTATGTATATCGAGGATAATACAGTGTCAAAGTAGCGTTCGAGTAACCCGCTGAGCATATGAAAAAACAAGATAATAAGCTGCTGGATCTCCTTTTTAATCTGATAGATTTGTGTCATTTCAATTTCAAAGTCCTTTCAAATTGCAAGATGAAACGTCTGTTTGCTTTTCGCTTTTTCTCCAAGTAGTTCGTCGTATAAATTTCAGGTTTAACTCGTTGAATTTCCAACCGACAGATTGAATTCATTTCCATGCTCGTTTTACCCTCTGTAAGAGTTAAAAACTGGCAAGGCTCAATTCAGGTTAACTATTGGAGCGCGTTTTGCCAATTAGCGGCAACAGCCTCTGTGAGATATCAAATTACGACGATTTCCGGTAATAACGCCCGTGCTACCGGTCGAACTTTTCATGTTAAATGACGGAACGTTGCAATTAAGCGTCACAAAGAATGTTACGGACGTTGTAGAACACCAGGTGGCAAGTTCAAATCAGGGCAGACCCCGCATTAAGTGGTCAACGCTTCGAAGGAATTCAGAAGAGATAAAGTAAGAAATATTGAGCTCACGTGAGTCGTTCCGAGCGCAGTATGGAACGAGGCCACAATGATGGAATTGCAAGTTGAGAACATGGCGGAGCTGGGAATTCTAGAATAGGGGAAAACACTGTCGCGAACCAGAGTTGTGCGGAATCGACAAAAAGTTTCTTGCAACGCCAAAACCACTGAACCACACCATTATTACCAAGCGGCATCCCAAGAATCGAGACTATGTCACCATCATTAAACAGCGAGCAGGGCCACAACAGTAAAACCAGTTACGTTCAACTTGCTATGCATTTGTCTAGTACGTGTCGGGGATCTACTGATGTAGGTAATCACTCTGGTGGTATCGCACGAACAAGTTGTACGGTAGACTGCTAACAAAAAAAAATCCTTCCCTTCCAAAGAAAGTCAATTACAAAGGAACCTCTGCGTGACCGAAAAAAGAAAAAAAAACAAATCAGCAGATTCGAGTGTCCATTCGCAACTTGTTTGGCCACAACAGAGCTTCACAAATGTTGTAGTTGAGAAACTCAACTTGGTTCGAGTCTTGCTATCAATTCGCACCTACTCTGATTCATTTTCAGAAGGAAGCACTAAATAGCAAATGCGTCTACTCAATTTACAACTTTGCCATGGGTACATTTTTCATGCGAAGGGGGTCGTTTGGAAGTGTTCCGAATCGATGAACCGTATTCGAAAGCTTTCGTTCGACGGAAGCTATTAATCTCGTGATCTTGTAAGTAAGTCGTCAATTGAGAAAGCAACATTTGTGTTATAGATTTTCTAACGTGGATTTCTAACATGTCAGGCTGCTTCATGCTATGGAATACTCATGCATACATCGTAATGTATCCTAGCCGTGCGTTACAACTATAACAAGGGCTCACAGATGCTTTCAGCGACGCAAACACTTGCGATAATAAGGTTCATGACGAGGCGACGGGAACCGGTTCACCTGTGTGTCTGCACCAACGGTTCTTCCACTTTTGTACCCTTCTCCGCCTCGCATATTGCATGCATCATCGTTTGTGGTATACATCGTGTAACTCAACCTGAATGTTTGTACATCCGTAAATCAACTTCGCTGAAATAACAGCAGTGCAAATGAAGTTTGCACTGCTTTCGAACTTCGTAGCAACCCTAAAGGAATCCAAATTACGTGATTCTCACATTTTTCAGGAAGGAGTATTGGTCCTCGTCTCACATTTTTTCAGACCAACTTAAACTTGCAGGCTTTGCACGATAGTAATCATCAGAATAAACCAAAACGTAACAACTTCTCATGGTACCGATGTTTGCATGTGCCAATTCTTAGATCACCGGGAAGAAAAAAAATATGCTATGACGATTTTTCACATTCCGCATGCGAATCTTGGAAATCTCGAAATAATTCAATTCAATCGAACCGTATCGTATCTCGATATTTGGCATCGGTCGTTCTCATTCCTGGATATTCACGACGAAAACACACAAATACATGGATTTTATTGGATTCTCGTCTCTATACTGTGGGTAAAAATAGTGAGAGTCAAGGGAATATACATGATAAAGATACATACCGAAAACTATAGAATATATATTGAATGCTCGTCCATGACTCGTGGTATGGAGGAACGATGCAAACATAAACGTCTACGGGTCCACGATAATTTGCAGTAGTAGATGGTAAAATACGTTCCCTCTGGGTTGTATAAGTCGTTGTATGGTAAAAGAGAGGGCTGGGCAAGGCTATTCGTAGAGTGAGTATTATGTAAGACAAGCACGTAACTTTGGAGGCAGTATGTGGCGCTATATTTTCTTGAAATGGCCACTCTCTCCAACACAGACACTTTCTTCCTTCCTTCCACTTCCGGTTTCCCCTTTCGGACACTTCCTGGAGCTCACTATCGGATAAGTAAATAAATAATACATAGTACACAGCGCGGTTGCGTACATGAGGCAGAACCTGCCAAACGAGCATTCTCCTTAGCGGGTTCCCCTCTTCATTCCACCCCCAAACCTTACATCCAATATATTCGACGAGCGCGTGCATTTTTAAGAGTAGCCGATTTTTACCGGCTATTCTGCACCGACTACGGTAGTAACGTCATTAGTCTAGAATAAATAGAAGAGCTAGAAATAACTGTTCCCTGGGCCACCAACTGACTGCGTCATGAAGTTCGTAAAAACACGGAGATGTCTTAATTTTTATTTTTTAAATACCCGCATATAAATTCGAATTTCCTCAGAGACAAAATGGTAAGAAAGTCTCCACCGTTCATGACGTCCGGAGCATTCTTATCCTTTCAAACAAAAAATAAAATAAAAATGTACTCTCCGAAATTACGTATAATGCAAACCCCTCGTATCGCAATGTTGCCAACGTACGGCGAGTCTCGCGATATAACTTTCTTTCAAACGAAGCGGAAGCTGCTTTTTTCTTGAGTTTAAAATTCATGGAATAATACTGCCCGAAATTATATTGCAGGTACAGCTAATGGAAAACACGTATATACAAGTTGCATTCCAGTATATGAAGCTTGTTTCAGTTTACATGTTTTTTTAGCGAGTCCTGAAACACACATTTCTTCGAAATTCTCAACGATACAACGGTTTTGTTCGTACAGCCGAAAGTATTCCATTACATTCCACAATGTGTCGGTCTTTTTTTTTTTTATAGGAATTTTACCAATAGTCTGAAAATATTTTTCAACGAAAAGCTTTTCTGCTCCATTGAGTAAATTGTCCCAAATTAATGGTCAGTCATTTTTGTGTGTGTGTGTGTGTTTTTTTTTCATTTCGAATGCTCATGGGCGATGTTTTGGCTTCAACCGAAGGTCTGAACATCCAAAGGATAAAAAAGACTCGAAGACCAAACGTATTGGTACATCGTTAGAGCTTTGTCAGGAAAATTTATACGCCGTAGAGGTCTGAAGAGGCCAGGAAAAATGGTGGGCCGTTGGTTATCTGAAAGAGACAGAATGAAAAGTAAAGGATTGAACGTGCAATAGGACAGTCGAAAGCAGTGGAGACGAAAAAAGGACGGTTCGGTAGATTCAGTTAGAGCCGAAGTCTGGCACATACGAGCCGGACCGTGCCTTGAATGGTAAACCAAGCGTGAGACCTGAATGGGCCTATCCGCAATGTACCAACAGCCACATAGACGTCTTGTCTCTACTCGTAGGACATTCGATGTATTGGATTGAGTATTCCCATATTTTCCGCGCTCTACCGAGCGTAAGATGGTACTCGTTCGACCGGAAAGATTCGACAAAGACTGTCTTATTGCCCGACGCCACTTTAACATTCCTCGTTTGCTACGAAGATATCGAGCGATTGCGCGCAACATATCGAGTACGATTGACTCGTACATTTCTACATTCACGTATTTCATTATTTGACTAACTCTCGTATAATATAATTAGAAATCAAGGAAAGAGAAACTCAAGATTACTCGAAAATGTACTCGGAATAACAAGATCCAAATTAGATATATTTCGGCGAATGGATTATGCCAGCAGTATAATTTAAACAACCATTATGCAGAAATCACACAGTGAGAGAAAATCAATTTAGTAAAAGTTGTTGGTACTGGAGCAATTTTAAAACGTGAGTATAGAAGTCGGTGCGCGCTGCTGCCGCAAGCAGAGAAAGGGTGTGGTAGGGTACGTAGATGTACCGAACGATGAAGAGAGTATTCTCGTGGTTACTTTCGACGCCAAGAGTTAATTAGAGATCAGTAGTACGAGTGCTAACGCCGATTGGCCGGTGCTGCAGGCTTGCTCGCAATGGCCCGGTGAAGAAAAATACATAGACGACGAGAGAACGACTTTGCACCAAGCGGGCAGAAAAGAGTAGCTGACGAAGGCAAAAGAAAACTCGGTCGCGAGGCGAAAGAAAAAGATTCCGTGAAGGCTAGAAGAACGAGAGAAGTAGAAGGGGTGGCAGAAGTAGATGAGAGCCGAGGGTGAGGGAAGTGGTAAAAACAGGGGCAAGAGCCAAGGTTCTTTTTAATTGCACACCGCCCTGCTCGCATCAGCTCTCTTACCATCTCATTCACTCTTACGATCCGTGGGTCGTCGCACCGTCAACAAGCTCGTGCTGTTTGCAAAGCGTCGATGTGTGCAAAGCCCCTGACTGCCCTTGTGGAAGGTAGAGTAGAACCGGCCAAGTCAAACGGGATATCCACCAATTCCGTGCTCGCTTCAGCGTCATGGGGCTTATTTCAGCGATTTGTCGTTGCCAGATTTAATTAACAAGTTTGATTTAATCGCGTTCTCCCGACCTCCACTGGCGACTCTAATTACACCTTTCATTTCAAAATCCCTCATTTAACGCTCTGAGCAAACGTCTCAATATACGTACCAATAGTACATGCATCACTTCAACATGCAACATGATTCTGCTGTGGTCAAGAAGCTCCAACTTTTTGAAACATTGAAATTTGCGGAATTATGACGGTTCTCTGAAGCTGAATCGTCAATATTACTCCTATGTAGACATGAAGCCACTCTATCACTCATCCTGTAGCTTTAATACCGAAATCTCAGTCAAAGTACACATGGCATCTCCAATTCGTGGATTTTTCAGAAATTGCCTCCGAGGCTTACACTTCACGTATACAGGACTCGGAGAAATATCAATCATTTTACTTCGTACCGCGCACATGCTGCTTCAGGGAGTTAGATATTTATCGTATATCGAAGAATAAATATTCCATCCATGATAATCATTTAATTTTCGTTGCAGGATTAGATTCCCTAATCCCTGGAATGTACACCCGTTCACGCATACTTGGTTCACCATTTAATCTAAGCTCGGATCATTATCTGAAGATATTCGCACCCTTTCAGAGGGATATACGTACGACTATAGTCTGTTTATCTATGCGTAGGTTCATACCATACCAATATTAATATTGAGCCAAGTTGAATTGCGTTCCAAAGGTGAATAGGTGGTTCATGCTAGCAGGGAAGGTTGGTCATAGTTGGTAGTTTGGTAGGTAAGGTAAATCACATTTAATCGATTCGCGGAATGGAGCTTGAAAAGCACTTCCAGCGAGTGCTTCCAGCCACTCCCCGCGCTTGCAGTCAGCCGTTTATGTTGTTTTCTCTCTAACTCGGAATGTGTACATATTTGTGTGCATCCCCGTTCCGAGTACTATTTACGGTTGTGTGTTTACCCAGGGAAAAGCAAGCGGATAAAAGAACATCGTATCAAAATATGCACGAGCATATGTGTAGGTCGTAGATCTTTTATATATACGTCGATTTGTAATAGCGAGAAAAAGCGGAACATCAGGGAAGTACGATGAAAAATCAGAACCAATAGACAGTGGATATCAGGTCACAGCGGAATATTTGAGCGCTCTTCTTTTGACGTTCAACTTTGTAATATTATTTTATTAGTATAGGTATTCGAAGGTCAGTTAATGTAATTTAGTAGAAAAAATTAGTTCAAGATTCGACAAGTGGTGATTCGCTACCAGACTCATCTCACCTTATACAAATTCCGTCTCGCGTTTCTTATGAGCAATCGAGATAGAACCAATGAAAACTCTATCTTCTTGTTCCAGGTTTCTTATCACTTTCGTTCTCTCTCCGATGCAATTGCCTCTCTGGAGCCACTGAAATTCACTTCTGGTTCAGTCGTGAGTCTTCGGGGTAAGTGGCTATAGGTAGCACGATAATTCGGGATATAAATTGAAGCGAGTTATTGTCAAAAGTAGAGGTGCAGCTGAGTCCAAGCTGCAGCATGTAAAGACGCAAAGTATGAAATCATATATATATATACGTTGGATTTAAGTGTCGAAGAGAGAAAGACGTCCAGAGTAATAGAAACTGGTGGAAAAATGTGAGGTGAAATGGGAAAAAGCACACGGCTGGTGCAAAAGAGCGGTCCCCTTTCAGAAGCCTGAGAGTTTCCATCGTCAGAGATTGCGCGTTGGGTAGTTGTAACGACTTTTTGGTAACGGGTAGACGAGTCAAACCCTCGCCTTCGCAAATGCCATTAGAACGCTCAAAACTTTTCGAATAATAGCCCCGCGGTCAGAAGACACGCGCGTGCAAGCGGTAATTTCACGTTCATTCGCTTCATTATGACTGTGGCGCGAGGTTGCAATTATTGAAAAGTTTCGTCTAGTTCCTTTATTCCGTATAGCCTTCTTCTTGCGGCTTTTACCCTTATTCCCTTCAACGAGCCAACAGTTACTCTCAGCACGAGAGAAAACGACCTAACTAAACGTCCAAGTCTTATCTGTAACTTTGAGTGAGCCATCTTTGAATAGCCATGAAGTGTTTATCCTTGATTGCCCAATTAAAGTTGGCATAAGTGTTGCCAGCCTCGACAAACATCTATAAGTACATCCACGTCACAGGCTTATCTGACTGTCAGTGTATTTCATTTGGTCGTTAAGCATTTTAAAATGTACACATTTCAGCTGCAAAAACTAAAACATCGTATAATTACAACGGTTATCCGGCAACCGTATGTATTATATGAATCAACGAGAGTGTGCCGCAAATTTGTTTACTTAAGCTCGGACACATACTCATATGTATTCGCAGTGTGTTGTTTTCGCCATAGATTTGCAATGATGATGACGATGATGATCACAGAAGAAGACGACGACGATGGCGATAAAGACCACATACGAGCGAGACTCTCGCGGATTCCAAGAATCACTAACATCTCTCGCACTCCCGCCACTTGTCCTCGTGTATATACCCGTGCGCAATCTGACCCACATCTGCATTAGCGTTCACGCAGATGCACTATAGCGAGCATAGCGATTTGCTGGTGGGTTAAATCATCACACATCACAATACAACACTCTCATTCCCTATACTTATATAGAATCCAACAGGAGAGAGAGCGAGAGAGAGAGAAAGAGCAAGAGAGAGCTGTTGAGAACGTTGTACAACACTCTCGTTCCGTAAGCGCCACGAGTCGCGCAGATGCTAGTGTAATCCAGCAAGTGGAGCGAATCGGGTGGCCGCTTTGTGTGCTCTGATGTGCTATAAGCTTGAACTCTATATATTCCTCATTCTCTGCCTATCTATATTTCTATGTATTAGCGGTGCACCTTATGATTCCGGCGGATTGCATTACAGAAATAATTCTAATAATGGCGAAATTAACTATACGTATACAGTTGAATTTTGGTACGTCGTGATCCGATGACCTCAGCTAAATCAACGCAATTGCAGAAGACCAGCGAAAACTTTTAAACCTCATCGATATCTAGTTCCGCACTCTCGTCCGTCATCCCTTGAACTAATGATGTCAAGTTTCCGCATTTTTAGGAAACATCTCCGCTTGATTTTATGTCAACTTTATCGTATGTCATTCGCGCTATCGCAATGATGCATCCATACAGGTTTAATAGTTACCGACTAAACGTTGAGTTAGGGTCTGCACTTGAGGTCATTCGTTCAAAACAATTTCGTCCATTCATAAGCTGGTATTCCGACGGGTGAGTCTTCCTCCAACTTTTCCAAGCACTTTAATCTCAATCATTTCAAAATTTCTATAGGAAAAGGGGAGAGATATTGTTTTATCGGAAATTGTTTTTCTCTTGATGGTGGAAATCCTAGGAACCAGGAATGCACCACAAAATTTTTACCAAATTCGGCAATGTTCAAATATTGATTCATGGGGAGTGTTGAATATTTTTGTAGAAGCTATTTTTTCCGATCTGATGTCTTTGATGTACGTACCTGGAATATGCATGCCAATTATTCATTCGGAAGGCAGAATGTCTGCTTAACAAAAGAAAGAAGTCCTCGAATTTGCGGCGTAAAAATTCGTTCATCGGATGAATCTCTGAGGTTAGCATGAAAATGAAGAAATGAACAACTAGCGAAAGCTGCATTTTCGCTATCGTACATTAGATGACGAACGAAGAGCGTTTTATTTTCATTTTCCACCGGAATATCGGTGGTGATGAAACGTCAATAAGCAAGTGGCACGCATCAGCCGATGAATTGCAATTTACAGGATGCGACCTTTAGGGCGGGGGAAAATTGAATCACAGAATAAAATACAAGAGCCGTCGATGCTGTGCCAAACATCGAGTATTCCACACTGAACTATTTCACTATTGGCTATGCTCAACCCTTTGGTTCACTCTCAATTCGAACCATCAGCTACTAATGCAAATTAATATATATATATATACATATATGAGGACATGCACGAAGAAATGTTAGTGCCATGTAACGCATTCAATCATGCATGGAGTCGTGTGAACGGATATAGCATATGAAACTGCCAGACTTAACACACTCGAAAAAGATGTTTGATTGACTTTTGTCACCTCGTTTATTCGACCATTTTCGGATGGCGGCGTTTATATATGGCTGAATGTTACAGTAAGGGAAAACATTGCAAAAGGAAAGTTTTCCCTCGAATATCGGCGGCAGATTTATAAAAAGGCAACATATGAGTGATACGTTTATGTTTGTCAGTTTCTGTTTGCTCCACCAACTTTGCATTTGCACCCGCGATGACGGTTGATCTTGCATTTCCAGCCACCACTGTTACTCGGTGTACTCTCGCTCCTCGGTACGTCGTTCGTTTCTCTCAACTGGACTCAACCCGGCTGCGCCACCTCGCTTTCATATTAATAAATGAGGTTAGTTTTACGTCGATGTTTTCAGAGGAAACTTGATTTCGACATCCCTCTCGATGCCCTTATCATGCTAGGTACGAGCTCTGACGAACTCGGTTATTCTCATTTGACAAGGCCTACGACATGCCCACGGCGATCATTTAATGCTGTTTGCTATTTGTTACCTAAAACGCACATCAATGTACAACGCACAAAATATTGTATTGCAGTCTAACTTTAACGATCGATTCCAATTTCTCAAATCCGATTTAAAAGCTATTTAGTCATAAGTGCGGTGGTTTCTATCAATGCCGAAACCGCGCTTATGATCCCAAGCGTTTAATATGCGACGTGTAGTCATTGGTTTTCAGACCAGACAGTAATTAATGGAATTACGATCGAGCAACATTAAGTTAATTGTCACCGAGAGCCGAACGTTAGAATAAACAAGTGAATAATATTATTTGACACAGAGTCGAAAGACAAGCGGGAAATGCGGTTTGAATAAAGAAAAATGTGATGTACTTCAACATGTAGATTTTGCCTGGTCGATGGGCGAAGGATTCACAATCAACCGGAAACTACTTGAAAATCAAGAGAAATATCGAATCAACCTGTACTTGCAGTTTGAATATTGCTTCGTTGCGAATCCGTTATCACGACGGGTCGCTAGAAATCATTGGGGGGTTTCGACAGTATCCAGAATCGGAGTGAGAGAGTTCGAGAGCGAGAGAGAAACCAGTGACGATAGCCGGGACCAATAATTCAGACCATTACGATACCCCCGGGATTGGTAATCGGTAACCATTCATTCTCGATGACCTGGTCTAATAGGTCACAATATTCCAGACGACATTTTTTTCGATATATTTTTCCCAACCCCTCGGCTTTCCAACTCTCTTTATACGAAAGGTTGTAGTGTATAATAATCGAGGTACACCACAGTAAACGGTTTCATGTACGCAACGTTGTGGAAGCAATTCGAATGCGTCAACAAATCTTCGCCATTTAATTTTTCAACCCGTTCCCCTAGGTGGGAATTCACTAAACCGTGAAATTCAAAGCTATGGAAAAAACAATACGCATGTATGCAACGAAACGTTAAAGCTTTTTCTGTCTTCAACATTTGCCTCTTCCTTTTTTGGCAACGCGATTAATCGCTTAATTAACCAGTTTTCATTATATTACATTTACAATATTATGGATCAATACGCTGTATTTTTTTGCCTCTCTAAGAGGCAACACACCAAGAAACAATGTGGTAATCGAATCAGGAATGTTCCAGACTCAGTCAACCACAGTTTAACCTGAGACTGCTAAAACGTGGCAAGAGAATTTTTAACACATCGTTATCTTCTTGCCATACTTCATTTAAAATTCCAGCACTATGAATAATTTACCGTCATATTATTATGAGAATGAACCAGTCACTCTGTCACTTTAGACAAATTTGCAAACTCTCGAAATATATACGATCGGGCAGTTCATAGACTGTTACCAGTTCCTGCGCTCTTTGGCAAACAATTCGTTGAAAATAATATAAAATACAAAATAACGCAAACCGTCTGCTTTTGTTTAACGATGTGTACGGAGAGAAACGATCGTTAGTCTATGTAGCGCGATCGTTCAGAGGCGTCATTCTCTTTGCCGGATGTGAGCATTCATTCGTTCAGTCACTGAAATGGATGCAAACAAATACGCACACATGTCAATTTATACAAGGCGATCGATGCATATATTACTCGTCTATCTTTCTCTGAGGCTCTCGATCTCCATAAACCTTCCGAACCGGCACTCGTGACTCCTCCCCCAACTGATTTCGATCTTGATCACAACGCTTGATCCATTTCCCACTCGCTGTGTGTTACATTCGTCCCTGGCCATGACATAGGCGTCTGAGCAATAATACTGGAATTGTCGGACCCACCCAGGTACTTACCGCATACGCGGAGCCGGTTTCTCATGTGTGTCTGTACACATGCATTATTATATTCGAAAAAAAGTCATGTGTATTGTGTTTAGGGCATATGTCGTCATAGTTATTGTACTCGGGCATTGTGAATAATAATTGCTACAAGTATAGAAGCGAATGTTCAGATACGAATAATAATAATGATAGCGATGTGAATCGAGACTCAGATTCATTTGTGTGGGGAAGTAAACTGCGAAGCTTTGTCCAACGAAGCAAAAAGATTACTGGTTGGATCGTCTGTTTATGCACGGACCAACAGAGCCTCCGATCTCTTTGGTAGATTTTCCATATTGACAAAGAATTCATACCGCAGTTTTCTATCTTTAATCGTTACTTTCGAGAATTTTGGTGAAATTTTGTGCGACGAAGCGACTCACATGAAAATCGTGAGCATCACCAGTAGTGCCGTATCGCCTGTGATGCCCCGGAACATTACACTTCTGAAATCCGCGCTGCAACGTTCCCGGAGCTCGATGAAGCATAGCGTTGCACCGTCGAGCGTGCAAACGTTCTTCGTCTCGCTTATGAAGCATGGATATCCATCTGTACGTATATACCTTCGTGTATGTATATTTCTATATGTGGATGCACCGAACGTTGAGAGCATATGATGATTTCGGGGCTCAGGGATTGATTTCAAGCTCCAACAGAGCCTACTTCCTTTTGCCCTCTCCTGCTTACGTACGCGGACACACGCTCCCCGTTCTTGTTCCCTAGCCCGTCTATCTCACTCACAGCCGGATGTGAAATCGATCACCGTCCGAGTGATGGCTTCTGCCTGGCTGTATATCAACAATAACAAAGAAGGCATTGACAAACGATTCCGAACTTATTAACTCCGTAGATTCATACGTTATTTCAAATTTTCTCGTTAAAGTAAAATTAACTTTTCTCAAATATCAGATTTTCAGCAGCAGCAATTTTTCGAAGCTCAAGCTCCAATCCAATTATTTTTTGAATGGAGTAGAACTCGGATTATTTATAATGATATTTCTATCAAGTCAAAATGTCAATCGCCGCCTTTCTCTGAAGGAAATCAATCTCAAGAGGGATTTGTCTAAATACCGTGATTAATAACAAGACACCGTTCGAAGTCAGGGAGGTGTGTGCGCATCGATACTGTTGCTTCAATTTCATACTCTGTACATACACATATACGTATATATCATGATCGAAGCCCCCATACTATCGCGATTTTCAGAAGCTGGCGCTTCAACAGAGAGTAGTCTTCTCGACCTCGCATCACAAGGATCAGGGTTGAAAGCCGCTTCTGAGGAAGCTCGGTTGCTCTAAGCTCCCGGATTTCCGATATAGAAGAACGAAATCGTGCTTGCGGCTGTCGCACGGTTGCTGAACTGCGATAGCGCAGTCAACTCCTACCAAAGCATAGACCAGAGCGGTGATACCGTTGTATATATTTTATGTATCATATCTTTATATACCTATACATATCTCGAAATTCTCTACATGTTTATACATGTATATATAGGACACTCTCGATTCCATTATTTATCCCGGTCACGGTAAATCCCCTGAGAGATACCTGATACGTGCTTTAATCGTGCGACTGTGGCACTACTCCTGCTACCTGACATGCCAGGTATTACATAGAGCTCCCAATCCATTACATATCCCTACGATTGTGCAGCTAGCCAGACTACCCAGACACAATTATACTCACATGCACTCATTTTACAGGAACGAAATTAGAAGAGTTTAAATGCTGCGAGGAAAAAGGATGTTAATAAATTATCCAGCTCTTGAACGCACGCAATATACTTTGTTGTTTCGTTCTCGTGTATAGTAATCGATGTGGACGCTGCTACATCGGGTGTGTATGTGGATTTTCGTATAGCTGAGGTTTTGTTCAACAAATATTGGATGAATGGTTGAGGTAAATGCTGTCTGGGAACTTTTCTACGCTTATCATTTTTCATGAGTCAAACGAATCATGAGGAGTGTGTTTAAACGAGTTTTGATGATTGATACTTTGATTGAAGTTGATGGAATAAAACGATTGGAAAAAGATTTGAATAAATTTGTGAAATTTTGTTTAGAGCAATACTCGAAAGTTTATTCACATGTTTTACAGCTTTGCGTGGGAGTTTGTGCTGATGATTCTGTCTTCGCTTTCTGGAAGTGAGGCTTTCATCGGGCTTGATTCGTTTCAAGCCGCAAAATTCTTCGAAAAGCTGTCGAACACAGCGGGCTATAAATCGAGGAGCTTTTGTTTGATTCTCTCCGATGCGCTTGCACGTAATCGCTATAATTGGCAGAGATACGTTTGCACATGTATCTGAATGCTTGATGTATGGCATCGACGAAAATCTTTCTCTCTCTCTCATTCCCTCTTTCGCACTATATCGATTTTACACACCCGCCGCGGGATGATTCAGTCTGGATCGAGAGCCTCGGCAAGAATGGTAATTCAAATAATAGACACAGTGGAATGTTATACAAATAACTGCTGCGTGTCGACTTGATAAGTTGCTTGTAATCTAACACCGGATGAAACATCCAAGTCAAAACAGTCGTGGCCGATCGAGCAAGGTGAAAGCATTGGCTACCAAAGAGCAGAACGAATTAAGAAGAATACGCGTGCTATATATATCTAAATAATATGCGCGATATAGTCAAACAAAAAAAACTTTCATGTATCGTCTCGAGGTCCGGGTCAAAGAGTAAACAAAAGTGGAAGTGTTTGTGGCAGACGAGTCTAGTTTACTCGTCACGTGGCCATACTCGATCGATTGGAATAGAAATGATAAGTAAATGTGACTGTTCTCCTAATAATTGAATGTTTTTCTAGCTCAATTCACCAGAATGATTCGGAAATGAATATTGATGACTCAATTTTCGAAAGACCGTCATTGGAAAATAAACAAAATGAAAAAAGTCCATCAGTCGAAGATTTACTGGGCTTTTACAGAAATTGTCAAATAATCACGGCTATTGTTTGCTCAATCAAGAACCACGCTGATATTGAAATCGTCCATTTCTCACAGCAAACATGCTGAAATTTTATTGAATTATCTCGGCAATGTTGACTGGATGATTCCGGTAATATTAACCCGACGATTCCGTTCGTGTTTACCGATTCATTAAGATAATGTTGGTAGGCAGTTTTTTTTTTGTTGAACACCGAATACGAATGGGACCTATCAAATTACAGCTTTAACATTTAATCAGGGCCAGTCCATTTCCTTGGAGCAAATGATCGCCAGCTAAGCATTTGTCCGTTGAACGAGTCCTGTATAACCGATTGAAATCTTAAAAGAGTTACGAGCTATCCAGAAACGCAAATAAGAATTCACACGTGCATTGTGATTCCATGCGTAAATCCCATATGAGTTGGTCAGCGTCGAAAGATTTGCGGTAATGATAATATGTCTGACAAGAAGCACTCGCGGACGAGTTCCGGTCCAAATAACGCTCGTTAACTGAAGAAAAAAGGATCGAGAGGTGAAGAGAGAAAATGAAAAGAAAAGGCGAAGGGCACACACTGTAGAATGACAATTATTCTTGGTCACTGGGTAGATGGCGCTTGGCGGCTCTTCTTTGGCTTGCCTCTCTCGCATACTGTTCGCGCGTGCCCGTCATGCTTAAGTAAACTCAGTTTATTCTAAGACGCGGATACGTGTACGTATATGCATGTGTGCAAAATCATTTGTATGGGCATCTATGCGAGACATATGTGTGCGGAGACTGATGTCCCAGTATACCAATTTGGATGGTCAGACGACCACGATTCTCGAGACTGTACGTATGCTACCACTCTAAGTATGGTACTTACGAGTTTACGAAGGCGCCGCTGATTCACGGGTATTTCTTCTCCTTCACTCATTGTCTCTCTGTATTTTACATACCATAAAATTCCGTAATTTCAACCCGGCAAGTGATATTGATGGAGAACGTACCATGCAGAATTTCGTGTACACTAATTGAGAATACTACAAATCCAATAGATGATCGATGAACTTTAATCCCAAGGAATACAGTTTATCATTCGATTAACCAATAAAATGATCGACGGGGATCCTCGTATTTACACCACGATTTAGTGCACTTCGTCGTCAGTAATTCGATTGATTACATTGCAAACAAATTCCCATGTGTTTTGCTGATGATCAATCATGTGTGTTTTGATATGAAGTACCGACAACTAGTGATTGAATAGGATCCCTTGTTCAAAAACTAATTATATCGGTTCATTTGTAAACAAATACTGCCAACTGTAAATCAATTGTTCGGTAGCCAGCGATGTGATTTCCGACTATTCAATAAGTTATTATCTGTGAATTCGGGCGGAAATCGCTACAGAAACAAAGCGTTATGAATAATACGTTTGAACAAACTCGGAATCCCACAACGATTCAATCCACATTGGTGATCGGAATCCAGACTCGGAACGATAGGTTCCGAGGTTCTCGTACTTTAATGAACAAAAGAATTCGAAGTTACAAGATTGTCTCAAATAACATAGAACATTTATCTTTTATCAAAGAATCTCGAAAATTATTTATCGAAGAATCTTTAGAATGATTTTCAACTATCGACAAAAATATGTAATTACAACGTTTATACGTTCGACGTTTCAAAGTTTATTTACGAGGTCTTCGTTGTTCACAACATTCTAGACCGAAATTAGGAGTTTTATATGACAGCAATAAAATTCCAAGTTTTTATTGTCTTTTTGCATTTGCATAGATACGTAAACGTGTTCACGCACTGGCTATAAACGCGATTATTTGAGTTCGCGCATTGCGTCATATATACATGTAGAACTGGTCGGTAAATGTGCACCTCTCTATGGCCACAATAGTTGCTCTTGCCGATGTGTACACTATATGTGGATTTCGCACTGCCCTACTACCGGACCCTGAGTACCAGGCCTTTTACTTCGAATATCTCGCATTCTACGAATATATTATCTTACTTACTCTCGTGCTCGCCGAGCGTACAGACCAGGGACTCTCCTGTGAGACACCACGGAGACTATCGAATCTTGTTTTTCGTTGGTACGCGAGCGACTGCTGCAAAAAGCACTCTCGACTCCGTGGGAACTTGTCTGCCCGACGTATACGAAATACTTGTACGAGTAACGAATATATCGACAGGGAAGATTGAGGAGATGCGATAATAGAAGAAAGTCAACCAATCGGTGTCGAAATGATATAAAAAAATCGTTTTTCACAAATTTGAAGCCCAATCATAAAATACATTAGTGCTGGAAGAATTTTCAATACATATTAAGTACTCGACGAGAATTGTGAATGGTAGAATGAATATCACTTCAAATTGGAGACCCAATCATCGACTTTTGTACAGAAAAATATAAAATAGAGACACATATAGACAAAAACTTGTACAGGGAAAGAGGGAACGATGCGAGTTGATTCGTGTTGGTTGTGCAAAGGGCGAACGGACATGAAAAGCATCGAGATATCCAGCAACAGTCAGTGGGATGATATAGTCGAGGTGAAATTTTCATTCCAGGCACACTGACTAGGAATTTGAATACTTCACGTAAAAGTGGATATTCCCCGTAGCCATCGTCGACGAGCAGGCGAAATTGTACGAATGTGGGGGCGTTTCTGTATATGCAGGCACACAAATGTCTATGGTACACAACAGCGCGAAATGGCCAGAGCGGTGACTAAGCTGCACGCGAAAAGAATACAGAAACTCCAAAATGTTTCACAAATTCATTAATATTCATCAGGATTATAGAAAAAAAGAGAAAAAAATTGAAACCGTAAAAATAAACTGTAATAAATGAGCAGCAGCGCTTTTTTCAAGTCCATAGTATGCGTGTCGTCGGTTTTAGACGTATACACATGTACTTGCAGGTGGATCATGGGTGTATTATGCATTTATGTTATTCTCGAGTGCACACATAAAAGAAAAAACCCCTCGAAGAACACTCGTCCAGAGAAACGTGTGTATATACACTCGTGGAGCTTCCAGCACGCGCATATAGCGACGACTACATACCTGCTATCCAACAGTGGAGAAAACCCCTGTCGCAATGCCTGACCTGTTGAGTCGCGTGTGTGCTCGTCAAACGCGAATTAAGTCGTATTAAAAGCTTATAATTAAATCCTCATAAGATTCCTCGTATCCAAGCGCGATATGCGAAAAAACTACTACCCTTCACGAAAGCGGAAATTCTGTTATGGCCAAGCCAAGAAGCATGCTTAGGGTTTCGAGGAATTTCGAAAATATTGTGAATTACTGAATTATATATAATTACACGATCTCTTCGTGCGATATCCTCCTCGTGCCCTCGTACAATTGAACTTATTCCATTTTCAATGAAATCTCGATATTTTTATTCATTCGGAACTTAACGTTTCATTTATTTTCTGTATTCATCTTGCACCCCATTGTTTAAAGTTCCGTTAGAAAATACACCAAATGTTTTGGCACAAAAGGACTCGTACGTATGTAAGTACTTTAAGTAATGTATTATATGGCAAGGCACACGCTTGACAATCGTGCGTACAGCTCGAAACACAGAAGGGTGGCTTTCAAATAGAACAACCAGTTTGTTGAGAATGCACATACACATATACCATGCAAACTGTAGCACTTGATCTCGTTCAAATAGTACATGCAAATGCATTCACGTATGGGTATGATTTTATGTGAGTAAACGTTGGATATATATAGCTGGCAAAGGTCTGGAAACCCGGCGTTTTGGTGTATTACGCACGTGCGCTTGTTTACACATAGTGCTGCAGCCTCTAACGGCGGAGAGCGATGGATGCTATACAGTACCGAACCATGCACGCACGCTCATGTGGCTCTACTTTCTCACTGTTTCTCTCTTGCTCATCGACTCAGTATCAGAGGCACAAATCACACAACTCATTAGAGATAAAGCAATAGTTTCGGTGTTGACGATTTTCTTCCATGTAACACTAAGATTCTTTACCTACTTATGTGTAAAGGTGCGAGAATTTTCGAATTCGTTACTTGTACTTGGTGCAGAAAACTTAATTGGCACACTAAATGCGCCCGATAACAATTGACAAACGGAAAAACAATATACAACGACGTGAAATTCTTTACGTCGAATTGAATCGGTTATAAATGTTGAATTTTGAGGATTAAGACTGTGACAGTTTCACTGAAAGCATCCGAGACTTTTTTTATACTGAAACTTTGAGCCATGAAATAGATTCGGGTCCACTGTCTATCAGATGCAAATTTAATCATCTAATTAACTTGAAAAAGTCTCGAAGAGGCGGTGCTTCCTTGTTGAAGTTTTATTACGTTGATTCTCGTTTTTTTTTTTTTCATTTTTGCTAGCAGTGTTTCAAGGGTAAGGGATAGAATTAGTCAGCAGATTACCAGTTGTGTTGTATTTCTATTTTTAATGGACGAAGATAAATTCGAGGGAAAATCGTGCTGTGCTTGTCTTTCACGAAAGTGAACGATTCTGTTCCCCTCGCGTTAAAACTTTCCGTATTTTTCCATTTCAAAGGAGAAGGAGACGTCAGACTGAAAAAGACAGCAGTGACTGCCAATGGGACGTAGCGTTAAAGAGGGTAGATTTTAGCCCCTGTCGTAAGTTGATCCTTAACAGAGCAACAACCACCTCGTACTAGAATAGTAAGATCTTGAATGCGGCTGTTGCGAGACGGAACAAAAACTGCGACGGTATAGCCAGATGGGACGGGATGCCGAACATAAAATGAAGAATACGGAGTATAGTAAGTGGAAGAAAAAAAAGGCTTTTTACAGGCTGGTTGAGACAGCGAGAAATAGAAAACAAGACAGTGACATCAGTACGACGATTATTTCTCCGACGGCTCATATTATGCAGCAAGTGGCAAGTAAGACGGAAAAAATGAGATACGAACGGATCGGGAAAAATACTTAAGGGCAAAAACGAAAAAGCTCCGTAGGGAGAGAGAGCAGGACAATTTGAAAAAAAAAGAAGAAGTAAAAAAGTGGAAACATGGCCGAAAGAGTGAATGAGATGGAGCGACAAGACTAACAAACGGGGTAGAGCACCAAGAAGCGGCAAATAATTAAAACTTTTAATTATGCACCGGAGCGAGTCTCGTGCACGAGCGCGTTCACTCACAAAAATTGCTCCTGCTCTGTTTCCCACTTTCTCAATCTCACTCACTCTCTCTATTACTCCCTCAACGGAGAAAAGCAGTCGGAAGGTCTACAGCGTCGTGAATTCTCGACGGCGTTAAGAATAAAAAAGAAAAGATTGTCAGAAGCGACAAGGGGGGCGAAGAGAGTGCCGCGTGCGTCGTACGAGAAGAAAAAAAAGTCGAGAAGGCGCATACAAAATAATTACAAAAGAAAATAAAAGTGTACATGGCAGTTCATTAAAATCAATACGCGGTGACACCATGACAGACGTTAACATTGAGAATCCGGAAAAGAGTACAACTTACGTACTCCTTATCTTCGCCACAAACAAAAGTGGTGTGTGAATAAAATTGTAGTTTTCCAATAAAAATATGATGAAGGACCGTCGCGTACACAGACGCCCACAGAGATTGAACATGAGAGAAAATATATCTCGAAGGTGCATATGGACATTCAATGATGTGCACATATCCACCTGCACTGAAGTATTGAATGAGATGGAATGAGCTTCAACTGCCACGGTGGCTTGTTCATTTCTTCCTTTTCTCCGTTCATTCGTTCGATGCCATGTGCCACGTATACTCTGGACTGTCGTCACCAGAGATGGGCAGTTTTTTCTCCCCCATTTATACAGCGATGTCGTCGAATGAAAAAAAAAAAAAATATAGTATGCAAATCTATAAAGCAACGTCAAAAGGACGGATTTTCGATCTGCAGAAGTTGACCGTAAGTCCCATTGACTATATTCGAGTCATCGATACGCATGGATATGGAGAAGTACGTCGACGAAAGCCAGAATGATCGGATGCTGCGCTCTCCTCTGTGGGCACCAGACGATCTCGACGTTCCATGGCTTTCCCGATGGATTTTTCCAACCGCGTCGGTGTGTATAGTAGAAGATACTTCGAGCCTCTGCGTATTTCCGCACATAGATAAAGACCCCCGAGTATTCGTGAGTATAAGTGTATACAACCGTGTACCACACAAGAGCAGTACTCGACGAGCATGCAACTATTCCCATTGGGATGTGAACTGCACGCTGCGACAATAACGGCCCCCGGCACACCACTGTCCATCTCACTCTTTTTCTCTCCTATCCTCATCCCGACGTATATCCATCGTATCCATCGATTTGTAATATCACGATATGGCCACGCGGTCATATCAGAAACGTGAAAACCAGCGTTTCTCCGCCTACAGATATACCTGCTTATTTGCAAACACAGTAGTGAAAATACCAGAAAGACTGAAGCCATATACTAGCAATCGGAATGGGAATTTCATCAACTGTTTCTAGTTTTGCATTTTTTTTTGCATATCTCGTGTAGTACGAGATTTCTAGCATCCTTATCGAGGCAGAGACATTTTCATACGCGCGGATGGTTCGAGAAATTCAAGCTCTCCATCGATCTAGGGCTCTTTTTCCGTTACAACGTTAGCGTGAATAACGCGACCTGCAGTCTTTCAAAATAATTATGTAAAACGCATCATAGAAATTTCCGTGATTATTATGCTTTAAAGTTCCTTAACGATCTTAAATAAAAAATGCACGGTAACCCATGAGAATTTTCAATCGTCTCCTGCAATCTACTCGTTTCTCCTCTTTCGCCATTCCCTAGACGAAAGCCTTACATAAATGTGTGTAACATTTGCTACACATATATAAACAGGAAGGTATGTAGGTAACAAGTTGACGTGTTTCTAAGAGAAGTACGTTAAACAAATTTTGTTTGTCACGTTGAACACGGTGAATTCAAGGCAAAAAGGGAGGAAAGCGAGATGGATAGACGGAGAATGTTCTTGTTGGATTTCCATGTGTTTGAGACGGATGAATCCCTTCGGGGTTAACGATAAGTGTTACCGAACGAGAGGAACGGAGAAAAAAGATAAACGGGAGGAGATATACGCACACGTTTAGGAATACACGTGAGAGCAAAGGACGGAGCGAATCGAATACGAGCAAGTATCCAGATTCAGCGCACTCTTCTGTGAGCGCGCAAAGTAACGCGCGCATTCAGAGTTGTCGGGGCTCCCGACGACTCTCCATATAACTCGGCTCTTTCCCTCGTTTAATCTACCCGCACCTTGTCTCTTCGTTTCTCCCATGCGCATGCATACACATATACACTCGTACTATCTCTCTTTCTCTCCTTTTCTCAGGTCTTTCGTGTTGGCTCTGCCATTCCCGACGCGAACCGAAATAGAATTTCGAAATAGACCTAATATTTTCGTCGTCTCGCGTTTGCGCCACCGCATTGGCCTCTCGTGCTGGTTGAGTGTGCTACCAGCTAAAGTCACGATGCGAGAGGAGTCGTCGGCCGAACGAAAAATCGAGAGTTTAAGTGAGACAGAAACGGAAAGAGCGTCGCAGAACTGCACTGATGCATGGCGAAAAATAAAGGAATAACAAGTAATGAAAAAAAACACTGTTACAACAATCGTGAATATAATTCACAGTACCAGACATTTGAGGCGCGAAATATCGTGCAGATTTCGAAAAATTCTACTCGAGTCGCAAATTTCAAAAACGATGCTCACAATATGTTACCGTATCTCTGAACACGTTCACACTAGCTTCCTGGGTAGACTAAATTTTGCAAGCCAAAACGCGCAGTTGGAGAATCATAAAGCTTTCAGAGTTGAATTCTCACGAGTTGTCAGTTGCTCTTGAGAGAATTATTAATACGGAAAATCGATTGAACACGTAGCACGATGACGGAAACACAGCAAATATAATATCGCTGTTGTACCATTAACCTTGGTAGAAATGAGGCATGCCACAATTATACTCAACGTATATGTGCGCCGTGTCTCCTGTTAGCTTGGGATGTATGTGTGTCTAGAAGAGAATACAGGCGCTTTTGGACAGTTTCGGTATAAACGTCTGGTGCTTCTGCACGTGGAAAGATCTCGTCGAGATTCGGAATATAATCGTGCTCCGGGGCCCGATTATCTATAACAGGTGCGGTTCGACTGTTCCCCAAAGGCTCTATAACATACAATCCCGATGCTGCACTGATTTCGACAGGGATTCCAGAGGTGAATTTGCTGGAGGATGAAGAGCAGCAGGAAGGGAGCGGGGAGGCCGAGAAATTCTACCAGGCACATGTTTCTCTCTCTCTCTCTCTCTCTCTCTCTCTCTCTTTCTACCTCTTTCTAGATATATTTGTCTCTCTCATTTGCTAGTCATGACCTCCTGTGAACCCTGAAATTCGAATATCGCTCGAGGGTAATCCCGCGGGAAGAGTCGAAAAGAGAGCACGTTATCGGGTTGATACCGGATCCCCTGAGGACGTGCCCCGAGAGTATCGCCTAGCTCTCTCCCTCTCATTCTCTTCGTTTACACGCCTACGCATATATCTATAAACGCATGTGTAATTCGTATGTACCGAGGCGGAATACCTATTAATTTGCAAAGTACATATCTTCACAAATTAACAAGTCCGCGGTAGAAATAAAAACCGAAAAGATCTTGAGTTTGCTAAGAGATACGAAATCCGTCCATACAGCTGAACGGAACACGCTGCAGCGTATTTATACCTCCAAGACAGCTCATCTTGAAAGATGGCTTGACTGCAACGAGAAGTTTGAATACGTTGCCAAGAATTATGAAGACAAAAAAAAAGTGGAGAAGAAATCTCGCTATTAGATATTAAATACCAAATTATTAGCGAGCGTTCGAAATTACCACGCCTTCCTCTGTATGAACGTGAAATAAAGTATGTCGAACGTAGTTATACCATATAGCCAGAGATCATAGTACATATATTGTTACATTCTGAAATCAACTTGTGTGTATGGGTTGTATAGTTTATAGTGTAATAGCGGTTAGTCTGCGCGCGCTCTCTCGCGCTGGAAACCGAACGAGTTTGTTTTCTACAATTTTTCCACAACGAACATGGCGCGATACATGGAGCAGTGTAGTGTGCGCGGGAGCTGCACTACCGATGGTTAAGGCCTGTATAGAAAGATACGTACGTAGACGGTATATGGCAGAAGGTAAGGACACCATATAAACACCGGGGCAACAGTTCCGCGAGTCCAAAGAGAGGCGAACCCGTTGGAGCCTGGTGGTCTCTTACACTCTCTGGGTACTCTCTGTTCTCTGTGTGAACCTTCGCTGTTGCTGCTCGGAGAAATATACCGAGAGAGAGAGAAGAGAGAGAGAGAGAGAGAGAGAGAGAGAGAGAGAGAGAGAGAGAGAGAGAGAGAGAGAGAGAGAGAGAGAGAGAGAGAGAGAGAGAGAGAGAGAGAGAGAGAATCCCGGTCGTCGTCGACGCCAGGGATCCGGCTGCTCGTTCTCTTACCTTATACGATTTATACACCATAAGCAAGTGAGCCCCCGAGAACCAGAGTCAGCAGCACATCGTACGACTCGCAAAACCAGAGTGTGTACGCCAGGCATACACAGTATTGACCACTACATTTGATGCAAAGAAAGTAAAGACGTGCAAGGCCCGCCAAACGCGAATGTTCTATAGCAATGCGCAGGAGAAAAGACCTCGGAAAAACGTGCACATGAAGGATGAAAGAACAGCTACGGGCAAAATACTCGTATCTTCGAGAAAAGGGATTCGATTCGAGTATACTTAGTGCCGAGAATTTCAAAAGAGTCTTCAATGGTTTGTCAAGAAAAAAATATTTTTCTGTTCTCTACGAAAATGCTATCGATCGATGGTATAAGAATGAAAAAATAAAAATAAAACGCCATGAAAACTCATCAATATCGGTGGCAGAGCTGAAATATTTGATACGTGATTTGCTACAGTACTTGAAATACTCTGAACGAATACCCTGCTGCCTTTCTTTCCTCGGTTCATCTTGGGTTCAGGGAACCCAAGCTCTGTCTAGAGTTTTGAATATTTCCTGTGCGAAAATGCCGAATTAATGTCATTGCGTTATCATCGATGTTGACAAATGTATCGCACCAAATTCCTCCTATTACCTTGATCTTCGCTTAAAACTCTCTAACTTTTAGCTGAGAACACGCATCTCTCGCATAGCACAACAATAGCACACCAACGATCGCTTACTTGTATGCCAACGCTCTTGAGTTCGACTCAAAGGTGAATTCTCAAGTCAAGCTTTCTCGTTTACGATCAAGGTAAAGCAATGAAAGAAAAAAAAAAGCAAATGAGGAAAAGAATCTCCTCCGGGAAAGCGTATAGTTTCTTCATGGGTTACGAGAGCTTTCCACGACATCTCGCCAAAAGCAGAAACCACTCATGTACGCATGTCAGACTGACATTTTGCTCAAGGCACCGAAAGATATCTTACGTACGAGCCGGCCCGTCCTATTCGTTACGATGAAAGAAATGTTAGATCCGACGTATGCGATAAGGGGGTACGTTGGAAAGCTTATACTTTGATCCGTTCCACCGGCTCAAGTGGGAATTGCAAGATGATGACCGCCACATAGACATCGTGGATGAAGCTCATTTCCGGAAACATTAAAAAGATCAGAAGAAACGAGTTTCAGTTCACTGGTACAGGCGAGACGTAAAAAAAAATGCAAAATAATCAGACGTAGACATGACGATGCTGTTATCGAGGGAAATGACTAAATGTCTAGACTGTTAACGATTATACTAAAAATATCATTCCTGTCTAATAATGAGACGGAAAACTCCGAGTCAATTAATTCGACATATAAAAGAAAATATAAATTCTTGAAGTAATCGCCTCGTTACCACATTCCATCATTTTTCTACAACACAAAAGGTTTCAATGTTCATACAGAATCCTTCGAGTTCCCGATGCGTTTGTATGAAGTACTTATTTGTCGTTACGTTTATCTCGTCGTTCGCAACATATTACGTCCAATTGGGTAGAGCCCAGTAGGACGAAGCAGCAGCAACAGCAAAGTGTTGATAAAGCGCAAAAGCGACGATGACGCTCTCAGCCGACGTCTCAGAACGAAGGACGATGCTCACTGAACCACTCCATTATCTCTACCAGACTTTCTCTCTTCTCTGGCTTACTTCGTTTTTTTCCATACTTAGTGTATACTACACGGAGCCCTGGAGTAATATAGTTATTACTGTAGGTCGAATTTGCGCCTCTCGAAACGTCGGTACATCCACAGTATCCCTGTGAAGTCCGTCACGGTACTCTCCTCTTAAATTTGTCTCGATTGTTACCGAGACGAGAATTGGCCTCCTCCCTTCTGTTTTATTATTACCTTTCGTTTATCTCCTTTTTCTCTTTGTTTCACTCAAGCTTCGTTATCTCTCCTCCGTATTTATGCCTTCAATCACTCTTCGTTGCTTAATTTATATTTTAATCTGTCTCAGCTATGTATCACGTTAAACACTGAGACTCGATCTCACCATTTTTGTTCCAACCATTGCTGAAAGCTTATTTTTACCTTTTTCCATTTAACTTAATTCTCTTTGGTTCCAAACACATACATTTTTGAAGATTTATTTCATCTCGGTTCGACAATCAGAACAGAAAGGAAAAATATATTCGAAAAATACTTTCTTTCAAAGAAATATTCCATTAAAAATGTCCCAGCGTCTGTAAAGATTCAAATTTCTGTTATTCGTACGTGAACATTGCATCGAGATCGCTGATCCCTTTATCAACTTCTCGGAGAGCGTCTCGGACTTTGGACTTGTCTCTGAAGGTTTTGTTCGATCTTTCGTTACATTCCCGTTATCTTTTGTCGTTTTGTGGACTCACGAGTATATTTCGAAAAGGTAGCATCGGTCGATCTTTCCGACGCGATGAAGGCAATCGAACTCAGAGAAAATCGCGAGACTGGAACGCTCTTTACTTTTTTGGCAGCGAATTGACGGAATCAAGGCAACGTTTGAGGAAGAAAGAGAGTCAGAGCGACGGTATGGAAAAGAGAACGATGATAGAGAGAAAACGTCGGAGGACGATATTGAAGATCGAGCCAGGGAGTTGCCGTGAAGGAGCTCACCGCGCAGAGCTAAAAGACGAAGGCGCGCACTTGCGAGGCAATAACTCGCAGCGTGTTGTGACTACGAGACGACGGCCAGACCGCTGGTCTCGATGGCTCCTATATGCTTTTGTGTGTGCAGTTCTCGCTCTGTTGGTGAAACGTTCTCTGTCGAAGTTGAATCAGGGCCTTGGCAAGGCCCTGAAATTCATCACTGAACAGGGTGGATTTCGGGGGTGAAATATGGGAGTCTAATACTTTGTCGAACTGTTCAAATCAACGCTAAAGAGTCGGAGTTTTTATACGCCGCCTCAGCTAAAATAAAAGGAACACCAATGAGTTTCTTCGCTGCATGAGATTTTTTTTTGCTTAACTCAATTAGGTCTGTTATTTTCCTTCAAAGGTTTTCTAGGTTCGGGCTGATTTGCCTCCAAGACTGCACAGGAGCCAAATTCATCTCCGGCTGCCTTAATAATTTTCCTCGTGGATCCTTCTCTCCATCTTCCACGTTTCTTCTCGTCAAAATCTTAAAAGATACGTTTATGATGGTGAATTTTCCTATCGAACATCTCATGGTCCTCCCGACGGGTAGACTGCTGTGCAATTGCATTAGCGAATATAAAGAAGAGCAAAAAATATGCTATCGAATCAAAACGAGCAACGCTCCCAAGAGATGCTGGAAAACGTGGCAGAAAATGGAAAAATATAGCAAAAAAAATATAGTCTCGACTCTGAGTCTACATAAACGACCTTGAACGACCTTCATTCACCATGTCTGACGACCGAATTATCCACCGCTCGTTGCTATTCTCGAGCCGACAAAGAGAAAAATCATGCTCGTTCTCGCCCACGTTTTACATTCGTAATAATACACTTGCCCCAAAAAAAAAAAAACGCACACTCAAATGTTGTATCAACGCTTATTCGCGACATATTTTTTTCGCCATCTTCGAATCTCCGTACTTTTTCAGTTTTTATGAGTTTCGATGGCGCAGCTGGTGTTAATATTAAAAGCAAAAATATCCACGCATATATCGTGCACGCAGTGCACATCTCATTCCGTAATCCCCCGAATGACGAACCACGTATAGATGTCGAGTTCGTGGACCTATAAAGTGTCTTAACCCCGACGAGCTTCTTCAGATTTCAAGGCATTCAGAGTAAAGGAACGTTTCTTTAATTCACGCTTGCGAATTTGTCTTATAAATACCGAGAGGACCTGAAAGACAGAATCGCCATGAGCGGCCCCAAAAGTACGTAGGGGATTCGTTTCATTGCCAATTAAAAAAGAACGCCGGACTTATCAACCCATCAGATCATTTGACAAGTTATTTCCTGCTTACTTCATTACCCGCAAAGTTCATTTCGGAGAAGAGGATGAAACTTTCGTTGCTCTTGATGAGTTAAAACTCGGACATCAGAGCGACGTAAAAAATGGCAATTTTCATCGATGATAAGAAACAGAAGCAAACTATGCGACAGCAATGAAAATCTTGTTCTCTTGTAAAATGCAAATTACTGCAGCTAACCCGAGCCATCACTTAATTTTGAAATTTGCATATTCAAATGAAAATTTGAGTTTTCTCGTATTTCTGTCGAATACAATTTGTCGAGATGTGGCACAGCCCACAACCTTTTGCGGGTCATGAGCTTTTGCACCGTGAAAGATTCATCGAACTCGCTTGAATGGTTCACGAATGATAAATGATGAAACTTTTTTCACCAATAGATTTATTGACACAAAGAGAATGTATATCGACAGTTTGAGCAAGCGACGCTTCTGTTAATTATTGAATTTCGTAGCCGGCCCCGGAACTCGCCTAAACATTCAATTCCTGTGGTGTGGCCTTTGCCAGGGTTCTCTTGTCGCACATAACCCAATCGTTCTGTACTTCACTCTCGTATCTCGTTAGAGAGATTTGCGAGGACTAGACCCCCACTGAGTGGCTCGGGCCAGTCTCTATGTTTCATGCATATGAAGTGCAAGCACTATGAGCATTTTCATTGAGGAGTCTGGGAATTCAGTGAAATACGTTTCCTAACGAATTTTCGAGTGCATAAAATTTCCAAAAAGTTTCGGAATTTTGTGTAGCAACATTGCAAAAGCTTTGCAACGACTGGGAAAATATTAGTTTGAACAGAATTCCAAAAATATATTATCTCTGTCATGAAAAAAGAAGTTCCCTTTGTGGTTTATTGGCCAAACGAGGTTAACGTTGAAAGATTCACTCGTCTAGCAAATAAAGCAAAATATATGCGGGCGACTGATGTTGCAGGCACTATTGATTGTGGGATTCCACCAGAGATGAGTTGTTCCGGTTATAATTGAAGTTTACTCTCGTAAGGACGAGCTGTACAAATTCATTGCCATTCCCACGATGATGGTAGTAAATATTTCTCGTTTTTCCAACGAATTTCTACGAAATTTAAACAAATGTACTTTCACTATTATGGATTCACGATGATTCAGCATATAGGAGAATTGAACTTGATATCGAAGTAAAGTTCGCTGAAATAAAAACGCCTGAAGGACTTCTTATTTTTAGTTATTGCCGCAAAAGTTGAAAGAATGTTATAAAAGTAAAATTGTCACGAACGCTTGGGGCGAACGTGGCAGGGGATATATATGCTCGAAACTAGGAACGAGGTTTTCTCCTCTCTCTCTCTCTCTCTCTTCCTCTTTATTCTGCTCTGCTCTCGGTGTGCACTAGACGCGAGAGGGCGTGTAAAACCAGAGAGTCCTGAAGAGTCGTAGAATAGCCATTCGCGCAGTGCATACAAATTTGCCAGCATATTGACCCCTCTCATTTACCTCGTTTCGCTAACCTCACTCCAGCTCGCGTAAAGTTCCTCTGTTCTACTTCTTCTCTCTTCCTCTGCTTCCCTCTCGGACTCTTTATCTCATGCTCTCGCCATATTACAACCGCGTTGGTAGGAGAGACCCTGCATGCTATCTTCCTAGTGTTATATTCAATCTGCTGCTATGTAAACGCCGTTTCGGAACCGCCTGAATGGTGAAACTGACTGGAATATTTGGGCTTACGGGGGCCACCAAAAAAGGTTTTCGATTAAATCGAAACACCCTCTTGGCCATCGTTTTATGAAACTCAACAAAAGAGAGTGCTAATATTTAGAGACTTTAACGTTACGATCTCTTGATATCGATGACACAGCCTTATTATGCCTTATTCATAACCAATTTTAACATTTATATTGAAAATTCCCGTTAGGAGCGATAAATAATTTGAAGACTGCGGTTGATTGATTATTGAGCGACTACAAAAGAACTATTTCATTGTCGTTTAATGCGACGATCAATCAGAGAAGCTGTAGATAACTAATTTAACGTAGAATTAAAGAACGTGGAATGTCGAAGTGGAAGGAGAGATAAGGGCATAGTGCCGAAGAATAGCTGCATAAAACTTGCGATGAGAAAATGAACGAGGCCAAGAAGAAGGAAAAAAATATAGCGATGAAGGAAAAAGATTGGAGGATGAAAAACCGGGGTGCGAGAAAAAACTTTTTGCCGAGTTTCTAACGAGATGTGCCGGCAAGTTTTCTCGGTACTGAGAAGAGCGGCTGTGTGATATATAGGAAGGCGAAAATTGAAGGGGCGAGATAAAAGAGTGTACTCGAGGGTTGCAGGCGGTTTCACTCGGACGAGCTTTATTCACCAATCAGTCGTCCACTTTGCAATCCTTTGGAAAGGGTGAACACGCATTTCGGAACCGAAGTTATCGAGGCCAGAAAACTCGAGTGAAATATCGATTCATATGGATAACTATATTTATATGAAGTTACCGTTACACCAATATGGGTTAAGAGAAAATGAGGCAAGTTCCTGAGGTCCTGTAGATACAAGAAATATAATTTTTCAATAGTATTCTCCAGTCCGTTTCGAAATACTGAACATTCAACTTCTAACTTTATAATTGTTGGACTAATGTACTTCAACGTGAAAAATAATTGTTGAGTTTTCACTGATTTGGAACAAAATTTATTTTCAAATTGAAACTCAACATCAGGCTTTAATGTATAATATAAAAATAATCGGTTTATAAGTTGTTGGAAGTTTTCTCGAGTGTCCCTTACTTCGTTGAAACGGTGAAGAAAAATGGGGCTGCAGATGTATTAAATCCTAGTTGCAGAATGGCTACAGCTTCGCTGATTTCAACTGTGCAGCAAAATCCAACGGGGACAATAATACGCTTTGGACAGCTTGCTATTTTTCCAACCTCGTCTCTTCTCTCTTTCAATCTTTTTCTCCCCCTTTCGCCAACTCTTTCTATCACTCCCGCTCTCTTTCTCTCTCTCTCTCTCTCTCGCTCTTCCTTTCTGTCTACCTAATTGTCGGGATTTATTAGGTCTAACGCCGAGACGCCACCGCGTAATATAGAGAAAGAAAGAGAAAGAAAGAGTAATATACTTCGCGTATATACGGCAAGACTGTGAGGCGGCAAGTATAATAGCGGGCTACTGCGATCCACTACGATTGCTGAGCTTACTATATACGCACGCCGTTATATATGTACATGGTGTACACATATGTATGTATATATTGGAGAGGCGCGCGTCCGCAGTAATCTAAAGTGATTTATAAATCCTGGTGGTGATACGGAGTTGCTACAGAGCCCAACGACGATGGTATTTGTCAAGATATGCTATACAGATAAAATAGGTAAAGGTCGAAGGATGATTAACCATGCCTGATTTTTGAATCTAGCGTATATACATTCATGCACGTCATCTGGGTTTTTAAAAAAAACTATAGCAATGAATAAAATAAAAGTTGCTGGCAAATAATCTCTAGGTTCAGCAATGATTAATGCGAAGCTAATGACAAAATTACAACGTGAATGAAAATAATATCCAACAGAATCAATTGGTTGGCGTTCTCGAATAAGTTCACAGTTCTATAGCGGTTGATTTTTAAACTTTTAACTGACTTTTAATCGAAAAGTTCGGAAAACTTTCAGCTTCACATTTCTACACTAAAATTGTTCACCGGATATGTTGTTAACTGCGTTAGAGACTTTACGATTGGCATTTTAGTGAATACTGAGCTACAACTTTCCACTCTGGAGTTGAGTGCAGCAGTGAAAGAATAAAAATAAAAAAACGAGGTGTAAGACAGAATGAAAATATTTGAAAAACAAAATAAAAAACAACATCCCGTACTGCATCTTTTGATGGCGTATACTCCAGGTACAAACACCTACTTTCACCAGGCTGTGGAGAAGCGTCAGAGAGAGATCGATGATCGAGAGAACGAGAATCAATAGATCTCCTTCTCAGACGTGGAATGTGAGAGCCCGCGCGAAAGAGAGAAATAGAGAGAGGGAGAAAGAGAAGGAGGTTCTTCTGGACTTTCGCATATGAGAATTGCGAGCCTGGCCGCCCAGCAGTCTACCTGGGATCCTTACGGTGCTGTTGTGGTAGACACACGTGCCCGCAGCCGGTCGGCCTCAGACGAGCTCTCCCACCTTCGTGAGAAGCTTGTGTTCCCTGACGGTCCGGTGTGCTCTGGCTGCTTAATATACTATATATATACATCGTGCGTCCAGCAACCAGCAGAAGTAACCGGCACAAGTAAGCATAGCTCAGCCGCTACAGTGAGTATATAGAGCGAGTTACCTGAGGGCTTCTCCGCTGAGTATGGGCACGGGGCCGTACGTGCTTCGGATACGTACGTGGCGATTTCCTCTTCCCTTTCAGCCCCCTCTTCCTCGCCATACAGTTTAACCTCACCCTACCGAGTTCTTCTCGTATACACATAGATATATGTACATATGGTCTTACTTGGCCACTACAGACGCTAATACCATCACTACACACGTCTACCGCCTTCCATGTATCATCTAATATCTGTACGTATATGCGTTATACATAAGTGCAAATATAAAGATGTATATGTGCATGAATAACGTTCACACAAACGCTTCTCATCCATACGAACGCTTATACACATATATATGTATGGCCTGTTCCATATAGAAGCAGCAGCTGGAGCATAAAACGTTTCAGTGTTCTACAAAATCACCCTTAAGGCCAATCTGCTATTTGGTACACCTCATAGCTGCTGGTAAGTTGCTATACGTGTGCGTGCTTCTCACTCGCTTTTGCTCGTTGCTATTTCCTCACTAAGTCGCCGATAATATCCCGTCCCACGACCGTGAGCGCCACCATCAACCGCTCACCCCCGGAAGCATTTTCCGGAACATTGATTCCAACCCCTGGCTTTGCGTGTAACCCCGTGAAAAATCCTAACCACCGGTTTTACCTTCCTCTCTCACCACGACTTACACGTACACCGCGCATTCATTCCAAATCCTCCGGTTTATGCCTTACTACAGATTGCTAGTGCTAGTCATTTTCCTATTACCCACAACGTGAGGATCCTTCGGTGTTACCCTCCCACACGCTTCCTCCATGAACTACGAGGTTGCAAAAGTCCTTTTAATGTCTGTACGACGTCCAGATTCCGACATCAAATTCTGTGTCTGATTCAATACTTTTTGACCACTGTTTTAGGGATTTTCTACTAGCGCGATCAACAGTAAGTTTCTGTACAAAAATGGATGTTAAAGCCATGACACTGGGAAAAGGAATTCGATTGATAAACAGTGAAAATCTTGTCAATTGCTTGTTTTGAGATTCATAGTGCGAACCAAATTTCCTACGTCCCTGTATCCCCGATCGCGATGTCTCAGTTAGCACGATAAATATATCGGTGTAACGATCTCATTGACGACGGGAAATTGAGGCGGCGCGAGAAACTGAAATGTCCTACATGTGCGAGCTCGATTGGCAAAAGGAACAGCGTGAAAATAGCCCGTCGAACGTAACGTGAACGATAATTGGCGTCAATTAATTTTGATAGTAATTCGCCGGGTGAGGAGGACACGGGAACACGAGGACGAAACGAACGGTGACGTAAGCCAATCAGCAACAGTACATGCAGTTGCGTGCCCTCTCCAAAACGCATGTTTTTCTTTCTTTGTCTGGGTCTTGTTCTCGCCCCATTTTAAACATAAATATGCATTGTTCGTATCGCCGTATACGTCGGGTTCGCCAAAAGACTGTTTTGTTGGATAATTTATCGTGAAATTTTTTATTTACGATAGTTTGGAAAATAATTGTCGTATTTTCAGTTTTTATTTTGTTTCTGCTATTGCAGAACTCTGCACAATTATTGCGTCAATATTGTACGAGTCAAAAACGTTGACACTATTTACTACATGAAATTGAAAAAAAAAACATCGTTTTCGTCGATCAAGCGGCTAAAGGCAATGTTGCGAATATTACGGATGGAAAATGATTGCTGAGTACATAAAAGCGATAACGAAGAGAACGAGAATAAAGGAAGAAAATGGCGATAGACGAAGCAGCCGCAGAAGGAACAGGAGAAAGAGAGAAAGAGCAAGGCGTCGCGCGCCTGTTTGCACGTCTTATTATTCTCCTCGTTTCTCTTGGCATCTCGCTTACTCTCTTGGTATAATCGTGAATAAAGGCAACAGAAGTAAAGACGGGCTTCCGATTAAGGCTTTATAATTGACGTCGTGGACCTCCTCCACCTCTTGCCCTCCTCTTTACTCGGAGCGTCGTACCACACAGCCTCGTATATTCCCGTCTGGCTTAGTCACCGGAGTGACTGACTTTGTGCAAGCAACCTATACGCGCTGAGAAACATTCAAACTGTCCCGACCTGTATAGGCACGGAACACTCTCGCTTTGTCGTCCTGACCAGGCATAACATACATCTGACGGATCTCTAATGAACTGCTATTTCCAGTAAACTTTAAGTTTTACTCCCTTTTGTCTTTGAAAATTCACTCGTTTCCTTATTTCCCGATATATCCTTCATCTCTCAGTCTCAAATTCTAACTACTTTGGTCCAGGCTTGTAATTCACTTCGCTAATAAGATGTTTAAGTTGCGAAGATGAAAGAGTTCGATTTTAGAACTATTCACACGTGTGAGTAAGGCCTGCGAATATAATATTGTATAACAGTAATCTATTTCCTTCTCTCCGTCCCTCCCTGTCCCTGTTTATATATCTCTTCCTCTCTCTCTCTCTCTCTCTCTCTCTCTCCTTCTCTTTCTCTCCATTTTCTTATGCTCTCCATGTCTTTCGTCGTTCACTGCTACGTTTAGGAATAGATGCGTTCACTTATGCGAAACTTGAAATATATATGACTTAATAACAAGGAAAGTACCTGCTTTACAAGTGGGTGGCACATAAGTGGGGCAAGAATCCTCAGCTTCCTAGTGCTGTATGCTATAAAGTGAGCAGACGGAAGGCACATTACGTCTCTCCGAGAATGGAGGAAAACAAAAGAGGGCAATAACAGAGAGAGGGTAAGAAAGAGAGCGAGAGAGAAGCAGAGAAAAAGTGGGGAAATGAGAGAGCAATAGAAACTATGTTAAGTTGGGTGATGGGTGCACTAAGGCATCCCGCTGTGTATCACCCACGTAGCAAAGGAGACAGGTGACGTTTCCTGGCTGGGCGGTAAACGATAATGGGATAAGGCGCAAACAACTTTGGTGCAATCACGCGAGAGACGAGAGATGAGGAAACGAGGAAGAAGAGTCAAGAGGGAAGTGGGAAACGAGCTTACGGCAGTCAACGTTCTCCGTTCTCTCTGCTTCTCTCTCTTCTTTTCTTCCTGCACCCCCGCAAACTAATACTGAGTATACCGTACGCAAAGCTCCACGAGATCCCCACAGCATGGAGATTTTGTTGGCACGAGTTGGTAACTCGTTGGAAACCAAGAGGGCTGAGGTGTCTCCACCGACAACGACAGCGGGGAGGAATACGACTACGACGACGACGACGACGACGACGACGACGACGACGACGCTTGTGCTGTGCCGAGCCGGATAAGTGGAAGTGTTCTCAACGGACCCTTGTGGGATATCAAACTTTGCATAGCCCCTGTCTCTATTCCTATCTGTCTCTGTCTCTCCCTTTTGCTCTCCACCTGCCCATCTAAATGTCAGTCTTTCTGATTCTCACCCCCAACTCTTTCCATCTCACTCTCCGTTCAATTCTGTTTGAACTCTTGTTCCGAATTTCGGGCGCAACGAGAGCGACAAGGAGAAAGATCGAGCGAGCGAGAGGGAGAGAATCATGATGGCAGCAAATCATTACATTATAATTAGGCTATAGTTTTTCCAAGAAATTCTTGTTGAGCCACACACTCTCTATAGTGAGATAACCGCGTGGTAGGATTTTATAACATTCAGTGTATCCAGAATGTGGCAATTTATGAGGAATTGTAATTGTGATGTTAGCTTACCGTAGTCAGGTCGAATGACGGCTTGAACCGCCTGTTCATTTTTCTTGCTTCTGATAACTGGCTCACCGAGGATTGTAAAATTTCTGGGTCCAACGCGGTTCACAAACACTAAATAAACTTTGCCCCGTTTAATATTAGCTCGCACCACTCCACTTGTGTTGTCTCGTTGTGGCTGTCCAGCATTATTGCCGTTTGCAACGTTGTTGCACAACGTTGACTTACCGGGAGCAGCCTTGTCGCGAAAGTGTAGTCTCACACTGTCGTTTTTCTGCAGGGGCTGGAAGCCCGACTGACTCTTGTACACCTGCTTGACCTCGAAAGTCACTGCGTAATTAGAGCCAGGTTTCCTCAACGAGGACATGCTTCTCGCTTTACCTTCGAACACTGTAGGTGCAAGAAACGCCCTGTTGCCGATGTCCATGTCGGGACACCAGTTTCTACCGCGGCAACCCTTGTTACGACATTTTCGACGCTGCTCACGGGCGGATTCTGACCTCGTGCGATTCTTGGCACGTTGCTTTTCCGTAGACCTCGAGACTCGGAGACGTTCCATGGAGCCGTCGAAAACAGGTCCAAATGCTTCTGCCCACAAAACTGTCGTCGATCCTGCTGATGACGATGCATAACGCGGCAAACGCGTTGCAGTATCTAACGCGGGATAGATAGATCCTTCGACAGCACTAGTAGCTTCCGAATTACGCGACTCTCGTGACCATTGCTCGTCATCCAACGAATAATCTTGTAATTCACTGAGATCTTCGAAATGAACGTTATCATTGTCAGAGCCCAAGTTATAAGATTCATCAATTTCCGGAATGGATTTCAATGTTTTTGATTGACTTTGTTCCGAAGTGGCTGGACCTTCCTCTTTAAAGCTGTTTGGTGTGACTTGATAACTGACAAAAGTTTCCAACAACGGAACCATCGGCATGGTTTGCAGTCTATTGGTGCTTCCTTTCCTTCTTTCTACAGCTTTGTCGTGACTCATCGGAGAATCATCGTTTGTTTCTTTCGTACTTTCAATCCCGATGGGTTCGATCACTTTTTCCCATTGGGTTTGTCCACCTTCTCCAATGTGCCGTGGTTCCTGGTTATTCCAATATCCTGGAAGGAAATCGTTTTCGCCAGATTTGAGGTCCCACTTTGGAGTAGCAGTCTGCATGGTCGGCGGGGAGCTTGTTAACACATGAGCATCATGCATGTTTCTGTTGACGATTGATCGTGAATTTTTAGTCATTATCATCATCATCATCGTCATCGTCGTCATCGACTGTTCAATTCGTTCGTTGATTCTGCTGCTATCACTTATCTCTCTACCACTGCTCCCGCTGTCAATGGTCCTTGTCAATGCCGAATTGGCTGGGGGTGCCGCAGCTAAAGCGAGGGCGCCCCACCAGCCACTTAAGATCCCGGCCAAAAGCAGAGACGCCCACATCATCCGACCTGATAGCTAGGGTTTTGGTTCGGCTCGAGGTTTAAATCGAAGACCTCGGCTACCACCTTTCGAATTCTATAGAAAACCAAACTGAATTCGCACGAGATTTCACCAGGGTTATCAACTTCGGATGTGCTATTTTGACTGCATTTCGTTAAATATTCGCATATTAACACGAACTCTCTGTACGTCTATCGCTTCAAGATTATGTATCCTGGCTGTCACCTGTTTTCAGATTATCTCTTTCAGTTTTCTTCAACCTCAGCTCATTCACGGTGAACATGGAAATTGATTTTCCTTCGATAATTGTTCACGAAGTATTCCACCACCTGGAGGTGGCAAGCTCATTGAATCGAATGCGTGGATCTCTCGTCTCCATCTTACGCAGTAGGATCCACTTCATCCTGACGTAGAGCGCTGCAAAGGCTGCGCGTCTCGTGTCGCTAAAATCTTGAGGACTTGGTACAAGTCTATTGGCCTAATAAAACGACACGAAATCGAATTATCGGCCCTGTCCTGATAAACGTCACTCTTCGTTACACCTCTGCCACTTCTTGAGCGCTTGATCCACGACTTACGTGGCGAGTCCAACTACTCGCCACGATAATCGTATCGAGGATCAATCACCGTCATCGTTATCATTCTTCCCTCACGCTGATGACCATCACACGTGGTCTGCGAAACGTTAATTCTAAATACTCCTGATTGTATAAAATAGCGAAGAATTAATCACTGTTTTCACCACCTCAAACTTGTGAATGGAACAGATGAAAAATGAGACGAACTAGTTCAGAAAACAGAGTCGTATTCTTTTTCGGTTGCTCGCCAAACTTCCGGAAGGAAAGACCGCGCGTGTTCTACTTTTTCGAAGTCAAGTTTCGCAATCACTGCTGCTCTCCTGTTAGCACGATACAAGTTGATGCGCAACTCTTAGAGTGAAAATCAGTTTTCTCCCTTGGCTCGCGTAAAAAAATGTCTCGCCAATGAGTCTTATCTCGTCTCGCGAATGATCCAACGTGACGTCTTTCGTCTCCTTTTGCCGCGCCCTACACTTTCACTAAGATCACTTAACCCCTGCAAAGTTTTGGAGCACCTGGACGAGGAGAACAAGGGTGTGCAGGATCGAACTTCTAAAGGAGCTTCGTTACACCGCACGGTTTTATGTGGAATTCTCAACAGCACAAGAGAATCAGTCGACTCGAAGGTGCCTCCGTTTCGCGTACGCGTGATGAAGCTCTAACGCGAATAAGTTTCGGAAGCTTAGCACACACGCTCACTCACACGCACACACACACACACACACACACACACACACACACAAACGTGGACACACACTTACACGCATGAGGAGACACACAAACGTGGGCGCAATAGGGGAAGAACAGAAGGTAGAAGAGACTAAAATGTATGAAGATTTTCGTCGCTCTGGTCTCGTTCTTGATTTCTTGCAGTCTTATTTTGTTTTCTGCCCCTTCTCCTTCTTCGTCTTTTTTCTTCTTATTCACTGCGTGATTTTGGTTCGGATACGTTTCACGAATTCTCTCGCCTTTCTGCTTGTCTTCTTCGTCTTTTGGTGTCCCGGCAATGAACTGCCGTTTCCACTCTTTCTGCTTTAGCGTTCAACGCCTGCTGCTACTGCTGTCCCGCTTGGGGTATCACGTTGCACACCCGAGGAGGACCCGACGTCGTCGCTACTGCCGCCCCGTGCGTGTTTGTGTCTCTCACTCGTTCGTACTTCTCAGCAGCAGCGCAGCTACTATTTAAATACCACCGGCTGCTTCCACCGCGTGCGTGTTGACGACGAAGCGTGGGACGTGTCGTGGTATGTGCCAAGGGGCGGGAGATTCCTTTTTCTTCACTTCAGTATAACAACTTGAGTATAAGCAGATCAACGGAATCAGACGAATCAATCAAATGTTCAACAATTTTTATTTACCGATATATACGCACAGACGAGAACAAAACAGAAAAGCTTATCTCACGCGGATGAAACACGTCAATACGATTAACTTGACTGATTTTTTTTCGGCCGAGCTATGATTGCCAATTCATTCAATTCTCCAACTTTGAAACACTTCAACTTTTCTCACGATCTATAAACTGACTTTTTTGTGTTTGAGAAAAGAAAACATAAAGGACACTGCACACGTGTTCGCGAATGAAACACTCGCGGTAACCCCGATGATGCGAAACGTTCTACGCACTCGACGTGTCGATACTCGCTGCGACAGGTTTGCCCGTTTCTTCGTCGCTCCCACTTTTTAAATACGTGGGACAGGTCGTTCGCACCGTGACTGATAGAGACCTTTTTGAATCAGCTGTTGCGATTGAATTGTCAAGTCAAAGATAGATTATCTTATGACGTGTGGACGAGTGTTTGGAAGTCTCGTTTGTTGACGTTGTCACATGGATTCAACAGGAAAATATTGCAGAAACACAAAACGCGCGAAAAGAAAAAAATCTCGATCGGAATGAGATCGCGCGTGCAGTGAAGGAAAAAGAAAAAATCAAGTGAGTAAAACGAGCGAAGAACGTTAAAATCTTTAACCCGAGTTTTAGGAAAGCCTGTGGATGCTCCGCGGCAAACGTTCGCCTCGTGGCTCGTGGCGTAAACCGTGGGCGCCAGCCGACTGGGGAGGGGGCGAAAAAGATCGTCGTGCCCGCGAAGTCGGGCGCACGCGGCGGTTCAAATTAGACTGAGCGGGGTCGCTTACGCGACCGAGGCCGGCCACAGAGGCAGTGACTCCTGGCGGACGCCGGTCCAGGCTCTGCGCGCGCAGGCATACGAAAGCCAGTAGGCACACACCATAGCAGCGGCGCGGCAACGACGGTGGTGGTGGCGGCGACGGCGACGGTGGTGGCAATGACGACGACGACGACGGAGACGACGACGGAGACGACGACGACAAGGAGGCTACGAAGACGACCCAGAGGTTTTCGCGATGCGAGCGATGGACGCCCGGCCCCCGAGGGACGAAAGTCTTCAAGAATCGCTGTAACAACGACCTAACAACCGAAGAACCGCACGCGTGATTTCTCCTACTCACCCGCGTTCGCGTGTGTTCCCCTCTCAATATTCCAACTCTTTCCCACCGGTACCTTTCATTATTACGCCTCACTCGTACTTGCTCTCTTTCTACCCTTCTTTCTCTTTCTCTCTCTCACTCACCTCTCTTAATCCTCCCTTCTCCTCGCAAACTGTTCCTTCTCCCTCCCTCTCGATATCTCGCAACTATCCTTCTATCTCTATCCCTCGTCACCGCAACTCATTTACTCGATTCTCGTTCCATCTCTTGCTTGCTTTTCGCTCGCAGTCCACTCGTGTGTGCACACGCTCGAGTACTTATGCACTTTACGCACTTACACTCTCGCGCGCACGCATTCTGCTCCCACTGCTATTATCTCGCGATACACATCACCGGCAACGTTTCTTCTGCCCTCTCTCCCTCTTTCTCATTCTCAGTCATGCCTCTGCCTCCTCGCTTCCGCCACTGCTACTACCAGTATATGGTCCACGCTCTCATTTCCCTCTTTTTCCCTCGTTCTTAAAATGCTCCGTTCACTCATCGCCCTATTCCTCGAGCCTCACTAATGTGTGAGTTATGCTCTAGAATTCTGTGTGGCTGATTTTTTTCCGATTCTCTTGGTTAGATGCGTACACCAATTCATTGATGAAGAGAGCGCTAATATGTTTACTCACATCCTTTTACACATTAATCTGCCGACATTCAAAAGGTGTCCTAAATTGGCAGCAACCCTACATCCACGTTTTATCATCGTTTGTCTCTTGTTTCTCTTTTGATCTACAGTTCATTCTTTGGCACGCCTACTTTCGATATCTCACGAGCATTTAATGCACACATCACACATGCACAGCTTGTATATTGTGAGACATAGAAACATACTCGTCCTGGCTCCTTACGCACTATAATATGTAAATGCATTATCTTTCGGGTTTCCATCCCTTTTGCGCATCGAGAGAAAGCCCCGACGAGAGCTTGAAACGATGTCGCCTGCTTTGCTTATTCTGATCGTGCTTTCGAAGAGCTCGGAAGCACCAACTGCCAATCAACCAAGAACCAAGCGTGAGTGACACCCACTCGACGACTCGCCACAAACACGGCGCCTACTCGCTTTTTTTTTCTCATCGTTCGTATATCGATGCTCGGACTGCAGAAATAATTTTGTAATAAAAACAATCGGTTCTCTGGAAGACTATAAAAATAGGCATTTTCGCTATTGAACTCAACACGTGGATCGACGGTCATGGCATTTGACCGGAGAGATGTGCCCGATTCTCAGGTCCAGCTGATAATTCCCGTTTCCGAAAAACAGATAAATTATTGCCAAGTGCTCATGCATATGACGAATCGAAATTTACAATGTTGAACCACGTGGCCTGAGGTAATTTCACCGCTTCCTTGCAAAGCCAAGCAAACAGAGTACCGACGAGTTTGCCGCGCAAGAGTGCCGATGCTGGCCACTCTAATTCGACGGCGGATCAAACTTCGTGCCTGACAAGTTTCCAGTATCGTTGAGGCAGGCCCTTGAGAACGGGGTCTGCTTGTGTACATTCATACATGTATATATGCTGCAGAGACAAACCGGGAGCAACAGCGAAGCTACTGTTGGTTCTTCGACTGCAGTTACCGGATTCGATTTAACTTCGACGTTGCCGAGATCGGAGCGAGTTCTCGCGCACCTAGGCGCTCAAGCGAGATAGAAAGAGTTTCGCACAAGAAGGATGAGGAGTTCACATTTATACATATCTGCACATTATATATAAACATATGTTATATTCTCATGAATACAACTTTCGCTGAAAGTATCGAGGACGCTTCTGTTATGTTTGGATCTAGACAAAAGTTGGGTATCCCGGAAAAAAAAAATCATAAACAAATTCAGCAATCGGGTCTTTGAAGCAGACAAATCCGGCTTTATGTTGCTTTTTCCATAAATTCATGCGATTTCTTTGACGTCTCTTTCTTTCTTTATAGGCGGATTTATTCGTGTTACTTTTTCTTTGTCACACAAAAGGGAATGAGTCTACAAAGCAAATGGTACGACAGTTTATTAAGCTCCTAATTAAAACGGAACATTAGTTCTGCAATGTTTTTCGAACAAAACTTTTTTTTTAAAGACTCGAACTCGATTTTGCGATTTTGACAAAATTCATGCATCAAGAATGGACAGAGATTGCCCTAATTAATGAAAACGAATAAACTTAAGCTGAATCTGATGACAATGGTGGATCGATGCGAGCTACAGCGTGAAGCGAAACGATAGATCAACGTCTCGATACAAAACAGAGGTTCTGCCGTCTTATATACATGTATATACCGGTGCAAAAGGTATTACATCGGCAGTATATACCGGCATGAGTTACCACGTTTATAGTACAGATCCGTAGACCACGAGCGGTTGCCGATTCAGCAGAGAACGAGAGCCAGAGAAAGAGAGAGAGAACAAGCCCGATTAGTAGAGTTCGCGATATAAAGAGAAAAACGAGATAGAGAAGAGAGAGAGAGAGAGAGAGAAGGAATGAAAGGGCTGCCGGGCTGCGTGCTGCCGTGAAACAGATCCCGCCGTGAGACCGTGAGAGCAATCGAGCAGGTCCGGGTTTACATATTATAGTGCTATCGGTGTATTATTTTTATTGTATTATTATGATTCTTATGCTGAGCTTGAATAATATAGTCTGGTGTCGGAGTAAATCGATATTAATTTGTATGTAGATATTGAAAACGTGAATTCAACGGAAAGCATTTCTCGAAGAATCTCTCAAAAAACTTACGCGTTAAGATCCTGAAAAAGTAGGCCGGTCTGCCTATTTTCGTCGGCTTCGAGATGGCTGATTTATTTCACAATTCTATTGTGAACTTCAATCACGAAAAATAGTACAATTTCTTTCGCTTATCAAAAGACGTGAGATGCTCAAAATAAAAAAAAACGATTATTTATACTTTGGCGCATTTCCGCAGGCGAGATCGCAGTTGCACAGCCTGCGCACCATTGCAGGAATCTTTCATCATGGAGGCATCCTGAGAATCTTCGAGGAAAGTTTCATAAATGGATAAGGGGATAAGGACACATCTAGCGAACGGAACAGAAGAGGACGGCGAAGGAGAAGCAAGGTGAGTTGTTCAACCTAGTCTTTCGAATCAATTTATATGGTGATGTTTTCATTCCGTAAGCCGACGTTGTCGTGAAAAAATATATTCCAAGGAAAACATTAAAAAATAAATGAGAGTGAAGGTTCGTGGATGTAAACGAAATTGAAACGGAGAGTAGGAGAGAGCGAGAGGGAAGAAGAAGCATGATGGGGTGAAAGAATTTCGGGAGAAACATCGTCGAGCCTAGAAATATATACGAGTGAATAAAAGCATGTAAGAGTAACGTGTTCCATGTAGGAGCATGTTTGAGAGGTAAGGATAACACTTACGCAAAAGTCCACTACACTAAGATCGTCCTCTTACCCAGAGGATGGAGTGTTGGGCGAATTGACCGGGCATGTTGTACAAACAATTGTAACGTCGATCGCGCCTCAGCACAAAAAATAACAAAAATGAGGAGGAAGAAAAAAACATATCGAACAAGGAAAATATAGGAAGGAAAAAAAACAAGAAACCAACTACTAGAGCGAGTGTGTGCATGGGTCGAGAAGCAAAAAACTTTTCGAGTTATCACACCTTTCGAGGGCTCGTTACAGCCCTTGCCGTATCTTTTTTACACGTTTTTTTTCCCGCTCGTCGCGTAAAGCTTGCAAGGGGTGAATTTCCCTCCCTCATCTCTACGGATACAAGTTTGACCGAAGAGTCAGGTGCAACGAGAGCCCCCGGATATATATGGGTACTGGGATGATGATGGTGTTGATGGTGCACGCTACAAAACTCGTGTTGTTAAACGAGCAAGGGAATGACGAAGGGAAGCGATGAAACGGAGGCAAACAAGAAAATACAAGGTAGAAGAAACGGAGAAATCGAGAAAGAAGCAAAGCTAGTTCTGGGAGAGCGGGAAAAAGTTAAGGGAGGAAAGTGGACACGAAGTTGGCAAGAAAAAGACGGAAGGCAGGTACAGAGGAGCTGGTATACGAAGACTGTATATATTCGTGAAGGTAAACAGTCGGGAGGCAAAAATCGACTACAAGGGCTCAAAAAGGAGAACACGGAGTGTTGCGTAACTTTGAAAACAAGTTTTGGTGCTTCGATATCGAAGTTATAATCGTTACTTTCATACAGTTCGAGCAAAGTTACCAAAACTCACGTCATCGTAGCAAGCTCCGTTGAAAAGTCCATGATATACAAATGAAAAAGGAAAATTCCACAAACTCTAGTTGACCTGTATTTTGCAAAGGGAACGAATGCCTGGCATGATAAATATTATCTTGTTGGTGCGCCGGGCAAGATCACAGCTGGAGCAAAAATTCATTCAACCAATTTTTCGATTTCAATCTAGTACCCTGCCTAATACGAATGCACCAGACGTCGTGTCATTTTATTCGTACGGAATGATGTTCAGAATTCGACAAATAAAAAGTGATTTCGTTCGGTATTACTTTTTATTACCGTTCGGTATATTTCGTTCCGACGTTCCTTTCTAGGATGCCGACGCCATTGTGTGTGCAACTATGTGTAACAAACGTACGACAATTTCGTTTGCTTCTATTCATTCTTGAAGCATTGAATGAACGACGAAGCAATTTCAAAGCTAAGACATACGGGCACCATTATTACTACTGTTGCTACAATGTCTGTATGAGTCTCTCGTTCATTGATATTGAATGAGCGTTTGCGAATTTCAGTTCGGGACAAAACGCACGAGAATTATTTACAAAATGCCGAACGTGATGAATAAATATCACACGAATTCGTACAGATTCAGAAACTTAGATCTCATCGAACGGTTACGAAAATAGAATAGAATTTACATTCAATGATCCAGCTTTTAGAGTGAATGGAATGCTGAAAACCGACGACACTTGAACAACAATAGTGTCGCGTTCTCAACTGGATAGAAAACGAATGATCATGTAATTAAAAATTTGCCAATACCTGTGGGTTTGTTAGTATAATAAAGAAAAAATACGTTTCTTTACAAAAGATGACTCTGAGGTTACAGGATTAAAAATGAAAAAGAACGAGAGGAAGTAGGTTAGTATATGCATTTAATTTGATCGGTAGATTGCTCTGTATGGAGTTGCAAAGTAGGCAACGAGCGACAGTTCAAGCCCATTAGGATTACGGTATTGCTGTATGACAATTTACAGACACGTAGAATGACAGTAGCACATTCCCTTTCATACCAAGGGCGCGAGAAGGCTAGAAGGGGCGGATAGAAGAGAAGAGAGAGAAAACCAATGCAGCATAATTTGTGTAGTCTCACAATCAGCAGAAGCCTGTGGGGTGCCTGAACCTATATCAGCGTACGAGAGATAGATGTCGACTCCCCCGCACGTCACTTAGTGTCTTTCTCCTTCCCACATTTAAGGTCCTTCTAAGTCTCTTGGAGCAGCCGAGCCTAACAATGCTCGATTTCTCCCCTCAAATCTATTCATGGGTTCCGGAAAAGGTCGGCAAACGGCACGCGACTGCGATCATTCGACCTTTCTGCCCTCTTACTGGCACACTTTATTAAAGCCAAAAACGAGCTCCAGAGTCCGGCTGCACGTCGACACCTTTTCACAATTGAAACTGGAAACCGATGGGCTGTAAATACCCCGAACTGACAAATAGCTGCTTTGTGTCCTGATGATTGAACGGAGCTCAATCTGTTAGGATGCTGGTCAAACGGACGGATAATTGTTTGGTAATAGGGTGTTATTTTCATTATTGATTTTTTTTACAACGTTTACGATATTTACTCATTTGCTATCAAGGTCTCCGTGCAACAGCACGCGATCAGGCTCGAAATATTGAATACATTCTCGTATATTCAGCGTATTCAATCCAACAATATTCCAAGGCATAGAGTTAAAGCACCGAGTAATCGACGTAACAATCGCGACAAAGTGTCAAGATATAATAACGTAGCACAAACGTATTGTCAGTTGTCTGTGTATATTGCTCTTCGAAGAAGTAATTGATGCTATTAGGAAGTTCTCGTACGTATTAATGCCCTCGATGATTATCTTGAGCGGTATACGTAAATGTATATCTATACGTTTATGGAGATAGATACGACTAGGTACTTGGCACGTCTTGTGACTAATCGAATAAGACTATACATAGAGCCACGGCAAATTCTCTCTGCTCGTTGAAAGATTCTCCGACGTGATGGGATGCGCGGGCTTGTATAGAGAGAAATTCCGATGTATATATCTCTTCCCTCACGGAGAGAAACTTTGTATGTCTACGTGGGTGTATTAGTCATTTGAGATTGCAAAGAGAGGGAGAAAGATAGAACGAAGCGAAGAGAGTCTCTGTGCTCTTTATATGTTTTCGACTTCCGGTGTCAGCGAGGAAGCCCCGCTCTGTCTTCTTACTCGTAATTTCTTTGCGGCGAGCTCAACTGGGAGCATTGTGCGCTCACGAAGCACCTGGCACGCGCTCGGACTCGGACTACCGTCTTTATGTACAGCCGCCGACCTTTCTACTCTTCCCTGGCGTGCTGCCGCTGCTGTTGCTGCATTAGCTGATGCTTCTGCTTTCGCTGGGTGCACACGGCAAGCCACACACTTACACATATACATATGTACATTATAATATAGGGTGCACATGCGTGTGTGTGGATATATAGCATAATATTGTGGATATATATACAAAGGTTGGTGAAGCACGTTGCAGAGAACCAACAGCGATGTTGCACGTGCCAACACCGGATACTTGTTCCTAGCCCGGTATCGCACGAGAGATAAAAGAGCGTCGTTCATTCAAGCGGAGTACACAATTTCTTTTCCTTCTATTTTTTTTATATTCTTCTTTTTTCTTTTTCTGCTTTCATCTCATATTTTATTACGATGCGTGAAAAAGAACTATGCTCGGGCGTTGAACGAGGCGAGATGTAAAGGTGTAATGTGCTTTATACGAGGCCTGGATTTAATCGCTTGTTTATACACTCACATTGGATGCAGTGCACCTGTCGTCCATATCTCCGCTCCCTTGAACATATCTCTCTGCACGTTCGAATTTATCAGGTGGGAAAATGGCCAGTAGGTAGACCCTCGGATAGGCTTATTTATCACTCGGAGTCATGTGATTCATCTTTCTCCACAAATTCGAGGCTAACGATGATGTAGTGATGATACAGCATCGGACGATGCAGATGTATTAAATATTGAAATTCAATTGGTATCTGTGTCGAAACAGAAAAAAATTTGAATCGTGAAGAACTACTACTCGGTTAAGCTTCCGGCATTGGTATCCGGGTCTCCATGACCCCTACAACTTTGTCTGCTCATTCTGGCTCTTTACTGCATTTCGTGAAAACAATGTCAGGAGATGAAAATTTAAATTTGCTTTTGTTTCTTGTTGTCTACGTCTATTCATACCGTGCATTTTCTCATAATTCCCTTCAGCATCTTATGCACGAGGACTGTGTTCTATATTTGTTGCCTCCTGAAATCCAGTAACCTCACGGGTTTCCTGTCCTGTCGCTCTTCTTCTGTGTCTGCCTAGTATCATCAAGGAATCTTTAGGAAAGTAGTTTTTTTCTACTCGTTCTCTTGCTTAGACACTTCGGGATTGGAGCTTACATACAACACCGTTGCACAACGTTCCAACTGATTTTTACGTCTTCTCATCTCATCCCTCTTCCCTCACATGTCTCATCTCTCTCGATCTCGAACGTATATATACTAACGCATGTGTATACGTTTACATGTAAGCAGCGACATATGATCCTGGACGACGGCATGCGTCCTACGTGACTGTTAAAACGCACCAATTCAAACTCTGAAGAACCCTTGCCTCGAGAGTGCGTCAGGCATATTGTATAATACACTCCAACTTGATAGGCACGTTCCTTAAGACCCTTATTACGAGAATGGAGACAAATTCCAATTCTGACACTCTCCATTTCATTTATCTATTGCCAATACACACACACACTCTCTCTCTCGCTCTCTCTCTCTCTCTCTTTCTCTCTTTCTCTCTCTAGAGAGAAATAAGTCATTCTTTCACTTCCTATTATCTTCTTATGCCTATTGTTACAGTACTCTGTACTACCAGAACTTATTCTCATTCACAATTCCTATATCGATTAAATTTTTTTTTGTTTTACATATTTTTTTTGGATTCAATTTTGATGTATGTTTTTTCTTTCTATATTTGTTGGAATCGCTTTTAGCGATTCATCTTTCTGTATTTCGCGCCTTTCAGCTTGCTTGGGTGGGAATAAACTATCAATCAATCAATCAATCAATCTCGCTCGTGTTCTTCCAATAGTTTGGTTCCCGCGAGAAGTATTGCTGTCTCGATAAAATCATTGAAGAATTCCAGAAGAAAAATTTAAATTTAAATTTAATTCCTTTATTTGTGATTTATTCATACGTAGGAAACCGAAGAAGAAGCGAAAATTTTTCAACACCAAATTACGATAAAACCGCTATCATAGATGACGTATGTTTTCCGTTAAATTCTGAATTTCTGTAATCAATCTGGAAATCTCGGAATAACACTCGAGACGTATTTTATATCACTGTCGTTCATCGGGTGAACGTTCCGTCAAAAGATCGATTCACAACAAAGGTTCGCCGCTTCCGATGACACGTCGTGTTTAATCTCTTATCAGATGGCTTCGTCTGTAAACCGGAAAAGACATTTATGTCTATACTATTTTCAGCGTATAGCAAAATTGCGAGAAATTGGTAAGTCATTTTGCTCGAATCAAACAACGACGGTTTACTTAACTAGAAATGGATGAGTAAGAATTTAAATGTGAATAGTATTTTTATGTGTAATCACATTATACTGCTCTGACAAGAGCATATCGTCATAGTTTCATGACGCTCGCTGTTTTCCAATCGTATGTGTATTAATAGTTGGACAAAAAGTGCACTCACCGTCCTTACAGCAAGAGCTTTCTAGATCCATAAATACCTAACATTCGTACTCAATAATTACTACTCTGTCATTGAATCGTCAAAGCCTGGCTGAAAATAATTTGACTCCAAAACTCATGATCTTAATATAGAGAAACCGCAATGTATTGAAAACATTACCAGATATATCCAGGTTCAGGGAATTCTTAGAGGAAGTCCAAATTTACCGAAACTATTCCAAAAATACGAGACTTCCGTTACACAACGTTGTAAGATTCATAATTGTGCAACTTTGTCATCGACGAACGTATTTTTAGGCGAATGAAAGGATTCGGGAAGAAAATTGTCCGAACGCCTAGTTTCCATTGAGATTAGATTAGAGTAGATAATTTCTTGAGGTAATCAGAGATTAAGTTTTGATGTACATTTAACAGTGATACAAAAAGTAAAGGTTATTTCATTTTTGGTTCATTCTGACGTTGTGGATAATAATTTTAAGAAAATTTCATTGGGAAATAGTACAAGCTGCTCAACTTCTGGAGGTTGCTCATCCAACTTTTCTTTCAATCCACAAAATCAAAAACTAATTATATTTTTCGAAGAATTTACTTTTCACCATGATCGAATGCAAACTCGGGTGCAACCAGACAAGAAGCAGTTTTGCATCAGATCTATATGTTTAATGTGGATTTCTATGAATGGAGATACTCGTCTGGGACCTCATTATTCCTCATATTGGTTCAACAGTCGATGCTATTAAATACCAGGCGAAATAGTCCTGATGATGAGAATCTCAACTAGAAATCGAGAATTATATTTTATATAAATATATATCGCTAAGGATTAGCAAGCACGGAGAGCTAAGTATTATTTATCACTATTAATGCCCTCCTCCTTTCTGCTTTATCCCTTCTCTCTCTCTCTCTCTCTTTTCCCTCTGAATGGTTTACTGCTAACCGCGTGCTGGCATCGACCTCGATAAATTTAGCAGCCTGTGGAGAGAATCGCTTCGTGAGCTGTTGGGCCACCACAATTCCCGATTCTCTGTTAGATGAGCAAGAGGGAGAGAGATGGAGGTAGTGAATTTTCACTCTGAATGGACAGGGCGCGACGGTAGCGTGCCTTTCTCATCTCTGTCTGTCTGTGTCTATCGTTTTCGCTCGCTCTCTCGAGACATACATCCCTATATATCCAAGCGCTGGACAGCAAACTCAGCACGTTTTGATCCTCATTGACCACTGATCGATAACATTTACGAAGGAAAGGGGAAAGAGCGGCGAGAGAGAAGCTGGGCAAAGCCGAAAGAGCATTACAGGAAGAGGTGTGCACAGGTCTGCTCGCCCTCTGCTCCAGTCATCGGCTAATGTCCCAAATTCCCATGATTCCATCATGAACGAAAGATTTATACACATATAACAAATGAGACTCGGGTATGGGCGCGAACATGATCACTGAACAGATCCGCCAATCCACAATGCTTCATGGAAATGAGTTAGACCCAATTATCCTTCTTTATTTCACTTTTTATCTCGTTTCCTTTTCGAGAGCGACGATATCAATCGCAACAATGATATATTCATTGAAAATACGATAATGTATGTACCACCGTCAGAGTTATGCAATCTGGTAATTAATCGCTTCAGTTTTCATTGTCTTTGTAATTATGCAATTAAAATGACAAGAATGTTCGAGTCTTGGATTTTTTAAATGCACAAAGAAATGGGTTTAATGCAAAACCCTTGAGGCGTGTACAGTTTTGCAAGAGAATAAGAAGTTGAGCGTAATTTCATCATGTAAAAAATTCCACAACCTTCCCGGGAGCAGATCGTGAAAAAGAAAGAGCGTGACGATATTTTTTTGCTTCCGCGAGCATAGCCACTCGAGCAACTGTCTACCCAAAGTCCTACGGTGTAAAATTGTCGTAACTATACGTATATATGTGTATATATACAATGGAACAAGGCGGCTATCTGTCGGAATGTCCACTTTCCCGTTGTTCTCTTTCTCACTCGAACGTTGATCGCACAGTGCCCACTTCGTTCTCCTGTCTCGGCCCTTCCGCGATATTTTCTTGGTCGTCGGTTTCATTTGGACCGATATACGTACCTGACTACCTGCGGGTGTAACGAAACGAGTGTCTCGCGTGTTGCAGTTCTCTCTCCCGTGGGAATCATCGAGATTCAACCTCTTTGTCGCTTTTTCTCTCTCTTTTTCTTTTGAAAAGGACGTATCCAACGGGGCGACGAAAAAAAGGGAATCCCCGCTGTGGCTACGAGACAAACTTATATTCGCACGCTTCGATGCCAAAAGAGGGGGTGTTTGCTGTTTTTTCGTCCTTCTCAAGACTCTGATGAGATTTGTCACGTGGTGGGTGGCAGTGATTACGTTGAATTTGCGATTTCACGTGTGGTGGCCACCCTCTCTCTCTCTCTCTTCCTCTCCCTCTCTTTTTTTCTCTCTTGAGAGAAACATTTGAAACTTGTTGCAATCTTTTTGATCCATTTTTTTTCGTCTGCCCGGTCATATGTTCCCATTATTCTCGTTTCCATCCTTGGAGGTCCCTGTTCTGTTGTTCCCATTATCCGTTGTATTGTTTTGTGAATTTTCGAGAACCGCAATTTGACGACAAACAGAAACAGAGATTTTCTTCAATTGATCCCCCAAAATATTATGATCAATATGCGTTTTGGGCTGATTCACGAATCAACCGATCAATCGTTTTACCAAAATTATTTCTCAAACGACGATGATCCTTATGACGAACGCGTTCGTATCTGCGTCAACGTACACAAGTACGCAGGCCCACACACAAATACCTTGTGGTATTTGTACAACGGGGTCATCAATAATCCACTTTCATATACAATTTCAATCGCACCTGCCGGGTACGAGCGTTTAATCGACGATGAATAATAACAGCCAAGAGCCGGTGTGCTCCGAAACGAAACGTTCCTGCTGTCGGTTATTTTGCGAAGGGAGCAAGAGAGAGAGCGAGAGAAAAAGAGAGACTGAGCGCTCTCGGCAGGCTGTTTCGTTGGTTCATCTGTTTTGTAGTGCACTTTGCACGAATAAGATTCATACATATCTGTATGGCAGTGTAAATGCGCAAAGAATATATATTTGATACCGTGAAAAGAAATATGTTAATATAGGTAACGTTGGAGGGTGTACACTTTCGTTCATTTTACGTTACGTGACGTGACAATCGATGTCGCTGAAGAACATCCACGTCACAGACCGCATTTAACAATTTCCCTGTGAGCGAATGCATAAACTGAAGTTGCATCCAGTTTAGTGATATTTCCCATGGTCGTCGGCATAAAAGGGAATCTACTTAATTTAATTGACCTCGATACTACTTAAGCTTTTTTGTTTATCAGCTGTCAATGCGTGACAGATTATCTCCATCTTGCTTCGAATTGCGGACTTTTGCTCTTATCCCAATGGAATGATTCGCAACTCGTTATAGCGATACGAGTTTGTTTACCGTACATAAAAGATACAGTGCTATAGAATTGTTACGTGTATCAGCCATTCGAACGGTATAGTGGAGTGCGTCGGGGGAGCTCTTTTGAAAATAGCAAAAGAGAGCGGGAGAGTGAGAAAGTATGCGACACTTTTATACCCTGGGGATGTTTCGACAGGGGCGAGGGAGCGCTCTCACATTTGCATCATAGGGTGGTAATCGTTGGCTCGTTAACGAGGGAAACACATTCACTGAACGAAAATACAGTGAACGAAAATTTAACATTTTGATGCCACATCGTTTGGCTGGTGACAGCCAGCCTCAGTTGTAGAACAAATTAAACGTACATGCGTGCACAGAATTTTGCTTCATTATATATATCAAAGTTTGTTTGCTGCAATAGAAAAATATTTTCAATAATGATCTCGTTCGATCGACAGTAATTTTTATCGATTTCACATTTTTGAGTGGTTAACTACATGGTTTCTATAGGTTCAAAAAAATTATATGTCCTTTAATTAACGTTTTTTGACCCCACGTGAGTTTTATCTGATATTTATAAACCTCGATTGAAATAATTCCGAAGTCATCGGAATCAACTTTGAAAACTCGCCAGTAACTGAAAAATGCAAATGAACTAGAAACACGGCTCACCTATTCGGAGATCAACAAAAAATGAAGACAAATAGCAGTGGCTACGTGTTGTATATAAATAAATTACAGCTCTTTGCCACGGACTCATCAAAAATTCGAAAATTCCGTCATTCTTGCGGCTCCTGTATTTTAGTAAAATAGTGCATATTCGTTATTAATATTATACCGTTGCATTAACGATGATATTCCTTGCGGCCAGAGAATACGTGGGCACAGCTACCCGAACCATGAGCCATGAAAATTTAATGCTTGACGCTGTTTCAATTCATACATAAATGAAAGTGACTCGAAAAATAACTTTGTTCTATCCTTTGGCAGAATTTAATTAGAATTTTAATACGAAACCTTAGAATCTCGTTAGCGAAAGCTCATTATTAAATAATAATTTATTAACACAAATATATAAGAGAGACAAAAAAACACGAGTGCATAGCAAACAAAGAGAAAAAAATTCGGTCATGAATAAGATTGTGCGAATATTAACGAAGTGTTTTTTTTTTTCTACATTCAAGTCGTTTTACTCGTGCATATCGTGTATTTTCATAAAAAATTAAAAACCGACGAAGTATTTCGGAGGAAAAGTATCAGAGGGTAATCGAAGTTTAATAAAATAAATATTTACCGCGTCCGTCAGCCTCTCTCGGCCGTACTTTTCAGTTTGTGCCTACAATCTCGTTTTCCATATATGACCCATGAGGCCACCGATATATGTAGATAAAAAGCGTCATGGATAAAATGATGAAAAAACGATGGGACGAAATTTCGGACAATTAAATGTGCACAGCGGTACATACACGAACTTCATGCGAAAACCAAACGGTGCGAATATAGCATCGTGAATGCATCGTAAATGCTTTTGAAAAAACTTTCGGTCTGGGCAAAAAACCACTTGATACCATAAAAAATAACAAAACGACTGAAAACTCTGTCACAACGTAATGGACAATGGTGAGTAAATTTGAAAATACCTTCGAAAAGCAACAATTACATATCCGCACAATATGGGAAATTGATGAATTTGCGTGTCGGGAATCGGAATGACTATTGATCGGTACACTCTCGACTGACCACGTCATGTCACTGATGTCGAGAACAATAAACGAGCAGCATACGGTTCAAAAATGTATGAGATAACCGTTCGCAAAGAGAATATGATGCTCGCGTCGATTCGGGACAATTAAAAAGCAATGTATGCATGAGTACGAATGTGCAAATAGGCTGGCGAATTTCCGGACATGTGGAAAAGTGGAAAACAATTTTATTGCATTGACTCTCGAACCAAAAGTGAAAGATTCGTATAGACTCGGAGAAGAAAACAAATAGAAAGAAGGACGAAAGGATTTTTAAAAAATACGTAAATATGTTGTACGCATCGCTTGAGACTCGTACGGCTGTGTTCGTCGTTTATAACATAGAAAAACATAGGGCGTAGTGTATATATGTGACATAGTAGCGTTGGGAAGGGATAAACAGAAAAAGAAAGTGGAGACACGACCGAGAGGGAGGCAACAGCTGCCATTTTATCCGCATCCACATTTTTCTATGTGCATACACACGCACGTACAAGAATACTAATACAACGGTAAGAACGGAAAGTGGATACTGGGGGTAAACTCCATAATAGACTCCCGCGGTTATCTGCCGTTGAAAAGTTTTTCTGATTTTCAGAGAAAAGTGTACGATTCTATATCGTCTACGATCCAGCACACCCGGAATTTAGTTTGGTAGTATAAACATTCGGAGAAGCCATTTGTTCGATGTTAAAATTAATTTATACAGTCACGCCAACTCGAAACGCAACACTGTACTTTTTTCCGGTCTCAAACACAAGTTATTCGTTCGTCAGGAATAAACCTCGTCGAACTGACTCCCCGAGACTATCGGAAGAGCTTTTTCTTCGTTGAAATACCTGGTACGTCGTACGATCGATCGAAGATGTGAATACGATGGGATTCATTTTATAAAACCAATCCGCATTTTCCGGCGTACTGCGTGGAACCTCCAAGAATTAGGTTTTCGAAACATATCCCCGAAAAAGTGCACCAATCGGTTCGTGAATGATGATACGAAATCATGTCCCGCGGAATCAAACCAAACGGAGGTGTGAGACTAACTCTCGCGCTTGAATTCAGTGAATTTTGAAGCTTGTTGGTATCTGGCGTATGTGGTGGTTCATAGCACCTGTCGCCGCGAGCACGGTGGTCTGTCTCATCTCTCGCTCTCGATCGCTCTCCCTCGATCTCTGTCTCTCTGACGATGATGCGCGAAGAAAAATTGATTAAATCGGGAGGCGCGTTGGAGATCAGCGAATTACCTACTTCGATGCGAAAGAAAACGAGAGATCATCCATTGTCAAAAATAATAACGTGTTTTCCATAGAAATCTCATTTCCCTAGAGTATTCCGACGAACAGCTACTGAATGTGGTTTTCTCACAATCAGATATATGCCTTTTTGATATCAAACACTTGAATATTACTCGATAAATAGTTTCACAGATTTTATCCAAAATCGATTAGAGCAGATACGAGAGTATATGGCCATCGCATGAAGTTCGTGTGTTATACCCAGCCCCTATTTGCACATTTATTTTTCCTCCGGGGCACGGTTGCAGGTACGTTCTTCGTGCTACTCAGAAAAAAGCCACCCGTACATGTCCTCTAGGATTTATATACGGATTGAGATATATATAGCATTAATCATCAGCACACGTTAGTCACACGAACGCCGCAGTCATGCTTCTCTGAGTTGCCCCTTGCAGTTTCTCGCTTTTTGCTCTAGAACGTAACGAAGACATTATACCAAGGTACCAGAGAGTTTGGTCCGGTGTGCTATCTCTCTTTCTACAGCTTGTACGTGTATATATATATATATATATGTATACATACCGTCCCAATTCCCTAGCTGCTCGTGTCTTTTTCTCTCGCCCCTCATTTCTCCCTCGTTTAACTCAGGCATAAGCAGTTGCCTTCCTCTCACCCTTTCTTTCTGTCCGTTTCTTCTTCTCGCGTGTTGTCTCACTCCCGGGGGGCCATTACGCGACCTATCGTTAACCCCTCTTCGCGTCTCTACGCCCTCATGGTCCTTGGTTTTCTCTAGACATGAAATCCGAACGGCCGCGCGGCCGCATCGCGGCTATTTGAAACCTTTTCGGACCTCGTCTCGTTTTCGCTCTTTCTCTCTGGCTCATTTTATAAACACACGTCGCCTTCACAGCGAAGCTTCTCTCTATCCGTCTCACGAGTAAAATCCCTGTAGCCATAAACACACAAAGTCCATAAATTATCCCAATCTACCGGCACGAGGGTTCTGCATCTGTTTGCTTAAAAATATCCTTATTATAATCACATATCCCTAGAGGAAATTTATGACTCAGTGGATCTTCCAAGTTTGTGTATTACTCGGCGTATCTGTATCACGAATATCAAGTTGTACTTGTCACACGTTCAACCACAATTCCTATTGAAGTTGATTTCATTGATTGTTTCCACGTTTCGTAATTCGATTTTCCTTGAATACGAATATGGCGATTTATGAAGCCGGTAACATTTTTTTCTTCCATCTGTTCTTCATGAAAAAAAAAAAAATATAATTACGTTCATGTTTCATTCCTTTGAGAAGTTGTGGACAGGAGAGTTAGCTCTCTAGATTTTTGCCTTCTCAAATATCCTGACGAGTGAATACAAGAAACAAAAAAAAAACATAATTTCCGAGTTATCACTATTTGAGCAGTAGGCGCAAGTGGATAGATCTCTACGAATAGATGTATGTGTGAGCTCAAAAGAGATGATGGGTACACACTAAAGAAGAGAAGAAAACGATCGCACGTCATACTTAACGAGGGGTAGCGGCCGGCCGCAGGTCGAACTCACCTCGTCGTCGCTGCTGCTTGCTGCTCAGCAAAAGATGCTCCTCCTGTATGCCCCCACTGGCCGATTTCGCACAGCCTCCGGCGTTTCCAAGTGGCATTATACACATATATGTATCTACTGACAAACGCACACATATATAGATAATATACATATACGTATGCAGGTTGCTGGGTCTTTCCTCTCATTCTCATCGTGCCTGCCTTACTACTTGTCCTCTCTCTTCCTCTCGCTCGCTTACTCTTCTCTCTCTTGCCGTCAGCTCGTAGCCTCTCTTGAATCTCTGTTTATCTTTATCTCTTTTCGTTTGGTTTGTCGGCTCTCGCGGCATAGCCACGTGATTACAGGGTAGCCGGCACTCACCTCGGAACTCGGGTGGTCTTCTCTCCGGCGTGGCCGCGTAGCAGCCCACGGGTATATGTATATATTTATCTCCCTCCCTCCCCCCCCGCCCTCTCTCGCTCTCTTTCTGTCGTGCTTCTCCTACTCCTCGATGCTTAGCTTCTCTCTCTTTTCCGCGCTATTGGCGCGAGCGATTGCAAGACGACGACGGTAACAGCATCCTCTTTTCAGCGATATTATTTTTCATCTCCGTTCCGCTACCTCTGTCTCTCTTTTCTTTCCTTCTCCTTCTCCGTGGCTGCACAGTATTCTCGATCTATATACCCTCCTCAGTCCTTTTCACATCTTACTTTTTTGTACCTCGGTCCATCTCCGCGTCGATTGCGCGAATCTCTCTTGAGTATTATTCAACGGAGAGGGTGCTATACGACACAGGTTGTTGTTCCTCGTGCTCGTCGAGATGAGAGACCACGGGCTGTCTATAGGATATGCTCATGGCGAGAACTACCACACACAGCTTTGCGAACCAATCATCTCACACATCTCTGCTCGCACTCCCAATTGCCTCTTACTCTCTCTCTCCCTCTCTCTCTCTCTCCCTCGCTTCCCTTTTCCTTTACCCACGCTACCTCTTTCTCTTCCTCGCACTACCTGGTTTGCGTGTGTCTTATTAGCAATACGCTCAGCGGGGAAAGATTATCGGGTCGTGGACCCAGTCTCGCTGGTGATGTGTTAATCGAGAATACGATGTCGCGAGAGATCGCGTTGTGGATGCACGATGACTTGCGAATATTGCACAACTGCTATTTAAGACTGGAATCGATATTGCTGCTGACAAAAGTTGTTCGTGTGTATAGATTCAATTACACGGAAGAGCTTTGGAATATATATACGCATCTATGTGCGAGGCAGAAGAGCTGCGTACTCGCGTAAATGACACTTAAACTTTATCTTTTGACAATTATCCTTTTTAGCATTAGTTTTAACTTACTTTAATGAGCATCGTAAATGAACGCGTAAACTTGCTTATCATCCCCAATCAAATCATCGTGTAGCATTCCTCGAACTAGGAAAACAAACAATTCGATATTTTATTACGAAACGGTGGTGGGAATAGAGCAATTCAAAACGTTTATCTTCACTCCTGGTTTTAACGGGCGATGTTATGGGCCAAAGAAATTTTACATTTATTCGCAAGGATAGAAATAGAACGTTCCGAGGCGTAGTAAGCTTGAATTTCTCTGTGGAAATGGATTTCGTATCATACATTTTGTTCTCTGACTAAGTCAATTGTTTTTTATTCATTTGTACAAAAAAAAGGAGCAGTTCAGGTTGCAGACGCCGAATTCCTATTAAAATATTGTAATACCAAAATATAGAAAAACTCCCCATAGCAAAGGGCAGCAGAGGAGATATGGTTTCTCTCGTGGAACTCGAGAAAGCAGAAAGGTAACGAGGGCGAAAAAAAAAGAAGCAAAGAGTGTGTTATATAAGGTTGGGCAGGCTTTGCTACATACACACGTAATGAGCTTCGCTCGAATCCTCGACGTGTGTTCTTCCTCCTTCAGGCTCTACCGCATTCGCTCCTGCCTTTATTTTGTTCATAAAGCCATAGTGAAGAGGAAGGAAAAAATCCACAAGGCGCCGAATCACCTGCTATATTCGCGAGAGCTTTTCTACCGAATGTTAAAGCTCCCCGACGATTCTTATATATAAAAGCATGTGGCGATGTAACCAGGCCACAACGCCGGGAGTACCAAAAAACGTCGGGTCCTAAAAGCAACAACAAAAAACCTATAAAGATTGTAGCATACTTATAAGACCCATGATGCTGAGTTCACTAGCCAATAAGAGCATGTCTAATCCAAAGTGAATTTGAAGCTTCGTGGGGCCGTGCTACCGATCCGTAAAATATAACTATGCACTTTGTGCAAGTTCGAATGAAACCTGGAGTACAAGCATTTATTTTTTTTTTTATTTTTTTTATTTTACTTCTCTTCATATGCTCGTATGGAAAGTTTCAACTAATAAAAAGTCACGATCCGGATGCTACTACATGCTGCTTTTATTTTATGCACTCCATTAACTTATAGAGACGCGAATTTTCTTTCTGTAAACTTACGTAGTCCACTCATCTTGGGTTTTTAGGATGATTGGGAAATGGAGAACAAATCTGTCCTTTTTCAACGCAGTTCCATTTATTTCGATCGAAAGTATCAATATTTTATGAACGCGCATATAGTGATGTATCGTAGTAATCGATATTTGCAGAAAAGGGAATAACAACCTTTAGCTTGGAAACGTGGAATAGGTTCGTAACGTTTTTTTTTTTCAGTTTTTCGTTCGCAGCTTTTTCGACGATAAAAAAATGACACAATTTTATTGAATCCTTCCTACCCTTCTCATCCCCGAGGGGCCTTACCGCAGTCGTTTTATATACGTATATGCGATTTGGATAGCAGCTCGCGGGAGGATGAAAAAGTAGCTTCAAGAGGGTGGAAACATCCCCGCCGAGATCCCCGCCTTCTCGTAGATGGGAGCGAATTGCCGGCCCGAGGGCATCCTCGCTGCTGCGGTTATCACTAGGAAGTCAGTTGGTGCTGGGAAAAGCTGAACAAAAAAGTTGAAAAACGCGATAAAAATAGATGCAAAACGGAGGAGAGAGAGAGTAAAGGAAAAGGTGGCGAAGTACAAACGTACAAAAAAGAAAATTCGAAAAGTAGAGCGTACAAAAGACAAGTACAGTGACGACAACAGGACGAGGCTCAACTGCAATCGCTATCGGTATATGGTCATTTCGTTGTACGGTTGTGAAACGGCCGGGGACAGTCGTAGACTTCTTGTCTTATCAACTTGTAGGTGTCGAGTCCACGACCACTTTACCTCTTAATTTTGCCTCGAGCACACGTTCATTGGTTACTCCAGCGCGCAATTTACTCACCGCCACGCAAACCTTCCCCATAGTGGCTTTATCTCAACGGTGCATGAACCGAAGGGGAAAAACGTTCGGCGGTGAGAACTTTTTGCAAAGGATGTTTAATCCTTTTTCTACGATCGAAGAAAAACGATATAAAAAGATCAATATTTTCATGCTCTGCTGTAGCCCAAAAATGAAACCGTTTTTCCTGTATTTTCAGATACAATGATAAAAATTCGAAAGCATAGATTCACATGGGTATTGAATAAATCGCCAAAAGGTTCATTACCATTGTACAGAACGATGGGGCACATAGTAATATTTAACCAGATGTGGTGGTCATATCGTTCGCGTTAACATACCAATGAAATCCTGAAGAAGAGCTGAACAGAGCCAAGTTTTCCTAAAGCATTTGTACCATAGTTTCGACGACTTTGTTTATCGTTGCCTACCACATATTAGCTTTTGTATGCATAAACCCATAAGAATGTGAGCATCGATGCTGCACATGTTCTTTTATCCTCTGATCCCCAAAAGAGTATATGGTGGCGTTTATACATATATATCCAGCAGGAGGATAAAACGAAACAAGCTTTACGCATAGTACTATATACTACCGTGACCCTATGTATATATATAAATGTGTATATACGTATGTATATAGAAAGTAGAAGTGTGCCATGGAAGGAAGGAAGGCGACGAATGGCATTTGTGCGTTGAGCGTAAAAACCTGCAGAAGTTAACGACACTCCGGAGGACTTCATTACCGCGGTAGCTCTGCCGCCTCAAACCTCACTCAGCACACTCTTTCTCACTTGCAGCATCTCGCTCGTACTCGTCGTTCCCTTTCGGTATTTCTTCCTACCTGGCATTGCATTCCCACGTCGCAATTGGCCGAGTCCAGGCTAATATACCGAGCCGCACGGGTTAGAGTATGTTACAGGTACCACTTTAACACCTCTCGTGACTTTCAAAAGCATTTACCTACACACTCGCTCATTTATATATAAATTCATATATAAGTATAATATGCAGTTTGTTACCAGAACAAGTGATTAAGTAATGCATCGGACTTAGTCATTTGGTGGGCTTAACCCGGAACATATTTAATTTCATACGTATTCACCTATGCTCGATGACACCTTAATTAGTTTCGGAATGAGAGCAATTCTCGTCAAACCCGCAGTCGTACATGTGTCGACTTAATTATTATCTTTCCGTGATGTCTCTACAGATCCTCATGGTATAGTACATCGTTGATTGCGGTCTGGAGGTCCGACAGTAGGAATTCGATGACGGACTTCGTTACTTTTCGACTTTTGCTCAGACTATTTGCAATTAATTTTGAGTGAATTATGAGTAATTACATGTTTTGAGACGACGTTGAGATTCATTATACGTTGTGATTCATGTGAATAAGGAGGACTGCAAAATTACGAGCATCAGAATTTTTCAGTCGCGAGATACTTTAATCTATAAGAAAAATCCACTAGGTCGGATACCTGCAAGTTTAAAATAGCAAAAGGGAAAGATTGTAAGGTGAGGGTGGAGTGTGAGGACGGTGATGGCGAAATGGACAGAGAATGACGCCGCTGCGACTGGGCGCGGTGGCGGTCGAAATCGAAACAGGTCCCTTCGTCTCTCACTTGCCTTCTTTCTTTCCTAATTTTTTCTTTCTTCCTCTTGATCGTTTTTTGTTTTGCCTAACCGCAAATGCAGAAGGTGCAGAACGTGTAAATTCTTGTGTGGTCGCGTTGTCTTTTGCGGTCCTTTTCTATCTGTGTTTTTCTCCTTTTTCTCTCTTTCTTTCTTGCGATCTTCGATTTAAATATCAAAGGCGGCTTAAATCTGACCTATACCACGCTGAATCATGTTACCTATAGGCTTATAAGGGCGGAAAGGGTAAGGGGGGTCGATTTACCAGCACAGAATTTGGTGAACGAACCCGGCATTTCCATTACGACGGACGGAACCTCACCCACACGTAACTTCATCTACGTATCGATTCAACGCCGACCCGCGTGTTGACCCAGGCGCTAACATCAAATAGACAAGAGCTGAGGCGCCGAAGCATGTTTTATTCTCCTACCTTATCCAAAGAATCGCTATTCGAATATGAATGTATGAATACATATCGTATTTATGTATAGGAACGCCTCAACTCATACACTGCACATATGTGGGTCCTTGAAGAGCGATATGCTCTCGTGTAAAGCTGACTTTTCGAGGAAGGTTATTTTCGATCCTCCAGACACCTTCCTTTTTGGACCCACCCAGTGATAACCAACATGCAAAAGATCACACTCGCTTGGACGATTATTATCAGCTTGAAAAGGTGCAGCGAACAGCTTTTTTAATTAGGGAGCGATCGGTTCTTTCAGCTCTACGGGCTTTTATTTTCGTCCCTCATCAACACCAAACTTATCTCATCTTTTTATTAATCCTTGTATACGTTTCACTTCGTAATATGGAGATAAAGCTTAATAACACGAAAGAAAGACGTACTATCGCACATACAACCGTCCAAATTGCCTTTACACCGAATTTACTGCTGTTTATTCCACTCTTTAGTATCCGATAAGAGGTCCTCAGGTTTAAAAGTGTAGAAACGATTTATTTTTCGCAACGTAGACGGCTCCCATAAAACGCCCAGTCTGCTAACGTTTCTCCATTAAATAACAAAAATGTATATATGTAGAGATCTATTTACGGCTGCTCATAGAAAAGACTAGTGCCTGCCGGAGCACCGCCCAGACCAGGTATTCGTATCACCTTCACTCGTTCGGTTACAGTACACCTCTCTCGATGCATTATCGATCTGCACTCTCTCTCTTTCAAGTGAACTGGCGAAAGGTCAAGTTCCCATAAGAGAAACATGATCGCGTGCTCTCCTAAAACCACTCGGCAAGTTCTATAAATATGTGCACGTGTACATGGGGAATTCCGGATAAAATCTTCCATGTGATGTCTGTGTTCCCGAACAAAAACAATACGTTTTTCCTCCATTCCTGCTTTCTGATCAGGTAAAAAATAATTCATTAAAAATGAAACCCCGACTCTGAGAAAATACAGACTTTTTCGTTCGATGCAAGTCTGCTTTCCTTTACCCTTGGATATATATTCGAGAATTCTCCACAGACACTATTTCTTCGTAGTGAATGTACATGCGGTCAGACGGCGTGGATTCAGTGCCAAACCTTTCGGATAGCTCGCCAGCAACTTTTCAATTTCAATCCAATATTTTTTCATTTACGTATCTTTATTGGGATTGATGATTTTTGCTTTGAAGTGGATGAGGGAACCTCGGGGCTTGTTGAGTTTTCCTCTACACGCGGGTACTCGGTACCTTGGCTCGGAGTTTTTCCTCGATTTTACAAAAATAAATGTTAGCGATCGAGAAAAACAACGAAAAACTTGTAAAGTTGAAAATGGAATCGAATAAAAAATGAAATAATAATAAAGTGTTTTTATTTTTTTTTTTTAAAACGGTTTCAGAGCAAATTATCTTGCTCGCGTGAATCTCAAACAGATTCGTACTGGGAAAGGTGCCAAAAGTCGATGAAATCCCGTGTATTTACCGCATACGTTTGCACAAGTATGCCCCATATGCATTAAATATAACGCAACGTAGATACGCTGCTGCCAAGTATAAAAAAACTGCTTTCTCGAAAATTGTAACAGCAGCCATAAAAATAATAAATACACGTAAAATTAAAAATCGTAAATCGACAAACTGAGCTTTTCCACATATCTTCAAACTTTGTACAAATCTCATGTGTATTGTGAGGTGGCAATTACGAGTATTTTGTATTGACCTCGCCCTTCTACCACCTCGAATTTCAAAGCTACGGCTACGACCGGGTAACATCGTTTCAAAATCACGAGAAACTCCCAAATAAATTTGTTCAGTGAATTCTGAGTTGGCGCCCGGCGTCATCTCGAAACAAGGAACTTTTGGAGCGACGGGAAAAGTCGTTACAGTACAGTTGGCAACAGGCAAAAAAGCAACCGAAAGATGATTCCTGAGGGTAAAAGTATGCTTTGAAAAACCATGGTGTCAGAGATTATTGCTTTCACTTGGTGGCAAGGATGGTGACTGAATACGTTGGTATTCGTTATGCATACACCTACGCAGGTCCTCGCGGAAGCGCGATTATGCTCGGAGCATGCTCCCAAAGCAAATCACGAATTTTCACTCAAGCGAAAAACTAAGGTGTCTCGAAAATTTCTGGCTAAGCACCCGGTATGGAGTAAAATGTTCTTGTCTGTTGTATACACACAGATATGTACTCAGTAAGGTGTATGTGGATTAGGCAAACGTGTATATGTGTGTATACGTACAATTGGGGGAAAATGTTCGAAGGAATATTTATGAGTAAGTTGGTAAACGCTAGTGAGGTCTCGGGGGATCAGACGAGGGTGAATACATCGCCGAGTGAAAGGGATGGTAATCGTTGGTCGTAGTCGGCCCTCGAAAAGCTCGAATCCATGCGCTTTGGTGTATGTGCATGTGACCGGTGGAGCGTGCCACACGGAGAATTGCATGATTTACCGAGACAGTTAAGGAACGAATTACGTCCGGCAATATTTTCCGATATTCCGGCATTCTTCCTGCTGCTTCAGAAGTTGAATAGGAAAATGCTTGTTTTTTCTCAAATATATCTATACAATTCTGGAAGAAAACAAGGACTGTATATCTAACGGTTGTACACCCGTAGATATTCAGTCTGATACTAACCACGTTTGGATCGATACAATATCCATTCGTTATGTAGTTGCGTCGAGTTCAAGTGCACTTCAGTGTTACACTTTCCATGAATAAATGGTTTGAGGGAATATTACTTATTCTACGTAGTCAGCAACACACACACACACACATACATACAAAGTTATCGGAGTAAACTAAACAAATTCTTTATTCTTATAATAGCACGCTGTAGGAAGACGAAAGTAAACAAAGAAACTGAGAATTTGTGTGTAATAAGCCAAGTGACCAGACTTACGATTGGAAAAAGCTTTCTATGTCGATAATATACACGTACACATGCCATACGCATGTATAGATACCATCCCATACATTATTACGTACTGTAGGTAACAAGCTGTGCTGCGGTTATGCTGGTTTCATATTGGCGAGAAAAAAAAACATCGCTCATCGTATGGCTCTATACGTTATTTGCCGATAATCACGAGTGATCAGTCTCAGAGAGGGGAAGGGAGAAAAATAAAGCAGAAAGGGTTACGATGGCTATTTTAGTGGGTGGAAAATTATATGGCGGCTTCTACAGGCTCTAAAATGATCAGCTCTCTTCGGTTTTACCAACTATTATAATCATTTCTTCGTTGCTCGAGATCGGGTCCTTGCTACAGCTATAAATATGTGTGCGTTTATGTATACGGATATATATAAACTGCACACACGCAGGTTATAATAGAATAGCGTGTAATAGAGCGAGAGGAGAAAAGGCATGGAGGGAGAAAGAGAGAGGGAATGAGACAAACGTGGCGATGTGGTAGTCAACATATTTACCGCCTCGTTAACGTCTCCGTGTATAGAGCTCGCTCGCGAGTTCTCGCATCTCGCCAATTTCGTTGCCCCTTCCTCACCTTCTTCTCTCTCTCTCTCTCTCTCTCTCTCTCTCTCTCTCTCACTTTTTCCTTGTTTTACCCCTACCCCGAAAATGTGCTCGTACAAACTGACGGACGATCCACTATAATGCACGAAACGATAACGAGATCCGAACACCAACTTGGTTCGCCTCGCACTATCTATCTCCCAGTTTCTCTTTTCATCGCTCTCCCTTAATCCTTTTACGCAGGCACTTTTTATTCCTTCAGTTCCTCTTCGCCATAATTTCTCTCTCTTCGCCCCTCTCGCTCACTCGCCCTCTCAACGCGCACAAAATCTTGTTCTCCATTCTTCCACCACGATTTATTGTTTCTACCTCTGACCTCACGTGAATTCTCTAATGACACGCATTTTATGCCTCTTAACCTCGGCGGCACATTTGACTCTCGGCCTCTTTCAAACACGATTCACCACACAAATCTGCTTCGCAACTTTTACTACAGTCGAGCAACTCCAGCAAAATGTATTACTTTGTCACTAGAAATTCGATTGTATTTGTATATAATAATTGGCCCGTAAAGTGTCAAATATTTATAAAGTTTTTGGAGCATTCCGATTTTTATATTTTGCTTCATCACCGTCACCGGCTATCGGAAGAATTAGGGCTGGCATGGATATACTTGAAGTTTCACACGCGTGACACTGGTTTCCGGGCTGCAATGTCAGAAAAAAATATGCCACGTGAGTTGCGATGCAAAATTGACTTTATAATTATACCGCCGGTGGATTATTCGATATCCATGGCAGAGTATCAATATAAAAAAAATAAAACGTGGATCAGAAGAGTGGAAGTTGAAATGGAAATTCGTGACCGCGTCGTTCAGTGTGTAATTGTACCGCGAGTTTGTTTACAATAAATTATGCACCAGCGAACGATACAAATTACTAGAATATGAACAGTCCAGAGACAAATTTTCATCAGATTTCCATCTGTATCAATAGCTATTGCCTTTTTCTGGTTAGGAATGTGCCACCATTGCCATCGTTTCACTAGTATCCCCTAAAACGTACAGTGTTTTTTATTGATAAAAAAAAATACATTAATCGAAACGTTTCGATATTCGAACGACCCTACATCCAAGTATCGATACTCATCATGACACAAAAGTAACATGGGAAGTCGCTCAACCCGTAATCGGAAGATTTCTGTTGACCCGACAGTCATTGCTGGAAAGTGCTCGAAATTTTTTTATGTTTGTTGAATTCTCATAAAAATAACAATGACGTAGCTATGCATGTTGCAAGAGTTTGAAGTCTTTTAAGCGTACGAGAGGGTCCTCTTGAACCAAACGGAATGATTTTACAGAAGAAACATGAAAATGGGAAAATTCTAAATTATGAAAAAATTCCTCGTTATATGACAGTAAATTATTCAGGTAGCAGAAGTCTTATGAAATTTATTTATTTCGAGAGGAGTTGCTCAAAGTAAGCATGCGGCATGTCTAGATTAAATTATTGAAGGAACAGTTTCGTACGTTTTCAAGGTAACAAGCGGGGAACAACGATACGAAGTGGAACAAGGTAACAACGATACAAAAAATCTGGATATGGAAGAAGGAATAGAAGGTAAAAGTAGGAGCGGGAAAATAATTAAAAGGAAAGTTTCTGGGTGGAATATGGATGGTGGTATGTCGGTGTTGGTGCTGGTTGGTCACAATTTTGAACAGGTAGGTGAAACGGTGGTTGAATGTGGTGAAGCAAACGCTAAATCGAATTTTCGTCGTCCATCTTGTTTTTTCTCCTCCGCCACCTTCTTTTCTCATTTCTCTCGATAGCGCATATATATCCGCGCGGTATATAGCAACTGCATGGACGGTGGAATGACGTGAAAGGACAATAATTTTTCGGCGTGCTTTCGCACCGAAAGACCCACCACCGGCTGCTGGCTGCTGCCATCGGTGATTTTTTTTCACCTTTTACTCCCTTTTGATTGGCGGTTTGGTGGGTGGGGTTCTATAAAAGAACCGCCGAAAAAATAAGGCTGTGTGGGCTCACCTTTTCGCCTCCACCCTCCTTCTTTTTCATTCCCCTACCTTTTTTCTCACTGGACTGACTCTGTCGCTCGCTATCCTTTTCTCCTCGACTCTTTTATCCTTCGTTTCCTTCCTATCATGCTTCCTTCTAGCGTTCTCATTCTCCTTGGTATATAAATATACGCGAGTTCTAAAGTGAGAAGAACACAAGAAGCCGACTGTGGTGTAGGCCCGTAAGGAACAAGAGGATCGTAGCGTGTATATGTATATGTTGACGTACCGACCCGAAGTAGGCAGTGTGTAATTTTGCGCTGACTTAGGAAACCACGGTGGCCACCCGCATGCCGCTCTATGCACACAAACACGTATAAATGAATACAGCCGTGCGTGTGTGTGTGTCTGTGTGTATGTACAAAGAAGTGAATACATTTTAAAATTGCCGAGCACACGACGCGGTGATGCGAAACGAGGGTGGGTCCTTTCGGGTGTGTTTTCTCGCGGCATAGCATGCAGAGGGCTCTACTAACCTATTCCGTATTATATAAAGTTCTACGGTCTGCATCAGGTGACAACCTGCTTTCCTTCTTTCTTCTGCCTTCTCGATATCGTCCCCTCGATACCATCACCGCGACTCAAACTGTCGTGTTTTTCACTTTTTATCTCCGCACACATAGTACCACTTTAGACAGGACGTCCGAGTCATATTTCCAAAATTCATGTGAAATAAGAATTATTCTTGCGTGTGTGAAAAGAATGGTTTTTTTTATCTTAAGGATCTTCCTCTTTCTCCCTTTCCACGTCTTCCAGTTTCTTTTTTCCTCGCTCAAATTTATATTATCCGCAATCGTTTGTTCATTTGTTTCTTCCATTTGTCCTGGTACCGTCGCTCTCCTGCAGGATTAATATCACTCTCGCACATTAATCTCAAATGTCCCGGGTCGTTGAATTCATTAATGATTATCATCCTCGTATATTATCGTTGAATATTCTCTTCGAGATAACAGACTCGTTCATCAAATTGAAAAAAAGAGGAATTCAAGTGAGTGGATAAACTTTATTGTAGTAGAAATTTATGTGAATTAGTGGGTCGTGCATGGAAGTGGAAAAAAAAGGAATGATGAGTAACAAGAGTGCCTCAACCTGAGACAAATCGTGTCACGCAGGGCTCCCAGTGTGTATATTCATGGAAATGTTATGACAAGTGACAGCAGAACGGATTTCTGACGGGGGATTCATTATCGATGTCGGGCGATTCTTACCCGTGAAGAATAAACCTCTCGACTGTTCGAAAACTTCGACTATTAGGGATCAAGCGGGTTCATTTCGATATTGAGACATTGCGAGAAGTGCAAGGTACTCCGAGTCTTCTTGGAGGTAGTGAAAATATATCGCGCGGAGCAAGAGAGATCAGACTTCAGAAGCAATACAATGAGAATATAAGCAGCTCAATTACTAAGATGTTCCGCGATAGGATTACGAAAGAGCGTGAAGCTCGGAGCAAAAGGGGCGAGGGGAAATTCCAAAATGCTTCTGGAAGTTTTCAAGAAAGGCCGCGGAGGGACCATGTTACGGAGTACGATTTCAGATAGCAAATACGCATCCCGCTCTCCCCTGTAGGGCCTCAAGGATCCTCTCGAGGATCCTCGTCACGAGAGGCTGCGCTCCTAACTCTGGTTCGCTTTATACCCTCGATCTTCGATTTCGAACCCTCTTGTTTTCATATTTTCGTGTGGAGTCAGAACGATGCCATTGCTTGACGTCGTGAGAATCATTCGTTGGAGTCGTTGGACAAACTTTCAAATAACATTTATATTATTTCGTCGTTAGGGTCATGGTTCTATTATTTCATTTGTTCAGAAGATGAAAGCGAAATTCATCTCGCAATACGCGTCATTCACGTTCAGTGGTTTCGAGAGATAGAAAAAGTAGCATTTATGAAGTAATTCCAAGCTCACTCCACTAATCAGCTGGATGGACGATGAAGACTTGCAACGATTCAACAGAGGCATCGAGTATAGCTGAATGGCATTTGCACTGGATTAAATCTGTCAACGAGAGGTACGAAGGAGTTAATATGCATAAGTGCAGATATGAAATAAGAATTTGCTCATTCAGAGAAGAGATTTGTGCGGAGCCAGCAAGCGGGGCTGGCACAAGGGAGACCGCGTTTCCGTCAGCACGCGAACATAGAATATGTGTGGAGAAAATGGGGGCGGGTTTCATTGAGCAAATGCACTTGGCTAGACGAGAAACTAGGAATGAAAAGAAAAGAGGAAACAGGGAGAAAGCTTCACACGAAGAAATATCTTATGCACCTGTTATGAGAATGCAATACGGGGGATAACAATAGCCGCGGGAATTTCCCTTGTGCCGTAGATACTCGCGAAGCTTACTGAATTTTCCCCCTTTCCGAGTGAAAAATTCTCGCTCAACGAACACACACACTTTAACACTTCGCCATGTACGCCTCTGTCCTATTCTGCCATGTATGTATTTACACAGGCTCTCCCAGGTCTAACCACCGATAATGCAAACTTAAGTTTTCGCAATAATTCCGAATGGAAAAGTCCAGAATCGTTGTTTGATTACAGGCGTTCTTGCAACGTTATTACGATAATACGAAGTATTTTTTTCCCAGTGCTCTGTGGACTAAACAACTAAAGATAAATCAATGTTGCTAAAGGCTAGAAAGATTTAGAAAATTTTACGCTCTACTATATTGGTCTCATCCGTTTTTGCTCCATTTAATTAGTTTATAATAATAATATTATATTATAATTATAATATTATGTGAATAAAATATTGTTATATTAAATTATAACAATAATTATAAAATAATAAGCACTTCCCAAGCTTCATTCAATGCACAATGCAATTTTCTATTCGCTCTTTTTTCTTCTCCTTTATCTATTTATTTTTATCTTCATTTTTATTTTTTCTCACTGTTTTGTCACGCTTCCGCTCGTTTATTCACTGTACCCAGCGGAAACGTGTTCCGTTCGAGAATCTTTGAGCAGTTTTTCTACTGGCACACGTTTGACTTTTCTGGGATTACAGTTGCGCTTTGAATAATTAAATCTTCATAAGCATTGCCACAATGTGCAAAAAGCAAATATGCACACGTTTTCGAAATGCATGAGCTCGGAGAAAGAGTGCGTGAAAAGCTGGAAAAAATTGCATTTCAGTAAAGCTTTGCAACATATTCAGGCATTAACTATTCGTGATTGATTTAAAACGTCATTGATGAATTTCCAACCAAAAATGTACTACAAAAAGAGCAAAACGCTGTAGTTGGCCTCGACGTCAGTCACGAAAATAAATACGATGTAACGAGTTTGAAATTTTTATTATCTAGACGAGGATTATATGTGCTCGCGTGCGTGGTGCTCCAAAATTATTTATCGTCGGAATAACGCATGGATCGAAGAGTACAGAAATAACGAAATCTTTCCATATATTATTCATTCCGAATATTGAAACCGTTGTGTTTCATTTGAAGCTTTTCATTTATTCATCATTTTAAATCGTTCATCCTGAGTCTATGATGTTTTTATTGAAAAGAGCAATAAAAATTTTGTAATCCACATGGAAGTGTTTTGGAAATACGTTATTTCAGCGGCGCTTAATGTACGCCAACGAAATAAAAATATGCTGGTCAATTTTCACCGTTTTTGCGGCTCCGACTGATCCAATTATTGTTTAAAATGAACGTCCTTCGCGAAGCGTTAAGAGGATGGATCAGTCACTGAACCTCATCTCGAATATTCAAAATGAAAATTCTTCGATGTCGTTTGACTAATATCAGAAAAAGGCTCTGTCGGTGTACGCAGGACGATGGCAAAAATGCGCTGACAGGCACTTTTTTAAATTGGCGAAACCGTGTCGAAAATATTCGATTCCGAAAATTTCAGCTATCGCTCTCGCACTCACAGTAGCGCGATAGCGACTGATCCCTCACCTAAATAGTAAACGTTTCCAATTCAACTTTTCACCAATGTCAGCATTACTAATGAACGACAGATTAATTTGATTTACGAAAAACGAGACTAGTTATTAGAGGTGGATAGTGAGTGTGTCTTGGAAAACGTTCTGTAATTCGTTTGACGTATTCTCTTAACAACTGGGTCATGAAGGAAGGTACATGCGACGACTCATAGGTATACACAGGTATGTATGAGCTTCATGGTCGGGAGAGAAATGAGAAGCGAGTGGAAGAGGGAGCATGAATATTTCATTGTGTGTACTCTCGTCGCCTAATGCCACAGTACACTAGCAGTTTATTGGTTCACTCTCGAGTGTGTATCGTGCTTTAATTCTATCACGTGTTCGAGCCACCCACCGGCTACAACCATCTCCTGGCGTCTGCTATGCAGCACTCGTACCCCTTCGGGTACAACATAGTATCCCAATAACCCGCTCTCCCCCATTCCTGGGTACACCTTGATAAACGTACCACGGAGCTACACATACGTTGTTCGCGGGTTCGTTCGGTTATTCCAAAGCCACACTATGCTACAGGATTGTTGCTGCTAATCATAATTGTCCAATCTGACACGAAGTTGTATGGAAAATCAATTCAGAATTTGTAAACTTTCGATATGACTCGTGGGTTGAAAGAAAATAATGTCACCTCGAAAAATGTGACCGTAACTGCAGGGTTCTTTCAACATTTTGGATGCAGAACGTTTTACTGGTTAAGATGGTATATGTCGTGCAAATAATCTAGAAACTCCATTTTTTCCTAATGCCTAATACGACTCCGCCTGCTTCGTATAATGAAGCAACCTCGAGTACACCCTCCACCAGAAGAGATATTCCGAAACGGTTTGCAAATCAACGTATACAGAGATCGGTAGCGTGTTCAACATACTGTTTTCTCCCTTTACCGCAGTGCATAACAGCTATAGATATACCCAGAATACGGAATTTCAGCATTACAAGGTAGGCGCATACACACAGACGGTATGCACTGGGACGTTTCTTCACGAGTCTATTTGCATGAATCTACATAAGCACGATTGATTACGATTCGAATGCGTAAACGCGAAATCAACCTATAGGTATATCATGTTTGTGTGTGTGTGTGTGTGTGTGTGTGTGTGTATATGAATGCCTACGTATATTATCGATCGCTCGTAAACAAAAGGCTTCCAGCTGCGTCACTTTATTCGCGAAATCAAGTCGGTTTCGGCCTTGCATCAGTTGACCATCGATACATCTCTATTTGCAGTTTGTCCATGAACGATTCTGCCTCTTGACGTTGACGCACAGCCAGGATGTAACGAGTGACAAACGTGGCCCTGATTTCAACCCTGTAAGACAATGTCGGTGAGTGATTATTGACGTATATCTCCTTCTCTTTATAATTTATGGTGTTTGATGCAACCACCCGCCTGACGGACAATGGCAATCTCTGCTATTTTGCTGCTTATCAAGACAAGTTAGTGACATCGATCAAGTTCGTATCGATCAACCGTATCGTGGAATTTCTGATTGCTGGTATTTTCCCATAATGTCAATAGCAGTTTTGCTATATGGTGGATTTTTTGCTGAATATTTTGAGGATTTTCGGGGACAAACTGGTCAACGATGCCATGTCATAATTAGCACTCGCCACAAGTTGAGATTTTTCTTTTTATTCTACAGCTTACAGTGTTTATCTGCCATAACCGATTTTTGTACAAAACATTACACCCAGTAGAAAAGACATAACTGTAAAAATTTGATAGCACTGATCGTTTTAACATGATAACGAAAACGACTGAGGCAACGTGGTCATAAAGTCTGCGGTACTGGATTTTTCCACGATGTTAAGTGAGCCAAGACGAACGAGAATCTCTGGAAAACTTTTGCCCCCTTAACACCATCGTATTACGAAAGCTCTCACTATGATTCCTTTGGCACTTGAGAGAAAATCGTACGTATACGTCGTTCGTATCTCACGAATCGCTGTTTACAAAGATAGTTGAGGTTGACGATGAAAAAAATTATAACTTATCCCCGTTTATCGCTGGGAAGAATGTCGAATGAGACCGTTTCAGAAGAGAGAAAAGAAAGGAGAGAGGGAAAACGGGCCATCACGACGATGTCGTATAATATAATAGCGTTTTCGCGACAAGAAACTTTGTTAGAAACTCCCGAGAATTTGATCGGTTTTACTGTTTTTCGTCACATATATGCCGTTCCTCAGATCCGTGAAACGTTCCTTAATTTCAAAAATGCCTTAACAGCTTCCGCTCTCGCCTCTTCCTCAATTTCCAGTGAGTTTCCTTCCGCTACTGAATTTTCACGCAGTACTTTTATTTTTTCGTTATTCTGACGTTTTTTCACGTACACGTGTGGATCTATGTAGGTCCGTTTATGTCGGATAATGACTGTTTTATATAACTCACCCCCTGTGAACATCGGTTACACCTTACGACTGTATTTCGGTTAAGCGTTCGACGGAACCGTAAAAGTATATGGGAAAGGATAAAGATGTTATCATCTCGGTGACCCTACGATGTAAGGGAGAAAAGAGAGGGAAGCTATACAGAACCGGATAAGGAGAACAGTGCCCTCCGGGCATAAGGATAAGAGACGAGACAAAAAAGCAACGGAAAGCGGGGTGGGGGTGGAGGGCATAGTCATATAATAAGATTACGGTCTTATACATGAATTTACCCCCCAACGTCATTGCGCCTTCGCTCCGAGTGTATACGTGTAACTCTTCGTATTTTTATCATCCTTACTTTCCTATTCGATATGGCAAGACAAAAAACTCTGGCGTTTACGAGACAACTCGCCAAACACTGAACCTTTACAAAATGGATTGCTTTCCAGTCATATTAAGCACCCGTGCTCGCAATATTTTCTCATTTTCTGGGATACATTCCAGACGAAGTAATCGACTTCAACGTTTCGTTCTTGGCTCCCATTGAAATCGAAATATTCTTTCAATTTATATGCTGTGAGAGGGTGACAAACATTAGAATTTGAAGTTTGGACGCTTTTTTATTGGCTCTTTTGCGTCCATTTTCTTTTTTTTCGTAGAGCTTGAACGTGTGTCTCGTAATGTTTAAACTTGGAGCTTGAGTTGAAGCGAAAGATTCAATTGTTTCCTTTTGAAATGCGCACATTGGAGGTTGCGGATTCCATACGTTAATGTAGCAGGCGCCACAGCAGAGTCACGTCGTTCGTGTATCGACACGTTTGGTGTGAAACGTCCAAGTCTTAGAAAAAAGCGAGATGTGTCGGGTGAACTTGGTGTGGTTTCAAAGACGGGGTCAAAGCTACTTGTTCCTGGTCGTCGTTGTCGCCGGTGTTATTCTGACTTTGAGCAAGAAAGGAAATAATAACATTTTACGAGGGAATACCATTCGACTCTCTTGACACCCGAGTGCACTGTAGACGTGATGCGAACGAAAAACGAGCGTGCTGAGAATTTGGCTACGGCTGTAAAATGCTCGCCTTACCATTCTCTGTACATCGTTCAACATTTTGGGAGGTTTACGTGACGCATGTGCACACCTTTTAATTCGCAGAACTTTCCAAGATACTTTGGAAATCAACAAAATTTCATTAATTTCTGAAGGGAACGTACTTTCCAATTCTCCTTCAAATTCCTATCAGAGTAGGAAGATTACTCAGTTTTGTAAAAAAATTATCAATTCCGTACATCGATCGAATGAAGAATGAAGAAGCAACCGATTATAATGATTCAATTTTTCAGTTTGATGGACAGTTTATTACGGATACGTATCGTTTATTCTGAAAATGTGAAAAAGTTATTTATGCTGATATAGTTTCGAGATTAAAAGAAATGATGTTGATATTTTCTATGCTATAAATTGGGTGGTGTCTAGAATGGATGTGCACGTAGCATCGTTCATTCTGGTTATTTCCTTCTCGAAGGAAGTCCCGAGATTACGGTAGAATGACCGACTCGTAAGTCTACCGCCTCATCCTCTCTTTCTCGCTCTCTCTCTCTCTCTCTCTCTCGCTTTCTCTCTGTCTCTTACTTTCTATTTATCTCCTTCCATCTGATGGCTTGATCGTAAATCATATTCGACTTCCGTCTTCAATGGTGTCCCATGCTGCAACAGCTAGCGGCGTCTGGAGCTTGCGCTCAATAGCTTTTGCTTCCTCTACGAAAGTACATGACCACGAGAGAAGATTTAGCTGCCAGCCAGCATTTTGAGACAAAGTCATAACGGACAGAGAGAGAGAGAGAGAGAGAGAGAAAGAGAGAGAGAGAGAGTGAGTGAACTTTGCTTTTGCAACCGGAAGTCACAACGGCTGCTGTTATGATATAGTTTTGGAAACTCGGTTGCCACAACCTCGCGCACTTTTGTCAACAGTGAAACGCTCCCTTGAATTTTCAACCACAACCCAAAAGGCAGCATCAATACCGCGATCATCACCCTTTATGGTGTAACACAAATTTAAATAATTATTTTGAGTGAGCCATAGATCGTTCAGTTTTACGGAAAAAAAACCTGAAAATTTCCCTCGATCAATAACCGATGTACTATCGAAAACGATAAAATTCGAAGAAACCCTGCATTAGATTTCGATTGAGAGTCGACCCTTTACATTTTTTAAATTCGTCCCACTACGAGATTAAAAATTAAAAAAAATTTTAATCAGTGATAGTTCCAAGCTACCCCATAAACTCTCATCGAAAATGAAACTGATCAAAGTGCAAGGCGATGAAGATAAATTATTCAGAGTAAATGAAAGACACGAAAAAAAAAGAGCGAAGTAGGACGATTCAATTTTCAAACTCAATTAGATGGCACTTGGATCGTTCTACATATGTGCTGAATAAAACAGACTCTCCTTTCCGCCAGAAATAATCAAAAGTTCAGTAAACCACGGGTTATCTAAATTTGATGACAGGAATCACGACTTTGTAATTATACGTGTGCGTAAGTTTCACTTCAGTCGAACGCTGCTGGTGAATATGAGAATGGGAAAGCGCGATGAAGCGATTGAGGCAAGAGATTCGTTACTGCGTACAAAAAAAATATATGTACGCGATCGATATTTCATATACACGGATATCGGAAAGGAGATTAAGACCGATAGTGATTGTGGTGGAACTAGAAACTACATTCACGATTCGCTTCAACATTTCGTTGGCCAGCTCATCGAACGAGGCGATACATACGTCTACGTGTAACCAAAACACGAAGAACAAATTATCAAAGACAGTGTGTTAAATTGTTGACGGTTATGCTTGTGTGTCGGTGTGGATTTGTGCACAACCGACACGTGTAGGTAGATGGGTGTGTAAGGCGAATGAGGAAGCGAGTGAATACGGTAAAGGAGAACGAAGCATCGGGTGGTTTCGCGCCCGCGACCTCCCCGTGTTTGTGTCCGTGTGTACGTGTACAAGAGAGACCGAGCGAGAGAAAGAGAAAGGGAGAGTGAAAGAGAAACTTTTGTATGTAGAAAGAACGAAAGCACGGTGGCCACGAACGCTGGATTAAAATGTTATTCGCCGCGGGCGGTCCCATCAAACGGTTCGTGCACCACCGCCCCGAATAACGATTTCGCTTATTCTTTCGTTATACCCCTTTGGACTTTCTCTCTTTCTCTTCTGCTGCTGTTCTTTCTGCTTCAATAATACACTCACATATATAATTCCGATATTTCTCTATTATTGCTCTCTTATATGTGTGTATTTGGATATGTACAGATGTGTTCGCAGTTCGGGGGTTCAGCTTTCGTTCTTTTGCGTTCGATCAGCATGGATTGAATTTCTGCAAGAATTTATTTTCTAGCCAACGATCAAATCGCAATACTACAACGCAACGAAGTCCGCTATAAAAGTGTACACGAAACGTTGGCATTCGATTGATGTATAATACGTAGCCAACCCATTTATGCAACCGTAAACTAAAGTATTCCGCTAATAAACTTACAAATATCGGAATAAATCAATATTGAAAAGCCAACGTTATACGACATCGAGATTCTGCTCAAAGTCTCGTAATATTCTCGAATTTACTCGTCGCAACTGCGAGAGTTTACGGATGTATGGGTCGAGAAAAACATATTGAAACGTCAGAATCGTGGCGCTTCGATCGGAATAACGATTCTATTGATTATCGTTTTTCGCAACTTGCCAATAAATAAGTTTCAATGTTTTTTTATTCAAATCCGATTCCAAAAGCTCGAACGCTGTACTTCGTTGATATGAATGTTGTGAAGGGGAGTGAGATCGTTATAGAATCGAAATTTAATAGAATATCACTCGAACGTTGCAGTGAAGACTTATAATTAAAAGCTCCAATTTGAAGAATAAAATTCTGTTGCTCAAATTCTCATTAACTTCGTAAGTTCGTTAATCTCGTTGGTTCAACGACCTCTTGCCTCGTTGTAGAACTTTGCCTGTTTATATTGTTTTTTTGGCTGTTACCCTTCCGCTTGGAATAGACAGTTCGTGCGCACGCTTCCCCGATCTCTTTTAACCCTGTTCCTTTTCCCTTTGCTTTTTATTTATCTTGCCTTCTCGCACTCTTTCTTCACCGTTACATACCCACTTACTTTCGCACCCTTCCATTATCCTGTACTGGCCACGCCTGTACAGTTTTTTCTTTCTCACTGAGAAACGTTCGCGAGACTCACACAGTATGACGTTCACATGCAGCTACAAGCAGCCCAGTCGAACCGACAGAGAGAGAGAGAGAGAGAGAGAGCCAAATAAGAAAGAGCGACGAGAAGAAAGGGGGAGTGGAAGTACTGCGAGGGAGGAGTGGAGAAAGGGCGAAGAAGGCTTTGCTTACAATTTGTTTTCAATTTGTTCTTGTGGTCGCCGGTTGGCTCGTCGTTATTTTCCCACTGAGAATCCCTTAAAGACTTTCTGATTATTCTTACGGTATAGTACACGGTACGCAACTGCCCGCTATAAATTTTCCGTTTGCCGTTTTTATGGCAGTATTTATATATCGAATTCCGATCTTTCATACTTAATTAAAGAATTAAATTCTAATCGAGTGATCAAAGCCCCAACACGAAGGAGATGCGATAGAGTTTATTTTCATGTTTATTTTCGAATCCTCTTTAACGAAACAAATAGTCTAGTATTGCGGGATAAAAATAGATATGGGGAATGGCGTGTTTGGCCGTTATCTTTTCGGGGAGTCGAGGAATTCGATGTCGTTCGATTTCCATGTGAGAGAGGCAGATACTGGAAGAAGCAAAGCGGCGAGAAGGATAATTCGTCGGGAGAAAACACCGCACCATCAGCAGCAGCAGCAGCAGCAGCAGGAGCAGCAGAAGCAAGAAGCATAGTTCGGAGGAACCCCGGGGGCCCCACCAGTCGCGGGAATTAACGAGGTCCGAATAACTCGGACGGACGATCCAGGCAAAATTTAGTGCCCGCTTAGAGGCTCCACGCGGGCCTGTCCATCTGTCCGTCTCACTCTGCCCATCTCTCTCCCTCACTCTCACTCTCATACTCTCACACCCCATATTTTCTTCACCATATACATGTATATGCAAACGAAAAAAATATATAGATATACCTTTCGCTTTGTCGCAGTGGAGGGTCTCCAACTCTCCTGCCTATACGCTACACGGCCTCTCTTGCGAATCTCTCCTTCTCATTCTCCGGCCTCCTCTCTATTCACGCCCGAGGTCCTCTTAATCAGCGATCGCAACGTGGGAAAAATAAATCGTCGTATTATTCAAGTAGCTGGGTAATATGGATCTGGCACGGTTATTTTAAAAAAGAACAAAAAGGAATAGAAAAAAAAACGAATATGGATCAGTCCTTGGAACAAAGTACGAGGGATAATAGTAAAAGAGAGAGAGAGAGAGAGAGAGAGAGAGAGAGAGAGAGAGAGAGAGAGAGAGAGAGATAGAAGGGAAAGGCTTACCAAGGAACAAGGAGAAAAAGTCGAGAGGTGTGATAGACCAGACAGAGAGCATTGCCTCTCAATTACTTCTTCTTTTTGTACTTTTATTCGCTCTCGTCCTCGCCCTCCACCTCTCGTTGAGATAACTTTCTGTAATTCGACCGTACAGCGACGAATACTAATTTCCTCCATTAATCTCTTTTGCTCGTTCCATGCCACCCTCTACGTCACGTAGATATTATACCCACAGCACTCAGATATTATTCCTTCTGACATGCTTCTGTTGATGTGCCTGATATAACAAGCACTATATTTGCTAGATCGAAAGCTCGCTCGGGGCTAAACGAGTATACCTGACGGAAGATTAAACCGGCAAGTTTCGACCATCACCGCTAAGCCGTCCAGTCGATGACCCAGTCATGAACTTCAAACATGGATGACTGAGAAATCTTTCGGGTTCTCAATAAACGAGATATTTATGACCACGGAGTCATTAATAACGTAATTTGATAATATAACATAATTATTTCAGATGTCGAGTATCTATTGGTGGCTGCATTTGCTAACATGAATTTTTAATAATGTCTCTTGTGGTGCTCCGTTTTATTTCCTCCGTCAATATTGAAGGTTCGAGTTGACAATTGGGAAGCAGCTTTCGAAAATAATTAGCGGATTTGTATCGTCGAGAAACAAAGCGAACCAGTGATCCAATTTGACGAATGGTGCCTACGAATGAAAGGTTTCCACTTTCTATTGTATTTTATTTTTGCTTGTTAGTTTATCGAAGGATTTGGAAAAGCTGCTGCCGCACAAACGCCAACACAAAGTTCGCACACGTCGCCTCGCAAACAACGTCTATCGCGCATCGATTCCCATCCGACTCTATTTCGCTATCGCGCAAATAGACCCAGCATTCCCATAGCGCCTATTCTGATTCTCGCTCATAAAGTTACGTGTAACGCGTGAGCTTTTGTCACGAGGTTCATTCGTTTTTCACAGATATGCAGGCACGAATGAAAGCGGAATTCAAAAATCCGGGAAAACTTGTTTTGAGGTCGAAACATCGAAAATAGTGACTGCTGTGATTTTGAAAACATACTCGAAACTGGAAAAATGAATCCAACGAAAAATACAGAATTCGTTTGTTGCAAAAAATATAAAATACTTGGATTCGTTCAATTTTGTAAGCGGAACAAAATATATATACTTTTCAATCCATTGAATTCATCCGCTGAAAGGATCGTTGCATGGGAAAAAAAACTGACAGGATCGAGGGCAAACTATAAACTCGCGTGGGATCGTTTCGCGTGTACATCGTGCAGAGGATAAATGCAGAGAACTATGGAACGGGATGAAAGAGAATTTTTCCAGTTTTTCTGGTAAGAGTGCAGACCGAAGGGAAAAGGAAACGCAGTGTGAAATGGAATTGGTAAGCTGCTACACACGTGAAATTCAGATTACCACACATTTTGGAAGTATATATTCAGCCAGCCGTGAAGGAACAGAGTGTAAAAATGTGTAATTACAAAATCATACTTAGAAAAAAATTAAAAGACTTCTTTGTTGGCAAGTAACTATGTAGCGAACAAGCTTTCCGTTTCATCAGGCATGCACAAAAAAAAACAAGAATTTTACGATATTTATATTCGAATTTTATGGGCCTGTAAAAGTGCACAGGGCGCTTAGGTTCACAAAGCGCCTTGTCTACTGATAGAGGGTGCCTCATTCATTAATGCAAATTTTATTCAAGCGACCTACTGGACTATCACCACGAAAATTCATTCCAATGATGCGACAGTCAAGTTTTCATTGCGATTTTTATTATTTTGTGCAAAAATTGAAGACGACGATGAAAAGGCTGCACGAGTGATTACAGTATGCTTATAAAAAAATCTATGAGCCAGAAGATCGTAAGGTGCTGGAAAGAAACTTTGTTTTTTCTAGTGATTTTTGTTTTTGCGAAACTGAACAGAAATGTTGGATCGTTCGACAGATATATGAAGAATGAGATTAAAATATTGTTCTCGTGAGTGAGTAAAGGTCAGGCGGAAATATGTATCTATGCAGGGCTGACGAACAGCGATGAAATGTAGTAACAGAGAGGGCGAGAGAGGGAAAGAGGAGGAAGAGGTAAAAACCACTCCGAAAATGGGAGATGCAACGAGCACGATAGAACACAAGAGTGATAGAAGCCAAAGCAGCAGGGAAAATATATATAGGCAAGTTGTCTGATGGCTCCTTCCACGAGTCTATCTTGCCTGTTTTAATATTGAATCATCATAAATTTGCATCAGGAATTGGCGTAATGACTACTATCCTGGCATGGCTTGTGAAATTTTGCAGTTACCTCCTCTCTTGTCCCGATCGCACTACCTTTCGGTATACAGAGGTCCTGTTGGTCCTGATCCTTGGTATATAGAGGACGCTGTTATGCAACTTCTCTCTCTCTCTCTCTCTCTCTCTCTCTCTCGCTCTCTCTCGCTGACTCTCTCGTACTCCTGCCCTCACGTGTTTTTTTTTTAATTAATTAATTGACTTATTCATGTGCCCCGACTCTCTTATTGCCCACGATTTTTACTCTCTGGCACGCGTTACTCTACTTTAACTTCATTTTCCTGGTTAATTAGCCATCGCTTTTTAAGAACATGAATAAACATTTAAAACAAAGCACATTTTCGTGTGAAGGTCTGGAAGTTATATTTTCGACTCTGAAACTCTACCCGAGGCTTGGGCACTGTGTAAATGATTCAATCGAATTAAATGATTTTCAGCTGAAATAAGCTTCAGTGTCTAAATTTGTTGTCCTCGTTTTACCAATTAGTAAAATAGCAAATACGAACTCTCAACCCTTCAATGCGGTTAGCTCTCGATTGGCTTCTATATGGATGCTTAACGTTGGTCTACATAAATAAATCCGCAGAGGGTTGCTCGGCGATTTGAAGAGATCGAGTTCTCTTACGATTTTACCATGAATCTTTGGCGCGAACGAATTCTAGACATCGTGCTCGCGGTTCCTTCTGGAGAACGGACGTATTAGGGAATGAATTTCGTTAGCCCTTTTTGTTTAACTTCTCCTTTCGGGCGCTCGCTCTGCGAGACGAGAGTGAAGAGAAAGAGACGCTTCGCCGAGAGCGGCTGCGTTGGACCTTTTGATTCTTCTTTCTGGACGTTACTTCCAAACATCCGCACATATCACGTGTGTGTGTGTGTGTGTGTGTGGATGTGCGGATGAGTATCAATGTTTCTCTCGTTCTCACTTCTTTAGTTTTATATTCACCTGCATATTTCCATCTCTGTCATCCTCAAGAGTGTATACGGTCGGAGACATCGTAAGGAAAGAAAAGAAAGACCTTGCCGATGTCGAAAAGATGCTGGAGGTGTAGAGGGAGAAGGGAGGGGATGTGAATTTATCGTGGTCCGAAGCTCTCGATGAGACTTTCTTCGTCGAGAAAAGCATGCAAATAAAAGCCCACGAAAGGAGCGTCGATATACATAGATGCACTGCCCGTTACCGCCAACGAACGATCCTTTTCGCATATATAATTAAGAAGCGCGCGCTATACGCGTCACTGAAACAAAAAACTCGTATAGGGCTTGATCGCAGGCGGGTAGACACTCATTTTTTTCACTATTTTCTTCATTTTGCCACGTTACGATGTATGCACTGTTTCAAGCGTGCTAAGACCACCAAAATAGCTTCCCTCTCGTCTAATTCAACATGTACATTTCAAATTGACGGTGAACGAGTTCTGTACGAGCTAAGAGCTTAAATATTGTACTTAAAAAATTGCACTACGAATGAAAAAGAAGAGATTTGGAAGTGACAAAAAAAATTAAAAATTAAAAGAATTACATATTCCAGTGACACAGAAAGCAGATGGCAATTTAAAACGGCAGTAAGAGTAATGTTGACAAAATGGAAATCGCTTCTGTGTAGCAAAATAGCAAAATCACTAGAACAACAAAAAAAAGAACAGAAAGATTCTTGCTTCTCGAAATTTTGCGTGTCAAAAAGAAACATTTTCTCTTCATTCAAATTGAGTCGAAAACGAGCTGCTGAGTGCCAAGGTTTTTCGATACTCAATTTCCCTAGCTGTGTTTTCGGATGTATAATTATTACACAATTGAGCACTTCGTAATTATCTCTTACACGAAGTTCAATTTGTTTCAATTTTCTTAGCTGTATCAAATGATCTTTTCATCAAGTGCTTGATGAATAATTCAACTGTTCGCGAAGTGGAATTTTGACGCAACTTAATAGCCAGAAAGTCATAGAAATAAAACATCAAAGGGAGCGCTGAACGATTCACTGAATAGTAAATACGCGAAAGAAAACAAAGACTGACGACCAAACCACAGCAACTATTGCAGGGTATTAAAAAATTGAATTCGTCACCAAAAAGCGCGACAAGAAACAAACGAATTGAGGAAAATGGTAAGCTGTACTTTGTATACAGGGATAAAAAAAAGTAAAACAAAAATGTTCCTTTTTTGCACTTATTTCTGAGCTCCTTTTTTGTTCGCATAAAAGAGAAAGAGAAAGGGAGAAGATCGAGTTGGTAAAAAAAAGGAAGCAGGAGATTTCGAAGCAAATTGCCAACGCCATTTGCGTTTCTCTCGTACATGGTAAAAGTGGAACGACACGCCGTATCCTTTCCGTTTCTCTTTTCTTGGCATAACGACCCACTCCATCTCTTAACTGCTCTCGCAGAAGTCGCAAAGGGTCTACGCCAGTCCTCAGCTCCTTGCCCCGACTCGCCATCGACAACGGTTCTCGTTCCTATTGCCTATCCGCCCGCTGGTCTCTGCCCCCATATCTTCGCCCACCCCTTTCCGCCCGCCACTATCGATCTCAATCTCTCGCAGCGCTCACCCGATAGCGTTTATCTCGAGACAAATTGTTATTGATCCTGTGTGTCGAATTCGGACTTTCGGTTGGAGTCTTTCTCTCTTTTTCTCGAGAAAGTCGACTAACGGAGGAGAGTGAGAAAAGGTGGAAGGAGGACATCGATACTCACTTGCTTTTTTTTCCGCCAATCTTTATCTCTATGAGCGATGTCGACCAGTGTTACTGCACGAGAGATAAGGCGAATGAAAAGAGACACGGTTAACTGTGCACGATTTCTTCTTCCGTAAGGAAACGGAGAAAAATAATGGCAAGCGAGAAGAAGAGATTAAGCGATCACCGTATCCATTATTGCTGTTTCCGATAATTCCACATTTAGAGTTTTGTCCATTCTACCACAAGCAGATTTCCCCATAAGACGGAAGGATCGAACGATATACCGTTGGATTAATTTTATGTCCACAATCGGACCAAAGAAGCAAATTGACAATTTTAAAAAAATCCGAAACTTATTCCGGGAGCCAGTGGAAAAAAAGAAAAAAACAAGCAGCCGCGCATATTCGTTTTCCATTCCTGTCACTGCGGTAATATCTGAGGATACTCCCAGGATGGGGAATCACCAGCAGGATAAGTTCGAAAAATCGCAGCTCGAAAGCTTTCCGTGGAGACGTCCAATTGCTGCGTGGCATCTTTTTCGCCAGAGACACGTAATAATTTTTTTTTCTCGTTCAAAAGTCAAAGAGATATAACTATGACGATGAGATTCAAAGGGACCAAACGAAGGATTGGATGTTCTTCCTGACAGGAAAAGTTCCGGCAGAGATGCAGAGACGACAGGATCTCAGAGGTCGCGACCAAGGGTTCTCGCGATCGGGGATAAGACGAAGCAATATAATCTTGGTCACCCGCTCCCAAGAGCACTCGCTTTTTCTCTTTACTTATCCGAGTAGGGGCGATACTATCTCGTTATAGATGGAAGCCCCCCGCGTCAAGCCTAGAGAGATGTAACCTCCATTGCGCGTATACATTAATCTCTACCGAATCTTCAATTACTTTAAGAATCAATCATTTTCTTGTAGCAATAATCTCACTGCTATCGAATCTTTCCGAAAGAAAATTTTTCCTTCGAATCTTCCGTTGATTATGTATCATCTTTCATGCCTTTAAAGGGTTAAAAATAGTTTTCGACTTGAAAACATTACAAGATTCATTTCTCACTGATCAATAGTTTCAATTTTCATTACGCAAAATGTACATTTCGTAAAGAAGCAATAACTTGTTGAAAATTTACACAAAAAATCATGCAATCGTTCGGTAATTCAAAATCGTCTCCGACCGCATTCTGTACCTGTGATTTTTTCATTTTTCTACGAGCACCAACCATTGAGGAACTATCTAGCTCAGATTTGGTTGATTGTATTTTCCATCATTGCGATTTTGTCCAAATTATTGAATAGGAGGATAACGCGAGTCTCGAGAATCCAGAGAGGCCCACCTCGTGGTTGCCGAAAACCGATTGTAATATAAATGCCTCTAGAGGTTGTACATAACCACGTCCGTCTGCGATTCCTGTTGCAATGTATGCAAACCCTTCTGGTACTACAAGCATACAATATTTACCAATTTCCTCGTTCTCCACTTTCATCCCCGGACTTGAAACTCCATCTCCTCTCCCGATCATCACTCGCCAAACGGTTTCACACGGGCATTGGACCGTACTTTGGCCAACGCACGAATCGAACGTATAGCTACTGTTAAAAACACGTGTATATATCTTTCTATGTTCAAGGGGCTACTAGTCGATTCCATTTATCCAGAATTGACTGTAACCATCGCTCGTTCGCTATAAACACTCGAACCTGGTATTCTGAACCCCCCACAGAGGACCATCTGACGAGAGACTCGTACATTACCTTTGCGGTATGTCTGTATAGCCAGAATCGAGGGAAAACCTCTCTCACGGCCCATACAAACACCCCCGCCATCCGGATCGAACAGTCGCGTCTGTAGCGCTGATCAAAACGTAGAGCTAACAAACTGCACGTTCAGGGCAACCAATGTATACATACACGTCACTAGTCCATATGGGGTATTTTAGATGGAAGCTCCGAGTCAATTTTTTTTCTCTCGTGTCTCTGGAACATCTTAATGAAGAACGCAAAAAAATCGTCATTTTATTTCCAAGTTAATTCAACTGTATTCTTTTTGTATCGATTATACTCAGACGTGAGCTCGACGATTTAAAGAATTCATGTCAATCGTATCGAAGGTACTCTGATTCGTCTTTTGTTGACTGCAATACCGGCCAAATATTTTTTCCAAACGTCTTGTAACAGGCGAAATACATGGAACCATTCCCAGCAGGTCCGTTTGACCTGGAACACTCCACAGATATACGATTCACGGTTGCCTGCATTACCTCTCGTGTCCAGGGAAAAGCTCCGGTGCTCAAAGTGAATTAGGACAATCGCTGCTCGTGTGCAGACTGCATGCCACGTGCACATGTATATATATATATATATATATATATATCGATGTTTCGTGCATCTGGCCGTTCCTCGCGAAATGGCTGACTCTTATTTTGTTGTATACAGAAGTAATCATGCTTTTCTGCGGTATCGTTCTGGGCAAACCAGTTAATTACATGGAAGATGTAACAGATCATCGTTTGGAGTATGCACATGAACATTTGAAATGAAGCTCTTCATTGTGTCATGAGTTTAGCTTACAAACGAAAAACCACGGATCGTTTTCTCGAGTAAAATTTGAAATTAATTAAAATCCAAGAGTGACTTTAATAAAAGTTGTAATTAAGTGAATTTCATATCATCGTCGGAATGATTTATCTGCATCTTCCTTTCGTATACATTTGGTTTTTATGAGTGTGCCTTTAATCATGTAAGATAACGCATGACATGATGAAAGAAGTTTTGCCCAGTTATTTGTGCTCTTACGAATTACGAGCTTTCGCTAGTTCGTTTTTTCTCTTCCTCATGTCAGATACAACATCAGTTTGTTATCTTCGCTGAATGTGTTTTCTAGCTCTTACGTTGTTCTTTGGTTGACGGGTTTTCTGTGCTGTTTTTTCTTGTGTGTGTGTGTGTGTGTGTGTGTGTGTGGACGTATGTCCTCGCTGGCTATAGACTGATTTCGTGTCGCTGCGAGTGAAACGACCTCCGTCGTTTTGTGAGCCAGGCTGCGGGGCGGAGCACACAGGAAATCGGTACACTTTTTCTTATTCGACGAGATACATATAAGCTCGATATAGTGACCAAACCAATGTACTTTGCGGTAATCGCGAAGGGGAGGAAAAAAACGACGTAAATGCGAAAAGTAACAAAAAATGGATAAAAAAAATAGTCGGTCATTCGCTCAACAAATCGTCCGAGGAGTCTCGTGGCGATCTTTTTATTTCTCTCTCCCTGATTCGCTACGATCTATACATATATTTGTATGTTCATAGATATATACTTACCCTCTCATTTCCTCGTTGTCGGTGTTAGCTCTCCGCCTACTCCTCCTACTTTTTTCTCTCTCATGCCGAATCCATGAGATAAGGTTTTTCCATTTTCCTCTCCCAGCAGCACTCTCCTATATATATGAGAGCAATCTCTCCCTTCGTTCTTCGTTTGCAATTCCTCTCTTTCTTCCACTTCTGCCAGTCCAGGCAATACTTCCTTCCTCCCCTGGGATATAGAACATACGCGTCCCACAGGATCGGCCGTGCTCTGAAGTGGGATATGGAATCTTCTCCCTCTCGTAGCGCAGTTCTCTTTTTCATTTTTTTTCTCTCTGACTCCTTCCCTTTTTATTTTTTTCTCGTTCTTGCTCTAGCTCTGCCGCGGTCTCTCTTTCGTGGCGAGGCGCCTTTTCTACTTTCTGGAGAGCAACCAGCTCGTTGAATTATGGTCACTCGATATCCTGGTGCACACGCGCTTATACTTAGGCGCCTGTGTGGAAAAAAGGACACCGCGATGTCCTGCGTCCGGCTCCTTTATACATTTCTGTATATTTATATATGTAATATGCGCATGTATACGTTTATATACATATATTAGACCCGGCCTGGACCACAAGAGCGAAAAGTCGGTTCCTCTTACTATCTCTATATCCACATACATGAGACGCGAAGCAAACTTGTCTGTACCGTAGTAAGAAGCGTTACGACTATCTTGCGAGGAGTCGCACGAGAAAACTCAAGTTCCGGTTCGTTCCTCGGGATTGGCCACGTTTTATCATATTTTATTATACATGAAGGTAACTCTCGAGATATGGCTCGTGTGTGCCTGTGTATATATATATATAGATATAGAGATCTCTTATACACGTGGATAAAACCCCAGCGTGCCCTCTCGGGAAACGAATGTATACGTGTCCTTTCCAAACGGATGGTGAATCTTGGTCACTTGAACATCTACAGTAATGTATAAATCCGAGTAAATGGAGGGTAGAAAACTTTGGTAGACACAATTCCGTTGGATCGTGATGAAGAAATTGGATCAATTGACTTTTCCATCAGATGCTAATTCATCCGAGGAATTTCAGTTTGTTCGTTCCAGAGGTACGAAAGGGTACTTCGTTTCTCTTTGAGTTTATAATTATTCGTGACGAATTAAAACGGTGTTTTCAGGAATATCGCTGAGCCGACATTCTTTTTGATCGGCTTTTCTACTCATTGTTGTGATTACCATTCTCCCTCTCACTTCTTTGCTCTTTGAAGCTTTATTCTTTCTCCTTCTCTCTGATCCTCGACATTTCTTCGCTGTATTTGGGCCGAAGATTGTCCAGGCTATAAGCCGCAAGAGCTACGTGAAAAAAAAATCTCCCCGTTTGACTCTTTTGCACACAGTGTGTTTGTGTGTTGATATACGTGAAGTTATAAGCGCGAGAAGATGGAACCAAAGAGTCCGCGCGGCTGGCGAAGAGAGAAGCACAAGGTAGACGAAGGAACAGCAGCGAGTTGTCGACACTGGAGAAATAATGGTTCGGCAACCGTTGTGAGAGCGCGGTGATCGGCGCAGTAGTTCGAGCCAAAATAAGACTGCCCTCAGGACTCTCCGTTTATTCTTTACCCGGCTCTCTGTTTGGGCCGTCCTTCTTTCCGTTCTACCACCCCGAAAGGATAAATGCTCCGGGGTCTCACAACAATCTTCTTCCTTACCGTGCCTATACTTTTATTCTCGAGCTTATTCCTTTTTCGCTTTATGAATACGCCGACCCCCGACAAGTCCCTCACACGAGACCACATTCCGATGCGGCAGCAAATATTCATGTATATATACCTACAAGAGACAGAGATAGAGAATCTTTTTTCGATGACTGCGTCGTAAGTAGGCGATATATGTCGCAACGAAGCTTATTCGTTTAATCCTAAGAGGTCGATCAAGATATTTTAAATCCTTAGCAAATAATTAGCAATCGCTTAAAAACGCTGAAATTTCAGTTACGTATTTGCACATACTCGTAAAAAATGAAAATTAATGTTAAGGTTACATAATCGCGTGATACCCCACCAAAAACATTATTTCAGCCGAATATTTTGTCGGAAGTTATTTCCAACAAAATGTTAGAGCTTGCAGCAAAGATGGCGTTGATTTTGGTTGTTTCTGCTTCGAATAAATATATTTCTCATTCCAACTTTTCCAATGAAATGCCCAATAACAGTGACTCCTTGTTGCAATTACTGGTTTTCGCCTCGTACGCCTCAAAGTGCGTGCTTACGGGTTTTACGAACAAACTCTCCAAAGGGGGTTGCAAGTTTTGAGTTGAAGCTCTCTCGTGAACGTGATCATTATGGCTTGAGAGTTAGTGCAGTTTGTCGTTTGTATGCTTCGTCGCCAAGAAAGTCTATAGCAATGCATCGGTGAAATACTATTCTTATCCTTGCGTGCAGGTTCAAAATCGTGCTCGCATCAGCCTAAGCTCGCTATGAGAGAGTATGACTGAAAAAGGCTACTACTGCAATGGCGTGGTACCTGCATTACTGCACGCATGGCCGACGAGGTGCTCGGACACAGTAGCACACAAACACACACGCGCATGCAGCGACCCATACACATCGGGCGTTTCCCTTAAAACTACCTGTCCCTCTCGATTTTCAAAGTAACGAGAGATAAAGAGAAAAAATAGGCGACGAGCGAGAGGGAAGAGGAAAAACGAAAGTGAAGACGAAAAGCGAGCTTCCCCGTTTGCCTGAAAATTTATGAGAGCGTAAGAGCCCTGGGATGGATGGGCGACTCTTCTCATTCTGTAGTAGTGAGAGTGCTTTTCGACACCGCGGTCTCTGCCGTGCACACGGCTTGCAGCCCGTACGTCCTCTCCGACGCCTGCGTATCCTAGCAATTCCTTACAGCATGATTATTCATTCTTTCATAATCGCGTTATAGATCCCGACGCACGATGAAAACTTAATATTTATATATACAACTCCAAGATTCGTCGCGTTGACTGAATTCCGATTGTGAACAATGAAAACGGTTCATTCCAATGTCCGCAGGGTTTGGTTTATCTTGAGGAATATGATCGTTGCGAAATTGAAACGTGGCAAAAGCTTCGCCGTAAGTGGGACAGGTTGAAAGGATAAAGGAAGAGGACGATACGATGTTCAAAAATTTAACAACCAAAGGAATAACACTATATGTTCTATGGTACCAGCGAGCCGTCGAACAATTTTTATGCTTGAGAATGTTATACGCCAAGCGCGTTTTTTCGACAGATCGATTTTCGGGCTAGATTAAATATCAACGTATTTGAAGCTGGAACCTGACGGTGTGACAGAACGGTGTCGAGACGAGGCGCCCGTTTCAATACCGGAATAATATGAAGTCAGTTCTGAACGACAGCATATATAGGGGAATACACCGACGAGGAGTTTGGTGAGCGCATAGAGAGTAGGGTTGGGCGAGATTCGTCGGGCTTCAGGAAGAAGGCTTTGTGGACTCGAACGCTCTCGTGCCCGGAGCTAAAGAGGCACGTAGTGGGTAACACGAGCGGTTTTTACCCACACACATGTATAAATATGTTCTGTATATGAGGCTGCATATAAATATAATGTATAAAATTTCAAAAGGTCATAACTCGCATTATCTTTGGGATGGATACTGTTCCCTACGCCCTTTCTCAGCAACGTAAACATGAGCTTGGTCGAGCCTTGAGTTTCGTGCTAAAACAAACAAGAAGCGAGGTCCTATCCCAAGACGCCCTGGGCTACGCATGCCTCGCCGGTATATACGCTTTTCTTCTTTCTTCTTCTTCTTCTTCTTCTTTATCTCACTCCTTGGGCCTTGTGTGCTCGTTCGGTTCACTCTTTCTCTTCAGCTTCTGCTTTTCTCCTGACGAAATATTTGTGTGTGCATGTGTTTTCTCAAGCGGTCGACATCCCAGCACACGACGCCAATATTATGCGAGAATTTTAAACACCGAATATTACGAAATTCTTTCCTTGTTATCTTCCTCGCTCGCCACCTTCTCGCATCTTTTCTTCCCTTCGTATCTTTCACTTTATCTTTCCGTATTTCTGCTCTTCCTTCAATTTCACTGAACGTACGTTCTTCTTCTGATCTCATCTTCGTCTGACCGTCTTCCCATTGCTTCGTGTGTCTTTCAGTCGTTATTGAAAGAAGATCAACACAAAGGAGTGGAAAAAACTTCCCTCTGTACCGAGAGTTTCTGATAAAGTTGCTTTCCGAAAACTTGGCACAAACCGTACGAAATTGAAGGATCGGAAATTAGTTATTTTTTTTTTTTTAATTCTATATCTGATGGTGATCTGATGGTTTTTTTTTTATTTCTCAAGGATTCAAGGTAAGCTGTCAAGGCATTGGAATATTAAGAAATGAGTCAAGAACTCGGCAGATTGGACACGAAGTTCAACGACAGATTGGGAGTCAGGATAGCCAGAAAAAAAAGAAAAGGTAATAGGTAACTCGGTGGCGTAATTGGTTCTGCATATTTATGAGGGTGTTTCGCCATGAAGACTTTTCAGAGTCTTGTGTCGTTCACAGACGCGCGCTGGCTCATCTCCCGGTACAGAAAATCCATCTATATAGAGCGAAGCGTTCATATAAATAGCCATGCAATCGTTTGAAATGAGACTACGTAGACTGATCAAAAGGAAAAAATAAAATATTTCGTCAACGAAAATACTAAAATAAAGGATCATTAAAAAAAACGAAACATAAATTTGTCGAGGGCTACAATGTTTCAGTATTGCGCGTAAAATCTTTTTCCACTCGCTTAACTTTTTTTCTTCGAATGCTTTGCCAGAGACAGCAGAAACAAAGTGGCATCGAAAATCCTCTGCAAGTAAGCATTCTCCGAGTAAATGCGAGAATTGAGAGAAACAAAAAACAGTGAAGAAAAATATATCGTCGAGTATATAATCGTAAATACGAGGGTGCTTCGTTTTCGAACCCTTTTTTATCTCGCGGGACGCTTGCCAAACTACTCACAAGACAGATGAAGATCGGAAAACATTGAGAGGTCACTACCAGCGATAAAAGAGTCTTTCCAAGTCTTGAAGCTTTTTCAAATTAATCGGATCTCGATACCAACATTATTCGTACAGTATGCTGTCGTATTTATTTTTTTGAATTCGTTTCGAAAGGAAAGAAAATTGTCATTGGAATTAAGAAAAATAACGTTTTACCTGCTCCAGAATTATTAAACTTCCAATTTATCTCCAAACCCCACTCAAAAGTCACTAAAATGGTATTGAATTTTTTAATAATGATTGAACACACGTGGTTGAAAGGAAGGATGAGAAACTATAAAAAAATATTGAAAATCGAACCAAAGTACCCGGGTCTTGAGATCGTCAAGTAGAAAAAGCAACTGTATGCTCTGGCGACAATGAAAAGATCTGCCTCGCTTTCTCGGCCACCCCTGGTTCGCAGTCTTTCCTTGCTCTCGTTAAGATAAAGAAAAATCGTTAATGAAGCAAGCATTTATGATACCGATGGAGCGTATTCAAGCGCCCATGGAAGAAAAGTAAAATGAAAGGAAAATAATTAAAATTGAGAAGAAGAAAAAGGAACGTATATGACAGAGCAAAGTCCGTGCAAGATACTAGAATCCTTAAGGGTGATAGGTCGGGAAGGATCGTGCCCTAAGAATATAAGGGCTTCTCGTGAGGATTTTCACGGTGTAGCTAGATGATGGATCCTTCGCAACTTGTCGGAGATATTTCTGTGGATAAACGACGGATGGAGAGTGAGAGAGAAAGAAAGGAATGCAGGAAGGAAATGAAGGGAAATAAAGAATCGGCGAGAAAACTATGAGGGAGTGAAAGAGCGTCTGCTCTCGGATCTTTATTCCCTCAATCCTCCACTATCCCCTGAATTTTCATCTCCTCTTTCTCTCCTCTCCCCTATCTCCTTAGCCGAGATCCCTTGCAACGTTTCTCAACAGAATCTTGAGAAAATATCCTGACACTCTCGGAGCCATTTGTGAAGTCCGTGAGACTTTCGGGCGCGTGTCTCGACGTCATAAAACTTATGCTCTCACTCTTTCACCCTTTCTTTCGATCTATATATTCATTGACCGATAACAACCGGAAGGGCTTAAACCACACGATTTGACACGTGAAAAAAAGTAGGCTGCTCTCTTTTTTTTCGACGCCACTCGATATACGGATTTTAGTATACCGCCCACAGACGTAAGAGATAAAAGATGGGGAAAGGAATAAACGAGAAAGCTTTATTCTGTTTTCTTCTTTGTTTCGCTCTATCGACAATGCACGTGGTGGCAAGCATAAGACAATGAGGAAGAACGAGGGTAGGCGAAAAATAGAGAGAGAAAGGATGGAAGGAGAGAGCGGAAGAGAGAGATGAAAAGGTGAGCCATTTGTATCGTTGAGAGGTTACATTTTTCAGTACTTGCAAGCTTTTGCCGCGCGTGAGCGATGTTTGGTGTACGTGTGTGTCACGCCTCTCGTCTCGGAACTAGGATGGCCCGCGGGGTGAAAGCGATGGGATTTCGCGTTAGAAAGAGAGGCCGTCGTATAACGTCACGACGAGGCAGCAAGGCTTTTCGCAAATCGTTTCGATCGGCTCTATCGGTGATATATAAAACCGATGTATATACCGAAGGAAAGGAGTTACACAGAGACAAAGAGAAATATAAAAGAGCTGAGCTTAGATCGCTCTTCGTATAAAGTCGCGAAGAACGAGGTCGATAAAAACAATCGACTAATGTCTCTCTAGAAGAATGGATTCCTCTACCCCTTTTCTCTTCCCTCATTTTCACGACACCTTCTAAAGTTGCTCGGAAACGACGGACCATGAAGTTTTTATTCCTTCAATAACAAAAATAAATAAAAAAAAGTAAACGAGCGAATGAGCTGATTTCCTTTGATTTTTACTTTTCAAATGTCAAATCAATTTTTTTTTCATTCAATTCAATTCTCATCATTAGATTTTTGCATGGGATTAATTCGTTGGATTTACCATGCATGCCTTCGGTTTCTAATGACTCGATTTTAATTATTCAATCACGTTAAAGTCATGGCAGTGGTCGCTTGTGTTCATCGTCTGGAACCTCCTCCCCTAAGCATTGACTTCTGATTAAGAGACACATCGGAATCAAGAATCTTTCCTGTTGTATATATGTGTATATAGAATTAAGGGTAAAAGTGTAAAAGCCCCGAACGATCGGTAGACACGCTTCGCACGGACTGGCACTGAACGACCTTCCGCTAAGAGGGTGCTTTTTCCTCAGTGTTCTACCTGCCCGTGCAAATGTAACCCTCTCATTCCACAAAAGTGGCATTCTTTAGCCGTGTGTTCGTGGCGAGCACGAGAACCTCGAGGTTGTTCGAGCTTACTGAATCGTATGCTCGAGGGTGTCGCTTTAGTATACTTCAAAAACTTTCATCAGAAAATATGCATTCGATGCCAATGTGAATAATTTCGTGGGTGAGGTGTTTGCAGTCAAAGGAAAAATTGAATTTCTCCATCCAGTCCATGAATGAACGAGTCACCATGTCTTTCAATTTTTTTTCTTTCTCTATTCGTTCAGTGGATATATTTAATCAATTGGCAAAGTTGGCATGGGAGAAGTAATCGTATATGGGGGATGGATAGAGCAAGATAACGTATAAATATCGCTTGATGTGACATGTATGGAAACGGTGAGATTATATACGCATACATTCATGCTGTGAGGATGTTCACAGATGGTAATACAATGGTGTACGTCTCCATATATCCAGTATAGCTTGTACCACTGACACGTATCAGACCCTTTGATCTTTGGCCCTCTCCCGTTCTTTGCCACGTCTCTGTCTCCCTCCCCTTTTCCCCTATCTGTGTCAACTGCGTTCCAGGAACGAGAAAGCCCAATAACACATTTACCGATCGGGTTTACGTGAGGTGCACGGCTTCGTCATAGATTCCATCGAACAGACTTGCGAGAATTGTTACTGGGAGGGAGAGATGTATATATAAATATATATCTATACTAATTTGACGAGGAAGGGGTGACAGGATGCAGGTGTTGGATAGATCAGAGTGTTGGTGTAATCAGCCGATTGGCAGGCATCGCACGCCAGGCTCATTAGTGATCGGCCGCAGCCGGCAAAGCCTGACTCGTTTCTCTCTCTCCCTCTCTCTCTCTATCTCTCCCTCTCTCCTTCCATCTAATGCTTGAGGTAGAATCCGGAGGAATCGTAGCTTTCTGCATGAAGTGTTCCCGGTGGACCTGGGTACTGGGTATGCGAAGTCTCTGTGTCACGCGTGGCTCTTGTTGTAGACTGCACAAGGGAGGCTCAAGTTAGGGATGAGAAAACTTTGTTCGTTATATATATACGATAAACCAAGAGAGCGAGAGAGCCTGATAAATTGGGCTTACAGAAGGGAGAAAGAGAAAGAGAGAGAAAGCGGAAAGTCCTGCTAAACGGGACGGCGGAGTATCGCTGTAACAGCCCTCCGGTATTATACGAATAAGGAGCCCACGAAATATGGCAGATATATGGGAAAACCTCTTCGTACACGTGAGTCCATGCACTGCGAAGCCAAAAAACGTTCGTTCTGTGGACAAAAATACTAGAAAAATCGCTGAGCATTATCAGAGACTGTGTGTCAAAGATGCACAGACACGGAGAAAGAACAAAAGAGCAGTGAACGAAAAATAACGATCCAAGTGTCAAATAAAATGTTGGTGCTAGGCATACGTGGGCGATCCAAGAAAAAGCTTCCGGAAGGGAAACACCACCACGGAGAAAAAAGTATATATGGTCTGCATATATTTTACTAATAATACGAACAGGCCAAGAGCGAACGTAATCTGACGACTGACGATACTGGCT